>OZ018326.1:85637861-88083208 GCA_963969495.1 Ceratothoa steindachneri
ACGTATGATGCCGCTATGGTAAATCATGAGATAGCTAGGAATGTTCCTGATAAGAAAGGGAATACCAAAGATTAAAACGAGGGAAGGTAAGGCTGAAAAGCTAAATCAGTACAGGGTGACTAGTAATGAAATAAATATAATAATTAAAAAGGCAAAGTGGAAGTAGAAATTAATTTAGCTCAAAATAATAATAAAACCCCCAAAATAATTTCTCAATCGTAGAATCATAACATATCTAGGAATTATAAATTAGGGCATATTGAATATGAAGGTGTTGTGAAATAATCATACGAGGGAATAGAAGAGTTACGTTATGATCATTTTGCTTTTGTATTGACCGAAAAGAATCTGGACCGTTCAATTTATGATTGATTTAGAAGGTTATGGGAGGTGTTGAATACCATTGATGTAGATGATGAAATTATTAAAGGGCTTAAAATTAAGTTGAATACTAGTAAGGCGTCTGGCAAAGATTACATTCATTCTAGGTTACTTAGAGAAACTGAAGAAAGTATGGTTGTAGTTATTGAGAAGATATAGACTATATATATCACTAGAGCTGAAGAAATAACTAAATATTTTGAAATATAAAATCTAGTGCCAATAATTAAGAAGACAAGTAGGGAAGCCAAAACAACTTTAGACAGGTATGCTTAGCGTCTAACCTCGGTAAGTTTCCTAAGAAGGTAGTTAAGAAGGGGATTTTTGAACATCTGGAGAGACGTAGTTTAATAAATAATGCTTAGCATTGGTTAGAATGGTATATCATATTTATCCTACCGGAATTCTTTGGATTATTTAACTAAACATACGAGTATATCTAAGTGAAACAATGTGGATTTAACTTACTTATATTTTATCAATGATCTAATAAGTTTCCACATAAGAGACATGTGTACATATTTAAAATGCATGGGATAATTAACAATTTTTTATTGGCGAGCTCAATATCTGCAACACAGGAAACAGAGGGTAGTGCTTACAGAATGGTGAGGTCACACTAGAGGGATTTTATCGGTGGCTTAGTTCAGGAATATGTTTTAGATCCATTATTATTTCAAGTTTATATAAATAATGTTGGATAGGGAGCACATAGCTGCGTAAAGTTTGAAGAGAAAACAAAATTGGCAGCTTTAGTAATTAAAGTCGAGGCTAATTTAAAAGTTCAGATTGACTTAAAAAAGATATTTGGTTGGACATAAAAGTTGCAGAGGAATTTAACCCCAAAATATTTTAAGTTATTTACATGGGAAGAGATACTAGGGAATATACTTACGAAATGGATAAGCATTGAATAGATTCAGTAAAGTATGAGAAGTACTTAGAAGTAGTAGTAGAGAGGGAATGGAGGCTTCATAAGCAGTAAATTGAGACAAAATTGAGAAAAAAATAAGGTGTTGGGATAAACTATGAGTGTTGTAGGTCAGGCGGATTTCACTGACTTTCGCATGCCCGCCCTAGACGCAGGGTGGAAGACCCTTTTAAGTATGAGGGATATTCGAGCGCGGGTATTCCGTTGGCCGAATTAGAAAATAGATCAATGGCTTTTTATGTGGTTGTGGGATTTAAACAAGAGAAACGAAAATAAGCTTTATTATTATACAAACAAATAAGAGAATTTAACAATAATTTATACACTATGGGAAAACTAATCGTTCAGCAAAGGAAGTAATTTAAAATGAAATGCTTCGGCACGAGCTATGACTAACACAATATTTTTCAGAGCGAAAATGAGAGGAGATTAAAAGGTGAAGCTGCGTAGTCGGAATGCGTCACGCCTATTAGATGGTGATAAAAAAAACGGTAATAGGCTTACGATTTTTTAAGAAGGGGGAAAGGGACCTCGAGTGGTAGTTCAAGAGAGTATCCTTTCATGGCACGGAGCGAAGCACGTATTCCAGAATTAGTTCTTACGTCCTTGACTGCGGTAGTTCTGAACAACTGGCTTTTTGCGTGCGAGTCCTTAGAGTAACAGAAAGCCGCGTATGAAGGAGCGCATTTTGTCCTTAGGCTGGTTCAAATGAATCTTTGTGATTACTGCTTGGATACTGCATGAACAGTGCCTGTATCCTAGTTGAATACTAATTTTCTCGTTTCCGCGCTGGGAAATATATAAGGCTTCGCCAGAAGCGATTTTGTTTGCCGTGTGAATTGGGTCCCACTCTGATTCAAGACACGATGAGTAAAGTCTTAGCGCCCTCTGACTGATATGGGTTCCGAGCTCCAGCTAGACTCGTCTCGCTTCATTATCGCCCTTTCTTACACATTTTCTCTCACACTGTCTCATACACACAATCTCATCACTCTATCTCTCTCTTACACTCCCCCTTTATATATATGAACAACACCACCTTCTTTTATTATCGTTGCCAAAATTACCTTCCATATTTTTCTTCGGAAATGTGTTAAATGCCAGGGGGACACCAAATCTACAGGGTGCATTTCTGATAAGCAAAGACTAAATACAAACGAAAAATACTAAATCTAGTGGTAAATTTAGTTGCCCTCTGAACTTGTTAGTGGAAAATGTGGCGTTTGCTTTCTTAAGGTATTAACTTAGCTTTAAGTTAATTTAATTTACTTCGTTAAAATTCATACTTACCTTACTTCTCAACAAAATATAGCCAGTGAAATCATTATGTGTAAAAGGCTATTGTGTAGAATAGTAAGTAATGCACAATGAAATCATAGAATATGTCATGAATACCAATCTTAATTTGACCATCCAGGAAATAGCCAACGCATGTAAATATCACGAAAAAGGAAAAGTTTTAATATATGCATTGTTCATTTTTTTTTATAAAAGATTATGTTAGGTTAGATTGATCACTTTACTATCCTCCACTCAAAACTTCAATGTTGCTATTGTAACATACTACCTCACAATTTTTAGGCAGTTGAACATCAAGCGCAAAAGCCTTGTGTTAGCTTTAGTATTTGAGGCGAAGTCGATATCACACTTTAAAAAAAAAAGATGCCCAATTCGGATACACCCGCGTCAAGACGCTATTTGGCGTGCAGGCCGATACTTTAACTCCTCCCCCTCATCTCCCCTTTTGACCCGCTGGCAACCAAAATCAATATTCATTGCTGAAAAAGTAAGGTGGAATAAAAATAAATAAACAGGCTCACTGTTCCCCCTAATATTTCAGATCTAGTTTCGCCTAATAGACGAAATTGTAGGCGCTGCAAGCAGATGCCTTTAGGTCTAAGTGATTACACTCTAAAAAGTGTCGCTATAGGAGAGAGGCTTAAACATAGCCCTCCCCTTTCCCTACCCTCAGTGGCTAGTAGAAGTATATAGATATTGAAACGACAAAGTCCGGCGGAGGGTTCCGGTACAAACGGAATCGAGAAGAGAAGAAGTTCATTCTGAGGCAGTTCCTTGTGGTCACCTTTTATTGAGAATCACTCTCGTATATCTCTCGTTAGAGGAACCCCCATTCTCGGGTTTCAACTAAAATCAGAGATATTCCTCACCATTGAGGAATAGTCAAAGTGAACTTCCCCCTCCCTCATTCGTCAAAGGATTAAATTTCGTCATCGCTCGTAAGTGAGAAGCACCTCAAGAGTAACTCGGAGAGCTGATGAAGAATGCCTCCACGGTCCCATTGCTTAAATCGCCAGTTTAAAATACAGTGCTAAGCGCCATCCGCCCCTCATCAAACACAGCTGTTTTCTTCCAGTCTTTCTACTAGCCAAACGATTAGTGTCGTAGAATGACCATTGGTTTTGATCACTATAGTCTTTGACACCCTTTCTGTAGCGGTATGCTTTGTGGTGCGTTAGTTACTTCTATGATGAAGTAGGCTTTGTTCTAAGAGTGCTAATTCAGTAGTTTTGTTCTTAAGGAACAGCTATTTTAAACACATAAGGATAAGAGGAAACACCAGATATCTACCAAAATATACATGTATTTTGAATGAAACACTTAACTATAACAAACCAACAGTTAACACATTGCTATCTTTGGCATCTATGATCTTTCGCACGGATAGAATGACAAAAATATAAACAAATAGGCTTCCCGTAAACATACCAATTGCCGATTAGTATTTTTATCGCGACTCTATTTGATTAGCGTTAAACATTAAATTAACGTACTTTCGTCTACAAGCACATATGACCTAGGTTCAAGAAGAATGGTTTCTACTCCCCTTCAAAACGTGAGACGTACTAAACTTCTACTATCACAATATGAATATAAATGTTCTTTTTAACTTACATGACAGAAAGTATTAGGTATTGCCGGATGTCGCTGGAGGACATATCTCTCGCTTTGAAGTGTTGTGCCTGCTGATTGAATTTTCGTCGAGGAGGGATAGCTTGTCGCCGGTGACGGGGGCTGATTCTTCAACGTAATTAAAGAACGGAAGCTCGTCGGGGGCTGGGTTCTTCTCCTCTCACTCTTATGGATCTTGAGATGTAAAAGTCACTCGAGTGTGAGCGACTTTGCTTTTCTTCAGTTAGAATTCTTCGCAGTCTGTAAAGGATTCTTCGGTATGGCACCGATATAAAGTTTGACTACTTAGGTTAATACGGCCCGGAAAGGGATGGATCGATTTTCTCGATCTGATCCCATCGTTTCTCACGGAAATAGTCTTGTATGGCTGAAGGATCGATCTTCACGAACTAACTCTTCTTCTGGCGTATAGACTTCTAATCTTCTTGTCTGGCTGAAGGATCGATCTTTACGAACTAATCCTTCTCTAGCGTATCGACTTCTAATTCTCATATCGGGCTGACGGATCGATCTTCACGACCTGATCCTCTCTCTGGCGTATTGACTTCTAATCTTCTTGTCTGGCTGAAGGATCGATCTTCACGAACTAATCCTTCTCTGGCGTATCGACTTCTGATAATCCACTCTCATTCTTTGCGGGGCTTATTTATAGGCGGATTGCCGCCCCATCTAAAGGGTGAAGTGACCAGGCCACAGAGGCAAGGGGGAGGGGGGGGCGAATGGTGAGTTAGCATCTGGGGAGAGCGAGAATTGCCGAGGTGGCACTGGGGTGCCCAAGTCAGCTCGCTAATTAGAGGCTAACAACCGCACCAATACTTGGCGTGCCTTTTGACTCGCATTGCTTTTTTTTCCATAACCACGGTTTATGGGTCTCGTAGGTAATTGGATCGTTAGAGCGTCGTTTAAGGACCTTATGTGGTCGCCTTAAAACAGATGTTAGCTCCAACTGCCCACAGCGGCGGGAAGATCAAACAGGGTAAGAAGTTTTGGTTATTCGCCAGGTACCTTTCCCACGCTTCTCCTCATGAGGGGGATGGGGCTGCTTTAATGTACCTATACTCCTTTAGGATGCTTAATGTAGCCACTTCTCTACATTTACCTCCCTCTTAAAGAAATTAACGGGGGGGGAAGTTATTTCAATCTGACGCTTACAATAATATACATAGGAACTTACGGAACATTATATTATACAATAAATTCTAGTTCACTCGGGAATGCCTCGATAACATTTCACCTGACCTTACATTAATTCCTATATTACTGTGCCAATTTAGGATCTTTTTCCCTACCACTAGGGGGTTACTCGCCACTACTTAATCACAATTCTACTGATTTACACTTAACTTTGCTATAATACAATAGTTGGGCTGCTCCTTAATCGTCGACAGGGTTCCGACTTAACGAGTCGGACTTACAATTGTTGGACCCTTTTATATAGTGAATGAAGTACTGGTTCTCCATCAAGAATAAACTCCATCTCAGGAGTCTTTCATTCTTACTCTTATTGTTACTTAAGTATGACAACGGTTTATGGTCGCATTCCAACTTAAACTCGCGCCCTATTAGATAATATTTTAATTTACCGATGGACCATATTATGGCCAAAGCTTCGATTTCGATTGTGGCGTAGGCTTTTTCTCTACTCAAAAGTTTCCTACTGACATAAGCTATGGGATAGGCTGTTTCGTCGTCTTCGTATTGAAGCAATACTCCGCCTAACCTGTTTTGACTAGCGTCCCTGCGAATGCCGCAGATCTTGTTGGGATTTGGTAAGTGAAGAATGGGCGCAGTTACGAGTTTTCCTTTTAGAACTTCCAACTGAGTTATTGCATGGGGGTTCGACGTGACAGGGTCTGACGCTGTCTTTTTAACAAATCATTCAGTAGGGCCGCAATGGAAGGGAAGTGTGGTACAAAACGCCTATAGAACGAGGCGGCTTCCATAAACGATCGGAGTTGTTTCTTTGTTTTCGGCCGGGGCATCTTGACGATGGCGTCCACTTTTTCTTGCTGGGTAGTCAAGTGTTTTTGTCCTATTTTGAATCCCAGGTAGTCAATGGATTCGTAGGCAAAATAACACTTGTTCGGCCCGGCGGTTAGACTTTGCTCCTTCAATTTCTCCAGCAATGAGCGTAAGGCGTGTAAGTGTGACTCCCATGTACGGGTAGCTACGTACACCTTGTTGAAGTAAAACGGCACCTCACTTAGGCCAGTGATAGTTCGCCTCATCATCCTATTATAATTGCTACCGGCTGTGAGTAGTCCGAAGAGTAGCCTGGTAAACTGTAACAGACCTCTCTCAGTCGCCAAAGCCGTCAGTTTTTTGGACTCCTTAGCGAGAGGTATTTGATAGTACGCTTTACACAAATCCAATTCGGTGATGAATTTAGCGTCTTCAAATAAATGGAGATTTTGATCTATTAGCAGGATGGGCTCGGCGTCGAAAACGGCCACTGAATTCAATTTTCGGAAGTCCACGCACATCCGAAATGATTGATCAGGTTTCTTAAACATTACTATAGGGGAGCAATAGTCGAACTCCGATGGCTCTAAAATTCCCAATTTTAATAAATTCCGGAATTCCTTGTTGAAGGCTTCTCGTAGGTGGATCGGTAAAGGATATGGTTTGCTTCGAACCACTGAATTAGTTTTTAGTTTTATTTTATGGATGAAATCCTTGGCACATCCGGGGGTTTCAGAAATGACTTCTGGGAATTCCATGAGTAAGTTCAACATTTCCGCTTTCTGTTGAATCTCTAAGTGGGCATTTATCTTTAAATCCACCCGAGGGTCTTCCGTGGTAGGTGAGAGCGATTGAAGTTCGTATTCCTCATCTCGTTCGACGCACGGTGTGTATGACTTGCAGGGGCGTACCCGGGTGAACGGCATCCATCAGTTCTTCTTCGTCTAGAAGGCTAATATTCTTTATGCACACGCAGCGGTGATATTTTTTTAGCATGTTTATGTGATAGGTTCTTCGCCCTGTTGGGGTATCTATCAAGTAATCGACTGGACCCCGTTCCTCGATTACTTCGAACGATCCCTTCCACTGGGCCCATAACTTATTATTTTCGGTCGGGAGTAATAATAAGACTTCATCTCCTTCCTTTAATTTTCGCGCCTTTGCTTTCATATCGAAGTAGTCCCTGTATTTGGCTAAATTTTTCTCGGCGTTCTCTCGAGCTAAGACAGAGCAGTATTCTAGGCGCTCGCGCATATCCATCATGTAGGCGTAAGACGATTTGATTTCTTGCTCGAGCTTCGCGTTGGAAAATAATTCCTTAAGAATATTCATAGGACCTCGCACATTTCTCCCGTATAATAGCTCAAAGGGCTGCAGGAGGTATCTGTGCCACTGTGTAGGGTTGTTTTGACACAACTTCTTCAATATATTTTTTAGAGTCCCGTTTAATTTCTCGCAGATTCCTTTAGCAGATGGATGAAATGGACTCGTAAAAATTGACATGACTAACAGTAGTTTATTAAAATACTCCATCAATTCTGAGGTGAATTGGCGCCCTCTATCCAAATGAATTTCTTTAGCCAGCCTACTCGTGCAAATATTGAAATTAATGCTTCCGCGCAGGAAATAGTGTCAATCTTCCGTAGTGCCACGACATCTGGGAACCGAGTGTCACAATCCACTAGGGTGAGGATGTAGGAGTGTCCTCCACTTGAAGGGGAGTGAATTGGTCCCACCAAATCAATAGCCACTCGAAAGAATGGTTCGGTTATAACAGGCACCTTTTGTAAGGGTGCGGGAGGTACCCGTGATCTGGAGGGATCCTTCTGACACACGTCGCATGATCGGCAATAGGCCACAATTTCCCTGGTGGCCTGGGGCCAATAAAAGTCTCGGAATATCTGCTTGGCCGTTTTGTTGTGGCCAAAGTCTCCCGCTAATATTCCATCATGCGCGGTATTTAAAATTCTTTGCGTGTATTCTTGAGGTACACACAGTGCTTTCTTGTTCTCCTTATCCTCCTCGCGGATAGTACGGTAGAGAAGTGAGTCTTCTACGATATACTGGATAGGCTTCTTTCCTTTCACTTGGAGAGTTCCACCTTTAATAGCTTTCTACCATAGAGGTTTAAGAGTGGGGCATTCCTTCTGAGCAATGGCGAAGGAAGTCAATTTTAACCCATTGTCTTTGAGGGTAATCCTCGGGGTCAACTTAGCAGGTTGCTCTTTCCTCTGGGCTTCTTGTGCCCGAGTGACTACTTGTTGGACCACTTCTTGCTGGGGAATTAGGGGGTTTTGTCCGATTAGTACTGCGCAGAACTTAATCGGGGCTACTAACACGTCCGTCCAACCGGTGAAATATCTGCATTGTATATGACATCTCACGACGGGGAATCGATTGTCGCGTCCTAAAAAGTCGTGGACGATTGCGAATTTCTTATGGTTAGGGTTTACTGGGGGCAGCAACTTGTCGGATACCACTATGCACGTACATCCGGTGTCTCTGACTTAAGTATATACTCGGCACCCATTAACAGTGCCCTTTTTAAATTCTAGGCCACCTGGCGAACTTTGGTTGAATAAAAAAGTTTACCTGTTGCTGGGGCCCTTCGGATGTTGGCGTGGGGACGTACGACGAATCAGCTTGTCCTGTTTGGATCGCGGCAGTCAGGTTTTGCACCTGTTGTCTCGAGGTCACCCTCAGTCGGGAGTTCTGTTGACACTGGAAACTCAGGTGACCTATTATCCCGCAGGTATAACAAGTGACGGGCTTCCTGAGATACGTGCCGGTATTAGGGTATGATCCTTGTTGAATCCTAACTTCTTTTTGATTTTTTTCTCCTCCAAAATTTGGCTTATAAGTTCCTTTTGCTGCTGAGAACTTAAAGGGCTTCTTCTGTAAATGCCTGGGTCGCGGCCCATTTTTCTTTGTGGAAGGAGCCTTCTCTTTCTTGTACTCCCTCGGATATAAACGATGATTTACCGCGTGAAGGTCAGCCTCGTCCAGACACTCGTTGAAGGTAGAAGCTTTTCGGTCCTTAACGAATGCACGGATTTACTGGGGTTGTGTACTTAGTAACTGATCTCTAAGCATGAATTCGACGACCGCAGCGACTTCGTTCTCTACCACTTCTGACTATACCCAAAACTGTAGGCTTCGACGAAGCTCAAAGCCAAAATGTTTGTATGTATGTCCAGGTCGTATACGAGCCTGCCTAAACTTCATCCTTTATTCTTCCGGGTTAAGGTTTGTTGTTGAGAGAAGTACGGCTTTGGGAGTGGAATAGTCCACAGTCTCTTGTGAGGGTAAAGATACGAATATCTCTCTCATCCTATGATTGAGTAGCGGTACAGTCTGGCGACCCCATCTTCTTCTAGGTCCCAATTATTGACTTCAAATATTTTCTCAAAATGGGAGAGATATGAGCATAAATATTCTTCGCCCCTGTACTCCGGGAGTTTCATGCTGGCCGCTAGTAACACTCTTGTTCTGGATGACACCGACTGCACCTCTAACTGGTCTTTGCAAAGAGCTCTTTCGTGGGCCCTTATCTTCTTTCTTTCATCAGCTTCCATTTTCGTCTTTTATCTTCTTTCATCAGCTTCCATTTATATTTTACGTTCCTCTCTTCTTTCTTCTCTTTCGTTTCTCTCTTTCTCCTGAATAAACGAGCTCAGATCGGCTCCTTCCAGTCCGAGGCTTTGACCTTGCTTGCGATAAAGGTCAAACAATGCCATCGCGCTTATGTCAGTCATCCCATTGTTATAAATCAAGCCTAACCTACTCCACCACCAAAATTTACCACTTGGCCTAACAATTACCTTTAGATTGTTTCAACCTCTGACTTTACCAATTTTCCTCTAGTCAAATATTCTATTATTCCTGGTATTCCTGTTACGTGTTAGCTCTTCCTTAAATAGACACTGCTGGGTTCTTTTTTAATATAAAACCTATAGACCTAACACCACTTTTATAATATTTCGTAGAATGACCCTTGGTTTTGATCACTATACTCTTTGACACCCTTTTTGTAGCGGTATGCTTTGTAACGTTAGTTACTTCTATGATGAAGTAGGCTTTGTTCTAAGAGTGCTAATTCAGTAGTTTTGTTCTTAAGGAACAGCTATTTTAAACACATAAGGATAAGAGGAAACACCAGATATCTACCAAAATAAACATGTATTTTGAATGAAACACAACTATAACAAACCAACAGTTAACACATTTCTATCTTTGGCATCTAAGATCTTTCACACGGATAGAATGGCAAAAATAAACAAATAGGTTTCCCGTAAACATACCAATTGCCGATTAGTTTTTTTACCACAACTCTATTTGATTAGCGTTAAACATTAAATTAACGTACTCTCGTCTACTGGCACATATGACCTAGGTTCAAGAAGAATGGTTTCTACTCCCCTTTAAAACGTGAGGCGTACTAAACTTCTACTATCGAAATATGAATATAAATTTTCTTTTTAACTTACATGACAGAAGGTATTAGGTATTGCCAGATGTCGCTGGAGGACTTATCTCTCACTTTGAAGTGTTGTGGCTGCTGGTTGAATTTTCGTCGAGGAGGGATAGCTTGTCGCCGGTGACGGGGGCTGATTTTTCAACGTAATTAAAGAACGGGAGCTCGTTGGGGGCTGGGTTCTTCCCCTCTTACTCTTACGAAGTTTGAGTTGTGAGAGTAACTCGAGTGTGAGCGGCTTTGCTTTTCTTCAGTCAGAATTCTTCGCAGTCTGTAAAGGATTCTTCGGTATGGCACCGATATAAAGCTTGACTATTTAGGTTAATACGGCCTGGAAAGGGGGGATCGATTTTCTTAATCTGATCCTATCGTTTCTCACGGAAATAGTCTTGTATGGCTGAAGGATCGATTTTCACGAACTAACCATTTTTTTGGCGTATAGACTTCTAATCTTCTTGTCTGGATGAAGGATCGATCTTCACGAACTAATCCTTCTCTGGCATATCGACTTCTAATTCTCGTATCAGGCTGACGGTTCGATCTTCACGACCTGATCCTCTTTCTGGCGTATCGACTTCTAATCTTCTTGTCTGGCTGAAGGATCGATCTTCACGAACTAATCCTTTACTGGCGTATCGACTTCTAATTCTCGTATCAGGCTGACGGATCGATCTTCACGACCTGATCCTCTTTCTGGCGTATCGACTTCTAATCTTCTTGTCTGGCTGAAGGATCGATCTTCACAAACTAATCCTTCTCTGGCGTATCGACTTCTGATAATCTACTCTCTTTCTTTGCGGGGCTTATTTATAGGCGGATTGCCGCCCCATCTAAAGGGGCAAGTGACCAGGCCACAGAGGCAAGGATGGGGGGGCGAATGGTAAGTTGGCATCTATGGAGAGCGAGAATTGCTGAGGTGGCACTGGGGTGCCCAAGTCAGCTCGCTAATTAGAGGCTCGCAACCGCACTGCTACTTGGCGTGCCTTTTGACTCGCACCGCTTTTTTTCCATAACCACGAGTTTATGGGTCTCGTAGGTAATTGGATCGTGAGAGCGTCGTTTAAGGGCCTTATGTGGTCGCCTTAAAACAGATGTTAGCTCTAACTTCCCACAGCGGCGGGGAGATCAAACAGGGTAAGCAGTTATGGTTACTCACCGGCTACCTTTCCCCCGCTTTTCCTCATGAGGAGGCGGGGGGCTTTTATGTACCTATACTCCTCCAGGATGCTTAATGTAGCCATTTCTCTACAATTAGTTAGTGTCCGAGCCCATCATCTCGCGTCGAACCTCAAACCCTTTTCTTCGCCTCCATAAGATCCAACGTCAAAGTCGTTTCCTATCTGGAGTCACTGGTTTGTTTTAACAAATAAAGCATCCCTATTAAATTTTGTGTCATTTAGCGTTCAGTATTAAAGGGAGATTTCAGGTTAACCACCACTTAATATTCATTTATTAGGTAGTAATTTTCTCTTAGACCCTTTTATTAAATTCATTGTAGATGTAAAGTTTGTTTTTAATACTTCATTTTTTTGTTGTAATTAAAAGTATATTTTAGTTAAAGTTGTTTAACTAAATCAACGAAACGCTGCACATAACAATAGATATCCTCCATGATTAAAGAAGCAAAGCAAAATATTAAATAAAGTAAAGAATTATCGCACTCTTAGAGAATACGAAGTAACGGAGTTATTTAATGCGTAACAAACCTATATACATACTTGGCCCCTTATATCACGACACAAATATTTGGTCTTAGGTTTTATGAGTATTGGAAGAACTCAGTAATAGTTGATAGTGTTACTTTCCCTTCAGTAATAATAAATTTGTGCTTAGCATTCGAGAAAAATGTGAACAGAATAAGAGGATCAGGTCTCTATAATTTTTGGTTAATTATCTGGGATTAGCCTGTTAATGGTAATTATTTTATGGGTTAATAATCCAATTAGTAGAAATGTGGTGTTAATGGTGGGTTCGGCAGCGCGCTACTCGTTTCTTGGTTGCATAAGTACCTTGAGCGTACATCAGTGAGTTTTGACGTACATAGATAAAATGTCATCGATTGAAAAATATCGACTAACAAGGCCAAATCCTTGGACTAGCAGGCAAAGATCTGGTTACCTACGTCCTGAAAGAACAGAGAATAGAGTGTAAAAGAGAAAAAGAAGAAAAAGTATTACGGAGGAAAAGAGAAAGAGAAGATAAGAGAATACTGATGGATACAAAAATAGGAGAAAGAAGAATACATATGAAAAGAGTAGCAGATAAAACAATAATACAGTGGACAATAGAAGCACAAAAAATAAGAATAAATATAGAAATTGAAGTGGAAGAAAGAAGAATACAGATAAAAAAGGACGAAGAAAGAAGAATACAGTTAAAAGAGGATACGAAGAAAGAAGAAAACAGATGGAAAAAGAAGCAGAAGAATAAAGATAGAAATATAGGACGAAAAAAGAAGAATATGGTTAAAAATAGAATCAGAAGAAAGAATAATACAGAGGGAAGGAGAAGAAGAATAAAAAAATTCAGATGGAAAGAGAAGCGAAAGAAAGAAGAATACGGATGGAAAGAGAACAGGCGGAAGCGGAAAGAGAAGAGAGAGAACGAAATATCATACATGATGGATTAGTGGCTGGACCAGTCAGTCACACCAAAACCTCTCGACGTTTTTTTGAAGACGTCGTTTGTCCCGGCGAGGCTAAAGAGATCCCCGTATACTCCCCGTATATTTCCGGTGCAAAAGCTCTCACCTTCACTTTTTCCCGAGTGGACGTCCCTAAAGAAATCTTCTCAGATCGAGGCAGTGAATTCACGGCGGAACTAATGCTATACGTAGGCCAGAGACTCCTCTGTACATTGTCGTACGGCAGTAACGCTTTGGGACCCATGAGCTTCCTTAAGGAGCTCTTCACTAATCGCTAATTAGATGAAGAAGGAAATATGAAAACACTATACCCCTGTAAAACTCTTCAAGTGGTAGGCCCGGTGTACGTAGGGGTAGATAACTAGTATCCTCTACCTACAGTATTCTTCCACCAGAACAAACCGTCCCCTAAAAGATATGAAAACACTCACCTTATCCCATTAATAGATTCCCAAGCATTCGCTCGAGAGAAGGAGAAATTAAGTCCCAATTCCATTCCACAGATGCCCAAACCCCAAAAGAGGGGTGGAATTTAAAAAGATGCCCGTGTTAGTGTCATGGTACAAAATGGGTACGATGATACTCTTGGTTCCATAGCTTATGTAACTATGAAACAGGTAGCTCTAGCTGTAATTTGGAAAGTAAAGAATTTCAATTGCCATAAAAAGGTAATGAATGTACTTTGGAATTCCATCACCAGATTTTAACATATTTGCGTAGCCACAAAAACCAGAACGGCTGACTCATGAGTCGTAGGTTATTAGTCATCGAGTAACAATTTAATATAAACTATAGAAAAGGCTCCACTAAGAAAAAGCCTATATATAACCTGAGCCGAAACCCCGTCGAGGGTTATTTAATCTTCTGTTAGTCTTAAAACTATTTTTTTTGTGTTCGTATATTTATTTAATGGCTTAAGGTTTATTTGTGTAAGGAAGTAACTACCGAGTACCGCTTAATAGGCAGGTTAATTTTTTTGTGTGTAATGGATGATTTTTGTTTTTGTTTTGCTAAATTAAATAGTGTGAGACGTATCCAGTAGGCTCACGAGGCACATGTCGCTCACCTACCTTTGACGCGGGCGCGTGTGCGCATAATATCAAAGAGGCTTAGGTTTGTAGGATAGTTGATCCAGTTAACAATAAGAACCGGTATTGTATTTCAATGAAGTTCCATCCCCCCGCCCCATTACCTTCTTCTGAAGGAAGGAAATGTGGAGAAATCGATATCACACTTTTAAAAAAACAGATGCTTAGTTCGGTTACGCCCGCGTCAAGACGCTATGCAGCGTGTAGGACGATACGTTAACACCTACTCCTCTCCCCTCTCGACCTGCTAGCAAACATACTCGATATTCATCGCCGAAAAAGTCAGAATTAACAGATTTCTTTGCCAGCTTGCATAAACAAACGAAGGGGAGGAGAGCAGGTGGAATAAAAATAAATAAACAGGTTCACTGTTCCCCCTAATATTTCTGATCTAGTTTCGTCTAATAGACAAAATTGTAGGAGCTGCGACGAAAGCCAGAAAAGGCCTTTAGAGCTAAGCGAATACATTCTGAAAAGTGTCGCTATAGGAGAGAGGCTTAAACATAGCCCTACCCCTTCCTCTACCCCCAGTGGCTAGTTGAAGTAGATATACGGATAGCTAGAGAATAACAAAGAGATCGAGTTAGATATCGAAACAATAAAGTCGGGCGGCAGGGCCGGCACAAACGAAATCGAGCAGAGAAGAAGTTCATCCTGAGGCAGTTTCTCGTGGTCACACCGAAGGTAAAACCTTTTATTGAGAATCACTCTCATACATCTCTCGTCAGAGAAATACCATATCTCACTTTTCAACTAAAACCAGAGATATTCCTCACCATTGAGGAATACCCAAAGTGAACTCCACCCCCCATCCTTCAAAGGATTAACTTTTTGGACATCGCTCGTAAGTTAGAAGCACTTCAAGAGTAAGCCGAAGATTAGAAGAAGCATACCTCCACGGTCCCGTTGCTTAAATCGTCAGATTAAAATACAGTACTAAGCGCCATCCACACAGTTCATCGAAGGCAGCTGTTTTCTTCCAGTCTGTCTACCAGCCAAACTATTAGTTGGGTGTCCAAGCCCATCCACCCGCGGCGAACCTCAAACCCCTTCCCCCGCCTCCATAAGATGCAACATCAAATTCGTTCCCCATCCGGAGTCGCATATTCATTTTTAAAGTAGTAACTTTCACTTAGACCCTTTTATTAGATTCATTGTAGATGTAAAGTTTGTTTTTAATACCTCATTTTTTTGTTGTATTTAAAAGTATATTTTGGGTAAATTTGTTTAACTAAATCATCGAAACGCTGCACATAACAATAGATATCCTTCCTGACTAAAGAAGCAAAGCAAAATATTAAATAAAGTAAAGAATTATCGCACTCTTAGAGAAAACAAATTAACGAAGTTATTTAAGTATGTAACAAATCTACGTACATCCTTGGCCCTTATGCCACGACAGTATCCTAGCCTGATCTAACCTAATGTCACACTTGACGAAATTCTGTTCTATTTCACTTTACCAACAATAGTTAACATAAATCTACTGCTTAAATTCAAGTCTTAATTAGGCAATAAGAAATCATGTTCTCATGCTGTTTGAGTTCCTAAACAATCTGCCATTTTTGTTTTGGCATTTACAAGAAAATTCTTCTAAAATATTTGCGTATTTTGACTAGTTCACTTTTCAACACAGCTGAGACTGGATCGTCCACAAGCAGAGAAGAAAAACTGTGTGGAAGTTGCTTTCACCTAATTAGTCATGGCAGGACTAGCACACCGAAACTATTGTGTTCGCTCTTCCTAACACGATTCAAAAATAATTCATGAGGGAAGTAATTTTATATTACCTAATCCAGTTTGTCATTGTATTGATGTTTTTGTCCCTAAAGAAATCAATCCTCTACTCGCAGTGTAGTATTCTTATTTTATTTTGATGTTTAATGCATTCTTGATCGCGATATTATTGCAATAAGAGTGTTAAGGCAGAATGACGTCACGGGATGACTACAATGAATTACACATTACAGGCTAGAGTGAGACGTCAGGAAAAAGTATAAAGTTTCCTTTATAATGATAGTTTTCCTTGTATAAATCACTTGGGGAGAAATAATTTTTTGCAATATAAGGTTATGAAGCCAATTTATTTTGGTGATTCAATTTCATCGTATGCCAAAAAAAACAAACTACAATTCAATTTCAGGTATTTAATTTATCCTCAAACAATAAGGTGTTGAGTTTTATAGTGAGGAAATGTATATTGCGTAACATGAAATCACATCAAAGCATTCAGGTGAAAGAGAGTAAAAATAATTGAGATGAATATACAGTATATTGTGATATTCGGTAGGCATAAACTGTATGTAGTATAAATACTAGGTTAATGGCTATAGTATGTTATCCAAATACCGTAATTTGAAACATAAGAGAATTAAATAGAAACAGAGACAAATCGAATCTTGAAATTAGACTCATATAAATGACAGAACAGACAAAAATGCTGCACCTTATCTCAAAGCCCATTAGTGTCAGTTAATCTAAGCATGTGGAGGAATACGAACTATTTTGGCCAAGAACTACAGAATCTCTCCAGTTATTGTTTTATTTATTAGGTTTTATATATGGTTCCATGGCTACAAATACACCTTAATGTGCAGTAAACAAAAAATATTCAGTTAATTTAGTTAATATTTAGTTAATATATGGAGGAAAGGAAAAAGACTCATCGGTGTTAATCGCTTTCCGCGAAATAGTCAATTAATAAAATATTTGTCAGGATTGAAAGATCCACCAATAATTAAGAGACAATTGAATTACCCTTGATCAAGATTCGATGAAAACCGTCTGATATTAATTTTTGAATGTTTGACCTCCTCGAAACCTGCTGACGTGAGAAAGGACCGTATAGATGTGGAAATTCCTGTGCTGAATTATAGGGTGTACATTTCTGCTATAGTTGTTCTTTTTTCAGGCTTCCTCCACCCAAATGTGAATCTTTGGTAATATGTATATCTCCCACAACTTTATACTGGTACATCTTCACCACTTTCTTAAATGATCCCTCCCTACAAACTTTCTGGCGGAGATGCCTTCGTTCGTTTTCTCCTCCTTGTGTTAAGTAAGCAGTAATAATAATTAATAAATACTTTTCCAGACTGGGTGTAATTATCAGGAATTGGATTTTAGTAGACAAGAGTGGCACACACTGAGAAGGTCAAGATTGAGTTGATTCGGCCTTGTCATAGTTCTGGCGGCAATGCTTAAAATATATGGTGTAGGGAGTGTTTGTGGTTCTAACTGGAGTATCATTTGAGTCAGTCGACTCTGTTTGTTTTGAACCACGCAGTTTAACCTGCACACAAATCTTGATTCTATTGGCGAGGAGTAGCAACGAGACAGTTTAAGTTGCAGTTCAAAGAATATTTAGCTATAAAGAGCATCTAAACTAGTATTTTTGTTACCGTAGTTTAAAAGGAAATTGGTGAAACTAAAAAAATATCAAATATAATATCAAAATAACCTCATTTGGAGCGATACTAAGGTTAAACTGAGAGTTGCAGTACCACAAAGTTGAAAAAAAAGTAATTCACTAGTTCCAGCACCAGTAAATAGGCCATAAATCATTAGTAATCTCCAGCACTACTAAATATGTCCTTTAGTCATTTGTGATTTCTACAACTACTAAATAGCTACGGCGATACCATATTCGTAAGCTACAACACCAAAAGTTTGGGTCATAACTCATTCGTAATATACAGAAACACTACTGTAAAAAGAGCCAAATATATTGGTGAGCTCCAGTATCACTAAAAGGGGCCATTAGTCATTTGTGAGCTCGACATTACTGAAAAGGGCCATAGCTCATTTGTAAGCTACAACACCAAAGGCAACATATTATCGGTGAGCTTTATCTCCACTAAAACGGTGTATAAGCCTTTTGTGAGTTACAGAGTCAATAAATAGTGGCATAAATATTTCGTAAGCTCCAGTACCAGTAGAGAGGGCATACAATTAATTGGGCGATAGATAATTTGTGACCTACAACACCATTAAATAGTGCCAAAAGTCAATCCTAAACTCTCTTACCAAAGGTGGATATAACACATTCGTGAGCTCCAGCACCAAAAAATGATGCACTGCATCATTGGTGCAGTGCATAGGGCGATAAATCCTTCGTGAATTCCACAACCACTAAATAGGGTCACAACTCTTTCCTGATCTCAGTACCAAAAATGGAAGACATAACTCATTCATTTTTAAGATACAATACCACTAAATAGCGCCTAAACTCCTAGGTGATCTTTAGCAGCAAAATATAGGGCTATAGCTCTTGATTGAGCTCCAGCAGTAATAAATAGTGCTATAGATCATTAGTTAGATAGGGAAGCACTAAAAAGGGGATATTTATCATTCATGAGCTAGAGTAACACTAAATAGAGCAACAAGTCATTAATGAGCTGAACACCACTAGAAAGGGCAATACGTCACTAGTGAGCCTCAGAACCACTAAATAGCGCCATAACTAATTTGTGAGATCTCCAAAATCTATATACATTACAGCATAAGTAATTGGTAATCTCCAGCACCACTAAATTGGGGGAAAACTCATCATTGAGCTTCAACACCAAAGCAAGGGGCATAGGTCATTAAAGAAGCCTAGTAGCACTAAAAGGTGATATAAATCAATATATCCTAAGCTCCAGGACAATTTAATAGGGTCATAAGTCATTATTGAGCCCAGAACCACTAAAAGGGGACAGAGGTCATTCGTAAGCTTCACCAACACCAAATAGGGCTATAAGTCATTCGTAAGCTTCAGTACCACTCAATAGGGCCATAATCCATTCATGAGCTATAACAACACTAGATAGGGCCATAAGTCATTCTTGAGCTACAGCACCACTAAATTAACTACAATTCATTCGTGAGTTCCAACACCACTATAGGGAGATAACTGATTCTTGATCTCCATCAACATTAAATTAGTTCAAAACTCATTTTTTAGCTCCGGCGCACTAAATTAGGCAATAAATAATTCGTGAGCTTCTTTGCAATAAATTGGGGCATAGGTCAAAATTAAAATAGGGTGATAACTAATTCAGGGACTCCATCCCAACTAAATAGAGCGATGAATTGTCCAAAAGCTCCACAGCAACTAAATAGTGCCATAACTCATTCGTGGGCTTGTGCACCACTAACTAGCGCACAAGCTCCAGAACTACTAATTAGATTCATATGTCATTCCTTAGCACTAGCGGCAATAAAAAGGGCCATGAGTCATTATTTAGCTCCAGAATCACTAAATTGGGCCATTCGTCATTCTTGTGATCCTGCACCACTAAATCAGGCGATAACATATTCCTAAACAGCAAAATTAAATAGGGTAATAACTCATTCGTTAGCTTCCTTATCACTGAATATGTACTTAACTAGTTCATGAGTTCCAGTACCAGAAGGTAGGGACATAAATCATTCTTGAGCTCCACCGCAACTACATAGGTCGATAAATTATGCATGGGTTCTAGAAACAATAACAAGTTCGTTAGCTCAACCAACACTAAATTGTGTCATAACTAATTCGTAATATTCAATTGCACTATATACTCCCTAACTCATTAATAAGCTCTCGCTCCATAAATACGGTCACAAGTCATTCGTTTGCTCCAACGAAAAAACTACATGGGTTCAGTTCACATTCATGATATCCAGGAGTACTATATAGGTCGATATGATATTCGTGAGCTCCAGCGCCAATAAGGGCTCAAAGTCATTAGTAAGCCTCACACCAATAAATCTAGCAATGACTCACTCTTAAGACCCAGCAACACACAATAGGACCAGATGTAATTCGTGAGCTCCCCCAGTACTAAATAGGGTCATAAATCATTCGCGAGTTCCAGCACCATTAAAACGGGCCATAACATTTAAGAGTTCCACGACCACTAAATCGGGCAGTAAGTTATTAGTGACTTTGAGCACTACTAGAAGGTGCTATAAGTATTTAGTGAGCTCCAGCACCAATAAATACTGTCAAAAAAGTGTCTGACATTGAGGAAAATTAACATATATTTTTCTATGTAAACTTTTCTTAACTATTGTTTGTATAGATTAGCCAATCTACCTTTTTGGGTGCCACAATTTATTCCAAATATCATAATTTTTTACGAAAAGTGAGTTAATCTCCGATTTTCATTTTAGGCCGATTCTAGTACATAATTAAGTTACTGTCATAATCACAATTGTGTTCTGTTCGTTCTTTCACCTATTATTCCACTTCCAATTAGAAGTTTCTGGTGTATATAACGTTCAGTTTGTATAATATATATTTATATATATATATATATATATATATATATATATATATATATATATATATAATCTAAACTTTGTGGCACTCTTCCTTATTATTTTCTTAAATGAGAATGGTATATTAAGTGAAAGCGATATAAATCTCGGACTCCGAGGATATTAATTGCTCTCTTGGATGTTGAGGAAAGTTAAGCATATATTAATATACAATCCTTTCCGTACATTGGTACCTTAGACTCTAAAATATGTCTCTCATTAAAATTCATGGCGAACATAGAGCCATGGCAACCAGACTAGTTAAAACGGTCTATTCTTCAACTAAAGATCCTGATTTGCGTCTAGTAACCATTAAAACTGAACTTGATTCTCCAAAATATCATTTTGATAAAATTTGTCCTACGATGACCGGATTCCAAAAGGAATGGAAGACGGTGATGGTATAGGAGTGGAAATATAGATGCCTCTAAAGTACCAGCAGTTAGGTTAGCCATACTCTTGGCGGAAGCGTGCAGGAGGAGGGCGGCAATAACTTGAGGTATGTGGAAAGGCCTCTGCGCCCTATCATCTCCTTTCAACTAATTCTCATTTTTTTCTGATTAAAATGCAGCAGAGTCCATGCCTTAATCAACAAGCAGAATGACCGCCTGCTAAGCTTCGCCGAGGACGCCTTCAAGGTCTGCTATGTATCCTTGACCATGCAATTGGCCTCGGTAATAATGCTCCGCGGAGCGGCTTCAAATGGCAAGAAGAGGCCGCCGGTGTGGTTCGCAGAAGGTTACAGGCTTGACGCGGCCGATTACAGAGACTTTCTGGTCAGGAAAGTGGTGCCCTAGGTGAGAAATATCACTAAGAGTTCGGCCTACATTTTCAGGATGACTGTGCCCCGTCGCAAATGGTCTAGGCCGTTGAAGTGTGCTTTAGGTCGAAAGTCAACTTGTTCTCAAATAGATTTTGTCAGCCGCAGTCGCTCAACCTCTATAATTTCGAATACACCATGTGGGCACATGGCTACAGCAAGGCCAGAAAAGTCCGAAACAGTAACGTGGATGAGCTGAAGTCCTCCATCAATGGTCTGTACGCCAGCATGAGGAAGGCCTTCGTCTACAACGTGTCCGTGGCCTAATATATATTTAGTGGTGAATGTACACAAAATTGTGCACGCTCATGAAATCGTTTTTGCCGCAGTCAAATTTCCCGGCTAGCGAACATCTAAACCCTCTTTCTTCAATCCATCTCCTCTTAAACCATTATTTATTGGTTCTTGACCTCTAATACCAAAAACTGTTTTTCAATTCCGTATCTTCCCCTCGAGTCTCTGTCGACCTCGCGCTCTCTTTCTCCTATTTGCGCCCACGACGTATAAAGATGGGAGACATTTTACTCTTGAATTCAGATCAGCATTACAAACAGTCGAGGATACTTCTGCATCATTGTGCTCCGTTTCATTTCGGTGGATAAATACACCAGTCTCAATCCCTTTATTATAAAAACATCATTTTCGAAATAAAGTTATTTTTATCAAGTTTTATATAAAACTCCAAGTACGAACTCATTTGGTTGGACATCTACATTAAAGAACAAATCTCTCTCGCTACAAGTGGTTACGCCCGGAGTGACTAAAAAATTAAAAAAGCCTCATCATTGATTGGAGTGACTTTCATCCTCATATGAAACCATCGCATTAAATTTCGTGAGTCATCAGTGAATTCTTTTAACGCAACTAAGTACAACCATAGAATCCATCCAACCATTCATCAAGGAGCCACATTTATCTCACCAAAGCACCAACTAGACTAAACAAGACGTTCAACGTCCACCGCGCGCAACATTCACCGAAGCACCAACTTCACTCAACGAGGCGCTTAACGTCCGTTCTTCAGTAACAAGGAGTAACAAGGAAAGGAAGTACCCTAGGAGACCTTACGGTCCATTCAAAGAGGGTACCTTTGGACTAGCAATTGAGCAGGCACATGGCTGCTCAATTGTTTTGCGTCCCTGAACGGCCACTTTTCAAGACTTTGTCTAGTTTTGACTTAAGCTGGTCAACAGATTGACTGTGGTTAACTTTCACTGGAAGTGCATTCCACATACCGCAGATACTGTAAGTGAAAATATTTCCACACAGATTGCGGTTGTAACGCTTCAATTCAAGTTTGAGATGACCACGCAGTCTACGGGTTTCCAGCGAGAACAGATTTAATTCCCTTAGTCTATCCTTATAACTTTCTTGTCGGATAGAGGGGATCAGCTTGGTTGCCCTGGCTTGTACGCGTTTAAACCTTGCGATATCCTTTCAAAACGAAGGACTCCAAAATTGCACGGCATACTTCAGGTGCGGCCAAACGAGGGAGTTGTACAGACAAAGTACTATCTTCTTGTTACGGTTTTCAAACTGGCGCTTTATGTAGCCTAACATCCTTTGGGCTTTCTTCTCTGCCTCGATGCCCAGTTTCAAGAACTTGAGGTCACTAGTGATTGTTACACCCAAGTTCTTCTCAGTGTCACTCGATTCAAGGGCAGTCCCCTCAAGGATATACTGAGATTGGGGGTTTCTGTGGCCGATATGCATCACTTTGCATTTGTTCGCGTTAAAAGGAATTGGCCACGTGTCCGACCAATCTCCAATCTTTTGAAGATCTTCCTTCAGTCAGGCAGTATTTCCATCCCTTGCAACGTTCATACCAAACTTGGTATCGTCGGCAAATTTGAAAATTTTGGCAACCATGTCACCGTCCATGTCGTTGACGTAGATGATGAATAGTAGTGGTCCCTGGACAGAACCTTGAGGCACCCCGCAAGTAACAGGCACCCAGCAGAAGCCTTTCCATTCACCACCACCCGTTGCCGTCTGCCACTTAGCCAGTTCTCGATCCAGCCGTCTACTTTTCCGTCTATGTATAGCGCTGGCACTTTCCGGAGAAGGCGGCGGTGTGGTACCTTATCAAAGGCTTTCTGAAAGTCTAAGTACACCACATCCACCGCCTTGTCCCGATAGTGCTCACTGAAGACGAAGTGGAAGAATTCCACAAGGTTCGTCAGGCATGACCGTTGCCTTCGGAAGCCGTGCTGGGAACTCCTCAGTAGCAGGTTTGACTCTAAATACGACGTCATTTTGTCCACCATCATGCTTTCCATAAGCTTACCGACTATCGAAGTCAGACTGATAGGTCGGTAGTTTGACGGTAGGCTTCAGTCTCCTTTCTTGAAGATAGGAGTCACCTCCACTTCACGCCAGTCTCTAAGAACGCATTCGGTCCGGATTGACATGTTGAAGATTGCGCTTAGGCGTCGTGCCACTTGATCGCGCACTTCTTTTAACAACTTAGGTAGAAACCCATCCGGGCCAGGTGACTTATTCGTCATTAGGTCAGTGATCTTCTTTTTTATTTCCCCTTCGGTGTATTCCATATCCTTCAGCTTTTCCCCCGAGTAGGAATCCATTGGCTGGAGGATGGGACCACACTCTTCAGTAAACACTGAAGAAAAGTAGTCATGAGGAGGTTAGCATTTTCTGCATCTCATTGCTTTAATGCCCTTTCCTCATTTCTCAGATGGCCAATCGTTCGACGGATTGGTTGACGGCTGTCCACATATCCAAAAAACTCCTTGAGATTCTCTTTATAGAGTCTCGCCACTCGGAGTTTCTCAGACCGCTTAGCCGCCCTTATGCTGGAATTCAATCTCCTGGCTAGCCTCCGGTATTCGTCAAAGTCACCCTAGATCTTCGATTGCCGGTACGCAGTTCTCTTCTTCCTAAGCAGTTGGCCGATTTCTCGATTAAACCACTTTGGTTGAACAGAAGACCGACGGGGACATTTCAGAGGGATGAAACGCGATTGAAGACTTATGAATGTGGTTTTGAAACTGTTCCACGAGTCTTCAACATCTTACACTACTAGCCTCGCGTCAGTCAGTCCAGCACAAAGACCTGCGAAGTCTGCTCTTTTTAACTCGAGTTTCCTCGATTTACTAGTTGCAGGCCCTGCCTTCTAGACTTTGACGACAAATCTAATTAGTCGGTGGTCACTGCCACCGAGCTTTCCACCAACAGAGAGGTCCTCAACGATGTCATTCTCAGGGGTGAAAACCAAGTCGAGGATATTGTTTCCTCTCGTTGGCTCTCTCACCCATTGAGTGAGGAACTCGTTGTTCGCCAACTCCAGGAGTAGTGCGTTCTCGCCACAGGGTTTTCTGGTTTCCCAGTCAACTTGTGTGTTAAAATCCCACATGACGATACACACTCTGTCTTCCACAAGTTATCCTAGTAGCTGGTACAGATCTTTATCCTTTTCAATGAGTTGGGCAGGGGGTTTATTGAGCACCATGGTCCTGTATTTGGCAGGACCTATCTCTAGTTCAACACCAAGTAGTTTATAATTGGATACCTTGTTTCAATCTGTCGAGTTGAGAGTATTCTAGACATACAACATCCCACCGCCACCCTCTCTGTCTGGCCTATCTTTCAGGAAGAGCTGGTAACCGGGCATCGTGAATTCACCTTCAAAATCTCGGCTTGATGTTTTTATCCACGACTCCGTTATAGTCACCATCTCAGGTTCCTCTGTTACTACGAGGCCACGGAGCTCAAGAAACTTATTCCTGATTGACCTTGCATTCAACAGGAGAACTTTAAGGGATTCCCCTAGTGTAGGACCCCCTATACTCTTACGTTTCCCGGCTTCTCTGTTTTTCTGGTCACACCCTTTTTGACGACCTCCGAGAAGGTCGTTCCAGGAGTGACACGAGCGTGCTGGCGCACGTCCACTTTCGCTCTGTTTCGAACGCTCCTTTGGGTGCGTTCCACGACATCTTCAATTAGGTTGGCGAGAAAGGCCTTCCCTTTAAAGGAGAGATGTACCCCGTCCCTTTGGTAGAAGTCGTCTCTATCGATTGAGGTACGATAGGAGTCCACGAAGAAGACTCCTTCTGCCGTGCAGATATCCGCAAACCTTCTGTTAACTGCAACGTTTCTCTCGTGAGCGGTTCGGGATGGACCTCTTCTCAGAAGCATCCCAACCACAACACGTTTGCGGGTTTTAAGCCCTATGTCATCCACGGCTCCCATCACCGTTTGGATGGTCTTACCACTGAAGCCAACCTTCCCCCTTTTGAGGTAGAGGTCGTTGCCGCTCAGCATCAGAGCAACAACTGAATTCTCAGAAATCTGAGCTTTCTCTGCCTCTACTCTGATGTTGTGGTTAACCCGTCCTGAGAGGCAGCTTACCTTCACGCTATTGCGAAGGCAGGCCGCTAGCAGCGGCTGTAGATCCCGTGTTCGCGAGTCACCAATGAGAGTGACTTTCTGGCACTTGGTCTCTGAAGACGGGGTCTTCCCTTGTGGAAAAGGCCTTCCCTTTTCCTCTTTACTCTCCACATTCTTATTTTTCTTTTTCTTCTTGTTTATCTGTTTTTTTTTCTATTTTTGGTTCTACTTTTGTTTCAACTTCATTCTTTTTCTTTTTTTTCTTCGTTTTTCCTTTCTTCTTTTTCTCTTTTTCTCTTGCCTCAGCTAGCTTATCCTTAGATTATGCCGGATTCTCCGCTTGGGTACCAGGGGATTCTGACACGGCAGTGGGCGGCGCCTCTTCTAGGCATCGAATCTGAGCTGCGTTAAGGGCTTCGAGTTTCTCCAACTTTCTTTCAAGGATTTTAGCTCTCTCCTCTGAGGCTCTATAGAGGTCTTTTAATTTCTCCACCTCTCGCGTCAATATGCAAGTAGTGCAGATACTTTCAGGGCTGCATTTTGAGTAGTAGCCCTCCGGAAAGTCAACGCACCACTTTTCTAACTGGCATGCTGCACAGTTGTGTTTTAGACGAACGGGTCCTTTTTTGCCTGTCATTTTGAGCGCTTTCTCTCTCTCTAAAAACTCGTGACCAATCAATTTAACTTACAGCCGCAGATATGGTCGCAAAACACCTCCTTAGCTGACTTGCTAGATCGTTGAATTATCTGTGCAATTCACCTAGTATTAATTCATTATAATTTATTCATTCGCACCCACATAATTTATTTACTCGCACTCACATGCTGATATGGCAACCTGCCATTGGTTTTTTTACCTTACATAGTGCTGTGGCAACTCGTCA
The DNA here is from genome assembly GCA_963969495.1 of Ceratothoa steindachneri. Taxonomy (NCBI): domain Eukaryota; kingdom Metazoa; phylum Arthropoda; class Malacostraca; order Isopoda; family Cymothoidae; genus Ceratothoa; species Ceratothoa steindachneri. The sequence continues at coordinate 85,664,609 of OZ018326.1, forward strand.
TCGATACTCATTAAGCATTCACATAATGCTACCGCGGCGCTTCTCATTTACGGGACTGACGAGGAGAGAAAACTTCATTACACACAAGATTTGCAAGTTTGCTCAACTATGTCGTTCATCAAATTATTTGTGGTGTTAACTAATTATTTTTTCAAATTCACTATATTCATGTTTAGTCTCATTGTATTATTAAGAGAAAATGTGTGCACTCAATTCCCATTTTTGTTCCTTCTATGTATGTTCACAACTGTAAAGACACGCGCGTTCATGTGATCTACAGCTAGACAAAAATGACCTTTTGACCACTGAGTTTCCAAGTTTATCGCTTGAGATTTCAGAGTGTATCATTTGCATGGGCTTTTTCGTGTAAATGCTGACTTAATCATTATCATTTACCTTGTACAAATTTGACCTAATTGTTTTGTATATGTATTTTAATCATCATTCTACTTTAGTAATGCTTAATGCGTCGAATTGGTATTTAGTTCACAAAAACTAATATAATTTATACTCATGTATTATTTTAAACGAATTAGTGATCTCATGTAAATACTGAGTCAATTACATATTATTACGCACTCTGTACCAATTTGACAGAAATATTCTCCATAAATATATTGAATCATCATTTTACTTTAATGATATTTGATGTATTGAATAAGATTTTTTTTAACAACAACTCATGTCATTTATACTCATGTATCATTTTAATCAGCAAATTATTGCACATCTTATCTTATCGCTAACTCTATAATTTAAGAAGGGTTTTTTGATTAGTTGAATAATAATTTAATCTTAGTTTGGTTATGACTTGTTTTTTTTTATTAAAGTTCAGAAATAAATATAAGTATCGAATTTTTAAAAAAAAATTTAAACCCAAAGAATTACAAATGGCGAAGGTTCGAAAATTTATTTTTATATATCTTCTTCAAAACTATATTTTAGTAACGTTAAAATTTGAAAGGAGGGAAAATTTAGTTTAGAGTTCATTTTTAAAATTATTATAATTTGCGAATTTCATAAAATTTAAAAACATTTAACCATGGCCTCTATTTTTAGATTTTAAATTTTAATCTTAGTAGCAAAGCGCAAGCTCCCTCACTAGGGGGAAGTGGGGAAGCCTTTGCCTGGTACTTTTATTATTCTATTTCCTATGCCATTGAATCTTAATTATATCATTGTTTTGATTCGAATCCTCTTAATTATTAATATTTTGAACTATTTTCTAATTTTTATATTTTGAATATACAACACAAATGTAACTACAGTTACTAAGTGAGAAGGTTGGGTGTTCTGGTAACGATCTATCTACACAAATATTGTGCACGGTCATAAAATCGTTCTTCCCCTCTTTGTTTAATTCATCGCCTCGTCAAAAAGTATTTATTTCCTCTTGAACTCTAACACCAATAACTCTGTTTTTCAATTCTGTATCTCTCTACGGAGTCTGTGTCGAATTCACCCTTTCTCTCCCCGTAAGGGGCGCGGCGATTTGCTATCCTGGCCGCCGTGCTGATGGGACTCAGCACCCCGTCCGACCCCAGCTTAGCCTCTTCTCCTTCCTTTAAAACACTTGTTTCCTCGCTTTTCATACAACCTATCTCACAACTTTCAATGGTCAGCCTCTAATTTCACAGGGTAGATGCTGACCTTCTTCTTGAGTCAACTGTCCCGGATCGGGGCTGAGGGGGGAGGGGACAATGTTCTTTAACCCCTGAGCTCCGGTCTGGGGTGGTTGGTTTTTAACAACCTGCTTTATCCCCACCCATACCTTCCTCACATCCCTTTTCCTCTCCTCTTCACAATCTATATATTTTTTACGCCGTGTTTAAGGTGGAGCCGCCATGCTGATGGACTGCCAGGCCACCAGGTGGGAGGGGTGGTCTTAAATGGCGGCGCCTGGCTCTGCCGGGCTTGTAAGCACCTCTCGCAGTGCGGGCTACTGCCAGAGGTGATGCGCGATTGGATCCCGTGTCAAAAAGAGGGTCACCATGCCCAATGATGAGTTTGAAAAAAAAACCCAACCCCCAACTTCCCCTATATCATCGACGGAGCCGCCCTTGGACAGCTCCAGAAAAAATGGAGGTCTCCCCCCCCCCCTGTGCTTGCTCAGGGGACCCTCCATATATCTCTAACCAGAGAGGAGGCTTACTCCTCTCCTTCGCTTACGGGTGTAGGGGACTCCCCCTCACCCCCTTCTCTGGAGGTGCTTTCGAGAGCCTCCCTTTTACCAGCGGCAGTCCCCTCTGTTCTTTCCAAGGGGACTGCCAAGAAAGCCAGCAGGCAGCCCTTAACCAGCCGCTCCACATAAAAGCGGCTCGGTAGGGCAAATCCCCTTAGGAAAGAGAGGGAAGCCAGGCCCCTTCGGTCGCTTCCCTTAAAAGACCTGCTGGCAAGAATACTGAACCTTGCCGGGGTCAAGGCCCATGCCTTCCCAAAGAAGACTAGTGACGATACTGCCCACTGGACCTGCGATGTCTTGGGGGGAGATGGCCAACTGGAGGCCCCCCCCTGAGATAGACATGGTCCTTGAGGAAACCCAGCCTCAGACGGTAGGGCCTTCCATGGGGGAGAATCCTGGCTCAGCGCCAAGCACCGAACCCGAATCCGCCCCGATGCAAGGTCTTCCTCAAACGCCTGTGGTTTCCGAAGCAGTACAAGGAGAGGAGGGATCTCCTCCGACCGGTGCCCCCACGACTACTAGGAACTTCTCCATTTCAGAGAATGACCTGGCTGAGGCTGGTCCATCTGGCTTGGGGGCTTCTTCCGGCGGAGGTAAGAAGCGGGTTCATTCCCCGCCCTCCTCTCCAAAAAAGAAAAAGAAAAAGACTAAAAAGACAAAAAAGACTCGGTAATCCTCTCCATCCGCGGGGGCTGCGGGGACGGATGGGTCTGCTGCCACTCTGGCAAGCGACCAAGCCAAGATCGGCACATCCGCCCCCACTGCCTTCCTGGTTGCGGAGCCCCTGACAAAAAACTAATACCTAGAGTGCACAGGGCGGAGCCTCGATGACATCGGGGCCCCTCATTCAGAGGTTACCTGGCGTTTTCGAGCCCGCTGGCTTCAAACGCTTCCTTGTTATTCGCTCCACTGATGGCACCATGTTGGCTAAGGGCATCCTGATCCATCAGAGGAGAGGATTAGCTAGGGCAATTGGTAGAGAGCCGAAGGTAACCCGTTTCTCGGACGGGAGCCTTCTGGCAAATGCGGCGAATTCCGCCGAGGCGGCCAAGATAAATGCTCTTCGGACACTTCATGGCACCCCGGTGAGTGTGACGCCGCACTCTACCATGAACTTTGTGAAAGGAGTAGTTTATGCGAGGGAACTTGTTTACTACTCCATTGAAGACATCACCCTAGAGCTGGCCAACCGTGGGGCGGTCAAGGTCGAACGAGTGATGAGAAAACAGGGAAGGGCCTCGAGACCCACCCCTACACTCTTCGTCACGTTTGACTTTGATAAGCTCCCTGAGTCAGTGCGTGCCAGTTGGTACCGCTACCGCGTGAAGGCATTCGTGCCACTGCCGTGGCGGTGCTATTACTGTCACCGCTTCGGCCATAAGAATCGCTCATGTAGACGTGCAAAGTTGGGGTAACCCGAAGTCTGTGTAAATTGCTCCAAGGTCGCACACGATAAGTCCAAATCATGTGATGCCAAGTGTGTCAATTGCGGAGAGCCGCACCCTGCTTTTTCGAAGATATGTGGTGCATATCTCCTTGAGAAAGAAATCCTGGCCGTTCAGGCCCAGGATCGACTCTCATTCCGCGAGGCAAAGGACTTGGTCCTGGCGCGTTCGGCTCTCCCTGGGACTTCATATGACTCAATAGTTAGAATGGCACCCTCTGCTCCTGGCCTATCCAGGCCAACAAGCAGGGTTGTTTCCGTGCCCATTCGGAGCCCTTCTGCGGGCTCTACCCTACCTGGGTCCTCCCCTGGTAAAGCTGGCGGGAAAAAGGGTTCATACCCTGCCCCGGCTAAAACCAGGGCTCCCCCTCTTCCCCCAGCGTGACCGTTTCATGTAAGGCGAAACGGCCACGCGCCTCCACCGAGTCGTTCGACTCACAGGAGGCAACACCCCTGAAGATGGTCGCTAGGCTCTCTTCCGGGGTTCCTAAAGCTGTTCCCTGAAAGGAGGACAGCAACCAAGGAGCTTCGGCTCCTTCGCCCTCGCCCCGAGGTGGAGCGAGTGGCTCGGAGACGGTGGTTCCTCGAAAAGAGGCGCCCCTCCGCCTCCGAAGGCGCAATGCCGGCCTAAGGTTTCAAGGTGGAGGCAGGAAAAGACTCGCATGGCGAGCCAACCTCCCCCAATAAGTCCTCGAAGGCAACAGCGCCTGCAGCGCTTTTTCCGGCCAACAGCGCCCGGGGTTCTGCGCCCGGGAAGCGTACGGCAATTCCCGTGAGGGTCTTCAATTCGAGGAGGGCCCCCGTGCCTCCTCCGAGCTAGACCTGGAGAGCATATTCCTTCAATGGAATTGCCGTGGACTCCGGGCCAAATGGGAGGAGCTGCGGAGGCTCGTCTCGTCCCGTTCCCCGTTAGCTATTTTTTTTGCAGGAGACCATGCTAGGCACGTGCCCCCTGCCTGCCCTCCCGGGGTATAAGGGTCTGGTGACCCCACCACCACGGAATGGCGGGGCTGAGGGGTGCGCGGTTTACACCCGGCATGATGTCTCCGTTCCTTCTTTCCCTTTAGATACCTCCTTCCAGGCAGTGGCTGTGCAGTTGCACCTGGATAGGAGGTATACTATCATTTCTGCGTACATTCCACCGTCAGCTGACTTCGACGCGCGGGACATCCGCTGCGTTGTGTCACGGTTGCTGAGGCCCTATCTCTTGCTTAGAGATCTGAACGGCAGGCATCCTCTCTGGGGCGATTACTCCATAAATACCAGGAGACAAGTCCTTGCCGATCTGATCGGAGAGCTTGAAATGGGGATCCTAAACGTGGATGAGTTTACGCATCACTGTCCGAGAACTGCTTCATTTTCTTGCCTTGACCTATCTTTGTGCTCTTCGGATGCACAGCCTGATTTTGATTGGGGGGTGGTCGATGACCTCCATGGTAGTGATCACTTTCCCATTCAAATATCATTTTCAGGGCAACTGCCGCCTGAGAGACCACCTCGGTGGTGCTTGGCGCGGGCGCGGTGGCCTGCATTTCAGGAAATGACTGAATTCTCTATCTCAGTCGAGGAGTTTAGGTCGGTAAATGAGGCCGTTGAGTTCTTCTCCGGCAACCTCATCGCCGTGGGCCTGACTACTATTCCGAGGACGTCTGGCCGTTTTGCACGCCACCTACTCCCATGGTGGTCAGCCGAGTGTGAGACGGCCCTCAAACAGAAGCGTTATGCCTAAATGCGCTATGAGTGCCGCCGAAACGATTTCACTGTCGCTGAATTTGGTCGGGCTAGTGCTAGGTTCCGGTATATTTCGAAGCACGCCTGCCGCTCTTTTGGCAAGCATATAGGTCTTCACTTAACGGTAAGACACCATTAGCTGAGGTGTGGAAGCGAGTCAAAAGGATTCGTGCAAGTTCTCGCAGGACCCCCCTCCCGTTCTCCAGGAGAATAAGACCACAATCTCGGACCCCGCGTCCGTGGCGGAATCCTTAGCGACCGCTTTTTCCGCATTCTCTAGCCGGGATGCTGCTCCGCCAGCATTCAATGCACGTCGTGATGTCGCGGAAGGCCGCCGGCTGGACTTTACCTCCAGAGGCGGAGAACCCTTCAACGACAAGTTTACTGTTAGTGAGTTGCGTTCCGCTCTCACTTCGTGCGCGTACACCGCCCATGGTCCGGACGATGTCCCGTACGCCAAGCTTCGACACCTGGGTGAGCGAGGCATGGCCTTTCTGTTAGATTTGTTCAACAGGATCTGGGTGGAAGGTCTTCTCCCAGACTCCTGGCAAATCGCTACTGTGCTCGCCCTTCGCAAACCGGGAAGAGATCACTCTACTCCGACCGGTTTCCGCCCAATCTCTCTAACCTCTTGCGTATGGAAGTTGATGGAGAAATTGGTAAGTGTTAGATTAGCCTTTTTCCTGGACAGCGGAGGCCATCTGTATTTCGCACAGTGCGGCTTCCGCAAGTTCCACTCCACGTCGGATGCTCTGCTTCGACTGGAAAAAGTCGTCTGCGAGGCTTTTCTTTGTAGGCAGCACTACGTCACGGTCTTTTTCGATCTGGAGAAGACCTATGATACTACATGGCGATACGGTATAATGGAGACTCTCCACACGATGGGGGCAAGGGGACGCCTCCCAATGTTTATATCTGAATTTTTGCGAGATCGTCGATTCCGCGTACGGGTGGGGGGAGCCCTCTCCGGCCCAAAGGAGCAGGAAAAGGGTGTCCCACAGGGAAGTGTCCTCAGTGTCACACTCTTTGCCCTGAGCATCAACGGTATCACCTCGGTGCTGTCAGAAGATGTTCGCGCTACGCTCTACGTGGACGACCTATCGATCTCTTTTTGCGCGGCCCAGATGCCAACTCTGGAGCGTCGACTCCAACAGGCATTGAACTGCGTCTCTCGCTATGCCGAAGCGCACAGGTTTCGGTTTTCTTTGGCCAAGACTAAGGTGGTGCACTTCTGCCGCCATCCACGGCTTCACCCCAACCCAGATTTGTTTCTTATTGGGTTGCGCCTGGATGTGGTTGACTCGCACCGTTTCCTTGGTCTTGTATTCAACCGTCGCCTCACCTGGGAGGCTCATATTCACAGCCTTAGGGTCTGTTTTACCCGCGCGATGGACATTCTCCGCTCCGTGACGTTCAGCGCTTGGGGCACTGATAAGGCTACTGCCTTACTTTTTTATCGATCCTTTGTTCGCTCGAAACTCGACTACGGATGCGAGTTTTATGCATCCGCAGCCGAGTGTTTATTGCAGAAGTTGGATTCGATCCACCACACCGGCCCTTGCCTTGCGACTGGTGCCTTCCGCACTTCCCCTATTGAGAGCCTGTTGGTCGATGCTGTGGAGATGCCACTCGCTCTGCGCCGCGTGCAGTGCATCTCTCACCTGTACACGCGAGCCCGGCGTCTCCCTTAGTCGCCAACAGCTCTCACTGCATCTGCAGCTGAGTTTGATGGTGCCTATGCCGCCGAGAGACGCCAGTCATACCCTAAGTCCTTTGAGTTTAGGGCCAGAAAACTCCTTCGAGAGGTAGATATAGCTCTCGGGCCGGTGGCGCCCCTGGTTCTGCCCAGGACGCCACCCTGGAGGGTACCACATTTGGCTATTTGTCGCAACGCCTCTGCTTCCAAAGCTTGTACTGCGCCGGGAGTATTGCGTTCGACCTTTTTAGAGCACACATTGTGTCACGCTGGAACCGTGCCAGTGTATACGGATGGCTCCAAGTCTCAAGAGAGGGTCGGCTTTCACGCCGTATCTCCTTTGTTTGAAGTCAGCGGGGCTCTACCAGGCGCTGCGGCTGTCTTCACGGCTGAGCTGGTGACAATACACCACTTGGTACGGGAGATTACGCAACGTGCCCGGTTCGAAGACCGGATTGTGATCTATAGCGACTCACAAAGCGCCCTGAGTGCTCTCGGGGCATTGAAATCTCCGCATCCCCTGGTTCGCGATATCCGTGACGCCACGGTTTTGGCGAGTCGGGCAGATGTCGAGATTATCTTCTGCTGTGTTCCTGAACATGTAGGAATTGCGGGGAATGAGCGCGCCAATGAGGGCGCCAAAGAGTGCGCGAGGACTCTGCGACCGGACCAGCGTTTCGCTCTTTCTCACACCGACTACATGGCAGGGATACGGTTAGCTCTTCGGACTGCTTGGCAAAGAAGATGGGAGACAGTCGAAGGGAACTTAAAGTTGTGTGCCATTGCGCCGCGACTGTTCCCATGGACCTATCCCCAAATTGCGCAGGCCTCAGGTTGCTTTCTGTCGTCTCCGAATCGGACACACTCGTGTGACGAATTGCTATTTGATGGAGCACTCGCCTGCACACTATTGCAACGACTGAGTCGTCCCCCAGACTGTTCGGCACATTCTTGTCGAATGTTCCCAGTCTGGGTGATCTTCGCGCACGATACCTGTCCCGGTACCGGGATGGGCGGGGTCGCTACTGCCTGTCCCTTGTACTCGGGACAGATTCGTGCACATTGACTTGTGGACTTGTTGACTTTTGCGGGGAGGCCGGGCTTCTCCCCTTTATTTAAGGTTCTTTTTTTGTTATTGTTTTGTTTGTAGGTTGCACTCTCCTGCACCGGGGTGAGGGGGACCTCCCGCCGCTGCCGGAGATTGCTTCCTGATTGTTAAGTTTTTCCAATTTATATCGATTGTTAATTTTTCATATTTTTATTTTAAAGTAGCCTAGTTCTAGGCTGTCGTGTTTTTCGGCGACTTATGCCCAAGTGGTTATTTGCCAGATATGCTCTATAAAATTAAAAAAAAAAAAATCACCCTTTCTCTCTCCCTCTCTCTCCTATTCGCGCCAAGCTTCTAGAAAACAAGATACATCACAATAATGAATTCGAATTAGCATTGCAAAGAATCGAGGACACATCTTCATCGTTGTGATCCGTTCCCCTTCGGTGAATGTATTCGCCAAGCTCCAGACCTTCATTATAAGAACCTCAAATTCCAAAATAAAGTTATTTTTATCAAGTAGTTTATAAAAATTCAAGTACGAACTTATTTGGTCGGACATCTACAAGAAAGAACCTACCCCCTCTTGCTATATATATATATATATATATATATATATATATATATATATATATATATATATATCAATATATATATATATATATATATATATATATATATATATATATATATATATATATATATATATATATATATTATCAATATATATATGTATATATATATATATATATATATATATATATATATATATATATATATATATATATATATATATATATATATATATATATATATATATATATATATATGTATATATACATATATATAGCGGGTGTTTCAAAAAATTGATATCAATTTACGAACTAATAACTTTGCCATTTCCCGTTCCAATGACTTCAAACTTTAACAGCATGTGTAGAAATAAGGCAAAACATTATGTTTAATTTTTTAATGTTTTCTCTTTATAGGTATGAAAATACCCTTCACTGGAAGTGAAAAGGAGTTTTGTGTGTTGGAATATACTCGAACACAGTCGAACAAGACTGTGCAACGTGTATTTGTGAGAGAGTTCTTTAAACACTCACCAACGGCAATGCAGATTTGGACATGGCACAAAAATTTCAAAGAGGAAGCCTGTCTGTGCAGGGCCCAAGCAGCTCTCCTCTTTTTAGAAGCCCCAAGAAGTCCATAAGAACAAGTCTGGAAAGCCAGATTCCTCCAACAGCAGTTTAGCGCGTTTGAGGAAACGCTTGCTAAAAAAAACCTACAAGCTGCAGTTAGTTCAGGCCATAACGGCAGATGACAAGGGAAAGAGCTAATAATTATGTGTTGATATGCAAGAGAAACTTGAAGAAGACGAGTTCAAGGAACCTCTTGTTTACAGTTATGAAGTTTACATTTCATACGAATGGCGATAAGCATAATGTTCGCATTTGGAGCGAGGAAAATCCCCATGCCACAGTTGAGCATGTGAGGGACTCACCCAAAGGAAATGTGTTCTGCGCCATTTCCAACAACCATCTTCATGGCCCGTTTTCCTTTGAGGAAAATGTGACTGGCCATGTTTATCTGCAAATGCTTGAGAATTAGCTAATGGATGAGCTCATTGCATATAAACAAGAAGACTTTAGTTTTCAATAGGACGGGGCTCCACCTCAATGGAATCCCACTCTGCGAGCTTATTTCAATGACTATCTGCGAGGGAGATGTATCGGGCGTGCTGGTGATGAAGACAATGTGCTGTTGAAATGCCTGTCACGTTTACTTGACCTGACACCTGGTGATTTTTTTTATCTGGGGCTATGTGAATACACTGGTCTATGTCCCCTCCCCTCTTCCTGCAAACCTAGAGGAACTCAAGAACAGAATCACTACTGCACTGGAGACTGTTACGAAAGACATGCTGCAACGTTTTGGGAGGAGCGCATATTGAACATTTGTGAAGTCCTCCATGGAATCTACATACCTTTGATTTTTTCATTTGAATTTAGAAAAATATATCCTATGTTGCTTAACATTAAGCCTGTTTAGTTATTTGCCTTGACTAGGTATTTTCTGTGATATTTATATCTCAAATGATATCAAATAATTTGAAACACCCTTTATATATATACGAGTATAAATAATCTAAACTTTGTGTCACCATTACTTAGTATTTCCTTAAATTAGAAAGCTATATTAAGAGAGAATTGCATAAAGCTCGCACTCCGAGGATACTAACTGCTCTCTTGGTTATTAGTGTGCAGCTTCACTTCCTTCTTAGTTCTATAACTCATTTATGAGTTCCAACGACACTAAATATGGGCATAACCGTTTCCTGAGCTACCTAGCGTTAAATAGGGCCATAACTTATTCCTGAACTCCAGCATCACTAAAAAGTGCAGTATCTATTTTGTCAGCTCCAGCACTACAAAATAGGACAATATGTCATTTGTAAGCTCCATCATTAATATAACATGATATAAGTCATTCTTGACTACCAGCAACAATACAGGACCATAACTCAATCGCACCAACAAATGGACCCATAATTTAGTCGTGAACTCCATCATCATAAAATAGGCCATTAGCCATCCTTAAGCTCCAGCGCCACTAATTCCGGCCATACCTCATTAATAAGGTCCAGCACCAGAAAAACGGTCCATAAGTAATTAATCAACTTTCCCATTACTAAAAAGGGCCATAACTAATTTCTGAGTTCTAGCACCACTAAATAGAGTCATTACCCGTTTTATAGATGACAGCAGTAAATACGGTGAGCTCCAGCACCAATAAATAACGCCAAAACTCATCCATTTTCTCGACTACCAAATAATAGGATCATAATTCATTCATGAATCTCCAGCAGTAATATATAGATCCTTCTTTTTTGTGATCTCCAGCACACTAAATAAGACCATAAGTCACTAGTGAGCTTCATCACCACTCTAAGTTGCCAAAAGTCATAACTGAGCTCCAATTCCTGTAAATATGAACACATGTCATTCGTGAGCTTTAACCAGGTCTCAATAATTCCATAACTAATTCGTAAACTCCACCACCACTATATATTGCTACAACTCATGCGTGTGCTCCAGCACCACCAAATAGGTAATTGCGTCATTTGTAAGCTCCATCACTTGTAAATAGAGGCCATCAGTCATTTCTGAGGTGCAATCACTAAGTAAGGCCATAACTCATTCCTGACCCACACTGCTGCGAAATAGGGCGTTAACTCATTCATGTGTTTCAACACAAATAAGTAGGGCCAAACCTTATTCATGATCTCTAGCAGCACTCTATAGAGCCATATCTTATTCGTCAGCTCCAGCACCACTAACTAAGACCATAAGTTATTAATGAGCTCCAGCACGACTAGAAGGAGCCATAATTCATTCCGGCTTCCTATACCACTAAATAAAGCTATATCATTCGTGAGCATCAGCACGGCTAAATCTAACACTAAATCATTCCTGCCTCCATCACCAATAAATAAGGCCATAATTCCTTTCTGAGCTGTACCATTCCTAGTTACGGGAGAAACGCGAGTGCCGAGGGGACATTAAAGAAAGATGGGTAAGTTTACTAAATATATATACGTTAAAAAGTTAATCTTCTCTTTATATATATCAATGCAACCATTTTGGAATAATAATAAATACTTGTATCAATGTAATAAATAATGTCGACAAATATGTTTTTTTTTAATTTTAATTCACCAAATAAAATTTCCTTTTGCTGTTTGAATTTAATTTTCCGTCAAATCATAATAAAAATATTATCAAAATTAAAGCTTCAATTTCCTAATAAAATATAATGAATAAATAGGTCAAAATAAAATAACACGATAAAAATAAAAATATAATAAGAATAAGAGTGTAAGAATGTAAATGATATGATTAGAATAATACCGCCCAAGGTTGTGTTTTCCTTGATTAGGATTTTAAGAGCGATAGATGGTTGTAAATGTCTTTTATTTGTTGCTGTTTTTAGTACAATTTTTATGACACTTTTTACATCTCTTTTCATCATCTCGTCCTCGCCATGGTTATTATGGTTTAGACTTTTAAATAAGGTTTTTGGGTAAGTTAAGTGACGTGACTTAAAACAACCGACTAAAGTCAAATGACTCAATTGCACCTCGAGTAACTAATTAATTGATTTCTACCAATCTGAGCTTTTCGATCCCTCATTGCATCTTATTAGTTTTTTTTATATAATTAGTTTTTGAATTAAAAACCTTTCGAGAACTTTAATTTATTTTTAGGCTCAGCTTCATCCCATTAAACAGGGCTGATCAGATTTCTTCTTTCCTCTGCTCTAGGTTATATGTATTTTGCCTAATTAAGATATAAAATCATTATAATATATATATTTAAAATGTTTTTTTATTTATTTGGGGGGTTACTGATAAAAGATATAATGTTTTTTTTGTTTTTATGGGAGTCAAACATTGGCATTTGGAGGTACGGCAAATAATTTGTAAGATAAAATATCTGAAATGTGTTTTCATGTTTTTAACTCTGTAATTAGGTGAGGAAATCATATTTTAATTACATGTCATCATTAACATTTATAACTGAGATTTAATACTCTATATATTACGACGCAAAGGCCAATTATATTGTTTACTTTGCATACAAATGCAAGATTATAAATAGGGTGTATTATATATGCACGTCATGGAGAGAAAAATAATTCTATAAATTCTATATTGTTTTATGAAACCAAAACTGGAAGATAAAGTCTAAAGTAAGGCTTGATTATAGCTAGAGTTATGTAAAGGAATGTGAACTAAGTAAAGTGGGAGGAAAAACAACAAAAGATTATTGTCGCAGTGCATTTCAATATCGGCTTAGGCAACTGATTTTTTAATATAAACTTAGAACTATTATAACAAACTTTCACAAAACGGGAAAGAGGATTAAACAAGATGTAATAATATGCAGAAATATAGAAGTTCTTTCTTTATTAATAACTAACACTATTACAAATTTTAGGGCTCAGAACAAACAGTCCTCTCTAAGAAGCAAGCCGCAGTTTAGGAAACTTTTTGTATAAAACAATATATAATTCTTTACTTAGGAGACAAGTTTCGGAATTGTACGGGTTTCATTACTGGTCCAAGAATATTGAAAAAGAGGAGCTTTCGGGTTGACCTTATTTACCAGACGGTATTTTTTAAATAAGGTCGCTTTTTTTTTAAAATGTAGATAAAACAAGTTGTGCGTGATATATGCACTCAATTTATTTTAAATTTGAAAGTACATTTTATGGCATTAAGTATGGAATATGACGTCGTTCAAGTGACCGCCGCGACTTTGCTTGGTAGAACGTATTCGAGAGGCCCAATTTTCGATGACTTTGTCGCATAAATCTGGCTGAATTTTCTGAATGGTGTTCGGTATGTTGACTTTGAGGACATCAACTGTTTGCGGATTATTCGCATAGACCTTCGATTTAAGGTAACCTCAAAGAAAGTAGTCTAATGGAGTTAAATCGCATGATCTCTGCGGCCAGTTGACGTAGCCGCCGCGCGATATGACTCTGCCCTGAAATCGCTGGTGCAAAATGTCTATCGTGGCGTGCGCAGTGTGGCACGTAGCGCTGTCCTGTTAGAACCACATGTCGTTAGTATCTATATCAAGGCATATAATCCAGTTGAGGCTACAAGAAGTTGCTTTTCATCGATATGTAGGTCTCGCCGTGACGGTTAGGGCAATCCCATCTTCGTTCTCATAAAAATATGAACCGATGATTCCGTTAGACGAAAGTCCGCACCAAACAGTGACTTTTTGGGGATGCAATTGGTGCTGGTGTATCTCATGTGGATTGTTTTCGTTCCAAATCTGACAATTTTGCTTGTCCACAAATCCATTCATCCAAAAATGGGCCTCGTCGCTAAAGATGATTTTTGGGGGGAAATTTGGGGCAACTTCCACCTGCTCTAGAGCCCAATCAGCGAACACACAGCGTTGTCTACGGTCGTTTACCTTAAGTTCCTGAGTAATTCTGATTTTGTACGGGTGCAGACCCTATTTCCTATGTTTTATTCGCCAAACTAAAGTCGCAGAAAGGCCAGGTTCTTGTGAACGACAAGAAATTGACTGCCTCAGATTTTCCCGTACACTCTCATTTACGGCAGCGATATTTACAGCAAAGCTTGCATTTCAGCGATGTACCGGTGTAGACTGCTTTTTGATCGACTCTTTTGCTATGAATTTGGCCACCAAGCGTCGAACTGTGAACTCGGCAGGACGATTGTGGCGAGGATAGAAATCATGTATTGCGCGGAACGTTTGTCGAACGGAGCATTTTGATAATAACATTTGATGATTTTCCCACGCTGTTCAACGCTATAACCTTCCTACGTGACTTACCAAGTACTATTGAACAGTTTACAGTGAGGTTTCCAGACCTCGCTTTAACAACATGGCCACTATCGCCTGACAAAGCTCGAGCGTCCTTGTTGAAAGACCCTTTATAAGAACAGAGATTATCTGTCGTAAGCTAAATTAAAATTTCATATTAAAAATACAATTATCGGTGACAAAACCAGCAATGTGGGGAATGGAAAGAGACTAGTCAGGTGGTTTTGCAGAATTCTAATTTGGTTACCTATTGAGCAGACGACAGGTTTTAGTTGAAATTAAGTATTTCTAGGATAAATCTTGCTTCAACTATTTTTTTCTATTGTTGAGTCACATCTAAAGATAAGTTTCAATTAATCGGTGCGAATAACTTAATTATAACGTCATTTACCGGAAATTAGTGTGTCAAATACAAGATTGGGTGTTCTTCTTATAAAACTGCCCTAGGCAAGGACTTTTATGCTTCTGTTTTGTTGTTTTATTCACTGTCATACAATGTGCAGAAAACGCAAATTATGTGTATCTTTTAAGGGAATATGGATAAATCCCAAACCTCTGGCTGGGGCTTTAGAAGGCATAGGAGGGAAAAAAATCCCAATTCTCTGCAACTCATAAGGTAATATGTCGAAATCCCTATTCTCATCATCATTTACGAGAGCATGGAGAAATCTCACCTTTGTGCATATTTTAAGCGAGTAGGGAGAAAATTAAATTCTGTGCTTCTGTTAAGGAAATAGGAAACTTAAGAATTATTGAGATCTTTCAAAGGACTAAAGAGTGAGAAATCTCAATGCTATATATCATTTAAAATTGTGAATTTTAGAGCTTCCTTCTGGTAGTTGCCACAGAAGGTATCATTTGAGGATCTGTGAATAAATTCATACTCAGTGAAACATCCTGGGAGTAAAGAGAAATCTGAATTCTGTGCATCTTTTGAGGGTGGAAGACAAGTTAATAGAGTTAGAGTGCCCACCTATAGTTAATTGTATATGGAGGGAAAAGGGTTGATAAATAAGTAGAAATAAAGATGCTTAAAGGTTTAAGTTTTCTTTAGCAATCTTCATTATTTTAAAATAGTCAGCCCAAACGAGTCTCTAATAAACATCCAGGAACAGGAGCTTACAAAAATAATACACATTCGATCGTAAGTACATGCCAAAATTTCACAAAGATTGCGTGTGGGAATGGGAGGGGGGATTAAACTGTTGGGAATCTCCCGTCAGATGTTAGGAGTTCAAGACAAAGCAGAGAGAGCGTAAGAGTTATATTGCAATTTATAAAAATATTAAGCACAACCAGCGATGGCAGTCCACTAGAAAAAATTTTAAGATAGGTTCGTAATCTAAGATGGAAGTTATTGGAGGGTAACAAATGTCTGGAAGAGAAAGCGTCATTCGAAATGATCGAGCATGGAAGGTTGATACAGAACACTAGAACTGGCTGAGCCTCAATGCCAATTTCATGGTACTAATAATCAATCTAACACAATCAATAACGTCGGGTAGTAAGCCTAGTAGTTCTTTCACAGAATATTTTTATGGTGAATTGCTTGCATACAGTAAGATCTTTTACTGAGTCTGGTTATTTGGTTAGAACATTGCGCCTTCATACTCAAAAGAATAATAGGCAAATGAAGAGTGTAGATGATGAAAGAGAACATGGGCGAAATAAAGCCGAGAACCGGGAAGAGAACATTCAGTAAATTATAGATGATTAAGAAGACGCACACAAACACCGTTGAAACACATATACTACCCCATACACCTTTCATTATTTTTATTCTCTCTGTTCTATTTGCATCTTTACCGTCGATATTCATTCATTTATTTTCTGGTCGCGTCCTGGTTGAAAAATATATGTATTTTTAAGTCGCAATACGGATTCTGCAGGAAAATATAACTATTGCTATGGACAGCACGGATTTGATCCTTGTATCTCCAAATTATTTTCATACGAGCGATATTTGTTATGTAATAATGCCTATGTGTAGCACCCGTTGCTCGGTCAGATTGGTTATCTCGCATCAATGTGTTAATGAGCGTTTACCCTCATGGTGGTATATATCTGCAGCTTGAGAAGTATACTGCATCATGTCAGTATATTAGTCTATCTAGGCAAGTGTTTATGTCTTATTGAATATCACGGTTCTTTGGGTTAAAAAAGTTATCTCGATAAACACAGCAGTGCTCATTACTCAGTTTATCACTTCCCAACTCCCATGAAGAGCAATCAAGCTCCTTATAAAAAAAATTGAAGAATAGGCTTACTCTCTAAACCAGGGGGTCGGCAACCTTTTTCGTATTACGGGCCAGAAACAAACTCTATGTAGGGATGAGATTCATAATTTACATTATAAAATCTAAACTATTATTATTATAGATGTTATATTCGGTATATAATAATAAATTAATAAAGGTAATAATAGTAAAACATGAAATTAGAAATTATACTAGATTATGTTCATTTTAGTTTGTATACATAATAAATTTTACATTGAACTCTTGATAATTATAAGGAACACAATTAATGTGATGCTTGATGTTGTTTTTGGCTTGAAAGTTTTCCATCATCAGTTGATTAGTAGGTTGAAGGCAGAAGCAGTACGTTAAATGTTCATCCGTGATTCTTCTCCTTAGCATACTCCTACTTTGGTGTATTTTACTTTGGAGAATAATTGCTCACACGTGAGTGTAATACCGAACACTGATGCCATTTTCATCGCATGATCGCATAATCAGTCTATTGGATTTGGTCAAAATCTAATAGAGATACATGCTTGGCGAGAAATTTGGATTTTAATACTTCATTACATTGCATGTCAATGAGTTTCATTCAAATTCTCCTGGTACGTTGTCCACTACCACATCAAACGGAGTAGCGAACAGTTTGAAATCGTCTGTGTGTGATTTTATGACAGCAAACCGAAAGGAAAATTTCGTTCTTAAATCACGTATCACAGTCACAAATATGTTACTATTTGTAGGTTTAGTCTCTTGAAGTGGAGGGATATGAGCATAATTTGATTTCTCTTGCTGACATTCCCACAATCGTAGTTTTGTTTCAAATGCAGTGGTGTGTCTCCACATGTAATGTATTAATTGATTTTTTCCCTGAAGCTGCAAGTTAATGCGCTCTAAATAGGATGTTAAATCTACTAGAAATGCCAGTCTTGAAAGCCATTTGGGATCACAAAATTCTGTGACGTTCATGTTTTTGCCCCCAAGGAATCCAGCTTATATCTTCCCGCAGTGTATATACTCTTTCCAGCATAGCGCCGCGACTGAGCCAGCGAACGCCTCAGAAGTAAACCAAATCCTTATATTGATTTTCTTGTTTACGGTAAAAGTTGTCAAACTGATGGTGATTTAATCCCGTGGACAAAATCACGTGTACTGCTCTCACCAGTACGTCCATTACGTCCTTCAAATTTTATATCTTGTGCACAATGCTTCTTCGTGGATTATGCAGTGCACTTCATGACATTATGTTTACTTCTGAGACCTTCCACGCATTTCTCATTTAAAACTATTTATTAACTCAAATAAAAAAATATTTTATAGTTTCTTAACAAAACATTAGAGACTTACCTTCGTTTAATTCACTTTAAAGTTAACTATGTAGATTCGTAGATTTTAATAATCCACTTGTTATTTCACGATTAAGGTCGGAAGCAGGTTCTCAGAAATAGAGTTTTACTCGATTTTCAATTTTTCTTTTGCACCGAGAATCGTATTTCCAGGACCGGTTGTGAATTTTGTTTTAAAATTTTTAATTTGATCAGATCTTACCAGGTATCATGGTTAAAAAATAGCTATTTTATTTATTTTCGAATGGAAGTTGCATTTAACTGTTTCACACGATTCTGATCGGTTGATTATTAATTATTAACCAATCAGAACTAAGTATTCTAATTATATGCTTAAATGAGTCATAGAAAGTTATTATGTCTTGTTTACGAATGTGAATTAAAAAAAAAATATAATAATATGACAACGTATATGTTAAAGTGAGAGCTAATCATCTTTTTTATTTTGAGAAATTTCTTTATAAATAATCTTTAGTGAAAATTTCTTTCATTCCAATCTTGATCGGTTGTCGAGTAGTTGTTTAGGCAGAATTGAGGCGTGTTTACCAATTTATTTATATAAATTCATTTTACTGTTTATATTTAATTTTCCTT
Organism: Ceratothoa steindachneri; assembly: GCA_963969495.1. Taxonomy (NCBI): domain Eukaryota; kingdom Metazoa; phylum Arthropoda; class Malacostraca; order Isopoda; family Cymothoidae; genus Ceratothoa; species Ceratothoa steindachneri. The sequence continues at coordinate 85,683,261 of OZ018326.1, forward strand.
ATTACGTTACTAAAAGTAGGGAGTTAATATATATATATATATATATATATATATATATATATATATATATATATATATATATATATATATATATATATATATATATATATATATATATATATATATATATATATATATATATATATATATATATATATATATATATATATTGCTTATATCAGTTGCCTACAAATAAACAGTAATTCTGGTTATCACCTAAGTTACCAAGATAGCATATTTAAGACTTAGCCTAGGCTTTTTGTTTTCTTTACAGTATGCTAGGCCTAGACTAATCAGTGACCTAAGTTAGACCCGATATTTGCCTTAACTATTAAGTACTCTTTTATAGATTTATTCTTTCCTAAATTAAAATATGTGTGTGCCTTCTTTCTGAATAAGTTTTTCACAGAAAAATTAGCAATAGTGTTAAATCAAAATCTGGTAAATTCTCCGATATATTTATATTCACTTTAATTAAACCTATAATTCATTGCAAACCATCAAAATGTACAAATTTAAAAACATGCTGTAATTGTTTTTAGTTTTTTTTCCCTAATACAAGCTATTGAATGTATTAAGCGTTACCTATATATTCTACCGTCGTAATTTTGCATAATTATTTTTATTTTTTAATGTTTTTAATAAAAAAAGTTTGAATTTGAATTCGAGTTAATTACCTTTAAGTCATAGTAAATAAAAACATCAGGTATCATTTTATACGCAAAACTATAGAATAATCTGAATGCAATGCACGCCATGAATCGATTAAGTTTTCATTTGGAATAACTTCCAGTTTACATGAACATAAAAAGTCTACACATAATATCGTTCCGGACTCTGGTACTGGTGAGGAGGACACTCAGTGAAAAAAGAAAAAGTCTCTTGGAGATTTCATTCAAAGAGAATGAATAGAAGAAAAGGTTTCCCGCATGCCTAGCGTAGACGGCATGAGTTATCATTGTATAGCGAAAAGCAAATTTATCCCCAAAAGCTTCGAGAAATTCAACTATGATAAATGCTATCCAAAAACTCATAGGATAGTTAGCTAGCAATTTTGACTTGAATTTATATAATAAAAAGAAACAAGAGCTAGCTAGCTCAATACATCAAAGACAGAGTAACAAGGAATAACAAGGAAAGTAAGTACCCTAGGAGACCTTACGGTCCATTCAAATAGGGTACCTTTAGGCTAGCAATCGAGCAGGCACATGGCTGCTCAATTGTTTTGCGTCCCTAAACGGCCACTTTTCAAGACTTTGTCTAGTCTTGACTTGAACTGGTCAACAGATTCACTGTTGACAACTTGCACTGGAAGTGCGTTTCACTTACCGCAGATACTGTAAGTCAAAAAATTTCCACCCAGATTTCGGTTGTGACGCTTCAGTTCAAGTTTGAAGCCGTGATTGCGCGTTCTGTTCTTACTCAGTGTGAAAATATCCCTGTAGTCAACTTTTTCAAACCCTCGAAGTATTTTGAAAACTTCGATGAGTTGACCACGCAGTCTACGGGTTTCCAGCGAGAACAGATTTAATTCCCTTAGTCTATCCTCATAACTTTTATGTCAGATAGAGGGAATCAGCTTAGTTTCCCTGGCTTGTACGCGTTCCAACCTTGCGATATCCTTTCGAAACTGAGGACTCCAAAATTGTACGGCATACTCCAGGTGCGGCCGAACGATGCACTGTTTCGAGAACTTGAGGTCGCTAGTAAGAGTTGCACCAAAGTCCTTCTCAGTGTCGGTGGATTCAATAGCAGTGCCCTTAAGGATATACTGAGATTGGGGGTTTTTGTGGCCGATATGCATCACTTTGCATTTGTTCACGTTGAAAGGCATTTGCCACGTGTCCGACCACTCCCCAATCTTCCCAAGATCTTGCTGCAGGCGGGCAGTATTTCCATTCTTTGCAACGTTCATACCAAACTTGGTATCGTCGGCAAATTTGGAAATCTTGGCAACCATGTCAACGTCCATGTCGTTGACGTAGATGAGGCGTTTGGTTTTCGTGAAGATTCGTCTATCGGAATGATTAGAATATCTGGATCACTAAACAACAGTAAAAGTGTGAAATTCGTTAAAGCAAGATTAGATGAATTTGTTTTAGATTTTAATTCGAACATTGTTACTTGTACAACTGACCGTGCATTGTTTTTGGTCAAATTTGACAAGCAATTCTTTGCAGAGCATCAACAATGTATAGCACACTGTATTAAATTACCTCTTACAGATGTTTTTTATGCCAAAAACAAAGTGTTTAATGTAAATGAATCCGATCACTCCCGTGATAATAAGGATAGTGATACTGCGCATGATTATTTCTTTTATATTTTCATCTAATGAAAATTAAAATAAGCGTATAGATCTTTATCGGAAAAAGATTCTGTGTCAAATTATCCCCTTCTAAAAGAAAATACAGTAAGACAATTAAAAAGATGAGAAGAATCTGCAAATTATTTCGAAAATCCCCTCTGAAAAATGAAAGATTTAAGTCCTTTTCAGAGCAGAATTCAAAGGAAATAAAACGAAACTTATTCTACATTGTAAAACAAGTTGCAATAGTATGTTTATAATGTTGTAAAGTTTTATAAAACTAAGGACTTGTATTTTATATGTCCGACCCCTGATAAACTCTCAAGCACTGTATTATTTAACAAATATTTTTGACTATGTATGAAAATAGAGATTACATTATAAAGTATATGTATATAAATCCATTCATTGTATCGCAAATGCTTCTTCATTTGGTAGCTGGTAACGAATATTTTCATGAACCCTGGCCGTCGAGTTTTATCTTACATACTCCGCCATTGCTCTTCGTTCATCTCTCTTCTGACTGATTTCATCTTAAATCTATACTCACGTTATTCGTTCATTAATCTTCTTCTGCCTGTTCTAAGGCAATCATATTCATTGATATTGAAACCCTTTACTTTTTTTTCTTTTCTTGGGAGATTTCTTTGTTTAAATAAGTTGCTGTAGTTCTCCGAACCTCCGAACTTTCTGCGAACACTGAAACAGATGTTCCACAAGCAAAATGAGTGACACCATTGGGCCACCGAGGAAACCATACTCAATATATGATCACAAATTTCTACACCATCGGTTCTTCTTCGTAGTTGTAGTTGATTTTAGTTAGCTGTTAGTGATATTTTTCATTATATTATTTGTATTACTATATTTGTTTGTAGGTGCGGGTGATAGGATATATATGGCGGCCATTTTTGTTGTTTCTAGATCTGGGTGGATAAAAGGAAATAAGTAGGATTGTGGCGATGATATACGCTGATCCTACTCTCGTGGGTCAAAAAAGCATAATGGTGTAAGGTCATACTTCCACGCAAACCTCATCAAAATCAAACAAAAGCAATGTCTCTTATCCTCACTGAATTGTTATTAAATGTAAAATTTAGTGACAAGGAGTATTAAGGAAAGAAAGTACCCTAGAAGAACTCACGGTTTTATCAATGAGGGTACCTCTGGACTAGCAGTCGAGCGGGCACATCTCTGCTCAAATGCTTTATGTCGTTAAACGGACACTTTTCAAGGCTCTGCCTAGTCTTAACTTAAACTGGTCAACAGATTTACTGTTGACAACCTCCACTGAAAGTGCATTCCAACTACCGCAGATACTGTACGTGAAAGATTTTCCACACAGATCGCGTTTGTAACGCTTCAGTTCAAGTTTAAAGCCGTGATTTCTGGTTCTGCTCTCAACAAGTGTGAAAATATCCCTGTAGTCAACATTGTCGAGCCCTCAAAGTATTTTGAAAACTTCGATGAGCTGATTACGCAGTCTACGGGTTTCTAACGAGAAGAGATCTAATTCCCTTAATCTATCTTCAAAACTTTTATGTCTGATAGAGGGAATCAGTTTGGTTGCTCTGGCTTGCACGTGTTCCAATCTCGCGATGTCCTTTCGAAATGAAGGACTCCAAAATTGTACGGTATACTCCAGGTGCGGTCGTCCAAGTGAGTTGTACAAACACAGTACAATTTCCTTGTTCCGATATCTAAACTGGCGCTTTATGTAGCCTAGCATCCTTTGTGCCTTTTCCTCCCCCTTAATGCACTGTTTCGAGAACTTGAGGTCACTAGTGATTGTTACACCCAAGTCCTTCTCAGTGTCAGTGCATTCAATAGCAGTGCCCTTAAGGATATACTGAGATTGGTGGTTTAGGTGGCCGATATGCATTACTTTGCATTTGTTCACCTTAAAAGGCATTTGCCACGTGGCCGACCACTTCCCAATCTTCCGAATACCTTCCTGCAGACAGGCACTATTTCCATCCTTTGCAACGTTCATACCAAGCTTCGTATCGTCGGCAAATTTGGAAATCTTGGCAATCATGTCACCGTCCATGTCGTTCACGTAGATGATGAATAGTAGTGGTCCCAGGACAGAACCTTGAGGCCCCCCGCTAGTAACGGGCACCCAGTTAGAAGCCTCTCCATTCACCACCACCCGTTGCCGTCTGCCACTTAGCCAGTTCTCTATCCAGCTGGCTACTTTTCCATCTATGCCCAATGCTCTCACTTTCCGGAGAAGACGGCGGTGTTGTACCTTATCAAAGGCTTTCTGAAAGTCTAAGTAGACCACATCCACCGCTTTTTCCCGATCGTGCTCACTATTAGGCCAGGAAGGCGTTCATATTCACTGCTTGATGACAAATACGACAACTCCGCTCGTCCTTCGACTTATCCGCACAAGGTCTAATTCCTCATGCCAATGGACTTTCTAGTGGCTATTAATATAATAAATAAGAAATTCGTGATAATAGACGAGAAAAAATAAGGATAGCACTTTAAAAAATTTAACAGAAATATAGAATGGCGAATAGAGAATAAATATATCATACTTGAAATAATCGAGGATGACGAGTTGTGAAAAAATAACAAGTACAGAAATCGGGTGCATTTCTGCGCCTGTAGTTACATCAGTGTTTAATATGTAGTACAGGCAGTCACAAGTTTTAGACTGCAGAGTTTGGCCTTATATGTATTAAATAAACCTGCATACAGGATTAGGAATGGTGCAAGAAATTCACTCGTTGTTCATTGATCTTCTCTAAGAAGGCTAATTGCTGAAGATAGTATGAAATGTCTGGACGTGCTTGTTTGAAATTTAGGTAACTGTACAACCTACTGCTGAGGACCTATATATCAAGTACTTGAAACACAAGTAGCGCAATCAATATTATATATCGTTTATATTTCTCTATAACTGATTGTTCTTCCCATTCCTTTACCAAATATTTCTCTATATTCTGACTATGACTGTTATAATTTGATACAGCTCAATCCAAAAAGATAAGAATGCCTGTATTTTTATTAGAACATCTTCTAAAATTTTGGCCAAAAAAATTCAAGGTTTGCAAAACTGGTCGAGGATAACATACAGGTATAAACTACGTATGGTAAAGGTTATACAAATTTTGATTAATAAAACACAAGCTATCAACAGTTAATTAATCTACTAGAAAACTTATGGATTTAAATTGATCTGAAAGCCAAGGGATTTTTAAAAGAGAACCGGCATTGTTTGCATATTAACAAACTTCCCTTCACTCTCGCATACTTTAGGTCCTACTCTTGCCAAATTTGGTCACGGTAACATGCTTAAGAATTCAGTCACGCCCCGGTGCGCCTCCAAGATTGTTTTTCAATTGGAGCCATTGCAGAGTCTGTCAAGCACTCTAAATATATAGTTCATAATATCCTGTTAACCAATAAAAAAACTGTTTAAGGCTAGTAAAAAATCAATATGCTACTGTTGCACTTTGCATGAATTTAGGGCTTTAAGAAGCACATGAGATGGACTACTCTGACGGATGGATTAAATTAGCTTCCTCGGTCCATTCATGTCGCAACTGGACTGCGATTTTCTTCCGATCCCTAAAGAGTCACGCGACGACTAAAGCTGTGGTCAAATCTCGTACTAAACCTGGGTCGTCCAAAAGAGCTCTGTCTAGGATGTCCGTCTACTTTCTATGTTCCTCTTCAACACTTTTTAAACACCAAAATATAATTTGACCAAACTCTGGGTGCGTATTAGACTTCATTCCTCTACCGTATAGTTAAGGTTTATCGCAATTATCATATAATTATCGGATCCTGTCAATAGGCAATAACATATTAATCAACAATATGATATGTTATATAAAGACATTTTGACTGTAACATACAATATACGGATACTAGAATTTCATACATTTTCAATATTATGGCCATTCCCAATATTTCCAAGAAGTAATAAGAAAGTTTCTACTTTTATTCTACTTTCTTAATGTATTAAAAACGAAGAAGCAAATCTCCACCAACATATTTGGAGAGATACCAAAAAAATAAGAAAAATTCAACTTAAAAAATATCTTGGTCGCTTCTGTATTTGCATATTATTATTAATGGAATAGAATACATCAAAGTGAATGTGCATGTGTGGATTTGTATATCTAAATGAACTTAAGTGTATACTTGTATATTATTAGCAGTTGTATGAGCTTATTTTGATGTGATATTCCTTTCGCATTCGTCTAATAATATGTGGTCTATGTGATGGGCGCCCGATTTAAGATTTAAACATTCCTCACTTTCCTTATCTCCATCTCCCTAGCCTCTTCTTCTCTCTCAGTTTCTTCCCCCTCTCGCTCACTATCCTTTTCACTCCCCTCTCTCTCTCCTCTGATTCCCGTTCTCGGCGTCTCCATCTACTGCTTTCTCTACCTTCAATCTACTCCCAGCCTCCCATTTTCTTGCGCCTTTCACTACACCACTCAACTCTCTCTTTCCACATCAACATCAGCCCCCCTCCCTCTCTTCAACTCTCACACCTTCTTCCTCTCCTTCCTCCTCCCGCTCGCCCGCCTTCCTCTCTGCCTCTTTCTCCTCCTCCCTTTTTCCCTTCTCCTCCTTCTCTCCCCCTCACTCTTCTCACTCCTATCTCCTCCCCATTCTTTTCCTTCTCATATTTCTCTTCCTACTCTCCTCCTCCCCCTTTCTCTCTTCCTCCTTATTTCCCCCTCTCCTCCTCCCTTTTCCTTCCTCCTCCTTTTATCCCCCTCACTCCTCTCACTCCCCCTCTCCATCTTCCTCCTACTTCTTTCTCCCTCTCCCTCTCCCTCCGATCCTTATCTCCCTCGTCATTCCCTCTCTCCTCTTTCCCTCTCTCTTCCTTCCTCCCTCCCTTTCTTCTGCTCTCTCTGTCTCTCTTTCTCTTTCTTCTTCTCGATTTTGTGAGGTCATGACCAGAACGCTTGGCCCATTTTTTTCTTTCCACTCAACATTCTACTAATATCTTTCCAATGATGGCATCGATGGTAACGGTACTGTATATAAGGACGCCATATCAGCCATTATAAATAGAAGACTGCCCATTAGTCGTGGCCTCTATAGTGATTACTACCATCTGTCTCAAATGTCCGAACGAATAGCCGATCCGAGAAAACCATTTCAGAGAACCAAGATACCATCGATAAATCGAAGACATCCCAGATACACTCTCGGTAAAAAAGTGTTTTATGACGTTCGCGCTTGGGATACATATCTCACCGATTACAACCTTTTTTTATCTTGTCTCTCACCAATTTTCTGTGTGAAACATTTGATTTTCCATCTACAACATTCTCCTTTGTTTCCAAAATAAGAAACTACTTTACCATCCCCCTTGCAATTCTAATAATTGAACCGAAAAATTTTAATTCACTAATACCCTACCTAAGGAAGAGCATATTATCATAAACTTATAAAGCTAACAAGATATATGTAAACTCAATTAAAAGTTTATATACCTTACAATACCCTATAATATTAATTCCTCCAATTGGCATAGGAATAAAAGGCCTTTCATCGTTGCCTCTTCCCGATGCAACCTATTTCAATCCGCAATGCATTTTTGATTCAAACTTCCAAGATTTTGGCTGCTAAAAGTCGATCAACGAATCAATAAAATGAAATTTATTTCTTAAAGATATAAAGAGGAACTTTAATGTAACAACATTAATCTGATGTCCATCATCATTACTCGCGTGTTCACTTTCTAAAGTTAAATTAAATCGACTCTTAAAATTAGTCTGAGAGAAATGATTGTACATACCTTTGAAACCAAAAAATTCTTCGATTATTTTTTATTAGGAAAATATACGATTTGTAATGAAGCTGGTGTTTCTCTGCAGTCCAAGCAGTTTAAGAAGAATGGCCTGATATAACGTAATACTTTAGCCTGGGTTTCTTTAAACAATAAAAACTTATTTCCTTGTGTGACCGGTCAATTATATAAATATTACGAATCGCTTCACACTCTTATTGAAAATTGAAATGTCAAGAAGGTAACGAAATTGCACCTTTTCAAGTCATTTGAGAGAAAGGAGAGTAATTCGATTGGGCTTTCTGATCTTGCAATATCATTTGTGTCCAGATTCGGTTACTTTCGGATAAAATGAACAGTAGAGTTGAAACAATCCAACCTTCATGTCCCGTGCATCTAGCAGTGTGGATAAATCAATACCACTGCATGGACACACAACCATTAGTAACTGTATTTCCCTCGGCTAACTACGATACTGCTAAGAAAAAAGGTCAAGCTTCAATAAACTGATAAGGTCATCGATGAAGTTCGATTTTTTTTCGGGGGGGAGGGGAAATTGAAATAGTTTAAAAAGACATCATAGAGGTTATGAAGAAACGTTTGAAGGAGGAGCAATGCTTTGATGAGGGAGTTAAAGTGTGTTTGTGAGTCTGTTTTAAATCATTCTAACACTTTTTATTCCTAGCGCACATAACTGTGACTTTGGACAAGTCAGACGATTCTCCATTTATCACCATTTTGTTTACCGTTTGTAGCCAGTTCTGTTTCAATGCAAAACTTCAATAGGCTAGCTCTTATCTAGTAACTTTAGGGGATGGCACATTTTTTCATTGGTCACTTTTCAAATTCTTTCGTTCAAAATTCGCATTCTTTGGTTTTGTATATCATTTTATGGCAAATTTTATGCACCTATTTATGGTATAATTATTTTTTTAGCAACATGACCAGAACATAGGGAAAATTAAGATAATGCAAAATTGTATACATTCGTGAAAATTATTTAGATATTTAAAGTTAATTTGCAAAAACAAAACTACACCATTGATTATTATATCATTTTATTGCAAATTTTATGCACCTTTTTATAGTATATATTTTGTTTTAGCAACATAACTAGAACATAGAGGAAATTATGATGATGCAAAATTTTATGCATCCGCTGAAATTCTCCGTAGATTTTTTAAGTTGATTTGTGAACTAAACGTAAAACTATATCATGCGATTTTAAATATTTGCTAAAAAAAAAGGGCGCCTGATAACTGGTTTAAATTATTATCATCAACCGAATATAGATTGAACTAAATTAGAGGGCATTCCGAACTCCACTACTATTCACGTAACAGTACCTTTTGCAACTGAGAACAAAACCTATAGTTGACCTTGACCGAAAAATATATTTTAGTCCATCATTAACACAAACTTTCATGAAAATAAAGAAAACTGATTTCAAAGGATAACTAAATCATATATGCTTTTTTGGCTCGTTAATTGAGTTCGAATGCTTAATTTTCAGTAATTCTATAACCATTTAAATGATATTAGGTTTCAAGAGGGGTGTTTTGAAAGAAACCCCTGTATCTCAAAAACGGCGCCGTAAGTTTGTATGATTTTAGCCGAAATAAAATGGCTTTTAATGAGCTTCAATTTCCGAAATGATAATCTAACGTAGTAAAAACTTGAAAGAATCAATGTGTTGTCCCCTTAAGCTTTTCCAAAATCTTCATGGTAATTGAATCTAAACCCTATTTTAAATAGAAATAAATACATGTAATATCTACAGCTTGATAACGCTGAAAAATTATGCGTTAAACATCATTCGTAAACATCAACGATGTATTCGTTAAACATTAGCGACGTACTCAGAAATCGTATTAGCTACCTTTGATTAAATTATATTTAAATAATTAATCTAAAATTTTCTTATAATAGACTCCCAAAGTTTAAGTAAATGACATTAAGATAATACTGTTGTAGGTCTATAATTTGTGGGATTACTCTTTTCACTCTTTTTAAAACTTGGCGCCTTAATTCGTAAGAAATGTTGATGATCAATAAGATCCTGCATATCTCTACTTTGAACTTATTTTTTACTTTTCTATTACATATTTTAAATTGAGCTATGTAAGATAGCGTTGATTTTTACAGGTGGTATTATTTACTTATCACAAAACGGTTTCCTATAAGGTAAGTCTACCAGTACCCTCTTCACCTGCCTTAAACAACACATACTCAACGGCTCAACTATCACTTACCCTACTACGTACAACACTCACAGCCAAAGACAAACAAATCTATCGTTACAGTACCAAAACATTAAAATCATGTTCACCACTCGCTAAAACTGACAATAAAATTGTGAACAAACTTTCTCTTCGACAGACAAGGCAAAGTGAGAAAACAACAGACACAAATTACATACCTGGCTACTTCCCAATGGCGTGTCCCAGAGAGCCATACTCTTACCGCTAATTTTCAACTTTATCACACATACAATTCCCCAACCTACTTCCCTATAATCCAAACCAAAATTTAAGTGAATAAAATTTCAATTACTGCACAACACCAATCAGACTGTCCAGAAAACAGATCACTAACAAACAATGGCTCACAAAACCGGGTAACAGCCTTAGCAAATAAAGCAAGCATTACTCTCGCAATACTATACAACTACGAATCACAAAACACCATAAATTCAGTCTAAATGGACAAAAACTTCTCATAACCAAAGTTTACACCATTCTGGCAATTGCGCTAGAAACCCACATGACATTTAAAATTCCAGTTACCACAATGACATTCAAAGCCATAAAGAAAAAAAGACCCTCAAAGCAATATCAGCGTCATATTTGTATAAAAGAAAAAGACACTCACCACATAACCACATTATAAAAGCAATTCATCCGCATCGTCACAATATACGAAGCGCCAGCATTGCACACAACCCTCGCCAAATCAGAGGCAAAATAGCTCTGAACTGCTAATCAAATTAAGGGCTGCACTCCAACGACATAAATTCCACGTCTATACGCTGAAACAAAAACACTCTATCTCAACGTTCACTTGAATATGGTTGAAAAATACATCATCAGAGCGCTTAACTCATTTTACCCAAACCAGAATCTATCAATGAAACCCCCACCACTTAGAGATAAAAAGCTACAACACAATACTTTCAACGCCTGAGCTGCACACTATCGCCCTCACCAAACCAATCCATAATAAAACATATTCTCATCCCCCTCACCCAAAGTCATTTGAATACACTTCCTCCAAACCTCCAAACAATATCCTAAACGAAACCCACTCACCAGACCAATAAACCAACCGGAGAAGTCACTACAATAGATACAAACAGTCATCATTTTCCTACTATGTCAGTTCACTCTACAATTACTCTAACGGTAAAAATAGAGAATAAACATAATCCCATAACCAACATGTTCCAGATGTAGCCAACAACAAACAGCTTAAACTTAACTCTCGTGCCCCAGACATACGCGCAACGCTTACGACATTTCCAACCTCAAAAACCTGTGTACCATTCCTTAATAACGGCCGGCCAATTTGCAGAAGAAAATTAGAGAGGATGAAAAGTAAGAAAAGTATATGCTGTTATATATAGTTCTAACTTATTTTTCGGTTAATTTATTTATTTTCTCCCAACTTCTTAGCAAGTTTTCATATTTTTGGAATAGCCGACATTTTCCGATACAAAGGTAGCCGATCAACCCAACACACCATTTAAATTGGGCGATAGTGCCAAAGTTCGAATGATTTTTGTAGCTTAAAATTGTGCTTCATTAGGAAAGCGCGATTTATAGGTGGTAGGTGATGATATTGACCATCATCGTTAACGAGACTTCCATAAAACTTCCAGTAATAAGAAAACATAATTTCCTGGATGACGAAAACCACTAGGGCCTATCAAAGGTCATGCGCATCTGTCAAACCCACCAACAAAATGCATTAATAGGATTCTGTCAGATCATGCATCTATAATATAGAATTTAAACCATACACAGGAATGCGTTATAAACGAATAGCATCATTATCAAGGCTCGTCAAAATCCAAATCACCCCTTATATACAAAAATAAAAATCTGGATCCACTGGAATGAGTCAAGAATACCCCCTCCCCCAATTAAGTTACCCCCTCCCCATATAATCATCTAATCTGCACTTGAAAACATTCTAATTTAGACTATCTACTTTCTGAGGTGGCAAACAATTCGAGTAGTTTACCACTCTATTAGCAAAAAATTATTTTCTAAAATCCAACCTGTATCTCTGTTTTTTTAATTTTGAAGTGCTCCCATAGTCCTATTACTACCTTCCAACTCAAATAACTTGCTAAAATAAAATTTACCATTCCAGAAAGATTTTAAAAAGTTCAATAATATCTCCCCTCACACACATTCTTTCAAATGAGAACATACTTAGGACCCTCAGTCTATCTTCCTATTCAAGGTGCCTTAAGGAAGGTATTTTTGTTGGCTTCCTTTGTACTTAATCTAGTAAGTTGATATAATGTATAAAATGTGGTGAGCATGCTTGTATACAGTACTCTAAATGTGGCCTGAAATACGAGTTGTAAAGTTTAAGGATAACCTCCTTACTCTTGTAGCTAACATGCCTCTTACTACTGTATCCTAGCACCCTATTTGCTCTATTTTTTGCCTTAATTCACTGCTTTGAAACCTTTAGTGACCTATTTACTACTACGCCTAAGTCCTTCTCATCTTCAATTGAGTTCAGCCAATTCCCATCCATTTCATAGCTAAATTCCCTAATATCCCTTCCCATGTTATAACTTTGCAATTTTTAGGGTTAAAAGTCATCTGTCAGTTCTGAGCCCAAGCTAATAATTTATTGCTCCCCATGTTGGCTTATTCAAAAATTGAGCACAAAAATTATTTTCAAAGCAATCTATAAACTTACAACTTGCTCTATCCCTTCCTATTATATTTTTTCAGTCCACATAATTTAAATTAAGGTCACGAAGAATAACTGTATCTACTTCACATCCTTTAGTTATTTCCCTGATCATTAATTCATTAATACAATCAGTCTGTCCGAGTGGTCAGTAAAAGGCTCCCAAGTGTATTATCCTATTTTTACTGAGTATAATAACGATCCACAATGATTCAGCTTCTCCTTGCTTTATACAATTATTTAGATGTGAAGAATACTAGATCTGATATTAATATTCAACCCACCACCAGTTCTCTCTTTCTTTTGACGAATATACATATCATAAACCTGTAGTTCAAATTCACTCACATTGTCATTAATTTTATATTCAATAATCCATGATTCTATTACACATATTATATCAATATCTTCATTAATAATATAACTAAATAACTCATCCTTCTTATTTGTAAGACTTTGAGCATTGGTATAAAGACAACTGAGCCCTTCTATCCCTGAAGCACCTATTTTAGCCAGTATATGTACTGTACATTCCGCACTATCTCTTCTGAAGCTTTTTCCTTGCCATGTCCTTCCCTGTGCTACTGCATTTCCCTGACCACTATCAGTAACTAGTTTCCGGCCTGCAATGAACTAACGACACTATTTAACACCTGCCACAACACGTCAGCCCAGCCCGGCTGATATGAAGTATATCTAAGGCATACAATTCCTTCTTCCCCCAAAAGCCATTCCATAAATCTACAAAACAGTAATCCCGATCCTGAGACAGGCCTTTCAAATACTCATCAGTCCAATTGCACGAGACAACCATTTCATCTCCACATCCAATCTTGCAAGCACACCTGAAACTATGCCTTTCACTCCACTATCATTCATCATTTCCACTAACCTTTTGTACCTCTGTCGTAACTAACATGAACCCACCTTCTTTACAACATTTACTTCCATATGCGTAATCACAACTGCATCCCTATCACACACAGGCACTAGACTATCATGCGTCTCAGACACATCCTTCACACCTACAGCCGGGCGAACAAACTCTCACCCTCTTCCATTTGTTCCCACTCAACTTCCTATCTAAATATCTAATCTGAGAGTCACCCCTCACAAGCACCTCGGTCATCATCCTAGTCCACCAGGCCTAGCTTAACCTTCCCTCCTGTTCTCATTCAAACTAACACTTATTTCACTTTTTGCCACAAGCACATCAGTCAAATCACTTTCCACCTCTTCCTCTCTCAGGAAATCGAATCTTTTAGTCACCCTAACAGGTTCCATGTCCCTCTTACTCACACACACCTAACCTGTCCTAACCCATCTATTCTATCCATATTCACCCACCATTCATCTTTACTCACATCAGTCACTCCTTTCTCTCCAGTCCCTAGCTTTTGCCTATCTTCCTCCCTCCGGGTCCCAGTCACATTCTTCATGCGTACATTGGCATCTATTCTTACCTTATGCACCAACTCACTTAACTTCTTACATTCATCCCACAACCGACTCACCTCCTCTTCTAAATCAACATTTTCCCAAGTCGCATTACACAAATGGCATTCAGATACATTTGCTCTTTTTGAACACCACAAAAATCCCAAACTACATACACACAACTTACTTACGTTACCTACTCCTTATAAAGCAACAGCCATACTGACAAAACTTTTCAAAACCCTTTAATTAAGCTATCAAGAGAAGTCTAAATGAAAGGGGGAGAAAATTAGGCGGCTAAGAAACGTAAATTAATGGGAGCTATCTCATGATTTAATTTAAAATATAATTAAAATTCCTTGAATATTTTGTCTTACATTTAAAGGTAACTATATGCGCGAACTTAAATATATTACATTGAAAAAAACAAAACATAAAAGACGCAGAATAGAGAGCTCACTGAGAATACGTGCGACGGGTAACGAAGAATAACGAGATCGGCCTGTAATATGTGGCGTAGCGTGGGGTGTGTGTAAGGCACAAGGCTGCCAATTATGGTGCGGCCAATACTGTAATTTTATTATCTTGCAATTTTGAGGTACAGTTTTGATAATTGTTGTTTTCTCAAATGACTGAATTTTAAGTTGGTGCCGTTTTGTCGTTGCAATGTCGCCCACCAAACACTGGGTACTATTAGTTCGAGATCTCTCAGACAATCTCCTGCAAGTGACATGGCGGAACTTCATTATGTTTTGTGCTAAATTTTATTTCTTTTGTGGATTCTCCTATATTTTCCAGTAATTCCAAGCAATCCAAATGAACCCAAGTAAATTTGGGGAGAACATTTATATTGAGAATTTTATGTACTCCCGGCTATTAAATCATATTTTACGTTCGCATAAATTGTGCCACAGACAATAATCACGATTCCGCAGCAATCTTGATTTAATTCAAAACTTTGGTCTAAACAAACACATTTGGCTACTGACACCGTGTTGCTGAGCCATTAACAGAAATTTTCCATGTACTTTGACAACGCAAGTATTCCTATTGTGAATCATTATTAACATAGTATTTACGTGTTATCAGATAAATAAGATATATGATATAGTAATATGCAAAAGAAATTAAGATTCTTTAGCAGTTGTAGATATATATTGTGAAATTAGTTTACATGCACATTAAATGCACAATTATCAAATCAATCCTTGTAGATAGAGAAGTGTAGGAAAAGGAGCAATATAATACTAAAGAAAGAAAATAGCGTGAGGCGAGTTGCGAACGGATTTCTACCCCACCTGATCACCGTTGGCGTGCGACCAATCGACTGCGCTATTCGCCGTTTCAAAACAGAATCATTTAAGTGAATCTGTAGGGCTGCTTGTTCTCATTTCTCGTCACGCTACACACTTTCCCTTCAGAAACGCAGCATATTTATAAGAAATTAAGAAGCCTAACACTCCACCCTGGGTTTGGGCACCATTGTAGATAGAGTTGTATAGAGAAAGGGACGATGATGAAATAAAGAACAAAAATAACGTGAGGCGAGTAAGGAATGGTTTACTGCGTCTCCGAATCCTTTTTGGTGATCGGTGAATCGACTGTGCCATCTTGAGTCTTAAAAAAAATCTATTTTATGCGAAGCTTTCAAACTGCTCCCGTGCACTTCTCTGCACGATACACCCTTACATGGCTCTCACCTGTCCCGAGATTTTGAGAAACTTGCTGCATTCATTAAACGAAGCCCATTCTTTCGGCAGCATAATTATTTTTATTGATCGCTTTTAAGATACTTGATCCTGAACTGTAAGGAACAGTATTATGCTTTCCGTAACGACCACAAAATTCTCATTTTTATTTCTACGTATAATGAAGCAGGTGTAAGCTAGAGAAAATGGAGGATTACTAATTGAGGAAGAATGAAGGATTTATATTGAAGTATGTAACTCGCGGCCAAAGTCTAAAATAAAATTCACCAGGAAATGCCGATGCCCTGAATCACTCCTGAAATTGAAATTTCAAGGAATTTAAAAGATGTTAATTTAAATAATGACATACTTCAAGATACTCAAAAGTGAGAGTAAGGTCCATCAAAATTCTGAAAGTTAAAGTAAACATAAGTATGATTCAGACGACAAATATGAATATGAGCCTTCTTCTGAGAACACAATTATACTCGTATGTGTTAAAACAGAATCTCACGAGGTGGAATTGATAGATGCAGATGTGTTGCAACAAATCATTAAATATGATGCCTGAATGATCTTAGTCCAATATGGTAGTTCCATTCTTTAGCATCTGGATATTAATTTTTCCAAGGTTATTGTGATGGGAAATGATAGCACTATGTTAAAAAAATGTAAAGGATAAATAAAAAGTATGTATCCTGACTTTTTATTTCCAAATTTACGGAATGAAGAAAAGTGCTAAGGACGGGGATGATTTATTCAACTTCTAATAATTCATTGTAATACCTTTGCTGTCAATTCCAAATGTGATCAAATCAGGTTTTTCTTCTCGAAAAGGGTAGAACATTTAATGCTTATAAAAACACAAAGTTAAAAAACATAATTTTATTCTAGCTCATTGCATAGGGTGAGAAGTGTAATTCAGAATTCGTCAAATTGAAACGATTAGCAAGAAAGAATGGACAATTGTCAAAGAGAATATAAGAAAATGGAGAGAAGTACTTACGAAATTAGTGCATATTATTAGATTTACATCTGATAAAAAATTGAACTTAAAAGTATATCGTGAAGGATTTGAGGACAAATACGACTTTGAATGTTTTGATTTAAAAAACAAAGGAAACGTTTTTGAGCTATTGAAATTTCTTTCAAAATATGACCCCGTTTTTAAAAAACTCCTTTGAATCAAGATGAGTGACAAAATAACTGTGCCCTATCTAGGTATCACCTAAGATTCAAAATAAGTTTTTCAGCGTTCTAGGAGAAAATGTTAAAAGGAAAATATTTGATCAAGTTAAACGGGAAATATATTTTGCAATGACTTCTTATAGCACAGCGGATTTATATCACACGAACTTAGCCAGCTAAGTGCTCTGCTATGGTTTTATTAAAGGGTCTAGTGTGAATATGGTAGAGTCATCGTTGATTGAATGGAAATTAAAGGCAAAACCAGTCGGTAAATTTCAAATCTGATGTCAGACAATGTTAAGGAGCAGGAGATTGTTCTTCTTAATTGTTGAGGAATGGCTTACGAAAATGCAGCTGTGATGAAGACAAGCACAATCGTGTTCATAAGTGTATATCTGATGTTAGAAGAAAAGCCGAATTTATTCCTTGTTCCAACAATTCTCTTAATTTATCAAGTGTTCATGCGTCTGCTATTACCACAAATCTAGTTACGCTTCTATGAATGCGTAACGATTGTTTACATCATATTTTTTCTTCCCCTCATCGATTAGATATGCTTAGTATAAGTTATCGGTTAGGATTTCAAGAGAGTAATTAAAAGTAGCTAGACCGCAAGAGGACCGGCATTAGCTGTTGTGAAAAACCTTTTATGAAATCATTGATGCAGTCGAGCAGATTATGGGAATAAGGGAGAACATGGCGACAAGAATAGAGCCTGGCCTGATACATACAAATTTCTGTTCTATGTCTTGTAAGTTCTTAGGGGACAGTTCTCAAGGAAATCAACGACACACAAGAGTACTCGTATATGCACACTTTAAACCTGTATATTGACCGAAATGAAATAAAGATGGATACCCTCAAGGCATTCTTAGCTCAAAGAAAGAATAATTGAGAATTATATCCTGTATTCAAAGGCGGTTTGTTATGACCGATGCATTGAGATAGAACGTACTATTAGAAAGAAGAAAAAGGCAGAAGAAAATCAAATGACGTTGGAATGACCTTCGAAGCGGAAAAGAAAAGATATTTAAATGCATAAATCGAGTCGCTCAATAATTAAAAGACCTATTTAAGCAACTGCATATTCTCAGTTATAATATAATGAATACATATTAAGGATAGCTTGTGATCCTTAACGAAAGAATGTACAATGAAATTGGTAGAGGAATAAAGGGGGGTGGAGGGCACTAGGAAAGCTTAGCTACTCCATCAGAAACACGTTCACAGCGAACCCTAGTAAAATCAGTCATAAGAGAAATCATGATACTGTTTATTTTCAATTTCTTATTATTGGGCATAGCGACCCTTTGTATGTTTTTTTAGAGGGGAAGGGGGAGGAGAAAACGCAAGAAATACTCTCCGGCAGCTCGAGCATACCTTAAAGAATGTTTTGCCCGTTCGACTGCAACTTGAGCCACCGTTTTAAGAAAAATATCAGGTCAGGCCCAAAATAATGTCGATTTACGTTGTAAAACTTCCAAGGTTACAAAAGATAAGTAAATTTCAAATTGAATCAATAACATATTTTATATTTGAATCAAAGTTCTGGAAATGGTTCAAAAGCTTCAGCATAGTTGATTTATAGATAGGAGATTTTAGGAATTTGCAAGATTTAGCCAACTGAGCTCTTAAATCGTGCAACAAGTAATTATTGGCGTATGAGCACTGCAATATCCTGAAGGTAAACAACATCCTTTCGTTTGATCAAAGAGCACCGCTTCTTTGTCATATTTTACAGGGGGCTTGTTTGATTTAGTGGCAGGTTTGTAAGTAAATAACAACCACTCCTCTTCCAAACAAACCCTTAATAAAGCCTTAATAGGGTTAAGACCTTGCTTTTGATGAGCTTGTGTTTGTTGCTCTGGTATAACCCCATTCCTTCTGCCCTAAACATTTTTGTAAAATACCCACATTTCCTCACCAGTAACAAGGCTATTAAAAAAGCGGGACAACTTGACAAGAAAGAAAAGAGCCAAGCAAATGTCGGCACGTCCCAGGATAGTGGTCAGGTCGAGCGCAATCTATTTGCTAACTTACGCACGATGCCATTTTTGGGACAATACTAATGTTCTGGAGATAATGATGAGTTAACTCCTTTGCCTAATCTTCAACAGTTCAATTATCATTTCCCTCAAGAGCTGCTGGCATTTGTTCTTTATCTCGAAAAATCGGTCGTCTCTAGAAGGGTAAATAATTCAAGTTCAGGTCCTTTTCTCGAAACTTTTGGAACCATCGTTACGACTATAGCTCCTTCAAAATATTTTCGCCTTACACTTTACTAATATTTTTTACGGTATTTGTAGCATGGTTGATACTTTTGGCTTTGTAAAGTATGCTATACCATATGCACTGTTCAGGAAACTCCTGATTTGCAATGGACAATTCAAGCCGTATATAAGGTAGATGTGATAGAACGTGTTGAAGCTGCGTTAATTTCAACTCCTATCCCATATTATTTAAAACCACGATGCTGCCCACGTGCATCTTCGATTCGAGGCTTGGAGTCTTATCACAGCTACCGGATGTCAATGTTTAATCAAGGAGGTTATCGTCCCCCCGTTCGTCCCCATACGCCGACCTCGCCAGATTGAGTTAGGCTTATGAGAAGATAAGGCATTGTTCTCCGGCCCGGCTGTGCGTTCCCTCCAAGCTTCCACTACATTTTTCCCCACGCCAAGGAGATGTCCTGGCTATTTATATGGAAACTTTACCACTAAGATCAGATTGGAGATCCAGATTTTCGTCGCAAAACATCACTACGACCCTCTCTCCCTTTGTGCGCCAAGGGACCTCGACCTCGAGATTCACCATCACTTGTCCAGAAGGAGGACAATATTCCTTGAGTGCCAAAGGTTCGAGCCTTTCCGACGCCAAGTCCCCAAGGCTTCCCCCCCTGTTGTTCAAAGGAGAACAGCATTAGAACAGCCATTGTTCGTTTAGAGCCCTTCGCCAAAAAACGATTCTCATCCCCCCCTGTTGTTCAAGGAGAACAGCATTAGAACAGCCATTGTTCGTTTTGAGCCCTTCGCCAAGAAACGGTTCTCACCCCCCCCCCTGTTGTTCAGAGGAGAACAGCATTAGAACAGCCATTGTTCGTTTTGAGCCCTTCGCCAAGAAACGGTTCTCAGCATCCCCCCCCCCTGTTGTTCAGAGGAGAACAACATTAGAACAGCCATTGTTCTTGAGCCCGTAGACAAGAGACGGTTCTCATCCCATCCCCTTTGTTCAGAAGAGAACAACCTAGAACAGCCATTGTTCGTTTTGAGCCCTTCGCCAAGAAACGGTTCTCACCCCCCCTGTTGTTCAAAGGAGAACAACATTAGAACAGCCATTGTTCTTGAGCCCGTGGACAAGAGACGGTTCTCATCCCCCCTTTGTTCAGAAGAGAACAACCTAGAACAGCCATTGTTCTTCAAGCCGTTCGTCGAGAAACGGTTCTCCTTCCCAAGACGCCTCGTCAGGATCCTTTTATCCCCCCCCTTCGGCTGGAACTCGCCAGCGGACCGAAACTCCTTTGCGCCACCTTCCACTGCACCACTAGTGCAAAAAGTTACGTAAGCCAAACGTCACCTTTGAGTATTGATCCCTTTTGTCAATTCTATCCTGTTCTTTAAATGGTTTATCGAACCATCCCATCTCTTTAACTCTATATTTGTTTTACCTTTTTAAATCCTTTAAATCCTCGGATTAGCCCGAGTCTCCACGACCCTTTCATTCCCTGTTTATGTCAATATTTTCCGTTTTGTGTATTGTTTAGAGTTATTATTATTCAAACTCTATTTTATTAATGATAGCAATATTATTATCCTTGAGCTCAGTTCCACTTCTTAAGCATATCGAAGATACATAATATCGGCCGCCAGACAGTAAACGCACTCTGAAGATAATTAAGGAAGTTCCCTCAACGAATAGTGTTATATATGGTATCGTCGGGAGTCATTCTACGACATATATATATATATATATATACTATTTAAATTTGGTGTCAGGTGTGGGGTTTAACGCTATATCTTTGCAAACACTGGTCTCAGTCGAGTAAAGCATAGTGTTATTCGTTATAATAATAGAATATAGTAGTTCCCTTTTGTTTTAACGATTGCTATCCCCCTTTTTTAAAAATTAAGAAGCTGGAGTAGCTCAAGGAACTGTTATAATAATTTGTTTGTGTTTTTTTTGTGAATTTAGTCAGTGGTTATTTAGATTGAGAAGCCAAGTACGAATAGGTCAGTGCCCATATTTAGGTAGGCTAATTCTATAGAGGCATAATTCTTGTTGCAAGGAATTTTAGTTGGTTGACTAGTGCGCCCCCAAGTGCAAAGATGACTCAGTTTGAAATCTTTAAAACGCAAGGAGAATCCTTGGGACTCTCCGGAAAAGAACTAATTGAGTACATTCAAGTGGAGCAAAGAAAAGAGGAAGAAAGAGAAATACAACGAGAAGAAAGAGAAAGAGAGGAACGGATAAGACAAGCTGAGCTTCAGATTGAATTAGCTCAGATTAAAGCAGAATTTCAAAGAAAAAAGGTAGAAAGAGAAAGGGAAAGAGTAATCCGACAAGAGGAACGGGAAAGAGTAATCAACGAGAAGAACGAGAAGGAAAAATACAACGAGAAGAACGAGAAAAAGAAATCCAACGAGAAGAAAGAAGGATGGACTCGTGCTCCTTCCCAGGAAAGCTGACAAAGTTTCCGAGCCCCGTAAAACCCCAAAACTTCTTTCCCCAAAACCAACAACGGGACTCCAAACCTCCCGTTAAGACTTCTCCTCCATCGGTCTTCCCGAAGCGACCAACCATATGCTTCACCTGTGGTGTAGAAAACCACATGAGCTGGAATTGCCCCCAAAATTCTAGGCTTAAAAGCGGACCAGCCCACCAAGTTCACCAGATTAATGCAACCCCGGCTCCCCCGGTGGTGCAGACCCAAGCAGAAACTTCTCCCCCTCCGTCAGGCCACCAGGTAAATTTTATTTTTGGTAAAAGTTCATCGGGAACTTTCAAATATGAGGAGGGCAGCGTGGACAGCTGCCGAGTATCGACTCTCGTCAGGGACACAGGATGTACGTGTTTCATCGTGTCCGACGAACTCCTCCCAGTGGCCTCTAACCACGAAAAATTTGCGGTGGTACATGACCACTTTGGGCGGGCGAACCGATTCCCCGTCGTTAGATGTTACCTGCACTGTCAATATTATAATGGCTGGGCTGAAGTCATTGTAGCACCCATACAATTCTGTTCCGTACTTATAGGACAGAGCCCCCAAGTAAGTTTCGACCCTGTGTTTCAGGCCGCCCTTCCTCGAGGCCGAGATAAGAAAGTAGCCCTGGAGCCCGTCCCCATCAGAACCCCGATACCGTCCGATTTCTCGGAGACCCCTAACCAGGACTTTAGGACGGCAAAAGAAGAGTGTGAATCACTAACACCCTTAGGTGATAAGGCCCCAGACAAGGACACGGAGACTGTCCCTGGACCCCAAGAAAAAAAGAACCCCCAATGCGCCCATGGAGATACCTTCGTCGAACTGGACGAAACATCGGCGCTTGAAGAAGATTACCCCGCGGAGTCCCTTAATGTAATCCAGACAGTGTGCATCCAACCTGATGCCGATTACCCTCCTCATTCCCTACCAGGCGAGTCTTTGGAACCCTCTGACCTGGATAGTGACGCGCAGCTGACACCACGTCAGAAGAGTTAGCTACAAGAACTAATTAAATGGAATCACCATTTACCCACCGTATTAGCTCTTTTCGAGCAACTGCGTGAAAATGGCCTCACCATTGGCCCCAGCAAATGCCAGTTTGCCCACGAAACCATCAAATATTTGGGTTTCAAAATAGGACAAAGCAAGTTAGGTCCCCACGAGAACAAGATTAAGGCAATCGCCGACATGCCCCTCCCGATTACCAAGAAGCCATTAAGATCGTTCCTAGGATCAGCTTCTCCCTATCAGCGATTTGTTCCGAATTTCACTGCAATTTCGGCCCCCCTATGCCCCCTTCAGGAAAAGAATTTCCCCGATCGTTTACGTTGGAATGATGTCGCTGTTTCCCATTTTAATCAGCTCAAAAGTAAGTTCATTTCTGCCCCCATTTTAAAGTTGCCCAACCCGGAAAAATCCTTTGGGGTTAAGACCGACGTGATCAACGAGGGCATTGGAGGTGTACTCCTCCAATACGTGGATGACGGAACGAGTCATCCAGTTGCATATGCTAGTCGTCAATTATTACCACGTGAAAAGAGATATGCCACTAGAGAAAAGAAAGCTCTATCAATTATCTGGGTCATAGACAAATTCAAGCTGTACTTGATATGTAAAGAATTTCAAATAGGAACCGACCACCGTCCGTTAGCCTATATTAGGAATGTGCGACACTCAAACGGCCGCATCATGCGCTGGAGTTTACTCTTGCAAGAGTATCAATTTAAAATAAATTATATCGAAGGTTCCGATAACCAGGTCCCTGACGCACTCAGTAGGAATGCGTTACCGAATAGCGTAGAATAATTGTATTCATAGGATTAGTATCTCCATGAAGGTATATACCGTCTTGTACGACTTAATTTAAGATTCTTTTGTAATATAATTAATTAATGTATATGTCTGAATTTTGTAACGCTCAATGTCTAATTTTTGTATGTATATATATTTGTACCTATTAATTTACGTATAAATTATTTTGTCCCGTATGTACTAATTTTATATCGTTTCATTGTTCCATGCCCTTTTTTTTTTATTAAGTTGTATTAAAGGTTATTTTCCCCTGTAATCTAAAGATCAAAATATTCATATGTATTGAGGTAATACTAGTTAGGTGCAGGAAGGTACGGTTGGTACAAGAAAACGAGTTCCCTACAACGGAGCTCTATCGTTGTCCCTTCTCTCTCTTTTTTTCGAAGTGACAACTTCCCTTGGAATGGAGGGGTGTGATAGAACGAGTTGAAGCTGCGTTAATTTCAACTCCTATCCCATATTATTTAAAACCACGATGCTGCCCACGTGTATCTTCGATTCGAGGCTTGGAGTCTTATCAACAGCTACCGGACGCCAATGTTTAAACAAGGAGGTTATCGTCCCCCCGTTCACCCCCATACGCCGACCTCGCCAGATCGAGTTAGGCTTATGGGCAGATAAGGCATTGTTCCCCGGCTCGGCTGTGCGTTCCCTCGAAGCTTCCACCCCATTCTCTCCCACGCCAAGGAGATGTCCTGGCTATTTATATGGAAACTTTACCACTAAGATCAGATTGGAGATCCAGATTTTCGTCGCGAAACATCACCACGACCCTCTCTCCCTTTGTGCGCCAAGGGATCTCGACCTCGAGATTCACCATCACTTGTCCAGAAGGAGGACAATATTCCTTGAGTGCCAAAGGTTCGAGCCTTTCCGACGCCAAATACCCAAGGCTTCCCCCCCTGTTGTTCAAAGGAGAACAGCATTAGAACAGCCATTGTTCGTTTTGAGCCCTTCGCCAAGAAACGGTTCTCATCCCCCCCTGTTGTTCAAGGAGAACAGCATTAGAACAGCCATTGTTCGTTTTGAGCCCTTCGCCAAGAAACGGTTCTCACCCCCCCCCCCCCTGTTGTTCAGAGGAGAACAGCATTAGAACAGCCATTGTTCGTTTTGAGCCCTTCGCCAAGAAACGGTTCTCAGCCCCCCCCCTGTTGTTTAGAGGAGAACAACATTAGAACAGCCATTGTTCTTGAGCCCGTAGACAAGGGACGGTTCTCATCCCCCCCCTTTGTTCAGAAGAGAACAACCTAGAACAGCCATTGTTCGTTTTGAGCCCTTGGCCAAGAAACGGTTCTCACCCCCCCTGTTGTTCAAAGGAGAACAACATTAGAACAGCCATTGTTCTTGAGCCCGTAGACAAGAGACGGTTCTCATCCCCCCTTTGTTCAGAAGAGAACAACCTAGAACAGTCATTGTTCTTCAAGCCGTTCGTCGAGAAACGGTTCTCCTTCCCAAGACGCCTCGTCAGGATCCTTTTATCCCCCCCCCCCTTCGGCTGGAACTCGCCAGCGGACCGAAACTCCTTTGCGCCACCTTCCACTGCACCACTAGTGCAAAAAGTTACGTAAGCCAAACGTCACCTTTGAGTATTGATCCCTTTTGTCAATTCTATCCTGTTCTTTAAATGGTTTATCGAACCATCCCATCTCTTTAACTCTATATTTGTTTTACCTTTTTAAATCCTTTAAATCCTCGGATTAGCCCGAGTCTCCACGACCCTTTCATTCCCTGTTTATGTCAATATTTTCCGTTTTGTGTATTGTTTAGAGTTATTATTATTCAAACTCTATTTTATTAATGATAGCAATATTATTATCCTTGAGCTCAGTTCCACTTCTTAAGCATATCGAAGATACATAATATTGGCCGCCAGACAGTAAACGCACTCTAAAGATAATTAAGGAAGTTCCCTCAACGAATAGTGTTATATATGGTATCATCGGGAGTCATTCTACGACAGTAGACCTTTTTTGAACAATGGCATCATTTTAATGAAGATATTTTCTCTTGTCGGAAAATGAAATTGATTCGTTAAATCCCTCTCTCATTTGTTATAATAACCCATCATGTAAACACGTGAGTATACTAACGAGGGAATTTTTATTTTGAAGAGGAAAATGGCAAGTTTCGAGAGCACCCATACCTCGATGTAGGGTGCGTTTTTAAAGTTGAGTGAAATGAAGCAACGCCACCGAATTCATCTAGCATTGAATTGCAATACCTGATGCTGTTGATGGGTCGGTCGGGGCCACTGAGTTCGGCAAGTTAATCGGTTAATTACGGTTAATCCGAGTGGGTATATGGAATGTTAGTGGTTTATGTGCTTATGCGATAGGAGAAAGAAGACTGAGGTAGTGGATATGTTATGCGAAACGAAATTAAAATGTAATAAGGAATTTATGTGAGATGCAAGGAATGGATTGCAATCGGACATGAATTCTGGTGGTATAATGACATAGTGTGGTATGAATGTGCGTCTCTTAGAAATATTTAGGTGAAGTTTGGATTTTCATGGGTGGAATCGATCTTAGTTGTAATGTAAAGAACCCGACAGATGAAAATGAGGCTGAAATGATTTAGGTCGGGAGATGGATGAGGAGGGAGGAGTTCTCGATTGAATGCTGCGTGAATAAGAGCTGAAGAATGTGTGACAGAGTGAGAGATGCTATAATTGCTCTTTTTCTATATCTTTCTGGGGTGTAATGTAAATGATGGTGGTTCGGAAAAAGAAATCTGAGATCAACAAAATTTTAATTCGACAGAACTTCTCGCGGTGGGAGGGAGGGGTTAATTTAAAGTTTGGAAGTACCATAGAATATTGTGTGTAGTGTGCGAGAGAGCATCGAACCCCTACTCTTAGATTTCCCTAACCTCAAACACGCGTGCACTACACTCAACGTCTCCTCTCTTAGAGACCTGTGGATCCACCCAGGGAGCGTGGTGGCCTTTTGCAAGCGAGATAGGGGGGGAGAGAGACGTAAGGAAAGTTAGTGTATGGGAGTTAGTCTAAGATATGATGCGTGAAGGAAAACAGAAAAGTGAGGGCATTTGAAATGGAAAAATTGGAAGGGTAAAGAAAAAGAGAAAAAAGGGACAATTAATGAAAATAGTGGTAAGGGAAGATTTGAATAAGGTCTTAACCCACAATGTTCTGAAGTGGTACCATCATGGGAGGAGAATAGAGGAGAATGTGTAAAAGTACCCTTTTGTAAAAATGGTTGACCAACGTCATATAAGATTTATTGATAATTATAGAAATGTTTGACCTAAATTGATCTGATCGAGAAATTGGATCAAATTGGGTGACATTTTTCGTCCTCGAATTTGAAACGCAATAGCAACAAGGCGGAATCACGAAGAGAGAGAGAGCGAGAATTAGGAGATTTGTGAGGAAAGTAATGAAGTTTTAGAGGGCGCGCCGTTCCGCTATGTAACGGGGGCATTAACATTGCGTAGGATAAGGGAAGAAGTAGGGAGAATGACAGAGATGGCGGGAGAGTTAAAAAAAGTGCAAATGATGACCTGAGAGAAAGAATCAGCATCTCTTGCGCCCCTGGGGTCGGGAGGTCGCGAGGCTCCTCTAAGTACCAGGTTTCAGTCTATATAGGGTTCCACCAACTCCCCACCTCCACAAGAGGGCGCCCCGATCCCCCCTTAGGGTATATGACAGGTGACCATCGAGTGAGGTCCATACTGAGGCCGGGCTTGGCAATTCACCCTATCGTTTAAAGGACCAATGGCGAGGGGGAAACGGATGAATAGATTTGCACTTAACGGGGATAAAGGGTCGAGAAAAGGGGAGGGGATTTAAAGGAGGTCGTTGCAGCTCGAAGGACATCTGTTGTAATAAGGGCGGAAACCCCTCGGGGTCGTTTGTTTAAGACCGATTCAGAAAAAGTGGCTCTTGAGTAAAGCCGAGAAAAGTCGGAATGGTTGGGTGGTGCGTAATCCGAGTACTGGCAAAACAGGTTGGGTGGAGCATTAGAGAGAGGGTACATTCAACTCTATTTACCCTTTCATTTTCCCCCAAGTAGGAATGGCAACGAATGGTGACAAATAACTAAATATTTGGCCTGTCAGAGCGTATTAGGTGTCTTCATAATTAAGTTGCTTTAGCGAACTTGAATTTCGTTGTCACAGCCAAAATTCGACGAGAAATATCATTCGCCCTATTAATACTCTCATTATATTCAAGAGAATTTAAGAGGCAAAATGGATCGTTCGAACAACCTAAAAATCCCTAAAGACACTGAGCTGAAATCGAATGAAATCGAATAGGCCTAAGCGACAAACATGCCGTAAGAGTACTAAAGGGACAGATGAAAACAAAATTAAATACGTCATTAGGAGCCTTGATTAACCAGAGCGTAAGCATTTTCTTCAAGGAAACTATAAAGGGGTAATAAATTGCTAGCGTGGAAAACACACGCAAAGAAAATGGTCTTTTATGATTTTCTAAATGAAGAAAAAGAAAACCAGGTGGATTTTATAAACGAAAGGTTAATTAAAAAGACGGGAACAAGACTATAATAGAAGTGAAAAAGTCACTAATGAGATTTTGCAAGAATATATTATGTATATGAATTGAATGGAGCAAATAATAGGCCATAATCAATAGCCGACCACTATTCTTTGTAAAGAGGTTCACTCACGAGTCAATGGGAAAAGAGTGTTCGGACATTGCAGGGCTCTATTTGACTTATTGACAATTATTTGATTGTTTATTGCAAAACACAAAAGATAAAGGAAAGCATAAATCAAGTTTGGAATGAATAACTCATAATTGGTTTATTCTATTTTATATTATTAGCATTTTTCTTTAGGAGATTGAATATTTGCCTCTAATTCAAGTATAATCTACTTAGTGAAAGATTCAATTGTGATAAATTTTCATCAGTCTGGAAAAAAAATGGCGTCTAAGAAAATCACTTTGGTTATGGCTAATTATTGGCATCCTTCCCTTCATTCGTCGTTTGGTTTCGCTTTTGCCGCACCACTCGTGAATGCACAATCTACCGGAACAACTGAGGCAGACGTTATCTATTGTAAGAGCAAATCGCTAAATGTGTCGGACAGATATATTTTTATTTAAAATGAGACGAAGCCAAAGAGGGCATCTCCATCTTAATATTTTTGAAAAAGAGTTTGCTGAAAAGAATACTGAAGTTCAGCGGGGCGAAAATGTGTGGGGTTTAATAGTGTGAGGTGGCAAACTCAAAGTAAACATGGAAATTTCGACGAAATGAACGCCGGAGTGAGACGTGGATTCATTATACCATTTATACTATAATTTTTCTTTGTTTCTTCACCACTTCATCTATCTGGTTTATCACTGCCACTATCTCAACATGGATTCCTCTAAACAAGCTTTTTGACCTGGTTGACTGATAACAGTGAGGGTAAGTTTCAAGGAGAGCGCTGCACGATTAATTAACCTTTTTTGGCTATATTTTAGCAGTTTTTAGTTTTTTAATAATTTTTCAACTAATCACATGAGCAATTATTGATGAGGCTACAGCACCGGAATTGAGCAATATTGGGTGGGTTTTTATTCATTGGTCAAATTGTGTTTCGAAATACAAAAATACAAATTTCATGACGCGATACGAAGGTTGATTCTTTGATTGCTAATTTGTGTCCAAGCACAATACTTTGCCAGCAAATGTCTTACTGATCTTTATTTACATTTCATCACCCGATCGGGAAATCTCATCCACGATGCTACGGTCAGATAGTTAAATTCAAAGTTTAACAAAGTCAATGGCTCAAAACGTTGTGTGGCAGCATGAATTCACTTCTGATTGTGTCGACTAACTGATTTTGAGACGTCAAAAAATGCAGACAACAACGGATGTCAGTATTCATTCCAAGGAGATCAGCCACGACGACGTAAGCGCTTTCGGGGATGATGGACGGTCGAAAAATCAGGGATGCCGTAGTCTGCCATCTGATCGTATATGATGGCGCGATAATCTATTTCAGCTGTCGAGAGGTCAACTTTGTTTGTACATGGCCATACACATCCGAGCGTCTGCGAAGACGTTGTCCTACCCTTTGTCGTGCCGTATATTGGTCGTAAATTGTCAGATGTAATCCACCTGATTTTACTCTTGAAATGAATGATGGGCGGAAGTGGTCTGGAATGTCGAGAGCAGCGTGCTATGGCTTATGTAAATTGCAAAAGCGCGTCCTTAGAATTTATAGCGGAAATGCTTGACTAAGTATGAAACTTTGAGAAGCACCGCCCAAAAAGTATTATATTTTCTCCCGGCTGGTTTCAGTAGTTCTGCATTTATTATGAAGTTTTAATAAAATACAAATTGTGTATCGTTTATGCCAAATATTTGCTAGTGCAACATGTGAAATTTGGCAACATATTGTTGAAGTGGTCTTGCTAAAGAATTAAATATACCTTGTCGAAGTATGGCCCAGTGTACGGGAATATACGCACACGGGCTCTAATAGTTAGCTGCAGCTGCGTGACCTAAGAAAATTCCGAACACAACGATTAAAATAGATTTTAACACACACTAAATAAAAGGCACCATCTAAATATGGATATATATATATATATATATATATATATATATATATATATATATATATATATATATATATATATATATATATGTACATGAATAAGAACCTCGAGAGAAAAGTGGGGTGAACTTGGGGAAAGGTCTAGGTGACCTTGATTAGTCACGGGTGTAGCAAAGAATCCGAAGACGGTGGTGCTACTTTCTCCAAACTCGGATCGAGCGAGATTCGGGCTTCTTGTCCTCAAGAGGTCACCGGACGAACTTCGAAGGAGGGAGGTGACTTCAAACGCGGATCGAGCGAGCTATCGAGCCTCTTGTCCCCAAGAGGTCACCGGTCAAACTTCGAAGGGAGGGGGGGGGGATACCCTCTCCAAACACGGATTGAGAGCTATTTGGCCTCTTGTCCTCAAGAGGTCACGAGAAGGATTTGGGAGGACGACTTCTCCAATCCTTAATCCGAAGGCGGGTGAGAAAGGCTGACGTTGTCTCAAGAGACTCTTCTCCCTGACCTAACGATACGAGTGTGATGTCCACCTCTTTCATGTCCTGCGCCCGTCACTAAACACTTCTCGGGAGAGAGCGACGTTGAATCGAACTCCTTTCGTGAAAGCGTCATCTAACTGAATCTGTGGGTAATCTTTGGGAGGGTGCATATATATCTGGAGTTCTCCAAAACAGGGAGAAAGAGAGAGGACTTCTCGAACCCACATAATCGTCATGGACAACCGATTCTGTCCTTGCGACAAAGTATAATAGGCTGTGATCAGCGGGTTCAGATAAGCGACCAGCGGATAGAGCCATAAAAGTTGTTTGAGGTAAATCCATACAATAGATGAGTAATATCCCGATGCGGCAGGTTGGGGCGGGGAATTAAGACGGCGGGGAGGTAGCCTTCAATTTCAGCGTCATATACCGGTGTGAATTTCTCAGTGAAAGGGCGGCAAGCCCAAAAAGGGTAAAGTTGGAGGAGGAGGGGGGTGAGTAACGGCTCGCTTTCTCTCCTGGAGTAATATCTTAGGAGGTGGGTAAATACTACTATTTTAGCGGATCCCTTTACAAACCTTTTACCAGCTTTGTTTCAATCGTTTCTAAATACAGAACTAAAAGTGTTGCCCAAAATAATGGCTTAGAGTACCCAATTCAAGCTTCATAAAATTACGTCATGAAATCCTAAAGAAGTAAATAAAAACATAGATGATCACCATAAACGCAAGATAATCGCCATAAATCACCATAAAAGAAAGATGATAATAATCAAAGTTCTCCAAGTACATTGAAAGGCATAAGGAAAACTAATTGAAAGTTAACTTGATATAAGAAACTCTATGTCCCACGTCTCAAATTGTGCAACACTCTGAAATCTCCCTTTCCTAAATAAAAATAACAAAGGAATACACTTACCATCGCTAAAGAATATAGTGCACAATACAAACATAAAGCACTTTAGATAAATTAGTTGTTTACTCAAACAAAGGCCGAATGGCTCGCGTAGGTATCCCGCTACCTCTAAAAATTATCCTTTGCTTTGCTCCTCGCTGCACTGCAGCACCGCCAACAATGCTGATTAGAGGGAACTCAATTTTGCTTATCACCATTTTATTACCTCACAGGCCATCATAATTAATGACTCTCCAGTCCTACACCTTGCCTAGTACGGTAGGTGGTATTCAGTGGAGCCGTTTTGGGGCGCCAAAATGCAATTCAGTCTCCACTCTCGCATGAGCGTATAATTTTTTTAGTCTAAAATCATTAAATACGAGTATATAGATTGTATTCGCCTCTTGACTTCATCCAGCAATCTTCCCCAGTGCCTGATGGGCCTATACATCTGCGCTTATCAATTTATCAATATTTCCCCACATCATGATAGATAGAGTGGCGCAATTTAAAGAATTAGATCATCTCAGGTAATAATAATTGAAATAGATGTAAAGATAACAAGAAATATTTTGACAAACAAAAACAACTCCATTTGCAAATTTCAGGGTTTATCATTGAAACTTTAATGAAATGCCTTAGATTTTCTTGAACACTAATTTAGAAGATAGTTTGCACCATAATCGAAGCTTCACTCTCTCGGAATTTTTTTTTTTTTTTAAATGTTGTGAATGTCTACCAAATATATTTAATTCTTCCAAGTCAAATTGAGAGTTTAATACATATTTATCGAAACGCAAATATTATTTTTTTCGGCATCGCTTGTTATGTAGCTAATTTTCTCACAATTAATCATAATATCAACAAAATCTTCTCAATCAGATGAAATTGTTGTCGAGGTAAATTGAATTTGGTGTATTATTTTCTCTCTCATCATTTTAATTAAATAAATAAATAAATAACAAAGTTCTAACAGATATTGAGTATTTTTCATTGAAACAAACAAAATTATAAATTTCAATGGTTTTTGGTTGTATTAATATGAACTTAAGGTAACTAAATGAGCTGAATACAAATACACCCACTTTTCCTTATGAACTATAGCTTTTGAGAACTATACCAATTTATTTTATGTTATACATAGTATTTATAATTCTCAAGCATTTTTATGCCAAACTCTGCATCTGATGATTTATGTGTTACTTCATATACATCCCATTAGCGCTTGATATAACATGATTATTGCTTACAGCGCCCTTTCTATTTCCTTAGTAGATTGTACTGAATTTTGTACCCTCGCTCAAGATCAGCCTTCTTTGACTGTAGAAATTGTACCACGTTGCATCGTCATAAATTTTAAACAGACTAGAAAAATTCTTCCATATGTTTGATTTGTTTACACCAAAACCTTAAATAAAAAAGATCACTAAACTGTTGAAGTATATCACAGGGGCTACTTCAAATGCCCAGTGTAAGATCAAGATAAGTATTTGGCCCATCATATAGTTTGTCAACCATATCTCAATCACTTAAGTAAATGAGCGCATGGTTTGCCAGGGTTTGCATAAATAAAAACACCAGAGTAATGACTGTTACTTCTTCCTATGCAACATCAAGGGCTATTCAGTAAGGACACAAGGTAGAATCAAGTATCCCAACCTGCCATCCGCAATTCGCCCAGAGCCACACACTGCTCAGCTGCCGGTTCCAAGGCAACCAATTACACAAAATCACAAAAAAACCTGGAAGTCAAGATGGTTATGAATAGGAAGATTCTTCCAAAGACACAGAAACACACTTTCTCAGTCAGAAAGATCTATAAACTTTAATAAGCAACCTTTTAATCTACCAAAAGAAAAACATTGTGCTTCTTTGGTCACGGCTGAAACAATGGAATTTAATATAGCATGGTGTTCGGATCACTACTGCTCGTCACCGATACAAGAACTGTCCTCAATTCTACAAAATGGATGAGCAACTTTGTTTCTGATGCAATGCTTATACTCTGATGAAAGATATCTTCAAGGCCTTCCCTATACACCTAGAAGAATGGAGGATTTTCATGGATTTCGGAAAGAATACATTGAAATATTTTCTTCAGCATATCAGCATCTAGCTCGCGCCGATTCTTATCACACACGCTTAGGGAATAAAAATCTACGACAGCATAAAATTTTCCTCGTTGCTTTTAACTATGAAGCTCATCAGTGTGGATATACTGGGACCTATAAGCCATTAGTCTAGCCTCGGTCTTCAAAGTGCTTATACGAAATATATCTGCTTTGTCTGGTCATGGAATTGCAAAGTCAATGAAAAGTATTACATGAAAACTAAATGGCCATCAAGACCTAAAGTTACCCAAGTAGAATCAACTTCATTCTCAAGCAGCTATTTGATCAATAGTATGTCTTCCTACAACCACTAGATGTGAACTTGACCTTGTTAAGAAATTTATTAAGGCAATCAACCTAGCAAATCAAGCCTTCTCTATACCTGTCAGCGAAATCAAAGCTGGGATAACTGAAACAAAATTTAAACCTTGTTAATTGAATAGCCCTGCAGTTCGCTCACTCCTTGATGGCAGCAAGTTATTACAAGCTTGGCTTGGCTTGTATTCGCTGATGTCGTAAGAAATTCTTGTTCAATTACCGTACAAACGACACTGAAGACATCGTGCACTGCATTTTGTATTGTTACCAACCTTTTGGAGCCAGGCTGTCAGTGAAGTTACAATTCTTTCATTCGCACCTGGAATTCTGTCCACCAAGACTCGAAGATGTCAATGGTGAAAATAGAGAAAGATTCCACCAGGCCAATGAAAAGATGGAGTTGCGTTACCAAGTGTGTTTCAGCCCCAACAAGATGGGTGAGTTCTGCTAGATGCTATCGCTTGAAACTGAGGACACTCACATCCGTAAAAGAAAAGTGTTGAAATATCATCAAATTAGATTGAGATAAATATCAAATCTATTAAATTTCTTTTTTGTGATATGTTTATGTCCCAAATAAAGGTTTTCACCCCAAGAATCGAAGACCACTGAAGGAGATAAACATTTAAAATTCGATTCAATCACAGCACTGATGTAGTAGCCCGGCCATATAAACGAGGAAATAGCGTTAGCGACCCCACTCATCCAGGTGCTCGGACAAGTACCGCATATAAATTTTCCTCAGACTAAGAAATTCTAGCTTAATGCTCCTGAAATCCTGGGAGAGCAAAGAATATTTGATGAAATGTTTAAAGGAGGCCTCCTTAAATTGGCCTACATCACTCGAGTGTGTATGATTCAGAGACGAGGGAAAAGGAATTGATACCTTCCATAAATTGGTGGTAGGTCTATGAGAAATATTATGGTGCAATAACGCGCAATTTTAAATTACTTTCCACCATATAACATCTTATTTGAAATGGGGACCGAAAGGCTTACCTGATTCCTATAATGTAGGCAGAGTAGGCGAGGGAATATTCTTGTCTGGTTGTTCAGTACGTGCACATAGTTTTGTTTAATCTTCAGTTAGCTCATTCTCAACTAACCATATATGTCCTGGATTCCTTCAGAAAACACTCTCGATTCTTGGCCTCTTTCCGAGTTGCAGCATCCATGACGTCACAGATACTGCCAAACAAGGGATGTTGAAATACCAGTAATTTAAGGGGAAATAGTTCCCTCTGATTCCCTATGAAAAACAAAAAACGACCCAAAAAATTGGCACGGTGCGTAATTATAAGTATCGAGTTGTCTATTGAAACTACTTCGGCCGTGAATAAGTAGGCAGCACGCGGAAGAGCTCCGCCGACTTGAAACAGGACGCGGGAGGGGAATGGATAGCATTGAAGCCCCCCCCCCCCTGTGACACGATGTATGGTTCATGAAATTTATTTGAAGCAATACTTTCATTGCTGTGGAAACTCTGATAGCAGAGGCGTAGTGATAGACTACTAGAGGTGGTATTATCCAATATAGATCAAATTTTTCTTTACGTAGAGAGTATTGATGCTCATTGCCAAGAAAGTGATACTGTGACAATTCTGGGAGAGACATCTTCTCTCGCTAAGCAGGCCTGTACGCAGAAACAAAGATCTCGTAAGAGAAAAAACTGTGGGGCGTCCCTCACATAGCAAGAAAAAAAAGGAGTGGGACTTATGGAAGTCACACTGTTACTGAAGCAATTGACTTCATTGTACAAAAATACGCCAACGTGAAATTTATGATTTTTTCCATCAAACTGCATACGCTAGACTTTAGATAATTTGTGCGATAACCAGCCGTAGTAGAGTGACTACTCCTCGGCTTGGAAACTGCATACACGGTGGTCATTTACTAGGTATCTGTCAAGATTCATCCGATCAAATTCTTTTTTACAAAGTTAACAGACATTTCAAACTACGCATACTCAAGTATTGAAGTATAGCGTGCGATATATGATCCGGACTAGGGCGGAAGTCAGTTCACGGTGCAAAACAAGTTATTAAAAGATAATCAGCTTCTGATAGTGAAGTCCTGTCGGATGCCCTTAGTGACCGCGTTGATTGCTTGGAATGCAAGCGGTTGCTAAGGAAGTATTTCACTCGGAAGGGCGACCCACACTCGATCGACCCTCTGGAAAGTAGAACTCCAGAAAAACTTCCAAATGTTTGAAGAATGGATGCTGGGCAATGGAGGTACCAGAGAAAAACTCAATGGACTTATCTACCGACCTAATCTCCACTTTGGGATAAAAAAGTCAAACATTTTCTCGAATCCCGAAAATCGTGGTGATTTAACACCATCATGTTAACGTCTGAGGATACAGCGGCTCGGCTTAAGATATTTGAATTTGAGAGTTTTCATTACCATAGTAGTTTCGACCAACACACATTCCGTGTGTGCAGCAGAAAAAATCAGTATAGGAAAATGAAAATGTTATTAAATACTGTCTTGAAACTATCCACATTAACAACACCACTATCCTAGTCTACTATCAGATTCTCCAAGAATCTGTAGGGCTCGTTCTATAAAACAGGTAAGCCTCTGGCGCTAAATTGCAGGATTTAATAGGCCCAACGAGGAACTCCACAAATATAGTCTCAGTGGATTTATCGAATCATAAAAATTGATATGTGTGTAACTTTGGGAACAAATATGCCAAGTCTAATTATTAAGAAACAAAGAGAATTAGGAAATGAAACTATATATATCTTAAACTGTACAAATAGATCTGAGGCAAGCGTTCCTTAGAGTCGCGCGAAAACCCCCGAACATACAAAGATATCAAAAGTGACCCCCCGGACAAATACGAGGATTGCACACAAACAAACATACGCGAGTTGGTAATATTTATCAGCAGCTGAACAAATATAGGCTCGGACCAGAGCCTATAAGATAATCTATGGGAAATATGTAGGCACAACAACTGGTACAGAGAGAGAGAGGGAGACTCTCATGGGTCAATAGATTAGAATCATTATTCCTTGTTCCTTAACTTAATTCATTTCCTTAGTAGCGTCACGAAATTCCGGAATACCTTTAGACTCGATACTTCACCTAAAACAGAAAGCCCACACATTGACCGCAAAGAAATCGAGACGTTTTAGCTTGCTGCATTTAGTAGGCCAGCTTAAGAATAAACTTATATATTTATTGCCGCGTCCTTTCCAAGTCCTTTACTTACCCCGATTACCGAACTACTTTCTGTAAGCCCAGCCTAACGCATAGGCCTCGTGATAAATTATTAGTAGTAAGAGCCAATTTGACAGAGGTGTACAGTAGGCCCTCTGCTTAAAGTTTTCGTCAACCGACGAGCGCAAAAGCAACGATACCTCTTCAATACACGCCCTTATAATTACCAACCACGCACCCACAAACCTATACCACCCACACAAACCGGTAACATCAACGGTAATATAACTACATTGGAACTTAATGTATAGTCGACCTAGAGGGGGTGCCTAAGTCTAAGCACCCAGAAGGAGAAAAGACTTCGGCGAACGTGTAATAAGGCGACGCAATTCTGCCTCATTGAAGTCGAATGAAGGTAGAATATGCTGAAAGGCTAGAAACTACCCTCTGTAATTATTTAGATACAAAAAGAAAACGATGATATCAACCCCGCTTTGAGAAACGTGATAAATTAATCATCCTCAGTTTCCCCCAATTAGCTCAGATCCTTCGGGAGATCAGCTAAAGGATTTCAATCTCCAGATATATTTTGAGGTTGCTAATTAGGCACCCTGAAAGGACGATGTCCTCAAAGCATACGGCAGTATACCAGTCGCAGTATGAATCGTTTCCTTCACTTACCCAATGAATTTCTGATGGCTGGTTCCATCTGTAAATGTCGTTGATTCGTATTTTGGATGGACACTTATTACTACCTTCTTGTAGATGGTATACTTATAGCTATCCAGTAGTCGTTCACCTCTACTTTCCGGATATCTACCCCTTCTCAGTCTAGCGACTCGGTAGTGGGCTATAGCCGTTTCGCACTTATTGAATGCTTCAAGCACTACGACCTGTGTCGGATTGGCTATTGCGCACGTTTTGCTGACAGCCATACTGAAGAGGCACCTGGAAGAGGTAAGGCCCATAAAAATGTTCTTAATGAGCGCAGAAGTGACCGCACTCCTAGGGCGGCGATGTGCAGGAGCGGAGTGTGCTTTCTTAAGTTAAGAACGGTAGGAAATACGTGGTCGCGTAGATTGCATCCGTACTATCTCCCTAACTTCCTAGAACGAACCACTATATATAGCTTGAACGCCCAAGACCACATTTTAGTTGCGGCTGATTAATCGTCTGCGACTCTATATCTCAATATGTCAAGTGGAGGCTCCCCGTTTTGCTATTTTTTTATAACATTGTAAATATTCTGCTGATGCTAACGAAATTGAAACCCTTATGTTGTTTTACATTCTCTTTTGAATGATTTGATTACCAAGGTCCTCTCAAGTAAGCCCAGAAATTATTTTGTTTTGGCAATAACATCATAACTATTCAGCCGATTCTGAGGAAATTTGAAAGTGGAGGTTGTTTTACATTCTCTTTCGACTGATATAATTGTCAAGATACTCTCAAGGTTAGCCCTGGAATTATTGAAAGTTTTATAATACGTAAGATCATAAATCAGAATAAGTGAGAACACGCGACTTTGGTCATCAGACCTTGTTTAATTACAAACGTCTCTTAATTTTTTGAAGAAGCCAATTGCATTTTCGTCGCAATTCACACATTTGGCGCTACACGAACCTGCTACATCATACACAGCCTTGGAACAATTTTCACATATCTGGGGTTGACTCGATTTTTCATGCTGGCAAGATGTATTTTCCTTACCGGAGCAAAGCAAATATAAAATCTCCTCGCATAAGACACGCACGACGCTTTTGGGTTCTTAATCAGTCTGCTTTTCTTTAATGTGTTTTTTGGAATAGTTTTCCATTTCCTTGAGAGCTCTACCGCCCGTTGGCCAAATATTGCTCAGCGTCGAGCACCACCGCGCCATGGACGAAAAGGTATAGAAGGTGAAGAGGAAAGGAATTGGAAGGAGGCAGGTAGTTAACCGCCCCTCCCCCACACACACCACCACCCTAGAAGCCCATATGAAAGGGAAACATTCTTCCTTTCCGGTACCAACGAGTTCTCCGTAGACCTAAAATAAGAGGAGACTAGCCAACCAAATCTCCCCAGGCCAGGATCGATAGGTGAGAAAGGGCATATGCAGAAGTGGCAAAAGGGGGGGGGGAGGGGGAAATTTCTAAGAATAGTACAGCCAAAGTTGTCTCATTCTAGTTTCAGACATACCAAGGCTGAGGCTATGATGGCATTACTGATCCTCAAAAGGTCGGATGCAATCACAGGAAACCCCATTCAGCAATCTAAGGATTTCCGCTCTCACACATAGAGACACTACGTTCATCCGTCACTCCAATACGGCAGTATGTTCTCGTCACTCAATCTTGTATCCACTCTACCAGCATTACAAAATAATCCGCCTCGCCATTGCTCCACCTCAACTATTGCTACTCTCAAACTATTGTTCAACCTCAACTAATGCTACTCTTCAACCATTGCTCTTCTTCAACGACCCCTGAATAACTAAAGATACGTCCAACTCCACCACTTGCCACAGGTAAAATTACCACCAAGCTGCTTTGAGAGATTCCGCAATCCCACGATATTTTTGTTGGCTGCACCCTGAAGTGGTGAATTTTTTGTGTCTTCTCTGGACGGGAATCAAACCCTAATCTCGGAACACCAAAGCTCCATTCACCTGGCACTAGAGAGCTCCCCGGTCTGACCAATTAAGACATCTGTATCCGCTTCAACAAGGAATCTTTGTGAGACGCCTTCATTTCGCCAGTTCATCAAGTCTGACAGCTTTGGAGAAGGTCCTAGTCAGGGGCAACTTGGAACTAGGTTAGCAGCCAGGAGCAACTTAAGAAAATGTCCCAAACCTGGAATAACTTACAAAAGTTCACTAGCCAGGGGCGACTTAGGAGTAGGTCCCTAGTCAGGAATAGCTTACAAAAAGTTTCCTAGCCAGGGAAAGTTTAAGCAAATATCCCTAGCCAGTGGCCAATTAGGGAAACCTCCGTAGTAGTTGCAACTTATTGATATATCCCTAACCAGGGGCAACTTAAAGAAGCCATCTAGTCATGGGGTACTAAAGGGATGGTCTTTTGCATGGCAAATTGATGGAAAGTTCCCTAGCCAGGGTCAACTTACTGAAGGAGCCTAGAGAGTGGCAACGTAAAACCTAAGGCTAGGCTCCTTGATAGGATTAGCTTATTGGAAAATCCATAGCCAGAGGAAATTTAGAAGCACGTCCTATCCAAGGGCAACTTAAGGGAAGGTCTCTGGAAAGAGGTGGCTTAGGAAAAGATACAAAGACAGGGCAAAGTTTAGCAATACTCTCTAGCCCTGAACATCTTAATTATAGGTACCTAGCCAGGTGAAAATTAGGGAAGAATCCTTATCCAGTAGCATCTTAAGGGAAGGAACCTATCGAGGGAATACTTTTGGGGAGTTCACTCACCAGGTGCAATCTAAAGGAACACATGTTTGAGAGATGCTTGTGTTCAAAGTCTTTTGAGAAATCGGTTTTACATACACCAACCGAGTGCCGGCCGTTAATCTATAGTTTCACATAATTATCGTGCCCAGACGACAGGGTAAAATTATATTTAACCTGATCCGAATGCAATTAAACTTACTTTCCGATTTAATATTTTTAACAGGGAATACAAAAAATTAGCTCTACTTTGCATTTCAAATCGCCGTTTTTGTTAGCTTATCGACTTTAATCAGTCTTTTGACGCATGCGTTTTATCCTCTTTGCAGGCTTGCGCACATTAAACTAATACATAACTCTCGAATCGACGCTCTTCATTGGCCCTGCCTTCTCCTTGTAGATAGCATAAAGACGCCTTCCCCTAACCATAACTCTTTAGTTTCCTTTCAACTATGACTCGTAGATGTCAATGAAGAACGTAGAGTTCTTTCCCTTGGTTCTTGTAAGCTTCAAATACCACATAAAGTATTATTGATTTAATGCCAAACATTTTCCTGAATTAGAAACTCTTTAATTGTCATCAAGTCTAGTAATAAGGTATATATAATTACCGCTAAAGAATAATTTATTACATTATATAAAAGTTAGAAGTAATTTGGTGTGTAAATTGTGGTCTTTATGTCACTTTTCTCATCAAATTTAGAAGGAGAGGAAACACAAAGAAACCATTAAAAGCATAGTACCTAATCTCTCGAGTTATCCTTTGTTGAAGGATGCTTATAGATTCTAATAGGATGGAATTTTATTCCCCACTCTTCCAATTCGAGCACCAAAGAAAAGAAACGTTTTAGGTTAAACTTTCTGAGATTATTTTTATAAATAACATTCGGTTTTGTAGTCTTTTTGTAGTCTCGTGCGAATCTAGTCGCGAGCAACTATACATCTCACTATGTCGGTCGTCGGTTGTCGGTCGTCGGTCGGTTGGTCGGTCCCCGCTTTGCATTTTCTTTGTTATAACATTATAACTATTTCGCCGATTCTGACGAAATTTAACAACCTTATGTTGTTTTACATTCTCTTCGAATTTTATAATTGTCAAAGTCCTCCTAAGGTTATCACGAGAATTATTTAGTTTTGGCAATAACATCATAACTATTTGGCCGTTTCTAGCAAAGTTGAAACCCTTATATTGTTTTACATTCTCTTTCGAATGATATAATTTCCAAAGTCCTCCCAAGGATAAACCGAGAATTATTTTTGTTTTAGCAATAAAATCATAACTATTCGGCGGCTCCTCTGCTAGACTAGATTAGGATCTAATATAAGAACATAAGAAAAGAAGGAGACTGCAAAAGACCATTCATGGCCTACACTTGGCAAGCATAGAATCGGCTATACAATGCTAGGCTATAATATGCTAAGCTAAGCTAAGATGTAATGTACAAGAGTATGATATAGTGGGGAAATCAATATCGCGAAGACAAACAGACACTACTTTGGTTACACAGCGTCAACCGTTACGTTCCATTTGGTCCACTACTTCCCCCCCCCCCTCCCCTTTGCCCCGCTGTCCCAACAAGCCTCGAGATCAATCGCAAAGAACGATTACCATCAGCAGATTTTGTAGTCCGTTAATATAGACAAAGGAGGGTGGGAGAGCCTTTAGAATAAAAATTTATGAACAGGCTCACTGTCCCTTTCTATTGTTTATGTCTATTTTTGCCAAAGAGACGAAATTTCACTTTCTCCGACGTAAACCAGAAGAGCAAATGCTCAGAGAGTTGAAAAGTGATGCCCTGGGAGAGAGGCTTAAAGGTGGGGAATCATCTCCACTCTCCTCCCACAGAGGATAATCGACGTAAATATAATGGGTTGAGGAATAAGTTCTTGCGGTTTTATCAAATTTATTTATTACCATTAACAATATTAGAAAAATTTCATTTTTAATGGGTTGAGGAATAAGTTCTTGCGGATTTAACAAATTCATTCACTGCCATTAACAATTTAAGAAAAAAATCATTTTTAATTAATAACAATATGCAATTTAATCAATAATGTATTCTCCGTTATTATCTACGACTTCTTCCAAAAGTTCAACTAGTTTTCCAATGCCTCTGCAATTAAAATCTCTGGATTTTGACTCGAAGAATTCATTTAAACAGGTTCTTAATTCCACATCAGTATTGAACGAAATGCGGCGCAAATTTTTGGAGAGCGATCGGAACAGATGGAAATCCAATGTAGCCAAGTCAGGCGAATATGGAGGATTCGGCATGATTTCCCAATTAAGCGTTTGGATGGCGTCTTTTGTCATATTGGTAATGTGAGGACGAGCATTGTCGTGTTGCAGAAGGACTCCATAACGTCGATGAGGTCGCTTGTCACGAATAGCTTCGGCAAGTCAATACATTTTTTGAACGTAGAAATGTGCATTGACAATCTCGTTGTTCGCAAGGAGCTCATAAAGAATGATGCCTTCACAATCCCACTACAGACACAGCATCGTTTTTCGTGGATGAAGTCCTTGCTTTAATCGCGTAAGTGTTTTTTTATTGGAGCTAAGTCATTGTTTCAATGGTTCATGTTGACATATACACAACACTTTTCGCCAGTCATGATGCGGTGAAGAAATCGGTCCTTATATAAACGAGTAGCCTTGTGACGAGCAAGCAAACTTGCGGCAATCGTGGAGCGTTGAAGTTTGTTTCTTTCGCTCAAAGCGGGCGGATCCCATGAACCGAGTTTTTGAACTTTTCCCATCAAATGAAGGTGATTCACTACAGTTTTCTGATCAAACGCCAATTGTACAGCCAAATCTCTAGTCGATTGACGAGGATTTCCATGAAGAAGGTCGTTCAATCGATCTTCATCCAACTTAATGGGGCAACCAGAACGTTATTCGTCATTAACATTGAAATAACCGTTTTTGAAACGTGAAAACCACCGTTGAGCTGTCCTTTCTGATGAAACATTTTCTCCGTACACAGCACAAATATCGCGACGAGCTTTGGCTGCGTTTGCATTGTTCCCGTCTCGATTGAAAATGAATAACAACAAGTGTCGAAAATGTGCCTTTCTTTCAACTTGACATTCCATTTTGAGGGTACAGAACAAAAATTAAATTAACGCAACTTTTAAATAAACCGCAATGACTTATTATTTAAATTCAAGACGTAGCCTAAGCAAAAGCCTAATAGTCTACGTTGTTACTCGTAAGAGACGTAGCCTAACCTTTACAAATTTTTCCCTTCTTATTTATTATTGTTTCTTAATATGTGCACAAATAACGTCAACAAACCTAAATCAACACAACATTAAAAAAATGCAAGAACTTATTCCTCAACCTAATAGTTCGCTTTTATCGTCAAGTCTCATCATTGAGAAGCCCGCAAGTGTACTTCAAGGATTGGAATAATTGTACATCCACAATCCCCTCACTTATATCGTCAAGTCTCATCATCGAGAAGCCCGCAAGTGTAATCCAAAGATTGGAATGATCGTACATCCACAATTCC
The DNA here is from genome assembly GCA_963969495.1 of Ceratothoa steindachneri. Classification (NCBI taxonomy): domain Eukaryota; kingdom Metazoa; phylum Arthropoda; class Malacostraca; order Isopoda; family Cymothoidae; genus Ceratothoa; species Ceratothoa steindachneri. The sequence continues at coordinate 85,727,514 of OZ018326.1, forward strand.
CTCGCTTATATCGTCAAATCAAGAAGCATCGCCCGCGCCATACACTTACTTCGGGATTAGCTGTTATTCCCGAATAACCTCGACCAACGTTATCCTTCGCGCAGCGAGACAGACAGCTTGTGTCCGTTTCATCCTCACGCCTCGATTTATCGTATCAACGAGGTTCTCGTTCAAGGGCATCCCACACCAGACTCCCTTTTATTTAAAGGTAAAAGGAATCCAACTTATTTATGTTCTTAGTTACTATTCCGTACTAATGTGAATTTTTGCGTCAACCATCGCGTAGTACTCATTGGTAGTATTAACTTTTAGTTAGATCCTCTTATTATATATAGCCTTATTATATTTACTGTTTTAATATTTAATTTTTTATGTAATTAAAAGTATATTTTTGCCCTAATTGTTTAATTAAATTCTCGAAACGCTGCATATGGCAATAAATATATAATATTACGAATCCTCCCTGATTAAAGAATCAAAACAAAAGTAAAAAACTAAAGCACTCTTTGAGAAAAAAAGGAACGGAGTTATTCATGTACGGAACAAACGTACATACCTACTCAGCCGTATACCACGACAGATATACTATTCTAGGCTATGCTAAGCTATACTAGGTTATATAGGGCTATACTATGCTATACTAGGGTAGGCTAAAGTATAATAGGCTAGGAAGGGCTATGCTCTGCCATGCTAGGCTATGTTAGGTAATACTATGTTAAGATACGATAGGCTAGCTAACCGAGCCTATAATAGGCTAAGCTATGCAAGGTTATTCTAGTCTAGGGTATAGTATGCTATAAGAGTCTAGGATATACTAGGCTAGGCTATAGTATGATACGCTTGGCTATATTATGTTAGGTGTGGTCATAAATCGGAGTAAGTGAGGAGACACCCCTTTTTTTGCTCAGCAGACCTTGTTTTTTCTTCTCATCTTTCACTATTGGAAAGAAAACTGAAATAACCACACAGACTATTTCTATCAAACAAGTACTCGGGAGAAACTGAAATACCGAAGAGAAAAACCATCTTCTTGCATCTCGATTCAAAGTACTTTTCCCTCTATTAGGACCCTCTTCTCAGCAGAGTCAACCTCGCAACATCATTCTCCTTTCAACTTACCACATAAATCACAGTCTCATCGTCACCACACCCATATTAGCAATTTTATCTCTAATTATGCAGGATTTAATGGCAAAGGATAGTGAAAATTTAAGTAAATGTTAGAAACCATCATGACCGTATTTTATTACACACACTCCTACGTGCATGTATGCCTCAAAATGCTTTGGCCTTTCACAAGAGGTCTAGGAAAGGCCCATCATGCATTCTCAGCTAGTTCATGCAACACATACGCCAAATATATCCTAATCTTTCACGTTTCTGCCTTCACAGAATCATTATTTAGCCACTATAACATAAGCAGTGAAAAATCCATCTTACTATAAGCAATCCACCTGACAGATTCTTTCCTCACCATAGTATATCCACTTCCCTCCCTCATCAATTGGGGTGCGCCATTTTGCTTTCCTTTTTGCACCAATTTCTACTCATTGACCCTCGTATTCATTTGAAGTACATTGCATCTTACTTTTCGAATAACAAATGCAACCTATCTTCCGTCAGTAGCATAATCTCACACATTTCTCCCCCTTAGCCGATGCCTTTCCTTAAGCCCCTTAAAGAAGATACTGCCAAGGTAATTAAACACATTCCAGTTACTTGGAATAAATTGATAGGTTTACACTACTACCAAACTGTACTCGTATCAAGCCTTTTATTTTCCAATTGAAACCAACCAGTTGCTGCATCCTACGATAACAGCCGAGAAGGCGACCCGAATTGGGACAATTACGGTGCATTAACCAGACCCGATGTGGCTTCACTTCGCTGTAATCGGAATTGACGGTTGCACTAAGGTTGGTTGTAGCCCTACAAAAGCTTGAATAGGACCTTGCAAAATTAAAGAATATTAAGGGAGTTGAGGGACTTCTTGGTTTCACCCTCCCTGTTACCGCTTTCGGTGCATACAGTATATGCTCATCTCCCGCAATTTAACTGGATTTTTCACGAAAACATTTTCGTAAACAAGCTACGTGCTTTTCCCGTCAGAATCCTGGCAGTTTCATAGTGCCCCTACCCCACTTTGATTTGATTGACCACCAAAACAAACGAAAGTATTTACTGCTAGAAGTGAATTTGGAAGGCATTGAATGTATACACTTTAAGCTGGAAAGTTACAAGGAACTTGATTTGGTTTTGTGCTTTATTACAGTAAATCACTGATCAACAACCAAAATGGTTCTCATTAATCACTATGCAGCCCAAACTAATTACATAGCATTGATGTTAATTCTGATATTGCATTTCTGATGTCGGACTAAGTTTCTCAAAGATCAGATTGCAAACATATTCAATGTTCCATAACTCTTTTTACCTTTGTTTCAAATATTGAGCTGGACATATAACCTTGTGAGGATTTTTGATACAAAATTATGGAAATTTTGTGCCCCTTTTATTATCAATCAGTAAATTTCTAAAAAAAACTTAGAACTTTGCTTTTCAACTTGTTCAGTATATTTTCTATACGTGATAGCATCAAGCAGTAGTCGCTCATCATGTTGGGCAGAAACGGCCCTAATACCTGCTCTCCTTTATAGCAATGTCCTTTTGAAACCTTTCAACGTGCTTGTCACTGATGTATCAGAATTTATTTGGGAAAGAAACTGAGTTAGGAGAGAAATAAATGAAGTTTCACTGAGATCCGAGAACCAAGAAATTGACAACTCTATTACAAGGCTGCGACAATTTCTCTGTAGTTATTAACATGCGTGTTTCTATGATAGCTGAGTGAGAAAGTCATTCGAAAATGACTTTTTCATAGCCCATCTCTGGGGCAAGTTTAATTTTTTAGTGAAGTCAACGTCAATAACCAGGTTGCAATGAAAGGGATTGGCTTCTTGCTTTATTACAGTAAATAATGAATTTATTGATAATAATTAAAGGAGCAAAATAATTTCGTAAAACTTAAAAGAACGAATTATCAACTTTGATTAAAATTGCTATTGGAAATAAAATCACTATTATTGTAGGAATTTATTTGCTTAAACCTAGGCACTGAATTTATATATGAATTTGTAATTATGCTTTTCACCGGAATTAATTAAAGGGTATTTGATTTTGGTGTAGGTATAATCGAAACGTGAGTAGAAAACTTCCCAGATAATGGAGATGTACTCCTTGAATTGGATGCGTCCGACGAGGAAGAATGAAGTGAATATTGGCAGCATTTGACCTAGAAAATTGATGAGAAAATGTAAAGGAGAGTGACGCAATTAGCGCAGGTCAGTTATAATTGAGAGCAGGGAGTGTTCGAGTCTGTCCTATTGAGACAAGCGAATAGGATGAAATTTGGTTTGACTAGTCTGAACTAAATGAAATGCCTCGAAATGAATTATTCCTCCGCTTAGAAAAGACTTGCGTTGAAGGTCAAGTTGATTCAGCCAAAAATAGAAAAATAATCTTTTACAAGAATCTTATTTAACGGGATCGAGAGGGTCTACTTCCTCCCCCCCCCCTCACCCCTCTGCAGAGGCAGGCAGAAAATCTTCAGAAAGTTTCCTAGTTCGAATAGAAAAATCCTAACACACACATTTTCACTTTCTTCATCTTTCAAACTTTCTGTATCAATCTCTTCTTGGTAATCTTTTGCGAGAGATGCATTCTTTGGTTTTCAACTCAAAACTATAAAAAGCAAGCCGAGATGAAATATATTTTTCACTGAATAATGAAATCTAGTTCTGAAGTACAAATCTCACATTCCTCTCTGCAATTGCTTATTCCACCAACAAGATGTTTACAAAGATTTCTTGGCAAATGTCCTGCTAATTGCGTTCTGCTTAATTACCCTTAATTTGTTCAATTACTTAAACGCTTCTTATCAAACGTTTTCTGACTTTGATGCAATCTTCTTCCTTCTAATATAAATATAATTACATAATTCTTTTCCTAATGGGAGACTAACCTGAGCTTCGAATTACTCCATTTTTAAATTTAGTGCCAAATTTCAATTTTGACACTTGGTATCTACTAATTGCATAGATCTACCATGAAAACTACAATTATCATGAATTCATGGGTGGCCGTTAAATTAAATTTTGTATAGAAACTGAAATTTGGAATTATAACGAAGGCATGACACTTATGGGATAAAGATGGGCGTAAAGAGATAGATGAATCAATAAAAAGAATATTCTCACTTTAAAAATCTCAGTTTAATTCCTTATCTCGATAATAATTTTCAAAATCTGCAATCTTTTATTATCTAGTATTTTTCTCTTGCAGGTGAATAGAATGGATTCGGCCATAAGATCTTGCACAATATAACCCGGATGTATTCTGCTACAACTGCAGCAAATAAACCGTTATTCCTAACATATTCCCATTCACTAGTGCCAAAAAGCCCACTTATCTTGATTATTTGGGTAGGAAACTCGGTGACATGGATAACCTAGGGCGCTATTTGGTGTACTCTACCGATATTGGGCAGCTTCTTCACAATTTAGAGTGTCAAAGTACCCAAAATGGAAAATTGGAAAGTGTTCATTGGGTACAGCAGATGATCGCTGGAATGTACGTCTTGTTCACTCGACTACAGTAAAGAAGAAGTATGAAACGGTTAAGTACGTACTGGTTAAAATTCGTTATGATCAGCATGAGTGGTTGATTTTGCTGACCTAAAGATGGTGAACTTTTTGTTCAGATAAGAATCTAGGTTCACCAAGTAGCAGTGCTTTCTCTTCATGTAGGATAGTTCGGACCAAGATCAGCATTAAACGAAGAAAAAATTGCTTGTCATGGTGGAATTGGTGCTTTATAGATCAAGGAAGGCCATAAACAACCCTCTAGCGGACAAAGACAGGATACCTTTTCCTCAGCTACAAATCAAGCTTGGCTTAATCAAAAAGCTGACCGAAGCTCTGGAAGAGAATGGTGGCTGTTTTACTTACTTGCGTAACGCTTTTCCTAGATTGAGGAAGGGCAAGTTGAAAGCTGGCAACTTAGACGTTCCTCAACTCCGTCAGCCTACCAGAGATCCAGAGTTTGAAAAGCCAATGAATGAAGGTCACATGGAAGCTTGAGGGTCTTTTCTCCTCGTCGTGATAAACTTTCTTGGCAACAAGAAGGCCACAAAGTACTTTTCGACTGCGTTTAGAAGCCTCGGATGCCTCAGAAGCATCATGATGCACTAAATATTCGACTATATATATGGATAGATTTTCTGAGAATCTCTGATCAATGAGCAAGGGGCAGAGAGACAGATTCCATCAGGACATGAAAGAGATTGAGACCAGGTAGCAGGGAAGCTGTAATTTAATCATCATGGCTGATTACTGTTTGACTCTGAAGAGAGATACTCCTATCACTGAGCATTCTAGAAATTCAAAGAAATTAAAAACAATGCCTATGAATTAGAAAAGGTTATTAAAATCTTTCCTAATCTTACCTTGTAATAGATCAAATTTCAATGTGATATAAAAATAAAAATAGCCCTAAATATCGAGTCAACTCTCTCAACTTTAATATTATTTTTTACATGATTAAGGAGCAGCAAAGATCTTAAAGTTTACTATACTATAGGCCTGTACAAAAGAGGAATGAATATTACAAAGATTCGGGTAAAATTAATTTTGCGACAAATTAATAATCAGGTAAATTTCTTTAGCATTTTAAATAATCTTATATGTTGTTTTATTATTTTTTTATTTGATTCCTAAACACATTAACTAGTTCTTGCAACTACTAGGGACGGCAAGTTATTCCTTCATATAATAATCCATTATTTATAGTTTCCAGTCGATTATCTACCTAAAAAGGCAACTTATACCTTATATTAGGTAATCCTAATAATTTATTTAAGCAAAACAGATAAAGATCCCTCAATCTGTCTTCATATGATTTAATTTGCCCCTCTGCGCAGAATCCACCCAAAGGTTGCTATATATTAGTATATATTAGTGGACCAAAATTTAACTACGTATTCTAAATGAGGTCCAGCAAACACCTTATACAGGGTGTTTAAAAAAAAAATGATATCATTTGAGATGTAAATATCACAAACACTAGATAGTCAAGGCAAATTAAACTAAACAGGCTTAATGTTAAGCAACATAAGATTTATTCCTCTAAATTTGAATGAGAAAATCAAAGGCATGTGGATTCCATGAACGATTTCACAAATGTTCAATATGCGCACCGTCTGAGACGCGGCACACGTCAAGTCGGTAGTCCAGCTCCTCCCAAACACGGTGCAGCATGTCTTTGGTAACAGGCTCCAGTGCGGTAGTTATTCTGTGCTTGAGTTTCTCTAGATTTGCAGGAATCGGGGGGACATAGACCAGTCCCTTCACATAGAGCCAGAGAAAGAAAATCGCATGGTGTCAGGTCAGTTGAACGTGGCGGCCATTTCAACAGCATATTGTATTCATCAGCAGCACACCTGATCCATCTCCTTCGCAGATTGTCATTGAGATAATCCCATAAATTGAGCTTTCAGTGAGGTGGAGCCACGTCCTGTTGAAAAATTAAGTCTTTTTGTTCATTTGAAATGAACTCCTCCATTAACCAGTTCTGAAGCATTTGCAGATAAACATGGCCGGTCAAATTTCCCTTAAAGAAAAACGGGCCATGAAAATGGTTCTTGGAGATAGCGCAGAAGACATTCACTTTGGGTGAGTCCCTCACGTGCTCAACTGTGGGATGGGGATTTTCTTCGCCCGAAAAGCGAACATTATGTTTATTGACTTTGATATTCGTATGAAATGTGGCCTCATCACTCAAAACAAGACGTTCCTTGAACTCGTCTTCTTCAAGTTTCTCTTGCATATCAACACAAAATTGTTTGCGCTTTTGCTTGTCATCTGCGGTTATAAGCTGAACTAGCTGCAGCTTGTAGGGTTTCATTAGCAAGCGTTTCCTCAGGACGCGCCAAACTGTCATTGGAGCAATCTGGGTTTCCAGAGTTGTTCTTATTATGGACTTTTTGTGGCTTCGCAAACGTTTTTTGGCGAACCCACTTAACCGTATCTTCCCATGTTATTGGTCATTCAGATCCTTTTTTCTTGCACAGACAGCGTTCCTCTTTGAATTTTTGTGCCATGTCCAAAGCCACATTGCCGTCGATGACTGCTTAGAGAACTTTCTCTCAAATGCACGCTACACAGTCTTGTTCGACTGTGTTCGAGTTTACTCCAACAAACAAAAAGCCTTTTTACTTCCAGGGAATGGTATTTTTATAACTCTAAAGATAAAAACATCAGAGATTAAACATAAAGTTTTAATCTGTTCTACCCATGCTGTCAAAATTTGAAGTCATTTGAACGGGAACTGGCAAAGTTATTAGATTGCAGAATGATATCAATTCTTTTAAACACCCTGTATAATGGAAAAATTATATCTTTTGATTTAAATGCAAAAATTCTAGCTATGTAACCCTAAATCTGTTTGATGTTTGCAAAGATACATTTTTTAAGATTTTTAGGTCACTTGAAATTAAGACATCTCAACTCCTGTCGATAATAACCGCATTTAAATTTTAATACCTTTTGTTTTACACCTATTTCCTCTTCTAAATGTTTTCCTACAGCTGAATTTTTTGGGAGTATGCATGTATACCTAAGAACATGTTGGTATACTTTTGCGTGCATGTGTCCAATACATCTGGAAGGTATTGTAGAGTGCATAGTACCAACAATAAAGCACGGTGTGCCGCTCTTTATTGGTATGTGGATAAATGTCAAGTTCATGGTTGGGTTTGCTCAGCAATTGTGATGGTGCCATGAAGTCAGAACATAACAGGCTATCTTGAGAGATTTCATGCTGCTCTCAGTCCGAAAACTCTCCAGAATGACGGGAAGGGGATTTTCTAGCAGGACATTGCCCTATGTCGTAAACCTTTGTCCACCATAGAGTTGACCCTGGGAAATAATATCCCGGTGATGGAATCGCCACCTCAATCTACGTATCCTATGAATTCAGTGAAAATGCTCTGGCATGACTGGAACGAAGCCGTAAGAGGTTGTCATCCAGTCTCCAATGGGCAAATGAAGGCAGTCATCAGCGAAGCGCGGGTTAGCATCGTACCTTTCGTGTGTTGTACCCTCGTGGACAGCATACCTTGAAGAATAAATGCTCACATCACGCCACTCACTCACATCACCGTGCTACTGAGCTTCCTTTATCAGTTTGGTGTTGATGTAATTTTCACAATGTTTAATCTGCTTATATGTTGCTCATGTTACTTTCTTTGGCAACCATCGTACTTTGTTAACTCGTGTTAATTGTTCGGTGCATATATTTCTAATTTCTATTGACTTTTCTTATTTCACAAAATATTCATTTCCATATGCAAATAAAAACTTTTCGACCCTGCATTTGTCTAATTTTCTAAATTTTCATAGGTGTCCCAAAACCTTTGGCCGCAGCTGTGACGGGTTTTGAGGACTTAGTTGCGTTATTTTACATTTATCTACTGTAAATTAAAGATCATACGCCTCTTTTCCTCTTATGGCACTATATTTAAACCACTTTGTAAGTTTTTGAATTCCTTCGATATTGTACCCTTATCCAAATTTGTATCATCCAGAAGTTTTGAAACTTTGGAGAGGTAATTAAATATGGTCAAGAACACTAACGTATATTATCAACACATGAGATCAAAAAATAGATCCCTGAAGGAGGCCACTAGTACCGATGCCCAACTCTAGTTAATCCCATTAATAAATAAACTCTGTCTAGCTAGTTAGTAAATTTTAAATCCACTCAATTACATTTCCTTCTGATCCCTGCGCTTATAATTTTATGAAAATTCTTTAAAGCAGTACAGTATTAATCCCTTTTGTGAAATCTCTATAAACTATATTAGAGCATTTAGCAATGATGGGTCATAGTTGATTACATTTAAGGACTCCAAATGCTTCCCGATTCGGTCTCTAATAATAGACTCAATGAATTATCCAAAAAGATCAAATGAAATGAATATGAACTATTACTTTTAATCCATTTTTAAAATCTGGACCAAATTCGCCTAAGTTGCTTATGAACGATACCTTCATTAATTGGTCGAGTAAAAAGGGGACAAAGCTTTTCTTAATTCATTTTCTAATTCCATAAGATGAATAGAGCTCTGGCGCTTTAGATATTTTCATTTTAGTACAGGGTATTCACAATATATTAGCCAAATTAAATGTATTTTAAAAATTTTAAAAAAATATCAACTAGAGTATTGCTGGAAGATAACAATTTACTCAAACTAGCCGGTCTCAGCTTCCATCACAGCTGCAAGACATCTCAGGAATCTGGTTAATGCGTTATTCACACAGTGCCTTAGAATATCTTCGGACACCTCCTTGATCATGGCCACCAGATTGGCCTTGGTGTTGCCCTCAGAATGGATTGTGTCGTTTTCACCCACATCTTACATATAGTAATCCATAGGATTAAAATCGTGGGATTTAGGAGGCGAGGATGTGGGGTGTCAAGTAATAAACATTTTTCGACAACCACTTCTGACTCTCTCCGGAGCTATTGCCTTCCAGTAGCATCCCTATCCACACAGAATTTGACCATACTCTCCAGCCGTTCCACATAGCCCTCTTAATTTAGCCTAGAACAATGAAAAAAACTTGTAGGTCAACATCGCATCTCATTAAATGGAGATGCCAATAGACCATCACAGTTTAAGGAAATTGATTTTTATCATACTTGGAGTGTCGCATGGAATATAGGCAAGCCATCTATTGTTGTTGGTGTTTCTGAAAATAAAGTGACACTAAAAATAATCAGATTTAGCCAGAACAACCTGTATATGGGGTCATATTTTGTTTTCGGTTCCAATAATAAATACTCGGAAAAAACTATATGTTATAGATGTTAATTACGTCTTGAATAGCAGGTGAATTTATCGTGTCTCCGACGGTGGAGACATTTTTAAACCTTTCCTTACTATTTTAACAATGAGAATCCTCAAAAGGAATGATATATTCCCTAATTTGTTTAAAATATTGGGGTTTGCATAGAATATCTTAGATTCGCATTGAGACAACTTCCAATTCCTTTTCATATATCTTTTATTCATCTTTATATTACATTTAAAATTAGACGATTTTAATCAACTTTACTCCATTTAGTATGATTAATTTTTATAAAGCAGGTGTTAATTGTTAATAGAAAAAAGGGAAGAGTGAAATAAAACAAACGTTTCTTGGACGTAACCAGCAAATAAAATCTCAGCCACTCAAAATGTTTTAAACGATCATAGAAAAGATTTCTATTTGGTTTTTGAAGCCATTAACTTATCTAAAACATTTGTAAATACACAAGAAGATGTCATTTTTTAAGAATACTATAATCTATAAAAGAAATTAAGCGAAAAAGGCGTCGATCTCTCTTTTTTGTATTCTGATTTCCGTAAGAAGTAAAGTATTACGAATTTTGTAAACCTCTTTCTTCCATATTTTCCCGCGAATCGTGCAAATCGGCTTTACACTTTGCAATAATTTTATCTTGCATTGAAAATTAAATGGCATTTAGATAATAACTGACAACCAGTCAGCGTACAGTATACTAGTGTGTGACAAATATTTTTTACGATACTAAATCAATAAAGTCTCCGTAAATTCTCGGATGATATTGACATTGTCACCGCAATATTGATAGGTATAATCGCATTTGACTACAATGAATATATGTAAATTATTATTTGCGCTGTCCGTTGATGATGAGGACGATGAAATGGCTCTCGAATGTATGGTCTGAAGTGGGAGTGAGAGCTAAACTCGAGAGTAAACTCTTGAATGTTGACCCTGGAATAGAAAAGTCAGAAGTGTAGCGAGTTGTGACTCTTCCATGTAGAGATTGGCAAGCAAGCAAGAGAACGATATCACACAAGGATTGTTAAACGAGAGAGAAAACAACAACGCTAGTGGAGAGTTAGCGAGCGAGAATGCGTTATTCCAGGCGAGGAGAATGGTTAAACTGTGTTTACTCACTCTCGATTGATGTCTCACCTTGTTTACTTCTTTATTGCTACCATTACCAATTCCATCAACTGAAACAAGAGTAAACTCTGGTTATGGATTGAGAGCAATATATATAACCTTTTAAGACCCGTTTGAAAAACAATTTACACTCAAATATATCATTTATGCTTTTTCAACTTTATTACTAGTGTAAAACTGATCAAAACATTAAAAGAAAAATCACTAAAAGCCCGACATATTAGAAACAACAGACAGACAAAAGCCCATTGTAAAAAAGAGGTGATGTTGAAAAGTGAAACGAATCCTTTGATAAAAGACTGGTACAAGCAATGAAGTATTAACATGCATATTAAGGGCGAACAGCGTTGGAAGATATCGCTATTAAACCTCCAGGTCAGACTTCCCGCTACGCATCAGCAAGTAAAATTCTTATCTACATTCAACAGACACATCCCCTGAATATTTATAATAAACACAAGCAGGAAGGGGCAGGCTGGTTCCAAACACCTCAATATACTGAAATTACTTCTAAAATAAGAAAGAGTATTCATCCATTCACCTACTTAATCTATATGGCAATAGATAAAACTTGGATATACATAAAATATTGTGAGGAAACGATATGTGAGTACGAGCGATCCTTGAGCTAGGATATCGGAGATGTTCTAGATGAACAATGAAGGTTATTGTTGTAACCAAGCGTTCTCTAGAAGAACGTTAAAAAGGGGGGGAATTAAATTACCCTAACGTGATGTCTTGGGAACGAGAACCGTTTCTTAACGAACGGGCTTGAAGAACAATGGCTGTTCTAATGTTGTTCTCTTTCTAAACAACAGGGGGGGGTGAGAACCGTTTCTTGTCGAACGGGCTCGAAGAACAATGGCTGTTCCAAAGTTGTTCGCTTTCTGAACAACAGGGCAGCCCTGTTGACTTGGCATCTCGAGGGGCACGAACCTTGGCTCTCAAGGGATTTTGTCCTCTTCTGGCAAATAAGGGGTTTTTCGGGGTAGATTTCCTAGGTTCACAAGGGAGACCGGATCGGTGTGATGCCTCGCGAAGATAATCGGGATCTGGTTCAAAAGCGAAATGCTATCGCATAAATAGACGGAGCCAGCCCCTTGGTGTAAGGGACAATGGGAGGGGGGACTTCGATGGAATGTCCCGGTGGCGCTTGGGAAAATATCTTATCTGTCCATAAGCCTAATTTAATCTGGGGAGATCGACGCATGGAGGCGAACGGGGGATTGAACCTCCTTGATAAAACTTGGAGATGGGGGGGGGTGATAACGCGCATTCTACTTCCTCTCGCAGCATGCACGTGGGTAAGCATGTGTTTCGACATGTGATAGGGGCTGAAGCATGGTGGCCTCAGACCGTTCTATCACAGTGAGATTAATCATATCTGCATCGAGCGGTTTGTTGGTAAATTTCTTTTTTCTTTGGCGTTTCTTGCTCTTAGGAGCTTGTAAATCAGAGGAGTCTGAGGAGTATTTGGAATTCGTTGATGTCGATCCCGTCCACTGGTTTGTGTCATATTTTCAACTGTTGTCTCTTGTACCCTTTTCGCAGCAGCTTTTGGTTGCTGACTTTTGGATTTTGTCTCAGTTTGGTTTTCTCCTTCTCCCTTGTTGTTTCCTTTCTCAGTTACTTTGTATGGAACCATCTGCAGCTTAAGGACGTTTCCTGATAGAGGGTGGCCAAGAACCACAGTTGGCTCATCCCGTTGTTTGCGAGCGTTTGGTTGAGGTCTTTTGCGAAACATCTTGTTTAAGTAAGATTCCTAACGTGTGCCTAGAAAATGCAGGTTAGGATTTTTGTTGCTTCAGGTAGCTATTCTTAGTATTGGTTTTATTGTACGCGACCTTGACTACTTGAGCATAAGTGGTGTAAGACCTGCATACCTCTTCCTGTTTTCATTTAGTTTTCTTTTTATTGATTATCTCTTTTTTGATTGAGCATGCTATAGCCAGTTTGCGCACCCTATTTATTAACGATCAACGATCAACGACGTTAAAAGATAAAGGGTGTGGGGATAGGTGGGTAGAGAGTAGGTATAAAAAAGTACTATTTAAGAAAGAGACTGTGCGCCAGGTTGTCTGGCTACGTTAGTATTTGTTCATTTGTTTTGAGCTTTAATTTTCACTTAGTTACTAATGTCGATGAGTCAGCATCCAAGCCTTTTTTATCAATGTCAAGATCACTTATATATGATAATAGACTTGTTAATGCACATTTGGTTCTTTCTTGTCCTTCATGTTTCACTTTTAGTCCTTTTTTATAGTTAAATACGTTGTATATTTTTATTTGATTGCTTTTTTATTTATTTTTATTATTTATCTTTCTTAACATTAAAGTGTCCACTACGGATCTTTTATTTATTTATTTTTCTAAAGAGTTTGTCCACTTCGGATCTTTTTATGTTTATGTATTTAGTTAAAGAGTTTGTCTCCTTCAGATTTTGTATTTATTAATTTATTTTTCTAAAGTGTTTGTCCTCTTCGGATCTTTTTGTTTTTAGCTTGTTTTAGGTTTTGCTTTCTATATGTCGTTTATTCTTCTGCTACTTTTGACAATAAATGGGATGAGTTTCTTGTAAGGTTTGCAGTTGATTGCTTTTGAATGCAAGTTTAAATGTTAAATCTGGTAGGCCCTGTTTTGGTAGGATAATTAAATGCAGTACATCTTGAGGTATGTTTTAGTATATCTTCTGCCATATATTTTTCAGCTTATCGGTTAAGTTAACCGACGGGTGGGCTAACGGTAAGGCTAATAGGTGCAATATCCGTTGGTTCGTGTAATACCTCGAATGGTATGTGGTCCCACAAGATGACGTTAGCAATGAATCTTATTGCATGATTTTTTACAACCTGAGCTTTCTTAACAGCAATGTTGCTTAGGGTATGGCACGGGATGGCGGTATACGGAAAGATAAGCCCTAATAATAGCACGTAGAGTTTCCGCTTGTTCCGGGTAGAGAGCGGTTCACAGCAGTGTACAGCCCGTAGCGTTTCCCAGGCAGTAGCGATCTTCTCTTTGTAGTGGGCGTTGTACCCGTTTGAGATTAATTTAATGCCAAGTACCCGGCCTTCTCTGGATTAATCGTAAAATTCGTCTTTCACCAGCGTAGCCTATCGCCCGACATCCCATCGGTATCATCTTGAACTTATGAACATTTGTCTTGATTTTGTTCATTTTTCCAAGTTATTGATGGTCTCGAATTCCCTGCCTGTTTGGTTTGCAACGTCAACAGGGTTTTGTACACGCTGGTAAATTACCTGTGTGGTGTCATCCACCAGCTGGACGTACTGAGCGAGATGATAGTTGGGGTAAGGCAGGTCGCTAGTATACACCGCATATAATGTATGGCTGATATTACTCCCCTGTAGCAGCCCTAACTCCAGTTTAAATGGCTCACCTTCGATGTCGTTTGTAGGGGTGCGAAAATGTATCAGAGAAATTCCTTCCAACTTGATGATATAAATCCCCGATAAAATTGACAACCAGAGACGGACTAAAGCCAGTCGTGAGGCTAGAGTATTGGCATTTAAATCCAACGGTACCGCGTTCGAAACTCAACAGTCCAAAAACTTTTGTGAAGATCTGTCAAGAAAGAAAACGGAAGAAAACGCTTGAATGACTAACTCAACTCAACATAAATCAAGAAGCAAAAGAAATACGCCCCTAAGATAAATGGAAGAAAACGAAGAGTAAGGACCAACTTAGCTAAGAAGCATATTCAAACAGAATTAAAGACAAGTGTTTCAAGGGCCAACTTAAAGAAAAAAGGAATTTCAGTCAAGAAGAAGAAAATGGATTCGAGGAAGCCAACGTGCATCGATGAAACAAAGTGAAAAGCAAAAATCATATTGATAAATAAATAAAAGGGGATAAGAAGGATATGCTCTACCCCGCCCCCATAACTGGTGACTCTAAACGGCCGAACAATCTTCTGATCTTCGTTACAACTGCACCTGCCCTTCTACTAGAGATTTAAGAAAAAGTTGTGCTGGCAACTTCGGAGACCCGGGGAAGGATAAGCCATTACTCATTGATTAGAGACAAGACTTCGTTCGCTCTCTTCAATCCCACTAAATTATCTCTACTCATCCCGCAGACTCGGAAGCTGTAGGAGGGAGAGCTACTACTCCTTGATTAAGAAATCCAAGACTAGTCTCTCTCCAATCCTCAAATTCGCTCCGCTTTCTAGAAAGGGACCTGTGTAGCGGTGCGAAAATGTAACAGAGAAATTCCTTCCAACTCAATAATATAAATGGCCGATAAATTTACCAACTAAAGCCGGTCGTGAGGCTAGAGTATTGGTGTTCAAATCCAACGGTACCGCGTTCAAAACTCAACAGTCCAAAAACTTTTAGGAAGATCTGTCAAGTGAGAAAACGGAAGAAAACGGCTTGAAGGACTAACTCAACAAGGAGGATCCAGAAATCATCAACTCAAAATAAATGGAAGTAAATGAAGATGCATCAAGAAAGAACACGAACATTAAGGACCAACCCAGCTAAGAAGAATACGGAAGTAAAAAAAATGAAGACAAATGTTAGAAAGGCCAACTTAAAGAAAAAGGAATTTCAGTCAGGAAGAAGAAAATGCATCGAGGAAACCAAGTAAAAAGGCAAGAATAATATTGATAAATAAATAAATGGGAATAAGAAGAAAAATGCCCCCTTTCCCATACGTTCACTCTTATGACTGCCTCTCGATCTCATAGGTAGTCGCAGAGTATTTTTGTCAGATTCATCTTTATACCAATGTCGCTGATTTTCTTTATTCATGCTGGCGATAACATTTAGTGAAAGGCTGAGGCCATATTTCGCTAAACGACGTCTACATTAACATTTATGGCCTTGCCAATAGCAATCTTTTCGGTTATCAATGCCAATGCCATCTCAGTGCAAAATCTTCTCCTGAATCCGTGTTGCTGGTTATTGTATAGGTTATTAGCATCTAGGGTTTGGTTGTGCATGTGCAATATATATCCTTTAGTACTAGCCTTTAGTCTTAATCTTAAGTCATAGAAGATAAGGTTACTCAGCCTCTGCATTTCAACTGTTGGAGTACTACCTGCTTGTGATCCCCCTGCCTTTTAACTGAAGTACATCAAACGATCGAGTGCCGGCTGGTATAAACCCGGCAAACCCCACTGCCTTGTGGGAGCCCGTGGAAGCGCCAAGTCTTCAGGAGTAAACCTGGAGATCAAATCTGCACAGTGCTTGTGCATTAGGTCACAGTCAAAGGAGGGACTTTTCTTCGGCATAGCACTGCAGCTTAAACCTTCCCTAGTCATCCTGGATCATTTCCTTGCTATTGGACTAAGCAGGGGAAAGTGAAGATGGTTGACTGTAGAATGCACACCTACATTCCATCTTAAATATAATCGTGCAAGTTATCACTCCATGCATTGCTCAAGCATCCACACATTCTTGCAATACCCTATCCATATAATTTAGGTATTAGACTAAAAGACCTGCGGTGATGGCCTTTTACCGACTGGAAGCCTCTAGTTGGCCGGCGACACAACAGGCTGCTCAGAACACATGATCATTGGAGGGGCTGAAGTATTGTAGCGCAGCTCTCTTTCGGTGTCTGTTTGAGCGACTGGGCACCCCTGTTTTAGAAACAACATTGCTCACCTGTATCTAGGAAGGGTCACTAAAAGGCGACCTAGACATTGCCGCTCCATTCCCAAACATGTGGCAGACTATCGCAGCTGCCAGGGCATCCCATAATTGCTGTCGAAGCGAAAATAAAAAAGATACTCGGCCGTCGCTACTTGGAATGTCAGAACATTGCAGGACACCATTCCAAACCTACCAAAAATAAAAACTGCGCTCATAGCAGCAGAACTAAAACGCTATAATGTAGACATCGCTGCCATAAGTAAAACTAGATCTGCAGAAGCCGGCTCACTTGCGGAGGCAATTGAAAGCTATACCTTCTGTTGGCAAGGACTGCTTTCTGACTAACCACAACTACATGGAGTCGGCTTTGCGGTCCGCTCCTCTCTCCTGAACCCCATAACAACCACACCCATAGTAGTGACTGAAATAATCTCAGTATGGCGCATGCTTTTAGCTAAGTCACAAGTCGCCCCTCTATTCAGCGCCTATGCCCTAACAATGCCCTTAGACGATAAAAAGACCTCTTCTACTCTTGCCTTCAAGATACCTTACAACGTATACCTGACAGTGAAAAGATTCTCCTTCTCGGAGACATGAACGCCAAAGTAGAAAACACGACGCACCTGTGGGAAGGCGTTCTTGGTCGTAACGGAGTGGAGCAATGCAAATGGTCTCAGACTCTTCAGTCTTTGCTCAGAGCATTTCCTATCAATTACTAATACCATGTTCAAGCTTCCAAACAAAATTAAAACCACATGGATGCACTCCAGATCTCGCCACTGACATTATTGGATTAAATCATAGTCCGAAGGCGAGACCTGAGTGAAGTTCAAATCACGCGTGTAATTAGAGGTGCTGAAGCCTACACTGATCACAGATTGGTGAGAGCTAAGCTTAATATAAGAATAAGACCACCAGTCAGGAAAATCGCCCCAAAACCTATATTATATCTGACAGCACTCAACGACCCTAAAATCAATACAGCCTTTCAGTCTTCCCTTGCTCAACTACCACATGTTGCAACACACTTAGACCCAAACGCACAAACAGATTCTCTTAGCAAAATATGGAACAGCTCCTGCACCACTATTCATGACACTGCAAAAAAATTTTTAGGCTAAACCAGACGTAAGAATCGTGATTTTTATGATGAAAATGCAACAGCCATTTACACTCTCATCAAGAATAAGAATGCTGCCCATGGCCAGTACCTAGGAAATCCATCCCTAAGAAACAAGGACTACTTCTCTCCACTGTGCACCAATGTTCAGAATGCTTTAAGGGAGGTGCTCTTGCGGAGAATAGAACCTTAGTGAATAAGTGTTAAAATACAAGGTTATCTCCAGGTTATGAGTGCACCTTTCTATGGTATTCATATTAGTGCCAAATTACTCCAATAATTTCAATCACTAACTAAAAAAAGTCAACAAAAAAACAACAATTCGTTTAAGAATCCTCAAGAATTCCTTTGCGAGCCTCTCCCCCCCCGTGGGTCGTTAATCCAAGCTTATCACTACTTCAAAAATCGTTTCTTTCTCTTTCTTCCTCACTTTATCTAGCGATCTGTTTATCTACGCGTGTGATAATATTTTATAGCCTCTTTTGGTTGAATTCTGGTCCTCTATGCATCTCCATTAATAACTTGCCCCGCATATTCATCACTCAGTCGCAGCGGAATCATTTAATGAATGGGTTTAGCTGGAGGTAACCAGTTTGTGTCAAATAGAATGATTTATTTATTCATGTTAGAATCTCATTAACCAGTGGCACTATACAGTGACAACATATCCTCATCTATAAAAGTTTAAATATGTATAATAGTGCCTCTCCCCATGGATTCAAACCAGCTTGCAACGCCCACGACTCGCAAGAGTTAACTGGTTCGAATTCCGGTAGAGACGTGATTTTTCAGCCTCCTTTATAAATGTAAGTTTGTTTGCTGGAGTACCTAACTTGGCAACCGGAACACATAAATTACTGCATGAGTCTAGTAAGTAATAACATTGAAAGGAATTTTTTCGCGAAAGAAAATTTGACGCGAAATTTTAAAATGTGAGGGCAAATTGGAAAATGTGAAGGGAAATTTGAAAATGTGATGAAAAATATAAAAATATAGGAAATTTGAAGATTTGACGGGAAATTTGAACATCTCAGGGGGAAAGTGATGAGTTTTGGAAAACCTTTGAAGGGAAATTTAAAAATGTAAGGCGGAATTTAAAATTTTGAGGGAAAATTTGAAAATTAGAGGATATATTTAAAAATTTCGAAATTCTAGGGGAAATGTGAAAGTTGGAATAGAAATTTGAAAATTTAGAAGAAAATTGAATATATCAACTTGATCTCTGTTTTGAAGGTAACTCTCGAAGTGAGATTAAGAGATTTTTTTAAAAGCTTGGGTTGGTGGGTCAATATGTGGTAGCTTATGGTTAACTGCCTCTTTTGTCTAGGCAAAATCTCTTGGGGTGAAGATATGATAACGACATTACATTTCTGGAAAGCAAAGAATTGAGGGTAAAGAATATAAAAGATTTGTTGTTTGTGAAATTCTATTTAATTTTTAAAATATGATCAGTTGGAAAATCAATTGAACGTGCTAAACATATTATCTTAATACCAAAAAATCTGAAATTGTTGGAGTTAGAGCAAAAATAATTTGCCAATTTACCAAAACTCTCACTTATCCTTTGAATATTTATATCTAAAATACTCGATCGATTGTGCCAATCATGTTACGCATTAAATTTATTAATAAGTTGCTTTGAGATTTTAAAATTAACGAATAATTCAGCAAGAAATA
Organism: Ceratothoa steindachneri; assembly: GCA_963969495.1. Classification (NCBI taxonomy): domain Eukaryota; kingdom Metazoa; phylum Arthropoda; class Malacostraca; order Isopoda; family Cymothoidae; genus Ceratothoa; species Ceratothoa steindachneri. The sequence goes on from OZ018326.1 coordinate 85,746,983, forward strand.
TAATACGATTTACAAGGGGTTCACCAGTGACTCCCGCCCACTTTTTTAAGTCCAATTAATTTTCCATAGGAATTCAAGTTTCAACGTAGTGATTGATCAAAAAAATAAGCATTTTTAGCTGCATTCAGAAGCCTTTTGATCGTATCCCCTGAATCAGCCAGTACAGGAGGTTGGAATACCAAGAAGCAGTAATCAACAAAACTTTTGGATCATAAAGGCATAGAAGTAATAGGAATCTTCCTAACCCGGTATTCTCATCTAAAGGGATATATTTGTAAAGAAGGAAGTTGGTTGAAAGCTCATCGCCACCCTTTTTACAAGCCAATACTTAATCATTCTTATAGCAAAATTCATCTTTAAGAAACATTCTCAATGGTGTATAAATAAGCAGGGATCGAGTGCAAAGGTAGCAAACAAACTAAACATAATGTTTTGCTCTAAGTACATAAATAAAACAAATTACAAGTAGAACGAAGGACTCAATCATACAGGCAGTTGATGGATTTGATTAAATATAAATAGCTAGTAAAAGCAAAAGAGTCATTAGTTATCTCTTATTACCCTTAAGAGACTGTAAAGTGGCGTCTGAACTTTTCTAATTTTTAGGTTGTAGTGTTTATGGCAGAGAAGATTTGACGGAAAAGTAAATCATGTTTATTGCGAATTGTTGTGAGTAGGCGTGTGTAGGGAACAAAAGGGTGCGTAGGTAGATAGATAAAAATAGACAAGGGGTAAAGAGAGAAAGTAGTGTGCAAAGAGATGCTAGATGCCTTTATTGTTGTTCTTCATTATAGTTTATTTTTTATGGCTTCAAGCCATTTTTTTTCATAAACTTAATGTTTTACGGTTTGTAATGTGCATTTGCTGTTGTTTATGAAATAAAATACTTTAATTTTTGTCCTTATTTTTCATTGTTTTTTATATTGTATATTGGGTAATTTAGTGGTTTTTGGTTTCTTCTCGTCTTCTTCCTTTGTGTCACGTTTGGTTTGATGAGTCTTGTTCGATGGTAATTCGTCAAAATCGGTAATTTTTCATGATTCGAGATAGTAAGTCTTAATTGGTTTGTTGTCCAATTCGATGATATATATTTCTTTCATGCATAGAACGGCACTTCGGCTCCGCCAGCCAATAAGTTAGTGGAGCTTGGAAATCTGGTACGAGATACAACTATTCTGTTCTGGTTAATCATTTGAATGATTTCCTCATACATTGCTCGATTAACCAGTTCCTGCATATTCAGTGTCCGTTCTTTTATGACTTTGTTAATGTGAGTTATTCCCGCTTCCAGGTGCATCTCTTCTCGGTATCTTCTATCTCGCCTGCGTGTACCTGTAATTAAGTACACAAATTTATTCTGCATCAATCCCCCACCCTGACATCAGATAGTAGTCTCCTGCCAATGGGGACTACTTTGAACTTTCCTTGATTCGTTCGAGTCTTTCTTTGTGCTTCGTAGATTTTTAATCTCTCGATTTCTGCTGCCGCCATTCGAGCTGGCATAGGCGCATTCCTTCATTTGCAAGTGATTTCCTGGCTGAACCCATCGGTGAATTGAATGTTGAGGCAAGTATGGTTCGAAGGGGCTGGGACATCTGAGGTGTAAATTGAGTAAAGAGTCGGGGACGTCCCTTCCCTGTACGGAAGGCGCGCATTGATGGGAAATATCAGCCCGTCCATGCACCCTAAACTAACATACGTCGCTCTCCCAATTACATAGTCACAGAGAGTTCTTTTTAAATTTTCACTTAGGCCCAGCCTTCGCATCTTAAACTGTATTCCCCGTTGCCACAGCTTATCAAACGCCTTTCCCACATTCCGACAAACAATTTCTACGTAACTCCTTTCCTGTTTGGCTTGGAATAGCCTTTTCATGATGACATTCATCGCCATCTCCGTACTTTGTTTTTTCATAAACAGAATTGATGTTGCTTGTAGAGGGAGTTTTTTCCAGGTGAGATATTGTCAAAGAACTTGCCGCTAAATTGTATGAGCAAAATTGAACGGGAGCTCTCTCTCATCGCAGGGTACTTCCCATGCTTTGGCAAGAAAATCATTTTCGCCGTTTTATAAGTATCTGGGAAGTATCCCGTGGTTAGACATTCGAAAAATATCCTTCTCATTCCCCCGATGACGTTGTTTGTTGCCTTTTCAAAGTTTAACTTCGTAAGCTCGGATGGTCCTGCGGCTTTCTCACGGAATAAGCTGAGCACGCCGAATAGTTCCTCTGCGGTCACCTCTGCGTCTCCGTCGCCCTATCCAGCCACTTGGTGGTAAGGGTGCGTCTATGTATTTGTGTGTTAAGCTCGTGTATGATATTTCTTTCGAACCTCATATCAAAATTTTCGTTCTCTTGTTCAGTTATAGTGAAAATTTTTCCCAATAACTTCTGGAATATTTCTTTTATACTTCTATCTTCTGTCTTGATGGCTCCCTCTTCTTTTATTATCTCTATTTTCTTTTTTGACCCGGTTGATCCTTTGAGACACCTGATTTTACTCCAAATGTCCTTGGGAGATACATGTCCTGATCGAGGGTCTCGATCGCATCGTCACAATGTCTCCACTGTTTCTCAAGTTCAACTGGTTGAGCTCTTCTTTGATGTCTTTACTTTGTTGTATTGAGTAAGTTGATGCATTTCTGATGCTAACTTCAAACAATAATTTCAGCACATGGTAAAATTTCTTTATGTGTTCAGTCCACCTGTAGGTTGAGAAGAACCTTATACTGAGTTTTATGGATGCAAGCTATTTCTGAGTTGATTAGTTGGTTATAGAGGCCTGCGCGAGAAGGCACGCATACCGTCCACAGTCAGCTTTTCTGTAGTTCTTTCTAACTACAGATGGAACTAGTATAAGTTTCCAGTCAATGGTAACCAAAATCCTTATATGATCAGTACATGGTACCTGGCCTGGTTTCCTGTAGTAATTAAACGGCAGCTGACGATTAGTCAGACATCTTTCTAGTTTCGTGGCAGTCCCCCCTCTGACAAAGGTGGAAAAGTCCGGTCCTATTCGCCGGACAATATCTTTATCCAGCAAAGTGTCTAGGCACCTTTGAATTCCGTTGAAGCGTCTGTAGCCGGATTTCCGACAATTAGCGTTCAGATTGCTTATTAATAGAGTAGGGGTTATTCTTTTAAATGAGACAGTGGGAGAGTGTATTGATAATGACCCTGTCCTTAGCGACTGGTACCCGGTGACTATGACCAGCTTTCGATGTCGAGTTCGACCTAAATCGAGATTTTTGATTGACTTGTGTTTGATCCCTTTCTTAATTGTAATAATGGCTCTTGCGAAGCGCTTTTACGAGTGAATTTTGATCAACACATCGTAATTCCAGATCTTCATCTCTGAATTTTAGTATCAGTCCCGTGTTCAGAAATTATGATGATGTTTGCATTAATTTCTTTGAATACGTTCCCAAAAAGAGTCCTTTTAGTTGTCTAGCTATTTGTGTAAATTCCAGTTTTATTAATGCGTTCAGATGCATTATAATATGTAATTATGGGTGTATCTTCTTCTTTTTGTCCTGTGTAGCAGCCCTAGTGTGCCCAACCTTTTCACTCTTCGGTGGAGGACTTGGAGTCTTGGATTTATTCTTCGACGTTCTTGTACGAGTGCATGGTCCCTCGTACACTCCGAAGAGGTGGATCCTTTCTCATCTTTTTGTTCTTTTTCATACTCTTTTACCTTTTCATCTTCTTATTCTTTATCTTCGACCATAGACACTAGTCAGGATTTTACGTTGGAGTTGTTCCTTATGACGGACTCCTTGAATGCCTTGGATCATTCGGGTTCGGCATGAATGATTACTGTGGGCATGTTGTTTGCCTTTAGCAATGTATTCAGAACCTGGTTTTGGCACCCAGGTTTCATTACGTGAACCAAATTTGCGTAGGTAATGTAGATTAAGATCTTTGCACTTAGATCTCTCGTAATGCTGATATGCGACGGCAATGCCATTGTTGTTTCATTATTCTTGGCGGCGCTCGTGTATGTTATTTCTTTAAGCTTCTTCTCTTTCTCTTCCTTCTTTTTTAAAATTTCACGACGTTTTTGCCCATTAGACAAATAAATCAATTTGAATACAGTGAATGACTGCTGTGAGCGACGGGCGTCAATCATGTGGACTTAGATGGTGAAATTTAGACATGCAATGCTCCCATTTTTCTCTCTTATGTGTAATGTATATAAATAGTCCTAGATGCATTAGGTAGGTAGTTTTAATAAAAGAAATATTGTGTATGGGATTTGTTAAATTTTTGATCGTAAAATCCGTTAACCATTGCTAGAAAGTGTTTCATTGACTTTGTTAAAGAATTAAATATAATTTTCATACCCTTTGCTTCCATATTTTCTAATTAAAAGACTACTAAAGTCGTTTCCTCAACGAATAGTGCGTGGTGCCCCTAACACCAGTTTAATAAACAAAGGTCGCAAAATCCTGAACAGGTATAAAAGCAGGATAATCACCATTAAACACGATAAAAACCAGATGACCACGATAAATAGTCTACGAGTGTACCGCAGAGCTGAAGGGAAATTGAATGAAAGTTCACTCGATTATAGGAACTCTAGTTTCTTGCCCTCAAATTGCAGAACCCTTTTAAATAGCCATTGTTAAATAAAGGTAAATAGAAATATATTCACCCTCGCATAAGAATATAAGTAATTCACAATACAACCATAAAGTACTTTGGCTAAATTTGTTGTTCTATCATCAAGAATCCAAATGGGTTGCGCAGTTATCCAGCTACATCGACAATTTATCAAGGCGGCCCAGGATCTCACGTAAGAATGTAGTGATAAAGTATCTTCTGAAGGCTGACGTTTGCGAACTTACTTTTGGCTTCGCTCCCCGGTGAATGACAGTACCGCTACCAGTACCGATTAGAGGGAACTCAATTTCGCCTCAATGATTCGACAAAGAAGGTCTTTGCTGCCTATCACTATGTTATTACCTTACAAGGGACCAAATAAATGACTCTCCAGTCCTCCACTATCTATGTTAAAGCAAGTAGTAATGAGAAAATCAGCCCTTTTTCGGTAACATTCCACCAGCCAAGCGTTTGAGTGAGACGCTGCAAAAATTACGAAGGTAACAATAGACCAACTACTGGTAATTTTGAAGTCTACCTATTCAAAATAACTCGTCTCTGTACGAGCTGAGTGAGCACAACGATTGTCCGGTACTTTCCAAAGAAAGAATGTGCTCAGACAACAAATAAACTTCCTGCCCAAGTAATCGATCTAAGATTTAAGGGACAGATCAAGATTAAAGCGTATTCATATCTAATAATGCCTCGAAGGAATAAGCGCTAACTGCACGTTATGTGACCAGTACACTCAGCATGCTCGTTTCTTGTGTTATAAAACTTCTCACGTTCGGTTCTTCTGCTAAAGAGGTCTGTGAAATCTTACAAGAGTGCTGTAGGGCAATTTTATGAAATCAAATTGCCATGAAAACCAATCCCAGCTTGGGTCGCTGTGTCGAATGTTTTCTCTAGTTTGCCTTTAGCTTTTTGCCTTTAAAATATCACGTTTGTGCGTCCACCACTTCCGCAAATCTCCACCACCTATACTCTTACTTCAAGAATTCTGGATTAACGGCTGCATCTGTGTATGTCATTGCTCCGTCTTTTGGATGGGGCCAGTCGCTCATTGTATATCGTGCAAGTTAAGGCAAGGGTAGAGAACTTAGGGTCACTTATTACTACCCTCCTATAGAGAGTAAACTTTAAGCTACACAGAAAGGGTTCAGATCTACTTTCCGAGGCTGTATCTCCTTTCAGTCTAGAGACTCGGTAGAGGACATTAGCCGTTACAGGCTTCTTGAATCCGTTGGAAGAAATAAGGCCACGGTCTGTGCCAGACTGGAGCTTACCCCTGTTTTGATACACTTGGGTCCCCACCTACCGCCCAGTGGAAAGAAAAACATTGTACAGCATGGAACACCACCGGGGCGTGGACGGAAAAGCATAGACTGAAAAATATAGCGCTAGATGAAGAGGGGAGAAATTAGAGGGGTGCAGGCAGTTAATTGTCCCCCTCCCCTACCACAGAAGTCAATGTGCGAGGGTGACATCCTCCTTTTCCGGTGCCGAAGAGTCGTGTGTCGGCGAAAGATAATAGGCGACTAGCCTGAAAAATCTGCCCCTGGCCACGAACGATAGGTGAGAAGGGACATAGGATGAAGGGGCGAAACGAGGAGTAGGGGAGAACATTTCTTAAAGAGTATAGCCAAGGTGGTCTCATTCGTGGTTTGTAAACATGGCAAGGGCAATCGGGCTGCGAGGGCATTGCTGATCCTCAAAAGGCTGGGGAACAATCAAATGGGGTTCTACTTCCTTGCGAGGATGCAATCGCAGGAACCTCACTCTGGCAAATCAAGGATTTCCGCACTCACACGTAAGGATCTACTGAGGAATCCTGCCACCTTACAATAGGCCTCTATTCCCCTACAAAACCATACACACACAATAAAAAGCAACTCTCCGCCCCCATCCCTGTAACCAGGTCCAAGCCATCTCCTTTACGCTATCCTCCTGACATCAATCAAGAAGAAACACATGCCTCGTCACACACGGGACGCACAGGCAAGGAACCGATGTGGTCACAACCCAAATCTACACACATACAGAGCACTTTTCCAGCTACATAATTAGTTATTTAATTGCGCAACCCCTTAATATTCAAAAGGATGATGAAATTCATCTAAAAATAAGTATGACAATAGATATCAGGAGACACCCTTGAGCAGGGTTGGTGCGGGCGAGAGCGGTAGTACACTGTTTGTCACAACGAGCGAGCAGGGCATCATTATTGACCAAAAGGAAAGCCTCCCTTGCTGCGTCAAGGGAGTGCGGATGTGCAAAAATCTTCAGCCGGTTCAAGGACGGATGAGTAATGTGATGTTTGTCTTGATGAAATTAATAGCAGTGTTGTAATTAGTTAATGTGTATAGTGACGTACGTGGCCGGAGCTGTCTGCTCCCATACCTAAGGATCGAGGAACCTCTTCTTTGGTGAATAGGGAGAGGTGAATAGTTTTATGCCTTCTCTCATCATGAATCGAACCTTAGTCACGAAACACCAACGCCTCATTCACTAGGCACTTGATAGCTCCCAAGTCTGACTGATACAGACATCTCTATCCACTCAAACCACCAATCTTTGGTAGACGTCTTCGGTTCACGCAGTTCATCGAGTCTGCTAGGTAGCTTTTGATACGGTCCTAGCAAGGGGCAATTTAGAGGAAGGTTAGAAGCCATGGGCAACTTAAGGGAAGGTCTCTAGCCTGGAGAAAATTAGAAACACGTCCTGCGCCAGGAAAAATTTAACAAAAGTCCATGGCCAGGAATATCTTAAGATAGGACCCTAGCGAGGGAAAAATTAGAGAACACTCCTTTTCCAGGAAAAGCTAAAAGGAAACATTTGATTGAGATAGGCCTGTGTTCAAAGGCTTTTGATAAATTTTTTTGACCTTCACTATACAAGTAAACCCCGTTAATCTATAGCTTTAGAGAAAAATCATATCCCGGCGACTTATTAAAATTATATTTTACCTCAACCGAATGCAATAATTTGAACTATTTAGTTTTACTTGATTCGAATTCACTAAAACTTAATTTTCGCTGGAAAAAATTAAATTAGGTAAATTACCCGCTCTGAATGCAATAAACTTACCTATCGATTTCACAATTTGAACTGGGTAGGACGAAATTTGGATTCATTTTGTATTTCAGATCGCTATTTGAGTCTACTTATCAACTTTAATCATGGTCTTTCGGCGCATGAGTATTATCCCCTTTGCAGGCTTTAGGCCATCAAATGAATACATACTCGTAACTCTTGCACGAAATTTTCCTTGAGACATCCTTTCTACTTGTAGCCAATGCACAAAGGCCTCTCTCCAAACAATAACTCTTTAGTTTTCCCCCATGTATGACAGCCAGGTGTCAATAATGATTTCTTTCCCTTTTCTCTCGGAAGCTTAAAATACCAAGTAAAACAATGATCTAATTAACAAATATTTCTCTGAAGTAAAAGTCTAGTAATAAGCAACATATAAATACCGCTGAATAACAAGTTTATAACAACCAAAAAGGGGAAAGAGTAACTTTGTATGTGAATTGTAGCCCATACATCACTATTTTCTTCAAATTCAGAAGGAAGGGAATTGCAAACAAAGCAATAAGGGTGTATTAACTAATCTCTCGAGTTTTCTTATTTGAAAGATGCTTATAGCTACTTGTGATAGAACGGTCTGAGGCCGCTTCAATTCAGCCTCTATCACATGTTCACCATGCTTACCCACGTGCATCCTGCCTGCAAGAGGAAGCAGAAGCGCGTTATCTCCCATCATTTCCAATGTTTAATCAAGGAAGTTCACTCCCCCGTTTTGCCTCCATACGTCGATCTTGGCAGATTGAACTAGGCTTATGGGCAAATACTGTATTTTCCCAGGCGCTACCGGGACATTCCCCCGAAGTCCCCCACTCAATTATCCACTACACCATGGAGATGGCTCCTTGTATTTATACCATAGCTTTTCCCAATTGAAGCAGATCCAGATTATCTTCGCGAGGCAGCAAGCTGATCCGGTCTCCATTGTGCACCTAGGAACTCTGCCGACAAACCCCTTATTGTCTAGAAGAGGACAATATCCCTTGAGCGCCAAGGTTTGTGCCTTCGAGACGCCAAGTCAACAAGGCCCCCCTGTTGTTTAGAAAGAGAACAACGTTAGAACAGCCATTGTTCTTTGACCCCGTTTGGCAAGAGACGGTTCTCACCCCCCATCCTTGTTGTTCAGAAAGAGAACAACGTTAGAACAGCCATTGTTCTTCAAGCCCGTTCGTCAAGAAACGGTTCTTGTTCCCAAGACACCACGTCAGGATAATCTAATTCCCCCCCTTTTTAACGTTCTTCAAGAGAACGCTTGGTTTTAACAATAACCTCCATTGTTCATCTAGAACATCCCCGATATGCTGTCACAAAGATCGCTCGTACTTCCGAGCGTCACTTCGCTCTCACTCCACGAAGACAGTCCTTGCCCCTCGTTAAGGACAACCCCCCGAAGAACCCTTCTGCTGGAAATCGCCAGTGGACCGAAGATTCTTCGCATCGTCTTCCTCTGAACAACAACTTTGTAATTACGTAAGCTGAGCATTACCTTTAATCATTTAATCTTTTGTCAACGCAACCCTGTGCTTTAAATGGTTTAGCGAACTATTTCTCCCTTTATTTTTTGGTTTGTTTACCTTTTTAAATCTCTCCTAATCTTAATCCTCAGATTAGTCAGATATTCCCACGACCGTTTTTCATTCCCCTTTTATGTAAACATTTATTTGTGTGTTGTTGATAATTTAATTAATAAAACTCTATTTTATTAATGGTAGCCATATTATTTATCCTTGTGCTCCGTTCCACTTCTTAAGCATATTGAAGATAAATAAGCCTCTCCAGGCCCCCCCTCCTTTTGGACTAACCTCGGTCAATCAGATTACCACACACTCGAAATATTAGAATAATTCCCTCAACGAATAGTTATATATGGTATATCGTCGAGAGCCTATTCTACGACACTACTAATGGGTGGAAATATACTCTATAAACTCTTTCAATTCATACACCAAAGATAGAAAAAATTATCGCCTTAACTATCACTAAGACTATTTTTTAGTCGCCTGCAAGTCTAGACTCAGTGACTCTACATCTCACTATATCGGTCAGTCCCGTTTTTTTTTTTGGGGGGATGGGGGGTTATTGTAATAACATTGAAACTATTCGGCCAATTCTAACGAAATTGGAAATCCTTATGTTATTGTACATTTTCTTTCGAGTGGTATTATTGACAAGGTCCTCCCAAGGTTAGCACGGGAATTATTTCTCTTTAGCAATAATATCACAACTAGGTTGCCAATTCAAACGAAATTTGAAACCTTTATGCTATTTTAGATTCCCTTTCGAATGATAAAATTGTCAAAGTCCTCCCAGGGTTAGCCCGATAATCATTTTGTTTTAGAAATAACATCATACCTATTCGGCCAACTCTAACAAAGTTTGAAAGCCTATCTTGTTTTACACTCTTTTTCGATTAATATAATTGCCAAAGGCCTCCCAAGGTTCGCTCCGGACTTATATTATTTTGGCAATGACATCATAACTACTTGGCCGATTATAACGAAATTTAAAACTCTCATGTTGTTTTACATTCTCTTTCGAATGATATAATTACCAAGGTCTTTCCAAGTTTAGTCTGAGACTTATTAAAAGTTTTGAAGGTCTTAAGGTCCTAAATCAGAATAAGATATAGCACGCGACTTTTTGGTCAGCAGGCCTTGTTTTTAAATAACGTTCGGCTTTGTTCTTAGTTTTGTTCTTTGCATCGATCACTATTCCAAAGGAAAATGAATTATCCTAACAGACTGCTTCTAACAAACAAATACTCGAAAGAAACAAAAATAAAGAAGAGAAAAACAATCATCTTGCAACTCGGTTTAAAGTTCTTATCTCGGTAAATATTCGTTTTAACACAAATGTGCTTTTCAAATCTGATCCTCGTTTTTACCGGAAATGCATACTTTGCTCATAATCGACAAAAGGTGCATAATAGAAAAAATATGTATTTCCACCAAAAACGAGTTTCAGATCTGAAAACTACATATAAAACTGCATAAGAAAAACATTATCAAAATCATTTAAAAGATCCAGAACCAGACCAGGCCTAACCTGTTAATTTAAGACGATGATAGCGCCCCCTACATTAGGCTATTTCCGCTAAAAAAATTAAAAAAATTGAGGTACTTCAAAATGGAGTGCCTCGCCCCCAATCACCCCTGTTTAATTGTGGAACTGTAACCCATGCAACTTTAAAAAAATCGTAATATTCCTAATTCAAAAGCCAACCATCAGATTTGAAGGCAAAAGTCGATTCCTAAATGACGTTATGCCTCTAGTTTGAATCACAGCTTTGCGCAGAAAACATTTTATTTAATAAAAAGCTAGCACTTGTTCGAATGCGGACATTAGAAAGCAACGTGCTCCTAAACACACTAACGGCAAATTTTAACTGGGGTTTTTACCCTTTTGAATTTTAAATCACGACCTAGCACAGCCATCGCACGCCATTATGCCATATAAACTAAAATAAAAAGAAAGCCGCTAATCGTCCAAAATATAAGGCAATCTAAAACAAAATTCTATGGATAATCGGCAAAAGACGCATGCGCAAATCGGCTGAAGTTCTAAGAAGGCTGGTATTTGTGAACTAATCAGACAATCTAAAACAAAATACTATTGGATAATCGGAAAAAGACGCGTGCATAGATCGCCTGAAGATCTAAAAAAGCCTGATATTGGTTGGATATGACCAAAAGCCGCATGCGCAGATTGCCTCTGGATCTAAAAAAAGCCAAGTCTGGGTGAACTATTCAAAGGAACTAGTTGAAGGAACGAGGGCAAAAATGACGCAGAAAGATTAAAAATTGGCAAAGTAGAAATATATTTTCGAAAAGGCAATAACTAGGTTAGTATTATGTTCCGGAATCATTTTAAATAACAAAATTACAAAATCGTATTTGGGTAAAAACGAATTTTACCCCTTATCTCTTCAATAGGACCCTACTTACAGGAGAGTAAACCTCTCAACCTCATTATTCTTTAAATTTACTACCCATAATACCACCTTATTCTAGATAGTCTCATTGTTACTACCACCACAATTCCCATTTTTACTCTACTGTTGTATGATTCAATTCCATAGGATAGGGAAAACTTCGGTAAATGTAAGTAAGAAACCATCCTGACCCTATTTACACATACACCTGCAAATGCCCCTACATGGTCATGTCATTTATCAAACATGCTATGTGATCTACTTCTATCAACCCCAGCAGATTCATAATGCCCCCTCCCCCCATTGCCCGCAAGAAATGAGGCCGATAAATAAAGAGACGGGAAATATTAAAAAGCAAGTTGAAAAATTCAACTATGGGAAATTTATCTGAAATGTGTAGAGTGATTTAAAGCTGCTTAATTTGAGCTAACCTAAAGTGTATTGTTACTAAAGCTTCATATGAACTCCAGTTTAATAAAACACCTTAAATGGAGCTCAAACTTAGGAGGCGAATGTCACCCAGCAATCTTCATGCATCCAAAATCTCAGATGTTAAATTGAAGAAGGATGACTAGCGAGCGAACCATAATGCGCTTTATCTAATAAACGTTATAGCATTAATTCTGACTCGAGTGAGTTTGTGATGGCATTGAAATTTAGAAAGAACATTAGCTCCAATATTCCTTTGAAATGCATTTATTTTTTTCATATTTGTTTCTTACTAAGCCATTTTAAGTGTAGATAGATGGTACTCGTGAAGAAAATTGCAATTTCAACGCACTTTGAAATTTTCGAGTTTTTCAATATCTCTTCATTCATTTGTTTTCGCTGATAAATATATTTATTTACAAAATATTTAGGAAATGAGGCATACAATTTACTTATATTTAATCAAAATAGAAATAAAAATGAATCAAACTAATAGCTCTAATGAAATTTGAATTAAATACATAAAAACTAAATAACAACTACAGAGAGTGGATATATTATTAGAACCACATCAATTAAATTGTAAATTTTGCGTTTTCTGCAAGCCTATCAACAGTACTTCGCGACACTTTCAACTTTTCAGCTATTTTTCTATGAGAGAAATCTGTTTCTCTAAATTAAGCATGAACTTCGCCCATCTCTTTAGTTGATATATCGATAGCTCTACCCATTGTTATAAGAAAACACTAACTATTAATGAATTTTGGTAGGAAAAAAAAATATTAAGTGACTAATGTCACAATCACTTTTCAAACACCTATAAATATATACATATAAATATGTAGTAAACCTATCTATAATATTAACTTTCACGAAAAGATGATGATAACAGCAAAAACAACGTTCTACTCCCCCTGTCATATGCGCAGTGAGCTTGGCGGAGCAGCAGCGCTTTGAATAATACTCATTATCCCCCAATCCCATCTGACTAACGGACTGCATACCTTATCGCCCCAAATGACTATCATTACTGAAACTATCACATAATGAAGTTATATTACAAATTAATAGATTTTTTTACTCGTGCCTCTAATAATTTGGCTGCCCTCTGTACCAATTAGTTTCCCCTAAATTCCTAAAACGTGGAATCATTTTTTTTTAACAAAGCGCCTCCAAATTACATGTTGAAACCCTAAAAACAAACCCACTTTGGTCAAATTTTGAATAAGGGTACCTAAACGAGTGGTTAAAATGTTAGCCACAATCCATCCTTGAGCGTCAAGGTTTTATTACTCTTCCTTGCTAAGACGCTCTGAATACAAGCCGTCAAATCTTTTACGAATTCCAGTGATTTAGAAAGAGTTAGAGAAGCCGCAAAAAACCTGAGTATCAAGAGAGATAATGATGGAAGCTTAAAGGAAACGTTGCAAATATCTCCCAATTTTGGAATTAAGCGTTTTAATACCTTATTTTTTTTTCCGGAAACATTGTCTATACATTTTAAGCTGAAATTAGGGTCTTGTTCTTTGGACATTATCCAAATTTAAGCAACATTAGGGGCTTAAATTGTGACACTTGTCATTTTGAACTTATATAAGCGTCACTCATTAGCATCAGTCAGGAAAATCCTGACACTCAGATTGACATTTTTTGTTGAAGTGCAGATATGGCAAACTGGAAGCGATTCGAAGTTGGTCTGATTAACTGTAAGTCAATTTTTCATCTCCTTTGACAAATATTTCTAATTTACACCATGTAAATTAGGATTGGTTATTAAAATCTTTCCTAATCTTACTCTGTAATAGACTATATTTTGAAGTGTAATAAAAAGAAAATTAAAGTGAACATCAAGCCAACTCTCTCACATTTCCTATGAAGTATCACATAATTCGGAGCAGCAAAGACCTTAAACGTTGACTATAGTAAAGTAAAAAAGAAGAATGAGTGTGACAAAGATGGGCGTAAAATTAATTTGGCGATAAATTAATTATCTTGTAAATACAGTTTGTATTTTTAAAAATCTTATATGTTAATGTAATATATATTTATCTGATTCCTAATCATATTAACTAGTCCTTTCAACTACTGAGGATGGTAAGTTATTCCATATTTTAGTAACCCTATCCCCCAAAACTTTTGTACTATTGTGATTAAATCTCTTTGAAAAAAAATTTAAGCCATAATTTCTAGTTGCCAGACAATTATCTAACTCCAAAGGCAACTAATACCTTATATTAGCATAGCCTTTTAGTATTTAAAAGAATTCGATTGGTTTTGACCACGAGTGACGAATTTCCAGTCGAAACAGATAAAGATCGCTCAATTTAGCGGCATATAATTTATTTTTAAGCTCAGATTAATTTTCACGGTCTTTGCTTAACCAATCCTAAGGTTCTATGTCTTGGTGTATAACAATGGTTCCCAACCGATTTTGGCTTATGGACCCCTTAGGAACCTTATTTTTTCCTGTGGCCGATAATCATTATTTTCAGTTGGTAATATGCAGTTTAACTCTACTTTAAATGATAAAAAATATTAAAACAGCTATTTGTATTCAGGTACAATTATATTTGTCACATATATAGAACTATAAACATAGCAAAAATTAAACAGTGGTTAACAACAATGTAGTACTCTTTTAAAATAAATAATTAGTCTTACAAAAAATAAAATCCTTTAGAAAAATGAAATAAATATATTATCAACTCTTTATTCATTCAATGCGATCCTTGTGCTTCATGCAGTTTCACAAGTTTTTCAATATCAGGGTCTATAGTTGTTAGAGACAGACGAAGATCACCTCTCCTTACTATTTCTAAGCGGCTGCGAGCTTTTCATAGCAGATGTGACACTTTACTAAAACCCGACTCAACCAGATAAGAAGTAGGAAAAGCCATAAAATATAATTTTACTTAGTCCCTAAGCAAAGGGTATTTCATATCAATTTCATGACTTGTCCATAAGTTCCTGACACCATGCTTAAATCTAGCTAGAGAAGTTTGATCACACTGTAACTCAATGAGGGTTTCTTGTAATCTGATATTAACATCAGCTGCATTAATTCCAAATGGGTCTACCGCCCAACCTGGAATGTCCAGTTGTAGAAGATTTCTGAACTTAACTTCCATATCACTATGCAATTTCTCCAAATGATCAATTTATACTAAAATATCATCTTCTTTCAGCTCACTCTCACTAGTGCGGAGGGTTAGAAACTGTATCAACTCTTTTCGCCCCATATTTGTCTTGAACAGCTTAATTTTCCCCATAAATACACAAATAGACTCTTTGCAAGTTAAAATATTTGCATTTTTACCTTGTAGGAGTTTGTTCAAGATATTTAGCTTTTCAAATATATCTGTAACGTGTCAAACTATGTCACATTTGCAAGCAATGATTCTTACTCCGAGCTGCATACCATCCAGAAATAACACAACACTATCCCAAAGTTCAATGAAGCGATTCAAACAATTGCCCTTAGAAAGCCACCGCATCTATGTATGCAAAAGTAGGCGCTCAAACCCTTTTTCATTAGTAGCACAGAGTTGTAAAATTACTACAACTTTGCAGTATTAGCGTAAACAAATAAAAGCTACTTAAATACTATAACGCCGAACCACTTGGTAAATAGACTGTAAGGATTTAAAGTTCCACCTGAAGTATTTTCATCAAGCCAACAACGGTGCCAGGCGCATAACAATCAAGCGCACAATGGAGTGCTTCGCAGAATAAGCTTGTATGATGCAAAATATTTGTTTATAGATTAATGTAAATCCTATTATGCTAATAAAATATTCAAAAAAGGGAAAATATATTTATTAATATTTTTGAAATGTAATTCAACTGCATAAATTAAAATTAGGTACTGCCTTAAGTATAATTCAGGTTTCAATAGTTGAGTCCTGTGGCCACCTTCATGGATCTGTGGCCCCTCTAAAGTTTAAAATTTTCTTGTGGCCCCCATCAGATGTGCCATGGCCCCCAGTTGGGAAACCCTGGTGTATAAGACGAGACCGAAATTTAACTACCTACTCTAAATGAGATTCAACAAGTACCTCATTTAAAGGAAAAAATCTATTGATTTAAATGAAAAACTTATAGCTATCTACCCTTAAATTTATTTGCTTAATGCATTGCTACAATAAATTCTTTAGAATTTTTAGGTCACTCAAAATTAAGGCATCCACTATCGTGTCGATAATAATAGCTTTCTAACAGCTTTTGTTTTACACCAAGATTTGCGGTCACAACTTTCGAACACCTGGAATTTTAATTTTCTTTGTGTATGTCTATGAATATGTTAGTGTGGTTTACATGCATCTGTCCAATACATCAGGAAAGTACTTGAGAGAGCATAGTCCTTACAATAAAACACTGTGGCTCTCTTTAATGGTATTGTAGTGAATGCGAAGTTCATCGGCGGGCGATCTCTTTGACGGTGATGGCACTATCAATCCTGAGAAGTAACAAGCTATTCTAAGAGATACTATGCTGTCCTCAGCAGTACAATGTTCCATGTTATAGAACTTTGTATAATATACAATGGTTCTGGGAAAAGAAAAGTTAATCATGGAAGCACGTTTATGATCCTCTTATTTACTACTAATGTACGTCCCATTTTAGAATACCCTGCCTCATTGTGGAACCTGGGCTATATTGGAGATTTGAGGCAACTTGAATCTGTTGAAAGACGGTGAACAAAAGAGATATTGAAGATGAGGGAGAATATTCTCAGCGTCTACGAGCTTTGAATATATTCTTTGTTAAAGGGAGATTGTTGAGGCATGGTATTATTAAATACTGGAATATTTTTTTAGGAAAACACTTCCGTATCTAGGGAAGACTTGTTCCCGCGCCCATCTCTGAGTTCCACAAGAGACGACGAATACAAAATTGCCATTTCCAGGTCACAGCTGGAGGTCAGGAGAAATTTTAGCTTGAGACATGTAGGACTGGGGCAATCTCTACCCTCATATGTGGTTTCATGTAAAAACATTGTTGATTTTAAATCTGCTCCCAATCACACCTTGGTGAAAGATTATTTGACTATCAAAATTGACTATTGGCTGCCGTTCTTGCCATATTTTTTTAAATGTACATATATATATGGCCGCATTATTGCATCATCAAGCCCTTGATGCACTGAAATTATACTGGCTGTTTTTTGTTTTTTTTAAATAATATGGGCTGGAGTATCAGCGGACTGATGCTTCCCTGCTGCCTTGCGTGATTGACGTAAGGGGTAGGAAGCAGACTAAGTAAGATTTGCCACCTCAATCTATGTATATAAATCAAAATGAAACCATTTGGCATGCTGGGAATGATGTCGTAAGACGTCGTATTTAAGCCTCCAATGATTAAATGAACGCAGTCAACACAGAAGAGTGTGACAGAATCACATCCCTCAGGTGTTGCAATCTCGTGGACAACATGACTTGAAGAATAAATGCTCACATCACAGCCAAGAGAACGATATTTCGAAATGCTGCAGAGCTTCCTGTATCAGTTTTGTGTTGCTGTAATTTTCACAGAGCTTAATCTGTTATCTGTTATATGCTAATCATGTTACTTGATTTCAAAAATTCGGTATTTTTTTAATTTTTGTTAATTGTATAGGGCATATATAACATAGTGCTATTGGATAATTCTTATTTAATTGTTATATTCATATCGATATGCAAATAAACACTTTTTGGCCCTGCACTTATCTAATTTCCTAAAGTTTCAGAAGTCTTTGAATTTCTATGGCCGCCGCGATAGTGGTGGTTTTAGGAATTGGTTGCATTATTTTAAACTTATCTACTGCAAGTTGAAGCTTATATACCACTTTTTATCCTATTGTATTTTATTCAAATCACTTTGTAAATTTTCTAATTCGCATAGATATTTTACTCATATCCAATTTTGTACTCGTAGCATCCCTAAGTTTTGAAATTTTAGAGAGTATATTATGGTCATAGTTATTACCGTATACTATAAACAACTGAGCTCTAAAAATGCATCCCTGAAGGACGCCATTAGTAAACGATACCCATTTCGAGTTAATTCCATTAATACCTACGCTCTCTCTGCAGTTAGCTTGA
The DNA here is from genome assembly GCA_963969495.1 of Ceratothoa steindachneri. Lineage (NCBI taxonomy): Eukaryota > Metazoa > Arthropoda > Malacostraca > Isopoda > Cymothoidae > Ceratothoa > Ceratothoa steindachneri. The sequence continues at coordinate 85,765,113 of OZ018326.1, forward strand.
AATTTTCAATCCACTTAAGTACATTCATGTGATTTATTTTCTGTTAATAAATCAGTCTAAATAGCGTTTCGAAAACCATAACCATAAATTGGTTTGATCGAAGTTGTCAGCGAATATTTTTTAGGCCTAAGGCGACAGCGAAATAAATTTTGAAATAATGAACTTGGTTTTAAGAAAAACGATTAAACAAATATGAATATATTCATAGAATCAATGAATGTACAATGGGATAAGTAGATTAGGTATACAATGTAAGATACTGTAAAATATGATTTACAGTAAAAAGATGCGAAGAGAATTGAAGTATGTGAAATAAATATGGTGGAATAATATGGCGATTAATATACATATATAATATAATATATATAATTTTATCAAAAGTGTTCAGGGATTAGACGATCCAATGCTGGTATAAAATTTCTATGAACTATATTGGTGCCTAAACCCATAATGGGTCATCCTTTATTAAATTTTGAGACTGTAAATGCTCCCGGATTTGGTCTCTAATAAGAGACTCAAGGAGTTATCCCTTAAGAGAATTTAGTGAAATGGAGCAAAAGTGTCTGGCTTAGTTTTAATCCACTTTAACAATCGGGATCACATTAGCCTCTAATCTCATTATGTAAAATACTTTCATTAATTGATCGATGAAAAATAGAGAAAAGGGGTTTTTTTAATTCTATTTCTAATTCCTTAAGATGAATAGGGCTCCAGTGCTTTGAATATATTCATTTTAGTACAGGAAATTCAGGCGAAATTTGACGGTTTGCATAATAGACAAAACCTTCAATATCTCAGTCAAAAATACATGTAATTAAAGTACATAAATGATATCATCCATAGTTTGGCTAGGAGATAACAATCCGTGAAAAGTAGCCTCACTTAGCTTCTATCAGGGCCTCTCGACGTCTCCGGAATCTGGCCTATACGTTCCTCACTGTGTCCCTGGAAATATCTACGAACACCTCCTAGAATTTTGCTACCAACTCGGCCTTGGGGTTGCAGGCAGAGTGGCTGCTCTTTTTCTCAACCGCTTCCCATAAATAGTAATCCATGTCATTAAAAAATGAGGATCAAGAAGGCTATAAATTTGGGCTTGTGAAGTCATATAAATTCTCCGACAACCACTTCTGACTCTCTCCGAAGGTGTGGCCTTCCAGTAGCAACCCTATACAGAAAGTGTTTGACCAAAATCTCCAGCAGTTTCACATATTCGTCTGAATTTAGCCTAAGACCCTAATAAAACTTGTAGGACGGCATAGAATCACACTCACTGAATACACTCACAGACCATTACACTTTGGGGAAAACTGATAGTCGCCTGTTTTTCTGAGTTTTCTTAACTGGTCCTGGCAGAATTTCTTTTCGTCAGAGAAGAATTTGATAATCCTGGGCTCAACAGAATGCATCAGCTTGTTCAAGAGGTTGTTTGACTACCTTCAGTGGTTTTCCTTGGCCTTGCCTGTAAGAATCTTTTCCTTGCGCCTTTTTTAGGAATGGTAGCGAAGGGTGTCAATTAGGGCCAGCTGCATGCTAGTGACTATAACACACATCTCTCTCGCAAAATGCCGGGAACCCTTTGGTCTGGTTTCCCATTAATTTCTCCTACCGTTGTCAAATAAATTGCCGCGTATGTCCACAGACAGAACGGCTAATGTCTCCCTTCATGCTAGTCACTGCTTCCTAGTCTTCGTTGCGGCTGTCGTTGTCATGCCTTACATCGTTTATAGTCGTATGCATGTTCATATTGAATTAAAAAAGCTTTTTAACGTCAATATTTTGAAACCCGTCGCAATTCATAATGATACAGGCAAATTTACTCCAATATTTAAATGGATTCCATTTTTTCAATTTAGCTAACTTTTACTCACCTAAAGCTTTACACTGTATGCTATCAAAAGCCATTAATTGTTCCCCGATACATCAACATGTTTCTTAAAAAAGGAGATATTAACAATCGTCAAATTTAGCCCGAAAACTCTTCCTTTCCCCATTGTATAGATATGTTTTAGTCATTATCATATAATTATCAGATACTGTTGAAGTAATTTTATCTTAATCAGCAAATACGATATGTTATATGAAGGCATTTTGGCTGTAACATACCAGCATTGAAATATGGATTCCATACATTTCAATAGCATCGCCATTTTAGATATATGTACAAAAGGTTATAATGAAGCTTTTACTTTTATTTGGCGCTCAAGATGTATAAAACACGCCTGTAAACCTACAGCAATATATTCATAGTCATACCCAACCCAACTGCTTGAATTGCCAAACTTCCTTAATTACAATTTCCCTTAGTAATATAAGATAAATGATACCGTATAAAAGGAAAAATATTTAATGGTGTAAAAGATGACGAATCAAAGCACGACAGGAATTACAATGATTACCTACATTTTTAGTAAACTTGTATTTGTATATTGGCCTATAAAGATAGCAGAAGGTTTTAAAAATTAAGATTCTGGTAGACTAAGTTTAGTATGATCTTTTCTCAATATCTTACGCTCTGATTTCTCCCCAAACTTATTTAAAGTTATACTTCGTATTAAGTGGGATTCACTCCACAAATCGCTGATAAATCATCCTTTATTTAAGAGATAGAGGTAAAAAAGGAGAAACTTTGCGAACGGCTTAAAGGAATAGAAAATTTACTCCTTTGAAAGGGAAAATTAATCGTAAAACTACTTTGACACTTTGAAGCGTTTGAGATCTTTGATACTTTCCGGACCTTTGCCACCTGTTCTCTATACACCGCCCACCATGAAGTGGATGGTGTATCAGGGATTTCACTCCTGGTACCCCTACAACTTGGAGGATGTCACGACTTCTCGGCCTCAATGCGCACCTTGCAAAGAGATTATTAGGTGTATTATGATGTTGCCATATTATACAAAGTAGAAATACACAGAAGAAGTCTTACTTACTCGAGTTGCAGCGTGAAAGACGATCGACGGCGTCAACGTAAACAAACCTGTTCTAAACAATAACTCCAAACAACGCGCTTTTTGCCAACTGCTGGCAAAGCGGCATGGTTTTTTCCTTCTTAGCTAGCAAGGCCAGACACTTCATTTGGGCATTGCCAAACCACAACATTTTTGGGTGTGCTTTTCTATAACTACATATGCCACAGCTGACATTTGGACAATTGCGTTACCCCAGCACATTTTTACTTCGTCTATCTTTACTAGTTTATAAGACTATAATATGTTAGAGCCGGCAAAGACCGCGTGATCCACTTCTGGGCCAGTTCTCCTTAATACCAGGCAGATGCACTTAAAGTGTGCGTGTAAGCGGTTCTTAAAGATATTTATGCTTGTTGATTTAACAACGATCTCCGGTAACTCGTTCCACGAGGAAATTACCTTGTTTGAGAAAAAATTCTTTGCTATATTTATTTCTTAAATTTATATCCATGGTTTCGGGTTCTTGAGGAAGCGTCTTACTCAAAAAGGGTTTCAATTTTTACTTTATCAAAATTGATTAGGATCTTAAAGACTTGTATGAGTTCTCTTTTTAACCTTCTCGTCTCAAGTGATTGTAGGTTGAGTGCTTTAAGTCTGTTTTCGTAGGATTTTTGACGTAGTCTAGGTATCATTTTTGTAACACGATGTTGCACTCTCTCGAACATTTCTATATCTTTCCGAAAGTATAGATTTCGAAACTGCACTGCGTACTCCAAATGACGTCGAACCAAAGATTTATATAGGGGAATTACTATATTTACCGATTTGTAGGCAATATTTCTATATATGAAACCGAACACTCTTTTTGCATTCTTGCATGCCTCCGCGCACTGTCGCCCAACTTTCAAATCGTTGCAGCCTATAACACCAAGATAATTTTCTTCTGATACTTTTTTCAGTGACAGGCCTTTTATTGTATATTTAAATTCTTCGTTTCTTGCTCCAATGTGTAGTAACTTACATTTATCAATGTTGAGTTTCATCTGCTAATTTTCTGACCATTTCACAATACTGTTTAAGTCTCTCTGAATTTTATGTTGATCGGCAAGTGTTGTTGATTTACCACCCAGCTTTGTATCTTCTGCAAATTTTGAGAATAAGCTCGCTATGCCTTCATCTAAGTCGATTATATATATTTTAAAAAGCAATGGACCCAGCACGGACCCCTGCGGTACTCTGCTTGTTACGCCTCGCCATCTTGATTGGTGGCCACTTATGACTGTACGTTGTCTCCTTTCGTTGAGACAGTCTTTGATCCACTTCAATGCGTTTCCACCGATTCCATGAGTGGCAATCTTCTAAAGTAGATGCTTGTGGGGGACCGCATTGAAAGCATTTTGAAAATCTAAGTAGATTACATCTGCTGCTCTATTCGTGTCATACTCTTCGATGATGGTTTGAAAAAATTCTAGCAGATTTGTTAAACATGATTTGTTTTTCTTTAAACCGTGCTGTGCTTCGCGGATGATACCCAATTTGTCTAAATGTTCGACTATTTTCTCTTTCATAATAGAGTCGAGCAATTTTCCGATTAGAGATGTCAGGCTTATTGGCCTGCAGTTGCTTGAGCTTTGTCGGCCACCCCTTTTAAAGATCTTATTACACCGTTCGACCAGAAATGCTCTTATTGGCTTTCTCTTTAAATTAATTTTTTTAAAAAAATACTTAAAAACTGCAGTTTTCTAAATGCCTTGCCAGGGGGTTATCGCCAGTCATTAATCTATGTTAGTTAAGCGTTTGACTTATATTTGAATTATTTCAAGGGTGAAATTTTCGTAGTCGCCTTCGGATGCATTTTGATAGTTCTTAAATGTTGTTACTACCAAGTGACCTTCTTTTATTCCTTCATCATCTCTACTACTTCCCTACCTTGACCATGAATAGACGTGATTTTTGAGACCTTTTTTTTCTTGGAACGAAATGAGTGCTGTCTGCTGATAGATCACGATTTAAATTGAAAGTCACTAAATTGTTTAATTCCAAACTGATTAAATTAATTTTATTTTAAATCAGGATATATTCGCCCACAAGGATTATTTTCTTCTAAGAGAAGAAATCTAAATAAATTTTTTAAACGGGTTACCACTGCTTTTGCTCAAATTCAGGTGGCAACAGGCGGAAAGAAACATTGACAATAAATCACAAATGAAGGATTGGGAATTTACTACAATTATGTTTAATCAGAATCAAGGCATAGGGGTGGTAAAAAAAAAATCCCGTAATTAGATTAAGATTTTAAAGGCTAAAGCAGAAATATGTAGGAGTCGAATTTAAATTACGAGATTATACAGCCCTCAAGGATGAGATTTGATAATCGAGAAAGAACCCATATAAATCGATTAATAATTTCGCAATAGGGTAGAAGTTACCTCTTAAAATGATATCTGAACCATTTAAAAAATAGGTTATCAATGTGCTTCCAATCACAGAGGTAGAGCTCGCCGTCGCAATCAACGATAATGTAACAACATCAACATTTAAAGTCCTTTTCTAACACGAATCGCATTCGATTACTTAGCTAAGTTAGAAAGCAAAAATTAGACGGTCTGAGTACGATATTCTATGATCAAAAATCAAGCAAATGAATTCAGAGTCAGAAATCCACGAAAACAGGTGCAGCGTTTTTATGGGGTAAATTAATACGAGTATAATAGGCTTTAAATCCGATGGCAAACTTGGATTTACAGTGGCAAGACTTAGAAATCATAGTACTTCAGTGTATAAACGATGTCCTTCTCCTTGAAACCATTTCAGTTGTGTGTTTATCGAAACTGTGACCTAATTAAAACCGCCAAGGCAAAAACAAATAAATTACATCATCTGGAATTTTGCCTTATAGAATTTGAGTAAAATTCGGAGTCACAACGTTTGTACATTAACAACTGCGTCAAGAGACTTTGCAAAAGAATAAGGGGTAAATTTTAAAATCACTTAAACTAATATCAAGTCCGTATTTATAACAACAGTTTTCATCTAAATCAAGAAGGCAATTGCGGCTTTAACTGATAGAGATATAGCAGCCTCCAAAAATTCTACAAGTCGACAGGAACCAGTAACCACGTAACAGGCAAATTTCTGGCAAAGAGGCAGTTAAAAGAACCAAATAACCAAGAAACAAGGGAAACAACCAAGGGAAGAGACAATTCAGGAAATCGGCAGTGCTATCGGGGATCGAAACGTCTTGTAGAAATTTAAACTTAGCTAAATGTGTACAACTGCACACATTCTATGAAAAATGAATTTAATTGTATTCTCTTTTCTTTGAGAAGACTAAAGCAATCACCGCCAGATAAGTGACAACAAATACTGACTTTATTTGAGAATTTAGTATCTACATATAATTACAAAATGACTAATAAATTCGTATGTAGGGTAGAAGTGGAGTGTTATACTAAACTTAAAATATAAATTAACCAAGTTAATGGTATACATGGAAATAAATATTGAGTAGGAACTATAGAATAGTAGCGGAGTTTAAGCTGGCTAACATTAAATTAAAATCAATAACGCTGTTGTCTATCTAACGCACAAAATAATTTGATTCAATTCTTACCAAGACGAGAACTTGGTGAGAAATAAGCACGTAATAAAGCGACTTAAGCAAGTAGTCACAACTATAGAATATTTCGTTTTACAATGGAGACACCAAACATGTATTGAGAGTTACAGCGGCTAGTACTCACTGTTGACTTTGAGATGGTTAATTATGCTTTCAAAAATCATCGTAAGTAAATAATAGCACATAATAGCAAGTTTAAAAATATATGTTATGTAGGCAAATCAAGAGAAAGTTTAATACGATGAAAATAATATATTTAATAAAAAAATCGAAACAAGAACATGAGCTTTGTCTTTGTTACGTTATCAGTAAAATGTTCATCAGAGAGGCTATATGAGACGAGCATTCCAAACGTATTTTTTACTGTCGAGAAATTGAAGGGTCGCAACTATCCCTATTAATCGACGAATTTGATTAGGAAAAACGCCCAATTCTATCCAATATGCGAGTAAAGGACACAAAAATATTTAGAGATATAAGAAAGATGAATCTATAGAAGGAAGTTAAACTTGATTGCGCTTACCTAGCTCACCTATTATTTACCAAATATAAAAGGTTTATTAGAAGAGGACTAGAAACAGTAGAGTTTATAAGTGGTAATGGCATTAGTATGTACTAAAATGGAAACAAAATCGATGCGAGTAACTATTGTCCTATTAGTTTGACTTCAATTATGTTAAACTCTCAAAATCAGAAATAAGAAATTGAATAGTTGGTGATGCCATGTCAAATAATCTAATTAAAATCAATGCATAGATTTTGCCAAATATATTCGCCACTATCTGCCTTTGTGATTTTTTAACAAAATGATTTTTTCTCAGATGCAGCAACAGCAGTAGATATTTTTGACTTACATTTTTAAACAAGCTTTTGATACTGTATCAGATAAGGAAGATGTTAATGGAAAGTAAAATGTATACAATTATAGGGAATAATTTTAATTAGATAGCTTGGTACTCAAATCATTCACAGTGGGTATACCTACGCGACGCATACCCGGACTAAGCTCCAATTACTAGTTGAGCTCTTCAAGGAGTACTATTTGGCCCACTTTTGTTTATAGTGTGCATATGTGATCCTGATAGCGGTTTAATTAGTAAAATCTCATAATTTGGGCAATACAAAATTATAAAAATGCCGTGTGGAAATGCAGTGAGAGAACTTGCAACGTAACATAGATAAAACTCTCGAATAAGCAGGTGAATTTCATCATATTTAAATGAATTTCAAGCAATTAAGAATTAGAAATTCAAATACAAATAAACAAATAAATTACTATAAATATTATATATTGGTTAACTGAGGAAGGAACCAGGAGATATTAATTTTAGAAGACCTTAAGTTGCTGTAACAATGCAGGCAATCTTCCAAGAAATATATAAGATATTGAGATATATTGCCAAGACTTTTAGATATATGTCATAATATATCATTCCACCTCCATATTAATCTTAACTCCGTCCATGTTTCAGTAAGCACTAACGACAATTGAGTAAAATTGTTACACCAGCGATTCATCATTGCAATAACTGAAAATTTCGTCAGTTATAAAATCCCGCAAAGGTGAAAAACAAAAATACGTTAACTAATGTTTGAAAATCGACTTGAATATTATGTTAATGTAAATATCACCTAAGACAAATAATAGATGAGAACATCTAAGAAACAAGCAAACTCAAAAAGCATGTGTAAAAATACCCATTTCATACTACTTTGCACTTTGCTGCTATTCCACACTTAAGTACCAGCAAAAATCACAAGACCCACTTGCCGCCAGTTCACTAAAGAAGAAAAAGAAAAGGTGGTAGGTGAAAGACCAGTTATTCAACTACAAAGACAAGACGCATTTTAAAGTAATATTTATCGATTTATTTTTTTGAACAAACTAACTGTAGTGCTTTGTACATTTGTCGGCAAGGCATTCCAAGGATGTGATATGGAATGAAAAAAGAAATTTGTGACGTCTTGTTAAAAAATTTTTACTTGCTTTGACATTTTATTTTTAGTGTCATTTCAGTTATTTCGCTCAAAAATTAGGGCAAAATTTATATTGGTAAACCGGATTAGAATTTTAAAGACTTCTATAAGTTAGCTCAGCCGATTCCGTTCTTTTGGTGAAAGTAAAATGGGTGCTTTAGTCTTCCTTCGAACTACCTTTTTCTAAGTTCATGACCTAATTTCGCCACTCAACGGTACATGAAGGCTTATATTTTGAATAATATTAATTATTCATATATCATCTAACCTACTTCTTCCTCTTCAGTCATTCCTTTCCTTATATTGTCACATTTCTCTCCAATACTATATACCGAGAGTGAAGAAACGAAGAAAACAGAAGAACGACGTTCCAACCCTTAATAGGAGTATTACGACATTCCGGAGACAGTATTAGCTCGAGCACTGACTAAAAAGGCTGGCTACTGATTAACCATTAACTACGAACTGATACTTTCGTCTTCTGTTATCTAACAAGAGGAAAGTTTCGACGGCAGCGTCTTATCCTAGGAACAGCTACAGTATATCTTTCTTGGGTGTGGGAGTTGTCGTTTGTTTTCATTTCTGTTAGGTAAAGAATCAATAAAATCGAAACTTAATTTTGTGATAATAATACGGATTCTTTCGCCTTTTTCAGGTTTGAGTCCAGTTATGAAAATGCTTTGAATAGTATTCCAGAGGTCACAAATTCTCTAAAATTAGTGTATCACAGAAAACCTTCCTGTAGATGATGAATATTTTGGGGTGGTATGGAGGTTGTTAGAGGAGGGATTCTTTGATAAGGACCATTTAATCAATTAAACCTTAAATGTTATAGTTAATTGGAAACCTTGTTCTACTCTGGAGTCCAATACAGAGATCATTCCCCATCTAAAGTCAAAATTGTTTTGATTAAAAAAAATTAGTTTGGATTTTTTCACTGAAAATAATGCTGGAGAGCAGATAATGAGCAATGTAGTTAGATCTAAATTGTTCTTACCTTAATTACAAGATTTATGCCGAAAACTTGGTAGCAATTATCCCTCAGTCATACTATTTATTAAAAATTGCAGAGCAGTTTATAAATTGCTGCCCCTTAGGGAAAGTTTCAGGCTCAGATCAGTAATTAAAACCTGGTACATTCAACTAAAATTGAGAATAAGAAAGAAGATGGTGTTACCTTAAAGTTTAATACTAAACAGCATGGTAATAAAAATGCATGGTTAGGGTGTAAGTTTCATTATCTTCTAAATAATTTTTATTTAAACTGCAAAAAATATAACAATTACCAAGCCAGACAAAGACGAGCCACATAATTACAGTTATGTACAAGATGTCTGTCATTTAAACATACTGAAAGGCATTGCCCTAGGTTTCAAAGCAAGCTAATGTTCCCTTTCAGGAGTGTCATTCCTCAGCTCATGTAACTCCTATGTGTACTGATATGGTACTATTCCTTTCCGCTGCCAAATCTGTAAAAACAGAAGGAGAAAAAAATGACTAGCATTTATCTCTTCAGCAGATAATTCCAACACGGTCTTGTTATTGAACTGCAAAACGCCATCAGGTTATGTTTCTTTACCATTTTGGCTAGATGGTGGAGCTCAAATCTACATCTTAGGTTATAGTACAGTAAAACAATATGTAGTTAATGACACACCTATCGAGAACCCCCTGATTAGCTTACAATTGAATGAATCAGTAAGTGGATATTTCTTTGATACCAATATTATTTGGCCAAATTCAGAGATATCTAAAGTGTATTTTATGTGTACAATCTTTCTAATTAGAATTGTCTTTTAGGAGAATTTTATCTTCTTTGGAGAAACTACAAAAGATGAGTATACCATTGAGTCAGATTCTACCAAACTATACTAAAAATAGTGTAAAAATTGCAGGAATTTGAGGAAATGACATTTTACAACATTTTCAAGTGTTTAAATTACGAGAATTAATGGGTGGCCAGATACTGAGAGTTTCAAATGGATTCATACCTATAAGGTGTCTATTTAGTCTCTAACTGCAGAAATTTTTAATAAATTTATCCTTGGTGTTGATTTAAATAACTCTAAAATATCTTGTGATAACTCTGTGATAGAACGGGTTAAGGCAGCGTTAGTTTCAACTCCTATCACATATTATTTAAAACCACGATGCTCCCACGTGCATCTCCACTTCAAAGCTTAGCGCCTTATCGCCTCTACCGGATGTCAATGTTTAAACAAGGAGGTTATCGTCCCCCCGTTCGCCCCCATACGCCGACCGGGCAGATTGAGTTAGGCTTATGGGCAGATAAGGCATTGTTCCCAGGCTCGGCTGTGCATTCCCTTGAAGCTCCCACTCCATTTTTCCCCACGCCAAGGGAGTGTCTCGACTCTTTAGATGGAAACTTTACCACTAAGATCAGATTTAAGATCCAGATTTTCGTCGCGAAACATCACCACGACCCTTTCTCACTTTGTGCGCAGAGGGACCTCGACCTCGAGATTCACCATCACTTTTCCAGAAGGAGGACAATATCCCTTGAGTGCCAAGGTTCGAGCCTTTCGTGACGCCAAGCCCCCAAGGCTTCCCCCTCGTGTTCAGAAAGAGAACAACATTAGAACAGCCATTGTTCTTGAGCCCGTAGACAAGAGACGGTTCTCACCCCTTCCCCTGTTGTTCAGAAGAGAACAACATTAGAACAGCCATTGTTCTTGAGCCCGTAGACAAGAGACGGTTCTCACCCCTTCCCTTGTTGTTCAGAAGAGAACAACATTAGAAAAGCCATTGTTCTTGAGCCCTTAGACAAGAGACGGCTCTCACCCCCCCTGTTGTTCAGAAGATAACAACGTAGAACAGTCATTGTTCTTCAAGCCGTTCGTCGAGAAACGGTTCTCATTCCCAAGACGCCACGTCAGGATCATTTTATCCCCCCCCCTCCGGCTGGAACTCGCCAGCGGACCGAAAATTCCTTCACTTCGCCCTCCACTGCACAACTAATATAAAATTACGTAAGCTGAACGTTACCTTTGAGTATTTAATCTTTTTGTCAATTCTATCCTGTGCTTTAAATGGTTTAGCGAACCATCCCCTCTCTTTAACTCTATATTTGTTTTACCTTTTTAAATCCGTCAATCCTCGGATTAGCCCGAGCCCCCACGACCCTTTCCATTCTCTGTTTATGTCAATATTTTCCGTTTTGTGTATTGTTGATAGTTATTATTAATAAAACTCTATTTTATTAATGATAGCAATATTATTATCCTTGAGCTCAGTTTCACTTCTTAAGCATATCGAAGATACATAATATCGGCCCGCCAGACATTAACGCACTCTGAAAATAATTAAAGAAGTTCCCTCAACGAATAGTTATATATGGTATATCATCGAGAGTCCATTCTACGACATATATATATATATATATATATATATATATATATATATATACTATTTAAATTTGGTGTCAGGGGTGGGGTTTAACGCTATATCTTTGCAAACACTGGTCTCAGTGAGTAAAGCATAGTGTTATTCGTTATAATAATAGAGTATAGTAGTTCCCTTTTGTTTTAACGATTGCTACCCCCTTTTTTGAAACTTAAGAAGCTGGAGTAGCTCAAGGAACTGTTATAATAATTTGTTGGTGTTTTTTTGGTGATTTTAGTCAGTGGTTAGTTAGATCGAGAAACCAAGTACGAATAGGTCAGTGCCCATATTTAGGTAGGCTAATTCTATAGAGGCATAATTCTTGTTGCAAGGAATTTTAGTTGATTGACTAGTGCGCCCCCAAGTGCAAAGATGTCTCGGTTCGAAATCTTTAGAGCCCAAGGAGAATCCTTGGGACTCTCCGGAAAAGAACTAATTGAGTACGTTCAAGAGGAGCAAAGAAAAGAGCGTAAAGAAAAAGAAAAAGAAAGAGGAAGAGAAATACAACGAGAAGAACGAGAAAGAGAAATCTAACGACAAGAACGAGAAAGAGAAATACAACGAGAAGAAAGAGAAATCCAAAGAGAATAAAGAGAAAGAGTAATCCAACGAGAAGAAAGAGAAAGAGAGGAACGGATAAGACAAGCTGAGCTTCACCATCAGATTGAATTAGCTCGTGTTGAAGCAGAGATACAGTCCGCCAGTTCCCGTTCCGAAGCCCCCCCCAATCTCTCACTAAAGCTCCCCAATTTCAGGGATGGAGAGGATTTCGGAGCATTTTTAGCCCACTTCGAAAAGATCCTCGAAATTAATAACATGGATCTGGAGGCTGAAGGTGTAGCAAGATTACTTCCCCCGTTAAATTGTAAATTGCGCGAAATTTTTATATCTTTACCATCTGAGTGTACAATTAACTACAGCACCTTAAAAGCTGAGTTATTGGCCGCTCATAATATGACTCCCGATTTCTACCGCCAAGAATTTCGAGGAGGTCGTATTAAACCCGGACAGACGTTCCGTCAATTCAGATACATTCTTCAGAGGAATTTTAAATTTTGGTTAGAATCCTTAAAGGTTGATCCGAACTACGAGTCCTTAACAGACTTCGTGTTGCGAGATTGATTTTTGGCGTCTCTCCCGACGGAGATCCACGCGTTCGTCAAGGATCGTCGGTACCAGACCTTTAAAGAATGTACCGAAGAAGCGAATGTCTATGCCGCAAGCCATAATTTATACCCAAAGGAGAATCGAACTTCTCCCCAATCCCCCTACAAGGAAAGAAGGAAGGATTCGCGCCTCTTCACAGGAAAGCTGACGAAGTTTCTGAGCCCCGTAAAACCCCAAAACTTCTTTCCCCAAAACCAACAACGGGACTCCAAACCTCCCGTTAAGATTTCTCCTCCATCTCTCTTCCCGAAGCGACCAATCATATGCTACACCTGTGGTGTAGAAAACCACATGAGCTGGAATTGCCCCCAAAATTCTAGGCTTAAAAGCGGACCAGCCCACCAAGTCACCAGATTAATGCAACCCCGGCTCTCCCGGTGGTGCAGACCCAAGCAGGAACTTCTCCCCCCCCCCCCCCGTCAGGCCACCAGGTAAATTTTATTTTTGATAAAAGTTCATCGGGAACTTTGAAATTTGAGAAGGGCAGCGTGAACGGCTGTCGAGTATCGACTCTCGTCAGGGACCCAGGATGTACGTGTTTCATTGTGTCCGACGAACTCCTCCCCCCAGTGGACCCTAACCACGAAATATTTGCGGTGGTACATGACTACCTTGGGTGGGCGAACCAATTCCCCGTCGTTAGATGTTACCTGCAGTGTCAATATTATGATGGCTGGGCTGAAGTCATTTCAGCACCCATACAATTCTGTTCCATACTTATAGGACAGAGCCCCTAAGTAAGTTCCGACCCTGTGTCTCAGGCCGCCCTTCCTCGAGGCCGAGCTAAGAAAGAAGCCCAGGAGCCCGTCCCCATCAGAACCCCGATACCGTCCGATTTTTCGGAGACCCCTAACCAGGACTTTAGGACAACACAAAAGGAGTGTGAATTACTAACACCCTTAGGCGATAAGGCCCAAGACGAGAACACGGAGACTGTCCGTGGATCACAAGAAAAAAAGAACCCCCAACGCGCCCATGGAGATACCTTCGTAGAACTGGACGAAACATCGGCGCTTGAAGAAGATTACCCCGCGGAATCCCTTAATGTAATACAGATAGTGTGCACCCAACCTGTTTCCAATTACCCTCCTCCTTCCCTACCAAGCGAGTCTTTGGAACCCTCTGACCTGGATATTGACGCGCAGCTGACACCACATCAAAAGAGTCAGCTACGAGAACTATTTAAATGGAGTCACCATTTAACCCCCCCTATTAGCTCTTTTCGAGCGACTGCGCCAAAATGGCCTCACCATTGGCCCCAGCAAATGCCATTTTGCCCACGAAACCATAAAATATTTGGGTTTCAAAATAGGACAAAGCCAGTTGGGTCCCCAAGAGGATAACATTAAGGCAATCGCCGACATGCCCCTCCCGATTACAAAGAAGCAATTAAGATCGTTCCTAGGATCAGCTTCGTACTATCGGCGATTCGTTCCGAATTTCGATGCAATTTCGGCGCCCCTCAGCTCCCTAATAAAAAAAATTCACCCGATCGTCTACGTTGGAATGATGTCGCTATTTCCCATTTTAATCAGCTCAAGAGTAAGCTCATTTCTGCCCCCATTTTAAAGTTGCTCAACCCGGAAAAATCCTTTGAGATTAAGACCGACGCGTCCAACGAGGGCATTGGAGGTGTACTCCTTCAATACGAGGATGACATAACAAGTCATCCAGTTGTATATGCTAGTCGTCAATTATTACCACGCGAAAAGAGATATGCCACTATAGAAAAGGAAGCCCTATCAATTATCTGGGTCATAGATAAATTCAAGATGTACTTTATAGGTCAAGAATTTCCGATTGGAACCGACCACCGTCCGTTAGCCTATATTAGGAATGTGCGACACTCCAACGGCCGCATCATGCGCTGGAGTTTACTCTTTCAAGACTATCAATTTAAAATAAATTATATAAAAGGTTCCGATAACCAGGTCGCTGACGCACTCAGTAGGAATGCGTTAACGAATAGCGTAGAGTAATAGTATTCATAGAATTAGTATCTCCATGTAGGTATATAGCGTCTTGTACGACTTGAATTAAGATTCTCTTGTAATATATTTAGTTAATGTATATGTCTGAATTTTGTAACGCTCAATGTCTATTTTTTTTGTATGTATATATATTTGTACCCATTAATTTACGTATAAATTATTTTGTCCCATATGTACTATATTTATATCATTTCATTGTTCCATGCCTTTTTTTTTATTAAGTTTGTATTAAAGGTTATTTTCCCTTATAATCAAAAGATCAAAATAATCATATGTATTGAGGTAATACGAGTTAGGTGCAGGAAGGTACGGTTGGTACAAGAAGACGAGTTCCCCACAACGGAGCTCGATCGTTGTCCCTTCTCTCTTTTTTCGAAGTGACAACTTCCCTCGGAATGGAGGGGTGTGATAGAACGGGTTGAGGCAGCGTTAGTTTCAACTCCTATCACATATTATTTAAAACCACGATGCTCCCACGTGCATCTTCGCTTCGAAGCTTGGCGCCTTATCGCAGCCACCGAATGTCAATGTTTAAACAAGGAGGTTATCGTCCCCCCGTTCGCCCCCATACGCCGACCTCGCCAGATTGAGTTAGGCTTATGGGCAGATAAGGCATTGTTCCCAGGCTCGGCTGTTCATTCCCTTGAAGCTCCCACTCCATTTTTCCCCACGCCAAGGGAGTGTCTCTACTATTTAGATGGAAACTTTACCACTAAGATCAGATTGAAGATCCAGATTTTCGTCGCGAAACATCACCACGACCCTCTCTCAATTTGTGCGCCAAGGGAACTCGACCTCGAGATTCACCATCACTTGTCCAGTAGAAGGACAATATCCCTTGAGTGCCAAGGTTCGAGCCTTTCGTGACGCCAAGTCCCCAAGGCTTCCCCCTCGTGTTCAGAAAGAGAACAACATTAGAACAGCCGTTGTTCTTGAGCCCGTAGACAAGAGACGGTTCTCACCCCTTCCCTTGTTGTTCAGAAGAGAACAACATTAGAAAAGCCATTGTTCTTGAGCCCGTAGACAAGAGACAGTTCTCCCCCCCCATGTTGTTCAGAAGAGAACAACGTAGAACAGCCATTGTTCTTCAAGCCGTTCGTTGAGAAGCAGTTCTCATTTCCAAGACGCCACGTCAGTATCATTTTATCCCCCCCCCCTTCGGCTGGAACTCGCCAGCGGACCGAAAATCCCTTCACGTCGCCTTTTACTGCACAACTAATATGAAATTACATAAGCCAAACGTTACCTTTGAGTATTAACCCTTTTGTCAATTCTATCCTGTGCTTTAAATGGTTTAGCGAACCATTCCATCTTTTTAACTCTATATTCGTTTTACCTTTTCAAATCCTTTAATCTTCGGATTAGCCCGAGCCCCTACGACCCTTTCCATTCTCTGTTTATGTCAATATTTTCCGTTTTGTGTATTGTTGATAGTTATTATTAATAAAACTCTATTTTATTAATGATAGCAATATTATTATCCTTGAGCTCAGTTCCACTTTTTAAGCATATCGAAGAAACATAATATCGGCCCGCCAGACATTAACGCACTCTAAAGATAATTAAAGAAGTCCC
Source organism: Ceratothoa steindachneri (assembly GCA_963969495.1). Taxonomy (NCBI): domain Eukaryota; kingdom Metazoa; phylum Arthropoda; class Malacostraca; order Isopoda; family Cymothoidae; genus Ceratothoa; species Ceratothoa steindachneri. The sequence goes on from OZ018326.1 coordinate 85,781,756, forward strand.
CTTAACGAATAGTTATATATGGTATATCGTCGAGAGTCCATTCTACGACAAACTCTAATGTAAATGTGCCAAGTAATAAGAATTTAATTTCTGTACCTGTGAATAATAAATTTTTAGCTTTTGACAATTGCATAAATATACCCAAGAAACTGTGTCACGATACTGGAAGCTCTGGTGTAATTTCCTCTCATGTGCCCTCTGTAGACCAACCTGTCCATAAAAGTGAAATATTTGTTAGAGCAAAACATAGTAAAAGGAAGCAACAGATTAAAGCCTTTCTTGATTTTAGAGTCAACAGAGTCTGATAAAAATTGCTTTAGCTTTTTAGTTTATCATAACCATAGATATTAATATTTTAGATATAACACCAATACCTTTGGTTTACTAAAATCTCCCTTCCTTTTAAATCATATAATATTCCATCATGCTGAAAGCTGTCATCAGCTCGTCGTGAGGAACATTCTGTTTAATAAATTTTATGAAGATAGTATGATTTACACAGATACTGATAGGGACCATATTGTTAACATTAGTCACAAAGTTTCAGACACCCTGGCAGAAGCCGGCTTTACCCTTAGACAATGATGTAGTAATGATAAAATTCTTCTAAATACTCTGAATTTAGCCAGAAGGATAACCTCCCTACCTGAAACAAAAGTTTGAGGGTATGTTTTTGAACCAGAAAGAGATAGTTTATCTATAAAGGGTCCTGTGCTGGATGTCAATTGTAAAACTAAGAGGGACATTTTAAGTTCTGTTTCATTAATATTTGACCCTTTGGAAAATTATTAGTCCTTTATTAGTGACTACCAAACACTTTATAAGAAATTATGTAAAAATAATCTTTCTAGGGATGAGCAACTTTTACGGGAATTATTAACTAAATGGTAACATTTTGTTAATAAATTTAATGTATCCATGTCCAATAATATGTCCATTCAAATAAAAATGGCAAATTCAGATGAACACTGTTCTTTAGTAGTTTCTGCAGATGCTTCCAAAGGAACATATGGATTTATTGCCTACTGTATTCAGAATAATTGTTCTAAATTGTTATTTAAACTGTCTCCAATGCCTAGTAAAAATCTTGCCTACTCTAGAATTGCTTGCCAGATACTTGGCAATGCAATGTGTTATTAATATTGTCTCAACTAAAAAAATAATCTTGGTGCACACCAAATCACCTTTCTCACTGACAGTCAAGTGGCTCTTGCTTGCGTTTTGGCAGGTAGAGTTGTTAAGAAAAATATCTTTGACACTAATAGAGTGAAAGATATGAATATTTTTACAGAGAAGTTTCTTAGGAGGAACATTATTGTAAAGTTTCCATATGCATCTGAACATAACATTGCTGATGTACTTACTAAACCTATTTTCATGACCAAATTTTTGAAAGAAATAGAAACGTGGCTTAATGGTTGTGTTTGGATTACTGCTCCTAGAAAGAGTAGCCCAGAAGACAACTTCGGTGATTATCTGTTCTTCACAAACGAGTCCTTGTCCATTGTGTTACCTGTGGGAGAGAAAGGGGCTAATAAAGTAGGTGCTATTGATATAAATAAGTATTCTTCGTATAACAAATTGTTTTCAGTCACTTGTATAGTATTTACAGCCACTAAATTATTTAAGACCGAAATTCTAGATAGGTTAGCTATTAAAAAAACACCCTTGTATATCTTATGAAATGTATGCCACCTACATCTTTTTCTATTGAAAAAGATTTTTTAGAACAAAAACCTTCTTCATATGTTAATGTACCTAAATTAGTTTAAGATTTTAATTTGTTTATAGTTGTCGCAGAAAATGGTCAATGTAACACTTTCATTGTTTTGATTACGAGGGAGTATTATATAAGCAGAGTGAAAATTAACCAAATGTAGGTTAACAAATAATCGACTATCTTGGAGGTTCCGATATTACAGAAAACGGGTACAAAAATCACTTTACTAATATGCAAATTAATATTATTTTACAAGGTTAAAAGGAGTTTTAAAACAAGCTATATACACATTAGATGTACATGGGTCTCAGCGGCTGAAAGGGGGGAGACTTGGTGAGGACGCTCACCGTACAAACAAACGAACAATATTGACCGAGGGTCTCTCTAATGTCCTTGAGCGTATACAAAGCCACACTGAGGGAGGAGTAGGTGAGGGACACTTGCACAGGAGAATTGCGTGTTGCTGATACCTAGAAGATTTGGTTCGAGGGAGTAATACTTGCCTTGGCGCAAAGTTCAAATAATAATCTCTTGACACTGTCTATTACAGGGTGAACTTAGATCTTGCTTTAGAGTAACACATGAATGGAAACTGAGCGCGCTTTGTGTGAGGAGTGGGTGGAAACGGGTCGAAGTAGACTCACGTGAATTAACGAGAATCCCCGTGCCATGAGGGGTTCTGCGAGAATTGTGTAGAGTGCAACGGGTGTCGAATAGCAAATACTGACGGAGCAGGGCGGGCGGCTGATACTGACCTCCTACTCTGGCGCCGGAGGATAAATAGCGGGGTTGAAGGGGGGTATTTCCCCTCTGTCTGAAAGAGAAAGTTCCATGGTCAGACTTATGGGTAGACGAGAATGGTATCGCCCTTTTTGCTCGATCACGGGAAGGTTCCTAAGCAGGCGAGGTTTAACTTTGTCCGACTTCAGATGGGACCTTTTGGGCTCTCAAACTTGTCGCAGCTTTCTGAGATGGCGGCATTTCAGGTCACCGCAGGGTCTCACGGCGTCTCAGAATTTCGCACCTCCATTAGCGCAGACAAAAAGGGTCACTCAGGTGTCTGTATTCCCTATATCCATTGAAGGGCGTGACGGCGCGTATCTTCCTCTCTCTCTCTCTGATCTGTAACAATAAACACTGATGGTATTTTAAGATCAAGAGTTAGAATGTCTAAAGATTTAACATTCATCTATGATGCTGTTAATTCTGTAATTTGTAACGCCACTAATCATTTAACTAAATTGATCATCAGAAACTCTCATCTATGTTGTAGTCATTTAGGGATTGAATCTACTTTAAAACATTTAAGTAAAACAGGCTAGACAGGGCCGCCTAAAAAGGTAATAAATGAATGTATCTTGTGTACTAAATACAATACTCTAGCATTTACTGCTCCTCCTGAAACAGTGTTGCCTAAAGAAGAGTACAGTTTGTTAAACCCTTTGAAAAAACAGGATTATATTATACTGGTCATTTATTTATTAAAAATCTTTTAGATATAAAACGAAAAATTACATTTTAATATTTACTTGTATGAACACCAGAGCAGTTCATTTTGAGGATGTAGAAAATATGTAGGTGGAGCAATTTGTTATGGCCTTTGTTAGGATTTATACCAGATATAGTTTACTCAGAATCGTGTAAACTGACAAAGCAAAATCATTTATTTCTAGTGCATCCGTGTTATCTAATTTAATGACTTCTGATTTTTTCAACAAAGATTTCATGAATATAATCTTATTCTTAAGGCCCTACCGGCTAATGTTATTTGGTGCTAGCGGGGAAATACCAATAAAAACAATTAAAGAGTGCATTTATCAAACCTTTGGTAGATCATGTATTAAAGAATCCAACTTCATTACAGCAAAGGAAGGCAGTTAGTTAGCCAGAAATAATAGGCCTCTAACATATATAGATTCTGATGATTCTTTAGAAGTAATAACCCCTAATCATTATCTGGGACTATATTCCCTTCTCTCATCATATCTGATGAACATCTTGATGTTGATGATGAAGAAATTAGAGAAAGTCTCATTAATTCGATTGAAGAGAGAAATAATCATTAATAAATTTCAAAAGGAATGGTATACTAATTATTTGTTGTCATTCAGAGAAAAAAACACACAGACTTGTTTTGTATAGATTCCCTACATTTAGATAAACCTAAATTTCTTCACATTGGTTTGGTAGTTTTAATAAACCATCCTCTTAAACCTAGCCTGTATTGGAGCTTGAGTAAAATTAGAGAGCTAGTCCCCAGAGAAGATAACTTAATAAGGGCTATAAATGTTTTAAAATCAGATAAGAGTCCTTTAATACCATCTGTTATTAATCTCTTTCCACTGGAGTTGGACAGTGATTCTCATTTTGAAAATGTCAAAGATAACATGGGGGAAGGAGAGCAGTCTGTTCAAGCTGGCTAGCGATTAACAATTAACTACAGATTGATACTTTCGTCTTCTGTTATCTATCATGAGGAATGTTTAGACGGCAGCGTCTTATCCTAGGAACAACTACAGTATATCTTTCTTGGAGGTGAGAGTTGTCGTTTGTTTTTAATTCTGTTGGCTATAGAATCTATAATATAATTGATATACAATTAATACGGAACTAGAGGATGTACTTAGTATAATTCTAGAAGTAAATAGGAGTACTGAAATAATACTGTAGAGAACGTGATAAACTCATTGAATAAAAGGGAAAGTTAAATCATTTATAATTTAATTACATAAGATATTATTTTCGGAAAATAACGATTGAAAGAGTGCGGTGGTTTTAAGTAATTAGATGTTGTTTTGAGTACTATAAAAAGCGTAGTTGTTAAAGTACTAGGTGCTGAGAATTTAATAAGTATGTGTAATTTTAGTTCTATAATGGGTTTGTGTTTGGTTGTACAAATTTTAACAGGTTTCAGTATTACAAACTCCGGTAGCATTTAAGGAGACTAGAAATGCAACGAATAGTCCAAATAAGGTCTCAAAAGTACTTAATATAGAGAAGAAATAGCGTATTCGAGTTAAAAGCTAAATAGCTTCTTTATTTTCTAGAAAGCTACTTTCCTAATGTAAAACTACAGGGTGTTGTTGTTAATTTTTTTTTCTATCAGTCGAGATGATGACAGCTTAATCCTTTGGCAAAGTAAGTTGTGTTTAAAATTTCACCACCTATATTGTAATTTCTTTCAATATTATCTGGCCAATGTGTCCTACCTTATACATTTCTACATTTGAGGCTCAAAAGTTTTCAGACTTTTATAATTTTTCATATAAAAATGTTAACTAATTGCACTTACTTTTAGTATGTTTGTCTCAAGTTTGAATAGGAAATAGGAAATATTTATGGCGAAAACCCTTTCCAGTAATAAATACAATCTTTTGATGGCGGCAGTCAATTTTTCAATGACATTCCTTGTCCTGCATGCCTGCTTCATTTCTTATTGTCATACTGGAGACCAAATTTGTGATGACATCTTGACTAATATTGCTTAGTTTTTATTAGCGGTAACTCTACATCTCACTATGTCGGTCGGTCCATGTTTTGCTTTTTGTTGTTTGTGTCATAACATTGTAATTATTCGGCCGTTTTTAACAAACTTTGAAACACTTATATTCTCTTACATTCTCCTTCGAATGTTATAATTGTCAGTCTTCCAAAGGTAGCCGGGGAATTATTTAGAAATAACATCATAACTATTCGACCGATTCTAACGAGATTTTAAATTCTTTTGTTGTTTTACATTCTCTTTTGAATGATATAATTGTCAAGGTCCTTCCCAAGTTATTCCTGGAACTATTTAAATTTTGAAGGTCATAAATCAGAATAAGTGAGACCACGCTACTTTTGGTCAGCAGACCTTGTTGTTTAACATTGCTCTATCGATTTGGTCGACTTCCTCGCGAACAGATTTCTTCAAATCGTCCAATGTACGGGGATTATGCGCAAACACACGTCCCTTGCGGTTTCACCACAAGAAAATATCAAGCTTGGACAAATCAGGGGATGAGGTGGGCCAAAGAGTGTCAGCAAATCTGGAAATGCAGAAATCGAATAAATGAGGGTGAGCCGTCGTTTAATCCTGATGAAATCACACGTTATATTGGAATACGTTTCCGTCCTAAGTCCGGCATAAAGATGTTAATCATGTAACGCTCGGAGTTAAGAGGAACAGCATTCATTATTATTTCAAAATAGTAAGGACCATTGACGCCAGCTTTTTCAAATGTACAACAAACCATCACCTGCGGCTGTAAAGTTCTCTCAGGCTTTCACGAGCCCAATCACGTCATTCTGTTTATTTGCCATGTCACTGAGATGAAAATGAAATTAACAAAATGAGGTTGTCATTTGCCTCAAAAATTGCTTTCATCTCATGCACGAAGTTAAGCCGATGTGTATAGCCGCCTGTTCTCAACTGTTGCGCAATGACCAATTTGTAGGAGTAGAAATGCAGGTCTTCATGCAAAATATGCCCTCCAATCGATTTATATGATCCTTCTTTATGCTCTTTTTGAAAATTGGTGTTACATTTGCAAACTGTCTGGTCCCGATAAAATTTCTCTGATTCATTTAAAGAAATAGGAAGCCAATTATGTGGTTCACATAATTGGCTTCCTATTTCTTTAAATGGATCAGAGAGATTTTATCAGAACCAGCCAGTTTGTAAATTTTCATTTTTTAATATAAAACTAATTTATATTTAGCAATCTCAAGATTAAAAAGAGCATACTCCTCTACAAAAATGATTACGTTTTTGTATGGGAGGTAAGTTATTTGTATCTTCTCCTGTAACAACATTCGAAAAATGTTCCCATATAGGAAAATGATTTGGTATTACCTAATTAATAGGTAGCCAATTTATAGTAAAGGTGAATTAATTTTCTGACTCAAAAAAGTGATTCCTCACGAATCCTCTGATTTAGGCTGGGCTTACCGATGTGTTTCGGGTAATCAAGGTAGGGAAGGACTTTGAGAAAGGACATAGAAAAAATATCTTTTATTCTAATATGGGCTTACTAAAGGGGCAAGCGGCACATCACGAATTAATTTGCGGGCTCCACCACGGATTCTATTCAACGCGACAGGGCTTAGGTGAATTAAACAGGTTCCCTAACGCTAAAATGGGAACGAATTAATCTTAATATCTTAATATTAACTAGATCTTAGTCTTAATGATTTTTAATTATTTGCTTATGCGTTTCTTCTTATTGACTCAGGAGTCTTGACCTGATATCCGTTTTCCGCGTTCGTGTTTTGTGTTTTCCCGGGCGCACTTTCAACGACCGCTTGTCTCCTCTCTATTGTCATATATATTTTCACTCCTTATTTTCTATACAAATTAATATATACATTTTTATCTTCTTATTCCCATATTAGACATATTATTTTTTATGTGTGGAGTTTGTCAGGATTTAATATGACCCCCGCGCGTCCATTTTGTGGAGTTTCTCGCTGGGCCTATTGAATTCTGCAATTTGGTGCCAGTAGCCTAACTATTACATAACTCGAGTACCGCACCCTTATTGTCTGCACCGCATTTTCCGAATCAACAATAAGGTCACCCTCAGCATACTGAACTGACCTGATGCACTCTCTAATTGCCAATAAAAATATAATGAAGTAGTTGATGTACGACACACTTACTAGCTTTCGAAATGTTATATAAATAGATTTCTCTAATACAATATTTAATCTCGCTATTTATATATAATTATCTATACTTACTGTTTTAATTGATTACGATATTTAGAAACAATAGGTTTTTAGCATATTATTTTATTATTTATATTGATTTATGAACACTGAAAATTATTACCTTACCTAGTGGCTTTTAACGTTTACAATTTCATCCAAATTTAAAATTTTTAAGTTCCGGATAAAATGTAATTTCATATGTACATTTTTAGCAATATTTACATTGAATCAAATTATGGTATGATCGCTGTTTCAAATAGTTTCGCTAATGTGTATTTATACTACTTTTTTATAATTAATTGTCAGGGTTTTGGGGGGTCAGATGTTGGCTCTATTATTAGCCCGTTTTTTTTTTTCAATAGACATTTGCTAATTAATTCCACGCATATAACGGTTACCTTTTGTCTACTAAAGACCACAAACGTTTGCCGAAAAATATCATACTATTCCATTTGGCTTGATGGCTTATAGAACACGACAAAAGTATTTTAGTGGCATCTCAGTCGTCTCCTCCATTTTAATGTCTTTCATCACCACGACTTTGTCCTTTTATTATCCGGCTGAGAATTGAATCTTAGCTAGAGAAGTATTGACTCCTACCTGCAGTAAAAGTGAATAGAGCCTTAAGGAGAATTTCAACTTTGGGAATGACAATTGAATTCTACAAGGAGGAGAAATGAATTGTTCTAGGAGGAGCTTTGAATCGTAACGAGAGGAGGGTTGAATTTTACCGGGGCAAGTTTTGAATCGCTTATTGAGTAAAATTGAATTTTCCATGGAAGAGAAATGAATCATATTGGAAGGGTAATTGAATCGTCCTAAGAGGAGAGTAGGAATTTGAACATATTTTTTTTCTTAATTCACATTTCCAGGGAACCTTTTGGATTACCCAAGTATGAAAAACGCATCCATTGACTTAAATTAAAGTTGCCTTATGTCGCTTCTGACCTCGTTTAACCCCTTAACGCTTCCGTCCACCAATTGGACAGGGATCTATCGGTTCCGTCTCATTTAGACTTGTGTCGAGTGTGTTCTGAAGATGTGTTCAAATGTACCTAGTTATCGATCACCGCGGGAGATGACATCTTTATGCGTGGTATCCTTGGTAATTTTTATATTTTTATTTTCGGGCGATGACCGCTTCGGAGCCTTGCCACGACGACCCGTTCCTGGCGTAGGGGGGATTTCCACCCGGGTCGATATCCCCTGAAATGGCATCAAGTAGGGAATTTAGATAGATAGATTTGAAGCTATGATGTTATTCTATGTGTATGTGGATTATTTTTTGGATAATGGTTTCATGGTTACGGCGATTATTTTTTTACTTAAAACTAAAATGCGAAAATCAACGAGGGCATCACCAGCAGAAGATTTGTAATGAGATATATGTGAAGAAAGTGGAAAAATCCGGAAAATAAATACTCACAGTTCCTCTTCCTGGCATTTGATCACCAGATGTCAGCTGCATCACTGTTCATCAGAATATACTTAATGCCACCTTGCCTCGCTGATTGCACGGTGGTGGGATTTGTTGGAAAATTTCGGTGTAGGAAATTCTTTAAGGTTGAAGTGGAGAGTGGCACGGGTCTTGCATACGCTAGTAGGGGGAGGGGGGGCAAGGGTCTTGTAGTCACAAGTAGGGGGGGGGCGGCATGAGTCTTGCATTCACTAGCAGTGGTGGCATGGGTCTTGCATTCACTAGTAGTGGTGGCATGGGTCTTGTATTCACTAGTAGTAGGGTCGGTGGCATGGGTCTTGCATATACTAGTAGTGGGTGGTGGAATGCGTCTTGCATCACTAGTAGGGAGGGGGGGGGGGGTGATGAACTATGGCAAAACTGCATTCGGCAGGGGGCAAAATAGTGTTTTATGGTTTCGACCTTTGTTTCTGAGTGCGGGGAGTTAAGGAGTTAATTAGTGTGTGGCTGTGTGCTGAAGTGAATGGATGCGAGATTGTCTTGCCTAGGTAAGAGCCAGAGGAAAGTCAGGAGAGATATTCGAATTGCAAGCATTGATTGATATGTTCGATTATCCGAATGGGCTTTCTGTGAATGTTCGGATGGTTTTTATGTATGTGCAAGCTTTGTTTGTTGTTTTGTTATGTATGGTGGAAGATTTCCTGTATTCAGTGTCACTGAGGGTTGCATTTAAGGGAAAAATATTACTTATTAGAGAGATAAGGAAGGGTTGTTTGGCTTAATTTGGTGGATGTGAAATTAATGGTTTTGAATTTGAGTGGATCAATCAGTTCTGTTGCATCGTTTTAGTTTAGTCAAAAGGCGTGGCGGGTGACGAGGTGCTTGGGGTGTTTTGAACAATAGGCAAGATGATTATGTTATCCGCATAGCTGTGTGTTAATATGTTGTGATTTTGCAGACGGATGTCATGAAATAAAATGTTGAAAGAAGGCTGGGAGAAAGTAAGGAACCCTGCTGTACTCCATTTTGTAGTGATGCATTCGGGACACCATTTTGTGGTATGTTTCTTGTGCTTGTCGATTGGTGAAGTTGTCGACTGGCTATTTTTTTATAGTTAAGGTTAGGTGTGGTGTTTATTATTTAGTTAATGAGGCTGTGTCTTGTTAATGGGCAGAAGGGTCCGCTTATGTGGAGGGTGCAATTACTGCTTTGCCTGGTGGTAGGGATTACATGAGCTGGATAATTTTAGTTGTTGGTTTGTTGAGTGAGATGGGGTACGTTACGTAGCATTTATTGAAATATGAAGGTTGGTTTCTTTTCTTTTGTAGGTCAAGTGGGGCTTAGAGTATGGAAATACTGCAGGAAAAGTGAGTATTTTGTTTGGTTTGCAAATGTGTATTTTGCGATGTGATTTTCAGACATTTGGAATAGAGTTATGGGAGATAGGATGGTTGAATATTTCTATGATATTTTGACTCTATTATAGACCAAGGTGTTTTAGTTGAATATTCAATATGTTGTCGGGCCAAGAAACAGGCCCTTCAGGTCACTAGGTTGTTTAGGTTTTCTGATATCTAGCGAGCTCTTGTTTCTATCCTGAGAGCCTAGCCAAGTATATTAAAATCAGTGATACGAGGTAGAGAAAATAAGTATTTCCTATCTAAATTCCATGCTATCCTGGCAGCATAGGGAATCCTTAATGACCCTATGAGAAAGTCTATAAAAATTAACCATTTGTAATCCTTTAAAAGATTTCTCTATTACTTTCTGTGCCGTACTCTTAGGTTGGAATTTAACGTGGATAAGTGATCATCTTAGTAGCTACTGCTGTGATTGGACTTTGCTCTCTAAGGCTCATTGCTAGTATCAATTTTCTTCATTAAGTTTTCTTTATTGACTTCAAACATGCTTAAATTAATCAATGAAGGATCGCCTTTTTAAACAGGTTTGTCGAGATATGCCTGTGTAGAATAACTCGGCGTTTATAGTCGTACACAAGCACGAGCCGACAGCTGACTAAAAGCCGCTGGAGATAGGTCTGGGGCGATTAATAAAAAGTGCGATTTACGGTTGAGCTGGTTTTGACTAATGGCTTGCCAAGTTGCAGTTCAAAGGATATATAAATACAATACCCCAAAATATAATTTTAATATATATAATAAAAGAGGGCAATTTATATAGTATATACAAAAGGGGTGAACAAGTTAATTATGGTAGTTAAATGAATTAAGTGAATATTAACGAGGTAATCTGGGGATGACAATACAAAATCACTTTACCTTCGAACGCAGGCGAATTGGAAGGGGAGGGTAGACCACGGCGCAGGTCTCCAAGAAGATACTTTGATACGTCCTGACGAGAAGGACTCAAAGATGGGGTTGGATTACTTCGTGATGAAGAATGAGATTTTCTCTGGTACAGAGAGACGTAATCTCAACTCGAGACGATTCTGCAGATTGGCAGGGTGTCTCAGTCTTGAAAGAACGGGAATCTTGAAGGGGTGGTGAAGATGAGAGGGCCGCAAAACTTTCCGGGAAAAAAGTGGCTCGATAGCTTTCCTCTGAACAGGGGCCAAGGCTTAACGAAGGTAAATATACTGACGAGATATTCGTCGATGTACGTCGACGAATTACGGGTGTTCAAAGGGAAACAGACGGCAGTCTCAAAGAAGTGGATGGCGGGCTTTCAATCTCCTCGAATGATGGTGAGCTTGGGGTTAAATACCTAGATGGCTAATCCGATAGACACCTCAGGGGTTTGCGGTACCTTGTGGATTCTTAGCGGCAGTCTAAGCAAACACATTTGGTGATAACGCGTCGTTCCAGACGATGAAATTTGCATCGCGATTTTGGGGTAAGGTTAATGAGGCTGTGCATGGCGTTATCGCAGGCTGCGGAGGTGATGTATGGTGTCCGAAAGCAAACACAGCATTGACACGTGATTAAGCGAGGCACTGATTATGTCTTGAACTTTCTAAAATTCTCAGGCTGGCGCACGTGGTCGTGAAAGTATAGAGGGGTATTTCCGAGGGGGTTTCCTCTCACGGTGGTCATTTGAGGGAATTTCCTCAGAAAGTTGTTCTTGGGGAAAAGCTTTTAGAACCCATTGATTATGTATGTTTATAAAGTTAAGATAGTAGTTAATATTGAAGAAACCCAACTTATTGAAATCTCAGTTTCATAACCTATAGAATGAGTTGTATTTATGCAGTCTCCTTATAACATTTTTCTCACTACAACCACAAATCCTTCTTTAATTGATGTTGAAGGCCTTTCTTGTTATGGTTCATCTTCGAGGTCTTCTCTGCCCTGCTTTAAATGGTTAATCCACCACAAAACTATCTATTCATGGTAGGCAGGATCTCAGGAACCTAGCTACTAGCACTAGGATATAACTTTAAACAAGTTTCTGTAAAAACATACTGTTCGCCTATTTCTAAATCATATTTATCTATGTTTCCAAGAGACATTTATGAATCCCCTCTTTTTAATGCAAAAAACAAGTGCAATGGTTGCAATAATTTTCGACATTGGTGCACACATATTAAAGACATTTAAATCCGTTTTGTGATTTTACTAATACGATCGAGAGGTCTGAGTTTTGCTTCTTTGATAAGGGCCAGATGCTTCGAGTGCATGGATATCGATAAATTCGCTCATTCATGCTAGCGCTTTGGTATACTTGGGGTCCACCTGTTACCAAACATCGAACCTAAACTTGTTTCCCCTAACAACATATGCCAATCTATCATTTCATTTAGTTTCTCCCATCATTATCTTACCTCTTCCAGTGAATTTATTCTGAAATGAACCACCTTACTATCCACCTATCTTTTTGCTCTAATCCTTATTAAAGGGGCTTTGACAGCTCCCAATACACTTCTCCAATCCCTCATAAAGATTTCGCCTCTATTAATTATGTAACTGTCTAGATTTTACTTTTATTGAGTTCCAAATACCTGTTTTCATTAACACATGAAAAATATGCCATTCTTATTATGGTTTCTTCATTAATTCTTTTAGGCAGGTTTAAAACCAAGAAATCTAACTAAACACTAGAAACGTAAGTGAAAAACCGCCCGCATACACACGCAAGCACAAATATCTAACCAATCTTACACGCAAATGAATAATTAACGGCAAAGATATGTAACTACACCTATATCACAAGGAGATAAACCTAGTAACAGGGCTATTAGTAAACAAGAATTAGTAGCAGTACTGATTACTAAATCATTCCAAATCAATACTTTTAGGGGGATTCCGCAATTAGATTATTATGCTGAAGAGGGTAGAGTGATGGATACGATACCGATTTTAATCTTCTGGTAGTATAAAACACGACAAAGTGGTACGAATGAACGGTATATCTTTATAAATTTAACTAACTCGACACCTTAAAGAGTTTTTTATAGTACTTGGTGGTATGTTAAATGGTGTATGTAATTTATTTATCTGTCTGTAAAAAGAGAAACTAACCAGCTAAATCCCAAGATCCGCTCGACGCTAGTTCAAAAAAGAAGAGAAACTGTGGTAGTCAGTTGTCAAAGACCAGTAAAATTTATTGGATCTTCTCTTAAACGTGTTTAATATAATGTTTTCTAAGACATTTTAACTATGCTATTCATAGTTTGTTTGTTGTTTTATAAGAAAAGAAATTTGGTGGTATCACCGAGAAATATCTTTCGTTTGCTAGCTTTAATTCGTTATATATGGTGGCTACTAAGTTATCGAGCTCAAATAATATCATAATTTAAATTTGTCAACTTATTAGTATTTTTAAGACCAAATGTTTGGCTGCCTAGGTGCTGATCTTCTAGGTTCAAAAGTTAATTTCATTGCTTAACGCTGAATACGTTCCAATTTTACGATGTCCTTTGACATATATGGAGAACAAAATTGCACCCATTACTACAAATGAAGTCTTAAAATCACTTATATAGGAGCTGAATAATATTTTCGATTTACGCTCAAAATGTCTAGGAATCTCTTTTAAAACCCAAATTGCCTTTTGCAAAACTACATTGTTTTGTAAATTTTACATCACTTAAGATTCTCTTAGAATTTCCATGCTCTATGTGATTTACCTTACAATTGTCATTAAATTACATCTGTCCTGTTTCAACCTCTTGATTAATCTATCCAAATGTGGATATCTATTTCATGGGACCTGTATGTGTTCCTCGTCTCTCAACTGTGAACTTTTATTACGATGGCTTTTATTATCCGCCCATCTGCCGAGCGCCCCCAAGGGTATAAGTCGGAGTAATTAAAATTCTAGCCTAGAACGAGACTATTCTAAAATTCGCATTAAACAAAAACAAGGAAACTAAAGAACAAAACACAAGCGAGGGAGGCCAGCTTCCTTCCGGCGAAGAAATATTCGACCCACCACAAGGAAAGTCAAATAAAATGGGGGAAGCCAGCCTTTTCCTTAAAGGCAAATAGTCCACAAGTCTGTGCAGACGAATTCGTCCTGAGTACATGAGCCAAGCGGTAGTGACCCCGCTCATCCAAATACCGGAAGAGGTAACGTGTTCAAAGATCACCCAGACTGGGATATTCATCGAGCATGTGCCGAACAGTATAAGGGAAAACACATTCGTCGTAACAAACTGTGGGCGATGGCTGCATCAAATGACGGTGTGCCCTGTGAGTGTGCCTGTTTCGAAGACCACAGAAAGGACATGAAGAAGACGTCGCAGCATTGGTGGGTAGGTCCATGGGAACAGTTCCCCTCGGCCGTCTTGCATATTTTTGTTAAGCATCCCGGAGTGTTGCCCTCCTTTTCCGTTGCAGGATAAATAACAACTTAGATCTTAATTTAGATCTGCATTTTATCATTAAATAGCTTATTGAATTAAAGACGAAATTAATTCAACTCAGGTTTGCTATGTTGACCAGTTAATGAGAGGGGAGACGAGAAAGTGCACAATAGACAAAGGCCACTCAACTTAGGGAATCTCATAATGTATAGGAGCAGTAATTATTGATGCGAGAATGATAAATAACTGATGATATACATTATTCATCATGAATGACCATGTTGTCAACCGACATTCCGATATCAGAGAAAGATATAGTTTTCTTTGAGTAAAGATTAACAAAATAAATCTGTCGTGGGCGAAATCTTGTAGGTATTTAGTATAAAGTGGCGTGCCTGTAGTATTGAGAAGCTTTATGTGTGCGTGGTTAATATACGTTGATATCTTCTCGGTAGGCGAGAACGATTTTCATGGCGGCAGATCTGCTCACAATAACATGTGTGTGGATCAGAACCGTGGAAATTGGTTGGATGTGCCGAGGTGTTTTGAAGACATGACAATCTTTGTTTTAATTTTTAGTGGGATTTTTTTTTTTAATTTTAAGAGCTCATCTGGCGACTGCCTACTTGTTTTTTTAGTGGGAAATGACTAAATGAGATAACAAGAAGGGTCACTATAATCACCCAACTTTGAGAAACAAGGAATCACATGCGATTATATTGCAATTTATTTTTAGATTCTGCAGATAATGAATTAAAAAGATTGGATTTTTTAAAAGCACCCTTTTCATGGTTGAGAGCAAAAAACTTTGCGAATATTACTTACGAGGAGGGTCAATAAGTTTTTCAAATCGGAAGGGCAAAACAAAGTAACAAGGAGTAACAAGGAAAGAAAGTACCCAAGAAGACCTTACGGTCCATTCAATGATGGTACCTTTGGGCTAGCTGTCGAGCGGGCACATCTCTGCTTAAATGCTTTACGTTCTTAAACGGCCATTTTTCAAGACCCTGTCTAGTCTTGACTTGAACTGCTCAACAGATTCACTGTTGATAACTTCCACTAAAAGTGCGTTCCAACTACTCCGGATACTGTACGTAATAAATTTTACACAGATATCACGGTTGTAACACTTCAGTTCAAGTTTAAAGCCATGATTTCTTGTTCTGCTCTCAACAAGTGTGAAAATATCCCTGTAGTCAACATCGTCAAACCCTCAAAGTATTTTGAAAACTTCGATGAGCTGACCACGCAGACTACGGGTTTCCAACGAGAACAGATCTAATTCCCGTAAACTATCTTCATAACTTTTATGTCTGATAGAGGGAATCAGTTTGGTTGCCATGGCTTGCACGCGTTCCAATCTCGCGATGTCCTTTCGAAATGAAAGACTCCAAAATTATACGGTATACTCCAGGTGCGGTTGTCGAAGTAAGTTGTACAAACACAGTACAATTTCCTTGTTCCGATATCTAAACTGGCGCTTTATGTAGCCTAGCATCCTTTGTGCCTTTTTCTCCCCCTTAATCCCCTGTTTCGAGAACTTGAGGTCACTAGTGATTGTTTCACCCAAGTCCTTCTCAGTGTCGGTGCATTCAATAGCAGTGCCCTTAAGGATATACTGAGATTAGGGGATCAGCTGCCGATATGCATCACTTTGTATTTGTTCACGTTAAAAGGCATTTGTCACGTGTCAGACCACTCCCCTATCTTCCGAAGATCTGGCTGCAGGCGGGAAGTATTTTCATCCTTTGCAACGTTTATACCAAGCTTGGTATCGTCGGCAAATTTAGAAATCTTGGCGACCATGTTACTGTCCATGTCGTTGACGTAGATGATGAATAGTAGTGGTCCCAGGACAGAACCTTGAGGCACCCTGCTAGTAACGGGCACCCACTCAGAAGCCTGTCCATTTACCACCACCCGTTGCCGTCTGCCACTTAGCCAGTTCTCTATCCAGCCGGCTACTTTTCCGTCTATGCCGAGCGCTTGCACTTTCCGGAGAAGGTGGTGGTGTGGTACCTCATCAAAGGCTTTCTGAAAGTCTAAGTAGACCACACCCACCGCCTTGTCCCGATCGTGATCACTGAACACGAACTGGAAGAATTCCACAAGGTTCGTCAGGCATTACCGTTGCCTTCGGAAGCGGTGCTAAGAACTCCTCAGTAGCAGCTTTGACACTAAATGCGACGTCATTTTGTTTACCATCATGCTTTCCATGAGTTTACCGACTATCGAAGTCAGACTGATATGTCGGTAGTTCGACGGTTGGCCACGGTGTCCTTTCTTGAAGATAGGAGTCACCTCCGCTTCACGCCAGGATCTAGGAACGCATTCGGTCTGGATTGACATGTTGAAGATTGCGTTCAAGTGCCGTGACACTTGAGC
This sequence comes from Ceratothoa steindachneri, assembly GCA_963969495.1. Classification (NCBI taxonomy): domain Eukaryota; kingdom Metazoa; phylum Arthropoda; class Malacostraca; order Isopoda; family Cymothoidae; genus Ceratothoa; species Ceratothoa steindachneri. The sequence goes on from OZ018326.1 coordinate 85,798,733, forward strand.
GCGCACTTCTTTCAACACTTTAGGTAGAAACCCATTCGGGCCAGGTGACTTATTCGTCATTAGGTCAGTGATCTTCTTTTCTATTTTCTCTTCGGTGAAGTCCATATCCTCCAGTTTTCCCCCCGAGTAGGTACTCGTTGGCTGGAGGATGGGACCACACTCTTTCAGTAAACACTAAAGAGAAGTAATCGTTGAGGAAGTTAGCATTTTATGCAGCTGAGTGCATTAATGTCCCCTCCTCATTCCTCAAAGGGTCAATCGTTTGACGGATTGGTTTACGGCTGTTTACATATCTAAAAGCTCCTTAATATTCTCTTTACAGAGTCTCGCCACTCGTAATTCCTCAGACCGCTTAGCCACCCTTATGCTGGACTTCACTTTCCTGGGTAGCCTCCGGTATTCGTCAAAGTCACCCGAGATCTTCGATTGCCGGTACACATTACTCCGGCAGAGGAAGGATGATGGCTATTTATGGGGCTGTTAGGACAAGTTATAACAAGTCAGGACCTGCAGTCGCACGCTCCTGCCTCGTCTATTTAAGAAGCAGTATCTGATCGCAGATCGTCAGTCACAAATTTTTCAACAATGGAGAAAGTTGAGCACCGCGCAGTGATCAAATTTTTTACCAAGGAAGGCAAGAATGCAAAAGAGATCCATGAACGCATGATTGCAGTGTACACCGACACCGCCCCTTCATGCAACCATTGCTCACTGGAATAGGGAGTTCCGCCATGGTTGTGAGTCCCTTGAAGTTGACCCCCATTCAGGACGCCCGTCAGACGTGACCAACGATGACAATGTGGCCCGTGCACAAGGCCAGAGTTGCACAAGCTGCCCTGCGCAAGTGCGGATTCGAGGAGCTCAACCATCCCCCCCTACATTCCAAATCTGGCCCCTAGCGTCTACGTCTTATTCTGCCAACTCAAGGCTGCACTGCGTGGACGCCGGTTTGGGGACGATGAAGATGTCTAGCTCGCCGTCCAGGAGTGGATTGAACAGCAGTCGGGAGATTTCTGGTTGTCGGGAATTCGAAGCCTCAGGGACAAGTGGCGCAAGTGCATTGAAAAATAATAAAACACTTTTCCTCATATCTCGTTTCCTTATATCCGAATTGCAAAACTTATTGACCGCCCCTCGTATACTATATATGTACGTATTTGATTGTAGTAGAAATTATGACAAGTTAACTTTGCGAGAGACTGTGTGCATATTCTTTTACATAAGAGTTATATATAACACGAATGTTGCAATTCCTTTGTTTTACGGGCAGTTTCGACATTGCAATTGAAGGGTTTTTCACACAAACACATCTTTACTAGGAGATAATTATCATGGGTCAGCGAAGTACGAGATTAGGAATCATAACACTTCAAAGTAATCCGAGAGAAAAAGTTAACAAGTACAATACAAAGAAGTTTTTTTACATGTTATTTTTATCTCCTTGCGTATATTTAATGAGGGGATATAAAATTATCTCGTTATTTCTTTCATTTGAGAATAATTAAAGGGATTTGTTAATAAATTGTTCTTGCGTAAGATGTTGAGCACACTTTAGGGAAATATGATATTATTCTAGGCAAATATATATAAAATAATCTAATATTGACGGAAGAAATGATAGTTAATGATTGGTTAAAGTAGATTCCTACTGTTGAATTCCACTATATCATGGTGGGGGCATAAAAAAGAGCTTAAAATTGGAAGTTCCGAACATCATGTTTATCCGATCTCCTGGTAGTGTTTTCGTGGATAAGTGTGTTGTTTGGAAAATGTACTTGATCGTATTTGATCCCCAATTCACATCCTATAGTATTTCTAGGCTGCTAGTGAAAAGAATTTGAGCCATCGTTGACTTCAGATGATTTAGTTAAAATATGTCTGTGTTTGAAGACTCTGATGTATGAGCGCATGATACCCTTATTCATTTGTAGTGTGGTTGCTTGTTCGTTTTTTTATAACACCTTGTAAGGGGCAGTGTAGGTTGTGAGAAAACTGGCACGTATTTGCCTTTCTCTAACCAAGGCATGCGGGCACTCGTCCAGGTGCTTTGGAATAAAGGATGCCTGGGGTGAAATTCATGTGAAATGAGATGTTTGATCGAATTTATTCTATCCTGCAACTCAAGGATAAATCGGTTATGGGGCAGTTTAGTCTCAAATAATGAATGGTTCACCGGGAAAGGAAAGAATATAACCTTACATCCTTGACCAGGAGAACTTCCTACTCGACTTTAGAGATTTGTACAGTGGTAAAAGGAGGGTATCAAAGTTCTTTCGCCACAATAGATTAGAATTGTCATTTACAAGGATCTTAGAACTGACAACGCAATGTATAAGTTACAGAATTGTGTTACCACTTGGATTGGATGCACTTGTAAATATCTAATCAATGGGTGAGCCATAAGTGTTCTATGAATAAACCAGATCGAAATTACCTTACTTTGAGGATATTGAGGCTGGAACTCCCAAACAGAGAAGTACATAATTATTTATTAACCCAAATCTCTGCTTTGGATTCTGGCGTGATATACATTAGTGGAACCGCTTCCATCCACATCCTTTTACCACAGATGTGGATGAATCTATCAGAAGTGGTGGATGAGGGTCTTAATACGTCCATTTGCATTAAATGATCTGATGGCGACTTTATGGTGCTGAGTATTATTGAATGGTGGTTTTGTATATCATTTCACTTGTAATTCTGTCATAGGTGCAGCTGTTAACCGAATCTGAAATAGATCCGAAATTAATTTTAGGGTGGATCTATCCCGTTATTATACGACATTAGGGCAAGATGCCTTAAATTAGGATTGGGTTATGTCCGAGCCAGACTTTTAAAGAGCACACACTACAGGACAAGGCTAGAGTGATTCTCTTTACATTTATGGTAGCTGAGAGGTCGACAAGCAGTAATATGAGCTCTAAATCTTCTGACTCTCCAAGTGCTGGAGTGTCATAGTCTACAGCGAGATCTGAAGTAATTGCAAGAAGGACTTAATAGGTTGTTTTGGAAACAAGGAGCCAAGCAGCATGGTCTGAGAGGAGAGCTGCATGTCCATTATTGTCAACTGATCTCGGGACACTATAGAACACTACAGAACCAGAAATGTGACATATATGATTTGGGATTTAGGATGTAAGTTCAATGGTGCTGACTTCTCTCATTTTGATCCTTGTTAAGTGCAAGTGAAATATACCGAAAATCCTTTTCCAATCTGTAAGAATGATAAGTTGTTTTGCCACGATCATATTTCTAAGGTATTTTATAGAAAATTATAATAAATCATTCCTCGCTGAAGGTGAAATAATTTAGTTCAGGCCTTTGAAATCATGGCTAAAATGCCGTAGAGGCTCAGTATATCCCATTTGAGCATTGTATAAGGATTGCAATAGCGTCAAAGTTCGATGCATATGTGATCAAGCAATTGGCACAACATTTTTTTTCTGATTTAGAAGGGTTGTTCATATTACATCTTTTGTATATAAAGAATTATTTTTTCCACTTCCTGTTCTATGCTGATAAATAATTAGGATAACGCATATTTGCATTATTAAGAAATTTTTGAGAGGAGGTTCACCAAAACAGGGAATCGTTGGAGTGCCTCTAGTATTATTGCCTAAGAGAATTTCATAAGATTAGTAAATTTGTGGTAATACCGCGATAACTGCCCATGTAGCCCCCAAATTGACCATCTCTGCACTAAACGTGCACACTCCAAGAATCATGTGTAACCCATGACATTTAAATCTAGCAAATATAAATTTTAGGTACAACATATACTTCTTATAGGCTTTGATGCAATGAACAAGTCATCTACGTACGCAACGATAATTTTTAGATCTCTCAGAACAAGTTTTATGTAAAATTGATAGATGAATACTGTTTCCTAACCTTGGTGGCATCTTCAATCATTCAAATACTCCGAGAGCTGAGACAATATATATTTTTTCTATTAAGCTTTGTTCCCTAGAAATCATGACAAATGTATCGTTTAAATTAATATGAGATAAAATTTGCACCCCTGTTCTTATGCTGTAGAGTTAAAGCGAAAAGGAAAGAGGTAGTGATTTATAACTAAAACTGAATTTAACTAGCAGTAGTTACAGGTCACCGAAAAAGTGAATGAAGCTGGTGTAATCTGATAAGGGTGGACGTAACTTTCTTTCTGCTAACAATGTTTAAGTACTGTATCTGGCAACTTTTAACACCTTTGGTGAAAGAGATCAGGAGCGTCTTTCGCCATGTAGACCATTTTTTAAAATTGGGTGGTGGTTAGATGTTAACCACTGGCATAATTTTGTTCATTATTTACTCTATTGTCTGCTCTGTATAATTCGCAATAATTTGCTAGATAAGCAAACCAGCAAAGAGTGAAAACGACTGCAAGGGCACTTAGTCAGATTGCACCTACGTAGTCAGTGATAATTTGGGATAAGGTTAAATTATTTTGCAGCGATTTAATGTCACATTTATCTTAAAATGAGAAAGGAAGTCCAAATCTAAATTCGCCGTTTTTGTACATTACAAATTAGAAATTTTTCCTTGTTATTCCGTCCCAACCTTAAATATCCTAATAATTCGTAGCTACACGTATTTGTAATTGTAATCCTGGTCTCCTGCTTCTGAACGATTATAGAGATTACGGATCCATAACCAACCAGGAATGTCTTACCTATCATAAGGTTGCTTAGTGTAACAATGTGCAACACGTTTTACACTCTCGAGCAGTTCGAGAGTTTTCTGAAGCGATGTGGTTGTGGAGAGCGAGATTACATTCGTGAATGCATTTCTATGAATAGTCCCCCGACTCTTTCTGGTTCCAGCATTTACCATTAAAGAGGGTTGGGGCTGATGAAGAGAAAGAGCATCCTCTTAAGAGTTTGCAACAATTATTAAATAGGTTAAGACGAATGGAGAGGGCAGCCAGCTGCTTCATGAGTGAGATAAAGCCGTACACAAGCCTTTCACAAACGTCCTCGAGAGACTTCATTGTGACGGTAGTCTCACGCCCGGAGTTAGATCTCTCAGAATTACAGGCTTCGGTTATGTATTTGGCTAATAGTTGCAGTGCGATTTTTGGAACGACGATCTTCAATGCTTCTTTGATATGTAATGTAAGCATGCGGATTAAATACTCCTTAGAGAATTTTTCCTTTATAATGCTGTTCAGTTTATTTCTCAAACGGCATAGAAGGTCAACATAATGAAGATCAGAGAGCTTGTCAAAGTGGCACAGGAGATAGATCTTTTGAGGAACAGTTAGGGCATATTTCTCCAGAATGGCATTCTTGGAAGTGTGATACATATTTGAGTAGGTTAAAACATTGAGAAGTGGGGGATGGACTCTATCACCTATCATGGAGGAGGGGGTGGGAGACACAAACTAGTGATTCTAACTTTCGAAGGTCACTGGTTACCCTTTCAAGGAAAAATATCAAACTCACATGGATGAAACACGAAGTTGAGGAGGAAAAGGAATATTCTGGTAGAGTAGTGGAGGGGAGAACAGGAAGAACAGGAGGAGAACTCATGTGATCGGTGTGTCTTATCGTTTTTGAGGAGTATTTTTTCTTTTTCCTATGTGGTGAGCTTTATCAATTAGGTAAGAAAAGTCCTTTGGCTCAAGGTGACCATTAAGATTTTTTCTCCAATTGATGATGAAATTAGGTCAATTCTGAGATGTTATGATTAACAATTGAAGATTGACCAGAATAATAATCGTGAATGACAATGTCCCTTGTATTTAAACGAGATATGAATTCAGATGCTAGCAACCACAAATCCGGTTCCATCCTATTGAGAACAATGAGCCTCAATGTTGTAACAACATGTGAATATACATCAAGTAAATGAGTTCGCAGTTGATTTTACAAATTCGCTAATCAATTTATAATTTTACAAATGCATAATGAATGCGAAATAATTTATTGAATTGAAGAAGCTTAATATAATGATGTGAAAAGTAAATGAAGACAATGACCTACATGATTAATAATTTCTAGAATTTTCTTTAATAAATTTTAGAGCCAGTACTCGCTTTGACATGGTTTTAATAAGTTATGAGATAAAGATTTTGGTATTAACAGAACACTCAACCAACTCTGAGATTCCATGATTCCCAATGGCTCCACACACCAAAACAGAAAATCCATCATATTTCACCGGGGTTATTTTGCAACCAATTTATGTCAACCTCCTGAGGTGGTAATTGCCAAACCCACGCCCGTTCAATTTCTACAAATTTAGCAAACTTTGATTCGTTCAAAATTACAAAGACTTGTCGTTCATATTTTCAGCCAACCCATTCTTTTTCTTAATATTGGTCATCGTTTAAAGAGGCTTCCTCCTGCCTTGATGGCCAGATTATCTAAGTGAACGCATGTAATTTACTACGATTCTTGGGCAGATTTAGACTATTTCTGCTTTTTTAGACTTTTTGAACCGAAGGATGTTCTCAATGCAACTTACGATACCACGAAGTCATCTTTCAGAAGGCCCATGACAACCATGTCCTGAATCACTGATGTTTCACCCTCTTCCTTATATTAAACAAATACTTCTCTTAACGGAGCAAATTGATTTTGGTACAGTCCGCCCTAATATTGACCAACAATCGGTCCGTGGGTAAAAATCTGAAATTTCCTTAAAATTTCGCTTTCCAGTCATGTTTAATAATTCTCCCGAGAAGAGGAAGAGAACAAGTTGAACCTATAGTTGTTCAAAACAAAAATCATGAATCTGCGGTGTTACTGGGGGCTTATTCAAGTTTATAAGTACATTTATTTTATTTCTGCTCAAAATAGTTGTAAATAGCATCTATACTAAATGGTTCATAGACCGAATAGGTAGAAATCTCAAAGAGTCAAATGGAGTTGGTAATGAGTACATCTGTTTTCAATTGCCGATACTAAATTTTTTATCATCGTTTAATCTCATACTCTTTAGATAAAATCCTCAAAAGGAAGTACAACCAGATTTCCTTGCAGAGATATGGTGTGTTCAAGGAAGAATTAGAATATTATTGAGGCTTATGACGTATTGTTGACGCAAAGAAACAAATCGTAAGGGATTATTGGGTGGTTTTTATTCATAAATATGTCTGAATTTCAATGATTTTAATCTTTGAGTTTCATAAATAAGCGTTTATATATAAGGTGTTTATAAGAAGGAAATTTATTTTTTATTTGGTCAATAAATAAATAGGTCTGTTTCTTAAGTCTCCCAGGAAAAAGATATCGAGAAGATACAAATCTGCTGATCTAGCTGTTCAGGAACTGGGTCCTTCATCAACATCATAGATGCAAAGGTATTGAGTCAAGTGGTATCCTCTCGCTAAAACCATTTATTTGGTTCTATGACATCCACCAACATAATATGCATTTATTCTCAAAACAGAAAATCCATAGTTCTCCTCTTTTTAATTGAATTATTTTTGTTTTAGAATATCAGGAATTTAAGTTGCTATTTCAAAATTTGACATATTTTTAGTGGCCACCAGAATTCTCAAATACAAAATGTTTTATGATGCAGATTCAATTCTGTTTTAAGAGAATTCTCCAAATTTTGCTGTTTTCTAATATAGATAATTGGTGATTATTTCCCACGCCTCACAAAGGCACGTCTACCTCAAGAAATTACTGTCAGTGAAATGAAGATGTTACTAGATAGAAATTTTTAGGGTTTGTTGATGCTGATTCATTTTCAATACATAACACTTAGCTTGCCTATGAAAGCTATGGTTTTAAATAAGCATAGTATACTTATTTAATAGCCAGTCCATCTGTCTATTAAATAAGAGAATTAAATCTGGGAGTAATTTTTAAAGAACTTTCATGAACAATTATCAAAGCACCGGGGGATGGAAAGTGAATTATTGAATAAAATATACTGTCAGTAATTTTGTTAGTCCCCTTATAAATTCAATAAACGAATTGGAGTGAATAAGTAAAGATAGCTAACGGATTTGAATTATGCACTTGATATATTCATAACAAGTGGAGTTGCATTACAGATTCAGAGAATGGTGAATAGTCTGGGGGATATCAGGAGGAGTTTTAACAAAACAATATAAAAGAAAATATTGAAAACTAAAGAGGAAGACAGATAAAACAAATTACCGCATGGTATAAGTGTAATAGAAAATCTACCAAATATTTAGGAACAATCTTAAGAAATGATAGAAAGAGAGTTCAATGAAAAACTACAAAAAATATTCAAGTAATCGATGAGATATAAAAAATATTGAGTTTGGATAGATAAGGCTAAAAAAAATATTCTATTGCTAAAATGAAATGCTTCCACACGGAGAAGGAAATCAAAGTTTAGCAATCAAACTATGAACAATCATGAAAGAACGTTTGGAAATAAAGCCTTAAGAAAGAATATTAAGAGTTATATAGATGACAAATCCTGTATCATGTAAAAAAATAATAAGAGCTAGATAGATTGTTTGTGCCATAAATTTGAAGCGAAGCCTTATAACTGCTTTACAATACAAACCGTGCAAAATACAGCTATAAAGAAGATGCAAACAGGTCAGGCTCCGTCAGGGTGGCTTGGAACGTGGAAAGGCAACAAGTGGGCGAACCTTGAAGAGCGACAAGATTAAAATTACCATCGGAGACGAGTGGGAGGCTTTATCGCTCACATAGCGATGGACTCATGAAAGTATAACGATGTCCTTAGTATATAACGAGTGAGTTTTATAAATGACAGGATTATAGCTTGAAAACAGACCAAATAGGGCGTTTATCCGACGCCTGTAGTGCCAAAGATGGCTGCAGCATTAATCTCGGCAGCAATTCTGCCTTTTTCTTTTCAAGATCTATTACACTTTCAAAATCGACTTTTTAACTAGACCCTCGGTAAGGGGGCCCTACCGCTACTTCTTCTACCTTTCTCCTTCTTATCGTTTTTTAGCTTTCCTTTATTTCGTGTGATCTCGTATGTTAAGGTCACTATTTTGGGTAATAAATATGAGAGAAAAATTATGTTTTAACATGAATAACTCGAAGCCAAGTTAAGCCCTGTTAATGGACTTAATCCTGTGAAAAGGAAAGACCACTAGAAGCAGAGAGCATAGAAGTGGAGAAGAAGCAAAACTTTATCATCAGAATGGACTCTTTCTACCATAATAGATACGGAATTGGACTTCGAACGTCAAAGTAGGGGTTCAATTCCATCGAATGCGGTCATAAAACTTTCGACGTCATGAGCTGCTCCCCCCCCCTCCCCCGCTCTAATAGGTGGGTACGACAATACTCACCCTGCGAAGGTAAATAGCTCTACATCTATTATCATGCACATATCCAATCACAATACCCCTATCATTTCCCTCCCCGTCTTCTTATCACAGCATACTCACCCTCTCTCTCTTCTCTAGATTCCGCAACTCTCCCGATGGAGTGCTACAATTCCTGTCTGGGTATGCTTATATCCACACACCCGTTCCGCGTCATGGGTATGTCGCAAACACAAAATACGTCCCGACAACCCAAAGGAGGACCGAAACCTCATGTCTTTCAGATATACCGGTGATGGGCATTCTGATCATTATGTGCATTTCATTATCTGGTCCAGGGCTCGCAGCAACAAAGCAAGGACCGAATGGCGCTACCTACATGCACAAGGCAGGAAAAAATAGGGAAGACCTTTATGAAGATGTTCGCCCTCTCGCGTTAAAATGAAAACTGTATCAGGAAAGCGGCTAAATAATATATATATATATATATATATATATATAGAGAGAGAGAGAGAGAGAGAGAGAGAGAGAGAGAAGACTTATTTGTACGCATACTTTTCGGGTAATTCTTTGACCTGAACGCTGGCCTCACTCTCGTTTCATTACCCTCGTTGACCTAATGGCTAACATCACTCCCCTTACGTTTCCCTCGTTATACTTCTTGCACCTTCACTCCAAATTCTCTAATGTGCTTCCTACTAGATAATGTTTACATATGAAAGATACTCATCAAGTTGACTTTTAAACCTATAACTTTAGTGCTTTACTTAACTAGTCAATGTTTACTACTCCATGTTTGTGTCATTTTGGATGATGTTAATTTTAAGATAGTGAAATCTGGAAGCGCTTGTTTTCTTATCATTCCTGTAATCAGTAGTCATTAATTAATATTATTTAATCTTTTTTTACTATTCTAAATACATTACTCAGTTAGGTTAATAGTAGCCTTCTTGTAAGTCATATGTCTAAAGATTGAAGTCTTTCATCGTATGGTTTATTCTTAGGCTAGGGAATTAAAGTGTGGTTGTCTCAGGTTTTTACATTTTTAGCAGCACTACTGTACTTTTTTATTCAGTCAGCGAGACTCAAAATGCACTGCGCACTCGATCAAGATTAGGATGGTCCAAGATTTTGTACAGGGTGGCCCATAAGTCCCAGGACACTATAGTTAAAGTTTCATGAAAAAATTACAATGGTTTTCTGGTAATAACATATTGTATACAAAAGTTGTACGAGGAGGGTTATGTAACATATGGGTCACCCTGTATAGAGGCAGAATGATCTATTTTGATATAAGCAATATTTCGTGAAATGTAACCGAGATCATGGTACTTCTCTTAATAGGTAGCTTCAGAGCGTTTCTGCGAAACCTTCATGTCCTGCGAGATAAAAGTCTCCTAGTCCCTTTTAAAGAGAAAAAACTTGGGTATTTGCCGTTAATTTCGTAATTTAATTTAAAATTTATACATCCTAAATGCATAAACCTGCGTTTAGGTGGATTAAATTATTTATCTGCCATTAAACCTCCTTCTAGACAGCAGTAGGTTTTTCATATCGCAACTAAAACGGATGTTTCCTAGCTCTGAGAAATTTAAGAACGTGGAAATTTTAGTTATTAAACCATTATCAATGTCATTAATGTTTACAATGAAAAAAGGCGCCAATTACAGAAAAAGAAAAGACTCGCTCAGGCAAATTTTATAAAAAACTGACGTTTTCCACACTAAGGTTTATGGGAACTAGTCTCGAATAGAAGAAACAAGCGGTAGTGAGTCAGCTGGTATCAATACTGGTACAGGTAACGTGTAAAAAGATCCCCTAGCTCGGGAAACTCAACAAGAATGTGACGGATAGTCTGGTAGATCAAGCACTGATCGCTTTATGGTACACGAACCAGTTGCAGTGCAATAGCGCACCATATTTTTTTCCCTTTGGCAGTCTCCTATATTTATTCCGAAGCATCCCGGAGAACTGACCTAATCCATGACATATACTTAGTCTGAGGAAAAGAAAAACCTGGTCTGATCTTCCAGTCCTCAGAGAATCTTTGGCAGCTTCATCATTTCCCGCGATCCCTAAATGTCTATCCAGGAAACAAAGTGAATAAAACTTCGACATCCGCCAGATTAAGGCAAATATGTGGTCATGGATACAGTGAAAGAGGGGATACTGTGAGCCAAATAATACCCTTTTGCGGGTAGGAGCATTTAGTGAGGCGCTATAGATCACGATAGGTTCAAAGAACCGGGCACGATGCGTTATATCTCATGCCGAGTGGTGCATTGCAATCAGCTGTGAATATAGAGAAAGTTCTTGACAGAGCCCCGCTGACTTCAAACAAATGAGAGAATTGAAATAAGGCGTGGAATCTGACCTCTTCTTCGTATTTGGACCCATCTGTCTACACTAACACGGCTCCAGGGTGACGGGAAATGTGATCAAGAAGGATAAATACAATACATTCCCCTCCTTAGAAGCTTTGAGAGCAAAGGAGTGGTGACAAATATTCAATGGTGATCTCTTAGAGCGTTCATCCTGAGCAGAGCCAGAGGAGTCACTGGTTCGAGCGCTATATTGAGTTTCAAAGTAGGCTCCTAGTCGTAAGTAAAGGTACATAATACACTTAGCATGACCCAGGGCAAACTTTTTCTTTCCAGCATCAAACCCGAGGATCTTAATAGGGAATTAGCGGCGGGCAGCGCTCGTTCGGCTTTGTAAGAGTAATGCTAACGTCCAGATCTAAGTTCTAAGCTGAAAAGGAAAGGGAAAAATAGCAAAGCGTTGGATGTATCAGATACCCAGTTGATGAAGGTCTATGGCGCAGGTACAAGACCGTCTAAGTCACGGATATGGGCATCCAGTAAGTCTACTGTCGAAAATTATACGAAGAAAAAGGTGAAAATCTACCAAAATTCTTCTTCGTTGAGCAAAGCGAGATTTTTTTTAGTTTTTATGGCACCCATCTGGCGCAAAAAAGTAAGGGGTAGCAACCTTATTCGCTCTTGTATAGGAGCAGCTAACATAGGAGAAGATCCCCTAGACTGTGACATTCAACAAGAATATACCGATTTTTCTGGAGGGCAACGCAGTGGTCGGAGTTAGATACAGGTTAACGCTTCCCATCAGCCGTCTAATTCCTTCTTTGCGAGGCAGACCGAATGGCTGATCTGATCTCTGCCATGAGTTTAGTGTAATGAAGAACAAAACGCTGAGCTGGTCGTTCAGTCTTCCGGGACTATTTGGCACACTAATCGGGGCCGCTTATTTACTACAATCTCTGCATGTTCAAGACACCACGTAACATAATCTCAACCAGACCTGTGACAAAAATGGCATCATGGATACCGCAGACCATGAGATGTGGAGCTTCTAATATCCGCGAGAATACTCAGGGCGCTTTGTGATTAGCTAGATATCACGGTCAAATCTCCAAAGTGCTTAAAAGGTCATACGAAGCGGTGTATTACAACCAGCTTGATCCTCAAGAGAAAAACAGTGCTTGGTAGAGTCCCTCTGACTTCACACAAATAAGATACGGCATGCAAGCCAACATCCTCTTTGAACATGGAGCCATCCCTGTACACTAAAACGAATAAAAAATGTCAAACGCGACACTTCGGGCGTTATGGGAACTTTAGTACTACAGGTGTTGTACATATATTCAGCAGCGGTACTCTCTAGTGTAGCATCCTGGGCAGAAACAGAGCTACTACTGGACCGAAAGCTAAACCGAGTTCTCGAATGAGTTTCCTAGCCCTAAAATCCAAAGTTTATATTATGACTGGGGTCTCTTGAATGCATATGCACCATCAAGAATGGCTGCGACTTCAATGAAACCATTCGTCGACTGAAAGGGACATAAGCCACGCTTACAGCGCAAAATACACTGTGCACGGGGCAAGATAAGTGATATATCATCGCCGTTGACAAACGAGCTCTCAAAAGAGAACGGGGAAGACACACGCCACTAGGAAAACACTGGATCAGTGTATTTCTTCTACCTCCTGTAAAGCACGCACAGCTGCGGATGCGTTAAACTCGCTCCCATAAAAAATCTCTTTGAAAACAAAGGATCGATAAACCTCCTGAGTGGTTCCCATATCAGCACCCAGATTCCTGAAATTAACTGAACAAAGATTGTCTATGGAGTGAGTATAATAGACATTAAGCCCCCAAATATGGGCTTCCATAAGGATGCGTCGGTTAAGGAAATAACACATTTTTTCTTGAGTTACTTTTCAAGTTGTTCGTTCAAAACCCATTTTGGGGTTTTGTATATCATTTTATTACAAATTTTATGCACTTTTTATGGTATAATTACCTTTATAGCAGTAACATGAATAGAACATAATTAAATTTAAGATATTGAAAAATTGTATACATTTGCTGAAAACTTTCTTAGATAGTTAAAGTCAATTTGTGAAAAAAACTACACGATTGATTTTTATATCATTTTATTGCAAATTTTATGCACTTTTTATGGCAAATATTTTGTTTTAGTATCATGACTAGAACATAGTAAAAATTATGATAATGCAAATTGTATACATTTGTGGAAATTCTCCGTAGACTTTTAACCTTAATTTGTGAACACAACACAAAACTTCCAAATGCGATTTTAAATATTTGCTAAATAAAACGCCAACTGAGAGCTGGTTTATATTTTTAGAATCATTCGAATATAGATTGACCTAGTTTCCAGGACCTTCAGAACACCCCTACTATTCACAAAATAACCCCATTTCCAACTGAGAACAAAGCCTATAGCTAACCATTTTGGAAAAATATATGTTTTTAGTCCACCATTAAAACAGATTTCCATGAAACAAAATAAAACTGATTTTAAATGATAAGTAAATCATATGCGCATCTTTTGCTTGCGAATTGAGTTCGAATGCTTAAACTTTAGTAATTCTATAGCCATTTTTATGATATCAGGTTTCAAGGGAGGATGGGTCTGAAAGGCCGCCTTGTATCTCAAAAATGGCATCGTAGGTTATTATGATTTTAGCAGGAATAAAAGGGTTTTTAATGAGCTTTTTTTTTATCTCATATATTTTAATCTAACGTAGTAAAAAGTTGCAAAAATTAATGTGGTGTCCATTAAAAACAAGACTAAGGAAATAGTGCTAAACAAACAATCCCCTGAGTATAGGAAACAGTGTCACAATATTTCTCAGTGGGACGCTCTTTTCCTGCCTTATTTTGCCAAAGAGGCCTCTCCTCAACCGTACGGGAATCGAAGTTCTCGTAATAATTTAAATATGCACTATCATAGGCCTTCTCCAGATCTCAGAACATTGTGCCAAAATGCTGTCTAAGAAGAAAGGCCTCGCAGATAGCATTTTCCCGTCGATGCAGAGCTTCAGATGTGGAGAGGAACATATAAGCCGCACTCTGCAGAATGCAGATTCGTCCATATTCACAGGAACAAGGCTAATCTAACAGTTACCTATTTCTCTATTAACTTGCGCAAGAATTTTTTTCGAGAAATTGGGTGGAAACCCACGGGTTAGAGTCATCTCTCTGATTTGCGTTAAGCAAACAGTAACCATTCTCTAGGATCATTAAAGAAAACTCTCAGTGCAGATTCAGATAACCATGGCTTAAAGAAAATCCATGCCTTACTCACCTACATATCAAAGCATGTCACACTGGATATGGTCCAGACCCAAAACGTTATCCGTTCCTGCATCAAGAGCAGAAAGCTACCCATTTAGTGTAAGCATGTCGTTGTACGATCCTCCGCCTCCAACAGGTTTCAATCAACTCACGATATGAAGAAAACGGTCGCCATGACTTTGCCACAGACGCAGAGACCGATAGTGCGTTACAGTTCTTGGGATGATGAGAGGGAGTTCCTACAAGAACTTTTACCCGATAATTTTAACTTAGCTCCAACATCTGCAAGATCACTTTTTCAGTTACGAGGGGCGGTCAATAAGTTTTGCAATTGGGATATAAGGAAATGAGATATGAGGAAAAGTGTTTTATTATTTTTCAATATAACTACCCTCGACTTCAATGCACTTGCGCCACTTGTCCCTGAGGCTTCGAATTCTCGACAACCAGAAATCTCCTGACTGCTGTTCAATCCACTCGTGGACGGCGAGCTGGACATCTTCATCGTCTTCAAACCGGCGTCCACGCAGTGCAGCCTTGAGCTGGCGGAATAAAAAGGAGTCCCTAGGGGCTAGCTCTAGACTGTAGGGAGGAAGGTTGAGCTCCTCGAATCAGCACTCGCGCAGGGCAGCTTGTGCAGATCTATCCTTGTGGATAAAGGCATTGTCGTGAAGTAGCAGGACACCGTGTGTCAACTTGCCGCGCCACTTTTGACGGATGCACATCTTCAACCCAGCCAGTTCCTTGGCGTAATATTGGCCTGTGATGGTCCTTTCACAAGGCGCATAGTCCACCATCAACACACTCTCAGAATCCTGGAAGATGGCCATGATCTTCCCGGCTGAGGGGTCCGGAACTTGATTGGGGTCGGAGAGCCCCTGTGCTTCCAGGCCATGCTTTTGAGCTTGGTCTTGGGATCCCAGTGATGGAGCCACGTTTCATCACCTGTCACTATGCGTGATTCGAATCCCGCCAGGTCTTGGTTATACAGGAGCAACAGCTCCTCTGTACTTTGATGGCGTTGAAGTCGATCATGAGGCGTGAGATTTCTAGGGACCAATGGGCAAAGACCTTGGTCATGGTCAAATTGTCTTGGATGATGTTGATAACACTTCCATGTGATATTCCAAGTTATCGCTCAATTTCTTCGACCTTCACCCGTCGATTTTAGAGGATCATTCTCTCCACACGGGCCAAATTTTCCTTGTTAGTCACGTCTGACGGGCGTCTTCGACGGGGGTCATCTTCAAGGGACTCACAACTATTGCAGAACTCTCTATTCCAGCGAGCAATGGCTGCATATGAAGGGGCAGTGTCGGTGTACACTGCAACCATGCATTCATGGATCTCTTTTGCGTTCTTGCCTTCTTTGGTCAAAAATTTGATCACTGCGCTGTGCTCAATCTTCTCCATTGTTGAAAAATTTGTGACTGACGATCTGCGATCAGCTATTGCTTCTTAAATAGACGAGGCGGGAGCGTGCGGCTGCAGGTCCTGACTTGTCTTAACTTGTCCTAACACCCCAATAAACAGCCATCCCCCTTCCTCTGTTTTGCCCTACCGATTCGCCAAACTTATTTACCACCCCTCGTAATTAAAGAAGCATATGTCCGCCAGGAAGATCAAATTGCGTGCTTTGAAACATTGTAGAACCTAGGCATAGTGGACGAAATTCACCGACAATAAAATCGTCGATCGGCGTTTATAGCACATGTATAAATGTTACTTCGCTCTAAACACCGTCTCCTACAAGACCAGACACCAAAGAAGCTGACGGTGTGCAAAACGAGCAGAATTTCTAGGAATGGTAGTTAGGCCCACAGTGATAAGGCTACGGACGAAGAACTCGATCAGCTACTCAAACGCTTTTATCTTCTGAAGGGAATAGAGAAATACATCATTTCTTAAAATACAGACCACTACGCCTGCGCCAAGCGCGGCGTTGCTGCCCCAAAAATGATATTCGAATGGGCAAGTGGTCACTGTCAAGAAAGTCATCCACTAATTCTTAGCTAAAATCAGATTGTGCATTCAGATCAAAATAAGAAATTGAAACATTTCTCGGAGGAGGATGGGTAAACTCATTTTTATCAGGATAACCATCTCAAACTCGATACCTTGAATAGCGTAACCATGTCAAAGCCGAAATTTTAACAGACAAAATAACCTATGAAATAGAACTAACGTTGCCATCAAAACATGAACTAAAACGATTTTATAGATATAAAAATAAGTGTGAGCGAAGGGTGGCATTAATACCGATTCAGAGCACAGGATAAAGATATTAAATTAAATTTCATAAAAGTTATTCCCGATGAAAAATCATAAACCTTATCTACCATAAAAACGTGATATTTCTTTAGAAAATACTATTCTTTCAAATATTCTCGTAAATGAAAATTACATTGGTCTTATATTAATAAAATAAAAAAAATCCAAGGTGCAGAGTGCTGATAAATTCTTTCCAATATAACTTAAGAAGTAGAAGGCGAGTTGATAAAACACTTTTGTACAATTTTCAAAAATCTATTAGCAAGGAAATATTTCCTAAGGAGCTCAAAGAGTCAAATGTAACACCAATATTCAAAAAATGCATAAAGACTACCTGGGTTTTTTTGGCCCATCTCTCCTACATCGGATTTAAATAACTTAATAAACGATCATTCATGTTTTTTTACGAAGACGCTCATGCTTATAATACTTGCTTGATCAATTTTACGTTATGAACATTGCGGACCAGAATAAAGCTATAAATGTAGTCTATCTCTTATTTTGTAAATACTTTTGCCATTGTTTAACATAAATTACTTTTAATAAAGCTAAAAGAGCACGAATTCGAGGATACCAAAATGAATTGAATAATGGCTGGAAATCCGTAAGCAGAGTTGTCAATAGATATGCATAATTCAGCTTATGCATCATTTACTAGTGGCGTTCGTCAGGGATCCGTTCTCGAATCATTTCCTTTTTTATTATATATAAACGATCTTGATGTTAATTTATTATATAAAATTTCAATGTTTCCTTATTTCACGCAACTATGTATTAGGACAAAATATCATTCTGACTGTGGAAAGTGGATAAAACAGTTTGATAAATAGTCAAATGGTTTGAAAAATGGCATATAAAATACAACGTGGACAAGTGTAAGGTGAGGTATATATAAGTCACGATAATCTTTGAACAGATTAAAATGTGGATGTCCAATTTTAGTCAACCAGCAAAAGGATTTAAGTCTCTTAATCGCGAAAGATTTTTAAATTTCGAAACAATACACATAAGCGTCATTAAAGTGGAATTTGATTTCAGGTTGCTTATCTAGACTTTTGTATTTAAATTAAAAGACACAATTTCTTATCTATATAAGTTGCTTGTAAGAAATTAATTCTCGTACTTAGAAATAGATCCTACGAAGAAAGACTACGAATTATAAATTTATTTTTAGTGAAAGATCGGCCTTTACCTGACCAACTTAGGATACTAATTAGGGGAATACTAATTTGGGGAAATATTTGGCCTAGACAACCGAGAGACGACTAGAAATGACGGTTGTATTTTAGCAAGCAAAATATTTAGAAGTGCCATAACAAAAAACAATTTATTCGAAAATATCAGACCTAGAATGTTTGGCCTCGGTTTTTTGTTTAAGAATAATAACAATTAATATTAATTTGATCTTACAGTAATAAAAGTGTTAAAGAGAATTCTGTATCCATATCTTTTATTCTTTCGACCCCTTCCTCCCCTTTGCCTTCCAACTATTCTTCTCTCTATTTTTTGGACGAGACGCGAGTGGAACTTAATGTATTCGTTGGTTCGAAATCATGTCAGTTACTGTCTCCAAATTTTCTTTTCAAATAAATCAGCATCCCACTTCCTTATCGAATTGCTTTTATACTGCTATTTCGCAAGCACAAGGCCTTCCCACTTACTAGTGCGAATAAGAGTATGATGATCTTACCCCTGATTGTATTTTGGTTTACTACTTTCACTTATCTCTTCGTACCCTTGCCATGGGTAGATTATTCCTATCGATTTGTTATTTTCTGTTTTTCCTATTATTTTTAATCTCTTGGATAAAGATAGGCAAGAAGTGTTCAGCCCCATCTTTCAGAGTCGTAGACTTACTCGAGGTTGCTATTGTTTTCATATGAGGGAAACTTCTCTCCTTCGCTTCTTTTAAGGCCCTCACCACAGGTCTCATTAGAAGGTTAGATATGTCTCCCTATTTATTTTTTTTTCCATTTCAGATTTTTCGCTAGAACTATCTTGCTTGTGGCATGTTAGGAACTGCTCCCACCCTAATTCGAAGCATAATCTACCGGCCCCTTCTCGAATTCCCTCCCGTTCCTTCGCAAAGTTCTGTGTTGTCGCTTGAGTAGAGAGCAAGGAAGAAATGACATGAGAAATTCGGCCCAACTTGCGTGAAATTTGCTTTAAGAATGATTTCCTGAAATCACAAAAGTTTTCCACTTTACTATTACTATTTTGTGGAATATTCGGATATGATGACAGAAAATGAATTCAACTTTCATAAGTACCAAATTCACTAATACAGGTAAAGTATGGTGACATGTGTGTAATTAACTTTTCAAGCTGAAGCTGTCTGTGTATTTTATTATCTCCCCTTCCTTTCCATTAAAACTTCAAAGAAAGAAACTACAAAAAGAATCTCTTACAAGTAATGAGGCTATCATTCGTTCACATTACTTTAATCATATTCGGAATCTCTAATGTGTACATTTATCATGTATATTATTTCAGGAATTGATACCAAATGTAGACAACTTCGGTGTCACGTAAGGAATTAATTGCAACCTCATTCTTCTTCTAGAGATTGCGAAACCTCGAAACGTTTTATTAATCTCGGTGCAAATAAAAGCCTTCCGCACTCTATATCCAAGGTCGCATGCAGACCAAAATGATTGAATGAGAGGTTTTCAGAAGCTCTGCAGCTACTCATTAAGACTAACAATCGACGGTTGCCGGTATATTATATCTTGATAAGAGGGGTACTTACGACGGACGCCATACTTATCTTTCTTGAAACTGGTTCGATGGTAAAGGAGCTAATTAGTTTGAA
This sequence comes from Ceratothoa steindachneri, assembly GCA_963969495.1. Lineage (NCBI taxonomy): Eukaryota > Metazoa > Arthropoda > Malacostraca > Isopoda > Cymothoidae > Ceratothoa > Ceratothoa steindachneri. Next base: position 85,818,679 of record OZ018326.1, read on the forward strand.
GGGAGAGGAATAAGGTCGCAATGGATTAAATATCATTTTTAAAGGATTAAATGATCACTCACTTGGTATTTGTAAAGCTTATATATGACCATATATACCCATTTTGAGATTTCTCACTTTAAAAGTTTATGATATAAATGTTTGTTCCTTCTTCAAATTTTAATAATCTTTTTGAGAGTAAAATTCCTTCGTCTCCTCTGAATTATCTTATCAATCAACTATTGTCTCTTTGTCCTGCCATATTGGCACTGAAGTTCTTCATAATCATCTGGGACTAATCGGTTCCTTGTGTATTCACGAGTGCGGATTTGATGTCTTCAACTTTGTGTGAATGCTAGACGAAATTTTAATTACTTGTTTATTAATCTTTTGTATAATCCTAAAACTTTTATAGGAGAGTATGTGACCGATTTAAAATTATATATTTCTTTCTCTTATTATTCATATATATATATATATATATATATATATATATGAAGGAGTGATACACATAAACAAGAGAGAAGAATTTCTACTGAAGGTGATCCCGAGAAAAATCAAAGAAAAAAATTGCCGAACCTCAGACCTCTGGTTATCTAGACCAGTGCTCTACCGAATGAGCTAACGGGACACGTAAGCCACATCGGGCTTTTCCAATTGTATATATATATATATATATATATATTTAGATACATAATCAACACCTTTTGTTTCACTGCTGGACAAAGGCTTCACCAAGAAGTCTCCTCTCTTCACGGTCTAGGGCAAGAATCTGCCACGTTACTCAGGCCATTGACCCAATTTCTGTCTTCCATCTGCTGCGATTTCCTCTTCTTTGTCTCTTCAACAACATGAGGATCCGACGGCGAGATACCGACGCAACCTCCTCTTTCGGCAAATTAGCCTAAAGAAAACTAACCTGGTTGATTTATAAAGAGAACTAGACCTGCACCGAATAAAATGGAGAGACAACAACCTCACTCCGGATTTGAAACAAAATATTGAACAGGAACTTACTTACATCCTTGAGCAACATGAAGAAACCTCACGCAGGAGAACCCTAAAAAAACTAGTGGATATAAATGGAAGCCCACTTAAGGTTCCAGAAACCAATAAGGCATACAGCAACCTATCAAACTATGCTTTAACTCGGGAACAAGAAGAACTCCTCAACCTCTGAACTAATTGTCGCTATATCATCACGTCGATAAAGCAACAAAACGACCTAAAATAGAAATGCTTCTTGACAATATACACAAATTAGAAAATGATAAGAAAATCACTACCAATACCTCGCTCACAGCAGAACTCCTCGCAGAGGCTGGAAAAAGCAGAGGACACTTTACATCGAAAGTCCTGACACCACACATAAAAGAGGCTGCCAAACAGCTTAAAAACAGGAGACACATCATCATCAGGAAAGCAGCTAAAGCAGGCATCTTTTTAATTATGCCGACTAAGCAATATCATGCATAAATGGTCACTATCCTAAATGATCAAGGCAAATTCCGTAAACTCTCGAAGAACCCTACCGACGATATTAAGAAGAAGGTAAACCAAATCATTGAACGGATCAACAAACAACCCGAAAACATACAAATGAAGAAAATTTTGGGGTGACTTCAGCCAGGATACGCATATGGGACCGTGAAAACCGACAAAGTTGGAAACCCCCTCAGGCCCATAATCAGCCAAATCCCTATACCCACATACGAACTCTGAAAATTCCCAAACAAGATATTAACTCTATACGTACTCAACAAATACAGCCTCAAATCCTCGGCTGATTTCATCGATATCATTTGAGCCACTAACCCTAAGAGAATAATAGCTTCCATGGACGTAGAATCACTATTCATCAATGTACCAGTCGCCAAACGATAGACGTAATACTAGAAGACGTCTATGACAAAAGTGCCCCCCCCCCCAATTGGAATACCAAGGGACGACATGAAGAGACTCCTACAAATTTGCACCTCTGAAGCCCCCTTCTTTGACCCCAATGAAAGCATGTACCACCAACATGGTACATGCTGGTAGTACTCCCTTGGGAGTTCTCTTTGCTAACTTCTATATGGAAGTGGTTTAAAAAGCGTCTTCTCAAGAGCATTCAAGCTCCATATTTACTGCAGGTACATAGACTACAGCTACATCAACATACAAACACAAGAAGAAATACATAATCAGTAAAAAGCCTTAAAAGAATATTCTTCCCTCAACTACACTATCGAAGAAAGCTAGAACAACCAATTATCATTCTTAGATATACTCACTACCAATATCAATGAAACAATAACAACTGAAGTTATTTTAAACCCACCAACCCGGGATTTTGCATGAATGGGGACAGCGAATGCCCTAAGCGCTACCGAACAAGCGTGATATCGTTGTACATCAATCGTGCTTTTACCCACTGCACAACATGGAAGGACACACACAACGAAATCGAGAGAGCCACTCAGTTAATCGTAAATAACGGATTCTCCAAAAATGAAATACAAACAGCCATAAGAATTAAAATGGACGGATGGTACCTCCTAGAACCCCAGAAGAACAGAAATACGGATAATGAGGATATTATAAAACTGTTTTATAAGAATACTATGAACACAGAACACCAAGCAGATAAAAGAACTATCAAGGACATTATAGACCGAGGAATAAAACCCATAAACGGCAAGAAAAAGATCGCACTAATCATCTACTATCAAAATAGATGTATTTCAACCCTCCTCATGAAAAATAACCCAAAGCGCCCCCTACAAGCGAAAGAAAGATACATCTGATATACGCGTACACATGTAAACTAGAAGATTGTGAGCTGCTAACTAAACTGTAAATCGGTATGACCGAAACCACTCTCTGAAGAAGAAAGTCATACAATCTGAACAACGTTGCACCTAAAAAAACATACACAGGAAGTACACGGAACTTGTCTCAACCGAAAAATGATAGAAGAAAAACACGAAAACTTTAGACTATGCTCCCAACAGGTCCCAAATGCTTTTCCTTGAAGCTATATATATATATATATATATATATATATATATATATATATATATATAAATCCATGCAGGAAAGCGATTCGAACCAGGCACACTGAGGCAGCGAGCACCGCTTTGATCACAGTTAAAAGTATGCCGTTAGCACACTACGCTACGCAGAGAACCAAAAAATTCTCTGAATAGAATAGCTTTTAAGAAACAGTTTCGCCAGCTCAAACGAAGACAATGAAAGAAATAGAAAATTAATTGGGAATTCGAAGAATAAATAAGGAATAGGTAAACGCGTGGCAGATATACAAATGTATATATCTCTCAAAGTAGCATGAGAGAATGATGGAAATGAATCCATTAAACCACATTGAAAGAGAAAACGGAATAATTTTTCCTTGCAGTAATATTTTTATTACCTTTTTCGAAAAAAAAGGTGGTTTAATGGCTTCGTTTCCTTCATTCTCTCGTGCTACTTTGAGATATATATATATATATATATATATATATATATATATATATATATATATATATATATATATATATATCCAAGAGAAGTAACCAAATTTAAACATATAGTCTAACTCCAATGAAATCCTGCCCAGCGCAAGAAAAGCTAACAGAGGGACAGGTGCACTCAGAGCTACCACTAGCCACTAATCCCTTCTGGCAAGCAGCTTAATTCCCTCCCACCTCTCTGGCTACCTACTTCTCCGACCTTTTATCTCATAGATCCAACCTGCCTATACGTGTATAGCTTCGTTCGTAATTTTGTAAATACATTTTGTAAACTGAATACTTTGTAATAATTCCCCATTGTAACTCTGAAGATGATACTCGATGTATCGAAACGCGTCAGTTAAATTAAAGAAAGTCCTAAATTACATTAAATTACTTCTACCTTTAAACAATGAATAAAAGGCAAATATAAGACAAGTCGAGATGATTGAAAAGAGAATTATTAATTCGAAACTAGCGGTCGCTTTTAATAAAACATGCTAAAATGAAACACATTTTTCAAAAAGAGACTTCATTCAATCTATTTTTCCGGGAATTGAATTCCCTACCAAAAGGCTTTGTTCCTCCCTTGCCTTTCTGCCACCTCTTTTTTCTCTTAGCTTTCTGCTGCAGGATATCATCATGCCAAATAAACCCTTTATTGCTGTTTTTCGTTCAAACAAAGTTACATTTGTAGCGATTCTTGCGCTCTGCGATGGCCAATACGCATTTAGAGAAGTGATTAAACGACTTCCACGACAGGATTTTCTGATCAATCTTTCTTTAGTAGACTCGAGAGTAAACGAAGCAACTACCTCTGAGATTTTATTTTGTTGCTACTGACAAACGTTATGAAAGAAAGGGTTGAATGGGTTGGTTGCTCGCAGTTACGATGCTATAAAATTACGTGAGATGAATGTACTTCAATTTTAAGTGAAAAAATACATATTACCTAAAGAGACTATTCTTACTTATTAAAATTAAATTGGTCTATTTCAGAGTCAGTACTACCATAAAGGCAATTAATAGGTAGTGATGATAATCAACGGATAATGCTTTTTAGAAAATTAAGTTAGGCTTACTATGGCCTTAAAAAAATTAATGAACTTATAAATCGCTTAAATCTCAATAATAATTGCAACTGCAAATAAGGAAAAGCAAGTTTAAAGAGAGATTTTCAAAATTTCATACCCTTGAATAAAGAATTGAAAAATATCACATAATTGGAGAAAATTTGGAACTTTGGCTACACCTAGAAGCAATATTTCTAAATTTTCATAACAGTGAACAAAGATTTTAATTTTTTGATACTTGAAGAAAGATCTTAAAATTTACAAATTTGAGGAGGTATTTGAAAGTTTTTATATAATAGAAACTAGACTTGAAAATATAGATACACGAACAAAGATTTTAAAATTTTGGTAGACTTGAAGAAAGCTATGAAAATGTTGACGTATTTAACAAAATATTTAATAACTTCGTTAAAAATGAAGAGAGATGCGAAATTTGTATACAATTAAGCAAAGATTTAAAATTTCCCTACATCTGAAAAAAAGAATTGAAAATTTCTATACATTTGGATACAGACTTGAAAACTTTGATAAGCAAAAGTTTGTGCCGTTTTAAATTTTTAATCTTTTCTTTTATTCGAAGGAGCGAGGATGTAGCAGGGGCCACAAAGGCTTTATACCTGTAGGAAGGACACGTTCTTCCGGCTCCACTGTGTATCATGAAAGTGGCTCTCAGGGGATCTTCTTCAAATTTATACAAACAAAGCGACAGAGCCCTTTCAAGGATTTGTACCTCCAATGTACTCGGCCAAGCTCGTCAATCAGCAGGTCCTTAAGAGGGCACAGAGGATTTTGAAGCAGTTAATCTTTAGAGAGAGTTCTGGCGAACTAAGGATTTTGTTAGTGAGAGTAAATTATTACTCCACCAGTACACTCTTAACTTTCTGAAATCGCACCCGCCACTGTAAGAATCAAAGAACTGGAACAAACATCCTTCCTTATATAGAGAAAGGGGGCTTTATTTATTCCTCAAAACTAAATTCATGTTTAGGGGAACACATTGCTTGGAGGCTCATCGATGAAATAAAAAATGCATAAAAATACAATTTTTGATTGTGTTCAGATTGCATTGAAGAGGGGTACACTTTGAAAGAATGCATAGTTAAATTGGCAATTTAAAAGGGAGATCATAAATAGTTAAACGTAGGGAAAGAGGATACCATGAATTGTGAGAGAGAAAAGTCAACTTATACAGATTTCAAAGGAACCGACAAACAAAACATCAAATGAAAAGAGGAAAAATTTCACAATAATGGTATATGTTTGTCGTGGAATGGCCAGACTATATATATATATACGTAGTTACAATGGGGCTTGGGGCGCTAAATTAGTTGAAGACCGTTAGTGAAAGGCGAAGTTGTTATGAGTCCAGTGGGGATGGTTTATTATTAACTTTGTGGGGTCCTTTTAAACAAATATTTCAGAGTGCAAAGTGGCCAAAGATTAACAGATAGCTGGTAAGCGTTGAGGTTGCAAAAGAAAGACAATGACGAAAATATATCTTTACTAACAACAAAATGATATTTATATTTACACAAAATTGGGTTTAAATGGAATGGTTGCCCAGACGGGGTTAAAAGTCAACACGAGATACAGGTAGGTTAATTAATGGATTAAGGAGGTCAGATTCAGTTTGGCGATTTAAAGGGTGATTTTAAACTGGGGCGTTCACACAAATAATGGAGCAATGGGGTAAGCCAGATTCAAGATCAATCTGTAGGGGGCAACGGTTACGATTATCTTACGTGTTCGTTGCCGTAAATGGGCCAGTTAGGATACAATGAATGCGACGGAAGAAGTCAAGTTACCTCTGGTTTCAGACGTGGGAGCACTTGTCGAGCTTTCGTAGTTGGGAATCCTTGTCAAGTACTTATCGATTGACTATGGTAGAGTTGCTGGATGGGGATACTTGCTGATTGACTATGGCAGAGTTCACGGATGGGGATGCTTGCCGATTGACTAGGGCAGAGTTCACAGATTGATTTAGCCTTCACTTCGAATCGAAATCGCCGCGGGGGAGGGGGGGGGGGCTTTCTGCTCGTTGGCCTGAGTAGGTGGAAGTCTAACAGTGCTTTTCTTTAAACTCAGTCGATGTGTTATATAGGCGCCTGGTGAGGTGGCTCCAAATGCGCGCGAATTTGGGGAAAATTCGGCGACTCCTTCGGGGGAAGGGAGAATTGTCATAACGTTGGTTAGAATGTCCAACGGATTTCAATCTTCAAGCAGGCCGTGTGAGACGATGACATCGGTCCCATGTCAAATATAGCTGGGGCGTGTGATAACAGCGTCGGCCGCCTTCTTGCTAAGGTCCAGCCATGCTTTCACAGCTCCATCCGGTGATCTCAGGATCCACGTCGGTACACAAGGGCACGTGTTTGCCATTGACCTCATTCTGCTACAATGTACTTGCATGTATCTTGCATGTCCAACTAATAAACATCGGACAGAACTCAATATTTAAAAAGCTACAAGATATGTTGTTACCAATGGGCTTATTCTCCGCCGAAATTATGAACATGAAGTACAAGTATACTCCAATCTGCGAATTGCAAATAATTTGATGCAAATCAAAACTGATGAGGAATTGATAAATACTGATGTAACCCAGAGAGACAACAGATTTAGAAATCAAGAAAGAAAGAGCCAATTAAAAGAAGATAAAATAGGGTAAGAGCCACAGATTTCAACTAATGAAATTCAACTTAGAGATAAACCACACCTGTAAGAAACCTTGGGAAAAATTCATAGGAGCAAAACCAATTAGGTAAAACATTCTGAAGCAGCAGAAAGCAAAGACTTCCCTTAAGCGAGAATAATGAAGTGTCTTATAAATGAGAGTAGGATGCTTCTTTTTCTGAAAAATTTTAAGAAAAGCATTGATCTTGTGACAAATCTTGTTTACCATAGACATATCCCACACAATATGTTCCTTGAAGGCAATTCTAGGTCTTAGGTAAAGCGAAAACCAAGATCATAGGAGCGAGCAGACTAGATCAACCACAGGTTATGTATAACTTACCTAATAACTGAAGATAACCAGCCACTATGTAGCCAACGTGCTAATAAAATATTCGCTTTAAACAAGATATTTTCAGATGTCGGAAGGTCCAGATTTAGCGAGAACTCCGAAACTGACAAATTCCCTGTTATTCACCTATCTACTTATTGGAAAGAACGTTCCTAAAATCGTCTTCGTCATGTCTTCAATAAATGTAGATCTAACAAAATGAATCTTTAGTAAATCAATGGAAGAGATGCGGCTACTTTCCCATTAAGTTTAAAACTGGTATAAGTTATCTTACAATAATGATCGCTACTAGCCGCGTCGTATAAGATATCTCCGCTCAATACAATTTTAGAAGAATGATTGGAGAGAACAACTTAACTCTATTTATTAGGGATTTCAATGCTATGAGGTATGGCTGGTAAAATCGGTGCAACGAATGGAGCTGGTCACAATTTTGATTCTATATAAATATTTTAATTTTCCTGCACCTATTTAGCGGCCATCAACGAATTTAGTCGAAAGACGAATCGTAGACCACAGAAGACCAGATTTTTCAAAAGTTTTTCGTCAGCTATCAGCCAATATACGAGATTTGGTGCTTGGTTTGCTTTAACTATCAACTCAAGTATTCAGTTAAACGTTGTCTCACCCTATTAATTGTCAGAGATGTCTCAGTCGATGCCAGCTAAGGTAATCTCATAAGGAACAATTAAGATAGAGTCTATTTGCACACATATCCTGAAGAGTTACAAGCCATTCAATAATAAGACTTAACAAGATGAAAACCACATCCCGAGAACAGCATAGACAAGTCTACTTTACCGTCCGCGAATGCAAGATATAGCTGATCTGTCCTATGTTTCCATCTTACTTGTCCGCCTCTAAAGCGGTCTCAACCACATCCTTTTCTCTTTTAGCTATCTGGAATAGGCCGCAAGGTTTTGGTCTTAGATGAGTATCTAGGAGTATTTAGCGCCACTGGTTCCTACTCGTATATGGTAAATGTTGTGTGTGAGGGGATTCCACGTGGAATTTATTTAGCAACACGGAAGTTCCATGTTCTAGAGAAGATTCTGTTAGGCTAAAATTGGTAAGCCTACCCCATCCCCCTCCCACCTTCCCCAAGCGGTAGCCTCGAACCACGTCCACCACGGTCGACCTTTACACAGGTTAGAATCGCCTCGGCAAGAAAATTCGAAGCCATTCGAGAGTAGAGCTGTTTCCCACTCACCCCTGCAGGGAGGGCCTCAGACATATATGGTGCTCGTTTCCCATGAGGCAGACACAGAGTTGAGAAGTCTCGCCCGGACCCGAGAAGATTCCCCCCAGTTCCAAGTCAGGTGCTAACAACAAAGCAAAGTGACGGCTGAACTATTTGTGTATTGCCATTGAGGGGAATTTCATTTAACGATCGCTACCGAGCGATTTTTCTGACTTCACTCATCAACTCCTGTCGAAGCCCTCCTCGTCCGCCCCTCGTTTTCGGGTGGCCCCTGGACTGGACGTTATCGCCCCCCTCCCTTTTTGGAGAACCATGATCACTTTAAGTTTCACGCTCAGAAGCTCTGAGCGCCCTCGCCTCACGTGCAGAAGACATCCGTGAAGCCTTACCTCGACGTTTGACCCGGAATCCTCTGTAAACCAACCCCTCTCCCCCTTCAGTAACCCATTTGAGTTAATTCCCTCCCCATTTGAATAGTCTCCTCCTGTAATACATTAAATTTTAACTTCATAGTCTGATGCATAACTACAATTCCCCCCTTGTTTACCGATGTAATTTTGCCCAATTATTCTCTGATGTAATTTTGCCCATCAATCCTCTCACTTATGTAAATAAAATTATATTTTTGTACATGCCTCTTTAAATAACCTTGAGTTTTGCCCTGTCCCAAATTTTACCTGACCTCATTGCAATCTGTCTCGCGAATTCAGCCCGTCGAAACTCGTGGCGTGCCGTCCCTTTGTCGGTTCGCCTTTAAGTTATTGGTCCCTTCCCCATAGATATAGTATGGTATTGATATAATATAATGTCATACCACGACATTGTAAAGTGAAGGAGTTTAGGTCTGATCGTTCACTGGTCCGTTCTATCAGCCAAATGATCACAGCACTGAATGGCCACTAACTTGTTTTCGTTGGGAAACTCATTCATCTTCACTAAATTCTCTTGGTAGTGGCTTGTGTCGAAAACTGGTTTTAGTTTTTCGTTATACGTTTCTTCAATAATAATATTGTAACCATAGGTATACTATGAGCTAAAACTTTATCGAAATTATCGGACATTCTATTTTGTTAGCAGGATTGAGTTGCAAATTATCTCAAACTCAATTAACATTCTTTCCCAGAAAACTTGAATTAGGGAAGAAAGATCAGACAAAATTAGTACGAAATTTGTTTACTAATTTATGATCCCTTAGAACTGACTAACATCCATTAGTGATGAAAAGATATGTAAATCCACAATGGCATCAACTTTCTGTATATCTGGTCTAACACCGTGTCTTTACTAGCACAATCCATAAGAAAGAGAGCTACTTGACAGGAAACTTACATTACTCCGAGTTTATCGTCATTCTATATTGCTATATTTGAGTTGGGTATACGCTAAGACGCGATTCGTGATTTAAAATGCTACTACCAAAAACTTCACATCATCCATTTGGTCCTTAAGGCCCTTAAGACAATCTGGTATCCTAATTTACTTCTTGATGTATACTTCGACCGCAGAAACAAACGTAGTAAGATCAACTGATTCTAGAGGAAGACGAATCTGAAAAAACTCCCGAATTCGCGTCAAGCTTAGAAATATATTCACCAATATTCAGGTTAGTAATTCTGTTGGAAATAAGAATCATTTCGTACCTTTTGTTTTAAACAACTCGTTTCACTTATGAAACTGTGGTGATTCTCAAAATATCATTAAGCTTTGAGACTGCTACCAATGGTGCTGATCAATTAGTAGGTGCAATAATGTTCACTTTGACTGAGGCGAACAGCAACTTTTCAAGACAAGGAAAGGAAAAATGTATCTGCATCAGGAAGTAAAGAGTTACAATAAAAAACAATGAAAGAAAGTACCCTAGGAGACCTTACGGTCCATTCAAAAAGGGTACCTTTGGACTAGCGATCGAGCGGGCACATCTCTGCTCAAACGCTTTACGTCCCTAAACGGCTACTTTTCAATAATTTGTCTAGTCTTGACTTGAACTGGTCAACAGATTTACTCTTGAGAACTTTTACTGGAAGTGCGTTCCACTTACTGCAGATACTGTAGGTGAAAATATTTCCCCACATATTGCGGTTGTAACGCTTCAGTTCAAGTTTGAAGCCGTGATTGCGCGTTCTGTTCTCACTCAGTGTGAAAATATCCCGGTAGTCAAAATTGTCAAACCTTCGAATTATTTTGAAAACTTCGATGAGCTGACCACGCAGTCTACGGGTTTCCATCGAGAACAGATCTAATTCCCTTAGTCTATCCTCATAACTTTTATGTCTGATAGAGAAAATCAGTTTGGTTTCCTTAGCTTGTACATGTTCCAACCTTGCGATGTCCTTTCGAAACGAATGACTTCAAAATTGTACGGAATACTTCATGTGTGGCCAAACGAGGGAGTTGTACAGACAAAGCACTATCTCCTTGTTGCGGTATCCAAACTGGCACTTTATGTAGCCTTACATCCTTTGAGCTTTCTTCTCTGCCTTAATGCACTGTTTTGAGAACTTGAGGTCGCTAGTGATAGTTACACCCAAGTCCTTCTTAGTGTCACTCGATTTAATAGCAGTGCCCTTAAGGATATACTGAGATTGTGGGTTTCTGTGGACGATATGCATTACTTTGCATTTCCCCACGTTCAAAGGCATTTGCCATGTGTGCGACCACTCCCCAATCTTTCCAAGATCTTCCTGCAGGCGGGCAGTATTTCCATCCTTTGCAACGTTCATACCAAGCTTGGTATCGTCGGCAAATTTGGAAATCTTGGCAACCATGTCACCCTCCATGTCGTTGACGTAGATGATGAATAGTAGTGGTCCCAGGACAGAACCTTGAGGCACCCCGCTAGTAACGAGCTTCCACTCAGAAGCCTGTCCATTCACCACCATCCGTTGCTGTCTGCCACTTAGCCAGTTCTCGATCCAGCCGGCTACTTTTCCGTTTATGCCCAGCGCTCGCACTTTCCGGAGAAGGCGGCGGTGTGGTACCTCATCAAAGGCTTTCTGAAAGTCTAAGTACTTCACATCCACCGCCTCGTCCAGATCGTGCTCACTGAAGACGAAGTGGACGAATTCAACAAGGTTCGTCAGGCATGACCGTTGCCTTCGGAAGCCGTGCTCAGAACTCTTCAGTAGCAGGTTTGACTCTAAATACGACGTTATTTTCTCCACCATCATGCTTTCCATGAGTTTCCCGACTATCGAAGTCAGACTGATAGGTCGGTAGTTTGACGGATGGCTGGGGTCTCCTTTTTTGAAGATCGGAGTCACCTCCACCTCACGCTAGTCTCTAGGAACGCATCCGGTCTGGATTGACATGTTAATGATAGCGCACAGATGTCGTGATACTTCATCGCACACTTCCTTCAACACTACGCATAGAAACCCATCCGGTCCAGGTGACTTATTCGTCTTCAGGCCATCGATCTTTTTCTTTATTGCTCCTTCGGTGAAGTCCAGTGCCTCCAGCTTTTCCCCTGAGTAGGAATCCGTGGGCTGGGGGATGGGACCACACTTTTTAGTAAACTCTGAAGAGAAGTAGTCATTGAGAAAGTTAGCATTTTCTGCATCTGAGTGAGTTAAGGCACCCTCCTCGTCAACTAAGGGCCCAATCCTACGATGGATTGGTTTACGGCTATTTACATAGCCGAAGAACTCCTTGGGATTTTCCTTGCAGATTCTCGCCATTCGGAGTTCCTCAGTACGCTAAGCCGCCCTTATGCTGGACTTAACTCTCCTAGCTAGCCTCCGGTACTCGTCACAGGCACCCGAGATCTTTGATCACCGGTATGCATTTCTCTTCTCCCTAAGCAGTTGGCGGATTTCTCAATTAAACAACTTTGGTTGAACAGAAGACCAACGGAGGCATTTCAGAGGGATGCAACTTGATTGAAGACTCATGAACCTATTTTTGAAATTGATCCACGAATCCTCAACCTCTTTGCATACTGCTAGCCTTACATAAGTCAGCCCAGCACGAGATATTGCAAAGTCTGCTCTTCTCAAGTCAAGTGTTCTTGATTAACTGGCAACAGACCTTACCTTCGGGATCTTGACGCTAAATCTAACTAGCTGTTGATCACTGCCACCAAGCTCTTCGCCTACACGGACATCCTCAACGATATTCTCCTCAGAGGTGAAGACCAAGTCGAGGATATTGTCTCCTCTCGTCAGTTCTCTGACCCATTGAGTGAGGAACTCGTTGATGGTGAACTCCAGGAGTAGCACGCTCTCGCCACAGGCTGCTCTTGTATCCCAGTAAACTTGTCTGTTGAAGTCGCCCAAAACGATGCACACTCTGGCTTGAACAAGCTCACCCAGCAGCTGGTACAGTTCCCTGTCGTTCTCAAAGGGTTGGGAAGGGGGTCTGTAAGGCACCAGAGTCCTGTATCTGACAGGACCTATCTCTAGGTCAACGCCTAGGAGCTCGTGATCGAAGATAATGTTGGAGTTTGTAGATTTGATTGTATCCTTGACATACAACATTATACTGCCACCCTCTCTGTCTGGCCTATCTTTGTGGAAGAGTTGGTAGCCAGGAACCGTGAATTCGCCTTCAAAGTCTCGGTTTAAGGTTTTTATCTACGATTCTGTTATGGCTACCATTTTGGGTTTTTCCGTCGCTACGAGGCAACGGAGCTAAGGAAACATGTTCCTGATTGACCTCGCATTAAACAGGAGAACTTTCAGGAAGTCCCCCACTGTAGGATTCCCTACGCTCTTCCGTTTTCCGGCTTGTTTGTTGGCGAGGCGCCCCTCTTTGCGACCTCTGAGAACGTCGTTCCTGGAGTGACACGGGCGTACTGGCGTACGTCCGCCCTTACTCTGGGCCGGATACTCCTTTGGGTCCTCTCTACGACATCCTGGATCATGTTCGCCAGAAAGGCCTTTCCTTTAAAGGAAAGATGTACCCCATCCCTCTGGTAGAGATCATTTCTACCATAAAAGGTGCGGTACGGGTCTACAAAAAAGACCCCCTCTGCCGTACACAAATATGCCAGGCGTTGGTTTAAAGAGACATTCATCGAGTGAGCGGTCTGTGTTGGACCTCTCCTCGGGAGCATCTCGACTTCCACACGCTTGCGGGTTTTTAGCCCACAGTCCTCCACGGCACCCATGACCGTGTGGAGGATTTTATCTGTAGGACCTCTTCTACCTCCTCTCAGGTAGAGGTCGTTTCCACTGACCATCAGAGCAACGACAGAGCTCTCAGAAATCTGTGATTTCTCAGCCTCTACTCTGATGTGGTGGTTACCACATCCTGGCAGGCAGCTTACCTTCACACTAGTGCAAAGGCGGGCCGCTAGCAGGGACTGCAGGCCCCGTGCTTTAGAATCACCCATAAGGGTGACTCTTGCACATTTGTCTGCAGGCGACTTAGTCTTTCCTCTCGGAAGCGACTTGCCGCTTTCCTCTTGTATCTCTACATTTTTTTTTCTTCTTCTTCTTCTTCTTATTTTTCTTGTCTTCATTTGTTTTCTCTTCTTCCGTTTTTCCTTTCTCTTCTTCTCTTTCCACTTTCCCTTGGGCACTCGTAACGTTCGAATCCTCTACACTGGGGTGAGGTGCATTAAGGTCGTTTTTCTTCTTTTTATTCTTTTTCTTTTTCTTCTTCTCATTTGCTTCTCCGCATGGCTGAAGTGGGACTGCCAATGCAGTTTCACCTCCTTGAGCTGGAGTCACATCGGCGGAACCACCCTAGTTAGTGGGACTTTCGTCTTGAGCTTGAGCTGACTGGGCCTCTAGTTTATAGGCTAGCTCTAGGATTTTTTCCTCGAGACGCCGTATTTGAAACGCGTGCTGCGTTTCTAGGGTCTGTATATTACTTTCCAGCGCCTTAGATTTTTCTTTAGAGGTTGTGAAGAGATCCTTGAGTTCATTGCAGTATGCCACTGCCTCTCGGACCTCTCCTTTAAGGATGCAGTCAGTGCATATACTTTCCGGGTGTCATTTCGAAAAACATCCTTCCAGGAACTCCACGCACCACTTATCCTTCTGGCATATCGCACATGTATATTTGAGTGCAGCTGGACCTTTTTTTCCCTGTCATTTTGAACACTTTCTCTCTTTCAGAACTTTGCGACCAATCAATAGAAAAAAGGGGGCTGGTGTGTTCTCCCCGCGTGAGTCACTCCCGCCTATCGATCGGAGACGTTTCGGATCTTCCAGAAGGCACGCTCCATGTGCTGCTGTTCGTCCGACCAAGTCATCAAGCCTCGGCGTGCCGTGGCTCCCAAACAAGTAGCACAGACGGTCCCCCAAGGAGCCATTGATTTATCACCAGGTTAACAACAACGAAGCACGCCCCGTACTAAACTCCTACTAGTTTCTTTCGCGACGGCCAAGATCTCGGAGCAGCGTTCAATGGATATCTCGCCACACCAATAAACTTGACCCAAGGCTTTTTGTTGGCCTGGCAACCAACATGGGAACAAAGGGCCGTCACCACGGACCAATGCTACCAGAGGCACCCGTCAACAATCACTGGGAATGGTCAATAATTATGCGCCAGGAAAGGGGTTAACGGGGCACTACCCTCATCCCATTCATCGTGCCCCAGTGCCTAAGACCCCTCAAGTCTTAGTCTCTCGCAACCAGTGAGCGTCGATTGGCGTTGTTTATAGAGGTTCCAAAGCCTCTCTTCTGACACATGAGGTAGCTACCAGGTCTTTATATGTAGATAGATGAAAAAAAGGTAATAGTGACATGATAGGAATAAGGGTTGTTTTTTGTTGCTTTTTCTTTTTGTATAAGTAGAAGAAATAGGATTAATGTAAAAAAAGAGGAAGGATAGAGTAGGATAAAGAAAGACGCACTTAGTCTGGAACCTAATTTCTGACTAAATCGACAAGGGAAACCCTGCCAGGGATACCAGAAGATAGGTACCCCCGCCGACATAGCTCGAAAAGTCAAAGATACGCACAAGCTCTCTTCCCGCGACAAGGGGGAGTCACCTCTCTCTCTCTACTTTCTTTGAGAGAAAGAGAGAGACAGAGGGAGATCCGATATAAAGCTGTCTTCATGGCAGATATGCCTTTGAAGACTTTCAGTTATTCTTTGATAAAACTATCGTTTGATTTAATACACTTGTGTCGGTTTAAAATACATAAATCTCTAGAAATGGACAGGCTTAAAGAGTTTTAGAAAAACCTTTGATAGTTTTAAATCAAACTTGTCGGATTGCCTATATGATACACCTTAGCGTGGATGAGAACTGCCCCCAAGTGTACTTGGGGGCAGTGTACTTAGGATTCGACCGCTAGGCGATGATTCCCTAACTAAACATTGATACAGAGTGAAGCTCTTCACACGAAGAATAAAACTGTACATCAGGTATGGCAGTAACGTGAGCCAGAGATCCTATCTTCAAAACTAACTACAAAAGTTTCAAGTCTGACACAATTTCAACATAGAAATCCTTAAATATTTACTAAGACTACCGTCTAGATGCTCATAAATTTTGTTAATCCTCATAGATATGCAACAAAGAATCTTTTTTTACATTCAATGCCAAATAATACGTTGGTCGTATCATGGAATACTCAGTCAAAATGGTACCCCAAAAAACAAATTTCCAACTTTCCTTGAGTTAAGTGTGGCATATTCTGGTTAAAGGTACATATTTTTTTTTACAGATCCACCTCTATGAGTCACTCTGAAGGACTGCTGACACCATCGAGAGTTGATTTTTGCTCGTATTTAAATGCCTGAGTTAATTTGGGATCTATAATTGCAAAAACTATGCAGACCCGGATTAGCTTCTCCTGAAGATTGGCATAATTACACATAATGACGAATGTGTGCAATGCTCTAATAAACTTTTGTACCCTTGCACACACGTCCTGTTTTTTTGATAAAATTTAGCTCTCATATATTAATTACATTATCCCGCGAAATGAAGAGAGTCGATGAGCTCTTAAAGTTTTCTGCTGAAAATCTACCGATAAAACAGTGTGACTTCACCATCGATTAAAAAACGTCAAGGGGATGTCACGCTCGGATCACCTAAAACGTTTTGCAATCATAAAGCAATACGAGGCTGTCTTCTTTCTTTTGGAGATTGCTGAATGATGAAAACAATGCAGGCACTATCTTAAAGGAAATTTAATCCACTTGTTAATTCCCAAACTAAAGATAGGGGTATGAAGCTTGCACTACCTCAACACATAGAACATTGGGCGAGGTAGACCATTCATGTTGCCTAAGTTGTAAGTTACGGGGAACTAGACATCTCATTTATGGGTAATGCTTGAAGTTTCTCTGCGCACTCCTAGGGAGCGACTTGAAGTCAAACAGTTTCCAGTCAAGGTCTTCAACTGGTGTGTTGAGGCTGTCAAATTTGCAAATGAAAATGAGTGCTCATTCTGAGTATAGTTTTACTAACTTAAAAGGACCTACTTGTTGTAGTTCATCCCTGCAGAAGAAGAGTTAGGATTCACCTGGCCCTACGGGTTGCTAGTGTGACTTGCATCAATTTGAGTCAGAAAAAGCAGGGAGGTTGGACTCGGGGAAGAAATGAAATAAAGCTAGGATTCGATGTTTATGGTCAAACAAAGGTTATCAGTCTCCTTTATGGTACTGCTTCGAGATCGAAGAAGGTCCATAAATCAAAAGGTTCATGAAAGATACGTTGAGTAAAACGATAAGACTGCATCTCATTTTGGCTGTCACTTAAGTTAAATATGGAAATCATTCATTTCCTTGCTCTCTATTGTTGCAATTGTTATGCACGATTATTCAGCAATGACTGGGGAATTTCTATTGTAAAATTTAAATTTGCATTTGTAAAGATTATAAATTAAACCTGAATTTTATTTTTATTCACCCATTACTTTAGAAATTTTGTCTAATTTATATAATTGTTAACGGCTAGTTTGCGTTATTTGTTTTAAATTTATGTCATCCATCCCTCACATCGATGACTAAATTTTCTTAGTAGATAATAAAATGCACATAAAGAGAAGTATCATTAGTCGTTAGAGGAGAACCAATAGTCGTTATTTTTAAGGGGCCGAGTTATATTCTAGCGTCATAATAACTAGCGATCTTATAACCCTTCGTAGATCTGCGTCCGGGGTATGTCGACCCTTCACCCATAGGAGACAAAATAACACCATCGGCGGATTTCCGAACTTAGAAAAGACAAGGGTCGGGTGACCGCGTGTTTCCATGCAGAACACTTGGGGGACTGCAGTATCGAAGCTCTCACAGCGCTCTCATTTTCAGGCCCTGTTGCATTCCTAGGTCGGTCAGAGCTTTTTCCTTTTAAAGCTGACAATCTTCCTCTAAAGTTAGAAACTCAAAGACTAGTGTTACAATTTTTATATTGCGATAAAATGTTTTCCTGGCCTGCAGATGTGCTTCTTTAATATAAAATGGGTGTCGCTCTATTTCTCTCTTGTTAAAAATTATTCTCTGCTCTCCCATTGCTTGTGTATAAGAAATCTGTTAGTTTAATATTTTGTCACTATTTGTACAGCTGAAAGATTCATTGTAATGCTCCGAAACGAGTCCTGTACTTGTGATCTAATTAGGTCCTTCTCTATCAAAGTTTTTAACCTCATTCATTATCTATCAGTCTACAAGACGTTAATTTACAAGCAAAAATAATAAACAAGGAGTTTACAACTGTTTACTAAATGGACATGGTCAAAGATTATAATTTATCACAATATTAAATAGAATTCTGCGATTAATTTTTTCGTCACAAGATTTTATTAAAAATAATATCATTTTGATATACCTTTATAAGTATTTCTTTAAATTTTAATAAAAGCCACGGTTTTTCAGAAACGTGATGCAATAATAACAATATTCCTTAAAAACTAAAAATATCTTTATTGTCTCTAATACACGGGGAAGGCTATCTCGAAGCATCCTTTTCTAGAGGGATTTGGATTGTAACCTAGTGGTTAGAGCGGTATCCCGATCAACGATGACCGAGTGATGGCCCAAGTTCTAATACCAACCATTCCTTTGACTAAGACAGAATGAGCGCTCAGTCCAGGGGAACGAGGAGAAGACTCGGCACTTCGATCACTCTACGTCCAATGGCGGTGACGGGAATGACTTGTGCAAACATACAAGTTGTGAAGTACCTAAGTTAAATTTCATGTCGATTACTGATGCTAACAAAATCATTACACCTCCAAATATCAGCTGCGGAGTAGTTTGTCTGTCCCCAACCGCACGCCTTCGCACGGCAACTTGTATTCGTCAAACTCCTGAACGACTTCTTTGACGGAAGTGAAGTAGGTCGAAATAGACAAGGTCATGACGCAGCTAAAACTGAAAGCTTCAAGAAAGACTACGTAAATCTGCGTAATGATTATAGTAACGCATATGTCGGTAGGCTTTGGATATTGTGTTAGGAGAAATCAGTGTGCAACTCGGGTCTTTTCCTTCTTCTCTGTTCATTACCCTAAAGAAGCCGGAGTAGATAAAGAGTTGAACAGTCTAGTACTTCGCACCGATGCTGGATGCGATGTGGGAGGACATAGGCAGGAGGTTTTAGGCCCCTTATAAAAATTATCAGCTGGCCATCGCCTTCTACCTTATGTTCTGTTTGACCTAGCCAACCAGGTAAACAAAAGAAGAAGGCCATGGACCCAGCGATGGAGAGGGTCAGTGGGGAGTTATGTAACGATTGCAGTTGCAGGGTTGAGGTGAATCAAAACGAGGCAGACTCCTTGGAGGTTATGACGCACTCTCTAAAGCATACACCAGATATTAGTCGACCAAATCCTAGACGCAGGTAATGGTAAAATTAATGACTAGGTGAAGGATATCTAGAAGAAAAGTGAAAAGCTGATGGACATGGCCTTCTGCAATGAAGACATCCTTATAGACGTCTTCATCAAATAAACAGGGCTATCCCTTCTAACTTCTCCGTCATGAGCTTCCTGTTCATGGCCAGGTACATCCTTAGGGCCAAGAGAGCCCCCACTCTAATTCTAACTCGGAGAGTCTCATTTTCCTTAAGGTAAATCTAGTTTGAAAGATTACATTTAGTATACTTCTCTTTTATCGCTTCTTTCTACTTATTGTATAATAAAAATGCATATTTTTTTCTTCAAGAAATGTAGTGGACAGAGCTTAACTGTAACTTTCGTTGCTTTTCCTTACTGACTATCGGTATACAGTCAACAGAATGTCTTTTTTGAATACTGGAGTATCGAGCAACGAAGTTAATTTTTTGAGTACATATGTACACATATGATAAACACACAGTTTCTTATCATTATTATTCCTAGCATTATTTAGCAATTCTCTATTATTTCAGTACAGTTCCTGGAAAAACCATTGTTCGGTGCTGCCATGATCCTAATTCACCTTACATCATTTTAATTGTCTTCTCACTTTATTCCCTCAATTATTCTGCCTTTAGCACTTAGCTACGAGTGATCAATAAATGAGAAAAATGAGATTGAAATCAATTACGAAAGATGAACCCATCGATTGAAACGTCATGTCAACGCTAAATAAATGTCTACCTAAGAAATATATCAGAATCAATTAAATTTTTCTCTCGCTTTTAGGGTTATATTTATTTTCCCTTTACCTGTTTATATAATCATTTTACTCATAAAGTAGCTATTTATAATGCCTATCAGCTTTTCTGTTAAGGAATAGTTCCTGTTCTTACTCATTTTCATGTTCATGTGCAGAAGCATATATTTACGCGCTTACGAATATTACAATCGCAAATCTCTTTCGGGCCTCGATTTGCTCCATAAAATACCCTGCATATTTTATGGAGGTGTCACCGAACGATGCCATGAATGAATTAATTATTTCTCCTATCTGACCAACTCGAAGAAACAATTCAGTCTAATCATGTTCGTTTTGATAGTTCAGGATAATGATCATGTTCTCATCCATTGTAAAAGTTGTCTTCTTGAACTAACATCATCCTCGCTATTAACTTCTTTAAGCTCCTTTACCATCTTGTCTGCTTTTTGGCTGATGACATATAAAAAAAAATGTAATAAATCGCCCCTAGGAATTATTTATAAATATCTATTTTATTATTAAAACTACTTGTGGCTTTATATAATACCCAACCACGGTTAATTTTACAAATTCCAACCTATCCCCTTCGCAAACTGTTTTAGTGGCTGTTGTTTTGTAACATGATTCAAAGTGGAAAGAAACTTGTTTTTTATTGATAATTTGAAAGTTATTAGGTGCTTCTTCCTTTCTGATGTATTCCATATCTTCTGCCTCTGGGTATCTGACCGGTACCATGAGAGTCATTGCTCACGATACCCGGATAATTCTCAGGAAAATCTGTTATTCTCTTCAGGAAAGAATCTGATAAAACATGAGAAATGAATTTACATCTAAATAAATATTATAGTTGCGTTTGTTTCTCTCTTTGAGTGGGCTGTCCCGTTTTTCTATAAAAAAACTATACCCACTCATTCAATTCAGCTCTCCGGAAAACATTCATCTTTGATTATCAGTCATATTACCGCATCCCCGTTATGATTTGTTATTATTTATTTCCCCTCTTTAGAGAACGAATAGAAACTAATAGAATAGCGAGAGCGGCTAATGCTGGCACATAAGCTTCTTGAATGTAATGGTGTTTCGCATTTTGTCACAAATGCATTCACATTTATTGCAATCCCGGTAGTGCGGTCTGGGTGATGAAAGGAGAATTCTGAGAAACGCAGATTTATTGTAAAGCAGGAACCCATTAATGGGTGAAGATTTCTCTGTAATGGAAAGCAGGCCAATATTGACTTTCTCCATCTTGTTCATATTCCCTTCCGTGAAATTTAACGTTCCAAACGATTTTCTGACCAGTGCTGAACCAGCATAAGAAAAGAGTAAATGGAACATTAGGGAAGTAGATGAATAAAAAGCCAGATGAGATCAAAGAAAGATAGAGAAGTATAATGATGTAAATATCAAAGAGAAAAATGGTAGTTTAGATGTAAAGAGTGGGTATTGAAAATGAAGAGAATGAGATAATTGGTTTCAAAGGTCTAAATTAGGTGAGCAATTGGAGGTATTTAAGAGAAGAGGATTGAAGTGCTTACCCAATATGAGACGAGTATAACAGAATTTTTTTGTATGGAGTTGAAAAAATAACTGCGACTAATGTAAAATCTTTGGTGATACAAAAAGAAAGAGGTAACTATGATTTTGAGTGAGGGTTGGCAGCAGTCATTGGTTGGGTATAAAGATGTAAGATAGTAACGTTGAGATTTAAGAATGGGAAGATACTGTATTGGGTTGTAATGTATGGACCATGCAATAATAGAAGCGAAGCTCAGAAAGATAGTTTCTGGAATGGTTTGGATCGAGTGCTAGATGTGAATGGGAACGGGCACCAGTTAATCGGTATAGGAGATATGAATGGATAGATAGCTGACAGGATGAGAGATTGGCTAACTAAGAATTCTGAACAACTGAAGAGGATTAATGTCGAGAGAAATTGATGTTTATATATTAAAAAAAACCTGATTGCAGCAAACACATTATTTTAACATAAGCATGTGCATTAGTAAACAACCTATTGTGAGAAAGAGAATGCTACTGACTGAGTTTATTATGTTTAAACTTATGTTTTTGTTGCGTAAGGTTATTCTGTTCAGTGACATGATAAGAAAGCACGAATGAAGTGGAAAGGAATGGAAACAACTGAGATGCTAGTAAATCAGCGAAAAACGGAAGAATATATGTAAATGTTGAGAGGAGGGGAAAGGAAGTATGTATGAATATTAGGGATAGAGCAAAGGCGACACAAATTTGTGAAGCTTAACGTGTGTTTAAGAGAGCTTTTTGTTGTGCGTGCTAAAATTTGAAAGAGAAAGTCGAATGTTGAATGGTGGAATGAAGATGTGAAACGTTTAGCTGGCAGTAAATCAGCATTAGCATGTTAGGGAGATAGGAATAAATAGAGAAAAAACACAAAAGAAAGGTAAAATGATTGATTGATAAGACTTAGTGATCTAAGTAAGCATATAGAAGTAAGATGGATATCCGATTGGAAGGTCCGGAGAAAGATAAGAATCCGAGAGAAGTCTAAGAGTCTGAATATCAAAGAGAAGATGGCAGGGTACTTGTGACTAGGTGGGAGGTTACAAAGTACAAGTTAATACCGAGAATACTTTAAAGAGCTGTATAATATAGGTATGAATGAGGTGGTGAATACAAATATGGTTGGCTGTAAAGGTCCAAAAGGGTTGTTATTACAGGAAATGAAAGTAATTATTATTTTAAATCTTGAGCAAGTGAGATCATTGTTTGTGCTATGACCCTTGATCAAGTGATATCAGAGTCTTTAGTGTGGTTCTCAAGCAAGTGATATCAGAGTCTTTAGTGTTGTTCTCAAGCAAGTGATATCATAGTATGGTGTGGGACTTGATTAAGAGATTGTAGAGTTTACTGTGTGGCTTTTGAACAAGTGATATTAGTGTGACCTTTGGGCAAGTGATCTCAGAGATTGTGGAATGACGCACCATAAACAAAAAATTGAGAAGATTGGTTGGTGCAAGAAGAGTAGGTATAATAAGTGACGAGAGAGTAAGAGGTAAAATAGTATGAGGAAAGGTGTGCTTTAAAAAGTTCTGAGGTAATAAGGTAAAGTACATTTTTTAGAGCAAAATTTGAAACGAATTCCACCCTGAGTATCTCCCGCAGAAAATTTGTGAGGAGAGATCTGTAACGAAAGTGAAGATGAAGTAAAAATGGTTCGCAAATATATAAATTCAGATCATCCGGCAGGATAAGGAAATATCTGCACGAATTGAGTCAAGAGAAAATATATATTCTTGCGTTAGAGACGGGAGGGCACGCAACCTTCTACATTATGCACTGCAGCATGGTTTCCCTTTTCTTCCTTACACCACTTTGCGGATGGTCCTTTTATGATGAATGAAGCTAATATACGAGAGTATGTAGGTTTGTGAAACACTCGTATAAAGGAGTTGATTATTGCAAGTGTGTAAGAGGGAAGTGGATGACAAAGGAACGTTTGGATTATACTGACTATGATAGGTGCTCATAAAGTTGATTTGTTAGGGTGTGTCCTTAGATTGCCTCATCCGGGGATGAACCCTGACTGGACTGAAAGTTACAGCACAAAGCTCCCTAACTGTCTGCTAGGTCATGTGAGAGGAATGATGTGCGCTGTTGTGTTTGATTAGGCATTTATAGGTTTCACTTAAGTATCTGATTTGCACATCAATTTATCTATAGTAATTATAGATAAAAGAATAAAATAAAAATTGTTTGAAATAAAAAATTCTTATGTTATATTTAACTGAAATACATTTCCACAATTATCTTCTATGATAGTAATTAAACTATCAGCGTTGATAGAAACAATGGTAGGTCGAGCAGAATTCTTCGGCTTGACGATAGAGTATGGTGTAGTTCAGAAGAGCCTCTGACAAAAGCCAAGAGAAAGATGTCAAGAAACGCTGATCGAAGTTATATTAATTAATCTTCCTTTAAATCACTACTTTAGCTACATTAAGGATGCAGATGTTTTTCGTAGGTGAATTCACTCCATCGGCTGAAACTATCCATTGTCACCCTATTATTTGCAAACAAAACAAGGAGTATAGAAATCTATCTGTCAATTGTTACTGGCTTCTCTCGTCCTGTTTCAGAATCTTCATAAAAGTTCTGGTGATTTTTAAATAACTACTTTACAAGCAAGTCATACCATCTTCGGAGAATGCATTGCTTTATCAAAGTGACCATTGTGTTTGTTAGCTGACTCCTTTCAATAATTCTGTTTGACACGTTTATTTGCATATTATAATGAGCATTCAAATTTGAGATGATTTTGACTGTACATTCGTTTAATTCTTTAATTTACTTAGAATCTACGGTGATGATATTCTAGAGAGTTATTGGAAACATTGTAGTTCACACGGTTTAAGCTTGATTTTATATTTTAGAAATTCCTTTGGCTTTGTCGTTTGAATTCTGTCCAAGCGGCCATTTTTTGCGCTTTTTATTACCATGATCGTTGTTCAGTGCCTTCAATAATTCATTGCTTGAAAATTAGTTTAGATTTTTTTACGTCTAGAGTTGCCTTTATCCATGTTCTTAAACGTTTCTGTCCTTGTCATTTCCTAAGCGCTCTTCGGCTTGTCGTTACACTCAATTTCCGTCCATATAAAACTTGAAATGAACGTCTGGTCTTTTTGTAAGAGATCCATGTTTATTTATTTGTTCAGTGGTACGGATTTGTGGCTAACAAAATTGAAACCTCATTTAATATTAATAATTTCGAGTTGGAAAAATTCATATGCTAAACTTGAGCTGGATGAGCATAGTTTGGCTTGGAGTTAAACCTTGAAACTTCCATCTTTCGGCTAATTTCTATTTTATCCTTCTTGCTCTAAGGAATAAGTATATATGTTGCTCAAAATTAAACACTTTTATGGGTCAACCTGAATTATAAAAATTAGACTGAGCTGGATATTTTTGAGTGGCATTAATGCACACTAACCCTACTTTTATAGAAATATTTCTATTTGTAATCTAAAATTTGAAGATTGAAATGATACTACTCCTGTTTCCTGTCCCTGCACAAGCTTCTGCATGTACGAATAGGAAACCAGCAATGTTTCTTAATTAAATAAAGGGGAAGGATATATTAATTGAGGAAATAAAATAAACTGAGGTAAAAATGAGGAGATTTTTTTCACAAGGGAGAAAGACGGGGCAGGACGGTAGGTGAAAGAAAGCGGTAGATAAATGGAAGGACCAGAAATAGTTAAAAATAGTCAGGAATTCAACTACAGCATGGGAAATGATCACTTCCTAAGTGCTCAATTGAACTCGTCGAGACATATTATACGCTAGCTACAACGTGCAAAGAATAATTATAATAGCATCAGATGTCCAAAGAAAGATCGTTCTTTTTTAACCTACGTCGAAAACCCAATTTAAACAATTGGATTTATTATATAAAATAAATTCCAGTCGTTTTTGAAAACTTTTCCTCGCGAAAAAATTGTTTTTTAATGCCTCTTGAATTCAACTCTTTGTGATTCGAAGCAAAATAAAACCTATTTAAATCTCTCTAAGAGTTCGAACTTATCAAAGAATCTTTTCTTACGAATGTGATCGTCTAAAGAAAAAAAGAGGTCAAATATATAAAGCAAAGAGTTCGAGGTCAACTTTCATGCAAGTCCCAATGAATCATCATGAAAGTAACAATAACGAGTGCAGTGCTCCTTAAAAGCCACAGGACTCCAGGTAAAGTGTCCTCACCACCTTTGGTCGTCAGCCGTATGCACACACACACACTCAATGTGTGAGCAATAGTCTGAACTAAGCCCTAAACTTAGTGATCAAATAAGGCTCATCCTTGCGAATGACTTCAGATCTACAGGAATTCAAGCACTACTTGCATCCCAATATCGTTTGCCCACCTCATTGAGAGACCCATAGTTCTATCATGAGGCAACGAGCTCCAATCCTAGTGGGAGCTCCCTCGGTCATTTCCAACAGGGCTTCCAACAGGGCTTCGTCTAGCCCGCATATTCGTCGGCCTCATGGAAGTTGTCAAGGTATTTGTTTCGTAAATCAGGTGGGAGAAAAAACAACTCCCCTTTGTTTTCGTTCGTACGTACATTGCTAACCCTCGGCGGCCTATGGCTGCGCCACCAAGTTCATCTTGTGAACTACTTCTCCTGGGAGCAGGTGCTGGTATCATCAAGCCTATCATCATGAAGTCAGAAAATGTATTTCTTGATCTGGAATGCACCGTTAACCCGCTTCTGCATTCACCGTGAAATAGAATATAATTCGAACCCTTGTATTTTCGTATAGAACCCGACGAGATCAATAATGACCAAAGAGCTCAAAGATCTCTTCAGAATGTATTAAGTCAGCCACTGTGTATTACAGAAAACTTTTCTCTCTCTTACTAAAGCCAGACTGCACTCCTTTTAAGCCTCATTTTTTTAATTGGAGACTTCAGTCATCGTATCTATTTAAAGGAAAGATTTTCTGCAACATTTATCACTCATTCTTACTTGATAGACCGCGCTCTCACGGACTAGGTGTCTTGATGCCTTATTCACGGCACTCCTAATTTCCATCCCCGAAATGTCGCTCTGACGGCCCCTGTTCAGCGACTTGACTCACCATTTTTCCACAGCAATCTTTCTTCTCGGCATCCCACGATTCATACCCATAAAGCAAATTTTCTCTCAGCCTTCACTGACCTTACCTCTCCCAGGAGAGCGGACATTCAGTTAAATACAGAATTAGACACTATCTAGATAACTAGTCTGCCTGTATATACCCGCTAGCCTCGCTTAATGTCTCATAACTGCAAGGCAATACAGAGGAATTTTCGATGGTGCATTGAGAAGACTATATATTAGGAAATCCCGACTATCCTCATGGGTGTCATCTTACAGGTCAGTTTTTAATTTTGTGCTTTAAACAAAATCACTGAGGCTGAATTAGACCCTGTTTGGATCATGATTGACTTTACAGCACTATGCAGTGTAAAGTCTTATTCCAAAGTTGATTTAATAATTGTGCTTCATCAAATCTACTTCGTCTGAGTTCGTCATCTCAAACATTTGTGCGTTTGCGAAACAAATTCTTAGAAGACCTCCCTTTATCTACGCTTACTTTGACTACATTCCAGTATTTTCACCTTAATACATGATACACCTTTCACACCTAATGTGTGTTTTGAGCGTTCAGTTGCTCATGCTTTAAAACTAATTCCTAACTAAATGCATATTAGGGGTGTAAAGGCTTGAATTTCTCGGGCATCTTTTTCACAATCGAATACATCTCACCGCCTCCTAACAGAGTAAAGGCCCTTAAAGAACTTCGCCAATCTGACAAGCGATAAATTTCTAAGATAATTTAGAGGCCTTTCTCGTTCTCTTCTAAGTATATTTAAGATGCTGCCAATATATTAGGACCATTTAATGACATCCTCTAAGGTGCACACAAATGCACCAAATCCGTTCTAAACTACCCCAAATTGCGAATGACGGCTTTTTCGCTGCTAAGTCTTCGATTACTAAAGCTGTAGCGTTATATCACCCATTAACTGACCCTTCTATCAATACTTTAACCGATGCAAGAATAATGGAGATGGAAGCCGCTCTTAAGCAAGGGTAGGATGGGAGTACAATGAATCTAATATAGGCTTCGGGTGAAAGTCCGAGTGAAATAGTGCCTAGTTTTGTGATAAAATGTTTAATGGAAAGCAAAACTTCAAAACCACGTTTTAACGCTTCGTTTTACAAAAAAGTGGCAGGTAGCAATTAAATGACTATAGGCGTATCAGTTGCTAATCAGCAACATAGAAATTATTTAGAAAAGTCATGATCAACGGAATAACACAACAAGACTGCTATCAACCATCGGAACTCTTCGAGATTAAAAAGTAACTATAGTACTCTTAATCATCTGTAACTGTTCAATATTTAATGCAAAAAGGAATAGGAGATATCTAATATATATATCTCCGAAAGTCAGTTTGTATATGAGGCGCTCAAGACCCTTCTCTGTTAAGCGCCACAATGGCCAAAATTGATTTATAAATAACATGTGCTTCTTCAGTCTTTCTTTTATTTTGGTAACAAACAAGGCATAAAGATATATGCAAAAACCAAGTGAAAACAAGCTTTAAAGCCAAGGTGTAAGGGCCAATATCCTTTAATATCTTTCCCTTTAAAGTGCCTTTTAAAAATCACTGGAAGCATAGAACCACATGACGTTAAGCGACAGTCATGTAGGTCAATCATAGGAGTGCTTTTAAAACTGTGGAATTTGCGACATACTCGCACCCAATCAGCAAACTCAGTAGAGTCAGTGAAACGGTTACTCTTTGTTTTTGCTTTCTTTCTCTATGCTTGCTTCTTTTCACGTCCTGTTATGTTCAAGGGTGCTCGTGTTGTAAAATTTGCTATCAAATCTTTATTATTATAAATAATATTGCCCCTGGTGGGATTTATTATTTAAAATAATATTAATGAGAATGAGTGAGTATCCTAGTGATAACGAGTGCCAAAACACGCTCGCAATCAAAGAAAAAGGCATAAGAATGAAAACACGTGGAAAGGAATGTTAGTAAAAACTTGTGTAATGCAGGAAAAGCTATTTTTGGCATTGGGCGTGAAAGAATCTCGAAAATGAGCACCAAATTAACAATGACAGGCACTCCAGTTGAAGATGAAAGGGTAGACATCGCGACACCAAAGATACCTCTTTTCTGAATTCACCATCAGTAAATGTTATGAACTATACAAGGAGTGGATGCAAAATTCCTTCCCTAATGGAAGAATAAAGATAAACAGTTTTTTTAATCATCGTTTTAATAACCTCTTTACATATGGGAATAGCTCCAAACAGAGTTGATTCCTGTAATAAATGTATCATTTTAGATAATAAGATTAAAGCAGAGGAAAGTTTTGAAAGAAAGAAAGCATTAAAACAAGAGTTAAAAATTTATAAAGAAGAAGCTAACACAAGAACCAAAATACTTGGCCGAAAAACTGAGCATGCTACCATTGAGGATGAAAATACCATGGCTCTATGCTTTGATCTCTAGCAAACTTTGTCAAACGCCAATCTTGAAGTAGGAGTAGCTTACTACAAAAGGAAACTCTGGACCTACAACCTTTGCATACATAATGTAAAGAACAGTGGATCAATAATGTATGTATGGGACGAAGGAACAGCTCGAAGTGGAAGCATCGAAATTGTCAGCTGTTTAAAAAATACATTGATGGTCACTATGTTCCTGGTATACAGCGCCTAGTTTTGTTTTCTGATAACTGTGAAGGTCAAAACAAGAATATTTCCGTGGTATTGTACTGTATTAGACTCCTGCAAGAGAAGAAATTCTTAAGTATTAGACACTTTTTTAGTGCCAGAGTATTCTTCCATGCCATCGAAAGAAGTTTTGGAGTTATTGAAAAGCATTTACAAAAAACAACATCTACAGCAAGAAGCAATACATTTTCACATTAAATATTCAAGAACCCCTCCATTTGAAGTAATTGACATGACTCAAGATGATTTATACGACTTTGATGTTTTGAAAGAAAAAATAACTATAAGGAACATCAGAATCTTCATGTCTGCAAGATAGTTCCTTTACGCTGCGAGTTATCCTGAAGGTTTTATCATAAGGCAATCCCACGATGAAAATGTTCCAGGAACCAGAATACATTTGGCCAAAAAAAGGTAAAAAGAGCCAAATTACAGGAGGAAGAGGAAAATCAAGAAATAGAGATCAATAGGAACAACATAAAAAATCTACATTCAACCTTGCACAAGTTGAGCTTCCTTAAAAGTACAATGCACCCATCTTATTGACACAAGCAAAACTGGCTGACATCAAGAACCTCATACCCTAGTGATGTATAGTGAAGTCCTTACTTTCAGCAAATTATTGATAATCAAAATAGTATTGATGCCGAACCCTCCGATCCTTGATGTAGAAATAATTGATGAAGTTGCGGAAGACGATGACACCATAATAGACTATAACTAGCGTTTCCTCTGTCCCCCTTCGCCCGACTTTCTATTTTTATCATGGATTTGAAACAATATCTTTCGTAAGTAGATAATTAAGAATTAAGATAGTTAAAGTATTATACAAAGATTCTTTGGTTTTCATTTTTGCATTTGTAATAATAAATTCACATTTTTTTAATCCTTTATGAATATTTTTTTAGTTATCGTAGGTATTATCAACATTCTATTTAATAAACCTATACAATGTTTAAAAATGGTTAAAATATCATAAAGGGTCGCTGAGAAATAATTACTCAACTTTGACTGCATTTTTCTCCATTTTTAAAAAATGTCGCTCACAGAATGTGTTTCTGGGCGCCTCATATATTTATGTATATATATATATATATATATATATATATATATATATATGACCGCTATAGACCGCCAACAAAGGTGACCATTGGTGATAACTTCGCCCCGGAGAGAACGTAGGCTACTAAGATTTGGCAAAAGTGTGGCTACCTGGTTGCATGGTTAGGTTAGGTTCAAACTTTTATTCTGTCTAGGATTTTTTTGACAAGTAATTGCGGCTTTTAGTTGCAATTAAAACATTAACATGAACGTGGAAAAATAAGGTTTGCCAGACCAATTATGCGAATTTAATGTTTAAAAAACGCGATAGTACCTATTATCATCATGCCCCAAACTTGAATAATTTAGATATTTATTTGATCTGCTTGAGGTGGTCTTTGAAGGAGGTGGCCTAAAACCAGCCTAGTCAAGTTTTCCTGCCCACTCGCCCGCCTGCCCACCCGCTTGCTCCCTCTGCCGCACTACTGCAATGTGCAAATCGTTCTCTATTAGTCTTTCATGATACACTACTTCATTACTGAAAATTAAAATAAACCTTATATTTTATACCTACCAACCTTTAATTGCGTGATTTAACTCAAGCAGATAATTTAATTTCTTTAAGGTAGTTTTTATGCCCGGCAAGGCCAGGTATCTTTGCTAGTTCGTTATGAAATACAAATAAAAACATATGAGATAGGTGATCTCATCTCCTCCCAAATGTTTGAGTGGAACAAAAGTGAATCAGAATTAATATGAGATATTTAAGTCACCTTATGTTTGCAGCAGGCTCAGTATTTATTGATCCAAATCCAGAAGAATTGCAATTAAGGATAACAGAATTATCGCAAGCCAGTCTCGCAGTTAGAATGAAAATGAACTTTCCAATAGCGTCGAAAAATAATTAAAAAAATATCAAAGGTGGGTTTAATCAATGTTGCTGTTTTTTGTTTATGGAAAATTAAATAATAATTAAAACCCACAATCGATAGGTATTGAATTTAATTCTTAAAAATCATATCATTTTGACTTTTAATCCAATGAATGCAAAATGCAGCATCATTTATTCATATTAATAGGAGAATGACAACTTTGACTTATTTTATTTTAACTCAAATAATGTATTATCTAAAGTGTTTAGATTTTAAATATTTTTTAAACGAAAAATTCTATAGTTAAAAAGATAAAGAAAAAAGCTCGTTAGTTCGACACAATGGCCCATCATAGAAAGGAGACAATTCCATAATATCCAAAGAATTCCAATTTTACGAAATCTCGAAAACCTCTTCACTAGAGGAGATAATCGAAATGTTTTGCTGATTTTTATTTCTTAATTCCTCTAAAAAAATTATTTGCATTAAGTGGTAATCCCATGTTTGTAACAACTATTTATCGTTCATATTCATCTTCATTTAAGTTTAAGCATCATTTATGTCAGTACAGTTATTCACATTCTATATAGCTTTAGAATAATAAAAACATCCTAGACTAGTAAATGAATGCAATGCTAAATAGAATGTTAGTGAGTTGAAGACATTTCTTTACTAAATCCAACCATTAAGTGGTTCCATCTGTCATACATTCAACAACATGGCATGAAAATCTTATCCAAACTCTTCTAATATTTAGCTTGCTAAGAAACAATAGTTCAGGTATAACTTTCAGAATTAGAGACTTCCTTCATAATAAGAGACCGATGTTGAGTCTTAAGATGATCATATTTTGATGTATCCTACATTTGTGAAAGAGGGCACTTGAAAAAAAAAATCTCCTTTTTCATTATTTAGAAAAGCTGAGCATCAAAGGTTTTACATCAGTATTGAATGTAGTGTGAGGTTTTTCATATTTAGTTTTGGCAAATTGTGTGTAATAAACTTATTATTAGCAATACAATGAAAATTTAATCTATTAGCACTAAGAAGCTTCAAAATTTCTTCACGAGCCGAATTTCTCCGAAAGAAACTTTTTAATGATTTTAATACTATGAAAATTTTTAACGTGAACACTAATAATACCTGACGTTGCCCCACCGTAATATATTGTTGCAGTTTTGGGAGGCAACAGTGTAGTTTGTTCTGCACAAATTACTTCCATATTTTAGATTTGTTCAACATAGCCGCAAATTTATGAGCGTTCGACTATACACATAATAAAATTTGCAGTTAAAAAATAATAAGTATATGTATTGCTTTATAGGTAATTCCTTAAAATAATTAACCCATTAATGCCGAAAATTTATTTTTTAGTTTTTTATATTATATTTTGGAAACTTCAATTTAATGTAATAGATAAAGCATATAGTCCTTCACGACTATTTACAATGACAAATACAGATGTTGGTACCAGAGTTACCACTCGGCATTCAAAACATAACACTTTGCGATGGGAAAATGAAAATAGTTTAATTCTTAGTTTGTATTAGAAAAACACGCTGGCACATATATTATGTTGAATGATATGGCGCCATGCATAGAATATGGAGTGAAACATGACATTTTTTGCATCCATACTTCGTTCTCCCTGCACAATGCTTACATCTTATTTAAAGGGTAGAGGTCCTGGTCAGTGATCAAAATGAGCTCTCCTTACTTCGTCTCCTGCACTTCCCGTATCCTGTTATTTAATGGGCCAGGTCTTTTTTGTTTGTTCCATATTGCTTTAATGATTGAAGCACAATTTGTCTTAAAAATTACCCAAGTGAAATGGCATTTACAAATTTTCTAGAAAAAAGCCAAGCGTTGACAGAAGAACAGCAGATACCCCAAGAAAATAATGGCCACCACCATTTGCGAGATTAAATTCGGATGCGGTAATTCGCAACGAATAGATCAATTAGATCGAATCCGCCCATATGCTTATTCTAAGCTTCAATGGCATTAGGCATAGAAACTATAATCCCTTTTTTATCAACTCGAGACCACCTGGAGCACATAGATTTAGGATCAACACCAAATTTATTTGAAGCAACCGTCACCCCCTTATTGTCTTTCTACTTCATTTAAATTTGATCATCAGTACACACTTACTCAACATCACTTCTTTCCTTTTTCTATTACCTTTTGAAATCTAATAATGGTACGTTTCTTAATCTTCATTCTCTTATAGTACTAGTTCCAGCAATACCAGTTAAAAATTCATTCAAAAGAGGAAAGGAAGTAAACAAGTTCCTGTCGTGGATGTTTCCGATGCCTTTTACTGCTGGTGACAAGATTCTCTTTTGAGTATCTAGCATCCATAGGATATTTTCAGTAGGCCCCTCACGATGAGGGATGAAAAGTTCTGCTTCCGTTCTAAGAATTCTTTGACGCAGATTATTTATGTTCCCTTCCGTTTCATCATCACTTTTATCGGAGTCATTATCTAAATCTGCTAAAGCCTTCTCTTCATGGAGCAGAAAAGTTACTTAGACACCACTTGTTCTTCATCTTCAAAAATTTCGAAAATGTTATTGATGTCCAGCCTACAGATATAAAGAAAAGTCTCATTGCGGAGCTTACTGGGTCTGCCTTCGTAACGTCACGCTTGTTTGCATTACGGAGGAAGAAAAGGAAATTTGAGACAGCGACCCAGGGAAGGTGTTTTGGGTAAAATGGAACACGATCAATACATGATCAAAAATTAATAGAAAAGGCTGGAACTGATAACAATATACCATGTAATGCAAATTATTCTGGAATATAAATAAAAAACAATTTCCAAAAATTGATCCCCGATGGACATTGTAAAACTTAAAAGAAGAAACGACACCCTCCTCCTTTCTACTTTTAGGCGCCGCAGAAGAGGGATACAATGAGCCCTTGCCGGGTACATTTAATTCTCAAGCAGTAAGAGGTATATAAGTAGAAAGCTAGATCCGCTCTATGTATGAATCTCAGCTAGGAAACAGTTAAAGAGACAAGGCTAACCTGAGCATGAAAGAATGATGAGGAACTAAATCAAATAAAGACTGTTTAGATATTGTATAAAAAAATGTAAATTTAAATGAGTGAAATGAGACAACATAATGCAAAAAATAATCTAGTCTCCGGGAAACTATTACACATCTATCGCTATCCCACAAAAGCCTACGCAGATATTCCTATATTCAATACTTTCCTATATCACCTACTGATTTCCTCCCTATTTGAACATTGAGAACTTTAAGCTCGCTAACGCCCGAAGAAGCTATCTTTCTCTCAAGCCGTATTGATTTTCCAACGTCTTACCCACCACTAGTTTACATAGAAGTTGATCACACTTTTTTTAAAATCTACAACTTTCTTCCCATTTCACGACAAATATTTTTCCTTTTACTAACCCTTGCAAATTAAATGATCTCGCGCCGCCATGTAAGGCTGAATGCTAACGATCTTATTAGGCCTCCTTTGCATCGAGATTAATCTGCTTCTATTATGTATGGTTGGCCTCGAACTCGTCTTTGAATTCGGTTGAGTGATCTTACAATTCTTGGGAGGGAAAAGCCAATTCAAGAATATCAAATTACTGGTTTTGGGCTTCATTGAAGTGGTATGGAAAATGCGACTCACTCCTGCTGGATGACGTACGTTACCATTACTCTAAATTATATTCGCGAGTTAATTATTTTAATATAATTCGTCAATGTGATTCTGGGAATTAGGTTTTACCTTGATTTCTTGTCCTTTTTAATCTATATTTGTTGTTGTTGTATTGGAAATGACGTGATGACG
This sequence comes from Ceratothoa steindachneri, assembly GCA_963969495.1. Lineage (NCBI taxonomy): Eukaryota > Metazoa > Arthropoda > Malacostraca > Isopoda > Cymothoidae > Ceratothoa > Ceratothoa steindachneri. The sequence goes on from OZ018326.1 coordinate 85,853,951, forward strand.
ATAGTTCTTTCATTCCACAACCAAAATAATTTTCCAATATAAATGGTTTGAAAGAAAAGATCTCAAATTCATGTGCTATATCTTCATAGTTCGAACGAGATTCCATTTTTTACCTTAACGTTATCGAGATATGAAAATTACCCTCCTCGATGAGGATTCAAAGTTGTAATTTGGGTTGCATTGGTCTTTGTCTAAATTTGTTACGAACATCTGAATAAAGTTAATTATGACAATCTGTTTTTCGTCTTCCCTATTATTTTATATTAATTCTCTTTTCTTTACCCCTCTTTACCTTTCCAGTTTTATTGATATAAAAATTAACAAACAAATTTTTATTAATGTATCTAATTACGCATCAAAAACACTTCATAAAATACGAGAAATATACCGCGTTCTTGAGAAAATGTAAGAAAACCTGATGTTGACGAAACATTTCCTTAAAAAGGTGAAAAAAGAGACGCAAATACTATTTGAAACAGACTCATGCGGTTGAAAATTTCGAATTGTTTGTCAAATAGAGTTTGAATTCATGGGAAATTAAATTTAGTGCGAGAAAAAGGAAAATGCAAGGGGTGAGAGAAGAATAAGAGATGACAATGGCTTATTTTCCCTTACATTCTCTAAATTTAGTCAAGTTGCTCAAGTTTCATCAAGGAGTGAGTGTTTTACTTTAAGGCTGTATGTATCAACAGTTATCAGCCTTTAGCACACTATACCCTAAAAGTGGGTATGATACCTATACAAATCCATTAAGCAATTTGCGCCAAAGTTGCCTGGCTAACTCACAAAACTAAAATTACATAGTGCTATAAGTTTTACCACAATACAGTTGATAATTATGGAGTTGTAAGATTAAAAATAGATAAAAAAATTAGCAGTTGTCTCAATGTGACAAAGACATTAACTAATAAAGAAAGCTAGAGCAGAATTGAGAGAAAATCCTGAACTCTAAAATCACCTGAATCTAGTAGAACGGACTACCATTAGGTGTTCATTACAACTCGATTCGTGAGCAACACCACTTGAGTTACTTAGGCCATAAGAATAGATAAAATGGCTCATTATAACCCACTTTAGAAGGTTGTCGATGAATTGCGAATACTTAGCTTAATTTGGTAAACTTAGCTTAGAATGTTTTATTTCCAAAAACTAAACTTACAATATATTAATCATTACTATTCGATATCATCATTAAATTATATGCAAAACTTTCTTTAACTTTGTTGCCAAAGTATAAATGGAGTCAGAAAAAATGGCTACATTTGCGTGGACGATGCTAAAGCGATCCTAGAAAATAAATCTGCATTAAATAGAAAATATAAAATATAAAAGTTATGTATATATATATATATGGACAAAAGTTTTGAGACATATTCATACTTTAGGCATTGTTTTTTTTTAAATTTACGTAATAAGAATAATTATTCTAATATTTAAATTATTTCATGTTTATTAAAAAGTATTTATTTCCTAAATAAAAAGAAAAATCTATTCTTTCGTTGAAACCAAAATCAGCTCTGGTCCTATTCCTTTAGCGGCTGAGTTTGAGTCCCTGAAGCTTGGCTATTCAATCAAAAGTCAAATGTTTAACAAATAGTAGTTAAACAGAGGACGTGTAATTATAATCTATTTAGTAATATTTTTTTGTAGAAATAAATGTTTTAAGCTGATTTAATTCCACAAATGTTTGTTTCCAAAGGTAAGATTGCAACTATTATTCCTCTACTCCGAAGTTACCTGAAATTCAAGAAGATACTTGCCCAGGAAATTTCATCGAGGTGCACCATTTCATGAACATTATTTACATTGAAAAAATGGTTACACTCGTGCGAAGAAGTCTTCTGGGTGGCAAAGAGCTTCAAATAAACGCCAAGAATGCCTCCTGGTCAGGGTCCAACTCGAAGTTTAAAGGCTTCGAGTGACAAGCTTCCTCACGATTGGAAAGAAGTAGTTTAGATATCTTCAGCGCGCACAGTGAGATGAAGATTTTACGACCGAGGTTTCATGACGAAAAGAGATGGGAAGAAACCTCATCTCACAAAGAAAGAGATTACAGATAGGCTCCATTTGTGTAGAAAATATAAAGAATGAACTCTTGAAGACTGGAGCAACGTTATAATCTCTTATGAAGCTTCCTTTTACTTGTCTAGATTTGTTGAAAGATCTTTTATCGGTAGGAAAAAGTTGGAGCGCTTTATGAGTCTAATGCCGTACCTATGGTGAAGCATTCGGACACTCTCAGTATCTGGGGCTGATTCTCATATAAGGGAACTTGAGCACTAATCATTTTAGCCAAGAACACTGCCATGAACCTCAAAATGGTGGAAAAAAGTACTTCATCATACCTTTTTCCAATAGTTCAGGACCAATTTGGTGATGATGCTGTATTTTCAGCATGATGGCGCAAGTTCTCACAAAGAAATTACAAAATACTTGTAACATCAAAATTTTGGGACCTTGGCCAAAGAATTCGCCAGATTTCAACCTAAAGATAATTTGTGGGCGATAATCAAACTGGAGGCTGATAAAAACAAGCCAACTAATTATGAACAACTGCGGGTGTTTATTGAACAAAAATTAGTAATATCAATTAAGATATCATTAAACGGGAAAGGCGCCATCTGATATGTGCAAGCTGTCGATCTTCTCTAGAAGGTTGGTTGAGAAGTGGAAGAAGGGCCTAGACTTTTGTTCCTCCCAGAGTATAGAGAGAGAGCCTAAAAAACACCATGATAACTGGTATTTTTTCATGATAGATGTTACAAAGCCTAGAAAAACTAAAGGATGACAAGCTTTTGGGTAACTAGACACACCATCATCTGTAGCGCCTCATCTTCATGATGATAACTTAGTACTAGCACATCCAGCAGAAAATGAAGGTGTGAAAATTTCTTGTAATAGTCACATAAATTTTACTTTTAGCTATAAATGATAATTAATTTATTTCATATTTTAGTTGAATTTGCTAAATGTAGTCATTTTGTGACAGAATATGTAATAAATTCTATATCAGAAGAGTCAGCAAGAATTGGCCCAAAGAACTGGATGCAAATTTGGGCCAACAATGAAAACGCATCCTTACTTTATAAGTCAAAGTGAAATGGATTATTTGATCAAGAAAAGAACTTGGGTCTCACTAAGTCAGAAACTAAACTTTTAACATTCAGGCTCAAGGAATTGAATTTAGTAGGAGAATAATAGAGGATATCTGTGTATCGCAAACGACAAAATGAATTTGAAATTTACTCTGCTGTTAGTGGGAGACTGTGTTTCTACAAAGGTGTGAATGTTTGTTTACTGGTAGTGGATTGACGCATGATCCTGCAGAATGGTGACTGTTTATAGCAAATTAAAGCACACACTCAAAGCAGATTTACTGCAAAAATGGAAATTAATATCCATCTTTGTCTCTTATACACTCTGTACAGAAGAAAAAAAAGAATAGGATATTGGTAAAGAGCTTCTTGATAAAATCGGCTATGCTGAATTTAAGTGGCCTGTTTTCGGAAGATTTAAGATACTTGTATTCTGGCTTATCTTCGTTTCCTTTGCTTATGGGAGGGCAGAGCTAAGAAAATCTCAAATAATACTGATGATATGCCAAAAATGAGTTAATATTGAATTCAACGATGAAAGATAAATATGAAACATGAAGAAATGCATATAAACAACACCATTTTTAAGGGAGGGGGGAATGTATAAATATTAAAAATTAGTAATGATAAAATTAAATTTAAGGCTGCATCGCTACAGAGGCAACTACTACCGGACAGTATTGTCGATGGCGAAAGATATAAATAAAAAAGGAGGGAGAAAATTTGGCCCTTACAATAACAAGAACCAGTTTCAAGAATCATGTAACCGAAAGATCAAATAAAGAAAGAGGAGACCTTCAACTTGTCTATGATGTGAGATCAATAGATATAAAAATAGAGTACAATTATAATTATTCCTATCATGTAAATTTAGCTGTTTTAAAATAAATTCGTTGATTGGTTCTTCTTCCCGATTACTTTATTCCAGTTTCCCTCATTCGTCTTTCTCTATTTTCATCTATTATTTCTCTCATTTTCCTCTTTACTTCTATAAATAGATCCCTCATTAGACCATATCTTCGAGTTTATTCGGCCATCTCCTATGATAGCCTTTAATCTCCGACAGGATAGGCCTTGTTAATATCCTTAATTCATTGAGCGAAATCGATTCAGAGGAAATTTCGTTAGTTTAGAATATGAATGTTCTGGAATCACGAGTTTGCAGTCGGTATCATTGTGATATATGACATCATAGCTTGATGCGGTGTCCAACACTCTAATGAGGCCCACTCCTAATAACTTAGGAGGTTTTCATTCAGTTTGGTTTGGTGCCTCTCTTGATCACTCTGAAAGGAGGCCTCCTTGTGTCAGCGTGTTCCGATTTTATTGTTATTTCATTGTGTGGAACTATTTCCACGGCTGTGCTTGAGGGTGGGGTGTTCAGAGAAGTTATTTTTCACTGTATTAACCACTAACCTCTATAATAAAAAATTAGAAATAGAAAGGAAGTTGCCTGTTATAATAAAGGCGAAACCTGACAACCTTTGTACATACCATAATCTAATATTAGTTACTTTTCTATTAGGAAAAATGAAATAATTATATTCGAAGCCTCTAAAAGGATTTAAGTTCGTAAAAATACCAGTATTAAATATCTCGAATCTACAAATTTTATTGAGAGTAGTTGACATCGTTGAATAGAATGTGAAGTCTACTGATCCTTACAATTAGGCATTTGATGATACAAACTAAAGGGGCAGTTTCCACATAGACCAAAAATTATACTTAGGATAATACCCAGTTTTTCACAATTTAAATTAACACGTAATTTAGTCGGGGGATTTTTTTAGCCACAATAAGTTTATAATTGGCATAAATAATTTTATTTTTGGATTTCATCAGCCTCATTAACCGAAGAATAGTGATATTGTATTGTAATTTAGTAAAGAATTAGCAGAATTTTTCTCAACAGTTCTAAAATTTCGAAACCTTAACGAAACTTTTATCTATCGCCAGCCAACGCAACTGTGCGAAAGAAGTGAATTACGCAAATTATGTTGCTCTACAACTCAACTTTTCCTTTTGAAAACAAAATGTTATCCTCAAAAATAACCCTTCCTAATAATTACTTGGAAAAGAAAAAGAGAAAAGTAAGGTAGCAAAGTTCCATAGAAGAGGTGGTTTAATTGATATGGGCCATTTTTTGCTTGCTGAAAGAAGGGAGAAATCTCTTGGAATGAAACTTGAGAAAAGTCGCATTGCAGAATTTCGTTGGTTTGCTTTAGGGAAGAAGAAGAGGAAATTGGAGATAGCGACCCAGATAAAGTGTTTCAGGATAAATGAAGTGAGATTAATACACGTTACAAAATTAATATAAAAGGCTGGACCTGAAAACAACATGTTCAAAGGCACCGTTTGAAAGCTATTAATTTAAAGTGGATTGCCAAACTTACACACTTTTGCAGAATAAGGAGTTTAAGGTTTTTAAGTGCTGCCTTTGTATGTGTTATCGGAAGACTGTAGCGGAATGACATACAAACACCATGTTATGCAGGTTATTCGGAAACATAAAAAACCCCCAAACAATTCCCTAATATTTATTCCCAACGGACAGTGTAAATCTTAAAAGGAGAAACGACACCGTCCGCCGTTTCTACTCTTAGCCGCCGCAGGAAAGGGATAAAATGAGCCCTTACCCGGTGCATTTAATTCTCAAACAGTTACTGATAGGTAAATAGAAAGCCAGATCTGCTGTATGTAAAAATCTCCGCTAGGAAACAATTAAAGACACAAGGCTAACATGTGCACGAAATAAATGTTGAGGAACTAAATAAAATAAACTGTGTTTAGATGTAGGATAAAAGAAGAGGGGGAAAAAGATGAAAAAGAGTGGAAGGAAACAAAATAATAGAAAAAATAATCCATTCTCTGCGAAACTATTACACATATATCACTATCTCACACACGTCTACGTACATATTCCTATTTTTATTACTTTCCTATATCACCTACTAATTTCCTCAAGCTCGCTAACGCCCGAAAGGAACCATCGTTCGCTCAAGTCGTGTTGCTTTACCAACGTCTTACCCGCCACTAGTAGGCATCGAAGTTGATCACACCTCTTTGAAAATCTACCATTTTCTTCACATTTCACGACAAATGTTTTTCCTTTTACTTACCTTAGCAATTTAAAGCACATCGTGCCACCATCTACTGCTGAATGCCGACGATCTCATTCAGCCTCCTTTGCATCAAGATTATTCTGCCTTCGATCTAATCCTTGAATTCCGCTGAGTGATCTCGCAATTCTTGAAACTTTTTTTTTCTCTGACAGTAAGTGATGTTCGTGCTGGCCAGATTTGTTTCGAATAATGCTCTTCTAAGCTGTGCTGTCCCATAAGTAAAGAAAACAGGGATATTTATTATACCTTGATACCCTGCTTGTTTCCCTAGCATAAAATTGACCATTTTTAAGTCAACTCATATGATCCACTCGTGCTCCCTATATTTGATAAGAATTAAAACAGTTTCTATACGCTCGTACTTATCTTTTAATTTTGTTAAGTGCTCAACTGGTATCGAGCTGTTTAGATTGCCATTATGCAGCAACACACACTTGAGATTTACTTTGTCTAAGACCACCGCAAATCACTTGCATTGTAGGACTGAACCCTCATCAGCTTTAACAAACCTGGTATGTCGCAGAAATATATGTACCTATGATTTGTCTTAAAATATTTAAGAAGTTCATTTTCTCTGTTACTCTAAAATTAAATGTATGTGTTTGAACTAAGCATGTTTTTTCTGTTTAAGTCTTAAAGCTAAAATTTCCGCAGCCTTTTTTGGTAAATTTTGATCCCTTAAAAGATCATTCAACTCGGCTGATCACTTTCACTTATAACTACGCTGGGATGGAATTCGGTGTCTGACTCCTCAGAGAGCATAACAATATTTTCAGAAACATCTTCAACTAATTCGTGAGATGGCACACCCTTAAATTTTGCAATGAGAATTTCATTTGAATGTAGCACAGGTCGTATTGGGCTGTTGAAATTTGGATACGGGATACGTTTATTTTTTCTAGTGAAGCCCAAAGTCTTGCCAAAGCAGAAGTAGCAATCCGTTACATGGTAGTATAATTTCGCCACGCCTGAAATGAAAAAGAAATTGTGGAGCGTTAAAAAAGTGGATTTTATCAAAGGTTGTTTATTTACCTAAGTTACAATTATACTTAGGTAATTTACAGTACACAAATGACTAAGTTATGTGTTTTTATGAAATTAAAAACTTAGCATCAGAGTTCCAAAGGGTATTTTTTACTCCGAGTCCTTCGTCCAATGCTTAGTCTTTCAATGCATACAGTGCAGGCTTTATGTGGAACCCATGATTTATCTTGATCTCCCATTTTCATGCCAAAATAAGCTAAGTAAGCTCTATTCACGAAGTCCGTTTTACATATTTCCTCGTTCATGTAGAAGTGTAAAATTTCCACATATGTATCAAAATGAATCAGGAGGGTTTTTGTATATGAACTTTCTAGTGTTTGAGGACATATTACTTGATTGTTTTGTTAATTTGTAAAAGTATTTCAATTCCTAATTTCAAAAATCTGAAATATAAAAACAAACATTAGTTTAAATAGGTACTAATAAATAATTATAATTAAAATGTGCAACTACAAAAAGAGTTAGCAAGTATTGAGAAAATATTCTTTTTATGAATATGATCAAAGAGCAAGGTGTTGAACAAAATCAGGACCTGATAGAGCAAAATGAAGTGAAGATTCGTGCTCAGCACATCCAAATTACGTATAATTACCTGTTAAATCTAAGTCAATAAACAAAAAGTTGAAATTTGTTCCCCAGTGATATAATCCTTTTTTTTTCTCCCCTATTATTTTATATTTATTCTCTTCTCTTTACCTTCCAAGTAATTATCGATGTAAAATAGCAAACAATCTTTATAAATGTGTCTAATTGCATATCAAAAAGATCTCATAAAATACGAGATTATACAGCGTTCATCCTAAGCGAATCATTCACACCTCTACATAAAACACGATACAATGTTATTTTTTATCGCCCTGAATTTCCACTAAGGAAGAGCAGGAGAGAGTAATCAGAAATGCCTCGAATGACGCCTCCGATGACATCAATAATTTGCATGAATCTTGATTGCTCTTTACATGGTTCATTTCATTGTGTCCACAAATAACTTCAATGAATAGAGTTGGATGAGGGTTTGTTTTTTTATTAGGTAGCGAATAAATGTAACGAAACTTTATGTTGACGAAGCTTTTGCTTTAAAACGGCAATTCTGAAAGGTGAATAAAGAGACGCAAGTTCTCTTTGAAGCTCCCTAATGCAGTTAAAAATTTCGAATTGTTTGTCAGATAGAGTTTGATTTCATGGGAAATTAAATTTAGTGCGAGAATAGGGGAAAATGCAAAGGAGGAGAGTAAGAGATGATAATGGTGTATTTTTAAGTTTTAACTCATTGGAAAGCAGAATCATTTACTATTACGTTTTCTAAATTTATTTAAGTTCCTCAAATATCATTAGAGAAAAAAAGTTGTGCTTTAAGGCTGTATGTGTCAAAAGTTATGAACCGTTTGCAGACCTTTCCCTAAAAGTGGGTATAGTACTAATACAAATCCGTAGGGCAATTTGCGCCAAAGTTGGGTAGCAGACTTGCAGAACTAAAATTACAGCGTGTTTAGTTTTACCACAATGCAGTCGAGCAATATGGAGTTCGTAAGAAATTAAAAGGAGATTAAAAAACATTAGCAGTTGTCACAATGTAAGAAAGACAGTAACTAATAAAGAAAGCTAAAGCAGAATCGAGTAAAAATTCTGAACTCTAAAATTACCTGAATCTAGTAGAACGAATTACCCTTAGGTGGTAATTAAAACTCGATTCGTGAGCAACACTACTTGAGTCATTAGGCCATAAGAAGAGATAAAACGGCCCATTCTATCTTCACTTAGAAGAACGTCGATAAATTGCGAATACTTAGCTTAATTTGGTAAAGTTAGCTTAAAATGTTTAATTTCCAAAACCTTAGCTAACCTAACAATGTGTTGATCATTACTTTTTAATTTTATTATCATAAGTTTATTCATCATTGTAATTATTGACTGCATGACTCAATTTACTGTATTTATTAATAAACTGTGTTTTACCTTTTGGAAAATTTAACTTTGAAATTATAATGAAAAGATAATAAAATATAATGCAATAAGGAGTAAAAGATAACACTACGTCACAATTTTTTGCACAAAATTTTGTTTAAGGGGTTATTTACGATTTATGAACCATTTTTATGCCCTGATTCGAAAAATATTATTATATCTTACTTTTATTCAACTATTACAGAAATACATTTATTTTTATAAACACTTGTGAATGATTTATATATTCGAATTGATATATTTTTTTCTGTTTCAGATTGTTTGCTAGGAAGTATGGATACTAGAGGATGTAAAAATTCTCCGAATACATTTTATTACGTGTGACAATATAATAGGATACAGCATTTATCGCCTCAAACGAGAAAGGTGCCATCTTCTTGATAGCGTCCAGATTACTCACACTTTCTAATGTCCATTGCTAACCAACAGATTCCATGGGCCCATCATATGATATGTGCAAGCTGTCGATCTTCTCTAGAAGGTTGGTTGAAAAGTATAAGAAGGGCTTAGACTTTCACTACTCCCAGAGTATAGAGAGAGCCGAAAAAACACCACAATAACTGGTATTTCTTCATGATAGATGTTACAAAGGGCAGAAAAAGTAAAGGAAGACAAGCTCTTCAGTAACTAGACATACCATTATCTGTAGCACCTCACCTTCATGATGAGCGAATTCACGGTTTCTGGCTACCAACTCTTCCACAAAGATAGGCCAGACAGAGAGGGTGGCGGTGTAATGTTGTATGTCAAGGATACAATCAAATCTACGAACTCTAACATTATATCCGATCACGAGCTTCTAGGCGTTGACCTAGAGATAGGTCCTGTCAGATACAGGACCCTGGTGCTTTACAGACCCCCTTCGTAACCCGTTGAGAAGGACAAGGAACTGTACCAGCTGCTGGGTGAACTTGTTCAAGGCAGAGTGTGCATCGTTATGGGCGACTTCAACAGCCAAGTTGACTGGGAAACCAGAGCAGCCTGTGGCGAGAGCACGCTACTCCTGGAGTTCGCCAACAACGAGTTCCTCACTCAATGGGTCAGAGAACCGACGAGAGGTGACAATATCCTCGACTTGGTCTTCACCTCTGAGGATGATATCGTTGAGGATCTCTCTGTAGGCGAAGAGCTCGGTGGCAGTGTTTACCAGCTAATTAGATTAACCATCAAGTCCTCGAAGGTAAGGTCTGTTGCCAATCAATCAAGGAAACCTGACTTGAGAAGAGAAGATTTTGCAAACCTTCGTGCTGGACTGACTGACGTGAGGCTAGAAGTGTGCGATGCTGTTGAAGACTCGTGGAATAGTTTCAAAACCACATTAATGAGTCTTAAATCGCGTTTCATCCCTCTAGAATGCCCCTGTCGGTCTTCTGTTCAACTAAAGTGGATAAATCGAGAAATCGGCCAACTGCATAGGAAGAAGAGAACTGTGTACTGGCAATCGAAGATCTCGGGTGACTTTAACGAACATCAGAGGCTAGCCAGGAGAGTGAAGTCCAGCATAAGGGTGGCTAAGCGGTCTGAGGAACTCCGAGTGGCGAGACTCTGTAAAGAGAATCCCAAGGAGTTCTTTGGATACGTAAACAGCCGTAAACTAATCCGTCGAACGATTGGCCCTTTGAGGAATGAGGAGGGAAATTAAAGCATTCAGATGCAGAAAATGCTACCCTCCTAAACGAACACTTTTCTTCAGTGTTTACTGAAGAATGTGGTCCCATCCCCCAGCCGACGGATTCCTACTTGGGGGGAAACCTGGAGGATATGGACTTCACCAAAGTTGAATTTAAAAAAAAGATCAGTGACCTAATGACGAATAAGACACCTGGCCGGGATAGGTTTGTACCTAAAGTGTTTAAAGAAGTGCGCGATCAAGTGTCACGACACCTGAGTGCAATCTTCAACATGTCAATCCGGACCAAATGCGTTCCTAGATAATGGTGTGAGGCGGAAGTGACTCCTATCTACAAGAAAGGAGACCGTAACCAACCGTCGAACTACCGACCTATCAGTCTGACTTCGATAGTCGGGAAACTCATGAAAAGCATCATAGTGGACAAAGTGACGTCGTATTTAGAGTCAAACCTGCTACTGAGGAGTTCCTAGCACGGATTCCGAAGGCAACGGTCATGCCTGACGAACCTTGTGGAATTCTTCCACTTCGTTTTCAGTGAGCAAGATCGGAAGAAGGCGGTGGATGTGGTCTACCTCGACTTTCAGAAAGCCTTTGATAAGGTACCACACCGCCGCCTTCTCCGGAAAGTGCGAGCGCTGGGCATAGATGGAAAGGTAGCCGGCTGGATCGAGAACTGGCTAAGTGGCAGACGGCAACGGGTGGTGGTAAATGGACAGTCTTCTGAGTGGGTGCCCGTTACTAGCGGGGTGACTCAAGGTTCTGTCCTGGGACCACTACTATTCATCATCTACGTCAACGACATGGACGGTGACATCGTTGCCAAGATTTCCAAATTTTCCGACGATACCAAGCTTGGTATGAACGTTGCAAAGGATGGAAATACTGCCCGTCTGCAGGAAGATCTTCGGAAGATTGGGGAGTGGTCGGACACGTGGCAAATGCCTTTTAACGTGAACAAATGCAAAGTGATGCATATCGGCCACAGAAACCCCCAATCTCAGTATATCCTTAAGGGCACTGCTATTGAATCCACCTACACTGAGAAGGACTTGGGTGTAACTCTTACTAGCGACCTCAAGTTCTCGAAAAAGTGCATCGAGGCAGAGAAGAAAGCCCAAAGGATGTTAGGCTACATAAAGCGCCAGTTTGGATACCGTAACAAGGAGATAGTACTTTGTCTGTACAACTCACTCGTTTGGCCGCACCTGGAGTATGCCGTACAATTTTGGAGTCCTTCGTTTCGAAAGGATATCGCAAGATTGGAACGCGTACAAGCCAGGGCAACCAAGCTGTTTTTCTCTATCCGACATAAAAGTTATAAGGATAGACTGAGGGAATTAAATCTGTTCTCGTTGGAAACCCGTAGACTGCGTGGTCAGCTCATCGAGGTCTTCAAAATACTTCGAGGGTTCGACAATGTTGACTACCGGGATATTTTCACACTGATTAAGAACAGAACGCGCAATCGCGGCTTCAAACTTGAACTGAAGCCTTACAACCGCAATCTGTGTGAAAAAATTTTCACGTACAGTATCTGCGGTAAGTGGAACGCACTTCTAATGGAAGTTGTCAACAGTGAATCTGTTGACCAGTTTAAGTCAAGACTAGACAAAGTCTTGAAAAGCGGCCGTTCAGGGACGCAAAACAATTGGGCAGCCATGTGCCTGTTCGATTGCTAGTCCAAAGGTACCCTCTTTGAATGGACCGTAGGGTTTCCTAGGGTACTTACTTTCCTTGTTACTCCTTGTTATTCCTTGTTACTCCTTGATAACTTACTTGTACCACATCCACCTGAAAATTTAAGTTGGAAAACTTCTCGTCATAGTCTACCTGAATTTTACTCTTATGTAGGAATGATAATTAATTTCATTCATATTTTTGATGACTTTCCTAAATGTATTCAGTTTTTTTCACAGAAAATCTAATGAATTCTTTATCAGAAGAGTCAGCTACCATCATGAAGGACTTCGCCCGCAACGTCTGCGTGGCGTTCAGGTCTCGTCTTGAGCGCATGTTCGCCACTGAGGGCCACCACATTGATTACCATTACAAATTAAACACATATTTATATGTTAAAACAATATAAAGGCATCTAACTGCATCAAAACATCATTGTCTTCTTTATCAGAATGACGTAACAAGTGTAACACGACTTTTCCAAAACCCGGTAGAATCATATAATGACTGAATGCACATAAATCCATTATTAAACAACGAATCAAAGGTTAAAATAAAAGAAAATCATGATTTTTCCGTTTATTTATCATTATGAAAATAAAATTTAGAAAGATGTGGTTATACTAACTCAAATAAGTTTATTGTTCAGAAGTAGCTCCTAGCAGAGCGGCCTGTCATGCCTAGCATTCATTCAGGCAGCTATTCAACCACCAGGTCATCTTATATGCGTTAGAAAGTCATGTTACCAAAGACTACAAACGGAAAGACCTTAAGATCTTCTCGAAAATAGACGGCAGAAAATCAATCCTGAATGAAATGAAGCAGTAACGTAAAGAATTCATTAATCGCTTTAGTCTGCCTAGAATTTTGCCTTGGCATGTGCTGAAAAGTTGCAGAAATGAAAAAAAATACAGTAAAACACGAAAAGAGATGAAAAAGGGAACGGAACTTTCATAGATTTTTTGAAAGTAAATATCGAGTAATGACAACCAACCCTTCAGATAATCGATACCAAACCTGAGAAGTCTGAACATAATTAGATGCATAATAGACTTTTACCTAAATATTAAAAGACCTGACTTAAACTTACTCATTGGAACTAAATATAATATTAAAAAACAACGAACTACAAAATATGACACCTTCAGACAACACGCGATTAATGGAGGTAAGAATTGTCCCCTACACGTATTCCACGTAAATAGGTGAGCCAGCCAGAGCTCAAAAGCACATCTAAAGCAAACCCAGCAAGAGTATCTAAAAAGGATGAGAGATAAAGGAGCGTGAGGCGAAGTGATAGAAGAACAGCTGGAAGACCGAAAAAGGACATTAAAGCCAGTGAACACAATGAGGGACAGTAAAAGCGACTACTCTGTTCATGGAGTTCATTCGCATTCTAACACATGTCAGAAAGACAATATAGAACTAAAACTAGAAGAACCATACGTACAAACTGAATGAAAGTAAGAATATGCGGATCATAACATACACCATTTCTACAAAAGGAATTTATACACATGAGCGCCTAGGTGGTAATAGTGAGGCTTATAGAAGGAGTAAGAGAAGGCATTACTGGTCGCTAATATAAAACATGAGTTAAGTGCACCACTCTATGAAATTTCAAAGGAAAAAGAAACGTAAAATAGATATTATATATTGGATTTAAAACAAAAACTGACAGGAAACATACAAAAGTAAATTGAAGCAAACTGCAACATAATATAAGAATGCCAACTCTTTCGTGTCGTTTTAAAGTTATATCAGAACAACACAGGATGGCACGAAAACAAGCGTGTGTTATATAGCGGGTTGGAAGATAAGGACGACATATTAATCAATCAACACAGCGTCAATCAGGAAACCAGCGTTATAAAACATTAAAACTCCGAGGTCATAATAAACTATATATGACTTAAATTATAACCAAAAGAACGTTTCAATTAAAAATATATAAAGATACACAGAAATCAGTAGCCAAGGAGAGTACTATTTAGTGATCAAAGTAAAAAAGGATGAGGGTGATATTGGTAGTATGACCCGAAACTAGCCTCCTTGTTGGAGGTATTTACCACTCCACAACTTGATGCTGGTATTCTTATCGAATATCCCACCTATCAACCGGTTCAGCAAACAGTACGAACAGTATGCCTATGATGCCGTACCGAGCCTTACGCTGCACCAGAGAACACAAGCTATAATGTACATTGAGTCTGAATGCAAGAAGATAAGTAAAATGCAATGTCCTACAGAGGAAAACTACAAATGCGTACAAACACTAAGAAAAGAATTAATGGCAGCTATTAACAATGAATAAACACAAAATGGAATGAACTTATATGGAAAATATACAGCTCGATAACTCCAATAGAATTCTGGCGGCATACCAACATTGTGCGAAGAATCATAAAATCTAACAGAAAACTTGATTTGAAAGACGGGTACACGACACTAAAAGAAGCAGAGGATAAATAAATCTATTCATAAATTATTTGGGAACTTTATTTTTAGTATTACACCTTTTAAAATCACGAATTAAACATTGATCCTAAAAACCTTAAGCCTTAAATGAATAACAGTTGGATATCACACCTCATCACAAATCGTTAGAGGTTAGATTCAGACAGCAAAGGGTAGATCCAAAACTTTAGCAGGACGACATTTAGTAATAAAGGGCAAATAATAATCATAGCAGTAAGAGTTAGGCTTAAATAAAGTAATCCTGTTGAGAGCACTAGTTATCTTACTGCGTGCATGCATTTGGAAATATTTTCACTGCCTCCCTAAAGAGAAGCATACCGTTTATATGCCTTAAAAACAAGCCAAATTATTTTCTCGCGAAGCCAGGAAAGCCACAAATTTGCTAAACATTTTCACCAATGTCACTTATTGAAGTCATCGTCAATCTATTTGAGAAGGCCTTCAACAACAGTCTAATGTCCCACCTTGAAAAAAACAACCTGCTCCCAAAAATACAGTAAGAGTTGTTTAAGGAAAAAGAGATACTGCTTCCCTTATCACGAAGATGTCATCCAAGACAAGGCATGATAGCCAAATACCTAGACATCGTTTTGGGGAACGTACAAAAGGCCTTCGATGGGATCTAGCGGAGAGGGCTGAAGTGTAAAATTCACATGTTTGACTCCCCCACCTATGCGACTATATTCAAATGGCATTGAATAAATTACCCTCTGGGGCCACAACAAGACTAATTTGAAATAATGGATTGACAACTACATTACAAGACTACTTAATCCTTACATTCTATAGCATATATGCGAAAGAGGTACTTATTCCGATTAATGAAACGGACTCGTTCATATAATATGCATACGGCACGACGAGTTCATTTGCTCTCTCACCGGACATGGCCGTATGATTATGAAAAATTATGGAAGTTCAAAACAAATAACTGAATATTCCAAATAATTTCACCAACTTCGAAACCTAAATGTCATTTATAATAAAGACCTAGAAAATCAACATTACTTTATCAAACTACCTCTCTATACACGTCTAAAGTAACAAAAATAAGACAAGTGCAGAGTTCACAACAAAGATGTTCTTTTGATTAAGAACACAAGAAGAGGAGTAAGAAAATGTCAAGCCAATGAACAACCTCCAACCTAAGCCAAGGAGTGAACTAAATGTTACAAATTCAATCATGCGACGTATAAAAAATAAACAGACTGTTAAATAAAGAAGAAGAAATGAGAATTCAAATAACCCTAAAGTTGCAACGAGGCAACTTTAGAAGCAAACGACCAACTACGAAGTTGTTGCCATAATATATATCTGCAAACGAATTGGGTGAGCTTTACTGGAACAAAGAACATCAATTATTTTTCTTTTAGTTATATATTTGGGAGAAATAACATGTATATTTTAAAACCCGTTCGACCATAACGCCAAGAAATTTAATTTTAACTTGCAATAAGTTATCGGCCCTAACATGGAAGGAAAAAAAATAAAAGGTTCACACAACTACTTTTATTTAATTTTGACCGTAATCGCTTTTGATATTGATTAACTTCTCTAGTCTTTGCTTCAATCGAGAAAATTCTTCCCTGAAGAATAATGGATTGAATCCCTCCAAATCCTCCATGACTTCCTTTGTCTCCTTGTCATCAGAATAAGAGATATCCCTAGCTACTTCTTCATGTGTAAAAAAAGATGAAAGTCTCAGCGTGCCACCATGCTTTTGTGGGCTGGCGCATTGTCTTGCAAAAGGAGAAATACTCGGGTCACTTTCCCTCGCCGTTTCTGAAGGAGGAACTCCCGAAGCTTACACAGTGGATTTGCTTAGTCTGTTGCGTTAAGGTGCGGCCATGATCCAAGAAGTCCACAAGGAGGATCCCTTCAGAGTCCTGGAACACTGTTAGCCTGACCTTCTGAGATGACTTAATGACCTTGAATTTTCGTGGTGCTGGAGAATGGGGATGCTTCCATTGCTTATATTCGGCTTTGGTTTCAGGATGGAAAAGAGGAACACACGTTTCATCTTGGCTTACGAGTCGGGCCGTGAGAGTCAACCTCTCCGTTGAGGTCCTTATCCTGTTCTTCTGTTCAGGCATCAGTATTCTTGAGACTCATCAGGCAGAAACCATGGAAAGGTTAAGGTGATTATGCAAGATGGTAACAATGGATGCATTACTTATCACTAGGTGTGAAATAATGTATCGCACTGAGATTCGGCGGTTATCCATGACCATGCTCTCCACCATGGCCATAGTTTCCCTGTTGACTGCAGTTGACGGACCACCACCTTGAGGGTTATCGTCACACGAGTCTCGGCCCTGCTTGATAAGAGCAGCCCAACGTTAAAAAGTGGAATATGATAGGGCACTGTCACCTAGTGTTGTCTTCAACTCATCAGGAATCAACTGTAGTGCTTTTCCTTGAATCGCGGAAAACTTTATCACAGCCTGCTGTTCAACTTCACTTATTTTACCGGAAGGTGCCATCCTCACTCAGGAAAAGTCACCATTAAGCGGAAAAAATGCGCTGGGAGGATGCTAGCTCTTGCATCTCCTGTTGAAACATGTACAAACGTGATCCAACTGCGGCGAGCTCTTGTCTCTCCTCCTTGTATGTTAGGATGAGAACTCGTTGAACACCTTGATAAAGAAAAAGATTTGTCCAACTATTTTTTACAGAAATTGTATATAATTTCTAGCACAGAATTTATTTTGACTGGCTCTTCCATGGGAGAGTACGCATTGATGTTCGTGGCAGACGCCATGTAGGAAAGGAAAGTATAATACCCCAAATGGTAAAATATATATTTCCATTTTATTACTAATTAGCATTAACTTTCAATATTTGGTAATTTGAACAAAACAGGCGCACGCGTTTTAGTTTACTGAATCATGTAATAATTCTTCGATATGTTGTATTAGTATCCTAGAAGCTAAATAATGATGGCGTATAAGGTCTATCTTCCTTTATCAAGTCAGAAAAAAGCAATATTTCAACCCAATTCTACAATACAAGAATTCTTCCACAATGATAATTGAATGCTATGAAAAAGCCTAAGTTAGGATCGCTCGCGCCTTTCAAGATTTATTTGCCATTCTTTGCATTCCCTTCCAAAACAATGTCATTTTCAGCATAGAAGCCGTGCGTCAAGGTTATTGTTTCAGCGTTGCGATCTAAATTATTTGTGTGAAGATAAATCGAAGTTTATTAAATTCCATTTGAACATAAAATTTATAGAAAGAGATGGCGTGTGGACACTATAATAAACAATTTTATCATTGCTTTAACGGAGTGTTATTTCCAGAGGTAATTAAAAACCGTCTAAATCGGCTTTTCTATTAGACGGGGGCGTTCTTTTCGAACCAAAACTACCCCGAGTCAATATTTGGATTGTGTATGGTTGCGTTTATAACAAACTTACCTATAATAAAACCTGTGAACAAGTAAATGTCTCGGCCAGAACCTTGGTGAACTGGTTTGTTTTTTCTCGGGAGATCATTCATTATTTTGTAAAGCGCCGGGAGAAAATCGGAAGGCCAGATCGAAATGGACGAGGTCAAATTCATGAAGCGAAAGTACAACTGAAATCGTATTATTGAAGGTCTGTAGGTTTTTGATGGGTTCAAACGTGAATCGAAAAACTTTTATAGTGCCGGAACCTTAATAAAACTAGTGAAACTCCGATCCGAGTAATCCAAGAGTGGGTTTTACGCTATGGATTTTTACTCACCAAAATAAAAAAAATCTGTCTTTTGGGTCATGTCACTTTTGTTTAGGTTACCGAAGAAAGAGCGAATGTTATTTTTCGTTCTGAGCAACGATTTACAAGGGCAGCGCTAGCCACTTATCTTAACATGAATTATTAGTTGGTAATTCTACCGATAATCATAAAAAAGGCCTATATAACGTGCGACTAAACATGCTTAAATAGCTTACTACGCCTCACCTTCTACATCGTGTTTGTAAAATATAAAATAACTATTATTAAAACTAAAATCAAAGGCGGGAGTGTAACTCATCCCAAGCAAAGTTCCTGAGTTGCCGAGTCGGGTTGAAATATTGTCTGAGTTTATTAATGGTGACAGACTCTATCCTCCAACAAAATATTACTCTTAGAAAATTATTCCAAAGATACCAAGAAGTATTACAAGATATAGTAACCTAAAATTAGTGAACCCGCCTTATTGAAAATTACCAAAGATTTTAAACACAGGCAATTATAGTTATTATGATATATGCATAAATGAGGACGAATTAAAAAATAAGTTTACCAGCCATTTGTATCAAATCTACGAATAGCCCTGATAAAATAAAATAACGAGTAACTCCTTGTTAACAACTCTTCTTACTTAATTTATATTGTTGTAGTCAATGCTAAATATTGGATAAAAGCATAACATGCCGGCATTTTATGTTACAAATCTAAAAATACAAATGCTAAAACCTTCCATTAATGGGTAGTTTCCAGGAATTTGCATGTGAAAAGATTGAATTTCATGCCTTTTTACAAAACTAATTAATTTAATGATATTCATTAAATATGTAAAATGTTTTACTAACTCAATAAAAGATACAATTATTCACTTAGGTGAGAATTGATACTAAGTATTAAATCACTTTTAATGCAGTAAATTAGTTTCACTTTAGGCTTTGTGAAAACAATTATCTATGAATTCATAATTATTTTTACCCGATATGTTAAAGTTTGCGACGCGCGTAGCGAATTAACTTGTCTTTTAAGTTTGTAAAATTAAGGAAAATTCGAGTAGAATTTGCCAGGAAATGGAGATTTTGGCATCAAGGATAGCCACTCGAAGATGAATAAAGGAGTGAATTGATTAGTAGCAACTTTTAAGCTTGTAATGCGGTGAAGATGGTTAGAAGACGACAGCCAGCATGGACTCTAGCTTGCTAGAGCGAATTAATCTCCGTTTTAATCTCAGTTTTATTCCAGTTTTTTGGAGCAAATCGAGCCTGTCACTCTTAGAAAAGATTATTATAACGATGGACCTTGTTTAAAGAGAAAAGAGAACGATAGAGGTAGCAAAAATATTATCTGTGAAACAGGAAGAAGATTCGGGGCTTTCCTCTCTCTATCGCTTCAAAGAGGCAAACAAAAGCTCGGCTGGAATTATCCCTGGTTGCAAGGGCATGTGAAGCGTGGGTGTGATTTGTGTAGGACAAAGCTCCCCACAACTATTACCTTGACCTATACCAAATTTCCTGATTAAGTGTTTTTAGTTGATATACGACAATGTTGATGGGCCGAACCGAAAAATCACATTGGTTTTGCTAAATCACGTAAAACCTTTTTGATTTATGGCCACTTGATGGATTTAGTCGCGGGCCACTCTACATTTCAATATGTCGGTCAGTCCCCGTTTTGCTTTTTCTGTTTTGGTAAAACATTGTAACTATTCGCCTTATTCTAACGAAATTTGAAACCTTTTTGTTGTTTTACATTTTATTTCGAATAATATAATTGCCAAGGTCCTCTCAAGCTTAGTCAAGGAATTATTGAGAAGTTTTGAAGGTTTTAAGTTCATAAATCAAAATAACTGAAAGCACGCGACTTTTGATCAGCACACCTTGTTTAATATTTTTTTTACGATACCGAAACCTCATTCGACAGACACCTGTCATCACTTTGCGTACTGACCCTGGGTCTTCATGGATATTCCCACTTTCTCGGATCCTCTTCAACACTTCTGTAACACCAAAATGGATCGAGAACTGGCTAAGTGGCAGACGGCAACGGGTGGTGGTAAATGGACAGTCTTCTGAGTGGGTGCCCGTTACTAGCGGGGTGCCTCAAGGTTCTGTCCTAGGACCACTACTATTCATCATCTACGTCAACGACATGGACGGTGACATGGTTGCCAAGATTTCCAAATTTGCCGACGATAACAAGCTTGGTATGAACGTTGCAAAGGATGGAAATACTGCCCGCCTGCAGGAAGATCTTGGGAAGATTGGGGAGTGGTCGGACACGTGGCAAATGTCTTTTAACGTGAGCAAATGCAAAGTGATGCATATCGGCCACAGAAACCCCAAATTTCAGTATATCCTTAAGGGCACTGCTCTTGAATCGAGTAACACTGAAAAGGATTTTGGTGTAACAATCACTAGTGACCTCAAGTTTTCGAAACAGTGCATTGAGGCGGAGAAAAAGGCCCAAAGGATGCTAGGCTAGATTAAGCGCCAGTTTGGTTATCGGAACCAGGAGATTGTACTGTGCCTGTACAACTCACTTGTCCGACCGCACCTGGAGTATGCCGTACAATTTTGGAGTCCTTCATTGCAAAAGGACATCGCGAGATTGGAACGCGTACAAGCCAGGGCAACCAAGCTGATTCCCTCTATCCGACATAAAAGTTATGAGGATAGACTAAGGGAATTAGATCTGTTCTCGCTGGAAACCCGTAGACTGCGTGGTCAGCTCATCGAAGTTTTCAAAATACTTCGAGGGTTCGACAATGTTGACTACCAGGATATTTTCACACTGAGTGAGAACAGAACGCGCAATCACGGCTTCAAACTTGAACTGAAGCCTTACAACCGCAATCTGTGTGGAAATTTTTTCACCTACAGTATCTGCGGTATGCGGAACGCACTTCCAGTGGAAGTTGTCAACAGTGAATCTGTTGACCAGTTCAAGTCAAGACTAGACAAGGTCTTGAAAAGTGGCCGTTTAGGGACGCAAAACAATTGAGCAGCCACGTGCCCGCTCGATTGCAAGTCCAATGGTACCCTCTTTGAATGGACCGTAAGGTCTCCTAGGGTACCTTCTTTCCTTGTTGTTACTCCTTGTTGTTGTTACCTGCCAGCAAGCTATTTGCCAAACGCTGAAGCCCTTTGCGTGCAGCGTGTGCATCCTTTCACAGGATATTCAGGTGTTTTCACCATTATCATATCCTTATCAGATACAGTCCACATGGAATATCATATTAATAAATAAGTATGATGTGTTATATAAAGACACTTTGCTTTCAATTTTAATTTCAATATCATCACCATTTTATATACTTCATAAAAGTTATAAAGAACTTGTACATTTATTTTGCTTTCCAGATGTATTAGACACATGCATGGAAACCTACACCAACATATTCATTGACATTCTAACAAATAAGAAAATTCCTTGAGTCAGAAAAATTTGGCCTTGGACAAACATGGCTAAATACCTAAAATAAAAAATAACTATTGTCGTGGTATAAGGGCCGAGGGTGTATGTAGGTTCGTTACGTATTTAAATAACTCCGTTACTTCGTTTTCACTAAGAGTGTGACAATTCTTTACTTTATTTAATCTTTTGCTTTGCTTCTTTAATCAGAGAGGATATATATATATTGCCTTGTGCAGCGTTTCGAGGATTTAGTTAAACAACTCTAACCAAAATATACTTTTAATTAGAACAAAAATTAATGAAATATTAAAAACAAACTTTACATCTACAATGAATCTAATAAAAGGGTCTAAGTTAAAAGTAATACTTTACAAATGAATATTAAGCGATAGTTGACTTCCAAGCTCACTTTAAATCTGAGCGCTAATTGAGACACATAATTAAATAGGGATGGCTTTACCTTTAAAAATAAGCGACTTCGGATGAGGAACGACCTTGACAAGGGGTCTTATGGAGGCCGGGAAGGGGTTTGAGGTGCGACGCGGGTGTGTGAGGGCTCGGACACCCAGCTGATTATCTGGCCGGGAGACAGACGGGGAGAGAACAGCTGCCTTCGATGAGAGGTACGGATGGTACTTATCACTGTTTTTTGATTGACAATTTAAGCAACGGGACCGAGGAGCTATGCTTCTTCCAATCTTCGGGTTACTCTTGAGGTGCTTCTCACTGACGATCGAGGACCAAATAGTGAATCCTTTGACGAATGGGGGAGGGAGTTCACTTTTCGTATTCCTCAATGGTGAGGAATATCTCTGGTTTTAGTTGAAAATAAAGATAGGGTGTTTCTCTGACGAGAGATGTATGAGAGTGATTCTCAATAAAGCGGTATACTCTTTGGTGTGAACACCAGGAACTGCTTCAGGATGAACTTCTCCACTGCTCAATTCTGTTTGTACCGGGCCCTGCCGCCAGACTTTGTCGTTTCGATATCTAACTCGATCTTCTGTGGTTATGCTCCAGCAATCCGTATATATACTTCCACTTACCACTGGGGTAGGGGAAGTGGGGGGGGGAAATGAGGTCCTATGTTTAACCCTCTCTCTTATAGTGACACTTTTAAGAGTGTATCCTTAGCACTCAAGGCATCTTCTGGATTTCGTCGCAGTTCCTACAATTTTGACTATTAGGCGAAACTAGAGCTCAAATCTTAGTGGGAACATTGAGCCTATTTATACATTTTTATTCCACCTCTCTCATCCCCTTCGTTTGATAATGCAAGCTGGCAAAGAAATCTGTTGATTCTGACTTTCTTGGCGATGAGTATTGAGTTTGGTTGTCAGCGGGTTTGAGAGGGGAGAGGGGGGGGGTTGGGTATCGGCCTACACCTTGCATAACATCTTGACGCGGGTGTAACCGAACTGGTGACCCGTTTAGTTTAAAAGTATGGTATCGATTTCCCCACAACTATAATGGGCTAATTATGTCGATGCTAATCTAGGTAGCAATAACTGTTAATATGGCCAAGAAGACTAAAATGTGACGCCTGCCACTGGTTAAAAATAAAGGGTTTCTTTTTACCATAGAATGGTTTTAGTAGGAGAATTTAACCCAACGGCTTGTCAACTAAATACTTATTCTGATAAAATAACTGCTTCGTTGTTGTCCTTCAATGCTGCCCTAAGTCCACCATAGCCCCTAGAAGGAGCAGGTAGTTCTGTGTTTCTATCTCGCATATTTCACTACGAAATTTGTGATTGAATTGATTTTTATCTGGCAAAAGCACTTATGTAAATTTAATGTAAAGTGTTTTTTACCCAGGAAAAGTAATTAACTTTTATGTAAAGTTGCTTTTTGCCTGCTGAGCTGATGGCATTGCTATTATTATTGATATTCAATGGGTGCCAGTGAAATAAACACCTGGCCACTCGGGAAATTTGGGACACAGTAATAGGAGGTTCTCTGTGTCGTAAAGTCATGTAAAAGTTTTAATTTCTCCTAAGGTGTCTCCGGTTTGATGATCCCGACATTCTGCAGGAGACAAAAGTAAAATACCGCCTGGTCGCAACCTTTGATCAGATGTGTGTCGCATACTCAACATCAAATCCATACCATTTTCATTCTTCCACATGTGTTATTTATTTTCATAATTTAAAGAAGTAATAGCCTTATGTTTCATTACTGTATTGTCAAATTTAATAAAGGTTTAGTGCAAGTAATTTTCATTAATTTCCTAAAATTGGGTAAAATTCACCAAACTTAAGCAAAGGTTTTACAGATTTCCATGAAAGCGTACTAAAGTTAATTAAAATTACTATAAGATTAGAGTGGAGGTGAAAAGAAGACCAACATTCACAAATTTAGATTAAGTAGATTAATTAAATACTGCATAAGCGATACCACCGAGCCGCTTACCACGACATTTGATGCTGGACCTCTTGAATTCTGATTTATGATGATTCATCGTTAGGTTGTCAGCGAATACGATCAAATCATCCAGGTAGGCACATCAACCTTCCAGACCGCTGAGTGCAAAATGAAACTTCCTCCTAGTGGTACTCGCAACACAACTCAACTCCTTAGCCATCCAATTGTACTTGTTTAACCAATCATGAGTCAAAAAACCACCAAATTATTTGCCTATTTTCCTCAGAGGGATACTGTAATATCTTTGAGTTGGTCTAATATTGACATAAATTTGTACCCGGAAACTCGTTGATTACATCTTGTCCCTGAGGTTGGTTACTATGTTACCTCTTATTTCGCCACCTGGTTTAGGTACCAGAAGGCATATGCTCGACCAGCTACCGGGAACTGTTTGCAACTCACCATTTTCATTTACAAACTTGAACTTCTCCAGAACAATTGAAACTGAGCATGTCTTATGGGCGAGTTTTTCTGAAGAAATTTCAATGTATTACGAGAACACATTGCATGAGATGGACACTTCTGTGAAGGGCGTTGCAAGTTACTCTAAAAGTCGTTTTACCCAAGATTCAAGGTTGTTGCTTCTGCATTAAATGCACGAGTTTCTCGCTAATGTTATTCAAGGCTTCCACTTTCCTCAGTCTCAGTACATCCTAGAAATTTAGTAGTTCTATCAAGTTAGATCTCACATTCACAACTCTGCTATTCTTCTATATCTGACAAGCTGGTTGTCTTCACTGTCTCCTGATTGAAGCATTAGATTCCCTCTACGGCCCAATCTTTCATCGCCACCGTGACGAAGTGTCCTGCATAATACGCTTTTTAAATTGTTAACTTGGTACACTACCTTTTTATCTCCTGTTGGGAGTCTTACTATTGAAATTCACAGCAATTACATCTTGTTTCAATTCACAAGGGCCTAAAAATTTAACCTCAACCGGACACTTACTATAAGCTAGAAAAGAACTACCTTATCATCTGGCTTGATTTCTCGAGCCACAACGTTTTCATCATAATTACTTTTCATACCTATTTGACTTCTACCTAAATTCTCTTCAGTGAAACGCTTATCTCCCAAAGTTTATTATGAAAGTTACTAAAATAATTTAAGGCCTATTGATTTTTATAACCTGACACGCTTACATTTGGTTTAGGGGTTCTCATATACTTAAAAATAACCAAATGACGACAAACTTGGTGAACATTCTTTAACTGAAATTGTTTAAAACTAAAAGCCGAGTTTACTCTACCTCTCATCGTAAATAAGAAAAGTGCAATTAGCCCATTGGCCTGGTGTATATTTTCCTTTACGAACCACTACTTGCTGTTCTTCTAATTACCGGCTCTTCCTTTTTTATCTAGGTTACTCAAATCTTCTTCTCATAACAATATCTCACCTTTGAACTTATTTACTTTCTGTATCGTTACTTAATAACCCTAAATATTTGTTCCGTACTCCGCTTTTAGTTGAAACAAATTATCCCTCTCCTTGACCTTCTGCTCATCAAAGATGTTCTTCCAGACCTCCTGAGTTTGCTTTCTCCTTTCTTTCATATTCACACTTCCTTACCTCAGCATTCTTTCTAAAGCCAACAAAAAATCCTTCGTTTGGATCCCGTGCTCTCACTCACTAGAGTTTTCTAGGGAATCACATCGTGTTTCTCCCGAGCATTCTCCAAATGAAATTTCTCCGGGACTTTCCTTAGGCATATGTAATTAACCTTTTATTTGCAAGTCCCTGGTGGCTTTCGTCTCCTATCCTCTGATCCAATCCCATGAGATACTCGCTACCTTTCGCCCTCTCTCATGTGCGACTGATTACGCATACATGTTAAAAGTCTGAGTACTCGATCCTTATGTCCTGAGTATGAATAAACTGTAAGGAAAATTACACCACTTCCACTTTTAGCACTAAATAACTGTCATTTATGTCACTACCTAACATCTTCCTCTGGCAAAGAGTCATAGACCCCAAACTTCTACTTTCCATTAGCTATGGGAATTGTCTTCACACCAGGGACCTTTCTGAATACAATATTCCTTCTCGTATACGCTTCCACTAGCAGCTCCAAAGAGCTTCGGTCAATCAAATTCAATAAAGAATCTGTATCTCTCGACGGATTTATGGATGGCAGAATTATTTGCTCACAGAGGCTAGTATCCACTCGTCGATAGTTTGGTTGCCTTTATCGGCCTCGTTTTCCCCGAGGGATACTCGCCGTACTAAAAATACAAATTGGCTACTTCTCCTGGACTTGAAATTATCTCCTAAACTCGTTTCTTTTCCTTTTTCGCCACTCTTTATGGCCTCCTATTTTGCACTAAATCAATGCTCCACCTCTAGACAATACCAAACTCAACTTCTATTTACTTTCGCCATGGTCAAATATACCTATCTGTATATACGTAATTTTTGCCTTAAACTGATTACTTATAAAAATGTTATATGTAAAACCATTATTCTACTATCTATATATATTTTTTCGTCATTAAATATAAGTTGGCTAATTTGTCGCCTTACATAGGCTCCGCCACACCATTCCTTTATAGATAAGTACATAAATCAAAGTGTAACTTCATTTTGAACCACTCGAACAAGAAAACAGTTCTAATAGTGCAAATCTCTTTATCCCTTTCTCACCAAATTTAAACAGCTGTTGGTAGCATTCTGTGATGCCCAGACGCTGGCTCAGCACCTCTTCTTTTATGTCATCACAATTTCCGGCATCATAATTTTGGAAATTGAGATACACTGCCTCTGCATTTTTGCTAATTGGAAATTCCAGCACCCATTCCAAAAGCAATAAATAAGAGTTCGGGGTCAACCTCTTAAAAAATTACCAATAGATTAACTTGCCTAAACAGGTTCTTACTCCCACTATGTCCATCTGCCATACCCGCCGACGAGGTTATCTCTAGAAATTCTCATTCGCATTATTTTAATCTGAACCTCGAGTTTCAACCATTCAATCGCTACCATATAGTTGCAAATTTGCAACTGGTAATCTACATATGAATCTCTCTAAAAATTAAGTCCCCAATCTTCGGAGTTAGTTCTCCATTACCTTTGTTGGTATCTTTTACTTCTTAACCAATACATCGCTATATGTTTTTGCTCAACCTATCCTTTATCCACGATTTAGACGCTTGAATATTCTCTATAGTCGCTATTTCGTCTAATTCTTTCTTAATGAAGGAATTTAAAAATTTCATACTAGGGATTTCAAAGAATTCAGAAATAGAAGCCGATACTAATTAACTGATACCCATCTTTACACAAAAATAAACAAACAAATTCAGAGTATTTCCTACTCACAGTCTGGCTTCTTTATTTCGAAAATAGTAGCCCATTAACTTGTTCTTAGTACTGAAAAACGCCAAAAGAAGAAGCTATTTTCCATGAGTTCTCGAAAAAAGGATTTTTACAAAATATAATGCAAAAAGATTCACAGATAAAATGCAATCTATTATAACCCCTCCTTCTTTTAGAATGTTCTCTATGTGATACATCGCTCTCCATCTCCGAGCCCTTGAGGTAGCAATGATTTCTCTAATCCAAACCACGGGAATTACTGGCGTCTCTTTGTGTTTGCTGAGGCTAATTCTCAAATTATTTAGGTTTCTCTGATATTACTTAAATAATTTGCTATTATACTTGCTCGTAGATTTCCGCAAATAATAGGTAAATACAAAAACCCTCCATACAAAATTATCATTTACTGTGATTAAACTTATACATTGAGTTTACAGATTACCACATTTCTTATAGACCCAAATTAAAAACTCTAAAGTGCATAAATAGAACCATTTAGTTTTTTAAGTAAGAATAAAAGCACACAATAGTAATCTGGGCAGGATTACATACCAGAGCCACAAGAGGATAAATGCTTTCACCTCTAAAACAACTTTGGTAATCAAATGAGATTTTCCGGAAGTTATGTCCCTTTAGAACGACTTGAAACAAAGGACGCTGGTCTTTTATTAGCGATGATAATATTTCGAGTCTTGTCTTACCAAAACCTCTATAAAGATGCCTTAATCTTCCTCTAGGTCGTTCATTCATTCCAGTAACCGTATACAAACTTTCTGCGCACTGTCTCAATTCCCATTTGCTTATTCCGTTGAGCTTTGATTCTGAGAAACCACCATCTTTTCCCTCTCATAAAAAGACTTTCTCTTATATTGAAATAATGGCGACATATTTATTTACTCTTCTCCAATCTTTAATGCCTACTGTTCACTTCTCAAAATTTGGAAAAATAGAACCAAAATATTTCGTCACTATAAACTATGACAGTCATTGATCACCAGGCTGAACCGTTTCGGTTATCTTCCTTTTGCTATCTTCTCATAATCGCATCCATCAGTGACCTAAATTGGTCAGGCTTAAAGCTAAAAAAAGAGCCCTTATCTACTCTCCCCTGACAATCCATATTACCACGACGGACTTAACGGGGTCATCAAATTTGGATGATACAAAACCAGTTAAAGCTTGTGCCCCTCCATACTATGTAGAGGGAAGAGGAGCATAAAATCCAATCAAACCAAGCGTGATGATGTTGTGTAGGGGGTGTTCAAGAATTTAACCTCACCCTGATAATGGCTGATAACCAATTCTTCCAGCTACTCTGCATTGTACAATATGCTAATATAATTACATAATCCCTTTGAGCGGTTCATCCCGTGTGCTCTCAAAGAGAGTAAGAGAAAAATATAGATAAGGCAAGGTTCTGCTTAAAACAGAAGATGTAGAAAGGAAAAGAGCAAGTCATAAAAAAGAGACTGTCAGAGTTGTGGTAACATTCAAATCAAGTAACTGTTTTTATTAATTAGAGGGAATGAATCCCTTAATCTCACTGGCTTTCTCCTGAAGCTAAATAGAATCGGTCATATCCAACCTTATAAGCGCGCCGGCTTTGCCCTCACTATATTTGACCGTACAGGTTCAATAAATCATATTACTCGTACTTGATTTTTTTTCAACCCGCAAATAATGTTTCTTTCCATTTTGTTTGTAATATAGCTGAAAGCATGATTGTTCATAAGTCTTAATTGATTAATATAGTTGACAAATAACGGGCAATATAGTTCGACACTGATGACAGAGAAAAGTAATGTTTCTTTTGTTCCGCTACAATTAGTAAAATAGCCAGTGAAGAAACTATAAATAGGAGTAGGACAGCAATATTAAAAAAGAGGTAAAGTTGTATAATTAAAAGATTTCTTGCCCCAAAGATGGTATTGACAGAAAATATGCCGGCAAAATCCATTGCAACATGTGTCTTGTCGATTTTAGGAAACTTTTCCTCTTTTTATATATGACTTCATATGAGTCATATGTTAAAGGAGGAAAAGTTCCCAAAGAACCACCAGACAAATCTTGCATTGGATTTTGCCAACATAATCTATCTTTGTATTTGGCCGAATTCTTCAAATGAGCTTTACTGATTGTGCCTGATTCTTGGGACAATGTTTTTGCTAATACCTTGATGTAAAGGCATTATTCACCAATGTCCCAGGAGATAGTGCCTTAGAAGCAGTGGAGAAAGCATTAGCCAAAATCAATGAATCTGATCTACCTATTAATAAAAGGGATTATATCAGGTAAGTATCTTTATGTGTAAGGTTTGGTGCTTCCGCCTTTGAGGGTGATGAATATAGGCATCACAGGGGACTAGCCATGGGATCACCTCTCAGTGCTATTTTTGCATGCTTGTTCATGGATTTTCTAGGGACAGAAATTGACAAGGGTTATGGGAATGGTTCACTATGGTAGAGGTACATAGATGATATCCTGGCCGGAATTCCATCGAGTACCGTATGGCCAACAAATTGGAACTGCTGAAGGAAGTGGATGAGGACATCCAGTAAACTGTGGAAGAAGAAGAGAACAATGAAATTCCTTTCCTGGATAAGTTGATGCATACGCATAAAGATAGATCTAAATTCTCCGTGTAAAGGAAACCCACGAATATGAACGATTTTATTAATTTTCTCTCTGGAAATGCTAAGAAAATGAAGACAGGGGAAGCCATTGGGTTTTATTTAAGGGCTATTCGCATTTGCAACGAAAGTCTTTTGAATGATGAATTTGATTATATTGAGAAAGCCTTCATAAAACAGAAATATAAAGATGGTCTTTTAATAAAATTACGACAAACCAATAAAAATAGCGGGGAGAAGTATAAAGGCAAGGCACACAGAGGCGGACGAAGGTAATGAGCCCGCCGAGAAGCGATTAGAAGGGGTCAGGTATCTATCTGTCTGCTCCGAAATCTATGGCAACAGAGAGATTAAACAGGTCTCTTAAGGGGGACAGGTATTTTGATATTTAACTCTGCGAGAACCACAATTGGGGAGTTAGAGAAGAATAGGAAATCAACAGCTAAAAAATAGAAAGGTATTATTTATCAAATACCCTGTGCCGGATGCAATCGGAGTTATTCTGGTGATTCAGGAAGAGATATTAAGACTTTGATTAATGAGGATAAGAGAGGTATTAGAACTCATAAAACATCAAACGCAATGGTAGTACATGGTGATATGAATACGCTTATTTGTCAAAATCGGGTGCGATCAAAGTAATTCATGAGGGTTTAGCAGAAGTAGAAAGAAGAATGATTGAAGCGGCGCATATAATCTCCGACGGGTCAACCAATCAAGGAACGGGTTCTTCTAGCTGGCCAATGGTGCAGCTAGGGTTATAAGAAATAAAGTGAAAAGTCGGAGTCCGATAAAATCATCTGATAAACTCTTAGAAGCCGACCGAGAAAGAGCAGTAGGCCGTACCATCGATAAACAAATTTCAGCAAATCAACTGCTCATTTCAGGTTTTGTACACTCGAGTACACATGTTTCAAAGGTGGAATTTCTTTTTATATATATAAATATTTGGAACACTTCTTGACCTCAAAATTTCATTTTTAATAATCTTCGAGCCAAAACTCTATACACCATCAGAGTTGTTGTTTTGTTGTTATAAGTGCTTCCAAATACATTAGAGTTGAGTTTAAAGTGAAGAATAATGACAAACAAGTGAGGAGTTCAACTGTTCTTTTCTAACTGATAAATACGATTTGTTAACTGATAATTTAAAATCATGCTTTGTCTCAAACGATGGCATGAAGTCACAAGATTTAAGTACCGCCGAATGTATGTAGCTATCTCTTGCTTCTCTTCCATAAAATTTGCCAGAAGCTTGTGTCACTATGCGCATTCACATCTCCACACCTTGAGAATGGCATAAAATGTCAATAGAGAAGTGGCTCGTAGACAATAGTTTGAAGATCCGCATTAGAGAGATGGATTATTAGTAGCTAAAATCTGCACTCTTCTTCAAGGGAAAGTAGATCTGTTAAGTTTTTAGCAGTCTCTTCTTCATACACAATAACTTCTGGATCTTTTGGATTCTGCCAATAGCTAATTTTCTGTACTTCTGATCAGCATCTGCCAGCATTGCCAAAAGGACGTTCTCAGGATGGGCCCAGTAGGAATTCCTTTGGATTGTTTGGCATGCTATGGTTGGACGAACTAAATAGTCAGTACCAGGTTCTCCTACAAGCACATAGTGATCTCGAATTTCTTTTGTTCTATACCATTTGTACCCTTCCTTCTTTTTAGTTAGTGTTGTGTCTCTCCTCCCATCAAAAAACCATGCAGTAATTTTCCTATTTCCTAAACATTCAGATTCGGTTAAATTCCTCCTTAACTTCTCTCGTGCCCTCCAGACTTTGTGATGGTCACTTAAATGGGAGCAGTCTTTTGAATTTATAATACCATAATCGAACAGGGCTGCACTACTAATATCAGCAGCAGCTCTATTTGACAGAAAATACCAATCTACTTACATGCCAATTGTTGCTATTGGTATGATGTTGTTCACTGTTCTCTCAAAGACTTCTATTCATCATCAGAAAAGGCCAGAAAAGGAGTTTTTTTTCATCCAAGGCTTCGTCTGAAATTGTAATTTTTTCTTGCCTATTCTTCTTTTGTGACTCTTCTTCTCTTCTTTCCTGAATTTGATCTTCTCAGATTCTCCTTTTTTAATCATTTGATTTGTTTTTGCATCCACTCCTCCAATTTTCCTGTAGATTTATGGTTAATAAGAAATTCATGCTCAAGACGTGGCACTTTCATGTTCTTTTAACACTTGCAATCCAACAAGACATCCTGCTATATCAAAGAGTGAACTAATGATGATATAAACTTTTTACTCTTACTGGCATTCATTCCCTCGTTTTATACCACAGACGTTTCCTCCACCAATCTGAGCAATTTGGTTTTAACATTCTTGATTGGCTGCACTGGAACACTGGCTTTTTGGCAAATCTCAGTAAGAGACTCGGATAACTTAAGGAATAACATCATTGTTCCTCTTGTATTCATTGTCTTTTACATACTCAATATATCTTACAACCTGTTATTGTGTTGGTAGTTCATTATGAGAAAGTTCTGGAAGTGGGGAGCCAAAGACACTATGACTTGTTTATGTTCTAGTTCCTTAATAATCTTAGCCATGAAAATTAATAATAGAAAGACCCTTTACAATAAAACAGAAATAATGTATATGATGAGTGAATCTATTACATACATTCAAAAAGGTGAAGCTATATTCCTTAATAGGAAATACTTTGTAAAATATCTCGTATATTCGTCATACACCTGATTAATTTATAGTGCCCTCCGAGTAGTTTACAAACAAGAAATTCCTCCATCTAAAATTGTCTAAACCTTAGATACATAAGGAGTTAAAGTGCAATTTTTTTTCCTGTACGAAAATTACCTATTTATAGCTTTAGAGACGAGAACTAGGTATAATACCTGAATACAACTACCCTCACTCTACGGAAAAGATCATTTTTAAGCAAAATTTGGCCCTCACAAAGGGGCTGTTACGATTGTTTCACTTTCTTTCGTCTTCGTTTCCAAATTTTAAATGGTCGATAAAGATTCGTTTTAACGCATTTTCGCAAATGAATTTAAAAATGTGTTTGCTTATGCAGTTTTATCTGTACTTATCAGATCTGACAGTCGTTTTTTTCGGGAAATGCAAACTTTTCCCATAATCGTCCGAAGTCCTTCCTGGGAAAAGTATGCATTTCCAGCAAAATTGAGTTTCAGATCTGAAAACTACACATAAAAC
Organism: Ceratothoa steindachneri; assembly: GCA_963969495.1. NCBI lineage: Eukaryota > Metazoa > Arthropoda > Malacostraca > Isopoda > Cymothoidae > Ceratothoa > Ceratothoa steindachneri. Next base: position 85,887,654 of record OZ018326.1, read on the forward strand.
TGCCAAAGAAAAACACATTATAAAAATTATTTAAAAGATCCAGAACCAGACCAGACCTAACCTGCTAATTTAAGACGACAATAGTGCCACCTACTTTAGACTATTTCTGCCAAAATTTTAAATTATTTTAGGCAATTTCGAAATGGGGGCCATACCACCCACTTAATTGTTGGAGTTGCACCCCCACATACCCTGCAACTTTAAAAAAACTCGTAATATTCCTAAATCGAAAGACTACAATAAGATTTGAATGCACATGTCGATCTTTAAATGTCGTTAGGCCTCTAATTTGAATAATATCTTTGCGCAGAAAACAGTTTATAAATAAAAGACTAGCACTTGGTCTAATGCGGTCATTAGAAAAAACGTGCCCTTAAACACACTAACGGAAAATTTGGACTGGGTTTTCGCCCTTTCGAATCCTTTAATCTCGAACTAACACAACCTCCGGACGCATTTAGAAAATATAAATTAAAAAAAAGAAGCCGCGTTTCGTTCGGAATATACGAAATATAACGAAGCGTGTTATTGGTTAACAAGCTAGAATACGGATGCGTAGATCGCCTGCAGTTCTAAAACAACTTGGCATTGGTTGACTAGTCATGCCAATATTAAGCCAAAACTTGTAGGAAATAGGGAAAAATGATGCAGTGAGTTTAAAATTTAGCAAAATAACCATATACTTTTGAAAATGACTAACTACGTTAGTATTAAGGGCCCTATGTTGAAAATGACATCGGTGAGCATCATTTTAAAAATTAAAAACGGTTGTGTCATTGAAAATTAAAAATCGTAAATGTGTTATAACGAATCCTTACCGGATGGTATAGTCTACAAAACCTGAGATGTGCCTTAAAATTAGTTGCGACACCACGCCGTAACGAGCAGCCACGCCCCGGTTAGACATCTGCCTACATATATAGAGAGCGATCTCCCTTCTTCTGTAATTCTATTGGAAAAAGCTGAAAGAAAAAAAATAAAAAAAGAAATAGAGTTATAATTCCTCCATTAAATTCAACCATATTGAACTCATAGAAAACGCATTTAGCATTAACCTAGAGAAACTTGGGTGATGAATGAATAAATCAACAACTTTCGAATCGTTTATTTGATTTTAATAATTTATCCTCTCATATTTTCTGTCAACAATTTTGAAGAATAGTGGCGCAAGATTTTTAGGAAACTAAGGCCGGTAATAGTTCTTTATATCATTTCACTAGTGTCCTAGAAATAATATTTCAATGGCGGAGAGTGTCTATCCGACTATATAGTCACAAAATGAATATTTTAACCAGATTCAGCAACTCTTCCATAAAAACAATTTAAAATGCCAAGAGATGGCCTAAATAGGCTCGCTGGTTTTGTAAGGAACGGGTTCCGCATTAACGGTCTTTGACAGCCCGGCGCGCCCTTCAGGAGAATTACTATCGCGCTTTATCCATAAAAGATTGTGCAGTCGTAGCCATCTTATCTGTGTAGTGGAAGAGAGTGAGTAGTTTTGACGGCCCATCCCACCGCGTTCCTTCGTACTATTTGCCTTAGCCAGCGGGCTTTCTTCTCTCGCAGCAGGTAGGAACCTCTCGGTCTACACTACTTCTCGACTAAGGACCCATAAGATAAGGAAAGTTCGCGGGGCAGCCAGAACCTCTGCGGATAGAAGAGCAAGTTTGGAAATCGGTTAGGGGGTATTTAAAAAAGAGAAGTATAGATAAGTAGGTCCAGTAACGAGTAGGATGCGTGCTCAACTATTATTACAATAACCTAGTGTGTCGTGGTATATGAAGGACCAACTGGATGTTGTTCGTACGTATGTGTTGGTTACGTACTACAAAACTCCGTGATTACGTTTTCTCTCTAAGAGTCCTATATTTGATTATATTCTGATTATTATTATTATTATTATTATTACGTTAATCTTTGAGGATTCCTAGTGCCTTGCTCAACGTTTCAAGGATTGACTAAAAAAATTGTTTTTAAGAAAACTAGAAATATAATTAAAACATGAGCTCATCATATTTAACAAACTAAATACACAGAAATGAATTAAACAAATTTTTAAGTGAGGCTTTCTAAATTACATACTTAAATTTATAATAATGGTTGACCCACAGATCACTTAATATTAAATGCAATTGACATCAACGAAACAGATACCAGAGGTTTAAATACTTTACGCGATTCCGCGAGAATCGGATTTGAGTCTGACCATGAACTCAATTGTTGTTCACCTCAGGAATGTTGTTTCAGTGCCGACGCGTGGATCAGCTTCCAGATGGGCAGAAGGAAGAATGCTTTACAGTGACAGATGACCTCGGAGTGTGTAACAGATAGATAGACGCACGGTTTCTGGAGGAAATGATCTCACCACGGGACAGAGAAAGAATGTTTCTTCTACTATTCGGGTTATTCTGAGAATAATTCGCACTGGCGATCTATGATCCAATGCGTGAATCCTTTGACTCAGGGCAGTGCTTCAGGGAGTTCACTTAGGGGTATTCCTCAAGGGTGAGGACTATATCTGTGTTTTGAGATACACCAGGATAGATGGTTTCTCTGACGAGAGTTAGTTAAACTTGCTTCTTAGATCAAGTTAACCTAAAGTTCGGTGTGACCACCAGGAACTGGCTCGAGGAGGAGCTTCTTCTTAGTTCCTCTCGTTAGTTTGCCGGGCACCTCTGCCGGTCTTCGCTATCTAGATCTCTCTAACGATCTACCTCTGACAGGCTTCTAAATTTGGTGTGACCAGCAGGAACAGGCTCCGGATGAGCTTCTTTTAAGTCCCTTTTGTTGGTAGCCGGGCCTCTTGCCAGTCTTCGTCGCCTTGAGGACTAACGTAATCTTACCTCGTTTTTCCAAAGTTATTTGATTTCATCGCCATCCCACTGGGGGTAGGAGAAGGAGGGGGGATGCGTGGACAGGCTGCATTAAGTCTAATCCTCTAACGGATTTTCTCAGAGCGTCTTTCAGTTAACCCTAAAGGGGAGCTTCTGGTTTGAGGACGACGCTCCTCTAATTTCGCATATGCGGTGAAATTGAATACCAGCTCTGAAGGGAAAATCTTGCTGTTTTTAACTGATGTTAGGGTCTCGGGTCCGACCTGAGCTGATTAGTGGATTATGTGGTATTGGGCGGCCGTTCAGCTTCTCTTCGAGATGAGGTGAGCGAGGGGAGGAGGTTAACTGGTCGGGCTACGCCGTCGCCAATGACAGGACGTTGTAGTTAAAGACCAGTGGCTCAATTTTGAGAGTGGGGTATCGATTCCTTTACCTTGTGTTAGGTGATCCCAGAATGGCATGCAGTTTACCAAGGAACCATGGCTACCCGACCGAACTCTGTCCAAGTGAGAATAGTCCTCCCGGTACAAAGTGTGGGTAGAAAAGGTTGAGGAGATAGCCGCAATAATAATAATAATATAATATTAACAATAATAATAACTACAAAATAATTAATAAGAATTGTCAGAGAGAGAAGTTTACCCCCCTCCCTCTCCTAGAACCCAACGCCTACACGTAACGCCTGCAAAGAGATGCACCTGCAAGCCCAGACAGCCCTAAGGAAACAGCGAGAATTTCGCGGGATCGGATGACCCCGGCGCTCTTATCAAGAATGGTAAGGCAAGTTGAACCAAAGGAGCAGCATCAAGAATGTCAAACGGCTGTGTGATCAATGTTGGATTCCTCTTATCCCCCTTTGCATCGCCTGTTCGGCGCCAGACCTACGGCGTCGAGGACATTCGCGCGAGCCTGTGATGCTCGCCGAGAATAACCCCTCCCCCTAGCACGCCAAGTCTAATGAGATCCTTGTCCTCCATTCGGAGGCCTCTGGCGACCCGCTTCCACCGAGGCAGTATAAATACTTGGTTAACAGACAGTCCACGTACAGTCTCGTACGCCCTGCACCACCTTCCAACAGCTTCCAGCTATGAACACCACGCGAAACCTCTCTACCTGCCTCACTCCTACCTAAGGCCAGAGTTCCCGTCCGACAGACGATATACTTTGGGTATTGACTTCATTCTCGTCTGGAGTACTCCCTTTTTCATTTCTCAGCGAGGTTAAAGAAGAAGGAATTTTGCAAGTGGAACTTTGCCGCGCCCGCTTCCTTTTCATCTCCAAAGCCTCCGGTCAATTAGGCTTAAAAGTGAGTCTTCCTGTTATTAGCACTCTCTACTTTTCCTTGGAAGCAATCACCGTACATTCTCTCTCGGTCTCTCTCCCAGTCAAGTCAATTGTATCTCCCCCTCCCCCCCGTTTGGTACCTCGGGTCTCATCTTATTTATTGACATTTATTTACTTTTGCTACTAATACTTTATTTGTATATAGTAAAGTTATTTTTCTACAATCAGTATTTCTAAACCCAGAACCTCTAAGAATTGATTATTTAGGCCAACCGCACTAGATTTTGACTAATTAACCCACGTAGTGTGATCTATATATCCACCCTCCACAATTTTGGGCGTGCTCTCTTCCCGCGTCACCGCAGAGTCAATCCTCGGCTAGCATCGACGTTCGACTCTACGAAAAGAATATTAAATCAAAATTAAAGTAATAACTAATAATAATACTTATAATAATAAAAAGTTAAAGTAGCGCTTTGAGGGAGCTAGGCGAAAGCGCGACAAAAACTATACTAGACCCTATCAGAGTGTAAATGAAGACCAAGTAAGAGGCTTCCCTATTCGTATTCAGGCCGAGATAGGGTACAACTCCTCCGGGTACCAATTAGAGATCGTTGTCTTTCGCTCTCTTTCTACCGCTTAATCGAGGTACAGAATGTTCTTTCGATAGCTGATTGTGGTTTACTTCGCAGTCACTCACTTCTATTCTTATTTTGAAAGGGGTGATATAGGCCATTTTAACGGCCACAAAGCTTATGTATCTGTAATTTAGACTCGTAGTATTTCTCTACATTCTGATATGTTGCTCACCATTTGAATTTCATCTTGTAGCTTACCAGCGACATCTGTTATGTTCCTGGCTAATAAAGCAATATAACAGATTTGTAGTCACACCTTTCTTCTATGTAATGCACGCGACTCATTCATTACTCGTTTTTGAATCTTTTGATTAGCCCGCTAATTCAACACTGGGACATAGGAATACAAGCATTGCGTCACATTGCCGGACAGCCATGCTAAGCGTATCTTGGTGGAATTTACACTTTCTCTGACTCTCCCCGACATCTCATTCATTGTTCTTAATGTCAGAATGTTTTCCACAAAATCCACGGGTTTCTCATCCTATTGCTTGAACGTCTCGAAATCTCATTACACATCGCTTCCTGTCGCTCGGTTCTGAAAGCCTACGTTACCAAATTGGCTCAAGGCATTTTATCTTGTCAGCGTCCCCTTGGCCTTCACCTCAATAATACTCCGGTGTCTCTTTTCTTCTTCCATCGTGGTCTTTCTATTCAATGAATATCAATAAAGTTGGTTATTCCCTTATTGTTGTGGATGCAACCACTTTCTTACTAAGACCGCTCTCTTAATGCGGTAGTCAGAGGCTGATATTCCTAAAATTCTTAGCTTTCACGATTACTTAAGTATATATATATATATAGTATTTTATATTTATCCATATTTATAGCATCCATATTTAGTGTTAACAATTTTCAAATGATTTTTTCACATTTGCATTTAATTAAATAATTTATTACTATTTCCGCTTCATTAAGTGATTAATATCTGTGTCAACCAATAATTGCATCAACTAGTGTTATATTTATCCATATTTAAAGTACCCATAATTGAGCCATATCTAAAGTTTCAATAGTTTTCATTTGATTTGTGTATAGTTTTTGTTAATGACTGTGTAATTGGGTATTTTTATGCTGTTTGTGTCTGTGTTAACGCCATGTTCTGTGATAAGGATTAGGTCAGGATCCACTTTACGAAAAAAAATTCCCTAAGGAATGTGTTTCCCTACTTATCCATCGACGTTAATTGTGAAAATCTTTAGTGGGTTGTTGGTGTTCTCCATGTTTATGTTCTCTAGTGTATGTATGTGTTTGTTTGCTCTGCTAGTGGTTTTCGCTGCGTGAGTTTTTCCCGTTCCGAATTCTTCCGAACTCTGCCTCGCTTACGACGATGAAGGAGTCCCTATATAACTTGATTCTGACCTCCATGAGCGCTGCTACTACCAGCGCTTCTTGGTCTGGGGCGTCGTAAAACCATTTTAATAGTCCCGCTTTCACTCCTTCTTTTATCTCCCCCACCTTGGGGTCTTTTGGGAAGGAGGTTTCAGTTGTTCTAAAGAACTTGATATTCAGTTCTTCTCCATCGAACTCTTTGGTTTTCTTTGGGTTTCTGCCTCTTTCAGGAGGTTGAGAGGCCTCCCGTTCGTCATCTGATGACGAAGCCGAACTTAGGAGATTCCCTTCAGCCTGCTTTATACGTCTGGCTGCTCTCCTCACACTCTCTTCCCTTTTCTTCCTCGCTTCTAGTCTTGGATCTTGGTAAGGCGACCTTTGTGGAGTAAGTTTTTGCTCTTCTATGTTGTTGCTACCCTCTCTCTCCTCGTTTTCCGTGGGAAGGGGGTCGCAGGTGCCTCTTTCTCTGCTGCTCCAATCTGTACCTGTAGGACTTCATCTGAAGAGGGCTTCTCCGGGAACCACATTTCTGCCAGGCCATTGTGTTTCAGCATGTTGTTGACCTCTCTGGTGAAGCAGCTTTGCCTGGTCAGATTCCTTACATGCGCATATAAAATGCACGTAAGGATTTTTGTGGCGTTCTTATCATCTTTTTCAACTTTGATGAAGGTTCTCGGAGCTTGTTGTTGTTTGAGACGTTTTCTGAGGGGGTGGTTTTAGCCGCTTGGGCATAAGAGGTATTTGCCATCCTAATACCTTCCGCCCTCTTTATTTCAGTCTTTTTTCTAATTATCTTCTTTTGGGGGGGACATGACATCGCCATTGCCCCATGTGTCTGGCTTCAGTTTGGACACTTTTCCTCCTTGGCCGGGCATTCGCGCCAGCCTTGTCCCTTTAAGCTGCCTCTAGAACAGGTTGATTCCTGTTCCTTGCAGTCCTTCGTGGCGTGATGCTACAGACAGTAGCAATTAAAGCAGATCTGCACGGTGGTGTATTCCTCGCGCTCGACCTGCTCACCACTGATTTTGGCGTTAAAGAGAAGCAGCCCTCTCTCGTTCGCCTTAGACGCCATTTGCGTGTTTGTGAAGACAACCTTAAAGACATGGGAGTAATCCGTGTTGTTTCTTTAATTGCGAACTTTTATGACCTCGCACACTTTCGCCCACTTCTGGTTGTTCTCTAGTTCCTCCTTAATTTCCTCCTTAGTGTGCTGGCCGACCTATAGGTCCAGCCTTCTGCACACGACGTTCCTGTGCGCCTGGATTTGAGGAGGTGTGGTCTGTTGGACGTTTATCTCTTTAAGGTGCTTCACTCCTTCTTTCTTAGTTAGTGCCTCGATATCTTTTTCGCGTTCGCACACTGCGAGGTAACCGACTGGTGTGTCGATCAGCCTAAGTACTCCCACGTTAAGCTTACCGAACAGAGTCTTATAGACTGTGCCCATGTCCGGTTTCGCTTGTCCACTTATACATCTAAGCGGGACCCTCGGTGCATCTTGGGTCGTCATTATTCCGGGTAGCTCCCCTTGAATAGGGGGCACACTCTATATTCTAGTATTTGGACTTTTTACTGATTCGGGACTTACTATTATTTATTTTATGGGTGTTTGTAGTTATTTTTTTCTTTAAAAGATTCGGTTTTTGCCTTTTGGGGAGAAGAGGGCCCCCCCCCTTGATAAACCGCCGCCTGAATATAAAAAGGTAATGCCTTTGGGTGGATGATGAAAGATGGATGAGATGAATCCGGGTGGGATCCTCTCGGGGGTGTGATTGTATGCCAGACTTATTGACAACGCCTCCCCCCCCCGAGGGTTTTTAATCGCAGCTGCTCCCCAACATACCATAGAGACGGTTGTATGTCCCTCTTTGATCCTGGAAGGGGCCTTTACCGTAATAGGCACCGAAGGTTGCAGTCCGTCCCTTGTCCGGAATATTTCTGACATTGTTCTCTAATGTGGGCTCATCCTTAAACCAGCTTCCTCCAATGCCCCCAATTATGCCAATGCAACTGCAAGGCATAATTAGGACGAAACATGAATGGCAAACCCCTCTCAAATTTGACGGCCGTTCACGCAGGGGGGCGGGGTCGGGGACTTAAGCAGTCTTCTGCTTAAGTGTGGCCGCTAAAAAGAAATATGTAAGTATGATGGTGAGTGGTGATGAAAAATGAGTATTATCTCTCTTTTGGAAGTTTTCGGAGGCGTTTGGGAAATTTTTCCCTAAAACTTTCCCTCCTTTGCCCTTTCTGAGATCGCTGTCGGATATGTATTATACCAAGAATTCTTCGCTTTCGGATGCTTCTCGGTAGTTTCAGTTCAGTTGTGTATATAGAAAGAACAGAAAGGGACCGCTGTATGTGATACAGGCAGTCAGGTAGTCAAAGAGGAGCGTTGCGGAAAACATTTACGAAAAGACAGCGATAGTTGATAGGTCGGTGGCTATACACCGATGCGTTGTGTTGTTGTGGGAGCGTTGGTTATGTGGTATTTGATTGGACGAGGGTTGAGGCAGGTCAGGAGGGGGAGGCTGAAGGCTCACCCGGAAACGCGTTATTCATGATGCCTACTGGTTTATGCGAAGAACGGTACGGGTGGTGGGTGTTAGTGAGCTGCGGGATATCGCGGCGCCATCGCGTACCTTCTTACGTGTAGCGAGGTGTATAGTGGGTCTGTGGTGAGTTTTTCAAGTTGCTTTGTGAGTCTGGCGTGAGCGTATGTGTTGAGAGGAGCTAGTTTATTGTTGTTAGGTAGTGCGTCCATTCTCGAGTACCACGGCGAACGGCAAGCGTGCTTCAGAGCAGAGTTCTGAATGCGCTGAGCCTTTCACTTCGACGTGTTGCTCGCAGCTACGAGCGACAGTAGGGCGTACGTGAAAATGGGACGCACGAGTGCTTTGTATAAGTTTAGTTTTAGTTTTTTGAAGGCAGGATAGAACCTACCCAGCGATTTGTTTGTACGTGAGGCTCTTGCTTGTATTATGTTTAAGTATAAGTTGAACCTGAGGGTCTTGTCAAAAGTTACCCCAAGGATTTTGGTGTATTGAGTGTATTCGAGCCTTGTTGGGTTTTGGTGGAGCATGTCTGGTGTGTGTGAGTAGATTTGTAGGTTGTGCATGAAGTGGTCTCTAGCACCGTAGAGTGTCATCTGTGTCTTCTGAGGATTCGTGGCAATCAGCAATTCATTCTCTTAATCTGTCTTCACGTATAGTATTCTTTCTGCGTGGAGCGCGATTTCTTCTGGGGCCCAGCCGCTGAAGAGAATGGTCTCGTAATCGGCGTAGGCCACTGTGTAAGTGTGACAGCAGTTTTCTAGTGGGCGTGGGGTGTCGTTTGTGAACATGATGTAGAGTGTGGGTGCCAGTACGCTTTCTTGGGGAAAGCCTCAGCGTGGTGTGAAGGTTCGTGATAAGGTGTTGTTATATCTAATGTTTCAGCTCCGTTAAGTGAGGTAGTGCGAGAGGAGCCTTCTGGTGCAGAGAGGTAACTCCGTTTGTTGGTCAGTTTCCAACGGAGTCCCTCGTACCACACCTTGTCGAAGGCCTTCTCCACGTCCTTACTGACGGAGAGAGTCTTTTGGTGTATCTGTCGTTTCTTTTGTATTCTGTCGTAAACGATGGTCACGGCCGCCTGACTAGCCCTGCCTTTCCTGAACTCGTATTGGGGATAGGGGGGGAGAACCAGTCCCTCTCTTCCAGGAACTTCCGTAGGCCGCAGTTGACCATACGTTCAATTATTTTGCCTAGGTGCTCTAATAGAGCAATAGGCCTGTAGTTGTTTGGGTGTTGTGGGACTTTGTGGTGTTTATGTAGCAGTATATTATGAGAGACTGAATATTTTGGGGAAGTGGCCTGAGGCTAGTGGGGCGTTGAATAGGTGTGTGAGTGTGGGGTATATGTCTGCAAGGAGGTTGTGTATGGGTGTGGCTGTTAGGCCGGAGAGGCCGAGGGCGCGTTTTGGTGTCGTTTTTATGTAGTGTTTTGTTTCCTCGACGGTGGTTGGAGTGGTTAGTGTGGATGTGTAGTTAAGCACCTCCAGGTCTTATCTCGTGAGCGTGAGCCCAATACCACTTCTGGATATCCTGGAAGTGCTCCTGCGCTTGTGGTTTTGGTGGGTTGTCCGTGTGTACTGTGTCCCAATGGGACCTAAATGCGTCGAGGATGTCGTTAGTGTCTGTGAGTGTGTGGTTGTTTATTTGGAGTGTGATCGCTTTGCATGTTTTAGTGCCCAGCATCCTTTTTACGTGCCACCAGAAGAAGGAAGTGTCCGTGCAGCGGGTGTCCTCCGCGAAGCGTCCGGTTCCTGTCTAGCTGCACGCACTGTAGGATGCGGGCACGTAGTTGATTTATGTTGTGTTGACGTGGGCCTCTGGTGTAGTGGTTATTGTACTGTGTGATGAGTCTCTGTGTGTGTATTGAGAATGTGAAGTGTTTTATGCAGGTATAGTTTTTTGTGGTGAGTGTAGGTTGCATGCAGTGGTTATGGTGTTTAGAAGTGAGCACCAGTGGTGGTCTATTAGTTCTGGATTGGGTTCCTCTAGGTCTAGGTTATGTGGTGTGTTTGTTGATATGTGACTCCTGAATTCTACCCAGTTTGTGTTTTTGTAATCGTATAGAGGTGGTGTAGGTATGAGTATGGGAAATTTGGATATGATAAGGCATATCGGTATGTGGTCAGATAGTACGTGGGGACCGGGTGACATGTGAGTGTAAAAACGTGTGGCATGGTTGTTACTCATGATGAATTAATGTGAATTTTATGCTTAGCTTTGAAATGTGCTTCCAAATGACCTCCTTTCGTTGATTCGTTGGTCAAACATTGCAGGCATAAAAGGCAAAAAGGAAATCGTTCATCAGGAGCGGCAGGTATAAATCCAAACTGCAAATATTGTTCCGAATGCTGACGAACTTTGGGAGGGTTTGTACTACTCATTTCATACATATGGGTGATATCTTAAAAGAAATTGAATAAATTTTAATAATTATTAGTAACTTATGATAGAAATAAATTTATGATTTGTCTCTGTTTGGGCTGTTGGGTATAAGTATAGTTGTCAGATAAAAAATTATAAATATGGGAGGCTCCTAGCAACTTTCTACCCAGGCGAAAAAAAATTCGCGGCAAATTTCATGATTTTGAAAAATAAAAAAAAACCTTTCCAATTTGCACGAAAATCAATACTCAATTTACAGTAAATACTTAAAAAAATATGTGAAAAACTTTTTGTAAGATTCGCCTCACAAAGGTTAATACGCAAAAGCCATTGCAAAAAATAGTAATAAAAAACCCGCCGTACATTCGAACCTGAAAATCGGTGAACCATTGCTGCAAAGTTGCAAAGTGAGAACGATCATTATGTGACTGTTATATTGTCGCATAGGCTGTGCCAGACACACAGTGAAGTGCGAAAGTGAGATTTAGGGAATTTTCCGGTATTGATGATACGAAAGGTTCTATATATGTAAAAATTTAAAAGAATAAAGCTAAAATTTGCTCTATAAACTAAAAGTTTTAAATTGCCCGCTTTGGAATGCTAAATTAGCCCCTGTGGGGCACGCGTCCCACGTTTGACATCCCTGCTGTAGCGGGTCCTGGCCCGTTGTGATGTTCAAGGTTGAAGTTGAGGTTTATTAATATTATATCATGAGGGTAACAGAACCTAACGTTAGGTAAGCTGTAAAGAGTTCAGTCTCTACACAATAAACCTTTGTGGAAGTGTTTTACTGTCTCCTTTAATTTCTGAGTGGCTAGTGGAGATAAATTATAGCCAGGTTGCAGCTATGAATGTAACTCCTGCCATAAAAAGACCGTATCTCATAAATAATGTTTGGTTAAAGATATAGTTTTAACTTACCGCGAAATAGTAAACTAATTTGTAGGAAGTCACAGAGTGATACCATAATAGAATAAAAACATTAAAAAATATATAAAATAGTTAGAGGATAATAAAAGAAAATAAATATAGTATTTAAAGATTTTGTCGTAGTCGAAAACCTATATGAGCCTATTGATAAAAGTGGTCGTCAGAAAGCAGACTGCGAGAAATTATCTACACTCTTGGTTGATGGTCTCAAAACCTTGGCATCCTCTCAAAATTGGCTCATCTTGTTGTTCGTTGTGGTGTAAATCAATGGCCATAAGGAGGTCGTTCGCCCAGATAGGTCTATGGCGTTTCTAGATCTTTGTCCTGGGTTGTTTCCCCATCTGTCCGATCTACTTGGTCATATACACGCCACATACACATGATATTGTTTGAAGGTCTTTCAGCCCTTTGCGAGGCTATATTTTTCCACATAAGATCAATTATTTACGAACGAAGGAGAAATATAATTATTTATCAAATGCTTAACAGTTATTTTCCTACATTGATAGAGTAAGGGTATTTCCGATACTTTTCGGTTTTACGTCTCCCACTCTCTCGGCAAGTGCGCAAGCTTTAGTGATAATAACAGTTTGACAAATGAAGAAAATGATCGAGTTGCTTCAAGTAATGAATATTATTTGTATCAAAGTGATTCACTGAGAAGATTGAGCTCTGAAGATTCTTTTAACTGATATCACAAATATATTTGAATCATCGAGTATAAATATTATCACATTATTATTGTTTTCATAATAGCATTAAAAGATAAGAGTGTTAACGGTTTAAACAAACAAGGAAGCGATGTGTAAGTTTATAATATAAAATTTCGATTTGAATTATGCAATCAAAATGAATGACAGATAAGGGAGGAGCTACTAACTAAAAAGATCCAACACGGACTTTTTGCTAACCAAGAATTTTTCCTGTTTACTTTGCCTAATAAGAAGAGCAGCGTAGCTAAGACTTCGAAAGAAGAGAAAAGATGAAATTTTGGGGGTATCATATTTTCTTATTTCTTATGAGTCAATAAGCATCTACTTTATCACGTGTTATTAAGATTTACCTTTCACACACACACACACACAGGCACATAAAAATATATATAAATGAATATTAAAAATTTTGGACATTAACATATATTTTAGTTTTCATTCGTTTGTAAATATTTACGTGATATGAATAATCATCATCATCATCATCACTAACTCTATAATTTAAGAAAAGGATTTTTTTGTTATTTGATTAATAATTTCATCTTAGTTTGGTTATGACATGTTTTTTTTATCAAAGTTATTTCTAATAATTCTTTTATAATATCAAAAAACAAAATGGTGAAGTTCATAAATAAATATAAATATCTAAATTTTGTGATTTTTTTAAAACACAAAGAATTACAAATGGTGAAGTTCAGAAAATTTATTTTTAAATATCTTCTTTTATAACTATATTTTTAGCAACGTGATATTTTGAAAGGGGGGAAATTTAGTTTAGAGTTCATTTTTAAAATTATTATAATTGGCGAAGTTCAGAAATTTTTTTAAAATTTAACCATGGCTGCTATTTTTTAGATTATAAAAACTGCATTGCTTCGTAAAATCTAAAATTGTGCTCTATTTCTGTGATAAAATGTGTAAAATGTTGAAAAATTTTTGTTCAATTATTTAGGGGGCTTATTATGGGGGGGGGGGCTGTAAATTACCAGTTTATGTGGTGGTGTAGCTTACCGGTTTTGTGGGTGCGTGGTCAGGAATTATGATGGCAAGTATTGAAGAATCCTCGTTGCTATTGCGCTCGACGGATCACGAAGACTTTAGGCAGTGGGCCTACTTTACGCCTCTGTCGAATTGGTTCTGACTTCTGATAATTTTATACGAGGGTTATGCGTTACGCTGGTCTTCCCAAAGATGGCTCTGTAATCGGGGTAAGTAAAGGACTTGGAAATGACGCGAAAAAGAAAATATAACTTTATTCAATTAAATTGACCTACTAAAGAGGCAAACGGAAACGCTTTGAGTTCTTTGTGGTCAATGTGCAGGCTGTCTATTTTACGCCAACTATCTAGTCTAAAGGCGGCAGGACTTAGACAAGTAAACGGGATTCCGTAACGCTACTAAGGTAATGAACTGAATTAATTAATAAGGAATTATGATCTTGAATGCTCATCTTCTGTCTCTCTACATATATGTTTCGTCTTCATGGGGTGTGACCTTGATTTGTCGGTCGGGATGACCCAGAGGTCTAGTTAATTCGTTTTTTCCACCCCCTGTGTGGAGTTTCCGACAAATCTGTGTACCTTTTAAACCAACATATTTCTGATAGATTTAGCTTTATTATTGGGAATCGATTGTTGCAGATACCTGCGAAATTTCTCTGATCAGAGCATATATTTTTCAGCTGCTGATAAATGTTTTCAACACGCGTATGTTTGTTTGTGTACGATCCTCGTACTTTTCCAGGTTATCATCTTTGATATCTTTGTATGTTCATGAATTCCGCGTGACTCTAACGGCTGCTTGCCTCAGATCTATTTATAGAGTTTAAGATATATATAGATTCATTTCCTGATTCTCTTGTTTAAATATTTATTAGAATTGGCATAATAATTCCTTAATTTACACAAATAGCAATTTTTAGTATGGCCAAATCTACCGAGCGTCCATTTATGGAGTTCCTCGCTGGGCCTATTAAATTCTGAAATTTGCTGCCATAGGTCTACCTATTTTATAGAACGAGCCCTATAGGAATCCCTCCGCCAGTAATGGAGTTATCTAAATACAACGCATTATAAATACATAGGTACATACATATTAAATACATATTTCAGGCAGACGTAATGTATAACAGCGTTTTCAACATTCGTTCAGGGCATCGGTATTCGTAAGCTTTTACATCTGTACTCATCAAAACGGGCATATTCATTATGCCATGTTCTGCCATACAATACATAATAATATATCATTTATCTTACCATTCGGCATCATCCCTTTTTCGACTGCTATACAAATGCTATTATTATGACAGTACATATACATAGTTCGATACGCAAGAAAGCTATTGAGTAATATGGCGTTTTTACATTTAGGCCTCTTCCTCTTTCATTATAATATGCCGCTGCAATATACTGATTGAAAAAAGATTCAAAAATATAGGAGCGACGGGTTCCTGGCAAACCTGAGTCGCCTCCAGGAGTACGTTAAGACTTCTCGTTTGTTGTTATTATCTCCGGTTCCTGTAGAGGTCTCTCCTCGACTTCCCTTTGACATCATTGTCTTCTGTCTCATGCACTCCAGGAGGTGAAATGAACCGGTCCTCCTCCTCTTATCTGTCTGAGTCATAGAGCGTCGCTGATTACTCGGCACGTAATCGCAATGGGAGTGAGGAAGCCTTGCGCCGCCGGTTTAGGTTTGTCCATTAAGACAGTGTCCCTCTTGCCATCAGAAAATTCCAATTTGCAAACCTCGAAGAGCGAATATCAATGGTCAGCGTCGGGGATTTCGTGTGGCGACTGATTTGGAAAATTTAAATGAGAGGCACTCTCTTGTCCATGAGCAGATATCCCTCTCCTTACTAGGCCAGAAATATTGAGATTTGATAGTACGAAGTGATACCTTGACTCCAGGATGTGACAGATTATGTAACTGATTGAAGATAGTCCTTCTGCACGCCATAGAGACAAATGGTCGAGGGAATCTTGATGTTACTTTACACCATTGTTGTGCTTCCACAGGAAAAGGTAAAGATTTTAATCGCGAGCGAATTTCCTTCGTTTCTCCGTCATCACCATGCGCTGCCGCCAGAAATCGGATGTCAAATGAGTCAATTTGGTCCGAATTGACGTTCCTCGAAAGGCAGTCAGCGACTACCTTGTCCTGGCCTACATGTAAGTGATATCGCTGATGTCTTCCAAAATGGCTCTGCTTGATGCTGGTCGGGAATTATAAGGGCAAGTAGTGAAGAGTCTTCGTTGCTATTGCGCTCGACGGATCACGAGGACTTTAGGCAGTAGGCTCTGACTTTTTATATATTCTCACGAGGGTTATGTGTTAGGCTAGTCTTACCGAAGGTGGCTTGGTAATCAGGGTAAGTAAAGGACTTGGAAATGACGCGAAAAAGAAAATATAACTCTATTCTTAAATTGGCCTACAAAGGGGCAAGCGAAACGCTTCGAGTTCTTTGTGGTCAATGTGTAGGCTTTCTATTTTACGCGAAGTATCGAGTCTAAAGGCAGCAAGACTTAGGCGAGTAAACGGGATTCTGTCACGCTACTAAGGTAATGAACTGAAATAATGAATAAGGAATTATGATCCTGAATGCTCAGAGTCTGCTTCTCTATATAAATGTTTTGTCTCCCGGGGGGTTACCATGACTTTTCCATGAAGAGGACCCAGTAGTCTAGTTTGTTTCGTTATTTCACCATTTGGGCGGAGTTTCCGACAACTCTGTATACCTGTTGTGCCTACATATTCCCGATAGATTAATTTTATTATCGAGAATAGATTGTTGCATATCTCTTGGAAATTTTTCTGATTAGAGCCTATATTTTTTCAGCTGCTGATAAATGTTCCCAACACGCGTATGTTTGTTTGTGTACAATCCTGGTATTTTTCTAGGTTGTCATCTTTGATTTGTTTTTATGTTAATGGTTTTCCGCGCGACTTTAACGACCGCTTACTTCAGATCTAGTTGTAGAGTTTAATATATATATAGTTTCATTTTCTAATTCTCTTTGTCTCTTTATGATTTGACTTGGCATATTAGTTCCTTAAGTTACACGCATAGCAATTTTTAGAATTTGATAAATCTACCGAGCATACATTTGTGAATTCCTCGCTGGACCTATTATATCATACAATTTGGTGCCAGAGGCCTACCTATTTTATAGAGCGAGCTTTATAGACTAACCATAGTA
Organism: Ceratothoa steindachneri; assembly: GCA_963969495.1. Taxonomy (NCBI): domain Eukaryota; kingdom Metazoa; phylum Arthropoda; class Malacostraca; order Isopoda; family Cymothoidae; genus Ceratothoa; species Ceratothoa steindachneri. Next base: position 85,904,508 of record OZ018326.1, read on the forward strand.
TATTTCATAATATTTTTCGCAAAAATAATTTTTCGAGAATTTGGCTAAGTCAACGCTGTTAATATATTAATAATAACAGTTTTCTCTGACGGTAGAAAGGCGACATAAAGAGCCAACTTTGAAACCAGTTTTTTTTAAATGTTGGATGAGCTATCCTGTAAATGTAGTCTTGTAGTTCGAGGATGATAGGATCTCCCGCTGGACCTGAAGCAGAGAAGGTACTTTAACCGCATCAATTTGTCTTGGATATTTTTCCATCTTTCGAGCATTTTAGCTAACTCAACGCTTTTAATATATTAATAATAACATTTTTCTGTGAAGGTAGGAAAGGCGACATAAAGGGGGAACTTTGAAACCAGTTTTGGGGGGACTGGGGGATGAGCTATCCTGTAAATGTAGTCTTCCAGTTCGAGGAGGATAGAATCTCCCGCTGGACCTGAAGCAGGGGAATTGTCTAATAATGCCATTACCTTGACCACAACAAATTGTCTTGGATATTTTTTTCCATGTATATATATACATATATATATTTATATATATATATATATATATATATATATATATATATATATATATATATATATATATATATATATTTACAGTTGGTATCTAACCTCAAATCTACCATGTTTATTACAAAAATATATCTAAGCCATTATACAATGATAAAAATTACCAATGCCACATGTACATATATACAATTTTGCAAAATTCAATAATATTTGTACATTGTGTTTCTTGCAAATGAATCCCGTCTCCCTGATCGTGCTTTCGCAATTTTTCTCTTGGATTCCTTGGCTTCCGATGAAGCGTTACATGGTAAGGAATCCGTGTTCCTTTCTTCTGTTGCCTTTTCTTCTTCATGTGTTTCGCGATCGAGTTGCTCATAACAGACTCGTAACCTTGGGCGACGCTGTGCGGTTGAAGGCCTGCTCACGTTAGTTCCGGGCAATTTTGCCGGTTTCAACCTCTCAATGGAGACAATCTCCCTCCTGCCATTCGGGAACTCTAGTTTGAAGAACTAGGGAACCGCGTTCAATCACTGGAAAGGGGCCCGCATAGAGCACCTTTAAAGCTTTTGAACGCGATCTCTTCTCACCCACACATGTGACGCGTCTTGCAGAGATGGTGGCATGAAAGGTTGATGAATTTGCATTCTGTTTTTGAAGAAGGAGAGGAGACCAAAGGTTGCGGGTAATATTTCTGAGGATGGATGATTCCTTCCTATAATAATTCCTCAATTCTGGCCTTTACGACTTTAAGTTTTTCTGCCGACAAAGGTCTTGGTCGTACAAACGTCGGCGGGGCAGTGCCAGTGTCAATGGTGTGTTCTACTGACTGTCTCAGGGAGGGGGATGGCTGAGGGGAGGGGGGGCCCTTACAGAGCACCAAACTTTTTCACGATCGGACCGCACGGGGGAGGGGAACGTTGAGGAGGTCATCAGTTATCAGTGGAACTGAAGGCTTCTCAGAGATCTTCACGGCTGTGGTAAGCTTCGTTTGCCGGTCCAGTAGTTTGCTGCGCGCACAATCTACCAAGAGATAGAAATGGCTCAGGAAATCGATTCCCCAAATTGGAGAGGTGGTATTGGCGACTACGAATGACCACCTAAATGATCACCGGAGACTTGGGATTTCAATATCTGCCTGTAACTCACCGTGCACCTCAATTTTTACTCTATTTGCCGTAGAAATGTTGACTCCAGATTCACGCACTTCACCAAATCGCACCAGTTTGGCCGGAGCGATAGACACACTCGCTCCCTATCTAGTCAAAGTTCGCCTTTTTTATGGTATATTTTTGAGGCGATCGTGAAAACAGATGGCACGCCAGCGGCCGCGCTAGCTATGGCATGCCTGGCTAGTTTTCCGCTGGAAGCAGCGAAGATGAGCTAGAGGAAGGCTGAATTTGCAAAGTCTCACCTCTCTCTGGTTACCTGCACCAGGGTTTACAAGTGTTTCCCTTTTCACCAAAATCAATATGAGCGCGACATATCATAGGTTTTTTCTCCTTCCTAAGTGGCCATAAGCCCACCGGTATATTATGCTTATAGCCACTGATATTTTGCCCTGACCATGACGAATTTGCAACGTTATTCACACTATCCGTATTTCCACAATTATTAACTGCACGATCATTAAATGCATAATTATTAGATTCACGATTACTTAATGCACTATTATTATATGAACTATTAATTGGCACAGATGAATCAGATGCGGACACTACACTGCATTCCCTCAATTGTTCGGTCGCATTTACATTCAGGCATGGCGCTTTGTCGAACATAACCAGTTCATCGCTAATTTACCTAGCTGGGCCAAGGTTAGGTCTTTTTGCGACGCGATTACAGGCATATGCTCGGCGGCAAGGACTGAACAAATTTATGACACCCTCAATCTTCACCGACTCCTACCTGAAGAGCTGCACTTCTTAGTTCTTCCAAATTCAGTGAGGGCCGGCCGGTAAGTAGGGAAGACGCTATGAGTTTATCGGAAAATTCGGCATTGCTCTTTTCGAAAAGCCCAATTGACAGTATTTGGGAGCAGTGAGACTAAGACTTGATAAAACTTTGCCTCATTCTTTTTTATTCCGGAGTTGTGGAACTGAGCTTCAATTATACCGAACCATTCAGTGACCACTGATTCGTTAAACATAGGTATTTCTTTGCTCACCGCATTCGCGAATCTCCTTCTTGCCTTGAGACCGGGTTGTCTGTGCTTTCCATCTTATTTCTTCCTTCTTTGCTCTTCTTTCTTCTTTGTTCGGTTTCAGCGGCTGAGGTTGCTAGCCAGGTATTGAGGTTCAAAGCCAAAAGATCGCCAATTATAGCTCGCCAAATATGGGGTCGCCAGTTATAGGTTTGGGGTAAGTAGGCCTTGTTACGATTGCAAAGCGATCCTATAAGGGTTTGGTAAAGTGGCTTGGTTACAGGTTTCTTGACCTATGGTCCGAGTAGTATTAACCGAACAAGGTTTGTAAGTAAAAGGCTCCTTTGTGCAAGGAATTAAATACTTGTATTTTATACCACTTTAAAATGTTTACACATAAGGTAAAGATTTAATTTGCGCAACGGAATATTTTAAATCGGGTTATAATGGCAAGAGCAAGAATAATGGAGATTCGCAGAAAGGTGAATTAAAAGTCTAATAATCTATAAAAACAATAATAATTATGATAATGTTATTTGATTGAAAATGTTCTATTATTTATACTGAGCATCATTTTGGAGGCGATGCGTAGCTCCGCCTTCCTTTGGTCGCAGAGGCGGTGCTGAGATATTTGTCAGCCCAGCGGAGCCTGTGATTGGTTGGAGTCTAGCCTGTGATTGGCTGAAATTATCCACTTCTTATGTTACTTTGGGGATCTTTCCCCCTCGAGGGTATCACAGAAACTCCGTTTGCTTAAAACTAAGATGACCTTATCAAGTTCTACATTAGGGCGAAAGATCGCATTCCAGACAGCTCTAATTACTCTGTTTGCCTATCTACTCTCACACTCGGGTGCGATAGCCTTACATTGTGGTCGGCTTTCAAACCAGACGTTCTAATTAGATTTTGCTGATTCACAAACTGTCTCCAACGACCTTATTTTATTTCTCCTACCACTTCATCTTTGATACTTCGACCTGACAAAATGTGTCTTTGTCCTTTTTTCTCTCTATCTCTCTCTTTCTTTGTGTGTGTTCAGTTATTGTATACTACACACCCATGTATTGATTATATAATGCAGTTGCTTCTGGACAAGTAATTGCTTTTTTAGTTCTATATTTTATAGTTCGTTTTATGTGTTCGTTGTGTGGACCATGGCAGTTACTCAGTAAAGTTACATCTTTTGTGTCCTTCCAGCGAAAAGCAATAATTCCTTCTTTATAAACAACTATTTCAGATTCTCTTCTTTTAAGATCAGTTAGGCTTTCAAAATATAAAAAAGGGCTTGGGTAATTAATTAATAAAAACAAGTTATCATCCTGAAAACGTACGCTTGGCAGTGCTAATGTATCCCCTGTTTGCCAAATACTGATTCATCCCATCCCAAAGCTTTTTCAAGGAGTAAAATTAACTTCAATACTTTACTGAATTTCACTGGGACATATCTATATCCCAATAGGATCGAAAGGGATAATGTTTACCATGTGTCAGATTTTTCGTCCCAAATTTTCAATAGTTACTGAAAATGTTAATATCTATGCCTGAAAATAAAAAGTACCAGAAAATACTTTCAAACCAAAAAGACGTCTTCAAGGTTATTGGATAGGATTATCGCATAAAATACTGCATTGACACTCTAATGGAGTATACAGTCTACCCTAGTACTTAGTACTTTAACAGTGTTCAGGGAAGTATATTACAACGGCATATATTATGTTAACACTCTCCAAGGGAAAACTTTATCCCAACCAGATTGACGGTCTACACTGCATTTGTTAAAATGTCTGACAACACTCCCTCTACAGGTTATACGTACAGACGAGTTGCGCGACACTACGTTTCTTCACAAGCGCACATTAGTAAGTTAACCTATATGGAAGCCTAGGCAGGTGGTTACGCGGGTTACTCAGTGAGGACAAAAACAAAAGGCGAACGCGTGGTTATGGTAAGAGATATCCGGAATGTGTTGTAGGTCTAGTGATTTAGTTTGTTATGTTTGTCATATGAGGCAACATAAGGCAAGTATTTCAGCACATGGTGAAATGAAAATAATTAATTTATAAAAAATTTATTCACCTAAGTTACATGTGAAAGACTTAAAGATTTTAATATTTATCTTAGTCAATCGAATTGCCGTCGGTCACAACGATGTCGTGTAAACGGCGTCGGGAGGTTCTGCAGGCCTTCTCGACGGTCCCTGTGTGCAACATGGGGAAAATTAAGGTTAATCTCGACCTAAGCTATATCTTAGTGGTGCACATGGACTAGTCGAATTTCTGACAACTACTCTCCACCAATCATAGTATTGGCTTTTGCAGTCTGTGGAGTTTGGAAAACAGATGTTCGGAGTGATGTGGTGTAAAAATAGGCTGTCAACCAAGACTGTCCTGAGTCATACTATCACATGTACAACCTTCCAGCGGCTACCTTTTGGATCAAAGCCAAAAACTACTCGTCCAGATACTTTATTTAATCCTCCATATTTAGTCTGAGAACCTTTAGAATGATAAACCGGGGCACAACGTGACTCTCGTTATTGACACGCCGAACAAAAGAAGTTGGTCTTCATAACTCTCAGTACATCATTTGCGGGAAACAACAAGTAAGCTGTTGTTATGCGAGTTCGCTACTTGGTTCTAGCAGAAAATTCTCTCGTCTGAGTAGTATCAAAGGATGCCAAGGGATGTTTCAGTTTGTTCACAAGCTTCGCCGCACGTTCTTACACCTTGTTCTTCATCTTCTACTATAGAAGTTGGCCTTTTCTCATATTGTATGAGTAGTAGGGAATGTTTTCAGGCAATGACTTACTGATGCAAGACTGATACTCTCTGCTCACTGGCTATGGTATCAGAACGCTTAGAGAGAAACGATGCTAGAGAAGACGCATGAGCTGAGTTTTTAACGGCGACAAATTACCAACAGTGCCCTCTTGTTCTTGATTATTGTAACCGAGCATGGGCGCCTAAAAGACCATGGATTTCAGCGAAATAATGGTTGGACAATATGGTACACGGGCAGTCATTTTGGTAAGGGCTACCCTCAGGGATAAATGGAAGATTAGCAAAATAGGAAAATTCGCAATAATAGGTTACCTGGCATTAGTGTACAGATTTTGTGTGAAAATGGTAGTTTTCAAGCATTCTTTTCATAAAAAGATGTAAACATGGATACGCCTGATAATTTTTGGTGTTTAAAGGCAATGTAGCATACTTGCGTGAGCGAGGGATTGACATGTATTGAAGAAGGCGTGCGTTTTTGCCTTTTTCTATCGGAATAGTGTTGGGTAGTGGTCGACTTTGTTTTACTCGATTCGAATGCTAGTTAAAAATTTTAAAATTTGAGTGGTCTTTTTTGGGGGGTAGAGCATTTTGGGAAGTATGAAAGTGCCCACCAATTTGCATCCTAATCGATTAAGTTTCCTCAGCTGGGTGGGTACACTTTTCTTGAGTAAAGAGTGACACACAAAAGTATTGGATACATTGAATATATTGAGTATTCTACACTTCTGCACTGAGTTGAATGAAATAATAATATAAGTTGGTAAATAGTTATATAACTCAGTGCCTAAAAAGTAATTGAAAAATATTATTAAGTCGTAAACAAATTTCCCTGAAAACTTTTTTTAAAAGTGTATTTATTTAAAGGATCTATATTTATATATTTATTTAAAACTTTATTTATTTATTTATAGATTTATACAGGATGTATGAATAGAAAATTTATAGTTGCCCTCTCTTTCCTAGGCCTCGCTTGAAAAACTACAGTGACATGGAGCCTAGGTAGACTAGGTCACTATGCACTTTCCAGCGAGGCCCAGCAAAGCCTAAGCCACTATACAATGATTAGTCGGACACCCTTATTTAAAGTTGCAAAAATTACCCATCAAATGACTCTTTCTCGTGAACAGCAAAAATCTATTTTACTGTATGAATACACGTCTGGCATAAATGCTGCTCAACCCCAACTTCGTATTAAGCTAAAATTTGAATTAAACACAATAAGTCGTTGCACAGCCTGAGAGTGGTTGAGTAATTTAGTGTGGTAAATTCAATATCCAAGATTAACAAGAAGGGATCAACGCTAACCTATTGACAATAACCTTTTATGCACCTGTGTTAAGGCTGGTTTACATCTGACATCAGCCATACAGCCATTTTGCATCATTTAAAGGAAATGGGCAAATTAAAAATATAACTGGACGGGTTGATTCCTCGTAAACTTCCCGAGTTCGACCGTCAGCGCCGCATAGACGCCTGACTGACACTATTCTCCAAGAAACGTTGTTTTGATTGGCTGGACCACAGATTGGTGAGCTTCTTTCAGATACTGGATTTAATGAAGCATTAACACCTCATGGAAGAAGTGCTTGGAATAGTTTTAAGTCAGTTGTAATAGGCTTCTTGGGGGACACAAAAGCCGATGACTACAAGGAAAGAGTTTGGAACATGCTTCAAGCATATGAGACGGCTGGCATACGGATGAGCATAAGAATGCATTTCATCCATAGCCATCTTAACTACTTTCCTGCCAACTTGGGTGAGTTCAGTGAGGAACAGGGGGAGAGGTTCCATCAAGATATATCCGAAATGGGGCACCGCTATCAAGGCAATTGGAGCGTGACGATGATGGCTGATTTCTGTTGGTCGCTTCAAAGAAGCCGGGCAACATCTGCTGATACACCGGCACACAAGAGAAAGTCTCGAACGCGTGCCTTTGAGGGAGAACCGCTGGCCTCAACATTCAAATACAATGGTGATTTTCGTAAGCAGATATGTACATGCCTGTATGTGTGTAACGTACATTTATCATGATTTTGTTTTTTCTCAATAAAATAAAATGGCCTGTCAACCTCTTTTTGCCTTTATTTACCTATATAAATTTATAGGAATTTTATAGACTTGGCTCAGACGCATTTCTGCACGATAAACTTGAATAATTTAGTGTCGGTTATTACAAATAAATGAGAACCTCCCTAAAAAGATGAGTATGATTTCGGGATTCAGCAAAACTCTAATGGGAAATGGTAATGACGTCTTTGTTGCCAGAAAAATTGGGGGAGATGCAGCCTAGTGTAATCATTCAATTGCAAGACGCCTTACACGCTGCTTCCCATCCGTCCTGAATAAATTAAATATACTTCGTTGTTGAGAAACACAATTTGATGCCTTTCATCCCACAGGAGGCCATGCGATCTCACCTTGGGGTGCTTTTACCAGAGAGCATATTTTTCTTTGTCAACACACAGGACTCGGTATCCTCATGTAGATTTATTATGCAGGAAATTTCACTCTTTTTTCGATTACAATGCCTCGAAAGGTCAGAATTTCATTCCTTTAATGTTACACTGAAACACTTCCTTCCTGAAAGATTTGTCTATTTTAACTCGTCTCGACATCCTGATAGACTAGTTTACAACAAACAGTAATAAAATTTAATCGGTAAGTTGAAATCCCTTATAATCTAATTCAGACAGAATCCAATTAATTAAAAATGAAATTTTCCTACAAAATTAAGCATACAAAATGATATCAAATGAAAATTAAACATAAAAAAGATGAACATAAAAATTAATCCATACACACTTTTGAAATATTACTGAATTAGATTTACATTGAATGCAATTATATAATTAAATTAAACTTTTCAATTATCTTCTACTCTAAGACAAATAATTAGCTGCGCCATCTTGGCGACTAGGAGCAATCCTAGACAATGACCCTCTGCCAAAGTTAGAGGTCATTATCAAGGATTGAGGTTTTGTGGGGTCAGTATCTTAAAATGATTTGGGGGCAGTCATCAGTTAGAAGTGAATTTTTTAAATAAGTATTAATAATTGAAAGTAAGATTGAGATAAAAAGATAAAGTAAAATAGCCTAATCTAACCGAACGCAACCTATTACTAACCTAACCTATTCTTAACCTAACATAACCTAGACTAATTAAATCTAACCTAACCTAACCTAACCTAACTTAACTTAACCTAACCTAACCTAACCTAACCAAACCTAACCAAACCTAACCTAACATTAGAACATTAAATTGGGACGAATACAAATTTATAAATTGGGCAGTAAGTAAATAATATGTGATTGAAAATGCATTTATTTGGGAAAATAAAATGTGCTATTTTTTATTCTTAGTGGATCGCTTCAAAGACTTTGGTTCCAAACAGGATAGGAAAGATTGACCTTTCCAAATCTGTTATAAACAGGCGTATTATTTATATCTGGCAAAGTTCAATCACAAACAGAACCGTGTAAAACAAAAATTAAATACAAACTAGATGTAAAGTAAAGATATTGTTAACTTTAGTTGCTGTTCAACCATTGAAACAAGATTACACGAAAATCGTTCAATAAACATTTAAAGCCAAAAGATAATTACAAACTGTCGCAAAACCAACACAAGACTACTAAAAACGCCTAAGTTGTAATCCTGCTCTACTCTGTAATACACATTTAGGCAAAGTAAAGGTAAGAGAATAGGGGGAGATGACAAAAAATTAAAAAAGAGTAATACTGCAACAAGTTTAAAAAAAACGAGGTCATTGAAGAGATCTGATTCAGGGTTTAATATGGAATGGCAGGGAGAGAGAGAGAGAGAGAGAGAGGGGGAAGTAAATCTTCGGTTTGGGGAAAATTCACTCAGGTAAAAACAACAGGCTAACATCAAAAGATAAAACAATAGATAGTAGTAAACAAGTTGTGCCATCTATCGTTCATAACGTAGACAAAATCCTAGGTGTGGATAATGAAATGCAGATAAAGATCAAAATGACCAGTGTGAAGGAATTCAACGTGGAATTTCTTTTCCAGCCCGGAAGTTCCATGTGCTGGAGAAGATTCTGTTAGGCTTAAATTGGTAAGCCTATCGCCCCATCCCTTCCACAAGTGGTAGCCTCGAACCGCGTCCACCACGGTCCACATTTACACGGGTTAGAATATCCTCGGCAAGAAGATTCGAGGCCATTCGAGAGTAGAGTTGCTTCCCGCTAACGCTCCTCGCGGGAAGAGCCTCGGACATAAATAGGCCTCGACCCAGTCCATCAGGTAAACTTTCTCTTTAATAAGAACAACCCTGGAGGATTGAAGTTCTAGAACGGAACTGTGAACGGTCGCCGAGTATCCACCCTCGTTCGTGACACCGGGTGCACCTGCATTGTAGTGTCTGAGGACCTACTCCCCCCTGTTGGGCCAGACCACAAGAAATTTGTGGTGGGCCACGACTACCTTGGCCGGGCGAGTCGTTTCACAGTAATTCGTTGTCACATCGAGTGTGACTATATGTCCGGTTGGGCCGAAGTGGTAGCGGCCCCAATCCAGTTCTGCTCCGTTTTATTCGGTCATTACCCCGTAATTCACGACCTTCCCATAGCCCAGCCCGTGAATACCCGTACATGGGTAGCCCTGGAATCCCGTGCACCTGTTCCTCTGGAAATCTCTATCGACCCGGCGTTCTAAGCCCTCCGGAGCGACAAGTTTTCCGGCACCCAGAAGGAGTACGCAACTCTCCCCCCGCTTTGAGAGAAAACTAAAGCCCTCGAGCGTGAGTCCACCCAAGGTAACAAACGAGTGTCGTATTCCCTGAAGAAGAACTTATTGAGAGGTATAAGACCTAATTGGACCTTAATTCACGAGAAAGAAAATTTAAGCCTGGTGCGGAGGTGCTGGTGCTACTTCCCACGGGAAGCAACGAACTCCTTAGCCAGTGAAAGGGACCCTACCCCGTCTTTGAGGCTAGAAGACGCGTGGATTGCCTCATCCATACTGCGGCGGGAGCGAAGGTTTTCTACGTGAATTGTATATATATTATCTCATTAATGTTCCTAATTATGATTTTTTTTGTCCACTAAATTGTTTAGTCTTTAGTCCCATATTTAGCCTCCATTTAATTTTATCCTTTTTTGGTTCCACTGAAATGTCGCCAATATTCTCCTGTGATTTTTTTTTGTTTGAAATTGTACTAGTTAAGTTCTCTAGAATTGACTTGTTTAAGGCTTATGTCCATAAACTCCCCGCTGAGCTCAGATTTACGTTTTTTTTGTGTGTACACCTGTCATAGCAGATCAGAATTTTCCTAGACCTTTGATAATACTAGTTTGAAGGGTGGGATGATCCTTTCCTACGCCGCTGCTCTGTAAAACATCATCTTTCGGTTGGGAGATGTGTGAGGGAATTCAACGTGGAATATCTTTTCCATCCCGGAAGTTTTATGTGCTGGAGAAGATTCTGTTAGGCTTAACTTAGTAAGCCTACCCGTCTCCTTTCCACAAGTGATAGCCTCGAACCGCGTCCATCACGTTACACATTTACACGGGTTAGAATAACCTCGGCAAAAATATTTGAGGCCATTCGAGAGTAGAGCTGTTTCCCGCTAACCCTCCCTCGTGGGGAGAGCCTCGGACATAAATAGTGCTCGACTCCCATGAGGAGACACAGAGTTGAGAAGTCTCGCCCGGACCCAAGAAAATTCCCCTAGTTCCAAGTCAGGTGCTAACAACAAAGCAAAGTGACGCCTGAACTATTTGTGGATTGGAATTAGCCCCAGCCAGTGATGTAATTCTATTTAACGATCGCTACCGAGCGATTTTCCCGACTTCACTCATCAGCTCCTGTCGAATCCCTCCTCGTCCGCCCTTCGTTTCGGGTGGCCGAAATACTCTCTCCTTAAACAAACGTTACCGCCCCCCCCCCCTCCCCTTTTTGGAGAACCATCATCACTTTAACATCCCGCTCAGAAACTCCGAGCGGCCTCGCCTCAAGGGCAAAAGACATCCATCAAGCCTTACCCCGACGTCTCACCCGGAATCCTCCGTAAGCCAACCCCTCTTCCCCTTCACTAACCAATTTGAGTTAATTCCCCCCATTTGAATAGTCTCCTCTCGTAATACATTAATTTTAACTTCATATTCTGATTCTTAACTACAATTCCTCCCCTCGTTTACCGATGTAATTTGGCCCATTAATTCATCTGATGTAATTTTGCCCATTTATTTTCTGATGTAATTTTGTCCAGCATTTCTATTATTATTTTTATGTAAATAATATGATATTTTTGTACATGCTTCTTTAAGTAACCTTGAACTTTGCCATTGTCCATATTATACCTGACCTCGTTGCACTCTTTCTCGCTATTTAGCCCATCTAAACTCGTGGTGTTTCGTCCCTTTTTCGGTTCTCCTTTAAGTTATTGGTCCCTCCACCATAGATATAATATGGTATTGATGTAATATAATGTCATACCACGACAACCAACGCTGTTTAGGCTAAAGGCACCAGTGTCCGGTCCTCGCCTGAGTGTAGAAAATAGATTTCCTTGTATTATTTTGTAATTTTTACACCAAATAGCGACTTTGGTACCATTCATGATATTATGGTCAAGAGCGGGTTAACATTCTGCCCCAAAATTTAAATAAAGCTTCAACAAACGTATGTAATTTTGACCAACTTTGAATTTGCAGGCGAACATCTGCTTTCCTAGATAATGAAAGACATTGAACATTAATTAATTTGAATTACAATCAACTACATTCCACCCTCCCCTAAATTTTCATAGTTATCTAGTTGATTGTAATCAATTGTGCAAATAGACATCTGACTTTGCTGTGCAAAGGTGTAAATCAGCTGGTATACATATTTTTCACTTCAGAAATAGATCAAATTTTCCGCCTGTAATCGTTTTGATCTAGTTGACATACCTATTATCAATTTGACAAATTGATTCCGAGACAGTTTGTTTGAAAAATGGTAGAAGCCAAAGCTCTGACTTCAGGCTATTTATTTGTATGTTCTTAAGGCTAGTAACTAAACCTACATAGAGAATTGTATTTAAGTTCGTTGGCGGTCATTCCTTAAATGCTGACGATTAGGCAACATTACTCCAATTCCCAAAGGATCATCATCATCTCCATCTCCCATTGAATATACACCCATTTCTATCACACCAAGCTTATCTAAGACTTTTAAACGTCTATTGTCCAAACCTCTAACTGTATATTTGAGACAGTCTTCCAGTGACACAGTTTAGCTTTAGAAAGGGACTAGGCACTGTTGATGCACTATTATTGCTAGTACATGAAATGCAGTCTGCTATAGACAATAATTGTGAGTTTATGTTTGTCTCTCTAGACTTTGGTGCCGCCTTTGACACTGTCAACCATAATGGTTTGATTTTTAAATTAAAGTCTGTTGGCATTGGTAGTAGAGTCTTAAGTATTTTAACAGAGTTTCTAACTAATAGAGATAAAACGTGTTGTTGTCGATGGAGGTTTTAATCCTTATTTTAGATTATATTCTGGAGCTCCTTATGGTAGCGTTCTTGGGCCTTTGCTGTTTATATTATATACTAGTGAGATGTGGTTTAATATCACTAATAAAAGTATAGCATATGCTAAAGACACCTCTCTCTATGCTCATAGTCCATCTTATGCAATGAGACTGAGTGTTGCAGACAACCTCACTGAGGATTTGAATAAAATTCATTCCTGGTGTCTTCACTGGGGTATGAAATTGAATAGTAGTAAGTCTAAGGAAATGATTGTGAGTCGTTCTTGATCTCTCTTACCTGCACATCTCAATTTGTTAATAAATGGAGGTTTGATTAACAAGGCTGACCAGCTCAAGCTCTTGCGAGTAACTCTAGATTTGAATCTCACTTTTGAAATGCATCTAAGATACATGCCTTGGGATATTTCGCAGAGATTGGGCATTTTTCGTAAATCTAAAAAAAATATGAAGATGAGGATGTTCTTCGCAAGTGTTTCTTTTCTTTTATTTAACCTCATTTTGAATATTGCTCTGCTGTATGGAATTCTGCTGCAGCCTCTGATCTGAGATTGCTTGATCGTGCATTTAATTCTATAAAATCTTACTATTAGATTTGAAATTAGACATTGAGCTTGGTAGAATATTAGAGAGCTCTTTGTATTTTATTTATAGTAGTGAATGGTGTGAATCATCCTCTCCAGAAATTTTTGCCGAGATTTTATGAACCAGCCAGAGTTACTAGGTATTTTGAAACTGTAAATTTCCTAGCATTCGAAAGTTAAAAGCACAAAATTTATCCTAATTAGTTTGGGTTAGCTCTAGGAGGTTCCTACTATCGGCAACACAATTTTCGGATCCTTTTCTATAATTAATTTTAAATTGATACTCCTGGGGCTATAAACTCTAGCGCATAAGGCGACTATTTTTGCTTTTAACATTTCGAAAATATGCGAGGGGCTTGTGATGCGTCTCTACAAGAAACTCTTTACATAATAAATACATTCTAAACTTCTGCATAACATATATAATGCCTAGAGCCACTTTTTCAATGACCGCATCATTTTTCTCGCACGGGATAAGCTTAAGGCTAGCGTAGGCAACGGGGTAACTATCCCCATCAACGCTATACTGGAATAAAATGCAAACTAACCCTTCATTACTGGCATCAGTTCTGATACAAAATGTCCCTTCATCTGTTTGAGGTGGAAGAGAGCTGATGAGGACCGACAAGGTGTTCCGCGAACTTCTTTTTCAGCAAGTCACACAAAGGGGCCAAGAAAGAGGCGAAATGGATGACGAAGCGGCGGTAGAAAGAAGCTGGTCGGGGCATTTCCACAATGGCACGGATTTTGTCCTCCTGGGGGCCAATCGCTTGTTTTCCATGATAAAGCTAAGGTAGTCAATCGTACTATAAGCAAAATGTCACTTTCTGGGGACGATTTTGAGTCCGTGTTCGCGGGTGACGCAGTAGTGACTGGAAAGCACTCACGTGATGGTCCCACTCGCGAGTTGCATGATAAATTTATGGAAATAAAAATTCACGTTTGCCATCCAGTCTAATATTCTTTGCATCATGCTTTTGCAATTACTACAAACCGTCACTAAGCCGAAAGGGAGACGGCGAACCTGAATTAATCCTTTGTCTTGCGAGAAAGCCGTGTATGTCTTTAAGCTTTCTTTTAGAGGAATTTGATAATGAGCTTTACATAAGTCTGGTTCGGTAATATAATTAGCCTCTTCAAAGAGATGGCAGTTTTGGTCAATTATAGAGACAGTCTCAGCATCAAACAAGGTCATCGAATTAAGTTTCCGAAAATCGACGCAAAGCCTATATGACCTATCTGACTTCTTTATTAACACAATGGGGGAACAGTAATTAGATTGGGCGGGTTTTCTTATTTTCAACTTTAATAATTTTATAACTTCTGCGTTGATGACCTCTCTTAAATAGATGGGCAGGGGGTACAGCTTGGAACGAATAGGCTCTAAGGTGGTTAAAATAATATCATGCTCAAACTGAGCGGCACAGCCAAGAATTTTGAAAATCACGTCTTCAAAGTAGCTCAGTAACTGCTGCAGCTGACTCTTCAAATCAGGAGGTAGTTGGTCGTTAACGTCTAAGTTAGATGTTGGGATTCGGTAGCGTTAGGCACGGTGGGCAAGATGTACTCCTTTTCCTGTTCAATGCAAGCCACTTGCACCACATTTAGTTGCTCTAGTGGGTGAATGGGGCTAATAAAGTCGATTGGAACACGGGTGAAGGGTTCAGATGTGATGGATCCCTTCTGCAGCGGAGCGGGTCTGACCTGTACTTTTGCGGCTGTCATTTGACAGATATCAAACTAACGGCAATAATTAAGGATGTCATTTGACGCACCGGGGCAATAAAAATATTTAAAAGTTCTCTGAGCCGTTTTATTGTGGCTGAAATGGCCAGAGAAAAGACTTTCATGGCCGTCTTTAATATGAAGGGGACCTGTGAACAGGGCGTGTATAATGAATGGACCTCAGAATTATTGCTTTCCAAGTAGGCACGGTACAGCAGGTCGTTCTTCACGACGTAGGAAACTACTTCATTACCGCGGGTGGACTTCTGAACCTTATTTCGAGCTATGGTCCAAAGGGGGCGGAGTGAATCGCAGTCCTTTTGTTTTTTAGCGAATTCATTATTCAGAACGGCGCTAAACATGGAGTCGCAGGGGGTTTCAATGGGAGAGGGTGCTTCTGCTTCCTTTTTCGCCTGGGATTTGGTAATGATCCTGGTCGGTATAATACGCGCATTCAATAAAGCATTTGACGATGGGGAATCGATTTGCATGCCCCGGGTAGTCATGTACTACCGCAAACTTATCATGGTTCGGAGCGATCGGAAGAAATAGCTCGTCCGACAGCACAATACACGTACACGCTGTATCCCAAACAAGGGTGGAGACCCGGCAGTCTTTTACTAATCAGTTCTCAAACTTCAAGCTTCCTGGGGAGCTTTTCTCGAAGAAGAAGTTAACCTGGTGCCCAGCTGCAGGAGATCAGACAGAGAGGGAGGCGGTTCGACTTGCGACAATGGTGGTGCGGGGGGAGCACAAATTTGGTGCACTTGATTGAGAGGACTAGGATAGAATTGTGAGTTCTGAGGGCAGTTGGCTCTCAAATGTCCTTCAACACTGCAAGGGAAACACACCATAAGCCTCCTGGGTAGGTATGACAAAGGGGGATTTGACGAAAATGGCTTGACGTCACGGGGTTCAGAAATAGAAAATTTTCTGAGCTTTGAGGGGCCAGTTATTTTGACAAACTTGCGAGGGTCACGGGGTATAAATTTTTATTTGCCACATTTACCTTTGTGGGACAATGTTTAGCCTTTCTTCCTTCCTTAGGGTAGCAATTGTGGCTCGCGGCGAATGTATCGGCTTCTTCGATGCATTTCTTGAAGGTGGAACACCTCTGGTCCTTCACAAAAGATCGAATCTTAGAAAAAAGCGAAGCCATAAGCTAGTCCTTCAAAATGAAGTCGACTTACGCTTCATACACGTTGGGAACTTTCGAAGAATCGAGCCAAAAGTTGAAATGTGTCAGAAGAGTATACCCAAACCTTCGATAAGTTTGGTTGGGCTGTATGCAAGTATGACGAATTTTAACGCGGTAGAAATCGGGCATCATGTTATACGGGACTAATAGTCCGATTTCAACGTCGAAAAATCGATCGTTGACTCTGGCGGAAGGGATATGAAAATATTTCGGAGCTTAAAGCATAACAACGGCAGGAGTTTAGCGACACGATCAGCTTCAATGTCCCAGTTGTGTAGCTCGAATATCTTTTAAAAATGCGTCAAATAGGACCCGAAATCTTCTGCTTCCTTGTTAACTGGGAGTTTCACGGACGCAGTTTGTGGGACGTCATTCCGCGAGTTGACGGAGAGCGTTTCCATCCTCGCTTTACTTATTTCCAGGTTATGTTGTCGGATGCTTTCTCTTCCTTCTCTCTCTCTCTTTCTTTCTCTTTCTTTTCTCTTTCTTCTTTTTCCTCTCTCGGCTCTCTCTTCTTCTTGCATATAGGACAGAAGGTCCTTTATGGATAAACCAAGATATTCACCTTGTAATTTAAACTGGTCGAATGAAGACATGATGTCATGAATTCCAACTAACCTTTAAAAAAAAAACGTGGCGGTATTGTCGACCCGAATTAACTCGGTATACACACGGTACGATTAACTCTTCTAAACCTCGTTCATTACCCAATTTTTTTTATTTTAAAAACTCATTTCAAATTAGCTTCTTTGAAAAGAAAACTTTTTATTAATAAAGAATATATAAAATATGTAAATATTTATCTTACCTCTCTTCCGGAAATTGAATTACAAGATGAGCTTTAAATCATCATTTAAATGGCCTCGTTTTTGTTCGGTGTAACATTTGACAACAACGCATTGTTTTTCGTCTTCTCTCCCCCAATCTCCCACCAAGTAGGTTATACTGAAGGAGATCTCACTCACCGCAGACATTCCCTTAGAATTTGAACGCAGTAATGTACAGAATCAAGTTCAAATCAGAATCAGGTTCATAGTAGATATCCAAAATTTCAGAATGGTTAGCCACTTTTTAATTGATATAAAAAAACTAATTACCACAATTTAAAAATGCGTGTGATATCTACAACTCTCTAGGAAAGACTAAACTAAAAGAAATATTTCATATATAAATCAAAAGAGAAAGTAAATTTACCGTTACCCGAACAAAAGGAAGATTCTTAGGCATAAAAAACATGCCAGACTCAATTGAGTCGCTGGGTATTTTGACGCCCAGCCTCTTTTGAGGATCTTGGTATCGTAAGGGTTAATAATTTCCGTCTGAGAACTTGGAAATACACGAGTTAACGCGGGAGCCTTTAGCTTTGATTACAACACCGAGAACAAAACTAGACTGAGCCCTTCTTCCTATGAAAGGGTAAAATTCCACTGGGGAATAAATACGAAGCGGGGTCTCAAAACTTACACACGGTATGTATAAAGGCGGTACACAACCAATAGGAGAAATAGTTCGCAAGATTACTTCTTCTTACTTTCTCAATAGCCAAGCACTGAGCTTTAAAACCTTTAAAAGACCTTAAAAAGAACCTTTTAAATACCCTATGAAGCTGACACCAGTTAATATTCATATATATATATATATATATATATATATATATATATATATATATATATATATATATATATATATATATATATATATATATACATATATTACCGTAGAATGACCCATCAATATATACGTCACTTCTACCCGAGATGTGTGGACGCTCAAGGTCCACCAATCAAGGTCGTTTACTCAACTCTGGTCACGACAGAGATGGGGGAGAGAAGTGGGGTCAGTCATTTTATTGTTTTATCTTTTATGAGACCTTTTTCTTCGGAACAATTAAATATTTTTTATTCATCATTGAAAATACTCCTTTAATGTCAGTAGATGTTCCTGGCGAGCATAAAGTGTACTACATAAACATCATGAGATTATTTATTGAACTACTTTGAAGTGGTTGAAATGTTGCAGGCATGTATATTTACAACCACTTTTTTTGCTTTCCACTTGGCGCATTTTGAAGACCAGAAGGATTAAGGGAGGAAAACTTCATCAAACGGATCATCAGTATTGATGAAAGTCTTTCCAAGCGTTTCATTTTTTAGCAGTTGTTTTTAAATCACTCCACACAAAATCACTCTATTAAAGCAAAATATACCGTTTGATCAATTTAAGACGTAGTAATCATAAAATCTGGCAAATCCCTTCCTAAGAACTTCCTTGACACTAACGAGAATAAAGTTTTATCTAGTTTTTGTGGTTAATATAAAAATAGTAAGCCTCCTTAACACTACATCAGGCATACTTACGGGACAAAGTGCATCCACACAAAAGATTGCATCACTTAGACCCATATAACAGTATCTTCCCCCCCCTCCTCCAAAAAAAAAAATAACCTCTTAGATTTGAAAGCGGAAAGTTCTGTCCGTCAGATCTAGTTACTGTGCGTGGGTGAGAAGCATCCTTCAGTCGCGCCAGATGTAGTGATAAGGATGCATCTTAAAATAGGTATATTAGCTGCAAAACCTGGCTGCGTCTTTTGCAGTTTTAATGACAGTTAACTACTCTTTCGTTCAGGGTAGTTTTCATCATTAAATTCTACAAGTATATCAATTTCTGTAGTTTTAATTTATTTCATAGTTAAAATCACCTTTTTACAAAGCGAGAAATTATTTTTTTATTTATAGTAAAGAACTGAAAAAACAGAAATTTTGCAGAAGTGTAACATTAAACAATAGTTCAGGTGTTTTTTTTGCGGGTCAAAATACGTTTTAAATAAAGAATGTACGTTTTCACCTACCTAGTGTTACAAATTTGTATCTAACTATATACATATAATGCTAATGGAGACCATAGACGATGATATTAATAGATATTTAGCTACATTCGAATAAAATATAGGCAACTTCTTGATGATTTGAAAGTTCATAACTAATACACAATAATTATAATACATAATAGTAAATATAAAAATAATACTAAATAATAATATTAATAATGCTAATTATAATAATAATCAATAATACTACTAATAAAACGGTCGTGCTGAGTAGGGGCGAGGGAAAAAGGCACTAACAATTTTCCCAGCACCCATCAGCGAGTTCAAGTCAACCCAGTGACATGTCTTACCCAATATGCACTCAGGCTGGGAGAATGTGAAGCTCCTCCAGTTACCAAGTTTAATAAGGCACACAGGGTAAACCCATCAGGTAAAACGTAAGAAGAAAGTGTGATTTAATAAGGGATGCACAATGCTATAAAGATGTCCAAATGTTTGAAAGTAAAGTTTTCGCGCAACTCTTATTGACAATGATTTACAACGAAACAAGGCAACAATAGAAATATATCAATGAAAACTAAGCACTGTTATTTTCGAGCAACTGCTTCCAACAATGGTTTGCTATTAAAGAAGTCTCCAACTTCAGTTTTCAGTTCGTCATCATTTGTGAACGTTTTTCCAAGGAAGAATTTCTACAGTGCCGGGAAAAAATAGTCTGTTGGTGCTAGGTCTAGCGAGTACGATGGGAGAACTTCCCACCCCAGCAGCAGGAAGTTCTCTCGGGTATGATTTGCAATGTGTGGTCGGGCGTTATCATGAAGAAACATGACATCAGTCAATTCTAGTTGTTTCAACGTGATGGCATCTGCCACTTGTTGCAGTTGATGACTATATAATTGAGCGTTGATAGACTGATTGCGTTCAAACATTTCCTAGTAAATTACTCCCTTCACATCGACCAGAAACAAACCATAAGCTTCGTTTGATGTCGGTCTGCCTTTGCCTCAAGTTATGAAGGTGCACATTTGCCTGTCCATTTTCTTTGGCATGCTATGTTTGAGTATATACATCAAATCTCTTCTGCAGTAACCACTTTTCCCAGCAAATCAAAACGACGTTTCATAATGAGAAGTGTCATTTAGGCGTCTATGCGCCGCTGACAGTCAAGTGGGGGAGTTGACGTGAAATCCATACTTACAGTATGCTGTTTTGTCCGTTCTTCTAAATAATGCAAAATGGCTGTATAAGTGACGATAAACTTTTCAGCCAGTTGGTGTGAAATCAAATCTGGATCATCTTTGACACACACGCAAAAACGATAATTAGAAATAAGTGAAGGCCGACCATTTCCTCGCTGATATTGAAGATTGAATTAGCCAAGGGAAAACTTCTTAAACCAATACTAGGCAGTGCGACGACTTATTGTGTCTCCTCCAAATGCTTGGTTCTTACGTAGTGGTGATTGGGTAGCATTTATGACGGACTTGTATTAATACAGTAAAAGAGTACGTTACTGTTCAGGAGAAAGTAATTTGATGGGTAATTTTTCAAACTTTAAATATAATATAGGTTGTCCGATTAATTACTGTGTACTGGCCTAGCCTTTCCTAGGCTTCGCTTGAAAGTGCATAGTGACCTAGTTACCTTAGCTCTAGGTCACTGAGCATAATCAAGTGAGGCCTCGAAAAGACTAGGCCACTGCACATTAACTAGTCGTACACACTGTATAAATATATAAATGAATAAACTTTAAAAAAAAGCTTGTGCGAGAACTTTCTTTCTAACTTAATAGAAACCTACGTGGCCCATAGATAAAAAGTCTTTAAAATTATCAATGGTTTTTGAAATATAAAATTTTATTCGCCTTACCTTTTGAACGCATGAACGTCATCAAATGAACTTGACTTGAAATGTAGCCATTATCAGACGAATATCTTCGTAAACATTATTTGCTTAGCTAGAAAATCTTCTCAAAATGGACTTCTCTGTCGGTGTTTATATTTCAACTCATATCGATAAACATTTTAAAAATTAATTGGGATAACACTAATTTAAATAATAAGCACATGAAATAAAACAATATATTTTTCACTTTTTTATCTAAAAGTTTCCTCTCTCTCCTACGTTCCGCACTCTTTGACGACTATCCCTAGAGCGGATCTTCGGGTCTTTGTGGGTTTTGATTCTAGAAATTCCATAAAAAAAGGAAAGAGTTAGCGATGCTAAGAGAGTTTAGGAATAAGCTGGCAAATGAATATAAAATTGTAAGAGAGCTATGGACGGGTGCAGAGATTTGAAATAGGCTGTATGGGTATGAGGTATGTAAAGTTGGCAAAAGATATTGACTGGAGTAAATGCTAAATAAGGTGTTATAGTATGTGCTTAGGCTGGATGGAGCAGATATGGAAAAAATGGGTAGAATGAGTACATAGAATGAAATGGATTGTAAAAAGTGAAAATAAAAATTGAATTAGGCAACTGGTGAAGCAATAGAAACATCTAAGAAAGTGTCACATAAAGAATATCGGAAGGTTTTAAGGGAAAGAGGAATCTGCGGATGTAGAAGATAAAATAAAATAAGTCGAGAAATACTAAGGTACAACTCCATGGATTCGGCTGCTTTTTAATGCAAGAAAAGGCATGCTTGTATTCCAAGGCACAACGTATAGGTGAAATGATTGATGATATCAATGTAGGAATTGCAGGGAAACTCTAAACAATTATTGGCGTAATATAATGAGTATGACTGTTGAAAGAGAGATAATGCGAAATAAGATCAATGACATTGCTAGTTAGAGAGGTATGGGCTGATGCGAGAGAAAAGAAGAATCAGGGAATAGTAATTGTACTTGAAGATGAAATAAGCGATTAGAGAGTAAACAAGGAGTGAAATGATATTGAAGATACCACAAGAGACTTAATCATCAGGTGGGGAAAGAGGTAGTATCTCACTAGGCATAAACGTTGAGGAGCACAAATATCCAGCTGCGTGCATAAGTATTGGCGAAATCGGGCAGGAAGTACAATGTATACCTCACTTGTATATTTGTTAAGTTTAAATCAGTTTTTAGTGCTTATCTTGTATAAGGAACATCTTATTCCCTCATTGGTGCATTCCAATCATTTAGAAGGTTGATTTTTGTAAATAAATGCGGGTTTCGTATACAGGTAAAAATTATGCGAATACATAATTATAGGTAACATGGATAGATAGCATTTGTGTTTTAATCATTACATAGCCATTTTTAGCTATAAAACTACAAGGTAATTTTATAAAACGACCAGGTAATGACTTTGCTATTTTCCCCTACGGGGGGAGCTTGCGCTTCGCTAATAAGATTAAAATTTAAAATCTAAATAAAAGCAGCCATGGTTAATTTTTATAAATTTTCTGAACTTCACCAATAATAATTATTTTTAAAAGGAACTCTAAACTAAATTTTCCCCCTATTAAAATAACACGTTGCTAAAATATAGAGTTATAGAAGAATATTTCTGAACTTCATTATTTTGTTTTTAATATTATAAAAGAATTATTAGAAATAACTTGGGTAAAAAAAACATAAGTAATAACGAAACTAAGATGAAATTATTATCCAAAATCCCCTTCTAAATTATAGATTTAGTGATGATAGTGATTTACAACCGATTCTAGAGTAAACTAGACCGTTCCAGAAGGATAGATTAGATACTAATTTAGGTGTGAAATTTGTCAATTTTTGTCACAACTTCGCCGAAGAAACATTTCCAAGAGCACAATGGTCATAACCGCTGAGAATCTGCAAGAAAACAAAACATATTATTAAACTGCACAAGGGCGGTTATAAATATGTGAAAAAATTCCTCCATTGGCAACATTACAATTTCTTCTGTAAGGAACATTATTGTAAAGTAGATATCTCATGGTATCACATTACTTCGTCGGCATGAAGTTCGGTGAAAGAAATAGAGCCATAAAGAAGTCCGCTTTATGATGAAGACATTTTGAAACAATTCTAAAGCTTCATCAAATGAGATAGAAACAAATCTAGTAGCCCGCGGCATAGATTTGTACACGCTTAAACACTACAACGTTATTTACAAGGTGAAGAATTTGATGGATATATCGCAAGATGGAAGACTATGTCGATTATTTGGGGGGCGATGTTTTGCTGCTGCTGGCACTGATGCATTAAATGTGAGAGATACAACCATGATTTTTTATTATAGCGTGAGCAATCGGTAAGAAAACGGCTACTTGGACGGCATTTCAGCTTTCATTAGGACAACGATTCTAAACATACCCCAAAAATATACTGAAAAATTCATAGCACAACACAACATTACTGTAATCAAGTGGCCTTCTGAAATCTATCAAACATCTGTGGAAGGAGGTTAAAAAGCGTGTGGACAAGTGACACCCTGGCAACATTGTTAAATTGGAAAAGTTTGCTGAAGAAGGGTGGAATAAAATGTCTCAGGAAACGTACACGAATCTTATACATTATTATAAGAGACAAATTACGGCTGTTATTGCGACTAAAGGTAGGTCATAAAAGATGTTAATTTCATATTGACATTATTTATTATTTTCCGATTTTTTCAATAAATAAATGTTTGTCATAAATTATTCGATTTATTTAACCATTTTGTATTGATATGTAGTCCCAATGGAGTAGAAAGCTTTTGTAATTGGGTGGATCGAAAAAGGAGAGGTGGGGTTGCAAAAATATTTAAATTCATTTTCCCACCCTAATTTTTGAAAGGACTCAACATCAAAAGCTCTTCTGCTGAAATTTCCGACTTAGAAATTAATATTTTCAGCTTCCTCAACGCAATTGAAATTAGAAAAAAAATAAAAAATGTCGGAAAATTCTATTATTTTCCTAAAACTTTGAAAAAATATATTTCCATAAAACTTTACAATTAATATACATACTACTTCCATTTTATTGAATAAAAATAATCGATTAACTACTTGATAAGTTTTCTTTTCTTTTCTTCCGTTTGTTTCCATTCAACCTGTAGATTTTTATCACTCTGAAATAGAAGATATTGAATAATTAACAGTCGAGTATTTAAATTTTCACTATTATCAAATATTCATTTATTCAATGCAGAATTTGCGTTGTGTAATGACTTCTTGGTATTAAATAAGGGAATTTTTCTCCTAGACTTAATTCTACTCCTTATATAGCCGTCCCGTTTGTCTTCTCCACAAACTGCTATTGACGCTTCTGTGACCAGTTTGATGCATCTCTCAACGGCTTGTGTGTGACAAGGAAACTTCAGGATATCTAATTTAGGTTGTTGACGGATAAATTCTTCAAGTTGATCGTCAGAGAGCGTCCTCGTCAGGGAAAGTTCGGTCACAACGGTCTGCTGCCAATTAATTAGGTAGATGTAATCGTCAGCTTCAAAGTTTATGTCTGGGATCTTGAAAGTGCGTATTGATTTTCCTTTATAATCTTTTCGTGCTTTCATAATTCTTCTTCATGCGAGTTCTTAGATATGATTCCATTCATCTTGCATCATACAGAGAAGAATGTTTTCCACATGTGCAAAATAATCACTCCTTTGAATCACTGGGGCAACTATATCTTTAATCTGTATGTTCATCCCTTGTAGTAATTGCACTGTCTTGAAGAGGTTGAGTGCTCCTACTTGTAAAGAAGAGTTAGTTTTTCTTTTAAACCAGCATGGTGCATACACCTTCACGATGAACAAGACAATGGATTTCAGCGTGTTAAAAGTGTCGGAAGTCGAAACATATAATCGAAGTATCCGATATTCCGTTTTTCCAGGACTTTTACGAACCATTTCAGAAGAACATTTACCTTGTAAGATAGAAGGATATCAAACAGATCCTTTTGTTCGGTGCTCAGATTTCTTCTGTCAGCAGACGGCAAGTGAGTCGGAATTGGTTCGAATTCAAACACTTATTATCTCACATTTGTTCAATTGTTTCCCTATAAGTCCGAGAAATCCACAAGACGCTCTGTTATTTTCACATCCAAATTGTCTGTTCGGTGGATCAAAATATCTAATTAAGAGATGGTGTTATCTTTTTCATTTTCTAAAGTAAATTTAATTGAGGGGACTAAGGTGTTGATTTTCTCAAGTATTGATATTAAGTTCATTAGGCCACAAACAAAGAATGTAATCAACATAACGCAACCATAAAATAGGGGTTATGTTATTCTGGAAAAGTATTTTGGATTAAAAAAAACTCCATATATAGATTGACCAGTACCGGGGACAAACAATTGCCTACAGCTATTCCAAAGATTTCTTAGATATTTTGATCCACCGAACAGACCAAGGTTTCAAATATGAAAATTATAGAAAACCTACAGCCATTGATTGACTCATACATCCATTTCTATTCCGATCACAATATTAGTATAAAAAAGTGTTTTCTCTTCTATGTTTCTCCGTGCCCTGAGAATTGTTTCACCCGAATATTTGGAAAAAGAAGTTGATAGGATATATAATATAGGTTTTAATTTGTGTTACCTTTTCTACGTACTTAAAAATTGTTATAATTCTGCTAAGTGTTTATTTTATCAACCTAATCGTAACATCCCTAAATTTCATGGCAAAAATGTATTAGTTTTATCTTTTAACCTAATCTTCATTAAATTAACTCGTTTACTAAAACCTTTGAACATAAATGTTATTTTAAAATATAAAAACACTATCCATCGCCTTCTCGTAAAAACTTCACCCCCTTAACCAGGTATTGTATATTCTATTAGTTGCAATAATTGTGAAAAATGCTATTATGGACAGACAGGTAAAGAATTGAATGTTAGAGTTAAACAGCACCAAACAAATATTCGTAATTTTTGTCAACAATCTGCATTATTTTTACATATCTATAGTCAGGATCATACTATTAATTGGAATAGTGCTAAACCTGTTATTAAATGTACAAACTACACTTCAAGAAATAATTTAAAGTGTATCTCTAGTAATACTTTCCCAAATTTTAATATTAGCCCTGGATTGTTTAGCCTAGATCCAATCATATCTAATTATATTAAATCATAAATAAAAGTGTTTAAAAATTTGTACCCCCTAGTTAGGGTTTTGATGCAGGGGGACGTATAAATTCCCCACTCCTTTCTATTTAAGACATTGTCTGTCCTGACCTATGTTATTCCATGAAGAGGGCTTTGCAAGGCTCGGAATCGTTTTTCCTTTTTTCCTTGTGGTTGTTATTTATATATATTTATATATATATATATATATATATATATATATATATATTTATATATATATATATATATATATATATATATATATATATATTTATATATATATATATATATTTATATATTTATATATATATATATATATATATATATATATATATATATATATATATATATATATATATATATATATACACACTAGCATAAATACCCGTCGTTGACTGGATTGAAAAAAAACTGCCAAAATTAAAATATGAATATTGAAAGTTATCCACTTCGATTGTATTGAACATATATAGGAAATCAGTGTTAACTTTCCTGTATATGATAAAACAGTTTCCTTCTGTCTTATGTATAAGAAATAAGTGTCAACCTTTATGTAGACTGTAGACATATTTCTTTTTTACTAATAACATCAAGGGTGTATATAACTTCTGATCTATGATCTCTAGTATTTATGTTTATAAATAATTTAATTTGTTAATCCCATGCTAAAAACCTCCTTATAGACAATGTTTCGGGTTTTACCAGTAAGATCCAGTTTAAGATTGTCTAGATGCTGCAGTCCGTGGAGCATTTAGTCTGCGTCTTCTTTCCGTTTCTCCTTGAGTTTGGGTTTATCTAGCTGCTGCAGGCCGTTGAGCATTTATTCTGCATCTTACTTCAGCTTGTTCTTGACTTTCTAACGCCCGTGAAGCTGCATGCCTTTCTGCATCTTCTCTCCTTCCCTTCCTCCGTTGATCATTATATTCTGCCAATTTTTCTCTTTTCTTTGGTTGGGCATGTATATATGGCTCAAAAGGGGCCTTTTGCAGGGCATCGTATTAAGATGAAATAATTTTGGTTTTAGTTACTCAGCTGGCAGCGGAAGAATATGAAAGGCATAGAGCTTTTAATGAATCTTCATTAGAGTTATACATATTTTTTAATTTTTTTAATTAAATTGTAAAGTTACATATGAGTTAAATTGTAATTATATTGTATATTCCAGTAAAGCCTCCTTTTTCAAATAGAAAAATCCACCATATATTCCTTGGATGATTTTACATAAGTTTCATTCTATTCTTTATTCTCTTATATGTAATTTTTTGGCCTTGAAGTCCAAGATATGTAAGAAATCGGAAATTTGGCCAAATTTTGATGCAAATTATTAACTTTCTAGGACATATAACTCGAAAAGAGTTTAAGATAGCAACCTTTGATTTTCAATGTTGTTTTGTGGGGTCATTGATCTTTAATTGTCTACTTATATTTTTTTAACTTCATTAAGTTTTCGAGTTATCACCATTTGAAATCTAAAAATGGCCTTTTTAAACTTTCTGTAAGCGAAATTTAAAAACTTCTTGAAGGGAAAATATTTTGTTATTTATAACTCTATTTTAAGAACAGGATTTTTTAAAAATTTTCCTCTTGATTCGAAAGTCGTTTTGTATTGGATGAGGGAAAGATAGGAAGAGAGAAGGGTGAGGTAGTGGGGAGAGAGAGATGGAAAGAGTGAGGGGTCAGAGAGTGGGATGAGAGAGGGGGAGAGGGGGAAAGAGATGGGTGAGAGAGGGGGGTGAGAATGAGAGATAAGGGAAGAGAGAGAAGGAGAGAGGGGAGTATTTTTTCTCTTGTTTTAATGTCCGATATTAGGGGGGTAGAGGGGGGGGAGAGGGGAAGAGAGAGAGTGCGGGCCGAGTGGAGGAGACAGGGAAGAGACGGGGAGGGTTAGAATCGGATTATTTGATTCCTATAAATGGCCAGACAGAAACACACACACACATATATATATACACAGAATACTAGCAGAAATACTCGTCTTTGACTTAATTAAAAAAAATGCCAATTTATAATAAGAATATTTAAAGTTATTCACTTAGAATGTATTTACATATATAAAAAATAATTGTTAACTTTCATGTAGATGATAAAACTGTTTCCTTCTCTCCAAAGTATAAGAAATGACTGCTAATTTTCGTGTGGATTATAGAGCTGTATCCTTTTGGCCAACGTATAAGAAATCACTGCCAACTTTTATGTGGACGATAGATATATGTCATTCTTACCAATATCATCATGAGTGTATATATATTTCTGACCTATGATCTCTAGTATATATGTCTATACATAATTTTAATTTGTTAATCCCATGCTAATGTTTCGGGTTTTACCAGTAGGAGCGAAAATCAAAAGATTATTCTTGCACCACCCTCTGGAAGTCCCAACATATAACTTACCTTATGAAAAACCAGCCTTTTATAATTGCAAACAGGCAACTTTCGCAGTCTGACCTTGGGACTATTAATAGACATCGCAAAAGAGGCTTATTGGAAGCTGAAGTCGTTTGAACTCGAAATGCATGTTAGAAGGTATTTAAGGTATGCGAGGAATAAAAACATATTCGCCTTTTCCACAGCCAGAAATTATTTTTCGCCAATATGACATTTCTCATTAATTTCTGTGACTTAATTTCGCAACTTTAGTTGAGAAAGGTTATGTGAAAGCATGAGTGAAGGGCCTAGTTTCAATCGAAGGCAATGAGCACTAGCTCCTGGTGGCTCTAGTGATTTAAGAAATAAACCGGGTAATTGATTATTTCCGAGTTATTAACAACAGATTCTATAAATTTCTAATTATGTTCATTTCCTGGTAAAACTTTGACGAGTCTTTCATTTAATTTAGTCACAGTATTGATTTTTGATGCCATGATTGCTCTTTCACAAAACCAAACATTTGTATAATTTAAATGTAAACTTTATCAATAAGTTCCTTAACTGAGCAGAATTTTAATAGTAATAGTATTGGCCAATTTAAGTCAAATTTCCCTTTCTCTTGTACTGTATTGTTCTGTGGTCTGCAACACAGAGTATCTGAATGTTTCTTTCTGTCTTCTAAAGGTTTATAACTGTCAGAAATTAGATATTGCGAAAGCCCTGGGGTGGTTGTTACCACCCGCAGAACTTTTAGTGCTCTTTCTTTGTATATTTCGAGGAATAGCTCACCTCCCCAGCTTATATGTCTATATATACATATATGTATCTTTTAGGTTAGGAGGAAAGAGATAAAAGCCACGAGAATATGTATATATACAGTCATATATACATATATCCTCTACGTGTCATGTGATATTGAATTATTAACTACATATCCTCTAATGTACTTACGCGTCCTTCGCTACGTACAGGTACGTTCACTTCTTAAGAGTAATCCGTTGATTACGAGGTATAAGAGTGCGATTTACTACAGGGACCGATAGCGTTTAATGAGTTTACCAAGTTGCAGTTCAAGGATATATTTAAAGAGTGAAACCCCCAAAAATATAATTTAAATAAGTCACTAGTTAATATATATATATATATATATATATATATATATATATATATATATTTATATATATGTATATATATATGTATATATATATATATATATATATATATATATATATATATATATATATATATATATATATATATATATTTATTTATATATACATACGGAAAATATAGATAATGTAAATAAGGAAAATTCTGACAGAATATAGATTAATTGTCAATCGGGTACCGTTAATTACTCGTTAATTAGTTTTTTGATGAGATACTATAAATCAGTTATACAGAGGGAATATTAATATGTCGGAAAGTGGGTTGATTAACGGGAGATAGAAGAAAGGGTCGTTTTACCTTAAAGGGGTAACCTCGAGGAAGGGGAATCCTTTAACGAATCGGCGCGGGAAAATGGAGACGGACAATGCACGTGATTCTCGGTCAAATATCCTGACGGTGACGAGAATAAAGGAGGGACGGGGGGCAGAAGACGAATTCACTATCCTCCCTGAAGACGGTCGATGGCACCTCTGCTCCATAGAAGTGCAACTTCCCAAAATCAAAACTCTGACGCGGTTCGGCGCAAAATCTCACACGGGAAACTGGAGATCCGAACATGTAAGGTAATGTTTCAGTGTCTATATTTTAGTTTTACCTTTTGTTTGTATCCAATTCTCTATTTTTCCATTTCAATTGTTTAATTTTGTAATATTAAGTTTACTTTGTTTGTCCTTAATTGATAGTATCTCTTTAAAAATATTTTGCTGTTCTTTACCTCACAATTTTGTTTGTTCATTAACGTAACGTTCATTTTATATTTTTAACGTCATTTTTGGGACTTTCTTGGATCTGTGATTTTTTAACTTCGAACTTGTGCTGTTATCTATGTTTTTAGGCTTAGATTACTCATTTAGAATTTGTTTTTAGCTCCTGAAGATGGGTTTTGTAATAACCCGAAACGTTGGAATTAAAGATGGGACCCGCCTTCTTCGTTTTGTCCTTCTTACTGAATTATATATATATATATATATATATATATATATATATATATATATATATATATATATATATATATATATATATATAAAAATATGAAATGAAAAACTCACAAAGTATCACGTGAGGGTAGCAAATGAATGCAATGTCCCGCAGGAAAAAATGAAATGGTGTTTCCAAGTACTTTCCCCACTTTTCGCTCCTCGTGTCTTATAATCTCCCTCGTTATCTCCATTTCTTTTAATCTGTTACCCTTTCCGTCTTCTCAGTTTGACCTTACTACCTGCTTCTTGTAATTCTTAATGTGAATCTTTACCTTTCACCTTCCGTCTTCCTCATTGGTGATTTCTTGTTTTTGATGCGGTCTTTCATACTTTTCTTTCGTATATATACGTCTAATATAATATTATTTCTTGTAGTTATCCTTGATAAGGAACTTAATAAAGTTCAAAAGTACTTGGAAACACCATTTCATTTTTTATTGTGGGACATTGCATTCATATATATATATATATATATATATATATATATATATATATATATATATATATATATATATATATATATATATATATATATACATTTATAATTGATTTGTACCTTGGGAATCTGATGCGTAGTAGAAATATGAAGACCCAGGAGATTACACTAATGATTTATTGGCTAGACGTTTCGGACTTTCGCTAGGACCATCTTCAGCGAATGTATCGACTAATGAGAAGTGGAAGAAATATTAACGATAAAAGTAAAAGAATCAAAAACATGCATTATATAATTTCTAGGCAAGATAAATCAATGAAATTGACAAATATTGAGAGAAAAGTAAAAAAAAAAATAACAATATAGGATTACTTAATACTATCCAGTGTAATTTGGAAAAAATAATAGGAAGAAGTGAAGTTCATTATCATCACTTAAAGGGACCTGGAATAAACAATATAATAACTTATTATATTAAATTATAAAAAAGAAAACAAATGTGAACGAATGTGGCGTTGTGAAATCAAGTAACTAACGATAGAAAACTACTAAATAAATTTGTTCGGTTGGCTAAAAGTGTTGGTTGGCTATATAATGGATAGTTTAATTGAAGCGGTGTAATTATTAATGTTGGAATTTTCAAATCGAGAGAACTTAAGGCTGAAGATAAGATGGTAAATGAATCAGGATTAAAAAGATGATGGTGATAATCCGACGGTTGCTTAATGATTGTCCTAGCGAAGGTCCGAAACGTCCGGCCAATAAATGATTAGTGTAATCTCTTGGGTCCTAATATTCCTACTATATATATTAGACTGGCCCAGATCTATAGATGTGATTTTTCATACTTAAGAACTTCTTAGTTTCGCCCATGCAAATTGTGAGGCTTCCTATAAAAACTATTATAACAAAGTTTTAGCTCAATTGAACGAGTTGTAGTAGTGCCACAAAGCTTACAAAGTTTGACGTTTTACAATTTCTCCACACCACCCATGAGGTAACTGTAATAGGCGCGTTTTTTATGTGGTATCCCCATGAGGACTATTCCACATTGTTTTGGAATGAACTCAGTTTGTTTTGCTAATTACTCATGCATTTCTTCAATGCATATTTTGTTGTTTTTCAAATTTTTCTCTGTGACATTTGACCACCTGTAGAAGGTACTGAAGCTGATTTTCATTTTTGGTAAGATGATTATTGTAGCTCTCAATCAAGGCTCCAGCTCTCTCTGCATTGTCATTGATGACATTCATAGTATGAGTATATTGTTTTACTGTTTGATAGTCATTTCTTTCACTCCATTCTGCATGGTCTACTTCTTAAAAGTGGAATTGAACTAAAGTTAGTGAAGAAAAGGTGACTATATTTAGTCACGAAGTCAGCAAGAGTTTTCTCTGAGATACTCTCTTTTTATCCCAGTGTATAACTTTCTTTGGATGTTGTGAGCCTGGTTTCTGCCATGCTGCAGCTATATCTCTCTTTAAATCTAGAGTGACACCTTCATCCATGAAGGCAAGGGAAACAAGTTCTCAGCTTAGCTACCAAAGGTGACGGCCAAGGGCTTTGCTAGCTACAGAAGCAAGTTCCTTATCTTCAGATACTTGAAAACTTTGCAAGTACTCTAATTCCTTTCGTGAAGGAGTAGATGTAGTTGATGATGTAGACCGGTTGGGAACGTAGTACTGTACAACAAACTGTGCTCTTTCTTTGTCATTTTAAATTGTGACTTGAAGAGTACAATTTTAAATGAATAAATAACCTTTGGCATTCAACGTGCTCGATGCAACTGATAGTTGCAAAAGTTCTTTGTAATCTGCTCGAGGCTGATGACATTTCAAATGTTCTTGACAAAAACTAAGCTCAGCTTCTTTATAAGAAACACATGTATTGTGTGCTTTATACGATGAAGTATTGATTGTCTTCCAGAAATCATGGAAGTGCTCGAATAATTGAATTTCTAGTCCGGATGAATCACCAAAGCACTTTTGAAATACGTCAGATACAATTATTTCATGAACATGATGCCTGCAAGGAAAAGCAAGAAGATCTTTATTTACTTTTGTTTCTATTGTCACACATGCCCCTTTCTTAGGACCAGTGTTACTAGCAGTGGTATCAAAACACATGGCTTTAACACTGTGTTCGATATTCCAATCTTGAAGACATTCCCCAAAACTTAGTTACCACCACTCGACCCTAACACAGGCACTTTATCTATATTTTCAGGGCCAATTAAATCTGGCATTAATTTGCGATCCCTGTAAGAGGTGCATCTGCAGTGAATGTTAGTTTCGAACTGCTATTTCAATACGCAGTTCATTTCTTTTTATTGACGGTGTACTTCTACTTATAGTTATATCATGAATATCTCTTCCAAGGGCTAATACTGTTGCTGAGATCACCATCATCGCATGACGATCACTCATTTTTGTTGTGTCTAATGTAGTCACTAAGTCAGATGAAATCATTTTCTCGCCTTTAAATATTCTCTTTCTTGAGGGATTAGATGGACCGGGCTTTGCTTTATCACTGGTGTTTATAGTCGCGTGCGAGACCGGTCGCGAACGACTCTAAATCTCACTATGTCGGCGAATCGGTCGGTCGTTCCTGTTTTGCTATTTTATTATTTTTGTAATAACATTGTAACTATTCGGCGATTCTAGCGATATTTGAAACACCTATGTTGTTTTACATTCCCTTTCGAATGCTAAAATTGCCCAAGTTCTCCCAAGGTTAGCTATGGAATTATTTTGTTTTAGCAATAACATCATAACTATTCGGCAGATTCTAACGAAATTCCAAACCCTTATGTTATTTTATATTCTCTTTTGAATTATATAATTGTCAAATTCCTATCAAAGGTATTCCAGAAATTAATTTTTTTTGGCAATAACATCATAACTTTTCGGTCGATATTCTGCTAGACTAGACTACCTCTGCTAGTCAAGCTTAGAATAGGCTAGGCTATATTATGCTAAGCTAGGCTAAGATATAATGTACAAGGGTAAGATTTACCATGCTAATTTAGGGTATAATATGCTATAGGAGGAAGGAATATAGTATGTTAGGCTAGACAATAATAAGCTATGCTTGACGAAGATATACTAGTATAGTATTGGCTATACACGTCTAGGGTATTTGATGCTAAGATAGGTTATGCTATGCTGGGCTAGCCTAGGCTAAGCTATATTATGCTAGGCAGTATTATGCAAGGTTATGCTGCACTATACTACGCTAGACTAGGCTAGATTATAGTGTACCATGCTAAGCTAGCATAGGCTAGGGTAGGCTAGGCTAGACTATGGTTGGGTGTGATATGCGAGGAAATACCATGATAGAATAAGATAGGATATAGTATGCTAAGCTAAGGTATACTATGCTAAAGTAGTTTATACTATGCCAGGCTAGGTTATACTATGCTTCTACTCTACTATGCTAAGCTAGATTAGAGTAAGTTAGGCTATGGTAGATAGGCTACACCAATGATTCCTAACCTTATTTTATTTCACGGCCTCTCTTGGGATCTTTAATATTTCTGTGGCCTTCTTGGCATTAATAGCAGAAAAATAGTACTTCAATATTATAATACCTTCCATAAAAAGATAAGTGTCTATTAATTGTACATATATTCTCTTTTATTCTATTTTACTAACATAAAAAAAATATTTTGTGGGTTCAATAAAAAAAAACATTTGAGATCATACGTTATTTGTCTGATAGAGCAGCAAAACTAAAAACTTCCATGTACAGCCAGAAAATAAGTAACCTTTAAATAATGATTATCTTTTGACTTTAAAAAATACAATCCTTTACCAAAATAAAAACAAATATATCATATTATTTTTCTTCTTTTGTTTTTTTAGTGAGGCCCTTGTGGCTGATGTAGTTGCGCAAGTTTTTCAATGTCAGAAGCAATGGTTGTTAGAGACAGACGAAGATCACCTCTAGTTACATTTCTAAACGGTTGCGAGCTTTTGATAATAGGTGAGAAACTCGGCTAAAACTTGACTCAATTAGGTAAGTCGTTGGAAAGGCAATGAAATATAATTTTACTTCCTGCCAAAGCAATGGGAATTTGATGGCAATTTCATTTCTTTTTCATAAGTTATTGATGTTATGTTTAAATTTAGCTTGAGCAGTTTGATTACTCTGCAACTCAATGAGGCTTTCTTGCATAATGATATCATCAGCGGCATTTGTCTTAAATGGGTCTAACACCCAACTTGAAATCTTTATTTCCAAGAGATCTTTGAACATAATTTCCATATCATTGTGCAAGATTTTCAAGTGATCAGCGTACACTAAAATATCATCCTCATGCAGCTCCTCTTGATTAGTGGCGAGTGTTGGAAAATGTAACACTTTCTTACTTCCAATACCAATCGTAAACAGATTAAGTTTTCCAAGGACAGAGCTGATTGCCTCTTTGGAAGTTAAAAGATTCAAATTTTTACCTTGTAGCTGTTTGTTCAGCACATTGAGCTTGTCAAACATATCAGAAAGGTAGAATATGTCACAATTAGAAGCTATTATTGCTTCTCCAATCGCCTTACCATTCATAAACGGTACAATACTCTCCCAGAGTTCAACGAAGGGACGCAGCTATCTCACCTCTATATGCAAAATTAAACGTTCAAAATTCTTCACTGTTTGCACAGAGTTGTCGGGAAAGACGGTCTCAAAGTGGATTTGACTTGATAAGGTTGGTAGCCTTGATTACGCTATCAAGAGAATCTTTCAGACGTCCTCCCAAATTCTTTGCAATCAAATGTTGAAAATAGCCCAGGCAGTGTATGAAAAAGACATTAAGCACAGTTTGTTTTTGATATGCAATGAAGCCCCTGTATCTGGCTACAATAGCAGTGGCACTATCAGTTGCGCAAACCATAATGTTACCCATTGGAATAGTTAGGGGGAGGGTGGAATTGGCCAATATTTCTTGGAAAATTGTTTCCCCTTTAATATCTGTCACAAGACTGCAAGCAAACAGCATTTCCTTTCTGAGTTCGCTATTATCATCCCTTGCTATTTCATAAATGCGTCTTGATACTGAATTGTTGCTTAACGGGATTACCTCCGTAAATTGTTTGGAATTCTGTTGCATAACAGTAGAAATTACCACATATACTGCAGGAAAAATCAAATCTTCACCAATAGTATGGGGTCTTCCAGTTTTTGCTATTAGCTTGGAAATCTTGTAAGATTTCCTTGGCTAAGCATATAATCCATGGTGTTCCTTCCTCGGAAACCATCATGAAGCTTCTTAAAATAAATTAAAGGTTTGTCTTTCTTATCCTTGTGCTTATTCTTAAGATGTATTAAAAGCTTACTTGAGGACATGCTTTCATTAGAAGCTCTGTCATACATATAAGACACATTGGCTTTATTATATTGTTTAAAGACTCTATCAAACCGTATGCGAAAAACTCAATTCTTCTTCACCTTATCAGCCATGGGTAATCTGTGGAATACAATATATATATATATATATATATATATATATATATATATATATATATATATATATATATATATATATATATATACATATATATATATATATATATATATATATATATATATATATATATATATATATATATATATATATATATATATATACACAAAAATATTAGTCACCTTTAGTGGACGGTAAAAGCGGAGAGACTGAGGAAAGATTATACAGGAAACCGATGAAAGATTGGTAGGTTGTGAAAATATTTTGAGTGGTGTATGAAATGAGAAGGGGAAAAGCAGTTGAATCAGAATTTAAACTGGGATTTAGTCGTTTTATAAATAATGATTCGAGAATGCGACTAAATCCCAGTTTAAATTCTGATTCAACTGCTTTTCCCCTTCTCATTTCATAAACCACTCAAAATATTTTCACAACCTACCAATCTTTCATCGGTTTCCTGTATAATCTTTTCTCAGTCTCTCCGCTTTTACCGTCCACTAAAGGTGACTAATATTTTTGTGTACCAATTAATTGCCCCAATTAGTATATTCTTATATTTATCCATATTTATAGCATTTATATTTAGTGTCAAGTTTTCAAATGATTTTTTCACATTTTCATTTTATTAAATAATTTATTACTATTGCTGCTTCATTTAGTGACTGATATCTGTGTCAACCAATAATTGTATCAACTAGTGTTATATTTATGCATATTTAAAGTACCCATAATTGATCCATATCTAAATTTCAATAGTTTTCAAACGATTTGCCATAATTTCAATTAACTAAATAATTTATTTTTAAACTTTGTGTGCATTATAATTTTTGTAATTTAAACCTTTTCTAAATCTCTTTTATAGACCAGAAGATGGGTAAGATACCCGAAACGTTGTTCTTAATTAAATGAGAAATTTTACATGTCTCATTTTGGGATTTAACCTCAACCTCTATATATATATATATATATATATATATATATATATATATATATATATATATATATATATATATATATATATATATATATATAGGTAGTATATATTAAGTTGTAAATAAAACGATATTTTCCTAATTTCCTTAAAAACTTAAAATAAAATAATTATTGAGAAGATGAAATCGCAAATGTTTGAACATTTCTATGTAATTTATATTGAACTAAATTGTATATACACTGTAGTATACGATTATATATTTTCAAGAATCTATAAAATATGATATTATTTATTTACTAGGTAAACAGTTTACAACGGTTAACCAATACATAATAATTTTCACCCTATTTGATGCCATTCAATTTTAGATCGCAAAGCTGCAGGGTGGGGGGTGTACCAGTTCGCCCTAAGAAACAGTTAATAACATTTAGAGTTTATGAATGCTGGAATTCAGATTTGGCAGTATGCTTATGACACCATTTAAGCACATAAGGAACATAAATTTAGGCAAATATTACCATCAGAAAACGTAATATTTATTGAAAAAATAAACATTTCGTATTACCAACGTCGTGTAGCTGCAATGCAAGCGTGATGATGATGTCGTTAGCAATTAATTCGAAGAAAATAAAATAATCGGTAGAAAGGTTATATCTACTTGAAATACGATACAGTATAGAGTACACGTAAAAATATATTTATCGGTAGCATAAACTTAATAAATATTATGTTTAGAGTCACCATATAATATTAGTTAATTTATGATGATGGAAAATATACTCACCAAAATAAAAAAAAAATACTGCACACAAACAAGTTTGTCACGGAGCAGAAATGATGGTACAACTTGGAACATGGATACTGACTGACTTAGTTAGCAACTGCAACGAGTATTGGTGCTGTGGGTGTGGAACATAGATACGACGCTGCCAAACATATATCTAATAAATCATTACAACGTTGTGGTATATCGAAAAAAAAAAGAAACTCAATGTTTTATGATTAGTAACCCGTAAATAGTTGCTTGTCACAAGATTAACAGATTATGGAGAACTACATAATATAGTCAAATATGCCATATTGTCAAAAGGAAGATAATTAGATAATTTTCGAATTACTATAATTATTTTATAAGAAAAATAAGCTCTGTGGCCCCTCACTCCCCAAAGTTTTCTGTTGCCCACCAGAAATCTGCCATGGCTTCTTTGGGGCCATATGGCCCCAGGTTGGTAATCGCTGGGCTTCACTATACTAAGTTCTGCAAGGCTAGGCTATACGAGGATAGGCTAGACAATATTATGTTAAACTATTCTAAACTATACTAAGTTAGTCTATACTATAATATTCTATGTTAGGCTATATATACTATGATAAGCAATACTATGATAAGCTTTACTCTCCTATATATGCTAGGCTATACTAGGTTATGTTAGGCTAGGCTTTACTATGGTATGTAGGCTAAGATACGTCATACTATACATTTGCCGCTGGGCTAAGTCATACTATGGCAGGCTAAGCTATAGTTTTCAAGGCTAGTCTATACTATGACATAATCTAGTCAGTTATACTATGCTATACTATATTATGCTATGATATACTATGCTAGGCTAGGCTAGGCTTAGTTCAATATGTTAAGCAGTCTAGGCTAGTCTATACTATGCTAGATGAGGTAATACTCTCGTAGGCTATCTTACGGTAAGCTAGGTTTTGCAAGGCTACTATTCAAGACTATACTATGGTATGCTATAAAATGTTATACTATTCTAGACAATAATAGGCTATATACTAGGATATGCTATGCTAGGCTATACTATGCTAGGATATAAAGGGTGTTCTAATCACTTGGACCGATTTTAAATGTTAGTTAAGTTTAAGTGTCTTATGATTTTTTTCTTTTTTTTTCAGATTTAACAACTTCAGTCTTTGGCAATTTCAACCATGGAAAGATTAACAATCGAACAACGTGTTCAAGTTATCGAAGCCAATTACAAAAATGGACGTTTAAACAGAAACGTATTTCGGGCACTTCGCGATTTTTGGGGCCAACATAATCGATCAACCGAAAGTGCAATTGGGAAAATGGTTCATAAATTCAAACGAACGGGATCGGTGGCAGATATGAAAACGCCATTGCGTGCTCGTTTACACCGTTCAGCTGAAAATTGCCGCAGTGCGCGAGAATGTGGCCGAAGATCCAGACACCTCCATTCGTTATCGCGAGCATGAATTGAACCTCTCCGTAACAAAGTTACATCGAATTAAGACAAAATATTGGTCTGTAAACACTTACAAAATTCAATTGACACAAGAACTGAAGACTGCTGACCATTTGAAGCGCCGTACATTCGTCAATTGGGTGCACGAGCCGATGATGAATTTTTGCAAAAAATCATCTCTAGTGATGAAGCCCATTTTCATCTTGGTGGACTCGTTAATAAGCAGAATTGTCGCATTTGGGCTGATGAAAATTCCAGGAAGATAGTTGAAAAACCACTGCATCCACAAGTGGTCACTATTTTGTGTGCATTTTTTGCTAACGAAATCATGGGGCCGTATTTCTTCGAAAATGATGCCGGGAATTCTTTTACGGTGACAGGTGAGCGATACGGTGCCATGATAACCAACTTTTTATGGCCTGAATTAAACTCTATGGATGTAGAAGATTTGTGGTTTGAACAGGATGGCGCCACATGCCACACAGCCAATGCAACAATTGCTTTATTGAATGAGAAGTTCCCGGGTCGCATCATCTCTCGAAACAGCGAGGTCAATTGGTCACCACGATCGTGTGACTTGAGGCCTTTAGATTTCTTCTCTCTTTATTTTTTTGCATTTTTTCTCTTCATTCTCTACTGTTTCCTTGTCAACACTACTTATATAGCCTCCTTTACCTTTCTCTCTCTGATGCTGTAGAAATAAACGATCTTCTTCATTAGTTATCATTTCTAGTGCCTTAGCATGAGGTATATCAAACAAATTATTTAAAGATTCTTGAAATGAAGTTTCCTTTAATATTTGAGTTTGATCTCACCTTGATTTTGTTTGCTGAGGGTTCCGAACTGCTCATATTTCTTCTGAATTTATGTAACCATATGCTGTTTGTCTTGAATTTGTATTTTTGCTTTGTCCCATATTTCATATATTTATAAATTTCTTAATAAAATTCTCTTTGCATTGTGTTAAGAATAAAAGCCTTCTTAATATATTAATATTTGATGGATGTTTTGTGGTTTGAATTGAATCAATTGTTTCTCCAATAAACCATACCTCTGTTTTACTTCTTGTTTCAATTCAACTTGACATATTAATTATAGTCCAGAAAGACTCTGTTAAACACAGATAGACACTGAAATAATGCTCACTCTTTACTGATTCACCCAACACTGACTAGGGCATTGGTAATTGGCAACCAGTAAGGGATGTGCTGTTGAGACAATGAAACGCGACACAAGAGCGCCTACAAGACCACATGTTAGGCTTATTTGTTCTTTGTATCTACTCTATAACAACACAGAATATAGGATAATAATGAAACTTAGAATGCACTTAATATAACTGTTAACATAATACAACTATTAATTTATATTTAGGTAATACTTACTCTGAAAAAGACAAAAAACTCACTAATATTTACCTATTTTTCATATTTTGCACATATTATTAATATGTGTGAAATTAATATTCGTTGTGGCACTACAAAATATTATTATATTTTGCCGCTAATTTGCAGAGCGCATTTTTTCATCAAGCCTCACTATATCCAGGAGTGAGACCAAGGATTTTTCTTTTGGGCCAGTCTATTATATATAGAGATATTGCATATAGATAGGAAGGCAGCTGTGAATATGGTAGAGGAAGGTATTAAATGATTGAGATATAAACATGAAAAAACATGGTTAAGGATATTAAATTACAGCTTATGAAGGCAGTATATTATAGTTGCTGAAATAGTATGGTAGTTTAGTATGGTGCAGATAAGTAGGGAAGTGGGTTTATGCCGTTGTTAAGCATGAAATAATTATCCTTACCTATTTTTAACTAGGATGATTTAATTGATCACAGTGAAAAACTCGAACAAAGGATAATCAGCAAAATCTGAAACAAATATAAGAGAAGAGATTAGTCAGTACGGGCTAAAATTTACTTTACTCCTTAAACTTTTGAACTTTGGTAGAAAAACGTTGATAAAAAACTTTTGTATTATAATAGGAATGGAAAACAGAACTTGCTGACTACTACAAAAACCTCTATTAATTTATATTGTTTAAATGATAAAATTATTTCTAATGGCCTTGAGAATTATAGTCGATCGATTTTGTTCCTAAACTAGAATCCTCGTTTTGTCGTAGACTAACTTAATCTCTTGGCGACTCCATTAATTTTGACAGACTGAATGAAATCGAAGGTTTATGATTCGTCGAATTGAAACGAGACTGTATTTCTTTGTCAATGACTGATTGCATACAGCGAGGAATGCAGAATGGCTGCTTTCAGCTTCTATCTAATGTTTTATTGCTATTGACTGACATTTTTAGAGAGAAACATTCTAATGTATATCGTTTTCGAAACACAGTGAACAGAGATTGATCTTTACAACGTATAATATCGATTTACAATATGTGAAATACTGCAAGTATTTTGGCTTATCTTATAAAATAATCAAATCACAATATAATATATACCGAGGTAAACTAATACTAAATAAAATAAAGAATAAAAACAAATAAACATGAATCTTACTGAGCAAAAAAAAGATACGAGGAATTCTTGTACTTGTTTAAATTTCCAATGACTCTGAGCAACTTAGGAGGCAGGGGATTAGATTGTCCTTTCTATACTAATTCATTCTTATTATTTCTTTCGACAGCCTTAAAATATGGCCAAGCCGCAATCATGTGTGCTAACTGCAAAAACTGGTCCCATTACACTACACGCTGTTCTTATTTTTAGAACTGGCATCCTCCTCACGATATTCCTTTCTCTTGTGCCTCCTGACCAACATCTTCCAATCATTCCTTTACATCAACGCAAACACCCTTTCACAAAAAGGTCTTCCATTTAAAATAAAAACGTCACGTGCCACCAATGCAGATTCGTCACCACTACCAACAGCTACCGGATCCTTTCGATCCACCTCAAACAGCTTATCCTCACGCACTCCCCAAACACCAAACGCGCACCAAAACGTACAAACAATACAGTCAAAATATTATAATTGAGAGCATAAATAGCATAATATGTAAACAATTGGAGCTCATGAAATTTCTCATTAACTTCAATTTACATGTGTAGTTCATCCAGCCAACAACAGAGCGTCACATGACAAAAATACAAAACAAAGCCAAAATCTGGCATGACAGACACAAAAATGAAGTAAGAGTAACCCTAATCACATACATAAGAGATAACATCTCTTTTACCAACATCTCTAGTCACCTCAGTCTCCATCTCTCAACATAACGCAAAGAAAATCCTAAACTTTGAGAACTCTATCAAAAGTACAAACCTTATTTTCACGAGCATGTACATCCCCTTCCCCTCCATTCATGTTACCCTACAAAGTAACTTTCAGCCATGGACCACCTCTCAAAGCAATAGAACAAAGCCATCGCACTTGATATGCTCAATATCAGATAACAACAAAACACTAATTAATCGTAAACAACCTATCCACTACAACACAGAATTCGTTCAGTACCTACTTCCATAACATCTACTATGAAATCACCTTCTATTCAACAAACTTAGCCAACAAAGGAAACTGGAACTCACCATCTTAATATGCTTCGATAACCCTCTAATTATAATACAAAAAGCCCTAAATAAGATCATACCATCAATAACGTCCCACACTTAGGCTAACTAAAACCAACCTGACTGAGAACAGAACCAATCATATAGGACAAAACCCCAAGAATTACCAACTGCTTAGTTCAGAGACAAAGACAAAGCCAAACCATACTTTTCCAACATCCCCTTTACAAAAAGCAACAAGTAAATCTCTAGGAGACACCAAAACTCTTACAGCTAAAACTTCTTTCCCGAAATAAGATAGCTTACACCAAACAAGGACGACATAGGAAAGCAATCACGGATCCAAAATAAAACAAAGAATTTAACCTGTCAAACTTAAGCACTCTTTCAGATCGTGAAAACAAATAAAGAAAACTATCACAAGGCATCAGTGCTAAAGACTTAAACTCTTAACTGGGCTGAAATTCACTCAACATAAATTATTGGAGAGCTCCATGATGAACATGGCTTTCCATGATTACTTCGATTTTAAAATTCAATATGCGGAGGCTTTGCCCAAACATTTGCTCCCAAAAGCTATATATTTTCTTGCCCAATATCGACAAGCCCTTCGGCTGGGTCATCTACATCGGAGTCCATGCCATCATCAGGAGGTCAATGACTCTCGACTTATCATCATGATCATCAGACAATGTGTGCAGATAGGGAAGAACATCTTCTACATTCACAATAAGACAACCGAAAAATAATGTATTGATGATTTGACAATAAAGAAAGTTTATATATAAATAAAACTTTATATTTACCCTAGCTAACATTTCTGAGTATCAAAACCTAAGTAACACATACAATGGAACAATTACTGTGAAAATGAGACTACATGGTATAAACCGAAATATTGTACGCATGGTGCCCATTAAAATGGTCAGCTACATTCATTCAGCCACAAAATTCTATTATTAAAACTACAGGCAGTGTTTAGGTCTATTTATCAGTAATTAATAAATTGGCTACAATATTAAGAGTAAATTAGGTAACGAT
Source organism: Ceratothoa steindachneri (assembly GCA_963969495.1). Taxonomy (NCBI): domain Eukaryota; kingdom Metazoa; phylum Arthropoda; class Malacostraca; order Isopoda; family Cymothoidae; genus Ceratothoa; species Ceratothoa steindachneri. Next base: position 85,948,941 of record OZ018326.1, read on the forward strand.
TCAGTTTAGGCGCGCACGATAGGTGAAACGTTGAAATAAGGGAAAGGTTAAAATTTACAACCAAACGACAAATGCATATATTATGCCCATTTAAATGAGCAAATTGCGCTCTTGGGTAATTAAACACCTACAGTGCCTGGCCTCACCTAAGGTACAGGACTAAATTTCGGATAACACCCAACATACCCAACAAACAAACAGACACGAAAATTACCGAACACTGGCAACTCACTGAAATAATATCCAGGCAACCTAAGGAATCACTCCTCCACACTTATCTGTCTCTTACTCGGCTATCCATCTATAGGCTGGGTTCACATCCATGTATCTATTGACCTCTCTGCCATTCAGAACACACAAAACAAAGTAATTCTCCTCGTCACCCCTGTAAATTACATCACTCTTAAGCAAAGTTCTATCCCATAAAAATACTCTCTAAACCTCTGTGGAAGGCAAGTGTTCCTTGGTATACGGACTCCATGCCAATACTATTATATACTAGAATTCTGTCATCATATACCTCATATGTGCATTGCCTACGAATTTGCGGATAATAATACTTATTTGGAAAGAACCCAAGACAAAATTTAATTTCTCAAGGGAAATCAAGTTCAAATATTGAATTTTATATAGGGGAAAAATGTCTTGATGATAGAAATTGATGTACAGGTCCGAGTTTCAGCGATTTAAAAAAGGAAAAAAAAACAAATGAGATATCAAGTAAGCAAAATATAACTTGCCCCACCCGGTGGGCAAGTTATATTTTACAATAGCAGGGTAAACTTCAATGTACACAGTGAGGGTATGCGGTGAGTATAGATGTAAATATTGCAGTTTAACCGAAACATAGTTTGATTTACTCTTTAATTTGCTCAACCAATGTTTAATTTAACTTAGTTTCAGAAAAGATACTAAGATTTAAATCAAGTTTCGGTCCCAAATTTCCCACCCTAATAGTAAGAAGAATTATAAATATTCTCTAAACCAATTTCCAATTACACATTGCCAGCATTGGAAAAATAGAGAAAAAAAGTAGCGGTAGATGAAAAATATTAACGTACTAATCACAAATAAGTCTTTCGATCAGAATACAGAGGAGTAGCATAAATAAATAAACTTGAAATTATGATTTATTTAATAAAAGTAACAATCGGATAGGAAAAAATCCCTTTGTGATATAAGCTAAATCGCATATATCTTGAAGAATATTGCTGAATAAGGTCTGATTTTATTGAAATCTGTAGATAAATCGTCATTTGTTATTTATATTTTTTAATTTTTATGGCTATTTCTTCCCTACAAAATTAGAACCTTATTTATAGTTATTTTTGGTAATATACATATATAAATATATATATATATATATATATATATATATATATATATATATATATATATATAGATATATATATGAATCCATTAAACCACATTGAAGGAGAAAACGGAATATTACTGCAAAGTAGCGCGAGAGAATGATGAAAATGAATCCCATTAAACCACATTGAAATAGAAAACGGAATAATTTTTCCTTGCAGTAATATTCCGTTTTCTCCTTCAATGTGGTTTAATGGATTCATATATATATATATATATATATATATATATATATATATATATATATATATATATATATATATATATATATATATCCGACTTCACTGCGGTGAAGTTGGATTTATTTCACCATTCTCTCGCGCTGATGAGAGATATATAAAGGCCATGTTGTATGCTGGTACTATTGAAGAGGGGTGTATTGTGAATAGGACTGTTCGGTCATTGCTTCCACACAGTTATTATCCAACGCTTTGTCCAGAGTACATGTCATCATCGGTAGTGAACCCTAAGTCCAACAAGTTTTCACCTTTCATCGGTTCTACGACCCAGTGTCTCAAAATATTATTGTTAGCAAAGTCCGTGAGTTGTATCCCCTCCCTCTGGCTTGATATATCATGCAAGTTAACACCATTACAGTTAAAATCACCCATAAACAGGCTTGGACGATTTTCCAACAACTCAGCACGTTTAGTGTAAAGGTTCGAATCCGCTTACCCTGGGCTGCCTTTGCGGCATGTATACAACTAGGAGTCGGTTTGGGAGCTTCCAACATTTACGTCTACTCTTAGAAAAGGAGAGATATAGAAAGAGGGAGAGAGTGTGTGTCTCACAAGGAAACGTAGTACCTAAAAGGACTTTGCTGATCATGCTGTGAAGGTTCTCTTTTAAGAAGGCCTTAAACTATAGCATAGGAGAAAGCGTAGCATAAATAAATGTTTTCTCTATCCACTTCTCCCACCAGCGTTTGCGGGCCAGAAAGCGGAAACGATACCGGAATGTGCTTAAAAAAGGAATACAACCAGGAAATTGTAAGAGAAAAGTTGAAACCTATCTACTTGCCTCTAATTATAATCTATACCATGGAGGTACTATTCAGGTCAAGGTGTGGATTATTTCGTTAACTCTAGACTTGAACTGTTCGACTAACGGACTCTTTATCACTTCTGGCGGAAGAGGGTTTTACGTTCCGCAGATTTTGTAGGAGAAGAAGTCTCCGCAAATGCTATAAAGGAATTGCCGTAATTCGATTTTATTACCGTCGTTACGTGTTCCATTTTCGTTCAACGTAAACAGCCTCCTTTGATCTACGTTTTCAACTCCTCTTATTATCTTAAATGTTTCAATAAGATGACCTCTTACTGGCAAATCTCCATGGAGAACATCCAGCTTTCTTGCCGATGCTGATAAGTTTTATGTGTAAGGGAAGGGATCAATTTATTGGCCCTGGCCTGTACCCTTTCCAACCGTTCAATGTTCTTACACTAGGTTAGGACCAGAATTAAACAGCGTATTCAATGTGAGGCCGAACAAGAGAATTGAACAAGGTGAGAACTATCTGCCTATTTCGGACCGAAAATGTCTCCTTTTGTCCTCCAGATTCTCTGCGCCTCTCTTCCACCCGAAGTCACTGGCTGGAGAACTCTAGGTCGCAGCCAATTAGCCCTCCTAAAAATTTCTTAAGGTAAGTGGTATCTAGCTTTTTTCCTAGCAAGGAGCAATTTTTCTGAGAGGTAGCATGGCCGATGTGCATGACCTTGCAATTGTCAGGTTAAATGGCATCTGCAATCTCTCGGAAGACTCACCTTTACTGAGAAAGCTATTTCGCAAGCGTTACACTCCTCGCGAGCTCACACTACATCCTAACTTGATATCTTCGGCAAATTTGGCTATCAAGCATATTAATCCTTCTTTTATGTCATTAAAGTAGACAATGAACAATAGAGATCTAAATACTGAGCCACGGGGAAGTTTTCTTTTTCTTTCTCTCTGCGGCGATGCGACAATTGAACCACTACGATTAGAGAGGCTTGCCACTCATCCTCTTGCTGGAGACAAAGGCAAACTGTTCGCCATAAATTTTCTTTAAACGTCAACCATTTGAACGAGGCTCCTCCTCCTGTTGCAGGTTCAATCCGAGATATCGCATCCAGAAGACCTACGAAGTTGGTGCGTCTTAAGTCTGCTTTTAAGTAGCGAAGTGAGATCGTCTGTCACATGGAATTTGGACGGAAAACGTGACTCTGTGGTGATGCAAAGATTGCTGTGAATTTCTTAAATACAAATGATACACGACTAAAATAATTTCCCGAATAAATTTAACATAACAATGACTTTATATAGTCAAAAATAAGCCACGAAAAGAAAGAAAACACAGAGAAAACCACCATAAATCCTTCCTCGATTGAGGCTGGTTACCATTGCTAATTAGACCTTGGCGGTACTGCTTTGGGAAGGCCCTAATCTATAGCAAAGGTGAAAGCATATCACAGATCAAGGATCTTCCCGTCCTCCTCTCCCATCCGCTTTTTCTGGCCAGAAAGCGGAAAAAATACCTGAATGTGCCGTAGAAAAGAAAACAATCAGGAATTTTTATAGATAAGCTGAAAACTATCTACTAGCCTCTAAACTATACCAAGGTGGTACCATCTAAGTCAAGGTGTGTATTATCTCGTCATATCGAATTTGGCCTGTTTGGCTGACGAACTGTTTACCACTTCTGCCGGTAGACTTCCGGATTCCGCAGATTTTGTACGAGAAGAAGTTGCCGCAAAAGCTGGTATGAGAAAGTGGGAGGGAGGTAGAGAGGGAGCGGGATTGAGATTGTGATAGAGAGATTGATGGTTGAGAAAGAAGTGAAGAAGAGATGAATGTGATTGAAAACAAAACAAAACAAGGAAATTAAGAGACTCATTAAAAGGAGAGCGGAGAGAGTGTGACTGATTGGGAGGGAGAGAAAGAGAAATGGCTAGATAGACAGATATATGAAGATATAAATATTTCATCTATATACACATACATATAGTTACAGTTACAAGACGTATCCTTACATATATGTATACCCATATAAAGAGAGAAACAGATGGAAAAAATTAAAAAAGAGGGGACAAAAAGGGAGAATAAAAAAGGCAGAAAAGGAAAAAGGGAAGCGAGAGAAAAGATAGAGACATGAATGAGAGAGAGTTAGCGAGTTACAGAAAAAGAGATTAAGTGAGAAAGGAAAGGACAAAAAGACAAAAAAAAGAGGCAGAGAGGAAAAGAAGAGAAGGGGAGAAAAGAGGGAGCGGGAGAATAAGAGACAAAAGATAGAGAAGAAAGGAGAGGCAGAGAGCGAGAGTGATATGGTGATGATAGAGAGATAAACAGAGGGACATATTTTTATTTCGTAAATTTAATTGCATAGTATTGAAATTTATTATATGATTTTAGATTTATAAAAAAAACTGTTATACATATAATCGTTTTACAGATTTCATAGTTTAGAAACAAATTTATCGCCATAGTTTAGAAGGTTTTCCTCCTTTGCTTGAACTGTTTTAACATACTCGTATATATATATATATATATATATATATATATATATATATATAAATATATATATATATATATGAAGTCACATTTTCAAATCTTTCAGGAGAGACTTCCAAAGTTTGTATATTATACATCTTGCAGTTAACTGGTATAATCCAAAGTTTTATCGGTTACGTCTATTTCAACATTTTCTTGGTTGTCCTTTTTAGTTTCCATTTGTTCCAACAAATTTGTATAATATTTCGCTGCGTCTGTTGGCATTAATTCTGTAAGTTCTTTGATATCAATTTTCTTTTCCTTTGTTATTGGGAGCCTCTTAGAATACTTCGGAGGCAGAGGCTCACGAGCTAAATTGAACAAATTGCAGCTGTAAGAATTTCTTCCTTTTTGCAGCCTGACAGGATCACTATTACTGTTTGGGCTTGTTTGAAGTCTAGAGGAAATCACGTACCCTTCTTTGTATTGATGATCCAAAACAAATTTTCTTGCATCAATAAATTTAATTGCGTTTGATTTCATTTTCACTTTGCGCTCTTGTAAAAGGTCAAAATCGAAAAAATTACTTTGTTCAAGTTCTACAACTTTAAAAACGCTGAGAAACAGACGTAGTTATTGCCTTTACATAATCTGTCAGGTTCCTTGACAACCTTGTTTGTAGAAGGACTCAGGTACTCTTTTCCAGTAATTCTCGTACGCTTCGCCACCTGTCTTGTCCACACCCCTGGGCTTTTAGTTCTTTTCTTACCATTCATTCTTGTAGGAATTTTATTGTTTAAATCTTTAACTTTGATACAAGTCTGTAAAATTTCTAAAGACAATTCAAAGAAGCATTAGAGTCATCGCACACTTATACAGTGAAAAATAATTGAAATGTCCTGTTGTAGCGAATAAGCTAGAAGGCGGATTTTAGACGCACAGGAGTATTCTACTTGACGCGCACGTCTTAGCGTGGCAAATTTGAAAATGAAATTTAGATATGAATTAGTTCGAATTAGACTCTGATATTTAGTATAACGATAACTGATCCGTGAAAAACGTCATTTTCAAATTTCGTGGAGCTTAGGCCTTTCTTCCACCTAACGTGTCATATATACATATACATACATATATATATATATATATATATATATATATATATATATATATATATATATATATACATATATATATATATATATATATATATATATATATATATATATATATATATATATATATATATATATATATATAATTACATATGTTATTACATAACATTTCAATAAATTGCCATGGGGTTATTCTATAACATTACAAAAATATACAAAAATATAATCCCAAAACTCAATGGCCATACAAATTAAATCTAATTAACATTACAGTGTTTTTGGATTAGGGAAATCACAGTGAAACAGCAAAACAAAAAACCTAGTACAAATTCCTACAGAATTCATATTTATCGAAGGGTATCCTCCCTCGCCTGAACGAAATGGATTTTGGCATACATAAATCGCATCCTTATTATTTTCAAAGATGACTTCAATGCTATAGCATTTCTCGGCTATTATTTTAGTACGTCGTCCTGGAGTGATCTCCTGATGTGAATTATGTAATGACTCAAGGAATTATAAATTTTGAATGCAAAATTTAATATGATTTTATTTATGAAATGGCGAAATGTTAGCAAATTTCCCTGAGAGCACACTTAATGAGTACTTTCCCTTGGTGAATATTTGAGAAGTGGGTAGACAAGGCTCTTTAACTCCCAAAGTAATCTCTACGATAACTCCACAAACTGGACCCATAGAGCGAGAGACAGAGTGTTTTAAAAAGGCAATTCAATATGTTTTGATTTACTTTCCCAAATTTGCACATAAGGCAGTGGAATTGAAAGAGAAAGACCTTCTCACTCCTCAGGATATCTGCATTGTTTCCGAGGTCGATCGAGAGATTTTCGCCAAGACACTTAACTTGGTCTACCATCTTTATTCTAGAGTTATTATTAGCAAGGTTAACGTTGTTTATAGGTTTTCTAAGATTATAGAGGAACAATATGAATGAGGACTTATCTTCATTAATGTTCATGCCATTCTCCTCCAGCGACAGCAGAGCTCTATTTATTAGAGCTTGAAGATCGTAAGAAGGAGGAGCAAGCAGGACAATATCATCAGCATAGGCAATGATGTTTTAATGGTAGCCCCCATTCAACAGCCAAGACGCAAGGATCTGATTGTTTCTAGCAGACTATTGATTTACAGATTGAATAGGAGAGGGGAGATTATGCCCCTATCTTACTCCATTTTCAACTTTCCAGGGTGTCAATATGCTTTTGTCAAAGGAAACGCAAACTGACTAATTCATCAGCATATTCTTAATGATATTAATTAGGTATGGATGAACATTGCATTTTACTTAGATCAATATTAATGTGGTTATTTAATTCGGGGAAAATAAAATATTCAAATATTTTCAGAAAATTTGAGGAAATAATTATTGAGCTAAAATTGGAAGAGCAATTCAGATTAGCTAATTTGTCATTCTCAACCAGCATAATTTCTCCTTTCGTCATTTCACTAGGAAGATGGGAATGGAGCAGCATACACGAAAATATTCTGCTAGTGAAACTATAAGATATGAGAACCACATTTCAAATGATAAGAATGGACATTGTCATTACCCACTCCTAGTTTGAGAGAGTGAACTGCATTTGAGAACTCTACCTGATTTATTTTTTCTCATGTTCGGATATTTGTCACAGTGTTCTATGAATTTCGAATCAAAAGACCTAGGTTTGTTCTGGCAATTACTGTTATCAAATACTAATTTGAACTTATTGCTGAAATTGTGGGCAATACGATCATGTATGTCTTCGCCCTCAATTATTGATGGAGAGGAATCCTGATTATACCCTTGTTGACGAGTTAATCTCTAGAAGTTCTCTGTATCTTTGCTCGCAAGTTCCTCTGCAAATTTACGATTTCTAATTTCTTTTCACTTGCTCTGGATAAAATATGTTTGGCTTTAAATTTAGTTCTACTCTCTGTGGAGGAATCCCCTTTGAATGATATTATTTCCCCACCTCCTAAGACTGTATTTCAGGAGAGAAAACGAGCCGTCCCTCCCCCCCCCCCTCCCGAAATCTCCCTCGTTTGACCCGCCGCCATATTCCGTGAAATTCACACCAAAGCTTCCTCCCGGTCGTCTCACCCCCCGTCCTCCCTCGGGTCGGGAAACTGCTTTGTATCCTCACCGTGAACCGCATTTATGGCCCCGCTAATGTCTGGCTGCTGGTCCTAGCCGTTGACACTTCCTCGTAAGAAGGCGCTCGGTTCATCGCGCCCGATAACAAGGGTTAAGAAGGTCTCTATCACTCTCTCTGTTTTAAATAGCTCTGGGTATATATGCCCCCACTCCAGGCTGACGGAGAGATTTGGTTAGACGAGACTTTCCCGAAAGGAGTACACTTCAACGAGCTCTCTCCCAAGAAGTGCGAGTGACGATAGCAAGCACTGAAGAGCTGGACATCACTACCCGTGTCTTCGGTTTGAGGAGTAGTCTCGTGAAGCAACGTCAGCCTTTCTCATTCGCCTTCAAATCAAAGATTGAAGAAGCCATCCCCCGAAGTTCTTCTGGTGACCTCTTACGACAAGAGGCCCATTAGCTCGCTCAAGCCGAGTGTGGAGAAGTCATCTCCCCCCCTTCGAAGTTCGTTCGGTAACCCCCTAAGGACAGAAGGCTCGCATCTCACAAACGCGAGTTTGGGAAGAGTAGCCCTACCCGTTGTGGGTTCCGTGGCTACATGAGTAATCAAGGTCACCAAGACCTCTCCCTATTTGCCCCACCTTACCCTCGAGATCGAAGGAACTAAATCATTCATTACCCTCAATCTCTTATAATAGCCATTCCCTAACTACGGTTATCTAATTAGTATTCGAAACTTAAGTTCGTCTCATTTTATGTACCATTTATATATATATATATATATATATTTTTTTTTTGGGGGGGGGGGTTGTCCCCTTTTGGTCGTGTGTATTAAAAGTCCATTTTTGTCATTGTGTTTGTTATATTCTATGGTTCTGCAGCTGCCGCTATCTATTAAATCGTACTCTTAGAAACAATAAGAATTGTCGCCTTTCTTGGCCTACCTTAGGGCCTGTGTGTGCATATTCACGTACACTTGGCCATACCTCGACACTCTCTTTCATATCTTCATAGAAACCACCTCGCCTTGGCTTGCCAGCCTGTCTCTAACGTAGAAAACATACTCTAGCTTAAGAGTGAAGATCTCTGCAGATATCATTCCATCCAGGAAGGATCACTGGCGATCTCTTCCTACTGACCTAAAATTCTTCAGAGGATATAAGCAAAGCTGTAGTTAAAAATAATTATTTGCATTATTTAAGAGTAATCTGTGATTTTCGGAGTTACATTATCGTGATCTACAGTCACGTACTTCGTTTTCATAGTTCAGTAAAATTGAGTTAAGTTTATCAGGGTAAACCTCGCTTATCATCTTCCGAGAAATTATGCCAGTTTACAAACTGAGTCAGGTCAATGGTTTTCTAATGTCATTATAAACATGAGTTGAACTTTTTATAGACATGGTAAAAAGTTTAGGTAAGTGCTTACACACTGAGTATCCATAACCTACAGAGAGGGCATCAATCAAACTGGGCCGCGATACGATAACTTGAGCCAGCCAGCTGGTAAAGTTGTGGGCCTGACTCAGATAAGTGAATGTATCCAACAGCAAGATATCATCGTCCAAGTAGAGTTGGAAATCATTCACAAATTCTTTGAGTTCTCCCCAAAATCTTCCGTTGCTGGGATCAGCATTAAAATCACTGCCCAGTATTAAATACATATTGACTCCCTAGATTCGTTATTATTTCACTCAGGGAGGCCAGGGAATCCCTATAAGATGCGAGAGACCCACATGTCCCATCATAATGAGGGAACTAAACATTTATTAAAAAGTAATGGAAACTCCATCGTTAACTGTTATACCTAGAACATTTTCATTTACATATAGATGCCTAATAATCTTTCCCGAAGTTTTCTTAAAAAGAATAGCCATTCTTCCTCTATGCGACCTCGGTGTTTGGTTGATGGATCCCACGTACTTGGGGTTACAACAAAATCAAAGTCTGCGTCTATTTGACCCAGAATATAGGCGTCTTCTTGTCGTAATAACAATTTCTGCAGCAGAACTATATCACTACTTGATAATAAATCTCTGACTACGTCAATGTACTTTCGTATAGAGTTACAGTAAATACATAGATAGAAAGATATATAGATAGAACAGAAAAAGATGAAAGAGGGAGAAAAACGCAAAAATAAAATTGGGAGAGAGTTAGAAAAAGGAGAGAGCGGAAGAGGGAGAGAGATAATGGGAAAAGGAGGTAAATTTTATAATGTACTAAGAAGCATATTTAAGGTAAATGGGAGGGGAGATAGAGTGATGGATAGAAATGGTGAGTGACAGCATAAGAGAATTGGAAGAGGAAAGAAAAGGAGGGTAAGAATGTAAGAAATAGCGGATCAACGAAGGAAGGTGAGTGAGATATAGAGGGTTCATGAAGAGAAAATTGGAGAGAGAGAGAGAGAGCGAGTGTTAGATATACATATGTGCGTATACACACATACGGACGGGAACCTAGACAAAGATACCTATTTTCAAGCGGTATCTATGTGTAAGAATTTAGAGCAGGAAGGAATGTGGGAAAAGGAGAACGACCGGAAGAGGGAGATAGTGAGACAGAGTGAGAAGGAAAAAGAAGAAAGATTTTATGGGAAAAAATAATATATATATATATATATATATATATATATATATATATATATATATATATATATATATATATATATATGTAGAAGATAACGGTAAACAACAATATTTGAATCAAGATTTAATTTATGCTATCGGACTAGTTTCGGCATCATGCCATTTTCAACTAATAATGAAGACGCTAGGCAAGGAGCACAGTATATAGAAGGTTAGACACCTCCCAAACAAAATAAAACAGCAGAAAACAATCTGGAAGAAAACATATACTCGAGTAAATCTGGCAGGAATGACAAGCTAAACAAAATAAAATGGAACCGAAAACAATCTAGAGAGGTGCAAATCCCCAAAACGCATTGCGTCCGGAGGCTTATAGATACGATTGGCGACTCTATTCGATATATATTTGTGAAATTTCTATTGCCCTTCAGATAAATTGAAATTATTAACTTTGTTGTTGATGATGGATTCCGCAATTCTCTTCTCAATATAATTGTATAATTTATAAATAATTTTTTCATGGTTAAAATCAATTCTATGGTCATGCGTTTGCATGTAAGTAAAGAGACTTGACGAATTTGTACACCTTCTAATTTCAGCTAAATATTCTTTCATCCTCTTATTAAAGTGACCTGACTCTCCGATGTATGTTAATTTTCAATTATAGCATTGTATATTGTAAAGTCCAGCATCAAGATTGATTGGGCGCAGTCTAGTCAAGGATTTGTAAATGGTATTGGAAAATTTAAATGTAATATTTATGTTATTTCCGTTCCCATATTAATTTAGAGGAGCCAAGGCTGAAGCATATGGGAATCTAATACATTTTTTAAAATCATCTCTTCCTGGTTTTGAGGTGGCATAGAAGTTTTTTCGTCCTTTGGAATGGCATCTATTTATAAGGTGAATTGGAAAATTTTAGTTCAATGAAATTGCAGATTAGGTGGTTAATTTCATCCTGAAGGAAGATTGCTTCCTGCGTTCTATAGGCTAGGAGAAAGAGAGAAGAAATAACAGATATCTTGACGGATTTATCATGTAGTGAGAAAAAATGTATGCAAGCATTTAAATTTGTAGACTTTTGATAGACTGAGCACTGAATATAATTATTTAAACGGCGGATATTTACGTCTAGAAACGGTAGAGAACTATTCTGTTCCCATTCTACTTTGAATTTTATCGATAAGTGCATCACAATGTACTTGTCCAAGTTGAAAAGCATATGCCACTTATCAGATCACTCGCTGATCATTCGTAGGTTCTCCCTCAGCTCCTTGATGTTTCGGGCATCACTACGTACGCTCCAAGTTACGTATCGTCGGCAAATTTGGCGAGGCAGTTTACCAGGCCTCCATCTATGTCGTTCATGTAGATGATAATAACAGACGGCCAAACACGGAGCCCTGAGAGATTCCGCTCGTTACTAAGACCACTGGGAGGAGTGGCCGCCGATGCTAGCCCTCTGTTACCTGTTCGAACAACAACTTTCTAATCAGTTTGCAACTTTTTTTTCTAATTCCTATTGCCCATACTTTGGCCAGCAATCGACGGTGGGGGAGATTATCGAAGGCCTTTTGGAAATCCAAATAAAGTATGTCCACCGTTCGACTTCTGTTAAACTCGCTCATCATCCTGTGGAAGAATTCGAGTGGGTTCATGAGGCACAAGCACATTGTTCAGAAGCCATGCTGGGTGTTCCTTAACAGGTTGTGTGGCTCTAAGAACTGCAAGTTCTCCTTAACTTGCAAAAAAACTTTCTACCGGTGATTTTTCTGTTTTCTTCTTGAACTCGAAAAAACTTCATACCCGGTCACTTTCTTGCCTATTCTATTGGAACAAACAAAAAGCCAGGATTCCTCGTGTTAACCTGTTATATACCCAAATTACTCCCGCAGGGGTAATGGGGAGGTGGAGGGGGGACTTGTAAGGTGAGACCCCAGGGTGGTCTCCCGGGATTGGCGTCTTGTAGCTCTGAGAGAGAGTAATACGAGATCAGCAGTTTGCACTTTTGAATTGATTGTTTATAGGTACACCCTAGAAGGTCTTGCCTTTTGAGCTGCGTTTAGGAATATGTCTCCTATATTTTACCATTTTGGCCGTTCTCCTATGTTACTGGAGAACATCCGAGGGGCAACGTTAAACCCAGATGTCTTTGTTTATTATAAACTGTGCTCTCCTCACCAAGAGGGAGGCCTCGATATATATATATATATATATATATATATATATATATATATATATATATATATATATATATATATATGGAAAAATATCCAAGACAAATTGGTGCGGTTAAGGTAATGGCATAATTAGACAACTGCTCTGCTTCAGGTCCAGCAGGTGATGAATGAGTCATCCCTAAGTGTTGTCTTCCAGTTCAAGGAGGATAGGATCACCTGCTGGACCTGAAGCAGAGCAGTTGTCTAATTATGCCATTACCTTAACCACATATATATATATATATATATATTAAACTCTTATACCCCTACATTACCTCTACAATACCTTCAAGTACTTTACCCACTATTAAATGATACTTATCGTCGGTAGTTTCGAGCGGTACCACGGTCCCCCTTTTTATAAATCAGGGTGACGTTGGCGAACACCAGTCCCTAGGGATGTCAGAAAGATGGCTGCCCACCTGATCTTTCACCTTATGCAGCCCTTTTTGTAAAAAGACACCAGGACAAGGAAAATTGTAAGCATTTAACTAAAAAAGCCTCTTAGCTATTTCTTCGGCAGTTTTATTTGTTTTCTATAGTGTTTATTATTTAACATCTATCACTATTAGCGGTCTGGCTATCTCTTCATTCCTTTCCCTCGTCAACACTGATGAAAAGTAGTCGTTGAGTACGTTGGCGATTTCAAGGACTGAATCTTGGAGTGCGCCATCTAGGATCATCAGAGGTCCGATCCGTTAGCGCATGAGTTTCGGCTCTGCACGTACGCAAAGAACTCCTTAGGGTTCTCTTTGGGGAGAGAGGCCACACGACTTCCTCATTCCGCATGTCCGTACACACTAGCGCATTTACCCCTCTAAAATGAGTTACGTAAGCTTTTTGATGCCCTGCACTTCTACTTCTCTTCTATTTTTGTATACCTTTAATAGCAGTCATGATTTCATTACTAAACCGCGTCGGCAAAATGTTCACTACTCTGTCAATCTTTGTGGGAAAGAATTTAGCCTTACGCTCCATAGAACGATTCTTGAAATAGTTCCATTTAGAGTTCGTTCAGTCGTCGTTAGATAGTTGTATCTAGCTAAATGCCATCCGAAGTCCATCGTATTCTGCAGGTCTGAGATCCAACTAACGTGTTCGTTCGTTCGTACCTTACGTACAGGGGGCACGCACACCCAACTTAACCATGTGTGGTTGCTATCACCCAAGCACTCATCCACTGACACGTCAGAGAGGAGGTCATCCTCGGTGGTAAATACTAGATCCAGAACTTTACTCCCTCAGGAAGGACCGCTGAACCTCTGAGTCAGAAAGTTGCCGTCAGCAAAGTCCACACGCCAAGACGGTTCTCCGTTGCCAGTTCAGTCCCTCTAGTCGACGCAGCAGTTGAAGTCACCTATTATCAGCTATGTGGGGGCGTCCAAGAGATCAGACAGTTTTTGGTACAGCTCCATTTGCATCTTCACTCTCCGATGGGGAGGCTGGTACGCCAATAAGACCTTGTACGTTTTATCATTGACATTAATATTGAATCCTAACACCCCATTCCCTGGAACGGGCCTGAACTCAACGGGTAAGAGATGGTCCAGTATATAAAAAGAACTCCCGGAATTTCTGGTCAGCGTGATCCTTATGGAAGGTCGCGTAACCTCGTACTCCAAAATTTCCTAGCAAATCTCTGGTGTCTGCATAGAACCACAACTCCGTGATGGCCACTATGTCAAGCTTCTCAGGTGACATCAGTACTCTAAGATCGCAGAACTTGTTCCTTATCAAGCGAGCATTTAAGAGAAGCACGATTAGAGGCCGTTCATTAGCCCTACCGTTCCCTCCACTTGTCCGACTTGCGACTGTTCGTAGGGCATCCGCTCATTCGAAGCTAGATTCTGAGGCTGGCAATCACCCATCTCCGCTCCCTTCCTCGTATTGATGGATGGATTGTCCTGGGTATGTAATACCTCGGCTGCCGAGGGTGCTATTTCGGGAGACTCAGCCCAACTGGGTACGATCGGACGTTCCCCTCGACAGAACCTCTCCACTAAGTACAGACTGCGGCAGATAAATTCAAGAAGCCCCCTCTCCCACTGACATACAGGTGGTACATGTCTGTCAGAGATTATCAACCATGATCTCTTAAATTCAATGTCTGTCATTGTAATATATAATAATGTGAATGAGAAATCACCAAGCTAATAGAGCATAAGGACATCTTCTACTTTTCATACAACATTAGGAAGGGACAATTTCTTTCCAAGGAGATACAGAAGATGCTACTGAAGCACATTTAAAAGCTAATCAATAGGTTGATACGATCGTTGAAACCAGACAAGTTTTGTTTTTTCTTCGATGTGATTAATTGCTTTCAGGATCAAAAGACCTTTGAAGGCGCGCTGTTGCCTCTAAGGACGTACTCAAAGTTATGCTGCTGAAATTTAACATGACAACAATGTTCGTCGTTGACGTCAGCAGTAAAGTTGACGTCATTCCTGACCAATTCTTTCCTGAAAGCTTCATTCTGAACAACCACAGCTACATTCAGTAGTTACAAAGAGGCCCTATGTGTGGTAACAAGATTCTGTCCCTGTCATACCAACCTTAAATCTAGGCCTAGCTGACGGAGAATTTCTTCCATCCCAATGCCTCTGACATCTGGCCTCCTAACTCATCTGAATCCAACCCACTTGACTTCGTTGTGTGGGGCCCGCTGGATTGGCAAGCTGCAACTTGAATGATAAGGTTATGACCAGGATTATCACTGCATTCAAGCACCTAAAACAGGCTATAGGGAAAAAGATTGTGGTCGGTTTGAAGGACGTCTGTAGGCTACCAACTAGACTACATGCGCACCCAATGAGTGAAATCAACAGAATCTGCAATGAAAACAAATTGTTATTAATTTGACAAATATAGCTTAAAAACTAAAAAAACTATCGGCACCCTGAATATAAAGGTAGGTCAAGCACAACGAGCTTAACAAACTTTCTAGCTTTTAGCCATGAAAAAATGGCCTTTCTCAGATAAGTTATTTCTGTGAAATCCAAGTCACAAATGGCATCAGAAGGGGAATGCCACCATTTCGCATAAATACGTCTAGTAATCTAGCACCAAGTCAGACACATTCTCTCACAAACCATAGGGAGATAAGGGAGGAAAATTTCTGGCAAGTTAAAAAGATGAATATTGATAGGGAAAGTCTTCTTGAAAAGAACCTAAGGAACAGTCAAACGGAAAAAACCTTAGGAATTTTAAATACAAATCAAGAAAATTATGTCATTCGATATAGGCTGTGGTATGGGTAAGAAATGTATTTCTGTTGATAAAGTGATTATCGGAAAACCATACTTCAAGTAATTCGTGGCCATTCTTAATTGATGATTGTACCACAACTGTGGTATACTTCAAATTCATCTGATTCTCTTCTATGTATTGTGTGAGGTGATTGCAAAGAGTGGGTCGTTCCTCCAGGAGGTTATTGTTGATTTGGAAATCACATTAATAACCTCTACATGAATAGACTTACATAGCTCAGGTTCAAAAGCTTAGAACTAAAGTTCGTTAAGCTCAGTTGTGCTTGCCTTACCTTCATCATGAGTC
Organism: Ceratothoa steindachneri; assembly: GCA_963969495.1. NCBI lineage: Eukaryota > Metazoa > Arthropoda > Malacostraca > Isopoda > Cymothoidae > Ceratothoa > Ceratothoa steindachneri. Next base: position 85,965,345 of record OZ018326.1, read on the forward strand.
CTGAGCTTCAGTGTTTTCAGGACATAGAGGGTGCTGTGGGTAGTTTATCGCCGTTAGCAACTTCACTCCTATTCCTTTCATATTAGACCTAGTCTTGAATTATCTGTGAAAGAATTAAGGCGATGCCTGACTTACATCCTCTTAAAAATTCGAAAATGTGGGTATGTTGCTTGGTATACACACCTGGAGCTCCAATGCGAAAATCTCTGAGAAATTGCGGGTCAGTTTCAGAATGGTGCCGAGGATTAGACAAGAGGTGGCTCTGAAATCTCGCTCTAAGACTGCTGATATGAGAAGAACTGCCAGTTTGTTGCGACGATTCAGGCCATCAGTAACAATGTTCGCAGGAAACCAATTCAGGCCATACCGGGGACAATTTAGTAGCAGAGTCTCTCATTAGAAAGTTACTATATGAGGACATCCGCTAGTATTCAAACAAGATGAAAAAGGGGTAGCTTATGTTGCAGAAGATGAATGCTCAGCGAAAGGAACGTGATGTGAAGCTTGTGAATATACTGTATCCTCCCCTCATACCAAGCGATGTACTCAGTAAACAATCATTACGTTGCTGTTTCCCCTAAAGTTTTACTGAAAGTTATCAAGAGCAAGTTCTCAATCTAATTCATAGTGTTTCTGGAGGAGATAGTGTTGATCTGAATCCAGAATGTGGCCACTGGACGGCCGTATATGTTCCACACATGCAGGAGGACCCAGTATACTCTCTTTACAATATATTTGACCATATCAATCTGAGCAGCTGCCCCTCCTCTAACTCTCTAGACAACAATTTAATGCACTATTATGTGTGGGGCGTGGTTGAAAGAGAGACCAATAAGTCCTCCAGCACCACCAAGATGGAGCTAGATTGCAGGATATCCACATTTCCTTTACCCAGTTAAACCGCACGCCGTCAACAGGGCATTACACATGTTCGGAAACCGGCTTGATAAGGTGATGGAAGCCGACTGCAATTTGATCGAATGCAAAAATACTAACATCCTCCTTATAGCCATCAACTTGTAAATTTGCTTTATATCTCTATATAAATGGACTCTGTTTTATGTTCTTTTATATTGAAGTTAGGCGACAAATTTTCCACCGCCCCATCTATATATATATATATATATATATTAAACCTGCATTTAATATAGAGGATAAATCTCAGAGCCACCAAAAGAGTATGTAACATCTTTTAATTTCTTACTACGTTTCAAAAAATACAAGTTTTCATCTTCAAGCTAGAATAACTTTGCTAAAGTTATTATATTTGAAGAAAACATGAAAAGGCAAACAAGACTTCGAATTATTTTGAAAGGTGACTGTAGGAGAATAGCATAAAGAACCTACATTTACACACCACCCTTCCGGGCAAGCCGGGAATCAAACCTACCCCTTCCGGCCCGATATCTGATAAACTCCAGGTGGAAGAACCCACCGACCATTTTGGGTAACCACCGCGTTCCTTCCTTGACTGGTTATCGATAGATAAGAGCCCATCCTGGCTTCTGGTGGTTCCAGGAAGTTTGCAAAGGAAGAAATGGAGGAGATAATCAAGCCTCTCTTATCCGGAGCCATATGAACCTCTGAGTTTTGAGTATAAAAGATGAATTCTTTTAACCCTCGGTAGTAGAGCTTGCACAGCGTTTGGAGCGGCAGGAATTGACATCTATCTCGGTGTAGTGGTAATTCGTCGAAACACCAAGTCTTCAGAGAGGAGATCGGTCCCAGTTAGGGAGGCTCCTAAAACGTTGGTCAGCAAGTCAGTGCAGACCCATGCTCGTACTCACGTTTTCAGAGCCGAAGCTGGTTCCCTAAGTTAGAAAACTACATCTCAGCGTTTCTCCGTGACTCTACGCGTCGATAGGTCACTTCATCCCCCCTTCCCCTCACAGAGGCACCCAAGATTCCTCGGAGTTCACGAGCGTGAGGCCCTCGTTAACAAGAAGCTCCCGTCACCGCCTTCTTCCAGCAGAATCGTGACGGAATTGTGAGATCAGGTCGGTGCCTGGAGAACCTACCTCATCATCTCCACCCCTTATCTCACCAGTGCTACCTGAAAATCAGGTTCCAAGGTAACCCGCCACTTTCACATTCCCCAACTTCACCGCGAAGCTTACCAACATTACAAATGTAAAGGAATTTACATATTGAATAGTTATTTATAAGCCAAGTGAGATATCCCAGATTCACTTATTGATTTATCTCTCAAAGCACATTATTTGTATATATATATATATTCATGTTTAGTGTTCATTGAAACTTTATTTCCATATTGTTGTGTATCTAACTTCCTTTGGGGCGCTTGCTAGCGAAGTTCATTCCAATCCCTCCGTATCCAACCTCTAAGCATTCTGAGTCAATAAACCAATTTAGGGCACGGGCCGACCGAAGTATAAGGAGTAGAACGACAACCCCTCCGCTTTCGGGATAATAGGTTATTTATATATATAAGAGTCGGTGAAAACTCCAACTACCCCTCGGCCTATTCCTCAACAGTGACGACTTATAAAATATCAATAAATTGTATTGCCAAGTCATACTTAAAATTTTAACTTATTGTACAATTTATTGATATTTCAATCAAACTAAAAAAAGAATTCAAGACTTCACAAGGTCAATTCTAAAGGGTTGTTGGTCAAATAAACTTTGGACTCCCATTCACCAGATTTAAAACCCATGAACTCTGAAGTGTCATCGTTTATGGGTACAAGACCTGTACCAAATTTCATCAAAGTGTCGACGTTCTGGAGTATAAACTAGAAACAAGCTAGGAGAAAATATCAACTGAACCTGAGTGTACCACTTGGGCACAGTTCATACCAAGAGATCGTCGTGTCATCCACGCAAAAGGCAAATGAATTTCATATTATTATATCATCTCGAAGCATATATTTTCTATATTTGGTTTTAGTCTAAGTATTATGTATGTTATTTACATTGTGTTCAAAAAATATTTAGTGGCTAGCTACGCTTCTTCAACCGTGACTATTGTACTAATAGTAAAGTTTTTGTTTCAAATGTAAAAGGTACCTGTGACTCTCAGGTTCTTTTATCCATCTAAAAAATAACTAATTGAGAAATTGAATTGTGAGACAATTCGAGCTGAACTCTGCCCCATCACCGTGGTAATCAGAGAGAGTATTGCAATTTGGTTGTTATTTATCCAAGATCGATCTCCTTGCCCGAAGAGGTTTTAACTACTAGTGTCCAAGGGGCATCACGGGTAGAATATGTAACCATCCCCACTTTTCTTTCCTTTTCCTACGCAAGGAGCTTCAGTGGCTCACGTTTTCCGTCCTATATATTTACTTTTATAGATGGTTGTACATACGCGTCACCACTCTCTCTTCTTTGGATCAATGAGCGAGCGAAAATGAATACACTGTAGTGACTAAAGTTTGAGGAGAACTTTGAGAAAAACAGCAGCCAACATTAAAGTTATACACAGATTTTATGTAAAGAAAGTAAACATGAAAAAATTCCTTAAAATGGAACGCGTGTGTTTGCATTTCAGAAATTTACATGGCTAAACTTGTATTTTTAAAAAGATATTTTTTATCATGTAGCATAATACAGTAAATCTAAATCAACAAGTACCATTAGTGATAGAGAAATTGATGCAATCATAAGCCACAGCAGAAAATGCTCCTAACTACATGTTGCTTGCAAACAACTAAAAGCAACTCCATTAATTTCAGATATCAGCTTAATTATCACTAAATCGCCACAATATTTTAGGATAGTCAAAAAGTAGGCCTCTATGATGTAAATTTGCTCATCACTGATCAATATTGATACAATGAAACTTGACCTATTCACTACCCATTAAACAGCGCAAGAAACAAGCACATATACACTTTAGTGCTTAAAAAAATGAAAACTGCGTCAAACTTCAAAAGATCACATACAAAATACCACTAAATAGATATAGTCCCCGAAAATCCCAAGAAAGAAAAACTCATACGAAGTCCTAAAGCCGACTTACTCCCTACTGTTTCACGAGCCAATTCAAGAAATACAACTGCAGTTTCATCCAGAAAAACAACTATCGATCTTCACTCATCAGAATGGGATCTCGGAGGAGCAGTGGTTCCCAGAGGTACGGCGTGCAGGCCTACCGGTGTGTGGACACGCACTGGCGCCTACCAGCCATTGCACCCCCCCCCCCTCCTAACACTGCCTTGTGGATTCTGCCTTTTAGGCAAACGCTAACGGACGGATACCTGGATCACAAACCAGAATCAGGAGTGCCAAATATGCGAGCACCAACAGACCATTGTCTCGGCAGCTCCCTGCAGCCAAGGATAAAACCTGGTGGTCTCGGGCCTCTCCTACAAACAAGTTCCTTCTCCTCTCGGTCAAGATACTGATCCAAAGACTGCATAAACCTAGTGCAGGTTTGATGCCCTCAATATGAGGGCATCAGTCATAATCGACCTCAATGGAGTACTCAAAGCAAGCAAAGCAAAAGCATTTATATTATTCAAAGGGGAGGAGATAGAAGATTAAGAAGATATTGTAGATGTAGTTGTAGAGGGTTTTACACGATGCTTACATACGCTGATTGAGTTTTCTCTTCGTTTTGATCTAATAATCAAAATTTATAACAAGCTTTTAACATTGAATATCATTCGCAAACCACAATTCATTACCTCGTGAAGCTTATCATTGAGATGACTGTTCTTCAACAATCTCCATTATGGAAGGATTACTGCAAGCGAATAAAAAGATATATTACTGATACTAATTATGAATATAATTTTGGGCGTTTTTAAATCTCATGTTTATGAAATCACATAAAGAGATACCATGCGTGAAACTCATCAGGGAAGATTGGGAAGTTTACGTTGAATTATCCCTGTAGTGGGACTATATCCAGACCCAGTTCATTATGCAAAACACATTGTATGTAAAATATAGTACGGCATCATGATGTGCTGCTTAGTTTAAAGGTTGAGGGAATAATTTACTAATAGACTGTATGTCAAAAAGAATTTCAAGTGTTCGAAAATATTGTAGCGTTTTAAGATGGTTTATATGGTATGTCTTCACTTGAGGATAACCTGCACACAAGTCTCATATTTGAAGATCTCATGCATTGCATTAACCAAGATATCGCTTGAATATTCTCCCTCCATTTGCATTATCGTAATATCTGAGTATTTCTTTTTAATCAAAATCTCTCTTAGAAAAACCGATTTACGCGAGAGATTTCTCTCAATTCGCATTATTTCCTTCTTTTTTCACAAAAAAGGGATATTTTGCAATTGTACATATTCGCTGGACTGATATTTCCTAATGAATGGCATAGATTTATGAGAATTTATAAAGAAGCTTCTTCTTCACCCTCTTGTTATTTAGAATGATTTTCACCACATAAACATTCACAGCACGGAAATTTCCACATCAAACCGAAGCACTATATATACCAATTGACTGGAAAACTCAGAAATCATGCTAATTCTCTTAAGAACAGGATATAAAAACATGGATGAATACTTAGGAGAATATCTCTCTCTACTCTTAACACAGACATTTTCTAGAGATATAGTAAATGTGCCGTGAGAGAGCTGATTATTTAGTCACATGAGTTCTGTTTAATTGACAGGTATTGTTTTATCTTATTGAATCTTCCTGATGTTCTACTCCGAGTAAGTGAATGATATTTAAATGGATTAATACCTACGAAATTTACTCTCTCTCCATTTTACAGATATCTAAGTTTTCTGGAGGAATTGAAATTACGCCTTCATAGGTCAAAGTAAATAAACACCGGCGTTCTATTTTATGGGAGGCAGTTTTATCTAATTTTTTTAGACGAATTTTCTTCTGAATTGATTAGATACAAAAATAAATCCTCACCTAGAATCTATAGAGCAAATTTGTGTTTTAAACTCAATATATAGTATGACATGGATAAATATGTAGCTAGGAAACTTGCTCTCACTCCTCCCATAAATGACTTGCGTGATGACCTCTTGAAAAATGCTATTTCAGTTATTCCTTCAAACACTCGGTACCGCACGAAATAAAAGTTGAGTAGTGACATTGCGAGAGTAGACAATAAGCCGAATGAACCTTTAGATATTGTACAGGTTTCGTTTATTTGACTTCAGGTAAGGTTTCAGAAACACATATTCCTTAATATTTTTCGTACGGTCCAATTCAGTCATAAAGGTCAAATAAACGCTATATAACGTTGATTATCCGACTAAATATGAACTATCATCAGCTGAATGGTCTCCTATTCACTAATTGAAGTTATTTCTTAGTTATTTGATCACTGTCGCAATAAATGGTTAAAATTCATATTATCTTTTTAAAACATTTTGTGTTTTATATTTTTAACAAGAAAAGCCTCTAGAAGAATTTCTTTGATTACCAAAACGAGAAGCATGATGAATTTATCCTTAGAGGTGTCCATGAATAAGCATCCACAAATATAGTGGAATTTAATAGAACTTACACCCTCCTTGCAGCTGCAGTTACCTGCTTATCTTGAAATAAAATTTATTTAATGAGGAATTCACCATTACTCAAAAGCAATTAATATATATGTAAAGATGGAGATAAGTAATCCCTGCAGAAGCATGATCAATTACTAATCAAAGAAACAAACCCTGGATATGTTGCTCATCGTTGTTATTGATAATATTATTATAAAGGAAACTTCGCCTGAATATTGGCGTAAGCCGTATTATCATTATTTCTATAGTGTTAATATTTTATATGATCGTTTCCTGACTATGGTTCTCAGCGATATTTCTATTAATTGTCGTATAATTATTGAGACAACTAAACCTGGATATGGGCCCCTTTGCTATTTTTATTAGTACTATTATTATAAAATTGACTAATGAGTGATATGGACCTCAGCGTTATTGCTATTAAGATTATTATAAAGTCGACTAAACCTTCTATACGCGCTGGGAGGGAGTGTGAATGGAGATGAGAATAGGTCATGTGCATTCGGCGGCCACATAGCTACTAGAGTAGAGGCTAGAAGCAGGCCAGGGGGCAGCATATTCCTGCTGGATATCCTCCAAATCTTCATGCCACCAAGAAATGCGAAACTATGTTTGTCCGAAATAGGAAAAGTCCTAGAACCGGTCTTACCCTGAATAATATCAGCAAGAGCTAAGGATCTTAATCCCAAGGTGACAGCAATGAAAGGCCGTAAAGATTGCATATGAACACCCAAGAACAAAACAAGTAAATTTAATGCATATTGAATACAAAACTGTTTGCTCAAACTCCTCACTATGTGTAATACTTAGCCCTCTTTATATATGTCACATTCTATAGTTTAAGGCAACCATTTGTTTGCCTAGACCAAAATATCGGTGATTTTCTTTCAAGTCGCGGAACCACTATACCCATGGCTCTTGAACCTCATATAAAAAGTTCTTACTCACATTCCACACATATGTCATATACTTACTCCCCCAGTTTATATCGTAGAATAAATCTTTCCTTTCTCACCCAGCAAACTGACGCCATTAAACTATGCCTCTCATTTTTCACCCTTACTTTTGCTCTCCTTTAGCATTTAGGAATGCAGCTATAATCTTAGACCATTCAAATGCGATAACTTCCATTTAAGACCCGACAAAACCGAATACAATCATACTTGCTTTATTCCTTACCAGACTATTAATATAAAAGTATTGAAGATAATTTTGTTCATCTTTACTTTATATCTCTTTTATTCTAAGAAACCTGACCTTCACACCCTTTTCTTCTCTTTCTCAAAATATTGTATATTTTTTATACGAGGGAATTTCTACCAAATTAAACCGAATAATTTAGGAAGAGTTTCAGCAAGAGTTTTAAAAGTGCTTTGGACGGTATTTGATTTAACTACGAATTTGCGTTGAAAAACATAATGGAACATTTACAAACACTCTTACAACTCTTTTTCCCTAATCTTCTTCTCCCTATGCTTACCCCCTTTCTTTTTCTTACCTGAATATATGCAATAGTAAACTCATTACTTAGTTATATTAAATGTTTCCTTTACATAAAAAATGATAAAGTGATGAACAACTGATATTAAAATCATAATAATAAAATAATAGCAGGAAGTGATAATTCAATTATATACAATTCAATAATATAATAACAGCAAGTGAACCTGAATTAATTATACTCAATATTAAAAATAATAAGTAAGAAAAAATACTATGACTTTTGAAATATAAATTCTAGTATAAAATTTAATAAAGTTATAAAGATAAATTAATATAAAATAATAAGTAATTCTCGAATGATGAGAATTCTTTCCAAAATTATATTTTGATGTTTCTAATAGACAAGTGTTTACCTTTCTTGTGTTTCTAGTGTAAGAATGTACTGAATATATATGAATATATTAGCTTGGAAAGAATATTCTGACTCACTTAGGAAGTGGAAAGAAAACAATAAAATTTTATGGAGAAACACCAACTTTTATTCTTCAAAAAATAAAGTCTATCATTGTCTACGATCTTCTGCAAGCGATCAGCCAGCATCCGAATCGGTTCCAGATACCAGGTTGATGTTCGGCCGGAACGTAGTTGAAACGTCTGTCTCACCTCGAGACCTTCGCCTGACTGACTACCCGTGCCTTCCTTCTCCTTCAGTATCGCAAATTTCCTTCTCAGACAGCAACTCTTGCAGATAGATTTCCATTGTAACAAAAGCGAATCAAAACTCTAATTCCACTTTCTTTTAATCTCATTTTTGACATTTGGGGCTTAAACAAAGAGAAATAAACTGCGCACGAGCAACAAAGTACAGTAGCGTACGGAGGCTGGCAGTCGAATGAGTAAATTCCACATAACTTAATATAGTTGAATAAGAAAAGCTTTGTACTTCCTAAGTGAGTCAAGACTTTCTGACCAACCATATATAAATATATATATATATATATATATATATATATATATATATATATATATATATATGAAGAAAATTAGTCTTCGAACCAGTATACGGAATAAAACAATTGTTTGTGCCGGGAGGGATAAACTTTTGAAAACAGCTGCTTTAAGTCATGAATTTATTGGTAATGAATCTTATATAAAATACTTATTTTAATATACATTTTATGCAGTGGAACAAAAGTATATAGAAGGAACAGCATTTATCCTAGTTAAAAAAAACAACAAATATTCAATTTTTAGGAATAACGCTAGAAATAATTCAATTTAATTTCTTTTAGGGTAACCACCACCGTCGCAACCTTTATCATTAACTCTATCTTTATAGCTTCTAGATAAATGGATACCACCCTAAAAATAAGATTTTTAATGCTGCCTCCAATGAATAAATTTTCTAATTTAAATTGCTTCAGGGCGTAATGTTTAGTCTTGCTTTGCAGTCTATGAGAAAGAAACTATTACTGTTTAGGAAACAATCCTTTTCTCTCTCTTGTTTAGTATTTCTCCTTTGGGTCCTTTATCCTTTACGCTATTCTTGTTTCTAAATATCGGTGATTATTCACAAACGGGGCATTGTATGCCCCTGACTTCAATAGCTTCTCGGACCATTAACCCTTCGCACCATCTGCGCGTATTCTCGACCTTGGAACTTTAAGATCCGCTAAAGGATGCACACATAGACAAATTACTCCTCCTGATGTTAAGTCCGTGGTCACGTTAGCCAGCATATTTATTTTCAGAGAATAAATCTCAGGGAAACTACCAAGCAAAATAAGAAAAGGATTATCCTTAATTAAATTCTTTGTTAAAATATGATCAATAGGTAAGTGAAATTTCCATGGTAGATAAAGGAATGCATTTATTATATTTTAGGAAGATTTCATATGATATATACGTATATTCAAGAAAAAATACAAGATAAACTAACAAAATAAATTATTGACACGTCAAGAATAAAAGAATGATAATTCACAGAATTAATTGCTTAACATGTAAATACACTAGGAACAAAGCAAGATTTGACAACCATTAAACTAAAACCATATAATATCAGATGTGGATTTCTTTGTTTTCCATTAATTCGGCGAAACTTGAACCTCAACAGTTTCTTGAAAAATTCTAGTAGTATTTTTACGATCTTGCTCAATTTTCGTCAAATATCCGTCACAGTTGAAGGCTACTGTTCTCGAACTTTTCCTTCAATGAACTTCCCTAACTTCTCAATTGGTTTCAGATCCGGTCTGTGACTAGGCACTTCAGCAGGCCACATCATTACTTCGATATCTTCTTATTCGGAATATTATTTTACGCGCTTTGCAGTATAGTATGGCGCGTTGTCCTGTATAAATAAGGCTGGCTAGTTCAGAGATGCGCGGAGTGAAGGTATAACGTGTTATACGAGGTTTAGATACACATTTGAATTTACCGTTTCATTTATTCACACTACCAGACCAATTCTTTCAGACACTACCTTCCTGTCGTAGAATGGACTCCCGACGATATACCATATATCACTATTCGTTGAGGGAACTTCTTTAATTCCTTTGGAGTGCGTGATTGTCTGGCGGGCTGATATTATGTATCTTCGATATGCTTAAAAAGTGGAACTGAGCTCAAGGATAATAATATTGCTATCATTAATAAAATAGAGTTTTATAAATAATAACAATCAACAAACATAAGACGGAAAATATTGACATAAACAGAGAACGGAAAGGGTCGTGGGGGCTCGGGCTAATCCGAGGATAAGAGGATTTAAAAAGGTAAAACAAATATAGAGTTAAAGAGATGGGATGGTTCGCTAAACCATTTAAAGAGCAGGATAGAATTTACAAAAGGGTTAAGTACTCACATTTGACGTTTGGCTTACGTAACTTTATACGAGTGGTGCAGTGGAAGGCGACGTGAAGGAATTTTCGGTCCGCTGGCAAGTTCCAGCGAAGGATGGGGGGGAATAAAAGGATCCTGACGTGGCGTCTTGAGAATGAGAACCGTTTCTCGACGAACGGCTTGAAGAACAATGGCTGTTCTACGTTGTTATCTTCCGAACAACAGGGGGGGGGGTGAGAACCGTCTCTTGTCTTCGGGCTCAAGAACAATGGCTGTTCTAATGTTGTTCTGTTCTTGAACAACAAAGGGGAAGGGTGAGAACCGTTTCTTGGCGAACGGATTCAAAAGAACAATGGCTGTTCTACGTTGTTCTCCTCTGAACAACAGGCGGGGGTGAGAACCGTCTCTTGTCTACGGGCTCAAGAACAATGGCTGTTCTAATGTTGTTCTCCTCTGAACAACACGGGGAAAAGGGTGAGAACCGTTTCTTGGCGAAGGACTCAAAAGAACAATGGCTGTTCTAACGTTGTTCTCTATCTGAACAACAAAGGGGGGAGCCTTGAGCACTCGGCGTCACGAAAAGCTCGAACCTTTGGCACTCAAGGGATATTGTGCTCCTTCTGGACAAGTGATGGCGAATCTCGAGGTTGAGGTCCCTTGGTGCACAAAGTGAGAGAGGGTCGTGTTGATGTTTCGCGACGAAAATCTGGATCTCCAATCTGATCTTAGTGGTAACGTTTCCATCTAAATAGTCGAGACACTCCCTTGGCGTGAGGGACAATGGAGTGGGAGCTTCAAGGGAATGAACAGCCGAGCCTGGGAACAATGCCTTATCTGCCCATAAGCCTAACTCAATCTGGCAAGGTCGGCGTATAGGGGCAAACGGGGGGGCGATAACCTCCTTGTTTAAAATTGACCTCCGGTGGCTGTGATAAGGCGCCAAGCTTCGAAGCGAAGATGCACGTGGGGGCATCGTGGTTTTAAATAATATGTGATAGGAGTTGAAATTAACGCAGCCTCAACCCGTTCTATCACACCCCTCCATTTCGGGGAAAGTTGTCACTTTGAAAAAAGAGAGGAGGGACAACGATAGAGCTGCGTTGTGGGGAACCCGTCTTCTTGTACCAACCGTACCTTCCTGCACCTAACTCGTATTACCTCAATACATATGATTATTTTGATCTTTAGATTACAGGGGAAAATAACCTTTAATACAACTTAATAAAAAAAAGGGGGCATGGAACAATGAAATGATATAAAATTAGTACATACGGGACAAAATAATTTATACGTAAATTAATGGGTACAAATATATTTACATACAAAAAAAATAGACATTGAGCGTTACAAAATTCAGACATATACATTAACTAATTATAATACAAGAGAATCTTAATTTAAATCGTACAAGACGGTATATACCTACATGGAGATACTAATCCTATGAATACAATTATTCTACGCTATTCGGTAACGCATTCCTACTGAGTGCGTCAGCGACCTGGTTATCGGAACCTTTTATATAATTTATTTTAAATTGATACTCTTGCAACAGTAAACTCCAGTGCATGATGAGGCCGTTGGAGTGTCGCACATTCCTAATATAGGCTAACGGACATGGGTCGGTTCCTATCTGAAATTCTTTACCTATCAAGTACATCTTGAATTTGTCTATGACCCAGATAATTGATAGAGCTTCCTTTTCTATAGTGGCATATCTCTTTTCACGTGGTAATAATTGACGACTAGCATATAAAACTGGATGACTCGTGCCGTCATCCTCGTATTGAAGGAGTACACCTCCAATGCCCTCGTTGCTCACGTCGGTCTTAATCCCAAGGGATTTTTCCGGGTTGGGCAACTTTAAAATGGGGGCAGAAATGAACTTACTCTTGAGCTGATTAAAATGGGAAACAGCGACATCATTCCAACGTAAACGATCAGAGGAATTCTTTTTTTGAAGTGGGCTGAGGGGGGCCGAAATTGCAGCGAAATTTGGAAGAAATCGCTGATAGGGACGATCTTAATTGCTTCTTTGTAATCGGGAGGGGCATGTCAGCGATTGCCTTAATCTTATCCTCTTAGGGACCCAACTGGCTTTGTCCTATTTTGAAACCCAAATATTTGATGGTTTCGTGGGCAAAATGGCATTCGCTGGGTCTAATGGTGAGGCCATTTTCGCGCAGTCGCTCGAAAACAGCTAATAGGGTGGTTAAAGGGTGACCCTATTTAAATAGTTCTTGTAGCTGACTCTTTTGATGTGGTGTCAGCTGCGCGTCACTATCCAGGTCAGAGGGTTCCAAAGACTCGCCTGGTAGGGAAGGAGGAGGGTTATCGGCATCAGGTTGGGTGCACACTATCTGTATTACCTTAAGGGACTCCGCGGGGTAATCTTCTTCAAACGCCGATGTTTCGTCTAGTTCTACGGAGGTATCTCCATGGGCGCGTTGGGGGTTCTTTTTTTCTTTGGGTCCACGGACAGTCTCCGTGTCCTTGTCTTGGGCCTTATCACCTAAGGGTGTTAGTGATTCACACTCCTTTTGTGCCATCCTAAAGTCCTGGTTTGGGGTCTCCGAGAAATCAGACGGTATCGGGGTTCTGATGGGGGCGGGCTCCTGGGCTTCTTTCTTATCTCGGCCTCGAGGAAGGGCGGCCTAAGACACAGAGTCGGAACTTACTTAGGGGCTCTATCCTATAAGCACGGAACAGAATTGTATGGGTGCTGAAATGACTTCAGCCCAGCCATCATAATATTGACACCCCAGGTAACATCTAACGACGGGGAATTGGTTCGCCCGCCCAAGGTAGTCATGTACCACCACAAATTTTCGTGGTTAGGGTCCACTGGGGGGGAGAAGTTCGTCAGACACGATGAAACACGTACATCCTGTGTCCCTGACGAGAGTCGATACTCGACAGCCGTTCACGCTGCCCTCCTCAAATTTCAAAGTTCCCGATGAACTTTTATCAAAAACAAAATTTACCTGGTGGCCTAACGGAGGGGGAGAAGTTTTTGCCTGGGTCTGCACCACCGGGGGAGCCGGGGTTGCATTAATCTGGTGAACTTGGTGGGCTGGTCCGCTATTAAGCCTAGAATTTGGGGGGCAATTCCAGCTCATGTGGTTTTCTATACCACAGGTGAAGCATATAATTGGTCACTTCGGGAAGAGAGATGGAGGAGAAATCTTAACGGGAGGTTTGGAGTCCCGTTGTTGGTTTTAGGGAAATACGTTTTGGGGTTTTACGGGGCTCGGAAACTTTGTCGATTTTCCTGTGAAGGGGCGCGAATCCTTTCTTCTTTCCTTGTAGGGGGATTGGTGAGAAGTTCGATTCTCCTTTGGGTATAAATTATGGCTGGCGGCATAGACATCTGCTTCTTCGGTACATTCTTTAAAGGTCTGGCACCGACGATCTTTGACGAATGCCCGGATCTCCGTCAGGAGAGACACCAAAAATTGATCTCGCAACACGAAGTCTGTTAAGGACTCGTAGTTCGGATCAACCTTTGAGGATTCTAACCAAAATTTAAAATTCCTCTGAAGAATGTATCCGAATTGACAGGACGTCTGTCTGGGTTTAATACGACCTCCTCGAAATTCTTGGCGGTAGAAATTGGGAGTCATATTATGAGTGGCCAATAACTCAGCTTTTAAGGTGCTGTAGTTAATTGTACACTCAGATGGTAAAGATATAAAAATTTCGCGCAATTTACAATTTAACAGGGAAAGTAATCTGGCTACACCTTCAGCCTCCATATCCATGTTATTGATTTCGAGTGGGCTAAAAATGCTCCGAAATCCTCTTCATCCTTGAAATTGGGGCGCTTTAGTGAGAGTTTGAAGGGAGCTTCGGAACGGGAACTGGCGGACTGTATCTCTGCTTAAACACGAGCTAATTCAATCTGATGGTGAAGCTCAGCTTGTCTTATCCGTTCCTCTCTTTCTTCTCGTTGAAATTCTCTTTCTCTTTTTCGTTGGATTTCTATTTCCCTTTCTCTTTCTTCTCTTTGGATTTCTCTTTCTCGTTCTTCTCGTTGTATTTCTCTCTCTCGTTCTTCTCGTTGTATTTCTCTTTCTTCTCGTTGGATTTCTCTTCCTCTTTCTTTTTCTTTTTCTTCACGCTCTTTTCTTTGCTCCTCTTGAACGTACTCAATTAGTTCTTTTCCGGAGAGTCCCAAGGATTCTCCTTGCGCTTTAAAGATTTCGAACTGAGTCATCTTTGCACTTGGGGGCGCACTAGTCAACCAACTAAAATTCCTTGCAATAAGAATTATGCCTCTCTAGAATTAGCCTACCTAAATATGGCCACTGACTGACCTATTCGTACTTGGTTTCTCGATCTAAATAACCACTGAATAAGATCACAAAAAAAACACAAACAAATTATTATAGCAGTTCCTTGAGCTACTCCAGCTTCTTAAGTTTAAAAAAAGGGAATTGCAATCGTTAAAACAATAGGGAACTACTATACTCTATTATTATAACGAATAACACTATGCTTTACTCGACTGAGACCAGTGTTTGCAAAGATATAGCGTTAAACCTTACACACCTGATACCAAATTTAAATAGTATATATGTATATATATATATATATATGTCGTAGAATGGACTCCCGACGATATACCATATATCACTATTCGTTGAGGGAACTTCTTTAATTATCTTTAGAGTGCGTGATTGTCTGGCGGGCTGATATTATGTATCTTCGATATGCTTAAGAAGTGGAACTGAGCTCAAGGATAATAATATTGCTATCATTAATAAAATAGAGTTTTATTAATAATAACTATCAACAAACACAAGACGGAAAATATTGACATAAACAGAGAACGGAAAGGGTCGTGGGGGCTCAGGCTAATCCGAGGATTAAAGGATTTAAAAAGGTAAAACAAATATAGAGTTAAAGAGATGGGATGGTTCGCTAAACCATTTAAAGAACAGGATAGAATTGACAAAAGGGTTAAGTACTCAAAGGTGACGTTTGGCTTACGTAACTTTATACGAGTGGTGCAGTGGAAGGCGACATGAAGAAATTTTCGGTCCGCTGGCGAGTTCCAGCGAAGGATGGGGGGGAATAAAAGGATGCCTGACGTGGCGTCTTGAGAATGAGAACCTTTTCTTGGCGAACGGATTCAAAAGAACAATGGCTGTTCTACGTTGTTCTCCTCTGAACAACAAGGGTGAAGGGTGAGAACCGTTTCTTGGCGAAGGGCTCAAAAGAACAATGGCTGTTCTAACGTTGTTCTCTATCTGAACAACGAGGAGGGAGCCTTGGGGACTTGGCGTCACGAAATGCTCGAACCTTTGGCACTCAAGGGATATTGTCCTCCTTCTGGACAAGTGATGGCGAATCTCGAGGTCGGGGTCCCTTGGCGCACAAAATGAGAGAGGGTCGTGGTGATGTTTCGCGACGAAAATCTGATCTTAGTGGTAACGTTTCCATCTAAATAGTCGAGACACTCCCTTGGCGTGGGGGACAATGGAGTGGGAGCTTCGAGGGAATAAACAGCCGACCCTGGGAACAATGCCTTATCTGCCCATAAGCCTAACTCAATCTGGTGAGGTCGGCGTATGGGGGCGAACGGGGGGACGATAACCTCCTTGTTTAAACATTGACATCCGGTGGCTGTGATAAGGCGCCAAGCTTCGAAGCGAAGATGCACGTGGGGGCATCGTGGTTTTAAATAATATTTGATAGGAGTTGACATTAACGCAGCTTCAACCCGTACTATCACACTTCCCATACTAAGCCGATGCCTACTCTATGCTCGGTAGACCTTTTAACCCATTTAGAGTTAAATCTGGCACTTCAGATTCAAATAAATTTCGCTTATTTTCGTCGCTGAAATGAATTCTCTCCCAATCTTCCTCCCTCCAAACAACATTAATTTCAGCTTATTCAATTCTCTCCTCTGGTTTTTCTTAATGATAATTGGTTTGATTGATATATAACGTGCTTTTAAGCCCGAAGTATTAAGGCGAGGGATACTGTGAAGTGGCTGACTTCTTTGCCATTATTAATCTTAATATTTCGAAAAATTCCTCCTGCAATCTCTAAAGGATCTTTCATATATAAGCGCCTAATAGCTTTGTATTCTCTGACTGTGGTTATGAGGGGACGCGACCGACTTTAACAGGAGATTTATACTTTTGGTTTCCATTCTTTAACTTCAAAACGCGCGAAATCAGAATCTTTGACATTACTAACTTTATTGAAATCGCTGAAAGTCTACTCCCCGAAGACATCAAATGAAAAATGATCTGACGGAGCTTAGATGTAACTTTCCCGTGTGGTGCAATCTCTGCTGAGTGAGTACGAAAATAATGGCGGTTGTATAGTTCTTACCCACTGAGCAAAATGTTGCCAGATGAATTCAAGAAACTTCTAGAATGTTTCTGATATAAACGTTCTCTTATTTTGCACGTGTCAATATTCAATTTTGTTAGTTTATTTAGTGTACTTTCTTTAATATACGATTATATCATATTTAATCTTCATAAAATATACTAAATGCGTGCCTTAATTACCATGGAAATTTCATTCACCTACATACTTATCATACTTTTGAAAATATTTTAATATTTCTTACCCATTTAAAATTCATGAAAGTTCTCGAAACTACTTTTGTTAATCATAAAATGCAAAGAAAGAGAAGAAAAAATGTAGCCCAAAATAAGCAGCAGTCTCTGAACGCTAAAATTGGGCGGCAATTCTATAGATGCGAATGAGCGCCTTCTCAATGGATATAATTCATATTCTCGAGTGTCTTCTCCCTTAATTTATTTGTTCCCCTTGACATCGAAAACATCCACCAGGGCATCAAATTGATTTGATATTTATTTTGCTGTAAGAATCCTTTTTATTCCTAATCATTTTCATCATTATTTTATTTCTGATTGGAAGATTTTGGTATACAATTCCTATTAAAAAAGGATTCATTGATTTTTGCTGAGGACATCCAGAAAGGGATATTGTCTTTTGTTCCGTTTTCATAAGTGAAGTTTAAGCAGGATTCAATCTTGAATTCCAGTGGCTCTTTTCGGTCTCTTGGTCCCATACAACGACGCTAGGTGAAGATAAGATTGAAATTTTAGAGACATATACCTTCAAGGAGAAGATTGAGTTTCTTTAATGCAGCGAGGCAACACAGTTTCGAAACTCCGGTTGTAAGAGACAAGGAGGCGGTAGCATCGGTGAGCTACACGATATATTCTTATGAAGATATAAAGAAAATGGAACCGAAATGAGATGAAATCGCTTTCTTCCACTAAAAAAGGTCTCACCTCTATTTTTTAAAAAGATCAAAGTGCATAGTAACGAAAGCATCCCCGGCAAAACCTTGAAATGAAGAGATCTGTAAAGAAGATGGTGGAGTGAAAATGCGAGGAGAGCTCGTAATTTACTAGATGTCAGCTACAACATGCTCGTCCATGCTACTCGTCACAACCCTTTGCTCGATAGACACCACTCTCTTCCTGGTTTAGCCTTTTTTACGAACATATTTAAAACAAACAAAGAAAATGCCAAATGAAAACGAGACCCCAGTCACTTTTATGGACATTCAATGATTGTAAATTGAAAACTGTTCTTTGGAATAGTTGATGGAAAGCTCAATTTCAATAGCGTCTGTTTTCATTTATCGTATATTTGAACCTTGCCAACAGAGTTTGGAGGAGGTTATATGACAAACACTTTTTATCATACTGTATCTCTGATATGGCACACATTATAAGGTTTATTGACAGTTTTCAATGAAATTTTATAAGAAAGTGAAAGTTGTTCCAAGAAAATGTTGAACAGATTGATATCCAAAGATGGACAACTGACTACAGATTATGAATTACCTTTTCTCTTCCTTTAACATTGAAAGACGGGCCAGTTTCTGACATTTTGTCCAATATTTCAAATTGCTATTGACGTATTTCGATAAAAGATTTGTAGCTGGGTTGGTTTTAAGATAGAAAAAAAAGGTTTATTTTAAATTTGGGTGAATTGAGATAAAAATGGGGATTTTGGATCACTTTTTCGTTTTCTATAACATTGCAAGATAAGAAATTGTCCGAAATTTTGCTAAAGTATGGACTGTCTGGGAGCTTTATTGTAGTAAAAGTAACAAATTGGTCTCCAAATCCTGAGAATGGCCACATCCTGTACTGTTTCAAAGACGGAAACTTTATTGCGATGAAAAAATGGTTGTTTTCTTTGAAAATTTAAAATATTATAACTGAGTTTAAGAAGAGTAAAGTAATCGGATGAAATATTCACTTGCAATCCAAGTGATTCTCTGGTGTTTTACAAATAGACAAATATGGTGTTTGTAGACAACTACCTAGCCAAGCATTGAAATCAATAATCATCGATTGATTAAACACGCATTTTACCTACTGATTAAAAAGTTTTCTATTTTAAAAAAAAAAATCGTTGGAGAATATTTTAATATATTCCTTTATGATAGTTATGTTGACATTTGGAAATTTTTTTTCGTCGTTACATTTGAAACCATTGTTTGAGTTAATTTAAAGTGAAATTCGTTATATATAAATATATATATATATATATATATATATATATATATATATATATATATATATATATATATATATATAGTCAAACGGGTTGCCATTGTCATAGGTGGGCGTTATCGCGAGAACGATATCGAGTTATCGGTTATCCGATATTTTTTCCTCGCGTTATCGATTCATCGGTATCGCTGATACTTTTGGTTCCAAACTAGCTATAATCGATAATTTCAGTTTAGCACAGGGGCAAGCCGCGCGTGCCTTGAAGGCAGTAATAGGTATGACCGAGCTGGGAGGAGGATCCTCAAAACCTATGAGGAGATGAAGGAGAGCCTCACCAGGTAAGAAACTAAGAAACAGTATTCAAATATTCTTACTATTGTATTATAAAATAGCGCTATATATAGTCAATAATCAATATTGTATTGTAATTTTGGATTTATCGATTTATCGGTTATCACCTTATCGGTCGATAAATTTATCGCGAGTTATTATTGATTATCGGTTATTGCCGATAAGGTTATCTTTAGCGATTTAGCAGTTATCGTGATACATTTTTTCGTTATCGCGCCTACCCATGGCCTTTGTTGAGCCTGATCTTTAGTTTCACGACAGCGGAAAGATAAGGAAGATCCGTTTCATTTTCATTTATTTTACAACGTTTGATAAACTATAAAATTAAAAAGGAATAAAAAATAATTAAGGCCAGTTAAAAAAAAACAAAGATATGACATTAAATGAGATAAAGGATAAATAATGTAGCCCAAGTAAACGGAAAAAGGTGAGGCAAGACCCACCACACACAAATATATATATATATATATATATATATATATATATATATATATATATACATATATATATATATATACAAGTAAATATATCAAAATAGTGCTATCTTTGTTGCCCTGCTATTTTAGTCATTGGTAGACGAGAGGTACTGCGTCCTACTAATGTGCGGGAGGGGCCAAAAAAGGCAAAAGTATTCTTAGTACAAGGGAATAATATAAATTAGAAGCTACTTTTGGAATACTAGCAATTAATTTTCCCAGTTTAGAAAAAAATGAAAACTCAATAACACCAAATCGCAGTTCTGGATAAGAAATGTTTAGCCTTCAACAACCTTCAAGATTTCATCTCTAAACAAATTGAGGCAAGACTAAACCTGGAGCTTCGTTCGGCAAGAGATTAAGTTGTTGTTTTGTGACTTTATTTAAATAAAAATTAGCATATTCTCTCGTTTCATAATTAAGAATAGGTTAATTTCAATTTATTATTTCCATGCTCTCCACAGTTTATGCAATATTACTGACTATTAAAAGCTTGCCAATTAGCACTTGATTCACAATTATGAAACTCATTATTTATGTAAAAATGAAGCAGCATTTTCGTCTTTGTTTACAAAGAAAGCTTCAAATAATGAAGGGATATACAAAATACAGCAGCTTGAATAGTAAAAGTAGGAGCTTACATTCTAAAAAACTAAGGAGGAGAGAAAAAATCGTTTCAAAATCTTAATTAAATATTTTATTAAGAAGAAATAATTAAATCAATTGAAAAGAAGCCGCGAGACATATTAAAATTCCTGAAGTTTACAATACACACATCCTAAAATAGTTATCGAGATAAAAGTGTTAGATTTAATAATTGAATTGCAGTAATTTCATTCGTTTGGAAATTACAATTAAAAATATATGCAAATTAGGTGGATGATTTATTATGATTACCTTTTATTTGCCTAGTCATTTATTAAACGTAAACTGAAAAAAATTATTTAATGTTCCCATTAAATTTAAATGTGCGTAGTGGAAGAAGAATGGAATTCACTATTTTTAAAGAGGTTCATATCAAAACTTATTGATAGGACTATCTAATAAACATTTTTATTGCTGTCAAAATTAAAGAAAATAATTTTAAAAAAATATAAAAACGAGAAAAAATGGAAAAAATGTAAATCATGGTTTTCACTAATGGGGGTTAAAGATCAAACATGCTTATGGCATCATACTAACGTTACTACATCACCATCTAATTTTCTTCGAACTTATTGGTATTCTTAATTGCTTTATGTGATGGTAGCTACGTTGCTATGTGTCCTGGACGTGCTTCATAATCATTTCAGTGATTCCTTAAAGCCTCGCTCTAATCTATCAAACAAACGGTGCCTTTTAATTCACATAGGTATGTGTTGCTAGAAAATATACTACACGTGCAATAATATTGCCCTTAAATCTTGAGGGTAATTGTTAGAAAATCTGTTTTCTGGGAAACTTGACCTAATCCCTCTTGGCTCTATGATCTTCCTCTGAAACTTTATAATGTCATTTCCTTAAAAAAAAATCTGGACCTTCAAAAAATTAGCATTCGATCAATTCCTAATTGCCACTCCACATGCAATTGAGCAGCACAATTTCGAGCAGATATTCCTTTCGAACTCACAAGGGCATGTCTGGTGATACTAAAATCTGTTATTAAAATCTTTCTACTATTTATGAACTCCTACGTGAAAATTTGCAAAGAAATAATATTCTCCCAAAATATACAAATTTATTTGCATACAAAAGTCTATCTACAATCTGAATAAAGTAATGCATTTTTTAAATGAGATAAACAAATGATATCAGGTTTATTCCTTTGGGTGCAAATAAAGAGTGGGTAGACTTGATGTGTTGGGAGCATTTGCATTTTAACATCACTTATTATTTATTTTCATTTCTAAAAGTTATCCACTAGAGACAATTATATTTTTCTTATCTCATTAAAGAGAAGAAACGAGAGCTCTAAAGCGTAATATCCGCTTCATTTACTTTCCTTTATGATCTTCTTGAAGTATAAAATAAAACATGAAGAGAATTTATGGAAATTTAGTCAAAATAAAATTGAGGACACAATATTTTTTATTTATTTAAGACTCTGCAATTGTTGTTGTTACAAGAAATACTCAACCTTACATGTCGGAATAAGTAGCGGTTGGAAGGAAACGTTTAATTGTAGGCACAAATTTGCTGGTTTTATTCTTCTAATGGAGGAGGAGTGTCAGAGAAAAAGTAAGGGGGCCTAACTTGAAATTAGACCTATGGAGATTAGACTACGTTTTTAGCAAATATAAATGTTTCTGATTTTATTATCGCTTATTCCGCTAATACTAGGCTCTCCCTATTACCTCTATACTAGCAAATACGCATGTTCATTTAAGTAAGGAATTTAAATATACAAAGAGTCATTTTCTATTGACGCATTTTAGCTTTTTTTGTTTTTTAAGGGATTGGAGTCTATACAAATAAATCTACAAGTTTTAAGATCAACTTTAGATTCTTGTTTTTTTTTTAATAAAAATTGATGGAAAATTGCATATAACACTTTCTCCCTCCCTAATAAAAGGATATTTGATTTATTTACTATTCAAGGTAAATAATGACTATATCGAGGGAAAAAATATCAATAATTTCATAGTCAAGTTTTAACTAAATGTCCATAAAAGTAAAAGGAAAATAAAAAGTTCTGAAATAGAAGAAAAACATTTTAAAAATCATATTATGGAAAAAGGACCATAAATAAAAACCTAAATAAACCTTCGAGAAGAAGGAAAGTAAACTTAATGCATACCAAAGATATGTATAAGGGAACAAGGTAGAATAAAAGGGGATAATGGAAGATGATAAACTCTGCTTAAATTAATGGTCCATCAAGTAATAGAAAACATTGAAACAATTAGCCTTAGAGAGTTACGCATCTAATATTTTACTGACAATTTTTCGGTTAGAGATGGAAGATGTAAATAAAGGGGTTGTTCGGTGACCATGCGCATGCGTTGTTGTTGTTATACACTACTAAACGAAAGAGCAACAAAAGAAAATGATTTGACGTAAGTATTTTGATCTTCGAATGAATTAACAAATCTAATATGAGGAGAGTAAGGTCAACTTGAAATGGAGACACAAAAATTATGGTTATATTAACATAAGAGAGTAGAAAAAGAAAGAAAAAATTAATAAAGATCTATATCAGAAAAAATATAATAATAAAGATTTTCAGTTGTAGCGCTACAGCAAAAATGCTGATGACATATTTTTCCTGTCGGTAGGAATATCTTTTCATTGCAACCTTGAATAGATTAACTCACAAGTCTGCTCATAGGATGAAACAAGTGTGCATATTATTAAAAAGAGAGCAAAACAGAATATTACTGAGATAGACTACAGAAGAAAGTAAAATTATATTATACGGAGTTTTTTAGAGGTAAGAGATGGACATTAGAAGAACACTAGAATTAAAGAGAGCAGAGGGTGGCACAATAAAGGCAATCTTTTACTAGTGTTCTTCTAATGTCCCTTACTCTTGCCTCTAAAAAACTCCAGTTTCTTGTCTCATTGTTCATTCGCATCAAATTTCTCGTTCTTTGTAATTTATTGTTATATAGTCTGAAATACAAGATTTCTGTATCTTTCTTTTTGTCTTCATAATTGTTTTGAAAGGCAGAAAATACATATGGCGCAAGCCCTGTGGTGTTTGTTATCACCCACAGAACCTGTATTTGCTCTTTATATATATATATATAATATATATATATATATATATATATATATATATATATATATATATATATATATATATATATATATATATATATATATATATAAGTATTATCATGAGATCTTTAATGTGGCCTATGTCACAAATTAGGAAAAAAGACACTAGTATAATCATCATTTTCTAAATGTGATCTAATGGATCGGCAAATGTAGAGAGAGTAATATTTCAAATGTTACATTTTAGAAAAAGAAGTTTGAATAATGATCAAATATGGGACGTATGATAGATATTAATCCAAGGAAAATTGAATGGAATTAATTTAATTTTTACTACAATTACTCTTTCACTAATAACTTGGACTATTGTAATAAAAACGATTGACTAAAAGATTATGTGTCACTGGTACATGTTTTGCTGAGTTTATATTATACCTTAAACTAAAAAACACACGATAGCTTACTTGATTTTAGTTTAAAGAGATGACAGTGTAGTTTGACCTGATGTTCAGAGAGAAATTTAAAGGCGATTACTACGATTATAAAACTATAGCAAAGAAAACATCAAAACTTTAGGTCTATCCATAGGTAATTTTGAGGGATCCCAGAGGCGAGTATCAAAACAAGTAAACGGCTATAAAAGTGAGATGCAAAGCTTTGAGTTGTTGTGGGATTTTTTGGTGATTTTAGATGAGGTTAGAAAGGGGTATACAGTTTTGAAATCCACTCTGATGGGGTGAATTTTGGATGGTTAATTGTTAATTGGAAGGAGCAATCAGTGTTTGGGTCCTTGAGCTATTAATGAAGACAAGTTAGATAGTTACCTAAATATCAAGTGGGTCCTGATGCATGCATGACCAGTCCTTAAAATAATTCTAAAAGCGATAATGGGAGATTGGGGTAGAACTAACATCTTGAAACCAGTGAGCGAATTTCTCCCTGCCGAGATGAGTTCAAGAGGCCGCGCAGCTGCTTAGACAGAAAAAATAGAGTGAAGGAGAGAACCTGAGGGTAGTACAAGCTCGAAGTAGCAGCCCCACAAGTGTTTGAGAAGAAAAGTTGGTGCAGGGGCGGAACTTCGCAAGCTCGCCAGTAAAATAGAAAGGTTCTTTCTTGATCTTTAAACTTTCAAAGGCGTGAGAAAAGAATTCTATTTAATTTGGCCTAATTCTTACGGTAGCAAAGGAGGCCCTGACAAAGAGAGACGACGCTACGTAAGATTGAACTAATTGGGATTGGACTTGGTATTATGTAAGAAAATGATTTGTGATTTTATTCTCTCCTGTTATTCTCCTCCTATTCTACTTATATTATCTATGTTATAATCTACCTCCTCTCGTATTATTGAATTATTTCATGATCATTCTATGCCGGTCTTCATTTTTCTTTTTTTAAAACAGGGATTGCTGAACTTTTCCTTTTCCATCTTCTATGTGATTTCAGTATATAGAAGTGAATCGACAAGTTTTATAATAAAACTCCACTTCTTATTTGAGCTTGTATTTTTATCTTTTTCAAAGAACATAAAGATGAGCAGAGCTGTACCAAATAAAAGTAAAAGAGAGCAAGATGGGCAATTAATTTTTTTTTATAAAATTCACAGATAACAAAAATATATAAACACTTAAGCTATGGCAAAAAGAGAAAAAGAGGATATTTAGTTCCTTTCCTGGGAAAATATATTCAAATTGGGACAATTATTTTCTGATAGTATTTTTAATGTAAAATTTTAAACCATACTGTCAAGTCGATTTATATATATTTTTTGCCTTGTGTTGTATTTGAAATAGCTTTATCTTTTCTGCAATGCTTTATGAACAAATTAATTATATTGTGTAAAATTCGTGTTCACCTAATTAAACCTACGACCGAAAGTTATGTTCATCTTGGATATAAACATACTTTACTCTTAGCCATATTATACCATTTTAACATATTTTTACTTGAACTACGCGCAGCGTTCATTAAGCTTTCATCTCTTAGCATAATGCCTCTAAATTTGATTATACCGTAGGGTTACTTCCCTACATGATCGTCACCTTAATATGTAGTGTTTAAGCGAGCCATTAATACCACCTATTATTAGTGAAAAACTGTCATATTTACTTAAAATCTAACTCTTATTATTTTCCTTTAAAAATGTATTCTTGGTCAAAGATATTAGGCCTATTCCTACTTTTTTCCTACGAGAATCTAAGCATTTTTTCCTTCTCTCTCAAATTAGGGTTCACTTTCTCTGATCTATAAAGGAACCTCCCAGGTTGCTAGTAGTTCCTTTGGAGCTTGACAACGACAAAGACCGACAGCACTTGCTCGTGGCTTATCCGTCCTCTTAAAAGAACCTGCAAATCGCAAACCAAGTCAAAGTATGTAGTTTTAACATATGACCAGCAACAATTCTACATGTAGTTCGGAATTTTTCTAAATAATATAAAAATATTTAATCTATTTTTCTTTTCGTAATGCAATTTATTATATATATATATATATATATATATATATATATATATATATATATATATAATGAAAATCTAAAAAAATAGCACGTAAGTTTAGCAATGAATGCACTGTGACGGAGTAGCCCTGGAGTGGCCACTCCAGGTCTGTGGCCCAGAGCCAATCCAGCTCTTGCAACGGGTTTTGCTGAAAAGAATTAAAAGATTTCCAGTACCTATCTCTTAATAATTTACTCTTAGCCTCAGTTTTTATCAGATCCATGATTATTTAAGAGTCTTAAAGGTAAGAATAAAAACTTTGATTTTCATTTATTTAATAGGGAAAAAAACGTGAAGGGTATATTATCCTATATAAATTTACTTAAATAAATTATTATGGTTTACTGGCTTTTAGCAGCCAGTAGCTATTTCATCCAGCTAAAAATTAAAATAAAAAATCTATTTTGAGAAGAAATATACCTTCAAATAAATAAAAAAATAAAAAAAATAAAAAAACAGCAATACCTTAATTTTGATCAATTTTCACGATATTTCGTCTTCAGTATTTGTAATATTTTTTGTTTACAAAAAATCGAAAATTTTCTATATAGATATTTATTTTCTAAAAGTTTAATTTCTTTAAAAGTTTTAAAATTAAACACAAACATGGTCTTCTCATAATTTAAATACATCCTAGGAAATATCCCGAAATTTTCTTAAGTTATATATATATATATATATATATATATATATATATATATATATATATATATATATATATATATATATATATATATATATATATATATATATATATATATATATTCTTTTCTTTTCGAGCTCTATGAAGAATAACAGAAAACTGAAATAAATAAGCAAGAGGATGAGGAGAGATAAATTCCAAAATAAGAAATTAAACCCATTATAAAGTGAATTAGATGTATATGAATTATCTCTAGTCGGGATCTTTAGGCTTCGACTGATTTTTTAGCAAAATGAATCCGCCCAAACCCATCCCTAAATGGCCACTTTTTATTTTCAGCTGAAGATAAGATATATATTATGGATGTATACTTGAAGACTTATGTCTCCCTGTAGGTGTCTCCAGACCTGTATTTACTCTAGGTCTGGAGAACGTGGCCTCAGTGGGCAAGATAGTCAGTCTCATGCGTCCTATTTTGAAGACAGGTATTCTTTTGTCCTATTTTTCCCCCTTATTTTCATCTATGATTAGATGACTGAGATCAGAATGGATTAATACAGATACCTACATTTTTCAATGGATCGAAAATATGGCTTTATTGGTCAAAGTAATTAATCTTTCCTGATTATCATCTCAATAGATTATATACCAAAATAAATCCCCACCTTCACCATAAAAAAACAACTACGTATTTTCATCTCATTATATGTCATGACATAAGTAGGCAACTTGCCATCTCTCTCCCCTTTCACAAATCAGCTATATAAAAAGTGCCATTTCACTCATTTCTTCAGACGCTTGCAAGCACCTACAGCAAGAAATGCTTTGTGACACAATTATATCTTAACGGTTATATTAACGATCGCAATTTCACGGGTTCGAAAAATGATATCGTCCTTCAAAGAATACATTTTGTACTCCTTTGGGAGAAAGGTCAGATAAAAATATCAGTATTTTTTGCGAAGATATTAACACAGTGGGATTTATTGAGGGGTATTTAGGGAAAATTAGACCCTGCCTCCAACTATAGAATTAAGCCCTCATCAAATAAATAAAAATCATCGAAGGTAGGAAAAGGATGTACTTTCCTAATAGAAGTACATTGTAGGTGTAGAAGATAATCATCTTAAGGAACATTTAAATAATATACAAGTTCCCTTTATAAGACCAGGTAGGCGATGACTTAGGTGATAGCAAAAAATTAGGAGAGTAGATTTTAAAAAGCGCATAAAATCATGTACAGTCGAGCCCCCATATTCGCGGGGGATAGGGACCACGAACCCCCGAAAATATTGAAAAACTGCGGATAGTTGACGCTACCCCCAAACATCCCCAACCCTTCCAAAACATCGTAATACGCTCCCCATATTAATTCAAGAAATTATGTTTTTCATGTTCATACACATACACTACGAAATAAAGTATCAGAACACATTAAATTATTTTATTGTATAATGTTTCCTCACCTGGAGAGAGTTTTGTTTTGATTGAAGAATAATGATTGCTGACTGATGATTGGAGATGATGTTACCTGTACAGTTCTATGATGGCGAGGACAATAATGATGATATAACTGCACAGGGACGCTGATGAGATTCTAACTATCCTCAGACTCCTGCTTAGGATTTTTACTTGGGGTTAGGAACACTGTTATGGGCAATTGAGATCGTTGCTTTTTCATGTTCTTTAGCATGTCCCAGTAAGGGCCAATAGCAAGATCGAGGCTATTTTGTGCCTTCATGTAACGAACCAACACTTTCGCCTTCTCCTCCAAACTCATGACTTTCTTGTCACGCTTAGGCATGTCTTTAGCAACACTAGACGATGCAGGGCGCTTAAGCATTGTTAATATTAAGGTGTAAAAAGCAAGCATTATTTAGGGTGCAAAACGATTGAAAAACGAGAAATAAAACACGAAAAATTACGACAAATATACAAATCATCGCTCAAACACATGGGACAAAAACATATTGAATGGAGCGCGGGAACTCGGTACATATACTGTACATACTTTACTCAAGCGAGTGAGACCTGAACGCTGATTGGCTGGAATCGTCCCATCTCAACCTCCCAACATTTACGTTTTAAGACTATGTACGTAGGTTTCCGTGGATGTCTGGAATGGCACCACCCAACATTTACGTTTTAAGATTATGTACGTAGGTTTCCGTGGATGTCTGGAAATGGCACAAATTTTTAATTTTAAGACCCTCCCAAATTTTCCGCGGATAGTTGAAGGCGTGGATGACGAACCGCAAATAGCCGAGGGTCGACTGTATACTCTATTTTTTTATCATACGGTCTTTCTCAGTTATAAAGGTCAAGTAAACTATATAAAACGTTAATTCTCACAATAAAATATGATATAATATCTTATAAATGGTTGCATTCACTCATACAAATTAGATCTAATACCAAGGTGAAAAATATAGTAGAAATGCTAAAAAAATATTTTTGTTTGTTTAGTTTTTACTATTAAAATTAATAAAATTCTTTTCTAAATTTTGTGTTTTACATTTTTCACAAATCCAAATCCTATACAAGTATTTCTTTGATTCCCTAAGTTGAATTAAAACACTGAGAAGAAAGCAAGGAGCATAATTTGTCTATCAATGCAGGAATTGAGGAAGATGGATAAAATAATAATAGCATTTTCATTAATTTAATATTATTGGTTCGGAGTTCTTCACTGCTCGATTACAATATAGTTTTAATTTAAGAAAGAAAACAGAATCCATAATGAAGCATAATGAATTACTAATGGGAGCGAGTTCTTGAAAAGACATAAAGAACTATTAATATATTTTGTTGGGAGATAAAGTCGATAGCTAAGCATGATCAATTTTACTGGCCAGCAGCTACTTTATTGGCTAGGTTTTCTTAGCTGATTTAGGACAATTTTGATGTGTTGAATCCAAAAATTGCATTGGTATTGCTCCAACAGGTCGACCTTTTGATTTATCTTCACAAGATGTTTTGTACGTTTTTTATTACATGTACGGGTATTTTCTATTTACATGATGTACAAATCTTTTATATTTTTTTAAATAAACCTATTGTGAAGAATTTACATGCGGCAATTTTTGACTATCTGGTATTTTTCTTTTGCAGGGGAATGAAATGGAATAGACCAGATCTTAAAAAATATGCCCGATTTATTCCTCTAAATCTGCGGCGAATACACCGATGTTCCTAATAGGTATCCAGTCACAAGTCTCA
This sequence comes from Ceratothoa steindachneri, assembly GCA_963969495.1. NCBI lineage: Eukaryota > Metazoa > Arthropoda > Malacostraca > Isopoda > Cymothoidae > Ceratothoa > Ceratothoa steindachneri. The sequence goes on from OZ018326.1 coordinate 85,995,504, forward strand.
TAAAGCGTGCTTTCCTTGTTTATTTTGGTATGACACTTGGTGACCATTTCAAAAATGGGGCGGCCACATGGTATGCGTGAGTGATGCGCAGATTATTAGTGTCCTTGGACCTTGAGCTTAAAGACTTGTCTGAAGATTGGGATTCCCAAAGTTTGAAGGGAGCCAACAAGCCATGGCACTAATTGTTACTTCTGCACTATTGATTTGACTGGGATCAACAGAAAAATAACCGGATCAGCCTGAAGTATCCCGATCTGCAATTAGCAGGTCATCCTATAGCTCATTGTGGTAAAATTCAAGTACCTGTCTTTGGAAAACTTCCTACTTTATTGACAAATATTCCTTTAGTGTTGAAGAAAATGAAGAAGTGGTTTCCATCGATGATGCTCCACACTAGGGTGTAGCGGAAAACATTTTTTCTGAAATTTATTTTCCCAGCACGATTTTCTTATGGGGCTATATGTCGAATTAAACCCACAAAAGTGATTTTTTGGTTTAATAATTTTTCAGGGTTCCTCAACGCCATTGAAAATGAAAATAATGCGATATTCAACTAAATTTTGAATTTCGTGGATGTAGAAAAATTAGGTCAAATTGTGGCCACGTGCCGTCCTGTAACCACTTGGATCTGGAGATCACCGCATGGAGCTGATGAAAGCATGGAAACATAGGCGAGGAGGCGGCTGACCCTGTTATCACCCGCCCCAGCCTTATTTGCCTTGAGAACAATGTCATCTCATCCCCCCCCTTACGCGGCCACCTCTCCGTGAGCATTCGGGCTTTACTGCTCAAAGATTGGAATCCATTGGACATTCCAACAAGCGTTATCAAGATTCCCCCTTCCCCGGAAGGAGTCGCTGACTTTTCACCAATATCGTTCGCACCTCCTCTCCAGAAGCCTATATAAAACTTCGACTGAGTTTAGAGAGCAGCACTCTCAAACTGCCACCTACTTCGACGAACGAGCTAAAGGACGCTCTTCCCCTCCCCCCCACTCCAGCAGCTATTTCGATTCAAGTCTAGGATAAATTAATCCGTACACTCTGCTTTAGTCAAGCGGCAAGCTTCGACATCAGTGAACTCTGCCTTAGTCAAGCGGCAAGCTTCGACATCAGTGAACTCTGCCCTAGTCAATTGGAAAGGAATCCCAACTCCAAAGACGACTAGTGCTCCCTGGTATTGAAGCCAGAGGTAAACCAACTTCTTCCGTTCCCTTCACCGTACCTCACTTGCCCCTTTTTGGCAACGTGCTCATAAGGTAATCGTAACCGTTGCCGCCTGCAGATCGATCTTGAATCTGTCTTATCCCATCCCCGTAAGGGGCGCGGTGATTTGCCATCCTGGCCGCCGTTGACGGGACTCGGCACTCCGTCCGGCCCCAGCTTAGCCTCTCTTCCTTCATTCAAAACACTTGTTTCCTCTCTTTTCACACAACCTCTCCCACAACTTTCTCTGGTCAGCCTCTAATTTCACAGGGTAGATGCTGACCTTCCTTTTAGCCAACCGTCCCGCATCGGGGCTGAGGGGGTGGGGGACAATGTTCCCTAACCCCTGAGCTCCGGTCTGGGGTGGCTGGTTTTTAACTACCTGCTTCATCCCCACCCATACCTTCCTCACATCCCTTTTCCTCTCGTCTTCAAAATCTATCATTTATACGCCGTGTCTAAGGTGGAGCCGCCATGCCGATGGACTGCCAGGCCACAAGGCGGGAGGGGTGGTCCCAAATGGCGGCGCCTGGCTCTGCCGGGCTTGTAAGCACCTCTTGCAGTGCGGGCAACTGCAAGAGGTGATGAACTATTGTGTCCCGTGGCAAAAATAGGGTCACCATGCCCATGGATGAATCAATAAAACCAAAAACCCCTTTAACTCCCCCTTGCTCATCGACGGAGCTGCCCTCGGGCAGCTCCAGCAAAAAAATGGAGGTCACCCCCCTGTGCTTGCACAAGGGACCCTCCATATTTCTCTAACCGGAGAGGAGGCTTACTCCTCTCCTTCGCCTACATGTGCGGGAGACTCCAAATCACCCCCTTCTCTGGAGGTGCTTTCGGGCACCTTACTTTTCCCAGCGGCAGTCCCCTCTTTTCTTTCCAAGGGGACTGCCAAGAAAGCAAGCAGGCAGCCCTTAGCCAGCCCCTCCCCATGAAAGCGGCTCGGTAGGGCAAACCCCCTTAGGGGGGAGAGGAAAGCCAGGCCCCTTCGGTCGCTTCCCTCAAAAGACCTGCTGGCAAGAATTTTAAACCTTGCTGGGGTCAAGGCCTGTGCCTCCCCACACAAGACTGGCGACACTGCCAAGGGGACCTGCCCTGAGAGGGAATGGCCAACTGGAGGCCCCTCCTGTGATAAACATGGTCCTTGAGGAGACCCAGCCTCAGACGGTAGGGCCTTCCATGGGGGGGAATTCGGGCTCGGCGCCAAGCACCGAACCCGAATCCGCCCCTATGCAAGGTCCTCCTCAAATGGCTGAGGGCTCCGAGGCAGTAAAAGGAGGGGAGGGATCTCCTCCGACAGGTGCCCCTACGACAACCAGGACCTTCTCCATTTCGGAGAGGGACCTGGCTGAGGCCGGTCCATCTGGCCTAGGGGCTTCTGCCGGCGGAGGTGAAAAGCGGGTTCATTCCTCGCCCTCCTCTCCAAAAAAGAAAAAGACAAAAGACGAAAAAGACTCGGGGCTCCTCTCCATCCGCGGGGGCTGCGGGGACGGATGGGTCTGCTACCACTTTGGTAGGCGACCAAGCCAAGATCGGCACATCCGGCCCCTCTACCCCCTCGTGTGTGGAGCCCCTGACCAAGACTAACACCAAAAGTGCACAGGGCGGAGCCTCGATGACATCAGGGCCCCTCATTCAGAGGTTATCTGGCGTTTTCGAGCCCGCTGGCTTTAAACGCTTCCTCGTTATTCGTTCCACTGATGGCACCATGTTGTCCAAGGGCAACATGATCCAGCAGAGGAGAGGATTAGCTAGTGCAATTGGTAGAGAGCCGAAGGTGACCCGTTTCTCGGACGGGAGCCTTCTGGCGAATGCGGCGAATCCCGCCGAGGCGGCCAAGATAAGTGCTCTTCGGACACTTCATGGCACCCCGGTGAGTGTGACGCCGCACTCTACCATGAACTTTGTGAAAGGAGTAGTTTATGCGATGGAACTCGTTGACTACTCCATTGAGGACATCACCCTAGAGCTGGCCGACCATGGGGCGGTCAAGGTCGAACGTGTGATGAGAAAACAGGGAGGGGCTTCGAGACCCACTTCCACACTCTTCGTCACGTTCGACTGTGACAAGCTCCCTGAGTCGGTGCGTGCCGGTTGGTACCGCTACCGCGTGAAAACATTCGTGCCACTGCCGCGGCAGTGCTATTACTGTCACCGCTTCGGCCATACGAATCGTTCATGTAGACGTGCAAAGTCGGGGTCACCCGAAGTCTGTGTAAATTGCTCCAAGGTCGCACACGATAAGTACAAATCGTGTGTGGCCAAGTGTGTCAATTGCGGAGAGCCGCACCCTGCTTCTTCGAAGCAATGTGGTGCATATCTCTTGGAGAAAAAAATCCTGGCCGTTCAGGCCCAGGATAGACTCTCATTCCGCAAGGCTAAGGACTTGGTCCTGGCGCGCCCAGCTCTGCCTGGAACGTCATATGCCTCAGTAGTTCGAAAGGCACCCTCTGCTGCTCTCCCATCCAGGCCAACGAGCACGGTTGTTTCCGCGCCCATTCGGAGCCCTTTTGCGGGCTCTACCCAACCCGGGCGCTCCCCTGGTAAAGCTGGCGGCAAAAAGGGTTCATACCCAGCCCCGGCTAAAACCAGGGCTCCCCCCTCTTCCCCCAGCGTGACCGTTTCCCGCAAGGCGAAACAGCCACGCGCCTCCACCGAGTCGTTAGACTCACAGGAGGGAACACCCTTGAAGATGGTCGCTAGGCCAACTCCAGATGCCAACTCTGGAGCGTCGACTCCAACAGGCATTGAACCGCGTCTCTCGCTATGCCGAAGCGCACAGGTTTCGGTTTTCTTTGGCCAAGACTAAGGTGGTGCACTTCTGCCACCATCCATGGCTTCACCCCGACCCAGATTTGTTTCTTAATGGGGTGCGCCTGGATGTGGTTGAGTCGCACCGTTTCCTTGGTCTTGTATTCGACCAACGCCTCACCTGGGAGGCTCATATTCGCAGCCTTAGGGTCTATTGTACCCGCGCCATGGACATTCTCCGTTCCGTGACGTTCAGCGCTTGTGGCGCTGATAGGGCTACCGCCTTACTTTTTTATCGATCCTTTGTTCGCTCGAAGCTCGACTACGGATGCGAGTTTTATGCATCCGCAGCCGAGCGTTTATTGCGGAAGGTGGATTCGATCCACCACACCGGCCTTCGCCTTGCGACCGGTGCCTTCCGCACTTCCCCCATTGAGAGCCTGTTGGTCGATGCTGGGGAGATGCCACTCGCTCTGCGCCGCGTGCAGTGCATCACTCGCCTGTACGCGCGAGCCCGGCGCCTCCCTCAGTAGCCAACAGCTCTCACTGCATCCGCAGCTGATCTCGATGGTGCCTATGCCGCCGAGAGACGCCAGTCATACCCTAAGCCCTTTGAGTTAAGGGCCAGGAAACTCCTTCGAGAGGTAGATATAGCTCTCGGGCCGGTGGCGCCCCTGGTTCTGCCCAGGACTCTACCCTGGAGGATACTACATTTGGCTATTTGTCGCCACGCCTCTGCTCCCAAAGCTTGTACTGCGCCGGGAGTATTGCGTTCGACCTTTTTGGAGCACACATCGTGTCACGCTGGTACCGTGCCAGTGTATACGGATGGCTCCAAGAACCAAGAATGGGTCGGCTTCCACGCCGTATCCCCTCTGTTTGAAGTCAGCGGGGCTCTACCAGGCGCTGCGTCTGTCTTCACGGCCGAGCTGGTTGCAATACACCACTCGGTACGAGAGATTACGCGACGTGCCCGGTTCGGAGACCGGATTGTGATCTATAGCGACTCACAAAGCGCCCTGAGTGCTCTCGGAGCATTGGAATCTCCGCATCCACTGGTTCGCGAAATCCGTGCCGCCACGGTTTTGGCGAGCCGGGCAGATGTCGAGATTATCTTCTGCTGGGTTCCTGGACATGTAGGAATTGCGGGGAATGAGCGCGCCAATGAGGGCGCCAAAGAGTCTGCGAGGACTCTGCGACCGGACCAGCGTTTCGCTTTTCCTCACACTGACTACATGGCAGGAATACGGGCAGCTCTTCGGACTGCTTGGCAAAGAAGATGGGAGACGGTCGAGGGGAACTTAAAGTTGCGTGCCATTGCGCCGCGACTGTTCCCATGGACCTATCCCCCAATGCCGCGGCGGCTTCAGGTTGCTTTCTGTCGTCTTCGAATCGGACACACTCGTGTGACGCATCGCTATTTGATGGAGCGCTCGCCTGCGCCCTATTGCAACGACTGCGTAGTCCTCCAGACCGTTCGGCACATTCTTGTCGAATGTCCCAGTCTGGGTGATCTTCGCGCACGATACCTGTCCCGGTACCGGGATGGGCGGGGTCGCTACCGCCTGTCCCTTGTACTCGGGACGAGTGCGTGCACCATGACTAGTGGACTTATTGACTTTTGGGGGGAGGCTGGCCTTCTCCCTTTCATTTAACCCGGTTTAATTGTTGTTGTTTTTGTTATTGTTTTTGTTATTGCTTTTTTATTGTTATTGTTATTTCTTTTTATTGTTTCCTGTTTAATTTTTAAAGTAGCCTAGAACTAGGCTGTTTGTTTACGGCGACTAATGCCTAAGTCGGCAGTCGCCAGATAGCCCCTTAAAAAAAAAAAAAAATGTCTTATCCCATTTGCTTCAATATTTGTGTGCACGCCCCAGTTAAAATTCCCCTTCAAATCACCAACTGTATCTGACCTCTTTAATCCCTTAATCAACCTACCTGATCACCTGTGGATCTTTAACCTCGTTCCATTTAAAAACAATTTCTATGTAAATATATATATCCTTTTTTATGTTGTTAGTAAAGTATATTTTCGTCATTGTCTTTCTTTTGCAACCACAACGCGTACCAGCTACCTTTTAATCTTTCGCCAACTTTCACTCTGAAATATTTGTTTAAAAGGACCCCACAAAGTAAGAATCAATCATCCTTCCTGGACTCCTAACAATTTCCCCTTTCACCTCACTCTTCAACCCACTTTGGGCCAATCCACAAAAAGCACTCACGCATATATAAATATATAATCTGGCTATTCCACGACATATACTTATATATACTTTACTCTATTATCAAATCTGGTGATCAGGTGTGTCAGGGTCTTTAAAATGCCTTTAGAAAGATTTTATAAAAGCAACCCTTTAACTCCATGGTAATTTTCAAAGCCGAGTACCGTTGAGTTGCAAAGACAAAACGAAACAGGAAACAACCCTGCCATATTTTTTTTTCGCTTAGTGTTTGTGTATGTTTATACTGACAACCTTTCATAGGAAAATTTTGTTAGGCGACAGAATTTCTCCACGGTCACTTTAATCCCCCACGGATTAGTAGATTCTGAGCCCTTCTCATTCCAACAAGATTATTTTATTGGTTTTATTATTTTGTTTAATCGTATATTATATTAGTGTTAGTATTGGATAGCAAAACCTCCGCGTTTAAACAAGCATATTGCTCCGTGTGTCAGCACTAATTTGTGAGCCAGCCTCTTCGACCCCGTGTTGATGGCCCATTCAAACACCTTCTTCCGAACAACATACTCCCAGTGTTGCGAACAAAATGTCGTCATTTGAGAGATTTAAACTTCGAGGGGAATCCCTTGGTTTTAGGGGCAAAGACCTTGTCACTTATATACAGGAAGAGGAGAAGAATGAGAGAGCTTATAATAGAGAACGAGAAGAACTAGAATGGGCTGAACGTGTACAAAAAGTAATTAGAAAGAGCAAAGAACGTGAGAGAATTCATCAATATAAACTGGAATCGAATCGTGATAGACTCGAAACCATTTCAGTAAATTCCCGGGTAGGAACCTTTTAGTCAGCCTCCGTTAAACTCCTCACATTCAAAGAAGAGGACTTCTTATCTTTTCTCACTCACTTCAGGAAAATTTTTGAAGTTAATCATTGGGACATAGAGACAAACGGTGCAGCTAAGCTTCTTCCTTTACTAAGCTCACCGCTCCGAGACCTAGTCGCATCATTCCCCTCTGAGGTTACGGTGGATTACTCCACCCTCAAATCCAAACTTCTTACGGCGTACAATATGACGCCTGCTTCTACCAAACCAAATTTCGCCACGTCCGCATCCAACCAAATATAACCTTCCGTCATTTTAGATATTCTTTTTCCTGTACTTTTAATTTTTGGTTAGATGCATCGAAAGTCCCCCACGATTATGAATCCCTGGTAGATTTTGTTCTACGGGATCAGTTTCTGGCATCGCTAGCACCAGAGATCCGCTCCTTTGTGAAGGATCGCCGGTGTAACTCCTTCAAAGAGTGCATAGAAGAGGCAGATATCTATGCGGCGAGCCACAACTTATACCCTAATGAAAATAAAAAGCCTCCCCCTTCATCCCCCAAGAATAAATTTAATAACTCGCGGTTCTCTCTAAAGAACTCTCCAGAATTCGCTAAGGTTACGGGCCCCTTTAACCCCAGAAGTTTTCCTCCATCGGAACCCCTTGACGTCAAGCTCCTCATAACTAATCCCCCAGCGTCAAATATTCCCCGTAGGCCAATTATATGTTTTGCGTGCGGTGTCGAAGGCCACACTCGCCCAAATTGCCCCCCAAATTCCCAACTCTGTGATAATCTCATTCCTCAAGTCCACTAGGTGAATGCTGCTCCCGCTTCCCCTCCAACGCGATCATAATCCCCAGATCCAACCTCGTCTCCCAGTGCCCCAGGGCAACATGTAAATTTCCTCTCGACAAGAATTGTCCACGAAATATTAAATTTGCAAACGAAAGCGTTAATGGGTGCCGAGTCTCAACCCTCGTCCGCGATACCGGGTGCACGTGTATCATGGTATCGACTGAACTTCTTCCCCCGGTGGCTCCCGACCACAAAAAGTTTGTCATAGTCCGTGACTACTTGGGACGCGCAAACTGCTTCCCCATTAAGAACTGTCACCTAGAGTGTCGGTACTTTTCCGGATGGGCTGAAGTCGTGTCAGCCCCTATCCAATTTTGTTCCGTTTTGGGAGGACAGTGCCCCCAAGTCTCGGCTAACCCTATGGCTTAGCCCTTATCACGAGTGCCCAGGCAGAAAAAAAGGTCATGTTAAACCTGCCCCACTTCAGAAGAAGGCCCTAAGCATATCAAAATCCGTTTGTTCTAGATCTCCCCCCCCCCCTTCCAATTCATCCAAGAAATGCTTTTAACGCTGAAGTTAACAATCCGCTCAGCATTCATATCCTTGAACCCTCCATGACAAATTATTGTTCCCCAATAGTTCCGGTACGGAAACCAAATAACTCTTACCGCATGTATGTAGATTTTAGTAAATTAAATCCCGTGACTGTTTTCGATACTAACCGATTCATTTAATGGACAAAAACCTCCACTTGTTCAAAAAAGAAATATTTATTAGCGAGCTCTACACCCGCTAAATTAAATTATAATTGCTCTATATCGATTGTCTACCCTTGTCATTATTATAACCGCCAGCTAGAGATTAACTTATATATAATTGATTATGTTATAGGCTTATTTGTTTCTGGATGTATACATCAATGATGCAGACCGCCCTTGTATAGATGCAATTAGTATTTATAGACCTGGTCCAGGACCAACAATAGCATCTTTGAATTTCCATTTCATTCGTTTTGTTCCTTTTTCATTTTTTGGCTTTTTAGAGCTTAGTGTATGCATATTATTTAATTTTTTCTATTTCTTTTATTTTTATGTCCCCTTTATTGCTCTTATGTTCGGCAATAATTAATTTCCTCTATGTTCATATGTACACGCAGTCGGGTAGACTTAGCTTGTACGCTCGCTCGACGACAGGTGAGGTGTTCCGTGTTTTTGTTTTGTTATTTTCCTTTTCCGCTTACCACGTGACCACGAATTAGTCTGAGGGATGACACTTTTCTCCCTCAACTCCGAAATTGCCAGCTTTTTCGATAGGAGGAAAGTAGCAGAATGAGGTCAAATGGCGGCCACGTGCCCTCCTGTATCGACGTGGATCCGGAGATCACCGCATGGATATGGTGAAAGCAGGGGAACCTAGACGAGAAGGCGACTGACGCTGTTATTACCCACCCCAGCTGTATTTGCCTAGGGAACAATGTCATCCCCCCCCCCCCTCACGCAACCACCTCTCCGCGAGCATGCGGACTTTACTGCTCAAAGATTGGAATCCGTTGGACATTCCAACGAGCGTTATCAAGATTCCCCCTTCCCCCGAAGGAGACGTTGACTTTTCACCTAAGATCGCCCGCGCCTCCTCTCCAGGCGCCTATATAACGCTTCGACTGAGTTTAGAGAACAGCACTCTCAAACTTCCACCTACTCTGATTAAAGAGCTGAAGGACGGTTCCCTCTTTCCTCCAGCAGCGATTTTGATTCAAGTGAAAGCTAAATCGATCCGTGAACTCTGCTCTAGTGAATTAAAAAGGACTGAGAAGGCCTCCCAACTCCGAAAACGACTAGTGCTTCCTCGTATTGAAGCCAGAGGTAAACCAACTTATTCCGTTGCCTTCACCGTACCTCACTTGCCCCTTTTTGGCAACGCACTCATAAGGTAATCGTAACCATTGCTGCCTGCAGATCGATCTTGAATCTGTCTATCCATATTGCTCCATTATTTGTGTGCACGCCTCAGTTAAAATCACCCCTTTAAATCAACAACTGTATCTGACCTCTGTAATCCTTTAATCAACCTACTTGATCGCGTGTGGATCTTTAACCACGTTTTGGTGACCATTCCATTAAAAAACAATTTCTATGTGAATATATATCTTTTTTTAGGTTTTTAGGAAATTACATTTTCGTCATTTTCTTTGTTTTGCAACCCCAACGCATACCAGCTACCTTTTAATCTTTAGCTACACTTGCACTCTGAAATATTTGTTTATAAGGACCCCAGAAAGTAAGAATAAACCATCCTCCCTGGACTCCTATCAATTTCCCCTTTCACTCCCGGTCTTCAACCCACTTTGGGCCAATTCCCCAAAAGCACCCACGTATATAAATATATAGTCTTGCCATTCCACTACAGTGGATTATATCTGAAAATTAAATTCGAACTTTGAATCGATCCATACATACATGTAATTATTGTATTTGAAAGAACAAGTAAACTAAATTTGAAAGTAATATATTGATATATAGAGGTTCCTCAATGATATATTATAGTGGCGTAGGTGACAATTATGTTTCAGTAGCGCGTAGGATCTCGTTGAGAGTGTATATGTATGTTGTGTGATGCGCTCTGTCTAGTGTCTATTGTTTTGATCACATTAGTCTATTTGTAGTTAAGAACAGTTATTTATAGTATAGAATAAATATTTGTACACGTTTTATTCTATTTCCGATCTATATAATATGTATTAAAAATTTAAAACAATATTTACTTATGGCATTTAAACCTTGAGCGCCTAATGAAGTTGAAAACCCTTTGTTTTGCGCACCCTGCGCTATTAGTGAATGATCGTTGCCAACTTATAAGGCTGTTATAATATCTGTTTAGTTTGAGCGAGGAAAGGAAAAGAACCGCAATAGAAAAGACTCGCCAATTAAACAGATTATAACATTAGTAGCGAAGAAGTTAATTGCTATTTGTAAAACGACATAATGCCCTTGTGTCAATAGAGGTAGTTAGAAAAAGAATTTTAAATTATTATTCAAAATATCAGGCTTTAATGAGAAATATTAGTAGGAAAAATGTGACATCATTCAAACAGAAATGTGACGATTTTACCAAAATACTGAACAATCGTTTGATATTTCATGTTGTAAATGCAATAGCTTTAAAAACTATTCTTGTAGCAAATAAAAGCAGGTGCTGCCATTGGAGCAAAGGTATCTGGAAGCCCACCGAACAACAACGAAAATGGCAATTAGTAATATCGATCAAATTCAATCAAAGAAGAATATTTAGAGTGCAGTTTGGAAGAATCGTGAGTATTGTCTCTTAAATTAGCCATTTACTTCGACAGATAACATCAAATTGATTCTTCCTTCATCCAGCACAGAGATAGAATGTGCTGACGAATGTAGCGATTATGAGCTTCCTTCATCCGTAAAGCGCATAGAAGTAAAATGAAAATTTGCATTTACCACTCCATCTAAACGAATAACATTGTCATAATTTGCGTTGGCATCTGACCGTACTGGTGTATCTGATCAAGCTGCAGCTTTAATAACGAGTCCAATCCTTAATTACTTATCGTCAATTGAAGGCAAAGAAAATTCTGTATTAATTGACTGGTCAAAGGTTAGAAGATAGCGTGTCAAAGAACGTAGTACACAGCCACAAGCAATTAGATCGGATAAGCCATTATATTTTATATATTTTGATGGTAAAAAAGATAGCACATTTGTTGTTGAGACCATGGAGGGATCTCATCACAAAAAGAAGATAATGAAAGAGCACATCACTATGGGAGGAGAACCTGGTTCAGAATACCTTGGACTAGAGATATAAGCCATCATTGAATAAATAAAAACCATCGAAAATAGAAAAAGGATGTACTTTCCTAATAAGAGTATATTGTAGGTTTTGGAAGATAAACATCTTGAAGAACATTTAAATAATATACATGTTCCCTTTGTAGGACCGGACTGGCTATTACTTAGGTGATAACAAATTACTTCGCAACTGATGAACTCATTGCTGTGAGATGCGAAGGAACGGCAGTGAATACAGGAACAAAAGGAGGTGTGATGAGAATAGACCACTCACTGCATTAGTTTATTTGCCAGCTCCATGCAAATGAGCTCCCATTTCGCCATCTTGTCAACAATTTCGATGGGAAAACAACGGGGCCATGTGGGTTTGTCGGACTTATAGGGAAACAACCAGATAAATGTGAGACTCTTAAGTGTTGTTGAATTCAAGCCAATTCCTACTAACCTGCCGTCTGCTGACAGAGGAAATATAGGCACCGATCAAAAGGTTCTCTTTGATATCCTTCTATCTACTTGTATCTCACAAGGTAAATGTTCTGCTGAAATGGCTCGTAAGGGTCCTGGAGAAATGTTGCATGCACGATGGCTTACAACGGAAAATCGGATACTTCGATTATATGTTTCGATTTATGACCCTTCTGACACGCTGAAATCTATTTGTCTTGTTCGTCATGAAGGTGTGTGAATCATGCTGCTTTGAAATAAAAGCTAATTCTTCTTCGCAAGATACAGTACTCAACTTCTTCAAGACAGTGCAATCACTCCAAGGGATGAACAAACAAATTAAAGAATTAGTTGCCGTAGTGTTTCAAAGGAATGTTTATTTTGCACATTCGGAAAAAATTCTTCTCTGTATGCTGCAAGATGAAAGAAATCATATCTGGGAACTCGCATGGAGACGAATTATGAAAGCGCGAAAAGATTATAAAGTAAATAAATTCACACGTTCAAGATCAGAGACGTAAACTTTGAAGCTGTCGACTACATGAACCTAATTAATTGGTAACTGACCGTTGTGCCCGAACCTCCGCTGACGAGGACGCTCTCTGAATGATCAACTTGAAGAATTTATCCGTCAACAACTTAAATTGGATATTTCGAAGTTTTCTTGTCAAACACAAGCGGTTGAGAGATGCATCAAACTGGTCACAGAAGCGTCACTAGCAGTTTGTGGAGAAGACAAACGGGACGTCTATATAAGTAGTAGAATTGAATCCAGGAGAAAAATACCCTCATTTAATACCAAGAAGGACTTCGTAACTACATTGAATAAATGGATATTGAATAAGAGTGAAAATTTAAATATTTGACTGTTAATTGTTCAATTTCTTGTATTTCTGAGGGATGATGATGAAATTCTACAGGTTGCAAGGAAACAAACGGAAGAAAAGGAAGGAAAACTTATCGAGTAGTTAATAGATTATTTTTATTCAATAAAATGTAAGTAGAAGTATCGATTGTAAAGTCTTATGGAAATATATTTTTTTAAAAGTTTAAAGAAATAATATACCCGGTATAGGACATAAATATTGATGTAACAACTTTATGTAACGACATTTTGGCTTATTTGTTCAAAATTTCGATTGCGTTGAGGAACCTGAAAATATTAATTTAGAAGTCTGAAATTTCAACACAATTGTTTTTGATTTTGGGTCTACCAAAAAATCAGCGTTTGAAAATGAATTACAAAATTTGCAAAAACCATTTTTTTCAATCCACCCTACTCCGCATCCTTTACCCAAAAGGAGCTAGATGATATACTTTAAGAAATCAGCTTGTCAAAGGCCTTCGCCTAACTGTTGGCATACAGAATTAAGAAAAAAACTCCTCTTTGATAGTGCTTGCATAACTTTCCATTAAGGCATGATGCAGACTGGGATGCAGTCATAATTGCTGATTACTGTTAAAATCTAAAGAGAGACATCACTACCAATGACCAGTCTCTGAGTTGGAAGGAACAAAAGTTTTTGCACTGAATGCTGAACAATAATATCCAATTTAGAAGTACTCACCTTTATCAATGTCTACTATTCAATGTGCACTAATCAATTTTATAAACTTTAATTACTAACTTTTGTTAGTAAACGATTTTTTATATCTTAACAACCTTTTTTTGGTTGAGAATTATTAAAAAAATCAACTGAAAATGTTATAAAATGTAATCAATTTAGTTATAAGATAGGAGAAAACGGATGTCATTTACGGATTCAATTGTACAAAATTGTTCTAAATCATTTCAAAAAACAGAGACGACTTACCAAATAATTATTTTTGTATCCAGTGTCATCATTACTATTAGATAAGGAGGAAATATAACTTGATATGAGCGCCTATGGTATTATTATTATTATTTGGGTAGGAGATATTACACAAAATGGCGGGATCATTAACGTTATATAGGAAGGAAACCTGGATATTAAGATCAGCGCTATTATTAATAGTATTATTATAATGGAGACTAAACCTGAATATGGGCCCCAGCAGTATTACTATTATGATTGTTTATAATTATCAACTCGAAAAAGCCTGTATATGAGGTCAGCACTAGGGAGGAAGGAGGTCACTCTGCCAGGTCCAATCGGCGTCCAACCAGTAAAGTAGACACCAGCAGCAAGCCTTGGAACACCGAATCTCAGCTGGACATCCTTAAAATCTTTACACAACCGAGAAATATAAAACTTCTTTCGTCCAAACTCTAACGAGTCCTAGAATCTGTCTAACAGTGGAAAATATCAGCAAAAGCCAAGGATCTTAATAACAATGGGGCACCATTGAAAGTCTCTTGAGCCTCATATAAAAACTTCTTTGTTTTCCACCATTCCACACATAATTCGTGTACTTAATCTCCCAATTTATATCGTATAATAAATCTTTCTTTTCGTAGCTAGCAGAATGACTACATCATATTCTGCCTCTGATTTCTCACACTTTGTTCTATAAAGAAGGTAATTAACTGCTACACTTTAGCATTAATTAATGTAGCTATAATTTAAGACCATTCAGATGTGATAACATCAATTTCAGACTCTTAATGTGCAAGTATTCAAACTATTTTTCTCTCCTTTTTAATGCCACATTTATTTATAAGAAATTAGATCTTCTCACCCTTTTCTTCTCTTTCTCAGAATATTGCATATTTTTTTAGGGGTGGTGGGATATATTATATAAATAAATATAGGTATCCATGTATCCTTAATTATCATTCCAGTTTCTCAGGCCTCTCACGAGTGAGTGAACAGACTTTGGTAGTGGGTGGTGAGTGGTAAGTGGAACCAAACGCTACATGGCTAGGCGCCTGAATACTGAATTATGTTTGATTTGGAGAAGACCACGGATACTTGTTAGTAATTCTTACCCTTTAAAATATATAAATATTAAATATAAAAATAATATGGAGCGTGAATTGGAGTTGAAGCAATTGCGAGATGTGTTGCGTGAGAAAGACAATAAGAATTGCCAGATGTGAGAGGATAATGACAGTCTGAAAAGGAAAATGAGTGAAATGGAAACTACGAAGGGCGGTCAATAAGTTTTGCAATTCGGATATAAGGAAACGAGATATGAGGAAAAGTATTTGATTATTTTTTAATATAACTACCCTGGACTTCAATAAACTTGCGCCACTTGTCCTTGAGGCTTCGAATTCCCGACAACCAGAAATCTCCCGACTGCTGTTCAATCCACTCCTGTACGGCGAGCTGGACATCTTCATCGTCCCCAAACAGGCGTCCAGGCAGTGCAACCTTGAGCTGGCGAAATAAAAAGTAGTCGCTAGGGACCAGATGTGGACTGTAAGGGGGATGGTTGAGCTCCTCGAATCCGCACTCGCACAGGGCAGCTTGTGCAACTCTGGCCTTGTGGACATTGACGACGTTAAAGTCGATCACGGGGCATGAGGTTTCTAGGGACCCAACAAGCAGAGAGAGACATTGGCCATGGCCAAATTGTCATGGATGATGTTGATAACACTTCCATGTGATATTCCAAGTTCTCCGTCGATTTCTTCGACCTTCACCCGTCGATTTTCGAGGATCGTCCTCTCCACGCGGGCCACATTGTCCTCATTAGTCACGTCTGACGGGCGTCCTGGACGCGGGTCATCTTCAAGGGACTCACGACCATGGCGGAACTCCCTATTCCAGTGAATAATGGTTGCATAGTAAGGGGCGGTGTCGGTGTACACTGCATCCATGCGTTCATGGATCTCTTTTGCCTTCTTGCCTTCCTTGGTAAAAAATTTGATCACTGCGCGCTGCTCAACCTTCTCCATTGTTGAAAGATTTGTCACTGACGATCCACGATCAACTACTGCTGCAGGTCCTGACTTGACATAACTTTTACTAACACCCCCACAAACATCCATCCCCCTTCCTCTGTTTTTCCCTACCGATTCAAAAAACTTATTGACCGCCCCTCGTATTATGGAAGAGAAAATCAGGGATCGCGAAATTTGGATCGAGTAGAATATGTCAGGACAACTCAAAGTAAAAATGGAGAAATGGGCAAGGTTGACAGAAGAGAGAATGAGGGAACTGAGTGTAATTGGTGTCGGAGAGAAATCAGCTTCAGTACTAGGAGGGGACAGAAAAAAGGAGAGATCGAGAAAGGGAATAAATAAGGTCTGATAAAGATTAACCCTCAATCATTAATTGTGTAGCTACACGAAGAGTTTGGGGCATTGAACCATTTCTGAAGAGAGGGACAATAGTTTCGTAAATTAAAAATGGGATCCTTGTACACACTTATACAGGCCTCAAAATAGTTCACATGGTGATAATGAAAGAAGGTGGTAAAATTAACATCTGGAATTCAATGAACCAATTTCTTTCCGCTGAGGTGAGGTAGAGACCATGAGACTCAAACGGAGGAGAAAATTGAGGATAGTGAAGGCTGTAAGTTGCAGAGTCGCAAGTGTTTTAGAAGAAGATTTTGGGCAGAGATGGATCTCCGCAAGAAGGCCAGTATAAAAGTCAGGTTCTTTCTTGATCATTAAAGCTTCAAAGGCATAGCGAAATATTTCTCCCTCAATTTAATTTTCTGTTTCTGAAGGACAAATATGGGACGCCTTAGTGATACATCGCCACGTAAGAAGGAACTAACTCGGATCGGACTGGGTTTGAAGCAAAAAGATGAGTTTAATTTTTTTTCTTTACTGTTATTCTCTTCCTAATCTACTCATATAATACTATAATCCTCTTCTCCTCGTATTATGGAATTTTTCTATTCTCATCCTCTGCTGGTTTGTGCTTTCATTTTTTAAATGGATGGTTCAAATACGCAATGAGCTATTTTGACATTGAAGTAAGTGTATACTGAATTTTTCTTCTTTTTTTTTTTGTGTGTGTGTGTAAAATTTTAGTCTATACTACCGAATTGGCACGTATTACTATCAAACTCAGCTCCTTAGTCACAACTATTTTTTTAATCTTTTTGTAAGAACAATGACCGAGAATGATTGTTTGATAATTTGCATATATGTTTATTCTCTTCTTAGTCCACCAGAGCTCTACCATAGAAAAAAAGGAGAACAAGATGTAATTTAAGATATTAATCGAATTCAGAGAGGAAAAAAGTATAAAATCACTTAAGTTAGAACAAATAATAGAAAAGAAGGATATTAAGTTAATTTGGTGGAAAAATATATTTATATGATAATTTTTAGCTGACAGCGCTTTAAAGGTCAAATTCTAAACCACTCTAACAAAATCACTAATTTTGTTTGATTTCTGCTATATTTTCACTAGCTTTTTTTCTTATGTTTTTTAGGGACAAATTAATTATTTAGGGTAAAAACTCATTTCGACCTTCTATCAGTTACCTTTACTTTTCTCGACCATATTTGCACTTGAACTGGGCGAAAGGTCCTTTCAATTTTGACCTCTTTGTTTAGTCCCTCTAAATTTGCTGATGGCGAAGGCTGTTAAGTAAGCGATTAAATACTTTTCATATTTCGTGAAAAATTGTCACGTTTACTTAAATAAATCGAACCTTTATTATTTTCCATTCTTTGGTATAGATTTTCGGCCTGTTTATTTTTTTCCATACAGGAAACTAAGCAGTTTTCCGTTCTCTCTCTAATTAAAGACAAATTTCTCTGGGAAAGTGGCTCTACCAAATCGAATCTGTCGCACATACCTTTTCCTGCTACCTCACTTAAGTTGATCAAATTATATCTACATTGCTTGCGTAATGCCTAGAGATTTAGAAGTTACAATTCTTTCTTTATAACAGTAAATGTAGGTTATTCATTTTGAGGAACTTGTCTTCAGGAATCAGTTCAGTTGACAGGTAGAAGGTTTTTTTCTTGGAAGTTGACCACGAAGAAGCCCGAGAGAGCATTCACTCGCAAATAAGACGACTTCTGAAAATAGCCCAAAAATAACTGTTTCTACAATTGAGAGCGATGCAGTCGATCGGGGTCCACCAGAAGCTAAACTGAGACTGCCAAAACCGTGATTCTCGAAAATAATGCAAACTTGTTTACGGTTTAGGTTCTGACTAGAATAAACTTGAATTGAAAACTCTTCTTTTATTGGACTGCATCATTAAGGGATAATAAGAGATAGTGCTACTCTGGATAGAAAAGTGAAGAAATGCTCGATTCACTGGGCGAATTTACAAAGGAATTAACACGAGAGACACTTTAGATTATGAATTTAGTAATATTATACTTTAATCTACAAGAAAATGAGGAAAAGAGTATGAATAAAGCGTTTACAGATATTCTTCTAATAATAGGTTCGGTGATGGTTTTCGACGGAGGAGCTTTATAAGTTGCACTGTTTTTTTAAGGTTCTTTTCCATGAGGAATCGATGCACTTGATTAATTTATGGAGCGGGGTCTAAGGAACGCAGGTAGAGCCTCTATAGAGATGACATGCACCTGTACTAGTAGTCGCGATAGGAAGAGAAGGATTTTGAATAATGATATGAGGGCTTATCCGCCAGAACCCTATTAGAACCAGGAAATTACATAGGAGAGAGATGTTTGGCAAAGATGATAGCTCTGCACCAAATCCAATTTCTGAAATCTAAAAAGAGATTTGTCGCTTATGTGATGAGCTGTGCGAGAGAAACTTCCCTGCGGAGAAATCAAGTGCTGCGAATATGCAAAGAAGTCGAAGCGTGTAGAACGGTAATGCAGTGAGAATAGAGCCTTTTTATTCATTAAAGGTGAGGAAAGCATCAATGGCATTCTTAAAGATGTTGTGGTCTTAGTAGGAACGAATGCAGCTGAATTAATAAAGAAAGCTGAAAGAGAATTTGAGAATTTCTGAAGCATTACCAACAGAAGTTTTGAGAGAGATGTCACTAGCAAAGATGGCCCCCATATTTTATACTGTTAATAAAATAGGGCATTGTAAGCGCCAAGGTCGAGATATGGAAGAACAGTTTTAAAGCGAGCCACATCTGCTGGATTGCCGACCACTAATACTTATTTTATATAGGGCAAGTTTCAACAAGTTTTCAGAGAACAGTTAAGTTATCATCTCAGAATTAGGCAGTATATTTCTACGAGTCTCTGCAAACAAAGGTTGAAAAAAGAAGAGATAAATGAACGTTTTAGTGACAGAAATGAAATAAAAATAAGTGGAAGAATATAGAAGCATAACAGAATTTGACCAATTCCGACTTGTGCTGCAGGCCAAAACGTACCACTGCTTGAAAAGATATAACATTCCCCATATAAATAGAAAGAAGGTGCACAAGATGTAAGTTACGAGCGGACCAGGTTTCAAGTTTTTTCAGAGACACCTGGGAATTCGTAGTGGTAGAAAAGAACAACGGAATCAATAAAAGTAAATGCTCTCGAAAGGTTCAAAAGTACCCGAATGGTTTGCTGACCAGCGTCGGTTGCCCAGCAGAGGCGATCTATTACATCTAAGAAAGATAATTCAATGGCTTGCCTCGCTTTACAACCAGAAAAAACATTTTCTTCGGCGGTTGAAAATAAAATGTGATCTAGAATCCGGGCTGACGCCAGCTTTCAACAAATTTTGAGAGAAAATGGATATGAAAAATTTGGGTTGAGCTCAGCTGTCATTTGAATTCAAGTTAGCTGATTTTAGGACAGGACGAATAGCAGAATATTTGAAGGCAACTAGGTAAGGGGTAACATTAGAGAAGAACTAGCGGTAAAGTTTGGATGGGTATGTCTGGGGGAGAATATCTCATTTTTCGAAAGAGAAGAATGGCAATTAATCCTTTAGGAAACATTTGGATGAGAGAAAGAAGTTTTAGACTTGGGATAATTGGAAGTTAGCTAGTATCGTAAAATATATGTGGATATGGACTATATTTTCGATAAAAAATAAAATTGTGCAAGGGAGTAAAGGAAAAGAGAAAGAAATACGAGGGGCGGTCAATAAGTTTAGCGAATCGGTAGGGAAAAACAGAGGAAGGATGACGGCTGTTTGTGAGGTGGTTAGGACAAGTTATGTCAAGTCAGGACCTGCAGCAGTAGCTGATCGCGGATCCTCAGCCACAAATTTTTCAACAACGGAGAAGGTTGAGCACCGCGCAGTGATCAAATTTTTGACCAAGGAAGGCAAGAATGCATAAGAGATCCATGAACGCATGGTTGCAGTGTACAACGACACCGCCCCTTCCTATGCAACCATTATTTGCTGGAATAGGGAGTTCCACCATGGTCGTAAGTCCCTTGAAGATGACCCTCGTCCAGGACTCCCGTCAGACGTGACCAACGAGGACAATGTGCCCCGTGTGAAGAGGATGATCCTCGAAAATCGACGGGTGAAGGTCGAAGAAATCTACCGAGAACTTGGAATATCACAAGGAAGTATTATCAAAATCATCAACGACAATTTGGCCATTTCTAAGGTATCTGCCCGTTGGGTCCCTAAGAAACCTCACGCCCCATGATTGACTTCAACTTCGTCAAAGTCCACAAGGCCAGAGTTGCATAAGCTGCCCTGCGCGAGTGTGGATTCAAGGAGCTCAACCATCCCCTCTACAGTCCAAATCTGGCCCCTAGCGACTACTTTTTATTCTTCCAGCTCAAGGCTGCTCTGTGTGGACACTGGTTTGGGGACGATGAAGATGTCCAGCTCACCGTCCAGGAATGGATTGAATACCAGTCGGGAGATTTCTGGTTGTCGGGAATTCGAAGCTTCAGGGACAAGTGGCGCAAGTGTATTGAAGTCGAGGGTAGTTATATTGAAAAATAATATAAATACTTTTCCTCATATCTCGTTTCCTTATATCTGAAGTGCAAAACTCATTGACCCCCCGCCCTCGTATCGGATAGTCATGAAATTACAAAAGATCTTGAACATGTTATCTGATTTGTTTTCTGAAATGATCCGGTTATGGGCCTCAAGAGAGGCCTTCGGGAGGGAGGTTCATGCATGAGTAGGGATCCAGACTATATTCATTGGTTGCAAATAAGGTTTTGATATTATCGCCTTTGAAGATAAATCTATCCGAAGTTCTAAGAGGGACCATATGGTAAAATATATCACCATTTTCTTAAATATAATTGGGATATATCTATAAAAAAAGTGCTGAGCGTTATTCTATAAATAAAAAGTGAATTAATTGCGATAATGAAAAATACCAATGTAGATATTATATAGGAGATTTTAGAGTTTGAGTTCCTAATATATATCGTTAAAATAAATTATATCGTGGCATGCAGGTCGGCCAGAGGATCGCGTTGTTTTCAAACATTTTGGCTATTAATTAAGTTAAAACTAACAATTATCTGGTGTGAGTTCCATTTTTTCGAAATTCAACCAATATATGGGATCGATTAATTGATTTAATTAACAGTAAATTCCTGTATCTAAAATCAAACGAACCAAAATATTACGAAGTGAATCTATTAATTGAGTAATAGGTTTTTGCGGTTTTATCAAATTTATTCATTACCATTAACAATTTTAGATAAACTTAATTTTTAATTGATAACAATATACAATTTAATTAATAATGTATTCTCCTTTGTTATTTATGACTTCATCCCAATATTCAACTAGTTTTTCGATGCCTCTACAATATAAATCTCTGGATCTTGACTCAAAGAATTCGTCTAACCAGGTTCTTAATTCCAAATCAGTATTGAACGAAACGCCGAGCAAATTGTTCGATAGCGATTGGAACAGATGGAAATCCGATGGAGCTAAGTCTGGCGAATATGGAGGATGCAGGAGGATTTCCCAATTAAGCGTTTGGATGGGTCTTTTGTCATATTGGCAACTTGAGGACGAGCATTATCGTGTTGCAGAAGGACTCCATAACATCGATGAGGATGCTTTTCACGAATAGCTTCAGCGAGTCGATACATTTGTTGAACGTAGAGTTCTGCATTAAAAATCTCGTTGTTCGCAAGGAGCTTATAAAGAATGATGCCTTCACAATGTTACCACGCACACAGCATCGTCTTTCGTGGATGAAGTCCTTGCTTTAGTTGCGGAAGTGTTTTTTTTGTTGGGGCTAAGCCATTGTTTTCGATGGTTCATGTTGACATAAACACACCACTTTTCGTCGCTAGTAATGATGCGGTAAAGAAATCTGTCCTTATATCCACGAGTATCCTTGGGACGAGCCAGCAAACCTGCGGCAAATCGTTGAGGGGGAAGTTTGTGTCTTTTGCTCAAAGCGTGTGGAACCCATGCACCAAGTTTTTGAACTTTCCCCATCGAATAAATGTGATTCACTACAATTTTATGATCACACGCCAATTGTACAGCCAATTCTCTAGTCGATTGAAAAGGATTTTCATGAAGAATGTCGTTCAATCGATCTTCATCCAACTTAATGGGGCGACCAGAACGTTCTTCGTCACTAAGATTGAAATGACCGTTTTTTAAAAGTGAAAACCACCATTGAGCTGTCCTTTCTGATAAAGCATTTTCTCCGTACGCAGCACAAATATCGCGAGGAACTTTGGCTGTGTTTGCCTTGTTCCTGTCTCGATTGAAAATGAATAACAACAAGTGTCGAAAATGCGCCTTTCTTTCAACTTGACATTCCATTTTGAGGGTACAGAACAAAAATTAAATTAACGCAACTTTTAAATAAACCGCAATGACTTATTACTCAAATTCAAGACGTATCCTAAGCAAAGGCCTAATAGTCTATTATGTTAAGAGACGTAGCCTAACCTTTTCAAATTTTGCCCTCCTTATTTATTATTGTTTCTTAATATGTGCACAAATCACGTAAACTAAACTTAAATGAACGCACCATGAAAAAACCGCAATAATTTATTCCTCAACCTAATAATTTAGACAAATCAAGAGAATCTAGGAAAGGGAATATAAATCAGCGAAACGCTAGAGACACTGATTCTTTCTAAATATTCTTAAAAGGTTTTTTCACGAGTGTTCTCTCCTATTTGTGCTTGGGCCTGGTAATCTTTCTCTTCAACGCTTCCAGTTAGATATTTTAAATTGGGATTAAATTTAAAACGTTGAAACCATCCATGAAATGCAGAATGATTTACAGCCTTATTTTTCACTATAAATAAAGTAATATTAGAATATAAACCTAGGGCTTCTAGGTGGAAAGAAAACAAAATTTTATGAGAAAAACCAATATTTCTTCTTCATAATAAAGTCAATCATTCTCTACGATCTTCTTCCAACGATTAACCAGCATCCGAATGTACCCGAGATACCAGTTAGATGGATTTGAATAAAAGACCGTAAACAAGCTAGCTTCCTTCACTCCATCAAAAGTGTTGAAGCGCTGTTGGCGGATAAAGTGTGCCATTGAGCGGAATAGTCCATAATCACTCGGAGCATCATTGCGACTGAATGGTGGATGTGGAAGAATTTCCAACCTGTGCTTCAGTTTAAACTTCTCCATAGTCAACCTGTCAGTGTGTGACCCCGCATTGTCTTGATGAATTAAAGCCTGACCTCAATTGATCAAAGCAATATAATCCTTTTTTAGTTTGTCGAACACGCGGTCTAGCTGCTGGCAACTCAGATTAGAGATCATAGCGAAACCATGTGGACCCAGCTCGAAATAGAGCACTCCTTGGAAATCCCACTGGACAGAGATCATAATTTTCTTGTTAAACCGATTCAGTTGTGGAACAGATCCGGAATTTTCACCTAACGAAGCCCTTTTCAGCTCCAAATCGCGATTAACCTAGCACCCACAAATCTCAAATGATACGAGTATGGCAATTTGCCTAAAACTTACGAAAAAATACGGCTGCTTACAGAAGGTTCAACTTTTAATCATGCCACTAAAACCTCACTGTTAATGGTTGATTGTCGGCCAGAACGTAGTTGATCATTGTGGGTTACATTCCTGATGCTAAAGCGTTTGTACCACTTCGATACCTTTGCCTGACTGACTGTGCCTTCTCCATCAGTATCGGAAATTTCCGTCACAGCAACTCTTGTAGAAAGTTTTCGCTTGAAACTATAGCAAATCAAAACTCTAATTTTTGAGTTTCAGATTACTTGGTTATCTCACGGTTTTGTTCAAAATATTTTCTATATATATTACCTTTAATATCATATTCACCATTCTGAAGGATGGCAGATTTGGGGATTCTTACCACGCAATAATTCATCAAAGCAATCCAGTTTTGCAACCTTTCGAAGCCAGGTTCATCGTTTTTTGAAGAAGATTCTGAAGAGACAGTGACAGCCTGAAGGGATATTGATTTGCCACCGTACAAGAACAAACTCATTTCCCATCCACCCTTCTAAGGGCGAGTAGGTTAGGGAAGTTCAAAGTCTCCATAGGTACTCACTCGAGCAGGCGCCATGACTGAACCGGGCGGCTAACTCGGCGCAGGCTACGTCTTAGGCAGGTACGTAGGGCTACCGACTTGCTAACTGAATAAGCCGGCTAGATAACCGGATATAGCAGCACCGTTTATCTACTTTCAGCATTCCATCATCTCTTTTTTCCCTTTTCGCCTTTTAGTCAATGAAGATGACAAAGAAGAACGGGTGGCAATTTTGAAATCCACCGGGACCAATGCTATACAGTGCAAAAGGAAGAGTTCAAGAAGAAAAAAAGCGAAGGACGAAATCGCCCATCGAAAGGGAAGCTTACTAACAAAGAAAATCAAAATAATGGACATATTAGGAAACTAAAATTAATAAGTCACAACGTCGCTGGACGGAATGATAAGAAGTTCTCTTTAAGTTACGCATAACTAAAGGAAGATCCGGATATAATTCTGCTCAACGAGATACATTCACTCGTATATTGACCCCAAGAAAAATAAATTAACCTATTGAATTATTTTGAACTAACTAAAACCACAAACAACGTCAAATTTAACAGCGTTGCAATGTCAGTACGGAACGATTTAAGCTTCAAGAAGCTGAAAGATCTAGACGGAGCTTTCTTGGCGATTAACGTAAGAACATCAACTGATAACCTTATAGTAGCAACCACAAACTAACTCCCAAGGGAAGAGTTCTTTCCTTTCCACAATTACACGGAAGAATTCGGACATTAAAAGAAAAATAAGTACCCTAGAAGACCTTATGGTCCATACAAGGAGGGTACTTTTGACGCAATCCTCGAAGGTGTTCGTTGGCAACCTCAAAGATCACTCGCGAGGATCTTGAGAGTGATTTCGCAAGACTTTATCTAGTCTTGACTTGAACTGGTCAACAGATTCACTGTTAACAACTTCCGTCGGAAGTGCATTCCAACTACCACAGATACTGTATGTGAAGAATTTGCCACAAAGATCACGGTGTTATCGCTTCAATTCAAGTTTGTAGCCGTGATTTTTTGTTCTCCACTCGCTGAGCTGGATAATATCCCCGTAGTCCAGTCTGTCAAAGCCTCAAAGTATTTTAAACACTTCGATAAGCTGGCCAGGTATTTTCCGGGTCTCCAGCGAGAACATATCTAATTCCCTTAATCTATCTTCATAACTTTTATGTCTGATAGAGGGAATCAGTTTGGTTGCCCTGGCTTGCACGCGTTCCAATCTCGCGATGTCCTTTCGAAATGAAGGACTCCAAAATTGTACGGCATACCCCAGGTGCGGGCGGACGAGGGAGTTGTACAGACACAGTACTATCTCCTTGTTTCGATATCCAAACTGGCGCTTTATATACCCTAACATCCTTTGGACTTTCTTCTCCACCTCAATACACTGTTTCGAGAACTTGAGGTTACTGGTGATAGCTACACCCAAGTCTTTCTCAGTGTCACTCGATTCAAGAGCAGTGCCCTTAAGGATATAGAATGATTGGAGATCTCGGTGGCCGATATTCATCACTTTGCATTTGTTTACGTTGAAAAGCATTTGCCACGTATCAGACCACTCCCCAATCTTTCGAAGATCACCTTGCAGGCGCGCAGTATTTCCATCCTTTGCAACGTTCATACTAAGCTTGGTATCGTCGGCAAATTAAGAAATCTTGGAAACCATGTCACCGTCCATGTCATTGACGTAGATGAGGAATAGTAGTGCTCCCAGGACAGAACCTCGAGGCACCCCGCTAGTAATGGCACCCCCTTAGAAGCCTGTCCATTCAAGACCACCCGTTGCCGTCTGCTACTTAGCCAGTTCTCAATCTAGCCGGCTACTTTTGCGTCTATGCCTAGCGCTTGCACTTTTCGGAGAAGGCGGTGGTGTGGGACCTTACCAAAGGCTTTCTGAAAGTCTAAGTAGACCACATCCGCCACCTTGTCCAGATTGTGCTCACTGAAGACGAAGTGGAAGAATTCCACAAGGTTCGTCAGACATGACCGTTGCCTTCGGAAGCCGTGATGGGAACTTCTCAGTAGCAGGTTTGACTCTAAATGCGACGTCATTTTGCCCACCATCATGCTTTCCATGAGTTTACCGACTATCGAGGTCAGACTGATAGGTCGGTAGTTCGACGGTTGGCTACGGTCTCCTTTCTTGAAGATAGCAGTCACCTCCGCTTCACGCCCTTCTCTAGAACGCATTCGGTCCAGATGGACATGTCGATGATTGCGCTCAGGTGTCGTGACACTTGATCTAGCGCTTCTTTTAACACTTTAGGTAGAAACCCATTCGGGCCAGGTAACCTATTCGTCATTAGGTCAGTGATCTTTTTTATTTCTCCTTCGGTGAAGTCTATATTCTCCAGCTTTTCCCCCGAGTAGGAATCTATTGGCTGGGGGATGAGACCACACTCTTCAGTAAACAGTGAAGAGAAGTAGTCGTTGAGGAGGTTAGCATTTTCTGCATCTGAAGTGCTCTAATTCCCTTTTCTCATTCCTCAAAGGGCCAATCGTTCGACGGATTGGTTTACGGCTGTTTACATATCCAAAAAACTCCTTGGGATTCTCTTTACAGAGTTTCGCCCCCCGGAGTCCCTCAGACTGCTTAGCCACCCTTTTGCTGGACTTCACTTCCGGGCTAGCCTCCGGTATTCATCAAAGTCACCCGAGATCTTCGATTGCCGGTACACATTTCTCTTCTCCCTAATCAGTTGGCCAATTTCTCGATTAAACCACTTTGGTTGAACAAAAGACCGATGGGGTCATTTCAGAGGGATGAAACGCGATTGAAGACTCATGAATATGGTTTTGAAACCGTTCCACGAGTCTTCAACAGCCTTGCACACTCTTACTCTCGCGTCAGTCAGTCCAGCATGATGACCTGCAAATATGCTCTTCTCAAATCAAGTTTCCTCGATTTAGTAGTTGCAGGCCCTGCCTTCGGGACTACAAATCTAATTTTTCGTGGCCACTGCCACCGAGCTCTTCGCCAACAGAGAGGTCATCAACTATGTCACCCTTTAGAGGTAAAAACCAAGTCTAGGATATTGTCGTCTCTCATTCGCTCCCTCATACATTCAGTCAGGAACCCGTTGTTTGCGAACTCCCTTAGTAGTGCGTTCTCGCCATACGGTTCTCTGGTTTCCCAGTCAACTAGTGTGTTGAAATCCCCCATGACGATACACACTCTGTCTTTTTCAAGTTTGCCCAAAAGGTGGTACAGACTTATGTCCTGTTCTAAGAGTTGAGCAGGAGTTCTGTAAAGCACCAGGGTCGTGTATCTGACAAGGCCTATCTCTAGGTCAAGACCTTGTAGCTCATGGTCGGATACGATGTTGCATTTCGTCGAGTTGAGAGTACCCTTGACATATAACATCACACTGCGACCCTCTCTGACTGGCCTATCTTTCAGGATGAGCTGTAACCGGGAATCGTTAATTCACCTTCAAAATCTCGGCTTGAGGTTTTTATCCACGACTCAGTTATGGCCCCCATCTCAGGTTCTTCTGTTGCTACGAGGCCCCGGAGCTCAAGAAACTTATTCCTGATTGACCTCGCATTGAACAGAAGAACTTTTAGGGAGTTCCCTAGTGTAGAACTCCCTACGCTCTTCCGTTTTCCGGCTTCTTTTGTGTGGCAGTATCTTTCTTTGCCACATCTAAGAACGTCCTTCCAGGAGTGACACGGGCATACTGACTCACGTCCACCTTCACTCTGGGTCGTACGCTCCTCTGCGTCCGCTCCACGACATCATGGATTAAGTTACAGAGCACATCCTTCCCCTTGAATGAAAGGTGCACTCCCTCCCTTTGGTAGAGGTCATTTTGACGGTAAAAAGCACGCTAAGGGGCTAGAAAGAAGACCCCCTCCGCCATACAGAGGTCGGAGAGATCCTGGTTCAAGGTGACGTTTCTTGAGTGAGCTTTCCGGCTAGGACCTCTTCTTGAGAGCATCTCTACAACGACCCGTCTTCGAGTTTTCAATCCGCAGTCGTCCACGGCTCCCATGACCGTGCTGAGAATGTTCTCACTGGCGCCTACTTTGCCTCCTCGGAGGTAGAGGTCATTACCACTCACCATCAGGGCAACGAATGAATTCTCTGAGATCTGAGATTTCTCAGCCTCTAAACTGATGTGGTGGTTTCCCCGTCATGGCTGGCAGCATACCTTCACACTAGTGCGAATGCGGGCCGCTAGCAGGGACTGCAAACCTCGTGCTTGGAAATCGCCCACAAGGGTAATCCTCGGACATTTCCATGCAGAGGTTTGAGGCTTTCCTTCCGAAAGCGAACTCTCAGTTCCCTCTTTCTTCTCCATCTTATTTTTCTTGCTCTTCTTTTTCTTCTTCTTCTTTTTCTTCTTCTTTTTTTCTTATTCATCTTTCCCCCCTATCTTTATTTTCTATATACTCTCCTGTTTCTACCTTTTATTCTTCTGCTTCTACTTTATCTTTTGTTTCAACTTTCTCTTCTTCTGCTTCTACTTTATCTTCTGTTTCAACTTTCTCTTTTTGTTTCTTTCCCTTCTTTTTCTTTTTCTTCGCTGGTTTATTGGTAGCATGCGAACCTAACTCAGGGGGTAATGCTGCAGATGCAGTGTTTACTACAGGGCTTGAGGTTAGCTCTGCTATCCTGACCTCGAGCCTGCGAATCAGTCCAGCGTGTTCCAATTTCAGGCTGTTAATTTTCTCCTCCAACTTCCTAGACCTCTCCTTGGAAGCCCGGCATGTTTCTTTTAACCCCTTAATTTGGCCGTTTAGAATACATCAGTGCAGGAACTGTCGGGTGACATTTTGAATAACATCTCTCCGGGAAGTCCACGCAACACTTATCTATCTGGCATATTGCGCACGTGTATTTGAGTGCACCTAGTCCTTTCTTGCCGGTAATTTTGAACACTTTATCACAGTAGAAGCTTTTCGACCAATCAGTAAATAAAAAAGGGTGGGGTGGGGATTTCTCCCCGCCTGAGTTGCTCCCGCCTATCCTTTGGAGACTTTTCGGATCTTTCAGAAGGCACGCTCCATATGGTCCTGTTCGTCCGACCGAGTCGTCAAACTTCTGCGTACCGTGGCTCCTAACCAAGCAGCACTGATGATCCCCGAAGGGGCCATTGATTTCTCACCAGGTGAAAAACGGAGCACACCCCGTACTAAACTTCTACTAGTTCCCTTCACGACGGCCAAGATCTCGGAGCAGCGTTCAATAGATATCCCGCCACACCAAGAGACTCGACCCAAGGCTTTTTATTGGCCTGGCAACCAACCTAGGAACAAAGGGACGTCACCTCGAACGATGATACCAGAGGCACCCGTCAACGGTTACTGGGAATGTTCAATGAATTCCGCGCCAGGGAAGAGGTTAACGGGGCAGTACTCTCATCCCATTTATCGTGCCTAGGACACCTCTAGTCCTAGTCTCTCGCAACCAGTGAGCGTCGATTGGCGTTGCTTATAGAGGTTTCAAAGCCTCTGTTCTGACGCATGAGGTACCTGCAAGGTCCATATATTTAGAAAGATGGGAAAAAGGGTGAGAATGACTTGATAGTAGTAAAGTTATTTTTTTAGTTGTTTTTTTCTTTTTATACAATAAGTGGAAGAGATAGGATAAAAGTGAAAAAGGAGAAGAATATAGTAGAAAAAAGAATCCTGCACTTAGTCTGGAACCTCGTTTCCGACCAAATCGACAAGGGAAGCCCGACCAGGAATACCCAAAAGAGAGGTACCCCCACCGACATAGCTCGAAAAGTCAAAGGTACACACAAGCTCTCTTCACGCGACAAAGGAGCGTCACCTCTCTGAGAGAGTGATCTAAACTCCCGGTATGGATACTCAGGCTATACTCAAAACTTCAATGAAGAGGGAAATAACTTAGACACACTATTAGATAGAAAGATAACAGTTTCGGCAACCCTGGACCCCCTATTAAACAAAATCATGGAGAAGGGGCCTCCATCAACTAGCGACCACGAAATGATAATCATTACTCTATCTTTAGACCATTTTCAAGTCAGGTGCCTCCTCCGCCCCCAATGTAGTCGTACAGGAACGCTAACTGGGCTGGCTACTCGTAGGATCTGGCCAGACACCAGCAGAGAGATATAATAGAGGCAACGCTGGAGGAAATAGATCAGAAGTAGGATGACCTGATGGAAGGGCTAATCAAGGCTGAAAAGAATACCTCCCCATTATTGCTCACAAAACATTATTGGCCCCAATCAGGACAGCTCAATTGTAAACCTTGAAAAGCAATACATCATCATAAAAGAAACCATAGAACGAAATGAACCTCAAAGGAAAGACAGGGCAAGAAAGCGACATATGAAAGACGGCCTCATAGCAACCGCTTTTGAAAGAAGTGCAAGATGCGACCTATTCGTAGAAGATCTGGACAGCAATCTAGACCCTACCAGACTTGCCACAAAATAAATAAAACTAGAGAAAAGAGAAAACCAAAGACCAGAATCGAATTCCAACAAGAATTGGAGAGGCAAAAGAGCCCCATGATGTTGAGGCAGCATTCTGCGAACACTAGGGGAAGTTTGATATCTCTCCCGACAAAAACGAGGACTTTAATAGAGACCACGAAATGAGAGTAGTGGAAGGATTAGAACTTAACCACCACGAAATTATCCTCAATAACGCTTCATCACCAACGCTTCTAGCAGAACAAGGCATCGAGCTGATTACCCTTCTGGAACTGAAAAGAACGCTCCTGGCTCCCAAACAGACGGGGCCCGGTGAGTAATGCATAACAAAGAAGAATGTGATAAGATCGCCAAACTCCTATTTGAAATTATTATAGTAGTACTGATTACGCCACGCCTAGTGCAGGCTATTTCCCAGACGTGATGAATAAGGGAAAGATAATTTTCCTGCCAAAACCCGGCAAGCCTACGGAAAGTCCAGGGAATTTCAGGAAAATTACATTGCTTGAGACATTGGTGAAATTATTGGAAAGAGATTGCTCTAGTCATGAATCTTGAAGAAAGATCGCAAATACCATGTAACCAGCACAGATTTAGAAAACCCAGGAGTACCGAAATGGTCCTAGTTTAAACAATGGCCAAATTTCAAAAGGAACTATACAGATATTGTACTTAGGAACGTCCAAAAGACTTTTGATAAAGTTTGGAGGATCGGCTTTAAGTACAAAATGAGAACAGTGGTGCTACTCTCAGCCATAGTAAAATGCCTATTCAACTATGTCACAAACAAATCTGCTTATATTTCAGTGGAGGGTTACGATGGCTTGAGCTTCGAGATCCCTCACGGTGTTCCCCAGGGGGGCTGTATAAGTCCAACTCTCTATAGTATCTACACGATGGACTTACCGAGACCAGTAAATGACTCTAGAAGATATACACATTTTACTGATAACATTAAAACAGTCGCAAACAGCGCGTATAGGCATTCCCCAAACATGGCAAAAATTAGGGCGGCCGAAATCGCAAACATTAGCGAATTTGACCGAAAATGGTAAATCCGCACGAATGCGGAAAAGTTCTCCATCATCCCAATAGGGAGACGCAAAATCTCTTAAGTGCAAATAGATCAAAAAATATATCGTTAAGAAAACGAAGAAAGAGTTTTTGGGCTTAAGATCTGCCAACACAGCTATGGAAAACAAGTCACGGAGAAAATTAATCTAGCAAAGGTGCATTTAATCAAATTATTCCAATTAAGAGGCTTGAAGGTAGAGAATAAGAAAAGGGTATATAATGTTATCTGCATAGCCACACTGCTCTACCGAGCTTTCCCAAATAATAGACTCCTCAAAACAAATGCTTTAAAACTCCAGAGGGTTTAAAATGCAGCAGTCTATATCATCACGAACACCAAAAGGAGAGAGTGTAAATGATTAAGAGGCCTCAGAGTGAAATAGAACTTCCAACAACGAACGTGTACCTAAAAACAGACCTTGCAAGGTTTGCGACAAAGTTGACAATATACTAAACAAAAAAGAGAAAAGATCGATAGAAATCCCACTAAACCACAGGATCTACAACCGAGGGAATTTTAGGAGCGGGAAACCCGAAACGAGGGAAGAACCGCGCCCAATATTTACAGTTATATGAGATTGCAGAGCAACTGCCTAAAACTTCAAAAGGGAATAATCTGCAATAAACAGCTAAAATAAAAACGAGAACAAACGAAGCACTATAGAGGCGTGAGAGACTCCATCTGAGAAAATATAAGAATGAAGAGAAAGAATCAGCAAGAAGAATCCAAGAGATGGCTGGTCACCCAGCAACTAACACCTCTCACTTATTTCCCTTGACCACTTTACCTTAACACCTACTGTCCACTTTACTCTCAGCAACTATTTTTATTTTCTATTTTTTTTAAGACCTAAGACGTTAGACATTCACCATTCTGCCGCGAAGATAACCTACTAAGAAGGTCTAAAGACAACTAGGCAAATAAATAATGCCTCTTACGAGTAATTTTCCTCGCCTAAAGTCACCAATTAAATTATAGTTAAAGCTATAAATAAGCAGCAATTTAAATTAAACAATGCAGCCCTCGCTATCGACTTTAATGAATCCTGCATAAAAAAATGGCATACTTCCAAAATATGTATATAATATATATATATATATATATATATATATATATATATATATATATATATATATATATATATATATATACAAGGTGTCCCAGAAAAAAGTTAACCGTACTTTGAATTAGTATAACTCAAAATCTATTAGAGATTTTTGAGTTTTGCAAAACAAACCAAATTTACCAACTATTTATCTGTCGATCTTTGAAATTTCATTAAATTCCCTCTTACAATATTGCTACACTAATGAGTTTAGTGGAGGCTATCAAAATTATGTTTGCGCAAGGAAGTAAAATAATGAAGCTTCGAAGTTTAAAAATCAACAAATATATTTAAATTCACTATTTTTAGCAGAAACACCTCTTCATATGAGTAATACAAATTCATTTTTTAATTTTCTAAGAACCGTTTCCTTCCACATGTCCTCCATTTCTTTCTAAGCACAGTTGCGCTTTTGTCCGCATTGATTGAACAACTTTTTTGATTAACTTGTGATTTTCCTTAAGTCTATTGATTTCACGTGTGATACTATCTATTAACTGGTTGATGCTTTGTGGTGGAGTAGAATACACTTTATGCTTCAGATACCCCCATAAGAAATAATCGCACGGTGTTAAGTCAGGGGATCTTGGGGGCCATTCAATTGCATGATTTAGCGCAACAATGCGGTTGTCAAAGGTTTTTCTTAGTTTTGTTCTTACAGCAAGCTGTCTATGAGCTGGTGCGCCGTCCTGAATCCACAAAAGTCTATTGAATTGATTGCTATAAACCAGGCAGAACCATTCAAGTTATTCTCGTAAAACAATGGGCTGACAAGATAGCCATTCCCGCAAATTCCGATCCACAGAGACACTTTCTGTTGACAAATACGTGTGTCAAAGTTGAATGCTGGGGGGAGGGAGGTTCAGCGGCGCATATTGCCAAATGTTATGTCTATTTACTTTTCCATTCATTAAAAAGGCTGCCTCGTCACCAATCACAATGTTTTCCAATAAAAGAGCAAGTTTATGGAGAAGTCATTCGACAAATTGTCTACGACAAGAAAAATCAGCTTCAAGAAGCTGGTGTCTTGCATGCATCTTATAGGGATACCATTTTAAGTGATGCTTAATAATGCGGTTAAATGATGACTTTGACAATTGTAACCTATTCTTTCTAACTGATACATGTGAATTTTGAAGAAGTGTCATCTGAACATTTTCGATATTTTCTGTTGTTCTTATGGTTCTCATACGACCCGAACGACATTTATTTAGATTTAAGCATGTTCCTTCATGTTGGTATTTGCGAACATTTTTCCAAATTGTAGGCTTGCTTGGTGGGTGCCTACCTGGAAAACGTTGTTCAAATGAATCTTGTACTTGTTTATTACTGTCAGTCTTAATAAAGTTTGTGACTACAAATACGCGTTGATATTTTGTTAACTGCATGATTAAAAAAGTTCTATGGAAGTAAACTTTTACACAGAAACGCTTTAATTTGCTTACTAAGCAATAATGATGAGACCATACCACAGCGTGGCTGAAAACCACTGTAAAATGGCCTAGGCTTTGCTTGAAGAATCGCACAGTGACGTAGGCTACCTAGGTTCCCTACGCTTCTCTTTAAAGGGCACGGTGGCCTAGCCTTCCTAGGCTTCGTTTCATTATTTTACTTCCTTGCGCAAACATATTTTTGATAGCTTCCGCTAAACCCATTAGTGTAGCAATATTGTAAAAGGGAATTTTATGAAATTTCCAAAATCGACAGATAAATAGTTGGTAAATAAAACATTTTTTGCATACCCCAAAATCTTGTATAGTTTTTGAGTTATACTAATTCAAAGTACGGTTAACATTTTTTTCTGGGACACTCGGTATATACCTAATATAATATATATATATATATATATATATATATATATATATATATATATATATATATATATATATATATATATATATATATATATATATATATATATTTATATATATGTGTGTCTGTGTACAAAAGATTTACACAAACCGCTGACTACATCCTACATATATTATCTAAGGAATGGGATTCTTTAACTAGAACAAAAGTTACATTTCTACTTAATACGTGTTTATAGGTTGGTAAATCTTAGCTCAGTTACTGAAACGCACCAGCTGTCTCTGAGTTCTACACCCATTCCATAGAAAGAAACAAGAAACGCAGATTTATTTTCTTGTATACCTGTTTACATATAAAATCATATATAAACTAAGTATCAATCATGGCCAAATTTTCCGAACCACATGACAAATTAGAATATGCTCTACTTCGGAACTATCTTATCAAAACTATGAGCAGATTGAGATTTGTCATCTACTCTTTATATGAAAATACCAGAACGATCGTGTATGACCGGTATGTGACCACCTTTTTCTCCGAAGAGGTACCTAACAGAGGGAAGAAGCAGTTCATCCGGAAACTGCACATACTCGTGAGGCGTGAGAGCGCCTTCAATTTCGAAAAGATCCCTGGGCCCTGCGAAAGTAAAACATCCCCACTTACCACCTGTAATCTTGCCACTTGTCTCTCGAAATTTATTTGTTAGTGTATATGCAGTATACCTCTCTCTCTCCTTAAGGATTTTTTTCCAACTTGAATGCTGAGAACAAATGTTTCCTCTCCAGCCAGATTTATCCGTGTGTGCATTTATTATAGTAACGTAAGATACCCTAACCTAACCTTACCTAAAATTATAAAGACAAAATAGAGGAAATAATTTTGTTCGCCAAAATCGGCATGAATTGTATTTTCTTCATTAGGCTGTGTGTTAACTGGTTCAATTCTTCGCAGATAACGGCTTATTCATAAATACACGCACATATATAATACATAGGCATGGTGGTTTGACGCAGCTTCTGGATCGGACAGCTGAGGCAAGTCTTACTGGCGTTGGGGCCTCATGACCAGTTTAGATGAGAACTGAACATACTTCCTCTTTCTCATTCACTGACTGAAAATTCTCTTCTTGGTTAGAAGAGCCAACCTCATTTTATTTCTCTCAAAACACTTTTATTTTCATTAGTAATGGTTTCTGGCATTGGAGATTTCCGTGAAAAAATGTTTAATATTATTACCATAAAAAATCGCAAAAAATTCATTCTTTCTCGAAATTTGTGACTAGGAGAACAGCAAGGAATGGAAGAAAACACTTGTTGAAATGAGATTCGTTCATTTAAATTCGTTCGTTTGCCAATACTAAATAATAATATTAACATATTTTGGTTTCTTTTCTTACACTTGCAATTTAGGCAACTTCTTTTAGTAACTTCTAAGCGCGGTTTCCAAGCAGACCACTAATCATGCAACAAATGGTAACCTAGTCCCTCCTACATTCCATCAATTGGGCAGAAAAAAAATCGGCATTGCTAGGTGAGGCCCACTGATACCTGATTAGCCAAAGGAACATTTGGGATATAGTCGATTATCAATGAGCAGCCTCAGGCCGGTGTACAATAACTAATTTAGAAATCTGCCTTTTCCTGCTCTGATTTCAGTCCATTGTTTGTGATAATATGTTGATATAACTTTGTAAGTAATTGATATGTTGCTGAAAATTATAAACTAATTATCTTGCTCTTCCTTAAATCTTCTTTTTCGCTTCTTAAAATAGAAGAATCACACTTGTTAAGACTTGCCTTCAAAATCTTTCTTGCGATTAAACATCTTTTCAACGGACTAGCTCGTAGGTAGGCAGGCTTTTAATCCCTAATTTTTACCAGGCCAATTATAACATCTTCCTCTCATGAAGCTCTGATATTTTTCATACACTCAAGTACATGATAATTATTTTTACTGGTCGAAATTTCTTGTCCTTTATTCTGAAAATGTCATATGGCGTTAAGGTATTCTTTGCTATCGTATACTTTCTTATAAACTGTTAGGTTTTTTCCCTAGTTATTTAACTGTTATTGATTTTGTTTCCTGTTCATACTTTACTGCTATTATTTGTTGCGTACCAATTGCAAGTTGTTGTTTCATCTGTTTTTATTGATTGGCATAATTCAAATATTTTTCTTATAAATTATGCTGATTGCTCAGTGTGTACATCATGTATGCGTATTAATAATAAAAAAAGGAAGTAGACTAAGATACATCCTCAATCTTTTCAGAAGTTCAGGTGCTTTTCGTTTAAAAATTATAAACTTAATATTAATCTAATATACATTCATGGCCTAAAATTTTTGACAAAGAGACCATTATTGCGATCGATAAGCTTGAGGGATTCAGACTACAATCAAAATCATATGTACACAAATCAAAATAGTCATAAGCAAAAAATAACAAGGAAATCATAACTTTGTATTTAGTGTATTTTCAATTTCTCTTCATTCTTTATGCAACTTGTTCTGGCATGCTGAATATACATAAATATGTGGAGAATAATCTAATCTAATCGAACATATTAAATTCTTTTCTTAACAATGAAATGAAGTTGTTAATGTTTGTGGGCTTCGGTTTGCCACACGGTTTTTAAGAATGCGCGATTTTTCTTGGTTTTTAAGCATTATTTATCTTTCAATATGATCTCTTTATAAGTTTATTGAGAAAATATACACTAGAAAAATGTGATGAGAAAAGAAAAACGCCTTTCTTTAAAAAAAAATTGAGATAAAGTTTAAAAAAATGGGTGCACAAATAAAGGAAAGTACCACGAAGTTAATAAAAATTCAATCTAATTACCGTTTCTTTTTAGTATTAACTCATGCATCTTTGTCTGGTTTAACTTTATCTGAAAAGTGAAAGCTAACTAAAAAATAGTATATCAGACAACCCATTTACTGATACTACTTTAGAGAAATCAAGCCAGACATGGCCTAGAATATGCGTTACGTAAAAGGAAGGGATCAAGAGCAGGATATGAGGTACTGCTATGAAAAGCCCCCATTGAGAATTCCTTATTTTCAGAGAATACTTAATAAATTGCTGCAATGGTAGAAGGTGTATGAGACCCCGTCCTGCCTGTCCATTTAATCCAATTAAAGGTGTGAGTCAATTAAGAATGTGAAATATGATCAGCATACGAGGTGAGGGAAAGAGAAGTTATGAAGTGAATGTAAAACAAAATGATTGAAGATGCCTGCGCTTTGATAAATGAACATTAAGGAGGAAAAGAAATTTGCGTGGCCAGAAAAAATGGACTACGATCATGTTTGAATCATGGTGAGGAATCAAAACGAGAAATTTGTTGTCCTATGAATGTATGAGATTAAGAATTATATGAATTAAGTTTCTACTTCGTATGGCGAAATTATGGATCGTTTAATGTATGGTCCTCTACAATGATATAGGTAAGGTGGAAAACGAAACTTTAGGAAATGAATAGGTAAAAATGTTAAATGATTTGTGGAATGGGTATCAGTTAATGGTTGAAGAAGTTTTAAATGGATTAATCAGTAATAAGCTAAGATATATAATAACTCGAGAGTTTCACAATCAAGGAGGACATAAAAATGTTAAAAAGGTGCAAGGATTTTGGTTTTGAAAGTAACCTTTGTTACTTTTTCAGCTCAAGGATGAGTATAAGTACAAATGGTCTAAGCAAAGACTAAGCGGGAGCTTGCAAGAGTAAGATTGATTTGATCAAAGTGAGAAGTAATATAGATACTGCAGAATATGACTTCGAAAAATATTTTAGGCTGTATTATTAAGACTAATCTTGCGGAAAGAGCAAATATGAAACAAATTTTAGAAAAGGAAATTAAGGAGGGGCTACCAATGGTGTGTTCGTATTAAAAGAGATAATAGAGTATTGAATGATAGAATGGTCATTTAGAAAGAACAGTAAGGGAAAGGGAAAACACGGTTGTAAAATATTCTTAATATTGTAGGCGAGAACACCAGGGAGATTCGTATGCATGAATATGATAGGAAAATAACAGCACTGAAAGAGTAAATACACTGATAAAAATGCAGGGTAAGATAAGTGCAAATTAGAAAAGCATGGAGTAATCTAGGAAAAAAAGCGTATTTATGTTGATGGTTTACCCTTCTTCCACGATTTACCCTTTAGGTAAAGGTAAATGTTTCTATAAATAGCCTTTTCCAGTTCACCCTTAAATCAAGGTTCTAGATTATTTCATTAGTGAGATACAATGGCAATTCTTCTTTTGAAAGACAGAAAAATACAATTAAGAATACATACATAATCGAAATATAATATATCTGTGATTAAAATTTTGGCAAATTGTTAAAAACAGCATTCAAATATTATCAGTTAACTCTTCCAAGACTATTGCCAGGTGTCTCTTTTTAGGGAGAAGTGCATCGGTAAATCATACATATATAAATTATTACATTTTTACGAAAAGAAAGCGATGAAACTAATGAAATGATAATTACGTAATATCAACACCTTGGCGTGATCGACAGAAGATGAATATTTCGAAAAAATAACACACATACAGCACCGTTGGGGCATCTTCCTGCCACAATATACAATGTAGATCAAGATCATTTGAAGTTTCCGCACCACCCACCAACTAGGGTTCCTCGTCTTCCAAGTGTGTATTTTCTTTGTTTTGTCCTCAAAGCTGAGCAAGGCACTCGGACTATTTACAATCTTAAGCAAACGTCCACACAACGAGACTACTGTTACATACTAGCAGAGTAAGACCGGATTTCTTCATATCAGACAAGCAGCACCTCTAACCAAAGTTATGAAACCTTTTCCATCCGTTCTCACAAAATCATTAGGTAGGCCTTACTTAATAATAGGGTCAAGTTATATTACGTCCGACTCAAAACTTCACTGGAATATCATAACCACAGGGTTATGATATGTATATTAGTCAAAGGAAAGATAGGCCTGGTTGTGGTTTGATTATTTATATCAGAAATAACATTTCTTCAAATATAAATAATTCTATGAAGCAAGGAGAAGTTGAGTCATTTTTAATAGATATTAGGGTCAGTAAAAATATAGGCTAATACACTTGGGAGCCTTTTACAGACCACCAGAACAGTCTGATTTCATTGATGGGTTAATAATGATGAAAATAAGTAAAGAATGTGAAGTAGATACAGTTATGCTTGGTGACTTTAAATTAAATTCTGTGGACGTAGAAAATAGGATAGAAAGAGAGAAAACAAGTTCTAAGTTTATAGAATGCTTTTTGACTCAATTTGGTAATAAGCCAACAAGAGGTGCCAATATATTAGATCTGGTTCTTTCAAATGCTGACCACTCTGTTCAGGAATTGATTGTTGGGGAATTATTAGGAAATAGTGATCATCAGATGAATTGCTTTAACTTAGGAATAGTGAAAGGTAGAACATCAACAAACTCCACAAAAAATTCAATTTTTTATAGGAACGATTACGATAAATACCGCATGTCAGAGAGGAAAAAAAAGCAAGTCACGCAGATAAAGAGAAATGGAGTATCGCACGGACGAAGAACATTCTATCGGAAACTTTCGATAAACTTCCGGAACAATATCGAGGTCAGACTGGATCCGGGACACCATTTAGCGTTATGGCGCTACAACCATCGCCGCTGTGTCTTTAGGACATAATTGCTTCCGTCGACAAACCAAAGAGCTTCAGGCGGAGTCGTATATTTACAGGAGTATTCTCAGAGTATTCGGGGCGCGAGCTGTATCCATGCCACTGTCACGTAAGCAAGATTCACTCAGTGCTCATTTAGCATCTTGAGAAGTATTGGAATCATGCAGGGACGGCATGCACTTATCGAGCGACACATCGGCACCCTAAAGGCTCGTAGGCAGAAACAATTATTCGGAACGAGGGTGGTCAAGGACGAAGGACTCAGTCAAGAATAGCGTGCTTAGCTACGCTTCCCCGAGAATAATACTCCCCCGATCGACTACTCGACGTCTCCTTCAAAAATCCTAAGCCATTACATTTTGGTTTTAATCGTCGAAGAGGCCTGACGCTTTCCGACATCAAGACTCACTTCATAGTCTCGTCTCGATCCCTCTCGGCTGATTATTGTGCCTCGTACGACACAGAAAATATCATTCTTTGTAAATTAAATAGAATTTTCATAGGCTGAACGATTAACATAATTGTTAAAGCGTATCATTCTTGTTAATCTCATTTGTTGTTTGTATAGTATTAGAGATTATTTTATTTCGCTTGTTTGTATCCTATAAACAATCAAAGACTATTGAAATAGTATTGAAGCAGCCAATATTAGAATTTGCACTCTTCTTTAATTCTCACGCACTTAAGAGGGAAACATTCCCCTATATTTGTTTGTCGTCTCCTTCCCCCGCATCTAGGGAGGGCAGCAAAGTTCAGTAAGGACTCTCTGATCCTACGACTTATATATATATATATATATATATATATATATATATATATATATATATATATATATATATATATATATATATATATTTATATATATATATATTATATATATATATATATATATATATATATATATATATATATATATATATTACTTTCATTATTAAACCGGTGTCAGGATTGTAAAGGGTTGTTATAAATGCTTCTTTTAAAAGGATTCTAAAATTCGTGGTTTTAGGATATCAAGAAAAAAATAATCTCTGATTAAATTACTTGCAAATTTTAGATACACGATCGGTAAATATTTAATTGTATTTGTCAATGTTATTTGGCGTGTGTAAAAGGGTTGATGCAAGGGCTTGTTCGCTAATTACATAGTTCGCATCGTGCGAATTAAACGAGTTTTTTTGCGTGTGTGTTATTTTTGGGGGTGTGAGTATTTGTGGGGACGTTGAATCCATTTTTGCCCTTTCGCAGGGCTTATTAGTGCATAAAATCTGTACTTGATAAAACTACTACAGTCTCTTGTTGTGTGCGGGTTTTTTTTGCAAACCGGCAAGACATCATGATGTCGTTCGAGATTTTCAAAGAACAGGAAGAATCTCTGGGTCTATCGAGAAAAGACCTAATGTCCTACATCTAGGAAGAAGAAAGAATGACAAGAAAAAAAGAAGGAAAAGAGAAATGAGGCC
The DNA here is from genome assembly GCA_963969495.1 of Ceratothoa steindachneri. NCBI lineage: Eukaryota > Metazoa > Arthropoda > Malacostraca > Isopoda > Cymothoidae > Ceratothoa > Ceratothoa steindachneri. The sequence goes on from OZ018326.1 coordinate 86,037,341, forward strand.
CTACATACCCCTACGGGGCCCGGAACCCAACAACCTGCATCCGCAAAGCTGTATCTGTTTAAAGAAGGGAAGGACTTGGCATCGTACTTGACCCAATTCGAGAAGATCTTCAAGGTAAACCATTGGGATATAGAATCGGACGGTGTAGCTAACATTTTGATCATTTTAAGCACCCACCTGACGGATATTTTTATTTCCCTCTCATCCGAGGTAACAATTGACTATTCCACATTAAAGGCCGAGCTAATCGCTCCCTAAAAGATGACTCCCTATTTTTATCGTGCTAATTTCAGGCAGTGCAGAATCCAATCCAATCAAACATTTAGACAAATCAGGTACACCTTACAAAGGCACGTTAATTTTTTTTTGGACGCCTTTAAAGTACCTCAGGGTTACGATGCTATGATTAATTTCATCCTGAAAGACCAATTTCTGGCCTCTCTTCAAATCAGAAGATGCACCAGCTTCAAGGACCGCATAAAGAGGCTGAAGAATATGCCACCAGTCACAACTGTTTCCCTAAGGAAGGGAAGAAAGTAGAACCATATTCTCCCAAATCGCAGATAAAAAAGCACAAATTCGTTTATCACAACAAAGAAAGCTTTGTCAAGGTAACATGCCAGTCTAAACTGAAACCTGTTCAAACGCCAATCAAACAAAATGACCGACCATTCTCGTTTAAAATCCCTGCGTCAGTGTTCCTTAGGAGCACCGTTGTATGTTATTCATGCGGAATCGAAGAACATGTAAAAACCAATTGCCCTCAGAATTTGTAATTGAGGAATAACTTATCCCACCAGGTGCACGTATGAGTGCCACCCCTTTTCAGCTCCTGTCTCTACCAGCAACCCTTCTCTCCTCACCGAACCAGGTTTAAGTGGTCACCAGGTAAACTTTTGTTCAATAAAAGCAAACCCTGGGGGCCTTTAATTCGATATAGGTACGGTAAACGGCTGCCGTATCTCTACCTCCTCCTAAATATAGGGTGCACGCGTATGGTGGTCTTTGATAAGCTATGTACTTCCACCGCTAGCCCCGAATCACGATTGGTTCGTCATCGTCCATGATTACCTGGGAGTGAGCGTCCCTTCGCCCTCTGTGGACTACGGTTCACAACAAAACACAAGAATCCATTAGAGGTGGTAAATTGGTATCCTTCTGCGTTAAGGATAATATCCTCTACCGCGTATGCTCCCCCGGAGATCCCGCAGAGTACTAGGCATTTTGCGTCCCTTGTTCACATGTGCGACCTATCCTACAAACCGCACATGACAGCATTTTCTCCGGTCACTTCTGCCACACAAAGACTGCAAAACGGATCTTTAAGTATTTTATTGGCCTAGAGAATCGGAGGAAATTCGGCGTTTCTGTCATTCATGCGAAATATGCCAGAATACAGCAATTAAGGGGCCAGTCAGTCGGCCCCATTACAGAGGGCCCCATCATTTCACAACTTTTCTCCCTAGTGGCTTTAGACTTAGTTGGTCCGATCCACAAGCCATCTAGTGAGGCCACAGTTATATCCTCATTCTGGTGGATTTTGCCACCCAGTTCCCGGAAGCTGTCTCCCTCAAAAAGATTGACAGCATTTCATGTGCCGCTGCCCGTTACCAAAAATGCAATTAAGGTCATATATGGGCTTCTCCTACTTTTATCAGCGTTTAACTCCAAATTTTCCACCCTTCCCGCTCCCTTGTGAGAACTCCTGAAGAAAAGGTCCCCTGAGCAACTCGTATGGACCCCGTCATCCATCGCCAGTTTCAAGCAACTTAAGGGTAAATTGGCGTCGGCCCCTATATTGCGATTGCATAATTCCGCCGAACCCTTTGGCATTAGGAGGGATGCCAGCAATTACCGCATAGGGGGGTATTGCTTTAATACTGACCTAATAACGAGAGTTTCCCCATAGCGTACGCTAGTCGAAAATTAATACCGCGTAAAAAGAACTACGTAATGATTAAGCGAGAGGCCCTTACTATCATATGAGGGGTTTAAAACTTTAAAATATACATATTTGATAGGAAGGGAATTCATCATCGATACTGACCATAAACCTTTGTCGTACCATATGAACATCAAAAACAATAATGGGAGACTAAAGCGTTGGAGTTTATTCCTCCAAGAATTCCAATTTAAAATAATGTATTTAAAAGGCTCCGAGAATTGTATAGCCGATAGATTGAGGCGAAATTCTGTAGTTTCCACTCCCAAAGAATCCTGACCCTATAATTTTATTCTCTTGTAAATATGTCTGAATAACTTTCGTATTCAAATATGAGCCACTTTTTAAATAAACGCTCCCTGTTATTTTGTAACCGAGGCAGATGTGCCCCCTTCTGAAATCTCAGTATTTATAAGCCTGATTGTTCTAAGTTAGTCCTATTAAATAATAGCCAAACTATGTATATTGTTCAAGACTCTAGGTATTTATTTGTACGTGCAATAATTTAGTATTCCTTTTTTTATTTACCATGTATCCCATTGCTATTTTCTTTGTGATGCGAATTTATTTTTTTCTAATTGAGAATCTTTATTCCTTGTGAATTTAGGACCGCGTATATATTTTTTTTTCATTTTATGATGCGAGGTACTGTACACCTTTATTTATTTATTTCCCGAGATGTCACTTCTCTCGGAACACCATTTAACCATATGGCGGCTACAACCATCGCCGCCGTGTCTATACTTATGTCCTCTCACTCTTTGATCAGGTGGAACTGTGAACAAATTTTAAGGCTTGATGGGAGAATGATCCTGAAAAATTTGATACCACTGAAATAGATCAGTCTTCAACAATCTTTCCCGGATGGAAAATAGATTTAAAATAGAAAGGCGTCCTTTATATGGGAGATGAAACTGGTTAGTGACCTGTTTTGTCCAGCGGCGTTGAATCGACTCGAGTAAGGCAATATCTCCAAGAAAGCCAGTGCACCACCCACGTGAGGCAAAGTAAATCATTGGTCTAGTGTGGGAAATGAGTAAGTAAGTCATAAAGGATGGCGATCGACCCACTGTGGACTTCATCAAGTTTGTTGTAAAACCACCAGCCTTGGCTACAGTCTCCAGGATATGAGAATAGAATCTCAGTTTGGTATCAACTAGGACTCCGAGATCTTTGTTGGAGGTAACTGTATTAAGTTGAACCACACCAATATGGTATGTAGCGTTAACCAACGACACGTATATTTCGAATGATTCGCGGTATTCTTTTTTTAGTTTATATGGTCTAACTGCGTCTGGTGACTGTATTAGTTCGGGATTAAGGGATTCGGAAGGGTGAAAAACCTAGTGCAAGTTTTCCGTTAGTGTGTTTAAGGGCACGTTCCTTTCGAATTCTCTCACTCCACCAAGTGCTAGCCTTTTAATTATAAACTGTTTTCTGTGCAAAGCTTTTATTCAAACTAGAGGCCTAACGACAGCAATCGACGTTTGCATTTTAATCTTATGGTATGCTTTCGAATTAGGAATATTACGAGTTTTTTTTAAAGTTGCGTGGCGTGAGGCTGGTGCAACCCCCACAATTAATTGGGGGTATGGGGATGAAGCCCTAAATTTGGAAAGTATAAAAAAATGCTAATTTTTGGCGTGAATACTCTAAAGTAGGCGCCACTATCGTCTTCTTAAATTATCAGATTAGGTATGATCTGGTTCTAGATCTTTTAAATGAATTTAAAAATGTGTTTTTATTTTGCAGTTTTAGGTGTTTTTTCAGATCTGATACTCATTATTGATGGAAATCCATACTTTCCCTATTATGAACCTTAAGTTGATTTTGAAAAAAGTATGCATTTCCAGGAAAAACTAGTTTCAGATCTGAAACGTACATATAAAGCTAGATGAGAAAAACACATTTTAAATTGATTTTCAAATATGTGTTAAAACAAATCTTCGCCATTTAAGGCTTTTGAAAGAATCTGATGAGGAAATAGTAGGGGTTTTTAATGAGAATTTTTCTTTAGTATTTACAGAACTGAATTGATGTAGATTAATTGTTGATAATTCTAGGTCAAGGGAAGTAGTGTTGAATAACATTAATGTGAACAGGGAAATAATTAAAGGACTTATATTGGAGTTAAATACTAATAAGCCATCTGTCCCAGACAACATTCATTCGAGGTTACTTAAAGAATGGGTAGATAGTATTGCAGTAGCTCTTGAGAAGATAAATACTAGATCACTGGAGTTTGGAAAAATACCTAATGATTGGAAATTAGTGAATGTAGTACTGAAATGGTTTGCCACCTGAGACAGTATACAGTCTAAATTTGAATGTTTTTAAATGCAGATTAGATAATTATATGGAGAGGAGGGATAACGTTAGAGGGGATGGGGGTATTCTGGACTCATTCATTCCTGTGGATGCAGTTCTTTATTATTGTATATTATGAGTGATTCGGATTTTGATGAGCCGTGATGATGATGCATTTTGTTGTTGACGCATTGTTGTGGATGGCTCAAATTGTATATAGTAGATGCACAATCTGATACAATCCTATGGATACATTTTGTGGTTGGGTTTTGACAGATGCGGATGAACTTTGATAGGACCTTGTAGATTTGGTCATCCCTGAAATTATGTTACTTTATGTTAAGAGTGAGAGAAAAAATACAGCATTAGGTGTGTAATTCTATTGAAAATATAAACAGATATAAGTAGTACTAGTATTTCGTCCCTTGGCCACATGTAACAGATAATCAGCCTCATCGTTTTAATTCCTTAACCCACGTTGCCCCAATCTTATAGCCTTTTTATAGTTAGTAATTACATCAGTTATTGACTAAATGTTGATACATAATTCTCAATCAAATACGGATCACTTTTTTTCATATTATTTCTCCTCAAGTAACACGGGCTGATTGTGGATCACTACAGAGTAGGTATTAATTTAAACTATTCAAACAGGATTTTTTTGGTGACATGGCTTAGAGTAAGGGGGGGTTCAATAAGGTAGCCAAATGGCTTACTACCATAAGTTTCAAGGAACTTACCCCAAAGTTCATTGGTGAATGCTTGTTGTGCTCTATCTAGGTAGATTTTCTTTAGAGTTGTTTTACTCCCACTGGGGTACTCCTTTATTTAAATTTTTTGAAATGAATATAAACCAAGGAGGAACAAGGTTTACAACGGTTTGTGTAAGTTAATTATTGAATTTATACAAAGCAAGTTTACATATTTATTGAAGAAATTTAAATTTTTTTTAAATTTACAAGATAGGTGAGTGTGTATGCCAGGAACGGGCAACCTTTTCAGAGTGAGGGCCAGATGAGAGCTTTGGAAGCAGGCCGAGGGCGAGAGTGACAGGCGAAATACCTAAGGTGACCATATATATACTAGAATACATTATACAGTAATTTTATTGAAAAACATAAAAATCAGGGAGACAGCTGGTGTTGCTGCAACGAAGAAGTGTTTTAATGTCCGGCTCGATGGATGAGGTAGACAACAGAAGAATGTCATTGAGGCGGTGGTCCGTGAGTTGGGAGCGAACGTGAGACTTCGTGTACTTCATTTTGGAGAAGAGCTGTTCGCAACAGTAGGTGCTGCCAAACATGGCCACGATGCGTTGAAGATGCGAAATATATTTTAGAAAATTGCTAGAATGAGAGTGGAGAAGAGGTGCAGAATCTCACCTTCAGTTCATCATTGCCCTGCACTCATTTTTTACTCATTTTCGCTGCCAGACGTAAGACTCATTTCCCTCCCCCTCTACGACTCTACAGAGACAGATGCTGTTTTGCAGATTTTTAAGTTTTTTTTTGTCTGGGGTTTCGCGGGCCAAATTGCAATGTTAATGCCTAGCAAGGTAGTGGGCCAAACGCTAGGCCTTCGCAGAACGGAGGTTGCAGGCCCCTGCTTTACGCAAAATAAAATTAACCGGTTTAGCAGGAAGGGTGTCAAGGACATAGATAGATTAGTGAAACGCTTAAAACCACAGGTGTTTTTGTTATATATATATATATATATATATATATATATATATAAGCTCTTGCACATGTGTAAGAGGAGGCTTTATCTGCCGTATGATGATAAGGGCTCGCCCGTTGGCGGTGTGGGTGAATGATTTTATAGTGGCACCACTAGAGTTCATCTTTGATGCAGACCAATTGGAGCCTGGGTGTCAGGGTGACATGTAAGTGATTTTAAGCTACTTGGCAAAGTACACAAATTTGAATTTGACACTGGTGGGGTTCGGATCCATGAACAGACAACAGACTCACCCCACGCTCACCATCTTATTCACTCGGCCACCGTCTTTCTATATTAATTTAAGCAATCTACATATGGGCTAAAGGTCAAGATGGATAGGAGTGTCAAGATTGTAATCATTGCTTTTGTCATAGGGTCCCTATCTGAAGGCCCTACAAATTACGATGCCGGCATTTCACAGGTTAATTTTTCCATATTTGTATTTGTCTTGCATTATATTAAATGAAGGTTGATATTGATGGAGATGCATATCTAAAGACAGATCATATATTTTATTATGTGAGGTAAAATGGTAATAATTATTATCACGACTGGTGCATTCATATGATGATAATGTTGATAATCCTGGTTTTTATATTTCAGAATTCGTTGCCAGAAGTCGATGATGGTGCCATCAAGACACACTTCACTCTTCTGCAACAAGAAATGAGAAAGGCAACACCAGATCTCCAGTTCTGCTGAAGCAAACTAGAGGGAACATGTTCCTATAGGCAACGTTTGAGGTATGATCCGAAGGTCTCAGACGGAGATATAGTTTCAGGATTCCCAGTATTAAGACATATAAAGTTTGTGAGTATATTTTTTACTTATATGTGCTTTAATTCCTTTTTTTTTACTACTGTGAGTTCTACAGTGGTATTTTTATATTGTGCTGCATGAAACTGCATATGTAAATTATGTATTATTGCTCATGTGAAAATTTTTGAAGCCATACAATATTGACTTTACTCATCCGTCAAGAATCTTTGGGTAACTTAGTCCTCTTAAAAATGAAGTCATATGATATTGCGTTTATTTAATTTGATTGTGTTAAGTGATTTGTTTCACTGAGATACAAATTATGATTTAATTCTTTTCTTAAATTTTTCAGCTTACAATTGAGGCTAACTTAGAAAATGTTTGATTCCTGGGAAAAACTACACACCTGTTTTGTTCATTTAATGAATTAAATAAATAAAAGTAAATAAATAAAATTCAAATGATAAATAAATAAGTAAATAAATAAAAATTCAAATAATAAATAAATGAATAAATAAGTAAATAAATAAAAGTAAATAAATAAAAATTCAAATAATAAATAAATGAATAAATAAGTAAATAAATAAAAAAATATCGCCATTACAGGGCATAATCATCACACAGACATTTACGTAGGTTTGTCTACTGCTTATTTGGTCTCAGTCTTGGCTTTCCAGATACATATACTTCCTTTCATTGTTGGTAGCCAGCAGATTGCCATATCTGATATTTCTGTCTTGCATCATAAATTTTCCAGTCCCTCTCTCTCTCTCTCTTTCTCTCTCTCTCTCTCTCTCTCTTATGCTCATTTTTAAGTATGCATGTGTGTTTGTTTATGTGTATGTGTGTAACAACATAAACATTTTTCCACTTTGCCTTACTTTTTGATGTGTACGGTTCTACAAGTATTGTGGTCTTTTACCGTGGGACACTCAGGCAGTGCTAGATGTATTATAATCTACTCATGCATACATTTTTAGTGCTATAAGCAGTTGTCTATCATTTTTCATTCGGAAAAAATATTGGGGAGGTATAGCCCATATGTATCTATTTATATAAAATGGGATGAGATTATTCAAGTGGTGAGGAATAGAGCTAAAGGACACCTAAGAGACCTGACCTCGGCTCCGTTACCAGATGATGGGGTAAAATAAGGAGAGGGGAATAAATGGAGGGAAACAGCTCCCCGAGTACGCAGGAAAATAATAAAAAGCGAGTGCAGATTGGCCGTTAATTACTAGCTAGGGCTGATTGCTGTTCTGGATTATTTAAAAAAAAAAACAGAAAAATAATATTTAATAACAAAACAAAAAATAAATAAATATTGACACAAATAAAATGAAATTGAATTATCCTGGACTTTGGGGCTCGATAGTCGGGCAGGTAAATGTCCAAACTCGGATTGAGTCTTCAAAGGCTGCGCTGAGCCAACTTACAAATAAATATTTATGAGATGAACGGATTAAAAGGATCCACACGCGTCGACGTCTTGTAAAAGTTAATGGTCGGAGGACGAAGGGAAGGAGGGAAATTTGAGGAGGAAGAATTGACAAAGGTTAAGATTTACCTCAGGATACCTTGATGAGGGAAATATCCAATTGACTAGGGCTGAATTCCGATGGGATACCTTTTTTCTTTTGCGCTCGTGGAGACGAAAGCGAAGACAAATCGAAAAGAGATATGTCTCGTGCTGGATTGCATGCCTGCAATGACTTGACTCTGCTGTGTTTGACGTTAAATGCCGGGTGACGCTCGGGTAAAATCACCTCCGGCCACGAAGGGGATTCCCCCAAGGTAAACACAGGGCTGCGGAATAGACGTCTTCCAGCAAGGACTTTTTGATAACGGATATCTTCCCTCACTCTTGCATGCTTCCAGATGGTAGACTAGCAGCAAAATTGCCTCAAGGCTTGGGTAGAAAACCTCCATAAGTAAATAAATCCATGTTCCGAAGGCTCTTCGCGTGCTTTTATGCCCGTTTTCTCGTCCTTTGACCTCGTGGGTGATAGCCACGTGAGTTTTTACGGTCTTTGTGGGCCTCCCTTGACTCTATTATTTTACATCTTCTCCCATCCGAAAGATGATGCTTTTCAACTTTGAGGGAAAAGGAGCATCAAAAAAAGTTTTAGACTTGGAAAGGCGCGTTCCAAATTTCCGGTCTCAAGGGTACAATTAATGGGGAAATTCCTGCCCTGGGTCGATACAGACTTACAAAGTTAAAGCACACGACTGAGTATCCAAGGAATTTAATTGAACCGCTACAAAAAAGAAAAAGGGAAAGTTGATCTCTAAAATTTAATCTCGAATGGAGGCTCACTCACCTCGGTTCATTAGTGACCAAAATTATACATGAACAGAAAAAAAAATGACAAATACATGGTACAGAATAACATCATAGAAACATATAAGTAAATAAATAGGATCCTACAAGTATAAACAGAGATATATGTACAGAAGGATACTCGAGCAATAAAGGTATACGGGACGACGACATAAAAAATTACAAAGGTGTCTTCCTTTTGCCGACATGCGATAAACACAAATAAATATATATACAAAGAATCAATTATGACATCAAAAAATGGCTCCTCTTTTACAATTACTCACGAGTTTCGGCTGAGGCTGTCGGCTAGAGAATTATCCGACCCTTTTATATCCATGCTTTCATACTGATACTCCTGTAGGAGTAAATTCCAACGCATGATTCTTACGTTGTTGTCCTTATCATTACTTAAATATACGAGAGGTTGGTGATCCACCTCAATCACGAACTCTTTTCCTACAAGGTATAATATGAAGTTATGTACACCCCATACAATGGCAAGAGCTTCTCGTTCTATTACGGCATAGTTCTTTTCACGTGGCAGGAGTTTGCGACTCATGTACGCTACAGGGTGGCTTTCACCATCGTATCCATATTGCAATAGGACACATCCAATGCCATCGTTGCTCGCATCAGTCTGAATTCCGAAAGGCTTACTGGGATTAGGTAACCTAAGAATGGGAGCGGATACCAATTTAGTTCTTAGGTAGTGGAGGTGGAAACTAGTTTTTTGAGCCCAATTAATGTGGTCTGGAGATTCGTTTGCCGGCGGTTAAATAAGGGGGCGCAGAAAGATGCAAAATTGGGAAGGAACCGCCAATAAAACGAAGTAGATCCCATGAAAGATCTTAATTCCTTCTTATAACAGTGGAGAGGCATGTCCACAATGGTCGGACTTTGTCTTCTTGGGGACCAAGTTGGCCATTTCCAATGTGGAACCCGAGGTAATTTATGGTACAATATGCAAAATGGCATTTGCTGGGGCCGATCGTAAGGCCGTCCTCACGCAGCCAACACAACAGGGTTTGGAGGGGGAACAGTTGCTGGTCCCAATCTTGAGGGGTGACGTAGATATTGTCGAAGTAGAACATTACGTTCGAAAACCAATCTAAAATCCTACGATCATACAGGTGGAGTTATTACAAGCCGTAACCAGGCCAAAGGGGTTCCAGCGGAACTGTATCAAGACTTTTTTCGTGGAGAAAGCCGTATGTTTCCTTACATTTTCTTTCAGGGGAATTTAGTAGTAGGGCTTACAAAGGTCTAATTCTGTAATAAATGTGGCCTTTTCAAAAAGATGGATATTTCGATCGATTAAAGGGATAGATTCGGTGTCAAATACCGTCACAGAGTTGAGTTTACAAAAATCAACGCACATACGGTATGAACCATCTGATTTTTTTTCCATTACTATGGGGAAACAATAATTAGAATTGAAGGGCTCAATAATATTTAAACTAAGCATATTATCTACTTCGACGTTGAATGCTTGTCTTAAGTGAATGGGGAGGGAGTACGGCTTTCATCGGAGTGGTTCTTGGTTGGTTAGAGCCATGTTGTCCTCAAACTGTGTGGCACATTCTATAGCTTCAGAAATCACATAACTGACTCGGCAGCTGCTGCAGCTGACTCTTCTCATCTTGTGTCAGCCGCACGTCAATATCTACAATAGAAGGTGATAACTCAGCGGCTCCGGGTAAGGTGGGAAGCGGATAACCTTTGTCCTGCTCCACACAAACGACCAGCACTACATTCAATGGGTCTGCAGGGTAGTTGGCTTTCATAGCCAACTCTTCGTCGTGGGCCAAGATGTTATTAACACATGCTCGGCGATGGTACTTCTTCAGCATATTAATGTGGAAGATTTTTTCCTGAGGGTATTTTGATCAACTAGTCAACTGGCCCACCTATTATCAAGGACCAGAAAGGGCCCCTTTCATTGAATGAGAATTTTGTTATTCTCGGTTGGGAGCAACAACAAACCTTCGTCACCGGGCTAAAATCGTCGTTACTTCGATTTGACATCAAAGTACGTCTTGTACTTCTCGAGATTGAGGTCTGCGTTCTGATACACTATCTCATTCCACTTCTCTAATCTTTGGCGGAGATGCATTTGGTACGAGTACGATGATTGTATCTCGTTGTCGAGTTCACGTTTGGAGAATAGTTCCTTTAAAATGAAATGATCATTGGACCACGAACATTTCATTGTACAACAACTCAAAAGAAGCAAATCCAAGGGTACGGTGGGGAATTTATCGGTAGGCAAATAATGCCACTGACAACTAACGATGCCACTCTCGAGGTTGCTCAGCGCACAACTTCTTGAAAATGGACTTGAGAGTTCCATTCAATCCCTTACAGATTCTGTATGCGGCAGAGTAGAACGTTGTAGTAAATAGGGGATTTACCATCAGTAATTTTCCTATGTATTCAATTAGCTCGAAGGTAAACTGACGGCCTCGGGCGGATAACACCCCCTTCGGTATTCCAACTCAAAAGATAAAAATGAGGGCTTCCGTGCATGTGACGCTGTCTATCCTCTTTAATGGAATGGCTTCGGAAAAGCGAATGGCAAAATCTACGAGAGTAAGCAGGTAGCTATGCCCTTCGCTCATAATGCCGCTGAATTCGGAGTTATAGGCGGTTTCGAGGGGAGGGGGCGTCTCAGTTTCCTATCACGATTGGGCTCGTGTGACGAAGGGTTGAGCCATGGGGTTGGAAGAAACCTAGGGACCCTGTCTCACTAGCACGGAATAAACCTTTATAGGGGCTAACGCTACTTCAGCCCAGCTGTTGAAATATTGGCATTCCAGATGGCAATTTACCATCGGGAAGCGGTTTGCGCGTTTAAGTAGTCATGAAGTACCGTAAATCTTTCGTGGTTCGGGGTTACTGGTGGAAGCAGCTCGTCGGAAACCACTATACTCGTCCATCGTGTATCTTGGACAAGGGTGGAGACTCGGTATCCATTTACTGCTCCGGTCTCGAATTTCAGACTTCCATGAGAGCTTTTATCGAAAATGAAATTTACATTATTTCCGGAGAAATTGGGAGCAGACAGAGAGGCGAGAGAATCAGCTTGCGACGATGGTGGCGCGGGCCGGCAATCACTTGGTGTACTTGGTTGACAGGAGCAATACGGAGTTAGGAGTTCGGGGGGCAGTTAGCACTTAAATGGCCTTCTATGATGCAGATGAAACATACAATGGGCCTCCTGTGGAAGGATGACGCAGGGGAAATTGAAACAAATTCTTTAATATCTGACGGTAAGAAATTTCTGGGTCCTGAGGAGCCAGTCACCTTAATGAATTCACTGGGGTTGCGTGGAGGAAATCTTGGGTTGTTACTTTTTGCCTTGGTGGACAATGGAAAAGTCATCTTATTTTCATTCCGGTAAGAATTATGGCTCACTGCGTAAACATCAGCCTCTTCGATGCATTCTTTAAATGTGTAGCATCTACGCTCCTTCACCAATGAACCAATTTTTGAAGGCAGCGAAGCCACGAACTGGTCTTTCAGGACAAAGTCGATTTGGGAGTCATAGTAATAGGTAATTTTAAATGAGTCCAACCAGAAGTTAAAATGCCTTTGTAGGGTGTATCCAAACTGACGAAAGTTTGGTTGGGCTGGTTTTGGGCGTGATGAAACTTGGAGCGATAAAAAACCGGTGTCATGTTATACGCCGCCCAGAACCTCGGATTTCAAGGTGAAATAATCTATCGTTGCTTCAGACGGGAGAGAAATTAATAAGTCTCGGAGTTGCGAACTAAGTAAGGGGAGGAGCTTGGCGACACCGTCTGCCTCAATGTCATAATTATTGCCTTTAAAAATCTTTAGGAAGTGAGTTAAGTAGGATCCGAAATCCTCGCCTTCTTTAAAAACAGGGAGCTTCACCGATGCTGACTGGAGAATTTCCGCGCGAGAATTGATAGAGAGGGTCTCGACCGTCGTTCGACTTGGCTCAAGCTCACGCTGGCGTACTTCTCTCCTTTCTGTTTTCAACTCCCTCGTTGTTCTCTTCTTTCCGCTCTTTTTCATTCTTCTTGTTCCTTTTTTTCTGCTCTCAATTATTCTTCTTATGCTCTTCTTTCAGCATATTCGTTCCTTTCCTCTTCTTGCATATACGATAGAAGATCATTGCTTGTTAAGCCAAGGGACTCACCTTGGATCTTGAAACGCTCAAAATACGAAATATTGCGTGTGATAACGCAATTAATGAACCCAAAATTATCAAATTAACGGCAAGCAATGTAACAGGGTGACGACCTAGTCTAACTTAGTATGTGAGCACGAAAAGAAAATGCCTTTCAAAAGAAATAATTAATGCGAGAGTCTTTCTTTGTCAATTAAAACCGACCCACCCAAAGAAAATACACACAATCCTAAATGAGCCTTACCAATTCCACTGAGGAACAAAATTGTACGCGTTCAAAATAGGAACACACAAAAAGTAATATAGATGGAAAGATTATTTTACTGCACCTTTAAACAACCAGAACGTTCAGGCTGTATAGAAAATATAAAAAGATCTTCTAAAAGACCTCTTACAAGATGATCCTTTAAAAACCTTGGTAAACCTGACACCAGATTTTATAATATAGATAGATACATTTTTACTATAACTTGAGGTATCGCTGATCTATATCTATCTATGGATGAGAATTAGTTTAGCCAAGTCGTGAGGAATAGAGCGAAAGGACCCCAAGAGACCTGACCTCGGCTCTGTTACCAGATGATGGGGTAAAATAAGGAGGAGAGATAAATAGAGGGAAACCGTTCCCCGAGTACGCAGGTAAATAACAAAAAGCGAGTGCAGAATGGCCGTTAATTACTAGCTAGGGCTGAATTCTGTTCTGGGTTATTTAAAAGAGAAATAGAAAATCAATATTTAATAACACTACAAAAAATAAATAAATATTTACGCTACAAAATATATGTATTATTCTATTAACCTATATCAGGACAAGCGTACTAGTTGTCATGGCGAATTCTCTAATACTATGAAACAGAGCACATTATCATAGCAGTTACAGTTTAGATCTCCATTAATAGAACCAGTCTCCATTGTTATACATGCAGAGTTTTAGTTAGGTTTTCATAGTTAATTCTAGGAATCTACTGGTTTCTTCCCTAATAAAATCAATGTAATAGAAATGGAAGAATATTGTATCGAACTAAAACTACAAAACTAGTTTTTCATTGATATTTTGCTAGAGTCATTTATCTACATATTCCTTTAATACTACCTGCAGTTTTTAGGATTAACCTGAATAGCTCCCATCCACCTAAATATCATAAGGTAGCTGTGTTTGTTGACAAAATTTTGTGTGTTATTTTAATGGCCTATATCTAGGGTTAAAGAACGATGTTAATATCCATAAAAACCTAGTAAAAATTGTTATCCTCATAGTTACTTTTCAGGCCCTTGTGGTATGTTTTGTGTCTATTTTATTCATCCAATGACAAGTAAATCATATCGAGCTTTAATAAAACAATTTAATTCTTATAATGATCAAAGAAACGAAGAGATCATAATGAGAAAGAATTATGGAATATAAAGAAAATCGATATTATCCATTCAATAAATATTAATTTTTAGTTGGAAATGCGCAATATTATATATAGTCTATCTATTATATTCTATATATTATATGTTCTTATGTAATCTGGTTTTGATTAATTAAATAAAATAATTCGATTTACTTTATTTTTTATTTAGATAGATTAATCTTTAGAAATGCATGCATATTTGAATTTGAATGTAAAATAAATCATTCTAACGACCTTAAGTTTTTAAAAAAACAAGTTTAAAAAATAAGAAAATACTTTCTTTGTATCTGTAAGGGTAAATTACTACCTTGCTTATGACTCACTAGAAAATAACGTCGTAGTGGCTTAAAAGCGCGCGGTGGCGAGTTGAAAACTGGCATTCATTTAGTCACGTACACACTCACGATAAAGATTATAAATAGGGACCCCGTGATTTGAAGAAGAGAGAGCCGATGAGGAGTTGGTACATAGAGAACTTGCTGTTTCCTGAAATGTCTTACCAGACTCCTGCCAGCATTTGTCGCTATTACGTCTGCCGCTGTATCTGTTGCAAGTTCCCGATTTAACCGTCTCAGTCGCTCTCACCATAAAGTCGGAAACATCTTGGCTCGTTACGACTCTCCCCTGTTTCCAGGACAACCACCAACTGTGTATTGCCTCACTACTTCCGTAACAGGTATTTGGTGTATTACTTTTCATCTTGAGCTTCATTCTTAGGTTATCGTTATCGATACCTACAGTTATTTGGAAGAGACGTAAGACGGCGTTATATATCCAATACCGATTGTCACGAGTATCAGCGCTTGCTTGATAACGAATTGTTGTCGCTTGTTATTTAATTCTGTGATATTTGTGTTTTGATTGTCCACTATATTCATTTAATATATTTGAGGTACCATTCCTTGTATTATTTTGACCTGGCAGATATATGACGACAATCCTGTTAGACCTATCTTTCTTTCTGTTTTGCAAAGAGAGAACTTAGTTCCTCGTCTTTCCTTGCCTTTACAAGGGCGACCTTACTAGGATTGTTGGCGTTATCTGCTTGGGCTTGTAAGTCACCTTGAGCACTCAGGCACTGTCTGTATCCCGGAAATTAGTTCCTAGTTTGCTTAGGATTATTAGCCTTTTTTGCTTTTGAGGCTCGTTGATTGCCTCCATTTACACGGCCATGCTTTATTCCGTGTTTTGTTGCGTACTAGTTACGTTTGACACTTTGCAGGATGTGTCATTTATATACCTTTCTTGTTTCATTGTATCTACTTGCAGAGTTAAATTTCTATTTACTTGTAATTTAAGGTATATTGCTTATGTAGTTTATGGCCATTATTGTAGTTTTTTTCGTCGTTGTTGGCTTGTATATTTTATTTCTGTGTGTATTTAGTTCCCTTCTGTGGCTCCGATAACTTCTAGTAAAGAACTTAAGGAACGAGTTGTGGACTTAGATCTGACAGGGAAAGAGATCTGGCACTATGTTCTGCAACAGCAAGCGTTCGTACGTGATGAGCATGCGAAGAAACGTCAAAAAAGGCTCCAGCTTGCTGAGATTCAAGCTAAGAAAGAGCAGCTTCAAGCTAGCAAGAAGAAAGAAGACAAAAGTTCCAGCTAGCTGAGATGCAAGCGAAAAAGAAGGAAGAAGACAAAAAGGTCCAGTTAGCCCAGATACAAGCTAAGAAGAAGGAGGAAGAGGCAAAGGTCCAACTAGCCAAGATTTAAGCAGACAAGGAGATTGATTTGGCGCGCATCTCTGCATTTCAGCAGCCTACTACTGCTAAGTTTACTGATCCGGGAAATCGTTCTGAGTTCCTTCTATTGTAGAATGGAGAAGTCATTTCCTCCTACCTCAAGCGCTTGGAACGAGTTGCAGTATTACTCGAAGTGAACCCGGAGATTTATGCAGTGTGGTTAGGAAACTTACTTACCGGTAAGGCTGCTGAAATGTATACTTCTCTGTCTGCTGATATCTCCAAGAACTATGGTCTGTTAAAACAAACCTTATTGACCGGATTTAACAAGATTCCTGATGGTTACCGTGTTGAGTTCCGAAACACTAAGGTTTCAACAGGGAAAACATTCTAACAGTTTTCCGTCCATCTGTCCCGACTGTTCCAGGCGTGGTTGGAACCAGGCTTCTGGAATAGGTAACACCTTTGAGGAGTTTATGAAGTTTAAGCAGTTCTTGTCTTCCTCCATCCAGATTTATTTGCTTTCATCCAGGAAGTTTGAAATACCATCCAAGTCGTCTCCTAAAGTAACAGCATTGGAACCTAACTCTGCTAACAGCCTAAAGAACACTTCATCGTCCGTTTCGTGCCATGGCTGTGGAGAGGTTGGTCACATTTGATCCCGCTGCCCAAGGAACCTTCGCGCCTTCAAGGAAGACACATCTGGTGCGCAGTCATATAAGGGGGGATTTTATCTAACAGACCGAAGAGTCCCACATTTCCAAGAATTTCGTACCATCAACGGGGCTTTGGTATCCACCATCATTAGAGACACCGATTGCTCATTTATAGTTGTTTCAAAACTCGTGTTATCCGATGCTGACGTCTCAAAATACAGAAAGGTCTTCGTTGCCGACTACATGGGATGATTGAATGCATTTTCTCTTGCTACCTTCAATGCCCTTATCACGAAGGCTGGGCAGACGTTATCAGAACTACAATAAAAATTGCCAGTATCTTAGTTGGTAATATTCTGGTAGTTAGAGATCCTAATATCGCTGAATGCTGCAATTTTCCTTTCTCTTTCCCATATCTACTGTCTGGTCTCGCTTGGGATTAGCGACTTGGGGTTATAGCATAACAATTACCTCACTTGGGAGTAGGTGATCCCACAGGTGGACCTTTTTTTTCTTCTGCTTCTTATTGCCTTTAATGGGTTTTTTAACTTTTCATCTTGTAAATCTAGTCATTTTTGGTGTTGTTTTTGTTTTTTATTTTGTTCGTTGTTGTCATTTTTTACAGTATATTGACCATATTTCTCGTTTAATTTTGTTGAGAGCGGGAGATATTGACCACACTCCTGGCTCTCGCAACAAGTCTTGTAGATGCCTCATTTCAAATATTAGAGGACTAAAATCTAATCTTCTTGAGCTCTCTGTGGTTCCCACCCTGTATGATATAGTTTTTTGCTCCGAGACCTTAGTTTCTGATTTTAAGCATGTGCCTGAGCTTTTCATTCAAAATTTTAACAAGCCTATACATTTGAGTGCAATTCTATTCCTAGGAGAAGGAAAGGGAATGATAGTGGTATTGCAATTGACTATTAGTATGATGCCGTGCTTGGAGCTAAGTACTCAGCTGGTATACTCTCAGCGTAGGCGAAACTAGGCGGCCATCTCCTGCCAAACTAATTCTCCAAACAAGAAAGATAGATCAAAGAAGCCAACGGAGCCTTACGCTAAAATTCAAATATCAAATCGCTTAATACACCAATGAAAAAAAGAGCTGAAAGGATCCAGAAGAAATAGACTCTCTCTATCAATATTCACAGATATAATCACTAATAGAGCTGAGGCAACTTTCAACTTTAATTCATTGTCGAAGAAATGATCAGATAAGGTGTAAGAACCATGGTATAGATGAAAAAAATAGTTCAACTTAATTAATACCTAGCTCCCAAGCTCCCTAAAAAAATCCCATAAATTAAACGTGAATTAGCTACCATATATATATATATATATATATATATATATATATATATATATATATATATATATTATTTACCCTTAAAACGAAACATACCGAATTAGACTCATCATATGAGTCCCGGATTAGGAATTCCCGATTAAGACAACAAAAGTGAAGTTCTTACTAAACAGTAAAGTACCAGACAATATATTAACAAAGTCATAAAAGCCTTTACACATCTGGCATTAAAAAGTAGCAGAACGTTTGGTGTAAATTGTATAATAATAAGATTAAAGTGTAGTGCCAATTTTTAAGACAGACAAATCAGTGAAAAGTGAAGTATGATATAGTAAAAGCGAGTAAACTAAAGTGGCCTATGGAAAAAAATGAAGGAATATCAACCCAACCACGCACAATAGACAATAATTAATATCTGTAAAAATAAATTAATACAATAGCATAGTTGCTACAATAGGAATGAATGAAATATTGCATTTGGACCGAAGTTAGAGTGCTCTTCCGCCACCGATCGTTAACGTGTGATGAAGAATCAACAACAGCAACGAAGATAATAGAAATATAGACTCGTGATTCAGATTCAACGTTAATCTGTAGTTCGAAATATGTGAATGTTTTTGATGAGAGTATTGTTAATTTGTATAATTTTGGGGGGTTTGAGGTCACCCTGTTTTTTTCCCAAGGACACTTTGCTCGACGCGTTTGTCTGCTTAAAAAATGTTCACCACACTATCTAATAATTATTATACAGTTTACACTTATCTTTCGACATTACTATTGAAGAAGGCCACAAAAAAGATGAAGTTCTGACTTCTTACTATTATATCTCATTCCTTCTCCTCGGCTTCCGCCGATCTCAATCTTCGAATTCTGAGCCGAGGTGAGGGAAAATATAGGACGCGGGGGGAGATCGAATTTGGATTGCCTATTTTCCCCAACATCTCGAGGGGGTAATAAAAGAGACAAGAGGCCATTGCTTCTATCTCTCGTAGAATCACAAAAAATAGATCTATTCATCTTTATGAGTTGTTCATTGAACGATTCTGAAGAAGGACTTTGGATAAAAAATGTAAGCTCAAAAAAGATACATTTCATGCTGAGTTATGTGAAAAACAGAGAAATAGAAAGAGAGAAATGTAAAAATATAAAAAGAACGAGAAAAATGAATCAAAATAAGAAAAATAGAAAAATAGAAAGACAGAGGAATAGAGAAAAATAGAAAGAGATAGACATAGAGAAAAAAAGAAAGAGAGAGAAATAATTAAAATAAAAAGAGAGATAAATAGATATATAAAAAAGAGAAAGAAAGAGAATGAAAAGGGAAAGGAAGTGATAAAAGAAGAATGGGTAAACGGGACCAGAGAAAGGGGAACGGAGAAAGTGGAAATGAGGAAGGGGAATAATAATGAGAGAGAAATGAAAAGAAAAGAAAAGGATATTAAATAAAATGGGTCGAATAGTAGAAAAGGGATCGAGTAATCGAGAGGGGACGAAAATTGGAACGCGATTTAGAAAGAGAGTGGGAGTGAAATAAGATCAGAGAAATGGTGAAGGTGAGCGAACAAGAAAGAAATGGGGAAAGAAAGAGGACGAGAAAGAGATGGAGAGGGATGGAGAGAAGACGAGAGGGTAAACGACTAGAAAAACGACAAGAAGGAGAACAAGAGAGGACGAAAAGGAGATGGAGAGAGGTCGAGACAGAGAAATAGCGGAAGAAAAGACAAAATGCAGTGGGAGAGGAAGAAGGATTTGGAAAGTGAAAGAGCTATTCTTCCTGAGGCTTTGCGGAACTCTATCAAATGAATGAATGTTTTATTCAAATGAATGAATTTTTTATTCATTGTTGTATTTATTATAATCTTGAACTTTGGATGAATTTTCCAAGTTTGGAGTGAAGGAGATGGAGTGAAGGAGAAGTTACAATGAATTTTGAGCGATTAATTTATGTTACATGATAGAATTAAGTTGAATTAAATTGTTTTGCTACAGGATGGACAAATTGAATTAGTAGTAATAGTTGTTGATTAAATACTCCTGATATAATGCTAACAAATAATGACGATACTATGAGGAAAGCTGTAAAATAATATCTCTAAAGAGTTCTCTTCTATATGGGAAAATCTATTCTTGACAATGCTCAATGGACCTTTAATTAAGTTGGCTTCTATTCCAATGTAGAAATCCATTTTCTTAATCATTTTTGGTATTGGATCTGTAAGTTTAGATTGGGTAGGTGTAGAATGCGTGTAAACAAAGCACCCTTTCAATTCACATTCTTTTGTTAAATTACTTCGTACCTACGTTGCATTTCGGCACCAAAAATAAAAGAAATTATACACACAATAAGTACGAGCTCAATAAAACGCCCTTACGGACTGGTTCTACGTACAGCTTCTTTCGTTGTTACGTTAGCAACTTGTTTTATCGTATGATTCGACACGAGTTTCAATTCGGATAGACATTTAGGAATGTTTATTTTTTTCTCTGTAATTTACACTGGATCTATCACTTGAATGTGGCTCATAATATGCACCAGCTGACCGAAAATAGAGTTTATTCTCGAGATTCTGGTTTAGATTTAACAGCATCTCACAAGAAATGGCCTTCTACAAAAAAAGATTATAAACAGAAATGGAAACAAGAGCAATAAATTCAGTAGATTCAACAAAAACAGCAACCGTAAAAATAGAAACAGTCCGAAAAGCAAACTATTTAGAAATTGAATTGATATTGCAAGAATTGAAGGCAATCTTATGACTAAATATAGAATCCCAGCCGAGTTTAAATGATCTTATTCCTTGATAGTTAATATGGGGAATATTGTTTAGCTTAGTAGTAGAGTAGGATAAGCGATTTTAACTTGGATATGGGCTGAGTGTAAATGAGTATTAAAAATTAAACTAGTTGATACACAATCAATATCTGAATTTTTTTTTAATACTCAATTAAACATCCGGAATGTCTTATACCCTCTCTTCGCACGAGTGAACAAGGCATAAATTAAATTTGTCCACAAAAGGAAATGCAGTTCCAATTTACACGATGGAAGAAATAATTTCTGCCTTGGGAGAAGGTTTATTTCCTTTCATGATTAATTCATAATTCGATAGGGATTCAAAATCCCAATAGTTAGTGTAGTTAATAAAAGAAGATTTAAGTCACAGATCTTTATATCTCATTCGCTATTCTATAACACCGATTTAAGTCTTTCCACCCATTAGATAAACAATGTAGATAGCCCTAAATAGCTTATACCCAACTAGACCATAGGTTCAGTTCACGCAGTATATTCTGACACAGACATATCTTAACAAACGAATTTAGTCCATAGATACACTCATGTGCTTTTCAAGGTGACCAACTTCCTCTCTAGGGATGAAGTATAAAGAATGTTAATCCACTTCTCTACAGCATTCTAAATGCCCTAATAAATTTCTTTGTGGAGAACCCCGATGTATGAACTTTAAAAAAGGGTTATCTATGGAAGACTAATTTGATAGCAATCATAATTAATTGAAACCTAACTGCACTCTTGTTTATCTAGTACCCTTTTTAGTATTAAATTCTCAATAACAGGCAATTGAAAACCTCTTCAATATTAAAATAAAGTTTTAGTAGATTAGGAGGATTCTTGTGGGGGTTATAATGGGTGGGCCGGGTTACTAGTTCAGATAATTATTCAAGCCTTTTTAAGGACCTATATAGATAGGTGCCCTCATCAAATTCCAACTCTAGGTGAATGTTTGATGAGCTAAAACCTTTAACACTTTGATAAATACAGGCTATACCTCTCGTACTCCTCGAAATCATAAATCCATAAAAATCAGCCTATTTACATAAAACCTTCATTGAGAGCGTGTAATCTAAAAGGGTTGTTTTAATGACCACCAAATGTTAATTTAAAACCTAAGTGCGTAATAAGTAGTCTATCCTTGCACTCTATTGAACATTGTATTGGCAGATCCTGACTAATTATTCTTGCTCTAACTGCTTTATATGCAACTCCGACGGAGCAATATTGTAGGGGAAGATTCTAATAAAATTCACATAGAATTAAGCATCTAAGACACGGAAACTTCCAGCGATCATGTTACCAAATATAAAAGATCCAATTTGGTGCACATACTGAAGGAAATATCTTGTTGGCCTGACATTTTTGGATCGTTGAATCAATGCTTGACCAAACTGAAGACTATCTCAATTCTCGAACGTAAGGAAAGCACCAAAGCTCAGCGGTAATTGAATCTCTCAAAAGATCAAAGATTTAAACTTGTGTGAACTGGTAATTAAAATAAAACAAGCTAATCTTTATTTTGTTAATGAAAAATGGACATTGGGTAGCGGAAGATACTTTCCTGAGTCCTAATAAAAATTTATGAGAAGAAAATAATTGCTTTCAATATTTTCATAGTAGAACGGTCAACTCCAAGGTGTTAATAACTTAAGAGAAAGACTCATTGCACTTAACAAGGTATATGATACAATTCTAGCAAAATATATAGAATAGGAACAGATTATTCCTTAGCTCATGGGAAAGATTTTTCATCATTTTTAAAAAATCAATGATGAATAAACAAATTGACCCATAATTTGCGTAAAATAAAAAAAAACTTTCAAATTCAAATATTTATTTTAATTTAATCATCTAATATTTATAAGGAAATTAATTTTTTAATGCCAATTTTTTTCACATAAACTCGTATTAGCCTTGGATTTTCATGTTAATCTGGAAAATTCAATATAACAAAAGACAGAAATTTACATTCATAGAGCGCTCTGTCAATATTGTCTGATTTTCATGAATTTAAGTATGAGGTGTATTGGTCAATACAAGACCACAATCAGACAGATGAAGTAAAAACAATGGTGAGAACAATTTCTAGACCCCTTCAGCACACTGGTTAAATTCCTATTTCTTAGTTTTGCAGTGAATGAAGAGGATGACGGCATCATCGAAACCTTGTTTGCTATATATTAATCAATGATATTGTCGTTTTATCTTGGATTTCCATAAATATGGAGAAAGAAGGATAGGACAAACCTCATTTATTGAGGTTCCGCTTGTCTCTCTCTAGATGCCATCATTCAGCATAGCCGTGCTTCGAAAAGATGCCAAGATTGTTCCCATTTTCTGTCACAAACAACTCAAAATGAGGAAACGAATCCCCATGGTATTCAAAGAACATTGTGTCATTTTTTTTTATTGGAATAAATATAAGATTAATCGAGCGCAAACTTGAAGTTTGTGCGGAGCGTTTCAGCTAATGCTCACATGGCGCACCTGCTGGCTTCACTGCCTTTTAACAAAGCATTATTTATTGTGATATTTATACTCTTGCGTGAACTGTATTCTATGTAAAGTCCGAATTGCCAAGTGCAAGTTGTGAAAAAGGGACAAATTTTCCAAAATTCCGTCTAGGTGAAAACAATATTTGATATAAGCTATGTTCAAAGTTAATTAATATGCCATGTATGATAACAGAATGAGTTCCAGTGACAATTAGAATTACTTAAATAAAGAAGAAAAAATACCAGAAGACCTACATAAAGAGATTAAGTTTGTGTGACATTGGAAAGTCTTCTACCTTTCCCTACTAAAATCTTTCCTCAACATACACACACTAGGGTCTTCATAAACATGAAGAACATGGCATCATGATGGGGTACACTTTGTGTATAAGTCTGCGGACCATCCGCGAAAGGTTAAAACCTTACCACTGGGATGTCTTCGTCAATTTGTACGAGGAACTTAACATTGTATTTGTTAGGGTAATAGACACGCATTTTGGCTTCATTGCAATATGAAAGAGAGAGGCAGATGATGAACTCCTGGCCTCGTCCAAGTTCATTCAAGCCATAAATCTTATTAGCCTAGCTCCCAAAAACGTGCCTTAGATCCAGGCTCATAGGTGGATTATCCGTCGCTTGACTCCTAAGTGGGAGACCAAACAAGCGATGAGATCCTGACAAAGATAAAGAAAAACCATTCGTGTGCAAAAAAGTTGGAAGTTATAAAGTTTAACGAATATAACCATCTCTTCAAGTTATATTTAATGACACAAACATCGGAAAGAACGAAAGGATAATGGCCTCATTCTCTTCTATATTAGGGATGGCTAGACCAAATCGAAAGAGAAGAGTGTTCGTAGATACAAACCTTTTTTAGATGCTACGAATATGAGCAGCATACAACCAGAACATGCATGATCACCCACGACTTATGATCCATTTGCTGTTAAGCGTACAAAGTTTGCTGCGACTGTAAGAGCGGGACGTGGAAATACGTCAACAGCCAACAGCAGCAGTGAACATGCAGCTATAGCCTTGTCACGCACAGGGAAAAAGGAGAACCCTTAAGAGGAAGCACCAGGAAAGAAAATCAGAGTAAGAAGATAGGGCAAATGGGACGTGTGCCAAAGTGGCGAAGGTTACAATCATCAAATCAAGAACCTTAAAGCCGTAACTAAAGATCTCTGGTAGTTTTCGAAGGAACTGAATCAAATGGTGACCAGATATTGGTTGCAGGAGATGGGGTTCTCCGAGTAAACCTCTTCCGAGGACAGCCTTAGGGTCGAATTACAACCTCCGACACCAGTAACCACGAATACGCAGGCAACTACTCCTCCACTAGCCAAGTGAATACTCATAAGAAACACTAGTGACCTTCCTACAACAAAGGGTCATCGGTAAATACAAGCGGGCCGTGGGAGATCGTTTATGGAAAAACAAGAATTTCTATAGTTGTATTTTTTATTCTCTTAACAAGAGAGAACTTTATGTATGTTATTTTGATGAAAATGAAGTGTGGAGAGAAGGACCAATTCTTACAAAGTGCATGCTAGGAAAAATATTAAGAACCACTGCCATAGAAAGAAATAGGAAAGACATCACGCGCGAGAGTCCTAAAATGCTAGCGACTGGTGGCTAAGACAAGTGACTGCATCAGGCGCTTAGTTATTGTGTGGTACTCTGACTCATTAGTTGGCACTCGCTTCATGGACACCTAGTCAAGAGAGAAATAGGTCAGATTAAAATAGCTATAAAAATATAGGTTAATATTTATTTACATAAATGAACCACGAAATGGGCATGGCAACCAGACCCAAGCATAAAACGATACAAAGATTTGGATACTACAAGATATTGATCGTTTTCCCCCAAGTTCTGAATGTTTTAAATGAGACAAATTAAATTAACACACGACATCATTTTGTCATTATATTACATAATTATATCCAACTGACTAGCGAATAATACAGGGTGTGACGAACTTGGAGAATGAAATGAAAATCAATTGCCTTGTGGTTTGTTGCCCCTTGAATTAGAAGAACTTTCCCACATGTTATGAAGAGCTATTTAAAAGTAATTACATCTTTTTTTATCAAGCAGTTAATCTTTTCGATAAAAAGTCTAAAGAGTCTCAAATATTTCTATATATCTCTTAAAGGTCAGTTCCATCTCTGCAGTCTTATATTCCTAAAAATTCTTAGGGCAACAATGTCTAATGAGGAATGTAATTTGACACATTTACTGTTAGTGGTTTGGTCTTCAAGATTAGCTTTGTTTGCCAATTGAGATTAATTTTCAGGGATTTTTTTACGTTCCGGTACTACCTTGAGAAAACTTTAAAGAGCCCTTTGATAGTGGCAGCATCTTTGATATGTTTAAAGGAGAAGATGAAAAGGTTAAAAATGTTCATAAAAGATTTATATCTCGTAGGAGACAAGAAGTTAATTATTACCTCGACTATTTCCGGACGCGGTGAGTTGCCCTCGTGAGTTATAGAATTCTAGGCAAATTCTACTTTCTTCACTCCCAATTTTCATTTTACTGGAGTAGTTTTAAGTACTAAGCAAATAGAAGGCGAATAGATGCTTTAGACGTTAAAAGTGTGCTTCTTAGTTAGGTAAATAAAGCAAAGTCTTCTTTGAAAGAGAAGAACAAGAGTAAAGTCACTCAGAACTTCATTTATGAAAAATACCATAGCTTTGCATTAAGGTTTCAGATTAAACTACGTTGGGAGAAGTTTATAGGATATGAAGACGATGCAAGATGCCAGCTACTCAACGACTAGATTCTTCCAAAAGAATTTTTTTGAATTTTGGAAGATCAAGTATGGAAACAATTTAGCGCTTAAAATATTTCAACTCGGTAAATCAATGAAGAAGGGAACAGGGTATCTGTTTAAGCACAGTTGTTACAAAAAATAACTTCCTTCTCCATTTTTCGGCTATTTGTTTGGCAGGAAGTAGCGGCCGTCACCAGGATTTAAAATATAAACTAGTTCTTCGTAGAGCGTCATTATTTTTGTGTTAAACTGGTTTCCTGCACGTATAGGGTGAGGATAATTCAGGAAGTACATAATCTGGTAGTTTGTATATTGGGTATAAATAATGAGGTGAACACCTGAAAACTTGTTTTCAGGACTTGGTGAGTCAAGTTACTGAACAGGCTTGTCAGAGTGACTCGCAGGGATGGAATGTGGTAATGGAGTGAATAAAGCATCCAGACAACGGGTCTTTGATATGTTCTTTTAAATCAAGGTGAGTGAAAAATGATTCCGAAAATCTGCCTCTATTAGAGGTAGACTTGTATTCACAAGCAAATTATTCAAAGAGTTGACAACTATAATATAGAGATAGTGCGAAGTGTTCGCTGTAAACACAAGAATTGGTTGAGTTAATTCGTTTTATAAAGATTAAACTTTCGGAAACTTTTTCAGCCATCTTGTGACTCAGGAAGGATAAAGAACGTTAAAACGTAGTCAACCCAAAAGCCAATTATCTGGTGGAGTCCTCAACGAAATGGCAGTTGTTCTAAACTTGCACAGACTCCACAATTACTGCGAAGGTAAGCTGGATGTGTCATCCAGATCTAGACTTGCAGAGAGTAACACTACTCTGTTGGATGTTGAATCGTGAAATATTCACAATCAAAATACCTAAGAAATCCGTCCAAGAACTAGAACTGGTGATGTAGATAGTCGGACTGAGAAACTCGATGAGGTGGTATTTTCTCGCTATTGAGTTCCCACAGGAATTCTCAAAAAAAGGAAGAGCTCGTCAAGTTAGGGGATAATTTGAAGCTTCTCAGTAACAGAAGAGTTGCGATATTTATAATAACGTGGATGTGTGGACTCACAGTTGCGTTGGAGATCGTTTTTGCAGGAGAGGAGCGTGCATTTCCCTTTGAATTGGTACCGTGTGAGGTAGTGTAGTTTGGCTATGTGAAAGGTTTATATGACCTTTAACCTTTTGCGATGATTCGACTTGCGTACATGCTTTGGCAAGTTTATGCATCAGTACAGTACCTCATGGAAATAGCAACTGATGATCCGAGATTCGTAATGTTGATGAGCTTTGGCACACCGAGAAAACGATTGTGGTTTCAGTAAGGATTGCTGCCTGAATCTATAACTATCAATTTTACTCAAAATTTGCAGGGAAGTTAATTAAAGTTGCTTGAGTGATAACTTTAGTTGTTGCTTGAAGGTTTCTTACTGATTAGACCTAGAATGAGACGCAATGAATAGAAGGATTTACTTTTGTTCAATCAGGTTGAAACTTTTCTGATTATAGTCCGCACATAAACAGGACCAATGAGAGCGGCCTAATATGATAGAGAGTTTGATAACGATTCACAGACCTTCACGTGGGAAAAGTACGTGGATTTCCTAAAATAGGTAGCACACAAAGCGAAAATATAAACTTTAATACAAGAGTTACGAGTATACAGGCAATTCTTTTCCAAATCTGAAGGTAAAATGAAGAGGTAAAGATTATGTATGACATGAGTCAACGGGATTAGTTTTGACTCAAAGTCCCGAAAGAAAGGTAAAGAGTAAATAAGAAAAGATATAAAGGGGCAGATGGAGAGTGCAAACGCATGTCTGATCATTAAACGAAGCAACTTTGACCGTTGGCTAAGTGAAGTAACAGCTTCCAGTGCGTTGCTCTTGAATAAAACTGAGGTATTATTCGGGACAAGAGCCATTATGACTCGCGTCATGATACCCAGAATACATCAAAACAATGCTTTTGTTTATATAGTCCCGAAAATGTCCTTGTTGAGAGCCTCCATTTATCTGTTGTATACTTTTTCTTTTTAAATCGTACGACGGTAATCTTGTATTAGATAGAAAAATAATCCTGAATTCGCTGTAATTGTTTCTCCTAAGCATTCACCACCTTTGATACTTAACTTTAGATATAGATAACGCAAAGTTTTCTAATTAAAAGATTTAATAAGAAAGCATAAATTGAATATTTGTGAAAAATATTAACTATTCGAAGTCAGAATATCTGATTTCGACATAGTCTTATGATTTGAAAAAAGATAATTACTCGTTTGGAATATTTGACCAAAATCATTATTCTTAAATTGATTCAATCCATAATTTATTGTGAAAGAAACCAATACATGGAAGGTTTTTATCACTGACCTTTGCTTGTTCAGCATATGATAGCTATTTAGAATTCGGGGTAACCTTAATTTCATCTGGCAATTAATTATGCCAAATTTGCCTTAACTTCACCCAAATTGGAAGCGGTGGTCCTCGGCTAAACGGTAGACAGTTTTTTAAGATTCTAGTTCGAAGGCTTTTGTGCGTATTCTAAGGTTCACTAACACTCATAAACTGTTCTTCTTTTCTATACTATGAGGTGCCTAAGTGTAATTGTCTAAAAAATTTCATAACTTTTATAAAAGAATAATATAATTTATGGTTTAATTTATGCTCATTCCTATAAAATATTCAGAATAATTTGTGACATGCTTACTTGATTGTTTTACTGTAAATAGGTTTGTTAAATTTTAGATCTACCAATACTTATTAAAACCATGTCCGAAAAGAATTTACCACCTAATATTTAGGATTCTTCGTCCGCAAGTATTGTTACATCTTTGTCTGGTTTTTAAATTTTAAAAAGCAATCATTGTGTCCTTGTAGGTGAAAAATATCTGATAAATTAAAAATAAAGAAAATAAAAACAGTTATGACTATATAGCTAACCAAAATAATGTCACATGAGTGCTAGAATCAGGCGAGGATTGTAAATACATACCTAAAGAGCAAAATTATAGGAGAAATTTAACTTTTTATCCGTGGAAGCAGTTTATTGGAAAACGAGCTTTGCTGTTGGAGGTTATCATTTCCATATTAAAATTCATCAAAAATAGATTTTGAGTCACAGTGTAAGGCTTAAATTTTGTTAACTATGTTTTTAACTATGGTAAAGACTGTGCTGATAACACGCACAAAATATTATAGGAAAGAATTTAAGACATTTAATAAGGTAGTTACTTATCTTTAAGCACTTTGAATGGCACAACTCGTTTGTCTGATTATGTAGATATTATAATGAAGTCATAGTGTATATTTTAAATAGTGCATCAGAAATAAGACTTTTATTTCAGAATTCACATTTCTTTAAAGCTAAAACTTTTAAATTTCAATCAACAAATATTATATTCAATATCAAGGTTGTTACAGATAAATCTGAATAATACGCAAATAAGTACCACAAGGGAATTGAATCCTGTTTTATACACTTTGTCTCAGTTTGTTCCTGGAAACATCGGTGAAGGAAGTTTAAGGTTGTCTCGTTGCATATAATTAATTGTTCCCGTGATATTTTTTCATCACTTCAACATTTCTACTTCGTTTATTTACTTAACTTCTTGTTTCTAGTCTATATTTTGTCGTTTTCGAAGGATTGAACACGCCGTGGCTGAAATATTTTTTATTTACTCTTAAAAATAAAGCCATCGGCGTCTTGAACAAATGATTAGATATCTTTTTAGCGTTTAAATCACCTCAGATGTTAACTGATTTAGGAAGTATTAATTGAATTTTAATCATATTCACATAATATTAAAGTAAAATGCTCCCTCTTAAAATTTGGATATTCACATTATTATTCTACTATCTCAAACCTGTATCGCATCTATAAACTTAAAGTCTTTTCTACTTTCCTTAGTTCAAGCTTTTCTGTTCATAATTCATGGCAGATATGGCTAAATCAAGTTGTTTAAATTGTGAAGAGTAAAACTAAATTCGGATAATTACCACCTGGCACAGTTCTAACTGTTGAACCAAGTGTAAGTTAGAAAAATCACTTGTTTTTAATTAATCGTCGCAAATTATTTTTTTCTAAAGATTTTTTTCTAATAAACATCTCCTTAACACATCATATTTTATCTTATATAAATATGGCCAAAGTGATTTAGGAGATAAAAAAATATATCATATTACTATTTTTCTGATATCAAATTTATTTCACACGGCGTTGTTTATTGACTACTGAGATTAAAAAGCGAATTTTAGAAGAATAAGGTCGAAGGGCGACCTCGTGACCTCGTAGGAAGCGAGGCTGATTTACCGCGAAGATCCGGTCCACTCCGTTTTATTGCACCCCAGCTGCATTTACTTAGGGGTACATTTTTCCTCGTCTCGCATGCCATTACAGCCAGCCTTCTACCTCCTCTGGCATAAATGGAACTTCTTAGAACATTCTTAGGCAACTTTATCTCGGTTTCACGCAGGAGTCACTGCCTTACCCCAAGATCGCACGAGCCGTGGAGAATCTCACCCAGGCAATCCCTGCCACCAAGGGAGCGTCTATATAATCCCCCCACTCGTTTCAGGAGGTAGCACTGTAGTACGGTACCACTGGAGCACAGCAGCCCGTCTCAGCACTGTTACGCCTAACGCCGCGTACGAGCAAAGGAAACGCTTACCAGTCATGATCGGAGACACCGGCGATTTCGATTCGAGGGTGAGTGCTAAATCCACATCCGTTAACTCTGCCATAGTCAATCGGCAAGTATCTGACGAGGAACTCCATCTCCGGAGGCCAAACTTCATCATGTGCTCCCTTATTTGCCTCGTGAGGTAACCCAGCTTTCCCATAGCAGTCATCATATCTCGACAGGCCCTTCCCTTCAACGAACATCTAAGTAGTTGCAATAGTTTACGCCTACAGATTATTCTATAATCTGGTCTACCCAAACCGTCCCATCCTTTGTGTGAGCCCCGGATTAAAATTCACCGCCCTGAACCCGACCCCTAATCCCATATTTACCCCTCTGTGATCTATCCCGTGCCGCATTTAATTTCACATGTACAATCATTCCCTTTAAACTCTGTATCTCATATATTTCAATTATATTTTTTAGTAGTGAAGGTAAAATTTGTTATCGTCTTTTTTGCAACCCTGATCGAGTACCAGCTACCTGTTAATCTTTAGCCAACTTGCACTCTAAATTATTTGTTTTGAAAAAAACCCCCAATTGAAAAATAAACCATTCCCACTGAACTGTTAACTATTACCCGTCCACAAACCGGCTAGGTCGACTCTCAAACATCAAACAGAAAAGGACTAACTCCCCAAAGGCATATATAGAGAGAGAGTCCGGCCATTCCACGACACTAATATTCCTATTTTCCTAACTGGTGTAACTTTATTCTTTCCCATTACTCTGAAATGGGGCTGCAGAGTGCAAATCGAATTTAACCGCATATAATCGAGGAAGCAAAGACAAAATGAAAAAATAATAAACATAAGAAAAGGGTGAATGGCTTTCGTGTTGGGGATACAGAAGGTTAGAAAAATAGAAATTGTTGAAATCATCTTCATTACCAGCTGCCAAATCCCGTCATAGCATATCGCTCTCGCAGGAAAAACCTTTAACAAGCACTATTTCCTAGGATAAATGCTCCATATCAGGGCTTATTTTCCTTTTAAGAGAAGGGAAGATATTCGGGGTTTTTAGGGGAAGGTAATTAAAACAAAATTGTTGAAGTGATCTGGGTAAATCAAGCAGGTGGTAGGCCTTCTAACATGGTGTAGGGCCTATGTGACTGCAAGACTGGCATCGTATTTGCAGTCTCTTCTGGTAGGAAGAAATCTTTAGTGCTTGGGTTCAACACTAAAAAGGACAACGTATTACATTACTGATGATGGATGGGACCCTGACTTTATAAGAGCTCTCAAAGGTGGAATTTCTCGGTTTCCTCTCTTTAACTTTGATATCAGGCAGTGAAATTGCTGCACAGAATTGACTCTTTCCCACCTTGTGAGTAGAAAATAAAATTTTGATTATATCTTGTGTCTTACATTGTCATCTTTAAATAGGTTTACATGTCTCGCAAGTCTCGATATCAAGGGATAAATGTTACGATTGAGTTTGGTGCTTTATATCAATTTGGCAAAACTAAATGGGGCTTCAATGAATATGCAATTGGCACAATAACGAGTAATATCAAAAGTTTATTAACTGACGAGGGAAATGCAGGATATATCTTAACATTAAGAACGGATGTGTGGGTTTAGCTAAAGTGTTACAGGTTGGGAGTCATTATTCTAAAGAGATGGAGAGAGGTCAGCTACCTTGCAAGAAATATAGACTGCTGGGAAGGTGGCGCAGGAAAATAGATAAATAAAATGCACCATGGCTTTCATAAGAGGATTTGTCGATTCTGCTGAATTAGAGTTAAAAATCCATTGATTTTTACATAAGAAGCAAAGTCTTATCTATTGCTTTGAATCAGAGCAAATATATGTATGCACATGGCGATGGTATACAATAGTGCAGCAGTACTTCAGTTCTTTCTTACTCTTAGGCTACAACAAAGGTAGGCCGTTCTTCGTTTCACCAAAATATTATATTACTATGCAGTAAATAGTTCTTTTCATTCGCAACAAACCTATTAATTATAATACTTTAGTTAAATTATTTAATTATTATATTAGAGAGTGCAGTTTAAACAAGTATTGGTCCTTAATTGATATCATTATTGTTAGATTATTATTTTTCCTATTATTTATTTATATAGCTAGTATCAAAATCATTATATTTTGTATTATTAATTTATTATGAGTTTCTTTATTGTTTCCCTATAATTATTTTAAATTATTATTTTATCATCATTTGCTGTTATTATTTCACTTTTATTATTTTGAATATTATTAATTACACTGTTCAACACAATTTTTCTGGCCAAGGGATTTCCAGTGGATTTATCGGTAGTTTTGGGTGCTTATTCCAAATATTACGATCAGGTTTCGTCTATCACATCAGGTTTTCAAGATACAACAATATCAGAAATAGACAAAAACATCGTTACAAAAAGTTTATTACCTGTCGTCGAGCTACAGCTGCACAAACTTCCTCTTCTTTGACATGCTGTGATGCACAGCATTTGCAACATTTATCATCATGCTCCATCAGTAATCGGCTATCATATTGGACTCATTTCGGCCTTGATAGCATTTTTTTATTAATTTCATATCTTGATGAAAGCGTTCACCTTGCTTGTCACTTACATCACCCAGGTTCTTCGGAAATTCACCTAAGTTACTATGTAGTCCAACTTGATACTCATTCTACATCCAAGTAATTGGAAACTCAAGAGCAGGTCCTCCACAATCTCTTTGTAGTTTGCAGCTTTCTTGTTCCCACGGAACTTTTTCACCATATTAGAGAAAGTGTTCCAAGCTCTAGCCTCTCCCTGATTCATTGTTGTAACAAATTGGGCATCTCTGAGGAGTGTTCTTTTCTGAAGTCCATCAAATATTCCTGCCTTTTTCTTCTCGTCACTCAGGAAGAAAAGGTTAAACATATGTGGCGGAAGCAGTCACCACTGTGATCAAGGGCGTTGATAAATTGCTTCATCATGACAAGTTTTATGTGCAGTAGGGAAAAGACGATTTTTCTCTTATCAACCAGATGATCATTAATTATATTCTTGTTACCAGGCGTCATACCGGTTCTTGGTCGTCATTCTTTCTTCATCCAGGGGTTTGCTGTAGCCCTACTGTCCCAATAGCATAAGAAACAGGGCTATTTTGTGTATCCTGCTTGCTGGCTTAGCAAAAAGTCCACCATTTTCAAGTCAACACATATTACCCATCCATGTAAATGATATTGCAACCTCTCTAAAACAAATTTGATGGTGTGATATTCTTCTTTCATCTTTACAGAGTGCCCTATTGGGATTCGACCATACATGTTTCCATTGTCAAGTAAAACACATTTCAAACTCCTTTTAGAGCTGTTAATAAAAAGTCTCCACTCAATTGAATCGTATGCAAGCAGTCCCATAGTAAGCAGAAGTCCTTCAACATCTCTACAATAACAAATTGACCATCATAATGGAAGTACTTACGCAACTCTACTTCTGTGTTAAGATAAAAGGAGATACTAATGCTGCGTTTCAGCAGTATTTTTCTTGCAACCTGTAAGACAACAATTCGGCAGACATCTTTGGCAAATAAAAATCTCTGACTAGATCGTTTAATTTAGGCTGAATAAACAGAGAAGGTTTATGACAATTTGTATCAATTGCCTTAAAAATATCAATCTAGTTATCTTCATCATCTGTAGTACCTGTCGATCTACTGATGGCTTCGTCTGCAATCTCTGGTAGCTCAGTAAATACTAGTATAGGTATTTCATCACAGTGTGCAACTGATCGAATGGCAGAAGGGATATTTGGTTTTTGCAAGTGATGTTTGTTTTTCTTATTGAAACCTTTTACATTGACAAGGCAGAAGTAGCAGTTATCAAAATGGTTCTTTAGTTCTTTCCAAGCCATTGACAAACCAAACATAAGCTTGGTATTCTTTCCTTGAGACTATGATTGCAAGGTTTCAACGCCGGTTTTGAATACTTTGTGAGGAGCCCAGCTTTTTTCTTGTTCTCCAAGTGGTACTTTGAATTAGGCAAAATATGATTTCCCGACAAAGTTCCTTATGTTGCGTCTTTCAGCTTTCAAAGGGAAGTCGCCACATATGTAGCAAAATATGTTTGGCTCATTAGAGCATGTCCTTCTTTGGGATGATGTAGCCAAATCAATGCCTATCCGCAAAAAAAAACACTTACTATCCTTCTACAATGCATGCCAATCTTTAACTACCTGAAATTGTATTTGCATGCTGTAAATAAACGACGGAGATGCCAGATGTCACCAGTAAAATATAGCATATCTCAGAAAATAATAATACAGGTAATATATAATACTTAACAAATATAAATAGAAATAAAAAAAACATAGAAATTCACCAATGTAGTAACAACATGAAATTATGAGTAACGAAAAGTTAATATTAATGGTAAAATCGATGAAAATGGGGCATATCGATAGCGCACATGTGTGATTTGATAGAGCAAATCAGAGATCAGTTTTAAATTCAGCACCCAAAATTTAGTCTATAACAGCTCTAACTTCCCGTGGCAGAAAAACTTTTTGTTGTTTTTGTTGATCAGTGTTATCATGTTCTGTTATTTTTTTCATTTTCACTCCTAAATAAATAAAGTAAATTTTCACTTCTCGTCTCTTAGATTCATAAGACACTTTGGAAGCAAAGCGCCATAATCCTAACTTACAAATAAACTTTATACATACGAAGAGAACTCTAACATCTTTTCTCTAAGTCTTGTAGTCTTGAAATAGTACTCGGGCGTGCGTGGATATTTTCTGTTGAATTTAGACCAGATATAAAATTGGCTAAATAAAGTTTACTAGTATTATACAGGTTAATGCTGAGGCCAAACTTAAGACAGTAACTTCGAAATGATTACAGAAGTGTTCACTACTCCTGCATAAATGATGTAAAGGAAAGGGTTTGGAGAATACTCTGATTTAATGTAACGAGGATCTTCCATTTAATAAATACCACATGAGATAAGTACTTAATGCTAAAACACTAGTCGTCGTATCGGATGTGCAGTTTAGTGATCAATGAGTTGAGATACCACATGTTATTCAGATTTCATGACCAATTTTTAAGATTACTGGGACGGAGGATGGAATCTTTGAGAATTAAACGTGGAGGCATGACGGAAGTTTATTAAATATAAGAAGCAACTCTCGTTAACTCGTTGGGATAATCATTCTAAGGGAGGAAGGATAGCTGATAGAAATCGACTTTAATATCTGGATTGAGCAACTATTTGAATAGTTGTTCAAGGCTTGTGAATGACTTCAACTCTAGAAAAAAATGGAAGGGTAGCCTGAGGGATGAAAACATTTATTTTACAACACTTAGCCCCTCTTTCTTCTTAGCTGGGAGTATACAGACACAGAAACGGTATTAGGAGTTATAAAGAGGTGGAAAATATGACGTGAGAGAAGCGCCAATTTCTTATGAGGCAACGGGATCGGGAGGGCTTACTACTGCTCCCTGTTTCAGTAGAGTCTACAGTTAGTGTAAACACTGTGTAGTGTTTGTGTTGAAGTAATGATTGGAGAAGTATTTAGCTTATAGTCGTTACCTTAATTGTTAAAGTTAGGAATCATAACATTATACGTGTAACGTTTCTATCCATGCAATGTCCATGTGTAATCCATAAACAAACAAATTATGTTTTTGAGAAGACCGCCCGAAAACTATGTACAAACTATACAGGCAGCTTTCAAGGTAAGACACCGAGAGGTATGCCACCCAAGAGATGGAAGGACCAGATTCTTGTGGATGTTGGACTGCCTTCGAATGAGTGTGAACAGCTGGCTCGGTACAGGAGTGAACTGTGGGTTAGGGAGATACAGCAGGGAGACGCAGAGCAAGGGGTTGTTATGACCTGCTCGCTTAAGTCAAGTCAAGTCACATCTAAATACTGGTGTGAGTATGTTTCTTGGCTGCTGGGTAAGTAATTGCATTCAGATTCTGTAAAAGGATGACGGAATTGATGTTTGCTAAAATACCCATATTTATTACCCTATCGTAGTATGACTTCACGTGTTCCATATAATCTTTAATGGTGGAAGGTTTAAGGCGCATGTGCCCAATGGCATTAAAATGCAATATTTTTACCTAATTGATAAACAACTGCTACATTTGCTATTTGGGGAAATAGGGAAATATATTATGATTTTTACCTTATTGAACAACATGTGTAAACTCAATGTTTATGTGCAACATAGGTTACTACTATGGATAGATCCTCCTCACTGGGGATGGCAAAGAGTCCTTTAAGGAATACGCCAGGCAGATTAATCAAACTTCGTTATCTATGTGACTGGTTTTATGGTGAATTTTCTCATTGGATTATTTTAAATGTCGTGGATGGATATCAAGATTGAGAGAACATGATCGGTCGCGTATTTAGCTAATTTAACTCCCAGCCCATCATTAGTTCAGAGATGGGAAAGATCACAAACTTTTTTGATCTTGAAGATTCAGATCAGATCACCATAAAAATGAGATCTTGAAGATCCAGATCAAGATTGTGATTTTGAAGATCACTTTCAAATCACCTTTTAAAATCAGTTTTACATAAATTGAAAGAGTCATGAAGATCGAACGTCGATGTTAGCTGAAGATTGATTCTGCTGTAACGCTGGAAAGAAGCACACCAGAAATTTGGATATAGATTCCAGTGCGAGGGTTAAATAATCAAATTCGAGAGTGGTTGGCCTATATAATCAATTCTTACTGGTTCTTGGTTTAGAGAAACTGATTGTAGAAAAATAACCTTACTATATACAAAGAAAATATTATTAGCAAAAATAAATAAATAACAATAAATAAGATGAGATCAGGGGTACCAAACGGAGGGGAGAAGGGATACAAATAACTCGACAGGGACGAAGGTCCGAGAGAGGATGTACGCTGATTACTTTTAGGGAAAGGGGAGAGTGCAAGTGACGGGGAGATTCACGTTCAGCATAATTGACTGAAGGCTTTGGATACGACGAGTAAGCAAAGTTCCACTTGCAAAATTCCTAATTTTTTAACATCGCTGAGAAATGAACGAGGGAGTAATCCAAACGAGAACGAATTCGATTCCCGAGTGATAGATGCTTGTCCGTGTCTAATGTCGGGCGGGTGGAAACTCTTGCCTCAGGTACGACTGAGGCCGGGTAGAGAGGGGACGCGTCGGGTTGGTGGCTGAACGCCATTGGAAAGCGGCAGGGTGTGCGAGACTGTACGTGGCTGCTAACCAAGACGGGATAGTATAGTATTTATTTCTCAAAGCTTTTCCCGAAGTATTTATACTGCCTCGACGGAAGTGGGTCGCCGCAGGCCCCCCAAAGGGGGACGGAGACCTCATTATACTTGACGCGACAGAGGGGCGGGGGGATATTCTCGGCGAGCATCACAGGCTCGCGCGAAAGTCCTCGACCCCGGTCTTGCACCGATCAGGAAATGCGACGGGGGAAAAGTGAATATTACATCCCGGTGTTCGGACGAAAAGAGTGGTTTCTGATTCGATGGCCGTTACTTTGGAAAACTTGCCTCTATTTTGTAGAATGATTTTCCTTTGTTTGGCTTAGGTTTTGGGGAAAGGAGGCCATTTTCTTCCCTTCTTTCGGATAAAGGTTGCGGCTTGCTGAATAACTATAGGCCTCTTCTGTGCATCATTGAATATGAGGCACGGCCGGTCTTTTAGGAAAGCTCTGATTTAAGCCACAAGTGCAGCTAACAAATGGTCTCTCAGGAAGAAGTAAATGAGGGCATCGTAGTCATGCGGGATTTTAGAAGCATCGAGCTAAAGGTTAAGGGGACGCTGGAGGCTGTACCAAAACTGACGGTATGTTTGACCTGGCTAAAGGCTGGCATGTCTGAATTTGGATCGGTAAAAGTCTAGGATCATGTTATATCCCGCCAGTAACTTCGATTTTGCGGGCGAATAATCAATTGTTGCCTCCGAGGGGAGTGATATGAATATATTTTGGAGTTAAAAAACTAGCAAGGACAACAATTGAGCCACTCCATATGCTTCGATATCCCAATGGTTGATTTCGAAGATTTTCTCGAAGTGGATTAAGAAGGCCCCGAAATCCTCGCCTTCCTTGAAAACTGGAAGCTTAACACACGCGGTAGGAGGAGCTTCGGACCTCGAGCTAATGGACAGCGTCGGATTCCTGGGCCTACTCATTTTAAGTTCATGAAGGCGGATTCTTTCCCTTTATTCTCGTTCTTCTCTATCTCTTCTTTATTTCTATTCTTCTCTTTCTTATTGTTTTGTCTCTTCTCTTTCGTTCTAGTCCTCTTTTTGGATATAAGCTAGGAGGTCCTTTCCGCTGAGCCCAAGCGATTCTCCTTGCAACTTAAAAGTGTTAAATAATGAGGACATTTTATCGCGTTCGACTAACTTTGAGGGAAAGCACCACAAAAAGGAAGGATTTATTTAGATGCACAATGGGACTGCTGGTAAGCTTTTGTGGACCAACAATTTTTTACTAAAAAATTAAAAAGAAAACAGCGATAATTATTTCGCACAACGCGAATTCTTACTTATACTCGAAATATTCACCCCGGAATTTAGCGAGAGTTTGTGTTGCCCAATACACAACGAAGAAAACGATAAACACAATACCCCAAAAGAAATAAGATTAAATCCTTTACAATATGTCAGACGTTTTATAAGGTCTGGAAAGGGCTAAAGTTTCACACAGCCACAAAATTTAATACAAAATACGCACACAAAAGGGAAAATGGGTAATGGGTACGGTTATTTCTA
This sequence comes from Ceratothoa steindachneri, assembly GCA_963969495.1. Taxonomy (NCBI): domain Eukaryota; kingdom Metazoa; phylum Arthropoda; class Malacostraca; order Isopoda; family Cymothoidae; genus Ceratothoa; species Ceratothoa steindachneri. The sequence goes on from OZ018326.1 coordinate 86,077,062, forward strand.
CAGTTTCTAAAACCAGAACCTTTAATATACAAAAATAACACTTTTAGAATCTGTTACAGGTCTAAAAGATATAAGATCAGATACTTCTGGTGACCCTGAAAGCCTGACAGTCATAGTCTTGAAGAGTAAACCAAAACAAGTTATTTTATCAATAACTCCTGAAAAGCATCAATCCTAATTCACCCCTGAGGGTAAATGAAATACAAGCATCTCATGATACTCATGTTCTATGTACTAAAAAAGATTTAGTTGATGAAAATGATTTATTTATGTTTAAAAGTTCAAGTACAAAGGTTCATAACTATAAGATGTATAAGCTTTACTAACATTCTAATCAACATACACTTTTTAGAATGCGAAGAATAGATAGGTGGAATAGTCATCATGAATCAGTGGTCAATTCTCACCACTGAAACACTTTTAGGGAACAATCTTGAAAATTACATGATAAATAAATACGACTTTAATGAAAGTGAATAAAAGTATTATTTAAATAAAATTCAGATATGTCTAATAGTAATAAAATCACATTAGCCAGCTTAATAATAGTGATTTCCAATAAATTATTGATTTCGAAAAGATTTTTAAAAAGTTAAAGTAAATAAGTGAATTCTACATCTTTTATTGTATTTTTTATAATCGCATATTGGTTCGTCTCATCGATTGAAGTCAGCGGCTGTTCGTGGCGTCAGTTCTCACTCCTTATATTCCATAATGTGCGTGACTTCTGTCATCACCGTCGTAGGGTTGCTCGGGCTTCTGTCGGCATCTTCGAGATCTTCGGAGTTGTCTGGTGTCACCGTTTTCGCGCCTTTGCCTCGTATTTCCAACGCCATGTCTTAGCCGTCATCATTCTTCTTTGTCTGCGCATCTTCGCCATCGTCTGATATAAAATCAAAGAGATGACATCACTGCAAAACAATCTGAATCAAATTATCGCCATCGTTAACGTACGCGCTCATCAAGTCTTTGCCATTGTTTTATCCATCGTCACTTCTTTGACATTTACATGTTTCCAGCAGTGTCAATTTTCGATTTTTGTTTTTGTGATTGTTTTGTATTTTCTATTTTTATATATACTTGAATCTTTGATGGCCTTATATCTATTTGCGTTTAATGTGATTTGGTGTTGTATTTAACATAATATATAATGTTCTATGCGCAAAGGAGACTATGCAATCGAAGTTGCGAGTATATAAAAAAAATCTACCGAAAAAAGAAGAAAAAAACGAAGAAGCAGTGATCGTAAAATAGCGATATTCCGATGCATCGTCACGTCTTCGCCATTGTTACGATGTCGCCATCATCATTACATCACTACAAGACAATCTGAATCAGGTAATCGCTATCGGAAAGCCTTCTTCCTCACGCTGCTTCACCATTGTTAGGACTACTCCATCTTCACACCTTAAAGACATAAGAAACCAAAGATTCTGCAAAATGCTAACCACTATCTTATACGAGGCAGCTCCTGTTTAGCCATCGACATTTATTTACCATCATCATTTTACGCCCCTTGTCATTTTTTATTATTTTTGGTGGTTTTATGTCTTTTATTGTAGTTTTTATAGACTCGCAACTTAATGGTCCTTTTGCTTTTTTTGCGTTTAATATAAGTTATGTTATTTCCCTTGATCTAAACTGCCGAGATTGACGAGTCTCCTTTCCGTATGTACGGATGATAAATTAAAACTTAGTATTATCATAAGGAAAGCTATTAAATTACCTACATATAATTTTTAGTTCGATGTTTTCTCAATTTTCATTTCACCAGGTATATGCCCAATTAATTTTTTACATAGAATTAAATTTCACAGTTTTACTATATTATGTAATTGCTGAAAATAGACGGCTAATAACAGCATTTTAAGATTTCTAATTCAATGTTAAACTGGTGAAAATACTAGCTTTCAGAAAAACCAATTGTCCCTAGTTCCCATCTGCCAGGCAACTTGGCTTATAGCTACTAACCAAGCCAGCAAACGAATGTACCCTGGTATTATACATTGTGAAGATCTTCTTTATAGCCGGATACAGATATAAATAGTCAAATGCCTTATCAGTGTCTAGCAAATAACTGTGAACTTCTAAGTCTTTCTTACACTTAGGAGTAGAGAATGAGCCCTCCATAGTTTTAAAGAAATTGTCTTCACCGAACTATTTCCAGTGTTGTCAGAATCAGAATTTCGTACAGAAATTTGCTTCTGCTTGCGACAAGTCATTATTGTTCTGTAATTTACAAATATAAAATCAATGTTTGTATGAGCATGTTTTTAACATTAATTTAATTATCATGTTAAGCAACTTTATGATTGCCTTGTATAATAGTTTTCAGAATATTAAACTTTTAGTTGAAAATAATACTTAATAATATTCTAAAATTATGTTATATCTAACTAAAATTATTTTTAACTTGATTAGGGGATTTTTATCCTATGCTAAATTTAAGGCACAATTTCCTCCTTTAGTAACTAAATAAGAGAAATTGCAGACATGTATTAGACAGAGAGAGAGATAGACAGACAGACAGACAGACAGATACACCTGGCATTTTATTATAGTTAGGTCGATATGGGTATATTTGAATGGAGGGTAAGAATCCATAATCTATTAAAATCTGAAATGCACAATATATTCCAATGAACATCTATGTTAATGTAGCATTATGTAGCCAGTTACTTAAAATATGACCTGAAAATTTATGTTAATGTTGCTACTTACAACTTAGTTACTAAATATTACTAACTCTGAGGTGCCTCAGAAGATTGCAGGCAGGCAGAATTGTAGCATTATTTGTTCACTGCGTACAAATAACTTTAATACTGGTTCCAGATTTCCGAAAATTGGAAAATATTTTCGGTTAACTTATTACCAACATTGTTATCTAAATACATTGAATACTGTTCTGGTGACAGCCTTGAATATTTGGTTCCATCGGTAGCCTGTTGAACTGAAGTTTTAAAATTTTACTCATTATTAAAAAATTAAATCTGTAAATAAAATAAGTTTAAAATTAATTTAAAATGAATACGGACCTATAGGCTACATTTTATGCCTATATTATCTTATACTTGAAAATATTATACGTTGAGATATATCTAAAAAAATAATAAAGATTCTAAATTTTAGATAAATTCTTTCATTAATAACGTTACCTACGTATACGTATAATTTGAAGCATAGTAAATATACATAATATTTAATTCTAAATATAGTTAACTATAATTGAATAAATTATATCAATGTTTGCAAACTACGAGTATATACATGTATCTATGTAATCTTTACCCTTTTGTTAAAAGAAAAATCTACGGCTGATAGTTCGGGAAACGACGATAATCATTCAAGCGTGTGGAAGGAGAAAACGCCAAGGTTAACTTGGTTCAGTAATTGCTAAGGCTAATGATGGAAAAAAAGACAGTAGTGAAATGGGGAATAGATGAAAGTGAGTTATTTCAGTGGAATCAGATCTAGGTCAAGGTGGAGTTCGCGAATTGCCTAGAGTCAGGACACTTTTAGGGGGATGTTGGTTCGGTAGGTAGACCGACGGATAGTGTCTGGGTAAGATAATGAAATATATCTTAGAAGACGTATATATCTCTCAAAGTAGCACGAGAGAATGATTAAAATGAATCCATTAAACAACATTAAAAGAGAAAACGGAATAATTTTTCCTTGCAGTAATATTTTTATTACCTTTTTCGAAAAAATCCCTGCACGGATTTTTTCGAAAAAAGGTAATAAAAATATTACTGCAAGGAAAAATTATTCCGTTTTCTCTTTCAATGTGGTTTAATGGATTCATCTTAGAAGACGTAATTATACTTTGACGTATGTGGTGGTTAGAGCTAGCGCTCTAATTTTTAATAGAAAATAGGTCACAGTTAACTTGTGCTTTAGTCAACATGGCTCCGGAAAATCTTTATATGGTCTGCGTGTAGGGCTATTAATGCAAGGGTTCAGAATCTCAAATCGTTCTTAAGTAAGTTTCTCATTATTTTATTGGTTACATCCTTTGGGGGGTAAAACTTATTGTGTGCATGCGTTGATTTGTTTATTGTAGTCACGATAAGGAAAGATATAAATATAGATAATTAGTGTTAGATTTTAGTTATCGCGTTCCTCATATATAGTAACTGGACCGGAAGAACATTAACTTCTTCTTTCTAAAACATTTTTTAAACTAATTAGACAAAATGTTACTGTTATATGAAGTGAAATCAATTTTGCTACAGTAGATTGTTTTAATTGTAACGGCTGAAAATATAGGGAATCTACTTTTTGAAACTATTAATTTCTTGCTTAGAAATAGTGGAAGAACTGAAAAACGAATAGGATTATCCTTTAACTAATTTTGAATAATGAGGAGAAGTTATTTGCTAATATAGAGGTTGGAAAAACGCTTAGAAATAGTAATCAAAACATAATTCGATTTATTGTATAAATTCCAAGGAATGTTAGCGAGAGTTCTCACCTCATTTCAGATTTTAAATCTTGCAATTTTTATCTTATTCACTCCAGCTAAAAAACTGTTCATTTAAGGTGAAGTTTTAAACATTCAATCTTTTATGAAATATATATTTCATTTCAGCGTTCAATATTCACTATAAATAATCAAATAAGATTGTATTATAAACGTGTAGATTCTAATAGATTAATTCATTTAGCTTAAAAAAAATACGGAAATTGCAAAGCCTATAAGGAAACGTAATATATTTTATAAGATTTCTAAAATAAAATTATAGGAGGAAGAATGGCCGTTCATGTTCAGTCACAAATTATAAGCAAAGTTAACGAGTTATTAATGAGATAATGATTAAGAATTCCAGCAAAGTCACTAAAAAGCACATATCTATGTCCGGGAAGTCGATATGAGCTCACAATTTCAGGAATGATTTGCTAGCTAAAAGGGTGAGTAGAACTTCGAATATGCTTGAAAATTACGCGTAGAGGGAGACAGAGGATGACTTCTTTAGGCGAAATCTGATTTATTATTCCAAAGATTGTTTCATTTGTTTCTCTACTTTCTGGCTAAGATACAATGAATCGTTAAGTAATTCTGCCTCATTAATTCCTTATGGACAAATGTAACAGAGTATGAATCAATTATTAAATTATTTTAAAAGTTTTAATAAATGAAATCATCTTGGAACTTTCTATATGTACGTAGCGTATACGAGTATAATGTTGTCAATAAATTTATGTTGTGTTTAGAAAACTTATTAAAAATGCTGCTTAGATTTACTTAAATGGTTACAAGTTTAAGGCAAAATATTTAAACATAACTGTAAGTATATTAATGCCTTTTTGAAACTGACTGCGTAGACTGACTAAGTATTTCTACAGCATCTTGTGAGTCCAGCTAGTAACGAAATATTTCAAACAAGACTATAGTCAACTTCAACAATACATCACGTCATTACATCCCTCCAACTTTAGTTATAACAGAAAAAAATACTTATATAATCAAAAGCTCTAGAAGTTAATTAGCTATAGAAAACATGCGGACATTTGCTGAAGGAGAACAAATAACCATCGGTCGAGGGGAAACACAAGAGTAGGAGAGAGATATGATGAAGTGGGGGAGTAGGAGAAACTGGTTGTAATACAAGAGCTTCTCTAACATGCGGCATTAGAGATTTAGGAATGTTCAGATCTTGGTGGATTTTTACACCATCTTCTTCTATCGGGCTGCCTAGAAAAGCTAATATCTCATACTGAATGATGTCTACAACGACTATATTAAGATTCTGATGTTAATAAGGCACTAACGTCTCAGAAGATAATAGAATTTGCTTGCAGGCAACAAAAGAATTTCTTAGTGATTTTCGCCAAGCCAAAGGTAAACCAGCTCTTAATAAGCTGTTAAGAGGCCTTAGCATAGATGATGACTTAAAAATGAATCTCCAATAAAAGATTAGCAGCATTAGTTTACTTTAGCTGAGTCACATTAGTGGGAATATGGTCATCTGCAATAGCTTGATTTTTGTCAGAAGTGGGTGAATACCCTGAGCATCGATATAATAGCCCAGATAAAACACACTACAGAAACCTATATCACACTTCTTCAAACTAAGCTTCAACCCAACAGTCTCTAGTATCTTTAGTACGGATCTAGGTCTCTGTTCATGCTCAGTTCAGATGAACCACATATGAATACATTATCCAAGTAGAAGATAACACTTGCAAGATTGATTAATCAATCTTCCATCGCTCGTTGAAAATTTAAACTGCTGGAAGGAAACTCCAAAACACACCTTATGATATTTATAAAACCCACGATGTGTGTTAATAACTGTTGTGATCCATCACCAAGACATATTTAGGCATATGATTGAGACATGTAGTTTAGTTAGTTTAGTAAATAGCTTAATAGCTCAAAGACTGCTCAACAAATCCTGATATTGTAACCTGATAGTACCAACCAATCCTGATTGAACCATTTGCCTTCAATGCAGGTACCACTGCAGCCGCCTAGCCAGAATGCACTATAGGATAAATTATAACTTCTTTTTCCATTCTATCCAATTATATTTCTGCTTTAGCTCTTAGTCTATAGGGAACTTTCCTGGCTTTACAGAATTTAGAAGGCATATTTGGATGTACCTCAATGGTGAAAGTTTTATATTTAAGAAAACCAGTAGAAAATAAAACTGGGAATGCTTTCAATAGATTAACTTAAGTGATACACTATCTATATTTGAGAGTTTCCTGTTATTTAGATAAAGGAAATTAATTAAATCTCTCGCTAAAAACATGGTCTTAAGCCTTACTCAACAACATCAGTTACTTGACAAGAATTAGTAAAATCAAGTCTAACACAGACAGAAATATCTAGCCATCTACCGGAAAGAGAACACCACCATAAGTAGTATGCTTAATAGAATAAAGATGAGGAACAAGTCGGTCACACTCAATGAGCCATAGATTAGAGAAATTATCCTCAAAAATAATTGAACGTGCAGCAAATAGTACTCTTAAACGTGCTCTCCCACTAACACTGCACTTTACCACAGCAAGAAAAGGTTTTAATGTAACATCCATCATCACAGCTTTAACCTGAGCAGGGTTTCCTTAAAAGTAGGGCTCTTTTCTTGCATTATGTTAATATCAGAGTGTCCTATAAGTTGTGTATCTCTGAACGTTGCTTCTCTAGCACAAGCTATTTTGACAGCTCTAACGAAAGTCACATCCCATTGTGCCAGCGAAATGCGCTGTGTAGACTCATAAGATAGGCTAATCACAAATCTATCGCTTAGCGTATCTGTTTATTGGTCACCAAACTCACATGTAAGAGCCATTGCTTTAGTTTTAAAAAAAATAGCAATAGGTTCACTCGGTTTTAGATTTTATGAATAGAACTTAAACCTTTTATAAATCACAATTATTTTGAGTTTTTAATGTTCCATCAAAAGTTTAATATCAGCATATTTAAAATTATGTAGCTTCCTTGAAGATAAGAGACTTTAACTTAAAGGAAACAAAGTCTGCGGACCAAAAGTCGCGTTCTATGTTATTGAAAAATAATTCCATGGCTAACCTTGGGAGGACCTTGGTAATTATATCGCTCGAATGAAAATTTAAAACGACATGGGGGTTTTAAAATTCGCTAGTGTCGGTCAAATAGTTATTATGTTATTGCAAAATAATTCCCCGACTAACCTTAGGAGGACCTTGGCAATTATATCGTTCGAATGAAAATGTAAAACAACATAAGGGTTTTAAAACTCGTTAGAGTCGGCTGAATAGTTATTATGTTATTTTCTAATAATTACCCTGCTAACCTTGTGAGGACTTTGATAATTATATTTTTAGAAAGAGAATGTAAAGCAACGTATGAATTTCAAATTTCGTTAGAATAGGCCGAATAGTTATGATGTTACTGCAAAAACAATAAAAGTAATACGGGGACCGGCCGAGTGGCCGCTTGTCAATAATGTTGGGTGCCATGTTCCAGGTCGCGTAAACAGGGCATTATTCTCTTGCAAATGCGGCTCCAAAGTATACCATAGTAGGCAACGTCTCTCTTAGTATCTGCTACTGATCTAGACGGTTCTTCAGCCACAAATAGACAGTCTGAATACGCTGATCTTGTAGGTTATACATTGTAATATAGAATAAGAGAATGGTAAGTTGATATAGGGAGAATGTTTAAAGAGATATTCGAGGGATATGGTAGATTATTTTTAAAACTGGGCTCGGGTAGCAGAGTCTAGGTGATTTTGAGGATTTTAAACTGATCTAGGTGCCTAGGAGAAAATGGACCTGAGGGATGAAAGGGAGGAGATAATTTTGGGAAGGTAAGCAAGTCACAACAAACGGTATAAGATGAGTTATTTAGGTAGAGAATTTTAACTCCAAATAAACAAAACCTAATAGCTAATACATATATATCAGCCGATCAATCAATACTCACACGATGAAATTTACCAGATAAATTACTGAGACTAAAATAAAAACGCAAAACTCTGCTTCATGGAAAGCGAAAGGGTAAAGTAACAACCATGTTCACTATTTCAAAAATCAAAGCAGAAGGCTTAAATAACAACAGTGTAACACCAGGAGAGAATCTAAGGATATCAACCCGCGGGAAGTAAGTAGTAAAAAGCAAACAACCTACTAGCATGGTTCTCAAACCTAAAAGGTATCTACCAATAAATAAAAAAAGAAAGTTATTTCCTCCCTCCAAAAATAAGTTTATACTATAAACACAACTAGTGAAACTGCAAAAATTAAGAAATATAAACAAAACTTCGTTAAAAAATAAACACTTTTGCTACTAGAGATATTAATTTCTTTAAAATTACATGACCAAGCTCCAAGTACAATGGACACAAAATATTTACCTCATTCATCACGATAAAGTGACATGTAACATGCACGAAGCACCGCCAGAGTAGATCATTCATCTATTCCTAAAGTGTGATGCACAGTATAGGAGACCATAGTGTCTTCGCAAAATTGTTCTTGATAGCGTTTTATCAGATGGTGCACCGTCAAGCGGATGGGATTGATTCGAAGACAACAAAATATCGATAATATCGTCTAGGGATTAAAGTATAGTTTCACTGGAAGATTCGGAGCTCGATGGCACGCAACTTTAAATTCCTTGGTAAATTCCCTCATTCGTTTCTTTATGAAGCCCTCTGACCTGAGCTGACCTGTCCCATGTATTGCAAGTGGTGAAGAGCAAAAAGCAGGTCTGGTTTCTCAGACTTGCAAGACCTCCTGGCTTCCTCATTAAGACGCTTTTTTTCAAGGAACTCCTACATGTGCAATACACCAGTAAATTACAATCTATCCGTAATACATATGCCCAGTAATAATAAAATCATAGATACTGCGTACCACTAGATATTTAGATCCCAACCCCCATAAAATAAAGATAAAATATATCATTAGGTACAGTGAGAAAGGTGCCTTTGACTATATGATTGAGGCAAATCCTGGAATATTTATATGCATATAAGCGTAGTGCTCATGTGCAAACCTAAAATTAGTGTAAAAATCAATAGAGATCTTTATGTATCTAAGTTGCTTTAAATCTTATTGGCACAACAGATTCGACATCATTCGATATTGTCCGCTGCCCAGCAACCCTACACTTTGCTTGTGATGACATGCATTATGAGCGTGGCATGCTAATGCGTAGGGTATTGCACTTTATTCCGCCTTCTGGGATCAACACTGACTGTTCTTTTATGGGACCATATGATTAGGGAATGTTTTGAGTTCTAAAGTGCTTAGTTTCGCGAGTGAATAAAACCCAACACAATTCCAACAAGGATAAGGTGGCCTTCTTTGTTCTTACTTTGCCATTTTCGCCTGGTGTCAATACACCTACCTAGACAGCGTTGTTAGTCGCCTTTGCTTAGGATATTTCTGTATAAGTGGAGATAAGAACGTTCCCTTAGATTCAAATTTATTCTGCGGATAATTATCTAAAGAATATTTATTTAAGTGTAAAGCTGATAATAATATCTCGACTTTGAATATAATAAAAGTCCTTCGCACAAATAACATTATGTCGTCTAATGTTATTTAATATAATAATAGCTTCGCTTTTTTGTCATAGACGATCTTGAACTTAAAGTTTTCCAATCACCTTGTTTCGTATCTTTAAAGTCATCAATGTGTATTACATAGCCACCTGGATATATTAGGTCACGAATCTTAGTTTTAATTTACTGTTGGCATCTAATAATAAATTAAAATACTGACCTAAATCAATTCTGAGATCACGGTTGAAAATCCCAATATCATTCTAAACGAATTCAACGAGCTTACCTCAACGAAATCTCGAAAATTAAACGTTCCCTCTCAAGTGATGGTAAATAGTGTACTCGAATTCTCCTAATAATGTTAAAACAGTGATATATTTAGTCCTGAAAAACCTACACCTCCGACTAGTCTAAAATAATATCTACCGGGTTTGAAAAATTCCGTTACATTCGTTTATTTATTATTCAACAAGTTTACGTGTGTGATAGAATAAGTTCAGTCGGACAAACCTAAAGTTTCACATTTCTAGGAAGTCATTAGAACGTCCTTTTCATTGTATACAGGTGTAACAAAATAGAACTCAAAACAAGCGAGATTCCGACTCTACCTCGCACGGGCCATATCAAGTCCGACATCCATAGAGGCTCAAGTACGTGGAAGACTTCACAGACGACCTCGTTCAGGCAAACATAAGTTCTAAAGTGTTTTGATGTGTAAAAGGCCTTCGAAAGTGCTCTGAAGCTCAGTACGTCTTTAAGCAGGACGATACCCGGCCCACAAAACCAAGATCGTGCACGAGTGGTTGGGGTCGAATAGGACCTATATAGGTCGAAGGATTTTCGGCCTCCCATGTTGACCGACCTCAATCCGCTTGACTACAGCGTGTGGGCGCTTGTAAATGGCGAGGCCTCCAAGTTCCACCACAGCAATGTGGACAGCTTGAATTCATTCGTCAAACGCATCTGGGTCAGCATCAGGGGGAACGGCTTCGTCCGCAACGTATGTGCATCATTCGGGTCTCGCCTGGAAAACAAGCTCGCCGCTGAGGGTGATTGTATTGATTATTATTACAGGTGAAACACATATTTATATGTTAAAACAATAAAAACGTGTCTAACTGCATCAAAACTCTAGTTTTGTGTTTTGATGAGAACGTCGTAAGGAATGTAACTTAACTTTTGCAATACTACTCTTACTTCTTACTGTATGAATTTCTCTCGTAGATATCGTGATTGCGTCAACCCATTTTGAAACTTGTTAACTGTAATGGTTCCTATTGATCCCTATTCTCAGTTTTTCCTATTTTTATCGGAAATTGTTACAAATAAACGTAAAAAAGTTTCCACCAAATTATCTTAAGTGAGTTGTTAATTGAAAAATCAAACCTACGCAGGGCCGACTCTCCTCACTACACCTAATCTCGTAACACAATGGCCAAATCAATCATGTTTCTCCTTATTTCCTCAATAAAAGAATTCCAAAATTCAGTATAGTTTTCACCATTACCAACTCCAATATGGACAATATCTCTGCCCTATTCCTTCCACCATCATATCTCATTTTCAACAAGCTAAGATAACTATGATTCTTCCGTCGTTCACAGTATGCCATCAAGTTCTTTGAGTTCCTCTATTAAACTAACAAGCTCTCTCATGTCTTTCAAGACCAATAAGCTACTTTTTTATCTCCACCAATCAAATAATATAATTATCTACAAAATAAACGGTTTCTTCCAAATTTATAAGTGAAAAGCTAAAGTTATTCTATAGCGAAGAATTTTGTTATCAAATACCCCCTAAAACCGGATAATGCCCGTCAGCTCTTTGCTGGTGAATTCAATAAAATCTCTGACGTCACAGAGATTTCTCCAAGAATTTAACCTCAAAATGCTTCACTTTGCCATAAATTTCCAAAATGAAATTAATGACTACTAAAAATTCCTCTAATCTCATTTACTTCACCCCATTTAACTTTGCTCGTTCTAAAGTAATAGCAAATCTGTCCCTTTACTTTGAATTTACGCTGTTTCAACAAACTTAATTGTCACAGAAACTTTGCTTTCACCTAATTTATTCTCCAGATATTCATAGTTACCCTCCTTTCCACACTTACAGAAAAGGTAGAAGTGAGAGGGTCCCTGTTATGTGTGTGAATTAACCTTGCTTTGAAGCCGGCAGTCATTTTTTATGTTTAAGTGAACTCCTACGGTCCGAAAACTATTTAACTCGTTAAACCTGCATATCTTAAGCATATATCGTCTTGTATATAAATCTCTACTATACTTTCTGACTGCAATCCCTTAAATCCCAACCTAATTTTTGACGATTAAAATATCAATAACACAGTCCTGCGCTTGATACAAAGAATTGCTGTCAAGGTTTTTTCAGCTGATTCTTATGTATTTCAATCCGCTGAATCCAAGTCTGGCATTAGTTTTTTTCAACAACCATTTTTTGTAAGTATAAATACATCTTATATCTATATGGTTATTTTTGAAAGGTAAAATTTGAATAAAACTGTGAAGTAGAACACCTTTAGTGATACAATTGGCATAAATTTGTGATAATTTACACTGAAAATGATAAAAATAAAAATTATTTAGAAAAAAACATGGTGGTAGAGATTTTCTTTTGTGTTTTGCTACCGATGAATCAACTTTTACACACCAGCAATAGTCTGCTAGAATATTAATATCCAATCTTCCCTGATATATTTCTCTATGCCCTGAAGGTCCTAAAGGAGCCTTTTTCCTTCTTCTCCAATGTAATCTCAACAATATTCTGAAAAGTAGCCAAGATTTGACCTTAAAAAGTTGAAATTTACAGACATTCTCAATCTTAAGATTTAAATATTTTGTATTAAACCTTCTACAATGGTTTCATAATCTGGAATGGACTTTTATGATTCCCAGGAAAATTAAGAGAAAGTACTTTGAAAAATATCTATGCAATTTTTCTGCTTCACGCATGACCTCTTTGAAACCATGGTCTTTCATTAGCATACTTATTTGACGATCATCAAAAATAGCTGCAGTTAAATTTTGGAACTCCCCCCCCCCCACAAAAAAATGCCTGGCTTTCTTTCTTTAATGCTTTTACAAAAATTATAACATAACATAACATAACATAATTTCACGGATGACAAAAGCCACAAGGGCCTATCAAAGGTCATCCGCATCCGTCAAAATCCACCCACATAGGAATACATCAAATCATGCAACTACTTTATTAACAATTCATAGGATTGTGTCAGATCACACGACCACAATATACAATTTAAACCAGCCACACGAGCGGATCAAAAACAAAAAGCACCATCACCAGGGGAAGACAAAACCAAAGTCCCCCACAATATAATATAACAGGTGACAAAAGCCACAAGGGTCCATCATAGGTCATTCGAGTCAAATGGCCTCTTTTTTAAGGCACCCAAACTCCAAAGAAAACTACATCCAGAGGATTGCGTCCAGAAACAAGGGTATCACCAATCAAGGCTTGTCAAGAACTAAATCATGCAGCTATAGATATATACAAACAATATTTATATATACAAAACTTAGGTACCATCACAACCTTCCCTCCCCATAAACTCATCCAACCTACGCTTAAATACATTTAAATTTGGACTACCTACTTTCCTCCGTGGAAATTTGTTCCAGAAGTACACCACTCTATTGGTGAAAAATATTTTCTTAAATCCAACCTACACCCTTGCTTTTTAATTTTCAAGTGGTGACCTCTAGTCCGATTTACATCATTTAACTCCAAAAACTTGCTAACATCCAATTCATCTATCCCAGAAAAAATTTTAAACAGCTCAATCATATCCCCTCTCACACACCTCCTTTCGAACGAGAACATATTTAATACCCTCACTCTATCTATATGTTCAAGGTGCCTCAGGGAAGAAATAATCTTTGTTGCCCTCCGTTGCACTGACCCGAGAAAGTTAATATCGTGTCTAAAATGTGGGGACCATGCCTGTATACAGTACTCTAGATGTGGCCTAACATAAGAGTTATAGAGTTTAAGAATAACCTCCTTACTTTTGTAACTGACATTTCTCTTGATGAAACCCTACACTCTATTTGCCCTATTTCTTGTTTAAATACACTGCTTAGAAAACCTTAATGGCTTATCTATTACTAATCCTAGATCTTTCTCATTCTCTACTGAGCTCAGCCAATAATTAATAACCATTTGATGCCCTATAAACAGAGGAAGCAAGGATGTTTTGTATAGGCAGCCTGCATTACTAGTATCAAATATCCATCCTGAATTAAAAACAATTCTAAAATCCAAAGAAATGTAATAAATTTAATGTAAATGTAAAAAGATGTTTATATATATAAGATATTAGTTTTGTCTTCAAAATAGAACCTATTTGAAAATGAGATTAATTTAAATAAAGTTAGTTTTTTAGATAAAGTAACTAGGATGTTCTACTGAAAATCAATTGTTTTTAATTATTGGTATTTATATGTTTTTTTTACCATTAAATCTCTTAAAATCTTCCATTCACGGAGATTGAACTTCAGAGCATCCATTAAACTCTCCATGGTTTCATAATTTTCAATGAATTTAACGGAGTGTGCAACTGGAAGAGATGTTATTTTCTTTACTATATGTAAAAATAAGAATTTAAACTTCTGGTTAATGAGTCTATTTTAAAGTCTCCATTCATTTGGTATATAGGTGAAGACTAAAGCTTCAATTAATCATTGAGAATTTTGAAATATACCAGCATAGTATTTTACGAATGAGAAAAACTTTCGAAACTCTTCATCCCTGCTGCGCTGCCAGTAATACTCGCGCATTGTTCTGGCGCTTCTAATCTTAAATCAAGAAAATGGGCTGACTCTTTTAAAGGTTGGGCTTTATTAAAGGATTAAGTTGCTTTAATTATAAACTTGAAGGCATATATGATGAAGAAGTGTTCATTTCTCTATATTCTTTATCACTCTCTTGAAGAATATTCAGATTAACTGATAGTGCTAGTATGGGAACCTCTCTGCCGTAAAAAACTAGTCTTCTGGCGGAAAGAAGATCAAGTGTCATGGAATGGCAATACTCCCTCTCTCTCTCTCTCTCTCTTATATATATATATATATATATATATATATATATATATATATATATATATATACGTATGTACTTTTGGGGATTTGCGCCGAAGTTGGTTGAAGACTGTTAGTGAATGGAGATATTATTATGAGTCCAGTGGGGATGGTTTATTATTAACTTTGCGGGGTGCTTTTTAAAACAAATATTTCAGAATGCAACTTGGCTAGTACGAGTTAGGATTGCAAAATAAATAAAATTACATTATATATCTTTAATAGCAATAAAATAATAATTAAATATACACAGATATTGGGTGTAAAGGGAATGGTCGCACAGACGAAGTTGAATGTCTACGCAGGATACAGGTTGGTTAATAAGGGGATTAAGGAGGTCGGATTCAAGTCGGTGATTTAAAAGGGGGGCTAGGTAACTGTGGCGCACACACAAAGAATCGATTGATTGGGTAAGCCAGATTCTAGATCAATCTGCAGGCGGCAACGGTTACAATTGCTTACATGCTCGTTGCAGAAATACAAAGACTGTAATGGAGGAAGTCGGGTTACCTTTCGCTTCAGATGAGGGAGCACACGTAGATGGCCTTTGGAAGTGGGAATCCTCGTCAGATAGTCGCCGATTAACTATGGCAGAGTTCACTAATCTAGATTTAGCTTTCGTCCTCGAATTGAAATCGTCGTTGTCTCCGATCGCGGAGGGCGGCGTCCTTCAGCTCGTTTGCGGTGATAGGTGAGAAATGTATTAGTGCTGTTTACTAAAATGAATCGAAAGATTATACAGACGCTAGAGGAGGTGGCTTTAGGTGGCTTGGCGGCCACCCCTCACACACACGTGCGATTTTTGTGAAAAGTCGCTGACTCCTTCGGGAAGGAACTGTGATGACGTTGGCGTGAAATGTTCAACGAACTTTGATCTATATCGGAAATGCAGGAATGTTGGCTGAAAGGCGCCATGGAAGAAGATAAATTCGGTCCCTAAGCAAATACAGCCGTGCTTTCAAAGCTCCATGCGGTGATCTTGCGACCACGTGGGTACAGAAATGCACGTGGTCGCCCTTCGACCTTATTCTGTTACATCAAGATAAACATGTTTCTTGTTTTTCTGTTCACTCCTGATATTAGTAGGCTAAATTAAGATATTATAATTAAATATACAATAATAATCTTACATAATAAGTCAGTGAGGCAAAAATAACAATCTGTTACATGGTCTTTACCTTCTCGCCACTGCATCGTTATAACAAACTTAGTAAATTGATTCAGGCTTAACTCCATATTCTTAAATTTTCAAAACACGTCTTGCATGATAAATGAAGAGCAAATCTTGTATCTGATTCCCTGATTTCATTCCCAAATATGCGTGGTAACTTGCTTTAACAAATGATCTTATTTTTGATTGATGTACAAGCAATGTTACTTGCCTGCAGATAAAACCAACCTATTGGGGTAATTTCTGTATTTACTATTCATTTTTAAAATCTCCTGAAATAAATAGAAAAACATTTAAAGATTTACATTTGAGATAAATTGGCAATAAGCAAAGTATTTAAAATTATAATAATATCAATTTAGAATAGACAAGTGTAGATTTTTACTAAATTAATCATTGAAAAATGTATGTATATACATTAAAATATTTGAAAGCCACCATTGTTTTTGAAAAACTTATATATTTTCAACACTTTGGGCATTTATTTTAAATATTTATTTTTTATGACATCTAGAGGTAGGATGTGCTAGAAAAATATGTATAAAGATCACATAATAAAACATTTTGCCTTTTATTCACCAATCACAGGGCTTGGGAAAAAAATTGTAGCAACCATATCAATGGCAAATTAGGAATCTTATTATAATAACCAATACTAATGAGTTAAATTCTGCTTTGTTTCTCAAAGAAAGATGCGTTCTTTATATACAAACATTCGTGACGTTACACAAGATCCAAAAAGTTCTAGAATTACCAAATATGATTTGTGCATGCTATAAAAATACCATCAATTGAGAGTCAAAATTTGTAATTATATCAACAGGTACTATGGCTTTCCTTAATTCTAATGAATATATTTATGAAAATAGTAGAAAAACAAGTAAAAGTTCTAGGTTTTTAGATAAAAATGCCATATCTACAAAATTAACCTAATTAATAACTTCAATGCCAGAATTGAATTCAGCTCATTGAAATACATAAGAATCAGTTTAAAAAAACCCTAAAAGCAAATATGTTGCAGGTTAGTGTAATTGATCATTACAATTCTGAACTGGATTTCATCAAACTTTGTCACAGCATCCTCTTTCTTTCTTTCAATAATCATGCTACTAAATTTTCTTTGACTTCCTTAAGTTTTCTTGACCATATCTGCTACAACCAACTTTCCAACACCTTGTCTAGAATAATTGCAAGCAAAATAACTCAACACGTGCCTATTTTTCCCATATCCATCTTGTAAACTAAATAAATAATTCCTGAAACTCTCACTTAAAAAATACTGCAATAGAATCCTTTTCTAATACTTTTGATAAAATAGAAAATGCAAATTGCCCTATTTGTTCCAAAACTCTACATCCTTGACATACTTCCCTCTTCTTGGAATACTACAAATCAAGCGAATGTTATTAACAATGAGCGTACTTCATCTAACACATACATTCTTTATTCCCTTCCCTTTTAGCCGAGAAACAATGACTCATTCCCAACACAAATTTGGATCCAACTTCTCCGCCACATCGTAAAGGAATAAACTGATTACCATCACATTTTTAACCACGTTTTCTGAGCTTATCTACAATGGAAAATCTCACTATTATCCTATTCACATTTTTAAAGGCATTCAACACTTACTTTAGTACCATTGAAACCTATTTGTCCCCGATGAGCTACATGCTCGCCAAAAACATCAATTCTTTCTTCGCCCTTTCTTCTATTAATATTGAGGTGATATCATCTATTCTTTAACTTAATTAAAAACACCCCCTTTCCCATAATAATGTCACCAGTATCATTTTAAACTCATTGCTAATATCACTAATTAAATGATATCTCTTCTCTTTAAGTAATTTTATCACATTATCTTCCCTTCTTGCTTGAAAAGTTGATGTAATACGCCTATCTTTAAATCATGTGGTAATAACATTTCATTAAATTATAATCTTATATCTTCATCAGTAAGAATTTTGTTCAAATGTTAGCACTTCTGTACCATTCCTTAGTTTTTATTATAATAGTTTAAAATATTTACACTCAACCCTTTCAGTTTTCTAGAATTTTTTAAATCTTTCGATGCAGTTAACCGCGGGATTTTTATCTTTCCTGGCAGAGCTAACCCCTGGTTCATCTCCTACATCACAATTTGACAACGATGAATGGTAGTAGATGACGTTTTCTCTCCTTTAACATCGTTCTCCATAGAATTTCCTTAGGGCTCTATTTTGTGCCCGCTTTCCTTTCTAATAAACATAAAGGACATGTCCCTTTCTTCTCGTTTATTAAATTTAGACACTTTGGTGACGACACTTGTGAATCGAGAACCCACAGCCTTTGACATACATTAATTCCTACCTTGAACACTGAGCTCTCTTAAAGCAATCTCAGTCTTATTGCAAACATACTATCTCTAAACATTAGTAGAAAACACGTATATAATATTCTCCTTTAATAAGCCTACTATCTTGCCTCTTATATGAATAACTAATCAACATATGATCCGAACGTCTTCCAATAGATTTCTTGTTCACATTCCTGATAGATTAAAGTTCCTCATTTGCTCTATTTAGATCTCCAAACAAATTTCCTAGAAAACGAAATTCGCACTGTATAAAGCGTTTATTCTATTTAAAATTACCTATGGTATATACTGGGGGTTCATTCAAGGCCATATTCCACTAAACAATATACGAGGGGCGGTCAATAAGCTGTGCGAATCGGTAGGGCCACAGAGGAAGGGGGATGGCTGTTTGTGGGGGTGTTAGGACAAGTTATGACAAGTCAAGACCTGCAGCCATACGCTCCTGCCTCGTCTATTTAAGAAACAGTGGCTGATCGCGGGTCCTCAGTCACAAATTTTTTCCACAATGGAGAAGGTTGAGCACCGTGCAGTGATCAAATTTTTTACCAAGGAAGGCAAGAATGCAAAAGAGATCCATTGACGCATGGTTGCAGTGTACACATACACCACCACTTCCTATGCAACCATTGCTCACTGAAATAGGGAGTTCCGCCATGTTCGTGAGTCCCTTGAAGATGACCCTCGTCCAAGACGCCCGTCAGACGTGACCAACGAGGACAATGTGGCCCGTGAGGAGAGGACGATCCTCGAAAATCGACATTGACGGGTGAAGGTCGAAGAAATCAAGTGAGAACTTGGAATATCACATGGAAGTGTTATCAACATCATCCACGACAATTTGGCCATGACCAAGGTCTCAACTCGTTGGGTCCCTCGGAACCTTACGCCCCATGATCGGCTTCAAAGTCATCAAAGTCTACAAGGTCAGAGTTGCACAAGCTGCCGTACACGAGTGCGAATTCGAGGAGCTCAACCATTCCCCCTACACCCCAGATCTGGCCCCTAGCGACTACTTTTTATTCCGCCAGCTCAAAGCTGCACTGCGTGGACGCCGGTTTGAGGACGATGAAGATGTCCAGGTCACCGTCCAGAAGTGGATTGAACAACAATCGGGAGATTTCTGATTGTCGGAAATTCGAAGCCTCAGGGACAAGTGGCGCAAATGCATTGAAGTCGAGGGTAATTATATTGAAAAATAATAAAACACTTGTCCTCATATCTCGTTTCCTTATATCCGAATTGCAAAACTTATTGACCGCCCCTCTTAACTTATGTAGATGAAAATAAATCTTCCGGATTTTGTCATCCACTTAACAACCCAATTATAACAAAATTACCATCTTTTAACTTTCTTGTAAACAAATATATTTGGATAAAATTCTTAAAAATCTTCAACACTGATATTCTCCCTCTTGTGAACAGCTTTTATAAACCCTCTTTTCCAAACATGCTTACGTAACCCGTTTTTCTCCCGTTCGAAATCTCGCCTCTCCTAAAATAAATAAATCTCCATCTCAAAATATATACACGCAGCCTGAAGGGAGAGGAAAACGAAATTGCATTTATGCTCTAGTGTTTGCTCAATTACTTCCTGAAAGCAAATTATAATTCAGTCTATGAAAAAGTAGCAAATGTTCCCTTGTTCCCCAAAGTAGACGTGAGCAATAAAAAAATGATCGACCAGTAAGTTTACCTTCATTATTTGCAAACTTATGAAGTCAATAATTTCCATGAAAATAGGTAATTATTAGAGGGTAAGCAGGTTTTAGTAACTAGTAAACAAGAGCTGTCGATTCGGGATTATTTTATCATGTCATATAGCTAGATTTTGCCAAAGCCTTTCATAAATTGCCTTTTAACATTCTTCTTCAATTTTAAAGACTTGCGCTTTCACAACAATATGATAATTTTGATAAAAAACTGGTTAACCGATTGCCTAACTAGTGGTTTCCAAACTCGAGGTCATGGCCAATTGGCGAGGCCATTCATAAAAATTTAGCAAGCCATAAGCTGAGGCTATGTACACATAAAATCCCAGAGCCCACCACACTAGAAGGAAACGAACTCTGACATGAAGTTTCTTTCTGGGAAAAGAGAAGGCGATGTTTCCACTGAAGGTCTTGGTCTTGGTATTTATGACTTCCTATAATAGGATTTCGTTTAGAATCTTTAATTTTTTTAGTAAAAAAATAAATAAGATTGCTTTTGATTACACTTTTTATCCAGTGAATTTTTTTTATATTTTCTATTGGAGAATGTTTTACTGGAAATTATGAGTTTTAATTATAGGTAGGGCTACTCTCAAATTATAGAAACTATTTTATAGGTATCAAATTGCTTCCATAATAGCATTGTAATGTTTATATGAGATTTGGAGAAAAGTAAATTGCAAATTTCCATAACTCAGTATTTGAGAAAAGAAAAATAGGAGTTGCGATGAATAAAATTATAGGTATTGCCTGAATTTTTAAAAATGGACCTAAATACATGTAGGACTACAGACACTCACTGTACTCACGATATATGAATTAGGGGAGAGAGGGGGTCCATGGATAAGAATCATATATGAAAATAGGTAGAAATCAGAAAGATTTTGGGAGCACTGGTCTAAACGTAGTAACAACCGACTGGTTTCCTAAATTAGAATCATTTATCTAAGCTGCAAACCTGAAATATTTAAATAAACAATTAGCTTTCCGAGTTAAAATGGATAATTAATTAATGAATTTAATAAACAACAGGAGTAACATCATTCATTCTGTAGTCCGTCTCACAAAGAAAACCAGATAGACCTTTTTTAGATTATGGCTCTCCTGAGCGATCTCCAGATTTAGGCCAGGAACATTGATTTAAAAAAAAAGAAGTATAGCGCTTCTATACAAAAATGGTAAATAAAATACAACTAATCTATAAAGAAAGGCTTCAAAAATAATATATTTATTCGTGAAGATAAGAGGAATTGGATTAAATAAATAGAAAAGTATAAATTATAGTTGAGGCATATGCTCAATAGTCCAGAAAATCCATTTAACTTTGCAGGCATCTAAGAGAATACACAAAAGAAAGCTTAGAAGGTTGAAGTGTGGAGTTCTTTACGGAAATATCATAAAAAAATAGATTTTCCATTTATAATAAAATAATATTAACTTTTAAATATTAAATAATTAATAGCAAATCACTGCATATCAAATAAAAATCTTCATATTTAACTAGTGATGTAAAAATGTTATAACTCTACTGCGAGTGAGCTTACCAGAGAGGAGTTGATGAAATCTCTGTAAATTCCCCCAAAATGATTGAAAAATTATTCAGGATATCTTCAGTATTGTGGCTACTTTAACCTTTTTAACGTATGTTTAATATTGAGCTTCATTCCTAAGAAGCCCTTATTTGATGAAGTGGCGAAATGTTCAAATGATAAGAAATCTCAACATTCAGCAATATTGGATTCATTCGAGCCTACAAACGATCTGGGTCTTAGATGACTCTCCGATTGCTTATTAGTGTCAAAAACAAAATGCTTCATCCCCCCTTCCCACTCCATCTAACCCCTCGATGCCTTCATGGTTACTAATAATTATGGTTTCGATCGCTACGCAAAATTCATGATGCGGCTGGGGGATTTCATCCAGAAAGAAGAGTGGGGGGCGTATTGACCAAATCTTTTTGGGGGGAAGAACGTCAGATTACCTTAACTCACTACTTTCCATTACACTTCGATGTAACGTATAATATGTAAAACTAAAAAGAAACTTGGTTAGGTTAGATTATTTTGACACCACACAATATGGGCCCTTAGTAGATGCAGCCGAAAAAATTACTACCCTAAAATATTAAAACTGTTTAAAAAAGTACCTTCCTAACATTTAGTGTCATTCATAATCAATTAACGCATATATGTATGTAATCACCTTACATTTTTGATTGAATAGCAAAGTTCCTATTGACTGAAACGCACACTCTACAGGAACAGGACCAGAGCGCGATATTGATTAAGTGAAATAATGCAGTTTTTTCTTATTATTTTTGAAATACTGACTTTTTTTTATAAACCTGCAATAATTTAAATATTAAAATATCAAGAAGCCGTTTCGCCATTCTTTCTTACAGGAGAAACGCGTTTTGCAGGCAGACCTTCGGTCTGTGTCCTTAAGCCTATCTGGCTCTGGCAACGAACTTTTGATCTAAAATAATCGTAATTTAAAAGTTTCTCAGGCCATATCTCCTAATAATTTACTAATGGTCTTTGCTTTTTCAGATCCATGTTTATTTTTTAGGCTTAAAGAAAGAATTTTTTTTATTGTTATAAACTTCAGGATTGTATTTTTTATCGTCTCTCTCCATTTCTTTTTCTTCTCGTTTTAATCTTTTCAGCATTATCATTTTCTTACAAGATGAATGAAGAAAAATAACACCAGAAGAATGCCTTCGATTACTACACTCCCTAGCAGACTATGTTAGTGCGTAATTTATAGCAAAGGTCTGCATACCAAGTAATAATGTATGTATTGTAACAACCGAAAACTAGGTGTTGAGTAACTTAAATCATTGTATCTTTTCTGTTCTATTATTTGTCTGGATCATTTCGACCATCATATTTTTGAAATAGAAATGCTCTTTTGTACTTAACTAGCAATATACCCTCCTTAATGAAATCATGATAATACATTTGCCCATGTCAGACCCATATCCCGAAATTTCTAACACTTTAATCTGAAAGTTTAATCAAAGAAAAGTACCTTCCTAAATTCCACTGTAATGGATTATTCCTATAGGTTAAATTTTAAAAACAAATGAAAAATATATATATATATATATATATGTGTCTTAAAACTTTTGGCCATGACTGTAGAATATTGACACATTGCTAGCATGAATCAAGTACGCTCCACACTTAATTACTTGAATTTTCAAAACTAGATGTTTATCATCGTTTCATTCATTTTTGTGCCTATCGACTGGAACTCTTTAATGCTCTTCTAAGAGGAGGAACATAGAAAAGAGGTACCCAAGTAGACCTAACGATGCATTCAATGATGGTAACCCTTAAGCAGGCCCATTCCTCTAAAGGGTCAGATTGATGCTCTAGAAGAGTATTCGCGCCACGCTTCAAGTCTCCCAGCAGCTATTTTTCAATAATTTGTCTAGTCTTGACTTGAACTGTTCAACAGAATTGTTGTTGACAACTTCCACTGGTAGTGGGTTCCAAGTGCCGCAGATGCTATACGTGAAAGATTTCCTACGCAGATTACACTGATAACGCTTCAGTTCAAGTTTGTAGCCGTGATTTCTTGTTCTGTTCTGGCTAAATTGAAAAATATCCCTGTAGACTACAATGTCGAAGCCTGGAAGTATTTTGAACACTTCAATAAACTGACTACGCAGGCTCCGTGTTTTCAGCGAGAACAAGTCTAATTACCGTAATCTATCTTCGTAACTCTTGTGCCTGATAGAGGGAATCATTTTGGTTGCTCTGGCTTGCACATGTTCCAATCTTGCGATATTCTTTCTAAGCGAAGGACTCTAAAATTATACGACATACTCCAGGTGCGGTCGGACAAGGGAGTTATAAAAACACAGTACCATCTCCTTGTTCCGATATCCAAACTGTCGCTTTATGAACGGAAAGAGTAAAGAACCACTTTAATAATATCAAGGAAGCCTTGGCTGACACCACCAGCTACTAGCATAGGGATTCTTTGGCTGATCAACCTCTCACAACGGATGATTTGGATTCCAGCCATTAAAATAAAGGCAAAAAGGCGCATGGAAACCAATCACATTCGGCTACTAATTTTGAAAGCCGCTGATGCGAAAGAATACATTCGCCTTTTTACTTTCTTCCACAATGTGAAGGGCGAATGTTCACACAATACAAAACCTATATTCTTATATTAAGGATAAAGGCAATCTTCTCTCAGCATAAACTCTATGCAATTTGCCTTGCAGACCTTATTTTTCTGTAAAACATCTATATTCGTCATGTTAAAGAGCAAGATGACAGACGACTTATCTCGCCTAATGATCTTTGAGGCATCATTACCAATACCTATTACTTCGAGTGCCGATTTCCAAATTGATGAATTTGACCTTTCAAGCCTATGTGAGCGCCCCAGACAACTATGTTTTTAGAAGGTCTCACCTGGCTTGGATCATCTCGGAGTTACTGCGACATATCATCAGAAACATCATCACAGCCAAATTGATATAGCCATTTAAGAGCGATTATTTGTCGGCCTACAGTCTTTTGTAGTTAAAGCAATGAATTTATAAATTTGCCCAATTGGAAAATAATGCTAGGATATAATAAATGTCTAAAAAAAATTGAAATCATAAAAGGATATCGGCCTTTTGAAGTATCAATAATGTTCCAGAACTTACCAGACCACATCTTACCACTGGTAACTTCCAGAACCTTCTGGAATATTAGTTCAGAAATATTTATGCAGAGAGTGACAGATCTGCTATCAAAGTTTTAAAAGAATAATGGCTATTTTTTATTGTTTTGGGATAAAATGAATTTGGAAATGATACTTACAGGCTAGGAACAAATATAGTGTCCAATAGTGAATCGAACTAATCAACACGCAGAAGTCAAATATCTGTAAAAATTATATATAAAATATAAACCCCAAAACCAACCTAAATTTTCCCCTAGAGCACAAGAATCTCATAACACAAAACAAAATTCCTTCACCCCAAACCAGAGAAACATCCTCATAAATTACTATTGCAAGATCACCCACGAACCAACCACCTACTCAAACGAAACATCAATAGAGAACCAAAAAGAAAATACGCGCAGAGACAAACGCTGACTCCCCCTTACTTCTTAAACTCAGACACACAAACCACCAACCAAAAGCTGAAAATATCCTGCACTCAGCTAAATACCCATTCTCTCAAGTTTTTTAAGCCATAACGAAACTCATCAACGACTTTGGTCTACATAGTAAATCTATCTCTTACAACTCAAACAAGTTAACATTGTGTCCATTGGGCCTAGTCTTAACCGAATAAGCCCTCTTAAGAACCAGCAACATATGGAAACATCTCTTTGTCTCAGTACTTTCTAAAGCATCAGAGAACGCGTACAAAAACAAATCCCAACAGTAGTCACACTCAATCTCTCTCCTCAACACAGTTTGAGGAAAATAACTACAACAATAGTACTCACCAAACTAAAATAACAATATAAGTTATGTAACTAAGCCTACAACTAGAATGAACAATACTAGTAGCAAAAAATATAAACAAACCTGCCTCTAAGGCCAAAGCATTTAAATTGTGATGGTTGACGTTTTTTAGGCCTGGAAGGAAATAATGGCTGTTATAAATTTTAAGAGAAACCTGACTCAGAGATATACTTGCATCAATCACTATACATAACATCAAATGAGGGGTATCACCCCCCCCCCCCCTCCCTATCTTTAACAAGCACTCTCTTGGTGGTCATACTCAAAGCACCAGTTACCATCAGGAATCCCCTATCCGCAATTAGTTCCGAAATTAGCAGTAGAGAGAGAGATACATGGCACTACATCTCGCAAGCGTCGTCCAAATTTGCGGGGCCGTAAAATTACAAAAGAGTGGGTTGCCAATACTCAACACCCATCACGGTACGGAACGAAGACGTTGAAGTGGGCAGAATTAAAATTCTCCACGCCCTCTAAGAGTGTCGTGAATTGAAAATAAATCAAGGAAAATATAAATTTATCACGACTGGGCGAACCTTATTCACGAAAAATTCTCGATTGAACTGATTCCCAAATGTACGGCAGGAAATTATAAACTTGTTATTATGCACGAAAAATCGAAGCCGTGATCTTCAGCATAAGAAGAAGCAAAAATTAGAATCCATTGCAGATGATGTCTTAAAGTGGGCAACTAGATTGCGCAAATAGATATCGTAAATTTGCCCATGTAGATTTAACAAGAAATAATGTCTATACAACTAAGCTAATAGCGTGCATTCTGACAAAAATTAGAGTACCAATTAGGGCAATTCTCCGCAGGACATCCCGTTATTATCTTACACCGCCGGAGAGAGAGGACTACATCGTACTACAACTATGCATGTGGCGCCATCTGTCTTTCGCTCGTAGAAGAACCCCGTTCTCTCCTAAAGGATGAAAAAATTTACCTAATCATCATTATATATAGTATTTTCTCTTTACACCAGCCAGCGATCATGGAATAAATCATGACCATATGGGTACCCTTTCCAATTTGTGGGTAAGTGGCGCTGCACAACAGATCAAGAGTGTTCCAGAACGAAGAAGATAGTGGATATGTTGTCTCGTGAAAATAAGTAGGGAAGTGATAGCAGTTAGTACATGGCTAGGCGGGTTATGACACGTGTACTAACTACATATCCCCGGGTGTTCAAGAAGAGCGCAGGCATTCATAGGTGGCAACGCTTGCTGGGGTGGTATAACTCTCACTAGCCTTGTGGAAATGGCAATAGAGTTCCCACCTCCTCACTATAACACGGAATCAATGATCTCTAACAAATTTAGGTAATAAGACAAGATGGCATCCCATTACCCCAATAGAATGGAAAGGTTCTATAATTCTGTCTTGTCTCCATAGAGTATCATGTCTTCAAAATTAAACAGAATAGCGTAATACTACATAGGAAAGCAAGTTTTGCAGTTTTCTATTTCCAATCTAAGAAAAACAACCTAATCTAAGAAGAATTTACGTCAACTACAATGAACCTAAGACTGCTGACTTTTGCTGGCTCACAGAATAGATTAAATTAAGATATAAATTGCGATAAAAACAGCCAAAATCTAGTGTTGCATCCCGGTTTGGCAAAAGAAGCAAGGTAGCTTTTGCATTCAATATGATAAAAAAGGTTCCGATTGGTTTCTGCTAAATATAGAAAGCAATTTAGCTTATACAAGATTCTGAGCAGGGCACAGGTGATATGGTCTGAAACGTGTGATGGTTCTTCGTATAAAGCAAGATCTGAAATATGCTCGCTTAACAAGACTGATAATTGACTATGTAAAATAATTTTTGTTCCTGGCCAGTAAGTATTATTTTAAAACTTCCTTTATTGCAAAACAATATAACATAGCCATTATTTATTTTAAACCTTGCTTTTGTGGCTTGTGTGATGAAAAAATTCCTAAAAAGAGGCAAAAATGTGTTTCATTTAGTATAGGGCTAAAAAGAAAAACAGAGTTAAATTTAGGCAATTATATTAAAAATTCCACAATAAATATTGTGATAGAACGTGTTGAAGCTGCGTTTAATTTCAACTCCTATCCCATATTATTTAAAGCCATGATGCTGCCCACGTGCATCTTCGATTCGAGGCTTGGAGTCTTATCTCAGCTACCGGATGCCAATGTTTAAACAAGGAGGTTATCGTCCCCCCGTTCGCCCCCATACGCCGACATCGCCAGATCGAGTTAGGCTTATGAACAGATAAGGCATTGTCCCCCGGCCCGGCTGTGCGTTCCCTCCAAGCTTCCACTCCATTTTCCCCCACGCCAAGGAGATGTCCTGGCTATTTATATGGAAACTTTACCACTAAGATCAGATTGGAGATCCAGATTTTCGTCGCGAAACATCACCACGACCCTCTTTCCCTTTGTGCGCCAAGGGACCTCGACCTCGAGATTCACCATCACTTGTCCAGAAGGAGGACAATATTCCTTGAGTGCCAAAGGTTTGAGCCTTTCCGACGACAAGTCCCAAAGGCTTCCCCCCCCCTGTTGTTCAAGGAGAACAGCATTAGAACAGCCATTGTTCGTTTTGAGCCCTTCGCCAAGAAACGGTTCTCATCCCCCCCTGTTGTTCAAGGAGAACAGCATTAGAACAGCCATTGTTCGTTTTGAGCCCTTCGCCAAGAAACGGTTCTCATCCCCCCCTGTTGTTCAAGGAGAACAGCATTAGAACAGCCATTGTTCGTTTTGAACCCTTCGCCAAGAAACGGTTCTCACCCCCCCTGTTGTTCAAGGAGAACAACATTAGAACAGCCATTGTTCTTGAGCCCGTAGACAAGAGACGGTTCTCATCCCCCCCCTTTGTTCAGAAGAGAACAACCTAGGACAGCCATTGTTCGTTTTGAGCCCTTCGCCAAGAAACGGTTCTCACCCCCCCTGTTGTTCAAGGAGAACAACATTAGAACAGCCATTGTTCTTGAGCCCGTAGACAAGAGACGGTTCTCATCCCCCCCCTTTGTTCAGAAGAGAACAACCTAGAACAGCCATTGTTCTTCAAGCCGTTCGTCGAGAAACGGTTCTCCTTGCCAAGGCGCCTCGTCAGGATCCTTTTATCCCCCCCCCTTCGGCTGGAACTCGCCAGCGGACCGAATATTCCTTCAAGTACCTTCAACTGCACCCTAATGAAAAGTTACGTAAGCCAAACTTCACCTTTGAGTATTGATCCCTTTTGTCAATTCTATCCTGTGCTTTAAATTGTTTATCGAACCATCCCATCTCTTTAACTCTATATTGGTTTTACCTTTTTAAATCCTTTAAATCCTCGGATTAGCCCGAGTCTCCACGACCCTTTCCATTCTGTTTATGTCAATATTTTCCGTTTTTGTGTATTGTTTATAGTTATTATTAATAAAGCTCTATTTTATTAATGATAGCAATATTATTATCCTTGAGCTCAGTTCCACCTCTTAAGCATATCGAAGATACATAATATCAGGCGCCAGACAGTAACGCACTCTAAAGATAATTAAGGAAGTTCCCTCAACGAATAGTGTATATATGGTATCGTCGGAAGTCATTCTACGACATATATATATATACTATTCAAATTTGGTATCAGGTGTGTGGGGTTTAACGCTATATCTTTGCAAACACTGGTCTCAGTCGAGTAAAGCATATTGTTATTCGTTATAATAATAGAATATAGTAGTTCCCTTTTCTTTTAACGATTGCTATCCCCCTTTTTTTTTAAACTCAAGAAGCTGGAGTAGCTCAAGGAACGGTTATAATAATTTGTTTGTGTTTTTTTGTGATTTTAGTCAGTGGTTATTTAGATTGAGAAACCAAGTACGAAAAGGTCAGTGCCCATATTTAGGTAGGCTAATTCTATAGAGGCATAATTCTTGTTGCAAGGAATTTTAGTTGGTTCACTAGTGCGCCCCCAAGTGCAAAGATGACTCAGTTTGAAATCTGTAAAGCGCAAGGAGAATCCTTGGGACTCTCCGGAAAAGAACTAATTGAGAACATTCGAGAGGAGCAAAGAAAAGAGGTAGAAAGAGAAAGGGAAAGAGTAATCCGACAAGAGGAACGGGAAAGAGTAATCCAACGAGAAGAACGAGAATGAAAAATACAACGAGAAGAACGAGAAAAAGAAATCCAACGAGAAGAAAGAAGGACGGACTCGCGCTCCTTCCCAGGAAAGCTGACAAAGTTTCCGAGCCCCGTAAAACCCCAAAACTTCTTTTCCCAAAACCAACAACGGGACTCCAAACCTCCCGTTAAGACTTCTCCTCCATCTCTCTTCCCGAAGCGACCAACCATATGCTTCACCTGTGGTGTAGAAAACCACATGAGCTGGAATTGCCCACAAAATTCTAGGCTTAAAAGCGGACCAGCCCACCAAGTTCACCAGATTAATGCAACCCCGGCTCCCCCGGTGGTGCAGACCCAAGCAGAAACTTCTCCATCTCCGTCAGGCCACCAGGTAAATTTTGCTTTTGGTAAAAGTTCATCGGGAACTTTGAAATATGAGGAGGGCAGCGTGGACAGCTGCCGAGTATTGACTCTCGTCAGGGACACAGGATGTACGTGCTTCATCGTGTCCGACGAACTCCTCCCAGTGGCCTCTAACCACGAAAAATTTGCGGTGGTACATGACTACCATGGGCGGGCGAACAGATTCCCCGTTGCTAGATGTTACCTGCAGTGTCAATATTATAATGGCTGGGCTGAAGTCATTGTAGCACCCATAAAATTCTGTTCCGTACTTATAGGACAGATCCCCCAAGTAAGTTTCGACCCTGTGTTTCAGGACGCCCTTCCTCAAGGCCGAGATAAGAAAGAAGCCCAGGAGCCCGTCCCCATCAGAACCCCGATACCGTCCGATTTCTCGGAGACCCCTAACCAGGACTTTAGGACGGCAAAAGATGAGTGTGAATCACTAACACTCTTAGGTGATAAGGCCCCAGACAAGGACACGGAGACTGTCCCTGGACCCCCCCAAAAAAAGAACCCCCAACGCGCCCATGGAGATACCTTCGTAGAACTGGACGAAGCATCGGCGCTTGAAGAGGATTGCCCCGCGGAGTCCCTTAATGTAATCCAGACAGTGTGCATCCAACCTGATGCCGATTACCCTCCTCCTTCCCTACCAAGCGAGTCTTTAGAACCCTCTGACCTAGATAGTGACGCGCAGCTGACACCACGTCCGAAGAGTCAGCTACAAGAACTAATTAAATGGAATCACCATTTACCCGCCCTATTAGCTCTTTTCGAACAACTGGGCGAAAATGGCCTCACCATTGGCCCCCGCAAATGCCATTTTGCCCACGAACCCATTAAATATTTGGGTTTCAAAATAGGACAAAGCAAGTTAGGTCCCCAAGAGAACAAGATTAAGGCAATCGCCGACCTGCCCCTCCCGATTACAAAGAAGCCATTAAGATCGTTCCTAGGATCAGCTTCTCCCTATCAGCGATTTGTTCCGAATTTCGCTGCAATTTCGGCCCCCCTATGCCCACATCAAAAAAAGAATTTCCCCGATCGTTTACGTTGGAATGATGTCGCTGTTTGCCATTTTAATCAGCTCAAAAGTAAGTTCATTTCTGCCCCCATTTTTAAGTTGCCTAACCCGGAAAAATCCTTTGGGGTTAAGACCGACGTGATCAACGAGGGCATTGGAGGTGTACTCCTTCAATACGTGGATGACAGAACGAGTCATCCAGTTGCATATGCTAGTCGTCAATTATTACCACGCGGAAAGAGATATGCCACTAGAGAAAAGATAGCTCTATCAATTATCTGGGTCATAGACAAATTCAAGCTGTACTTGATATGTAAAGAATTTCAAATAGGAACCGACCACCGTCCGTTAGCCTATATTAGGAATTTGAGACACTCAAACGGCCGCATCATGCGCTGGAGTTTACTCTTGCAAGAGTATCAGTTTAAAATAAATTAGATAAAAGGTTCCGATAACCAGGTCGCTAACGCGCTCAGTAGGAATGCGTTACCGAATAGCGTAGAATAATTGTATTCATAGGATTAGTATCTCCATGTAGGTATATACCGTCTTGTACGACTTAATTTAAGATTCTTTTGTAATATAATTAATTAATGTATATGTCTGAATTTTGTAACGCTCAATGTCTAATTTTTTTGTATGTCTATATATTTGTTCTTATTAATTTACGTATAAATTATTTTGTCCCGTATGTACTAAGTTTATATCATTTCATTGTTCCATGCCCTTTTTTTTTCTTTGATTAAGTTGTATTAAAGGTTATTTTCCCCTGTAATCTAAAGATCAAAATAATCATATGTATTGAGGTAATACTAGTTAGGTGCAGGAAGGTACGGTTGGTACAAGAAAACGAGTTCCCCACAACGGAGCTCTATCGTTGTCCCTTCTCTCTTTTTTTTTCGAAGTGACAACTTCCCCTGGAATGGAGGGGTGTGATAGAACGTGTTGAAGCTGCGTTTAATTTCAACTCCTATCCCATATTATTTAAAACCATGATGCTGCCCACGTGCATCTTCGATTCGAGGCTTGGAGTCTTATCTCAGCTACCGGATGCCAATGTTTAAACAAGGAGGTTATCGTCCCCCCGTTCGCCCCCATACGCCGACCTCGCCAGATCGAGTTAGGCTTATGAACAGATAAGGCATTGTTCCCCGGCCCGGCTGTGCGTTCCCTCCAAGCTTCCACTCCATTTTCCCCCACGCCAAGGAGATGTCCTGGCTATTTATATGGAAACTTTACCACTAAGATCAGATTGGAGATCCAGATTTTCGTCGCGAAACATCACCACGACCCTCTCTCCCTTTATGCGCCAAGGGACCTCGACCTCGAGATTCACCATCACTTGTCCAGAAGGAGGACAATATTCCTTGAGTGCCAAAGGTTTGAGCCTTTCCGACGACAAGTCCCCAAGGCTTCCCCCCCCCCCTGTTGTTCAAGGAGAACAGCATTAGAACAGCCATTGTTCGTTTTGAGCCCTTCGCTAAGAAACGGTTCTTATCCCCCCCTGTTGTTCAAGGAGAACAGCATTAGAACATCCATTGTTCGTTTTGAGCCCTTCGCCAAGAAACGGTTCTCATCCCCCCCTGTTGTTCAAGGAGAACAGCATTAGAACAGCCATTGTTCGTTTTGAGCCCTTCGCCAAGAAACGGTTCTCACCCCCCCTGTTGTTCAAGGAGAACAACATTAGAACAGCCATTGTTCTTGAGCCCGTAGACAAGAGACGGTTCTCATCCCCCCCCCTTTGTTCAGAAGAGAACAACCTAGAAGAGCCATTGTTCGTTTTGAGCCCTTCGCCAAGAAATGGTTCTCACCCCCCTGTTGTTCAAGGAGAACAACATTAGAACAGCCATTGTTCTTGAGCCCGTAGACAAGAGACGGTTCTCATCCCCCCCCTTTGTTCAGAAGAGAACAACCTAGAACAGCCATTGTTCTTCAAGCCGTTCGTCGAGAAACGGTTCTCCTTCCCAAGACGCCTCGTCAGGATCCTTTTATCCCCCCCCTTCGGCTGGAACTCGCCAGCGGACCGAATATTCCTTCAAGTACCTTCAACTGCACCCTAATGAAAAGTTACGTAAGCCAAACTTCACCTTTGAGTATTGATCCCTTTTGTCAATTCTATCCTGTGCTTTAAATTGTTTATCGAACCATCCCATCTCTTTAACTCTATATTGGTTTTACCTTTTTAAATCCTTTAAATCCTCGGATTAGCCCGAGTCTCCACGACCCTTTCCATTCTGTTTATGTCAATATTTTCCGTTTTTGTGTATTGTTTATAGTTATTATTAATAAAACTTTATTTTATTAATGATAGCAATATTATTATCCTTGAGCTCAGTTTCACTTCTTAAGCATATCGAAGATACATAATATCGGCCGCCAGACAGTAACGCACTCTAAAGATAATTAAGGAAGTTCCCTCAACGAATAGTGTATATATGGTATCGTCGGGAGTCATTCTACGACAAATATATAAAATCGAGTACACAAATGTTAGAATTGAACAGTTTTCCTGATTTGCGGTTTTAATGTAAATCCCTTTCCCGTACACGACTCTAAATGTAGTCTCCTAGTAAGTTTTCCTTCTATGCTCCTTGGTCTCTATATTCAAAATTCAGTATTGGGTTTGAAAAACTTCCGTTATACCCTTATTTTTATCATTCTAGAGGTTTATTTGTGTGATAGAAAAATTTCCTTCAAACACACTTAAATTTCTACTTTTACAGCACCTGTCATTAAAATCGTGTCATTAAATCATGTTCAGCTGTGTCGAGATAGAAGCGAAAATAATCGAGATCTCTTTTCTCTTCGCGCAAGCCAAAACAAGTCTTACATCAGTAAACGGCTCAACGTCAGCCGGATGACCTTCCAAAGAGGAATGTATTAATGAAAAGGATTCAATAATATGGATTTATTGTAATTCCTCTTGCACCCAATAGATCAGATCCATGATTGATCTAGCATAGCTCAGCTTGATAAGTAAGGATATTGAGGAATATTTAGAGCGATTCCTTCGGTTTCTCGCTTGAACATTTGTATCCATAAAATCCTACTAGTTGAGCCTCGATATCAAAAGGTCATCAACTGACTTTGATAAGCGAAGACCTCTGAGAAGGTCATTGAGATCTCTTTCCTTTGGATAGTAATGGAGTCCTCTCAACAGCCTTAACACTGATACTTGAGTCTACATCTTCAATTATCTTTTCAGCTCCTGAAATATTAATTTCTTCTGAGAATGACTTATTCCTTTCTGATATGGCAGGTAAAAAATGATCAGCATTCTGTGCTACTGGTACAATAGATGATGGAAGATTTGGATAGGAATAGCATGTGCATTTAGCCACTTCCGCGTTTGCAAGGTTCCACTATGCAGAAGTAGCAGTTGGTGGATGGAGAGTTGGTTCATGCCAAATCCTTGCAATAATAGCAAACCTAATGGCTTTACTTTCTCCTCTATACCATTTTGGATTACAAACAAACATATTAGATTAAATACTGGTTTAATTTAATATTTTATAATTTACAATCTTAAAAGGTGCACTGTTTTTGTTTAGGTCCCCAGCTAACATGCCAAATTAGGCTCTTGTAAGCTTCACACATTCTCATAGATGCTTTCAACTCAACATTTGTGCTCTTGTTTTGATGAATTGTCCGCGGATATAAAAGAATGCATCTAAAAAATGATTGCCTTCACTTGATTCCATTTCTCTTACCATGTGTTTGCTATGAAAGCTAGAGCTGAAATCATAGCGGATCTCTAAATCCATGTATAAATAATTCTGAACTAATATTCCAGGATATTTCACTAGGTGATAAATCCTTACAGGGGTGTGTTCTCGCAAATTTTGAAACGTTCTTGAAACATCATGAATTTCTCCTCAATTGTAGATATTTCTCAATAAATCTAAAAAGTTTTAGAATGTTTCCTTAAAACAAATATTATGCGAAAACATTCCAATGATTTTTTAAAATAAGATTTACACTTCTAAAATTTTGAAATATTAAAGACAACAACAACTTTTAATATATTTTAAATTTTTTATGAAATTAATATTAACTTTAGCATTATTCACCAACTGCACAAATTTATAAATTCAGTACCTACAAAAGCAAAGTTTTAGGATCAAAATAATTTATTTTCCTTTACGTTAGTTAGGGACAACTGGAGAGGAAAAATGAAAATTTGTTACATTATGATAATTAATTGAAGGTTACATAGCTTTAAAAGTAAAGTCTACTTGACGGCCTTTTCAACGCAATTCGAATACTATTATGGCAAATTTCCTTCTTGAGAATGTGCAGAGACACGAAAGATTCCTCCACAGACAAGGGTTCTGAGTAGAGGGTCCCGTGGGTAGACTTAATAGGTATATTTTGAGAGTAGTCCACATCTTTGAAAGTGGAGTTCTACCATTAAGACCAATGAGTATGCACAGCTCCCCCAAAAAGCGAGCTTCGAAATGCACGAAATTGAGCACTCATTTAGCTAATTTCACCAAATAAAATTACGCAGAGTGTCAGAGAATAGGCTCCCGACGATATACTATATATATATCTATTCGTTGAGGGGGGGATTATTCTATATTTCAAGTGCGTTGTAATCAGATGCCGAGAATGGTTCAAAAGGGGGCCTGGGAGTGCTTATTTATCTTCAATATACTTAAGAAGTGGATAGAGCCCAAGGATTAATAATATTGCAAACATTAATAAAATAGAGTTTTATTAATTAATTTATCAAAACAACACACGAAAAATATTTACATGACCGGGGATTAAAATGGGAGAGACACAGGAAACGAAAAAGGTCATGGGAATATTTGACTAAGCGAAGGATAAAAATTTCGAGGGATTTAAAACGACAAAACAAACAAGAAGGGGCAATGGTTGGCTAATATCCGTTTAAAGCACAGAGTTGCGTTAACACACAATTAAATGGTTAAATGTAATGCGTAGCTTACGTAATTATAAGGTTGTCGTGGCAGAGGAAGGCGATGGAAGGAATCTTCGGTCCAACTGGCGATTTCTTTTTCAGGAGAAGGGGTTCTTTGGGGAGGGTTGTCCTTAACGAGGGGGAAGGACTGACTTCGAGGAGTGAGAGCAAAGTGGGGCTCGGAAGTACGAGCGATCCTTGAGACAGGATATCGGAGATGTTCTAGATGAACAATGGAGGTTATTGGTATAACGAAGCGTTCTCTTGAAGAACGTTAAAAAGGTGGGAATTAAATTACCACTGACGTGATATCTTGGGAACGAGAACCGTTTCTTGACGAACGGGCTTGAAGAACAATGGCTGTTCTTAAGTTGTTCTCATTCTGAACAACAGGGGGGCCCTGTTGACTTGGCTTCTCGAGGGGCACGAACCTTGGCACTGAAGGGATATTGTCCTCTTCTGGATAATAAGGGGGTTTCTCGGGGTAGAGATACTGGGTGCACAAGGGAAACCGGATCAGCGTGATGCCTCGCGAAGATAATCGGGATCTGCTTTAAACGTGAAATGCTATCGCATACATAGCCGGAGCCAGAACCTCGGCGTAGAGGACAATGGGGGGGGGGGACTTCGATGAAATGTCCCGATGGCGCTTGGGAAAATATCTTATCTTCCTATAAGCTCAATTCAATCTGGCGAGATCGACGCATGGAGGCAAACGGGGGATTGAACCTCCTTGATTAAACTTGGGAATGGTGGGCGATAACGCGCCTTCTACTCTCTCTCGCAGGATGCAAGGGGGAAGCATGCGTTTTGACATATGATAGGGGCTGAAGCATGGCAGCCTGAGACCGTTCTATCACACAGACGGTGTATGTAATAATTAACTAAATATTGCTTTTCTCTGAGGGCCATCTAGAATTAGATTGACCAGCAAGGTGTCGGTGGCGTGAGAAAACAGCCATACTTTCAAAGAAATATAGCGTATCTACCGACATAAACTACCAGACCTAGAACTAAAATTCAGTCATTTTCTAAAGTTTTGAAGGAATCACCATCACGATGACTTTTATGGCGGCGAAGAGCTACAAACCTAAGTAAAACAGAAACTAATTACTTTATTGGCAGTCGCCAAGCACCTCGAATCCGCATTTGCGTGTCAAACACCGAAAAATCTATGTAGATAGAGCAAATGGTTCTTTAACCGATTATTATGAAACCTTTGCCACATTAATAAGCCTAATTGCTCGCTCGCTAACCAGATTTACAAAGACCAGACTTTTGATATGGATCGCGTAGTCACACAAAATTGGAGTATTTCAATTCAAACCGAGCGTGCACTGGGGCTCAGTAAGAGGCTTACAATTCAATGGAATAATGACGGATCGAAATCAGCAGACATTGGAATGTAAATTGATCTATGGGGAGGCATTCGTTTCTTGCTGTAGCTAGCCATCTTAAGAAAGAGTTAGATTGGAGAATAAGCTGATAAAGGATGTAACGCAGTGATGCAAAGCAGGGTCTCCTAAAGGCAAAGCTAAATGGGGAATGGTTCGAAAAAAGGTAATAATTATTACTGTAAGAAAAATTTATTCCGTTTTCTCTTTCAATGTGGTTTATTGCATTCATCTTCATCATTCTCTTGCGCTACTTTGAGAGATATTATATATATATATATAAAAATATATATATATATATATATATATATATATATATATATATATATATATATATATATATATATATATATATATATATATAAATATATATATATATATATATATATATATATATATATATATATATATATATATATATATATATATATATATACATATATATATATATATATATATATATATATATATATATATATATATATATATATATATATATATATACTTGTAATAAAATGTTATGCGCATATGGATGAAGTTCCTTGATTCACGCATACACATGTTTTCATTATTTTCCTGTGAGACAGACAGATGCCTTTTTGGCATTTGTCACATTTACATAGATCTACATACTTTAGAGCACATTTTACATCGCCCAAGATGATTTGCACTTTTCTCTGTAGTAGTGCAGGTTGTTGTAAATGGTATAAAGTCTGAAACTTCAACAGCTTCTTTACATTTCATCTGCATTCTTTGTTTTTTATTTAAATACTCTTCTGGGCAGTCAGTCGAACAAACAATTTTGCTAAGTTTTTCAAAACCACTTTACGTGTATTTTTGTAACTATCCTTTTTCATGAGTAGAAAAGCGTTCCGTGAGGCAACATCCATCGTATTGTTAAAAACAAGATGCGGTCAACGAACGTTTTTTCTCCTGCAAGTGAACTCTTCTATGTTTTCATCAAACTGATCAACTCCCTTTTTGCCAAAGTTGCATTTAAATATCAGTGCTAGCTTATTGGCATGTTCAGGAATACACTCATTCCCAGCATGAGAAGAGCTGAGGAAGATGATAACCATATTTTTTATCGGAATGTAAGTAGCCAACATTATTTCTTATGATGGTCATAGGCAAATAAAGTTGAACGCACTGGCCGTTTTTCATTTCTGAGAGTTGAAGGAATTTATTTCCTGTATATTCTTATTGTCCCAAGTGAGGTGAGTCTTTTCTGAAGCAGTGAAATAGCTAGGCTTGGTGATTTAAAATAATTATCTTTAACTATTTCACGTCCCGAATTTTTATATGGCTTGCATAATTGTAAAACAACATTTTTTACAAGTTCCCGCTGGACTGAATTTCCTTGTTTGCCTGTGTAGATCATAGAATTTAGAGCATATCCAGTGTCAGCTTCACATAACCAAAATATTTTCAGACTATACTTTCTTGGTTTTGTTGGTATATAAATGCGGCCTGTAAGGTGTCCTCGGTAACCAAGAAGCTATTCATCTACAGTCAATATTTCTCCCAGTATGTAAAGTTTGAGAGGTTCTCATTCAATTCATGCCATACTTGGCTAATTGCAGCAAGTCAATCATTAGGTAATCGAGTTTGTCGAGCTCGGAAGTTATCAAATCGTACAGTACGAAGAAAAAACCTAAAGCGATTTTGAGACATAACAGCACGATATATCAGTTTACCATCACCTGGACCTCAGAAATCATCAAGAGCTGTAAAGTTATGACAATCGGCTCCTGCATACAAAACAAGGCGTAGACATGCTTTTACTTCATCCAGTGTAAAAGGAATCATGTAATGGTATATTTTCCTTCCCTATTTACGAATTTCACACCTTAAATCACTGACCTTCCTATTAGTATATCTTTGTATGGTCAGAAGCATATTATCTGTCATAAACACATAACAAAGGTTACGATCTGGTCGTTTTGTGGTGAAAAGGGTACTTACAAAGGCGTCACTGGAATCCTCTACAGATGCCTGAGATGAATTCTTTTCTTCATCATCGCTTGAGCTTGGATAATCGCTGTCCGTTAGGCCCACCATCCTGAAGAACGGAATATTACCCTCCTTGCCCTCTAGGTGATAATATATATTGTCTTCACTCATAATATCTTCAGATAAGTCGTATTCGTTATCTGATTCACCATTATCAAAACTGATTCCTTCAGCATTCAACAGAGAAAAACATTATGATCGTTCAATCTCTTTACAGGTGCTCCTCCGGACATTGTTGGGTCCGTACTAACTCTAAAAATATACGTAGCTTCCAAATCTCGTGAAATGTTGGTTGCCACTTCGTAAGTACTATTTCAAACAGGCATTTCAAAATGTTCTGTAAATTTACGCATGAATAAAGAGTTTGTGCGCCATTATAAACAAGATGTAACAAAATGTTGCACGCATATGGACAAGGGTTAAGGAATCAACTTTCATAAGTCTATGAGTTTTTCACACCTATCTTCCTATGAGATCCTGGTTCGTGTTTATACTATTCCTGCTAGAGCAGTTGTATATCCTAATTATTTATGTAACGAAAAAAAAAGATAAACTTAAGAGTACTGGCGCACTAATAACCATAACTCATCGGACTGTAGTCGACTGCCTGGAAGGATCCAAAAATATCTGAACGCATTCGATACTCAAAATAATTCTCAACCAGAGAAAGGTATGGAAAAGTTGCTCAGTTGTATTCAATATCCAACTGCTTACACTTTTTCCATCTACAATCTGAACCACGCTACTAGCTTGTTAAGGAAAGTTAGGATTTCTGGGCTCTCTCTGAATCAATTTTGATGAAACCTTTTCCAGTTGCTCTGCCCAATATGGTAGCATTAATGTCATGTTTTTATCATGCTTTCTTACGTCCTTCAATCTTTATTTCAGATTCGTCGTTTTTAAAGCGAACCACGCTAATAGCTTGCGAATGAAATTAGCCCATCTGGACATATTTTGGAGGAAACGAAGGATAATTATACACCTTTGGCATATCTTGGGTATATATCTGATAGAAAACCATAATTATAATACACGATGATGGATATAATGATTATTTGCCCATATGAGCGCATTTCGACGGATGAGTTCAAAAATCCTATCATGTATGGAATCTGTCAATTTATTAATAGTAGCACATTGGACTGTTTCGGCTAAAGCTTAAATGGTTGCCAATAAGACTTATTTAAACAAAAAATGCCCTTCATTGCCATAAACATCTTGTTTGATGGACCACAAATTTGCGATTGGGTCGTGATCAAAACAGGCTGGCGACCACACCATCAACTAGTCCCTTTGTATGTCATAAAAGCCTAGGAACGCTTGGGTGGTCCTGGCAGAGTGGGATAGAGCGTTTTATGAATGAAAACTAGAATTATTAGAGTGGACAACGATATGTTATCTTGACAGCGATTTAAAAACTCCTTCAAGAGATTGCAGTAGGCGGCTGCGGTTACTTTAACCCCATTAGGCATCCTGACCGGGCCAACAAGTTTGTGTACAATTATACCTGCTGACAAAATGTTTCCTCCTCCCTGGAGTTGACGTCATAAGCGTTGGTGATGCTCATCACCGAACTAGACCCAAACATTTGCCCAATCGTTTGGTCCGTCAAGGATCGCCCTGCTCTCGTCATTGAAGAGAAGGCCACTCATGGCCAACGTCATGTACTCCCTAGGCCATAAAAGCCTC
This sequence comes from Ceratothoa steindachneri, assembly GCA_963969495.1. Taxonomy (NCBI): domain Eukaryota; kingdom Metazoa; phylum Arthropoda; class Malacostraca; order Isopoda; family Cymothoidae; genus Ceratothoa; species Ceratothoa steindachneri. The sequence continues at coordinate 86,118,429 of OZ018326.1, forward strand.
AAAGTCTTGTGAATGGGCGTTAAATGAGGCAGTTTTAGGGGAGCTTACATAGAAGCTATGGTCTCTATTATATAGTTTTGGGTGAGATTGGGTACATAGGGACGCCCAGCTGAGGTGAAAATGACATTTCTTGTTTTTCCGGGTTCTCGATATCCCTAATTGTCACAGACTTAGAGTTCTCACAATCGGATCGCGCCTTCCTTAGCTAAAGCCTGTTCAGGAATCCTCTAACCGTGTTCAGATGGCGAACTAATTTCTGCGAAATAACATAAATAAAGGTGACCTGAGCATTTTCCGAGATGATGGAAGACTTTCCTTCCTCGATGAGGCCTATACAACGTCACATTTTTCTTAAAGGGGGTAGATGCTATTAGCCTGGTTCGCCAAAGAAAGACGAATCTGAAATAAAAATTGAAGGACGTAACAAAGCATAATGAAAACATAAGATCAATCTTGCCATATTGTGCCTACCAGTTGGAAATATTTCATGAAAATTGAATCATAGGTAAAGCGAGAAATTCTACCTTTCCCTTCCAAGCTATTTGCGTGTTTCAGGGTGTAGTAGTTACCTCCGTGGGTACGAATGAAATGATGGTTTGCTAGACAAAGAAAACAACACAGATCTACGGTTGCCCAACGGCTGGTCAAACCATAAGTGCTACTAACATTTAACGGACCAACCAAAGAGGCCAACCACTAAATAGAGAACGTAATCTAACCTAACATCATTCACACTTACTATTCTTCGACAGACGGTCATTTTTTCCAGATATATCACTTTTAGACCAACCAATAGATCAAAAAGAGTAATAGAAGGCTTTGACTTGACCTATCATTCAGAAGAAGAGTAAATTTTCCCTCATTAACTAGGACAGTTTTATGACCCCCTCTCCAAATATTCAGGGTGAATGAATATCTGATAAATCTTTAGGAATTTATTTACTCAGGCTTGAAACTTGCAATCAACTGATCACGTTAATCTGAGAGTAGCAGAAGGGGTTTTTATATGCCTATGTTCCTTGTCTTCACTTCTGAAATTACGTGAATTATGTAGCAGATCAGGCACATAAAAATATATGCGAGATGACCTAATTAATGGAAAGAGAATTCAAGGACTTTTAAAAAATTGCACATGAAAACAAAATAAAGGGTGATAGTCTTTCTTTGCGATGGTTGTATTTGGTAATAATTACCACTCAAGCAAATAATTCTTCACGTACGTTGGGTCTGGGATGTTTTACTGTCATAAAAATTTCAGCTTCATTGATGAATGGTAAATAATTAGAATACTCCTTCCCTTTTGTGATTAATTACTGACAAGTTACTTATAGAAGACTTCCTTGTGGATTGGAACCAGCCTCACCTGCCACCACCTAGTACCCCATTATGTCTAATCCTGCTGTCGGCCGTTATATTTTGAATTTCCCTAAAATTACGACTTTCTTCATAAACTTCAGGTGTTTTGTTATTGCCCTCATTGGCTTTTGTAGGTGTATAAAAAATAGCGAATACAATAAATTTTGATTCGTTATTCGTGATATGTTTGTGTAAAACTAAATGTTTAAATATATTAAAATTTGAGAAATGGTTCTCTCCAAAGAAAAGCGTGCAACCATTGTGGATCTGTTAAAGTAGCCTGAAATGCAGGAACATAGTTTTTAAGGGAATTGCATCAATGAAAACGATGTTTAGAATCATTAATGACTTTAAAAAGGATCATGACACTCGTGTAAATAAGTTTCGGGACGTGCAAGAACTTCAATTGAATGGCAAGATCGCCTCCTGGTAAGGTCCCAGCTCAAAGTTTTGTTGCCTCTAGTGCCAAGCTTGTCGACGATTAGAAAGAAGCAGATGCGATCACCTCAGTGCGCAAAGAGAGATGGAGACGTTTCCACAAAGGTCTTAAGTCGAGAAAGTGTGGGAAGAATCGCCATGTCACCAAGAAGAACCTTACGGATAAGATCTACTATTGTAGAAAATATATAGAATGGACTGTTAAAGACTGCACAATGTGATATTTTATGATCAAACTATCACTTTACGGTCTTTAACAATCTATTCTTTATATTTCTCCAAAAGTAGATCCTATTCATAAAGTTTTTCTTGGTCATATGAAGCTTTTTCACAGCCATTCTTGACTTGGGACCTTTTACTTGTCTTGTGTCTGACTGATGGTAAATCATGTTTACATTTCATATTTTAGAAGGCTTTTCATTTAAGGGAACTAGAGTATAAATAATTCTGCCCAAGAACAACTGCAATAAACTCAAAAATTTCCCCAAACTTGAATAATCAACTTTGTTTTCTAACAGTTCACGCTTAATCTGGGATAACTCTATTTTTCAGCATGTTGCGCACCTTGTCACAGAAAAAGAAAATACAAAGTTCTTGTCTTTAAATGACATTGAATCTTTGTTTTTTTGACCCGGGAATTCACCAGATTTCAACCCAATAGATAATTTAAGAACGATAATCAAGACTACAGTTAATTAACAGGTGCCATCCAATTGCGACCAGTTCCAGATACGCATTGAACTAAAATGGACAAATAGCAGTCAAGATATTATCCCAAATTTACTCTTTAGCATGTCAAAACGAATTAAAACCATCCTGATTGTCAAGGAGATCATTTTAAATATTGATTGCGCGCATCAGTTGATATTATTTATTAATAAAATGTGTTTGGGCTCTAATTATTTGTATATTTTACTTTCAAATGTGGCAAACATACTCAAACAAAATTCGACGTCTGGTTAGTTCTATTAATTTCCTAATATATAAAAATATAATAGTGTACAAACCCTTGGCCATGACTGTACATACTTAAATTAAGCTTTTTTATGAGTGATAATACGTGCTACAATTTTATTTTTCATCTTTGTATTAGTGTCAGTGGGGGACAACAATATTTTTCAATATAATTAATCGATGTGACAAGTTTTGAAAGAATTAATATTACGTTATTTCAATATATGCACGTAGAATTCCGACTATCTTGTTACTCCGCCAAGAAAAAATGTAGTATTATAGTAATTTATATATTTCTTCGACAAATATATTCTGTATTTCTATTTCTCCATTCAGATGCCTGACACATTGACCGTTAAATTGTATCAGATCACAGATGTTATTGAGGGGTTAACAAGACTGAACAACCTTTGTAAAATCGATCCATCGTCCTTCCTCCTATGTAATAACCCATCTCCAAGGTGATTTATTTCCACTCGGTTGACAGAAGTCAACCGAGTGCGGAAGTTAGGACCGGGAGAGTACACAATCTTTGAGATTTTAGCTGTAGCATAGTTGTCTGGGTTACGCCTGACACTCCCGTTTGGGAGAATTTTCATAGTATTTGCCTTAAAGAATTATTTAATGGAACCTTCCTTTGTTGACCATGGGTGAAAATTATAGGAGAGTTATGCCACTTGTGTAACCATTGCGCCCTAAATTGTCTTGATTTTGGAGTACCCAGCGTTTATACCTTTCACACAATGCCTTAACTTAAGGGGCACTTTAATTTTAAATATATATTAAATATTTCCAAGCTTCGATGCTTCAGTTCCGCTTCATTAATGAAAAGTTCTTATGAAGCCAAAAATGCTTACAGTAAGATTCGTTTCCTAATAAATTGTGAAGCAACGGAGAAGAACCGATAGACCCTGGGATTTTAACCTCATACTCTCTGGACCGGTTCTATACTCACCCGTGGAAGAAGATTCATCGAGCAACATACTCTGTTTATACAATTGAAGCAGTTATTTAATGAGTAACTAATGACAAACACTCCAACACAAATTAAAGCTGCCTCAGAAGGATATCTGCGCCTTGTCGGTGAGCCTGAGTTAGCATGTCGTTGGGAGATAAAGGGTGCTTTAAAATACCATTCCAAGCAATAAGAGTGTTCAATCTAATATATAACAGAACTTTTGCCACACATACTAGAAATTCATAGCTTAAAAAGAGCAGAAAACTTCACGTCACCTATCTACGGCAAGGCACTACTCTACTTTAAAGTGAGTACCCTCATAGTGTCTCATGACTCGCAGAATAATGACCATAAGCTGACTACAGGGACCCGAATATGGCACAGCCCAACTAGTAGCCTTGGTGCTAGCTAGCTCTTACTTGATGCCTCTTCGTTACCTTACGTATCCGTTGTGGAGAAGTTTCGAAACGATTTCCTTTACTATTTATAATTCCCCTCGTCCCAATTCCAGGGTCTTTCGGAACATACACCCTTGCCTGGCATTTTTTTCTCGGCTCACTTTGTGATCCATTTAGTTTATCCCTCACCGCCTCTCTAAGGTTCACGTCATCAGCCCTCTACCGTCACTAGCCACGTTTTTATTCCTCTTCTCCTCTAAACTCATTAGCACCGACTTAATCATTGTCTACGATAACTTTAGCCCTTTATATCATTTATATCGCGAGAGCGACGATGTTACCTCATTACCTGGTCTTTTCAATGAGACTCGTGTTCATTTAATACTCATCGTGCCTGAAATCAATTTCTTCCGTCATTCAGTGAGTTGTAATTGTTGTAGCATGTCCATTCTTTATGGTGATTAATTTCACTTATTTTTAGGTATATTCTATTATAATCTTTGAAATAGAACCAATTTCTTCAAATCTTGATCGATGTCCTTCAACGCCCATTGTAATCTATACTCACTTTTACTTATTTAATCACTATTAACCCCAAGTTCCGTAGCATATATCTGAGCCAATGGCCCTCGTATCGATGGGGCGCTATATGATCTACCATGTCATAAAATCAGAATTAAACCTCGAGCAAAAGAGCCTTAGGAGACTACATACCTCCCTTGAAATGTATCTGACTCGATATCATCCAAATGTTCCTCTATCTTGGCCACATTCAGACCAATAGTAAGGTAAACTGCAATGTACATACTGATAGAATCCAGTATGCGTGTACTGAAGGGCAAAAGTGAAAGTTAAAATACTAAATTAATACACTTCTATTTAAGGGTGTTAGATTGGCCTAATGAATACAGTAACTTTTGCACTATGGATAAGGAGCGTCCCCTAGGTATGCCCGAAGGATTGTGAAGGGGATGACTCAATGCTATTCTTATTGGACATTCAGACCAATCAATGACGTTAATATAAAAATTTGGGAGTCTTTCTCATTTACAAAAACATACCATACCGCACGAAAATACATTCGCACAAACAAAAACAAAACAAAAAAAACCTATACACGCAAAATTACACACAATTACGAATGCAAACGTGCAAATAACACCGGAAATAGATGGACAGTGAGTGTAGGCGTAAAGGAAAGGAAAATTAATTTCTTTTGGAATAAAATATAGGTGAATTTTAGAGGTACATAATCACAAACGGGAAAAATCGAGGTAAGAAAGTGTGTATGTGGAATGGTACACATAGAGTTCAGAAGTGATGAAGATAGCTCTTCGATAAGGAAGAGCAGATTGGGAGAGGGTAAGGTCAGGTCCATCTCCTCCACAAGCGGAATCCCCCCTTGCAACTAATGTGTCGCCATAGGAGAATTATTATATTTTAATTAAAAGTAAGAAGGAAAAAAATGTGATGTACAACACATTTTCATTGTTCTGAAGAAGCTAAACGAAACGAAACGTTGGCAAGGAAAGCCTCCGTTTTTATAATGGTTTCTTCCCATTCTACTAAGTGTTGCTGATAAACGTTGCATTGCAGTTAGCGTTTAAAAGTCTCCAGAAAAATGACAATAGATATTAAAATCTATAGAATAATAAGTTTTGTTTACATAAATAACTCCAACTCTCTCGCCATTTTTTAAACAAACATTTCGAAATATCTAACCCTTTCCGTGTAGATATCTGTCAATTGAATTGAACCAATCGATAAAAATTAGTCACTTTAGTCCTTTTTCTTCAAATGAGGGGAAACAAATAATGCGTGTAGAAATCAGAGCCAGGTGGTGGACGTCAGCAGAAATTTTTATGGGAAGTCTCGCAATTGTGACCGCACAATATTAAATAACATGTTGAAATATTGATATGATCAAATATCTCAAGCATGGGAAGTCTCGCAATTGTGACGGCGCAATATTAAATAACATGTTGAAATATTGATATGATCAAATATCTCAAGCATGGGAAGTCTCGCAATTGTGACCGCGCAATATTAAATAACATGTTGAAATATTGATATGATCAAATATCTCATGCATCAAGATTTTTTATCGTTGTGTTTCTTTTTATTTTAACGGGAATTTTTTTTTAAACTAATTTTGCAATGTGTCGTCTTACTTGTTTCTGAATGTCAAGGTATTCTATCAATGGCGCACCTTCTGTATCCCCCAAACATGTTCCTTCCTTTCGCCCTTTCGGACGTTGCTTTGACGCGGTCACTTCGACTTTTGTGTCCCATTGCTCAGTTCTTTATTTTCAGGGTCATATTTCTACACTCATTCTTCATAGCCAGTACTTATTTGTTGCAAAATATTAATAGAATTTAAAATCTAGCGTGTTATATTCGAGAAAATATTTTGGAGTGAAGGAAAGGGTCGGACAAATAAAGCGTTAATAAATATCCACGAGCGTGAGTATAGAATGTCTCAGGAAAGCATGGCTGTTCCACTGAGAGAGATCAATACACTTTGGTTGCTACACTTCTACTGTAAGGGAGTTAGAATATGATATGGAGAAGAAATAACCAAGAGTAATAACAGGGAAACTGGACAAATTGAGATTGTTTGTGAGTGCAGTAAAGGTACAAACATACAGAATAAGAGGGATTTATAATGTGAGGGAAACTGTGAATATTGTCGTGTTAAAGAATGTTCTGAAGTAATAAGAGCATTTTAAAAGAATGGATGACTATAGCCTTTTAAAGGGTTAAAATTTATTGTTCAAGTGCAAAATGTGTTGTAAGACTACTTCTAGGAGTGATTAATTACACCGACTAAAAACAAAAAAAAGAAATTGGCAATTTATGTGAACAAATTTATTGATACTTGCCGAATTTTTCAATTCTAATCTCATACCAAGAAACCTAAAAATCAACAACTAACAACACTTCACGCACAATTTACAACAGGCCATGTGTACCGAATTTTCAACGGACCTAAAAATTCCCGAATCCAACTTTAAGATTAACCGTATTAATTATTTATCTTTATAAATTTAAAGTTATAGTTTTACACATGAGCTCTCCACTTTGGTACTAATTTTTGCATTGTTTTCCCTAAAATTTACTGAACTCTAATTTATTCATTATACATTGTTGCATTACTTTCTTTCAAATTTACCACACTTTGAACTTATTGTCATTAATTGTAAGTTACGCATTCTGAGCTTGCTTCTTTGTCAATCATATTTTTTTGCTCCAGTATAGGCCGAAGATGAACATAGGTACTGTTCAAAACGTTCCAAATACTGGTTCTGGCTTTGATTTACACACACACGCGCGCGCGCGCGGGTGCAATGTTATAGCTAACTATGCTTTTTATCAAGCCCTTGGAAAGAGCTCTTCTCACAGTCACAAGAGGATATCGATTAAGCCAACCTTTCTAACGCAAAACAAAAAGTTTGCTTACCATTCGGCTATTTTAATTGTTTTACCTGCTTTCGAAGAGAATGGATAATTTTACTTTATTAGCTCTAGCACGGCCTTATAAATCTAATTTTTTTCAGTTGCACAATTATAATTATGTGGTTAAAAAGTTAATGTTATATCTAACTATGTAAGCTCATAATCAAGCCCTGTTGTGAGTGGCTTGTTTACCAAAGCTAATTTTGGTTAGCGCGACCTTTGGTACCACTCCAAGGAAGCCAAAAAGGGGTTTCGATTCAGCTTAGTGGTTATCTATTGGTTCCATCGGAGAGTGCCTTTTGCTGGAAACACTGACTCCAGGTGATAGATTTAACTTCTTTCTGGGTTGAAGGTTGTATATCTTGATTGCAGGCTAGGTAAACGCGATCAGAGATTCTCTAAAGTCAAAGAGGTCTTCGGCTTTGGATTCAGTTTTTTTTTAAGAGCTCATCTGGCGACTGCCTACTTGGGCATTAATCACCGTATTCAACACTGCCTAATATTAGGCATGTTTAAATGAGGATGCGAAACAAGATAAATAAAAAAAAACATCAATAAAAATAAAACAAAAAAAAGGAAATAAGCAGGAGGCAAGCTCCGGTGTCTGGGAAGGTCTCTCTCCCCCCGGCGCAGGAACGTATGACCTACTAAAATAACAAAAAAAACCCAAAGAAACCCAACTAGTTAAATAAAGAGGAGAATGCCGACCTCACCCCATATGTCTATAAGTTCGCCAGTCAATGTGCACGAAACCGTCCTGAGTACAAGGGACAGGCGGTAGCGACCCCGCTCATCCCGGTACAGGGACAGGTAACGTGCGCAGAGATTGCACAGACTGGGACATTTAACAAGAATGTGCGGAACAGTATGGGGGACAACGGAGTCTTCACACTTGGGCGCTTGTGAGTGCTCCATCAAATGGCGGTGCGTCCAGCGCGTGTGTCTAATTCGAAGACGACAGAAAACAGCATGAAGCCTTGGCGGCATGGGAGGGGGGTTTAGGTCTATGAGGACAGACGCGGCGCAATGGCACGCAACTTAAGTTACCTTCGACCGTCTCCCATCTTCTTTGCCCAGCAGACCATAGAGCTGCGCGTATTTCTGCAATGTAGGCGGTGTGAGGAAGAGCCAAACGCTGGTCCGGTCGTAGAGTCCTAGAGGACTCTTTGGCGACCTCATCGGCGTGCTCATTCCCCGCAATTCCTAGCAATTCCTACATGTCCAGGAACCCAGCAGAAGATAATCTCGACATCCTCCCGGCTTGCCAAAACTGTGGCGACATTGATATCGCAAACCAGGAGATGCAGAGATTTCAATGTCCCGTGAGCACTCAGGGAGCTTTGTGAGTCGCTATAGATCACAATCCTGTTTCCGAACCGGGCATGTCGCGTTATCTCCAGTAACGAATAATGTATTCCCACCAGCTCAGCCTTTACAGAGGCAGCGCCTGGTAAAGCCCCGGTAACTTCAAACAAAGGGGATACGGCGTGGAAGCTGTCCTTCTCTTGGGACCTGGAGCCATCTGTATGCACTAGCATGGTTCCAGCGTGACACGAGATGTGCTCCAAAAAGGTCGAACGCAATACTCCAGGTGCTGTAGATGCTTTGGGAGAAGAGGTGTGGCGACAAATAGCCCATGGTGGTACTCTCCAAGTACGCATCTTGGGCAGAACCAGAGAGGCCACTGGCTCAAGAGCTATATCTTGCTCTCGAAAGAGTTTCCTAGCCCTAAACCCAAAGGGCATAGTCACCATCGAGATTAGCAGCGGATGCACCAAAACTGTTGAAGACTGAAAGAGGCGCCAGGCTTGCGCGTACAGGCTAATGTTGCACTGCACTGTACACGGCCTAGAGCGAGTGGCATCTCCCCAGCATCGACTAGTAGGCTCTCAATAGGGGAAGTGTGGAAGGCAACAGTCGCCAAGCGAAGGGCGGTGTGGTGGATCGAGTCTAATTTACGCAATACACGCTTGGCTGCGGATGTATAAAACCCGCAGTCGTAGTCGAGCTTTGAACGAACAAAGGATTGCTTAAAAAGTAAGGCATTAGCTCCATCAGCGCCCCGAGTGTTGAATATCACGCAACGGAGAATATCTAAGACGTGGGTACAAGTGACCCTAAGGCTGCGAATATAAACCTCCCAGGTGAGGCGTCGGTCAAATATAAGACCAAGGAATCGGTGCGCTTTAAACTCTTCCAGGCGTTTTCCATTACGAAATAAGTCTGGGTCAAGCTGGAGGCGTGGATGGTAGCAGAATTGCATCTCCTTAGAATTGGCCAGAGTTGGCATCTGTGCCGCGCCAAAAGAGATTGAAATATCGTCCACGCAGAGCTTAGCAAGAACATCTTCCGACAGCAACGAGGTTATAGGGTTGATGCTCAGGGCAAAGAGTGTGACACTGAGGGCAGTTCTCTGTAGAACACCATACTTCCTGCTCCATTCAGCCCGAGAGGGCCCCCACCACCCATACACGGAAAGGACGATTAGCAAAAATTCAAGTATGAAGATATGGAGGCGTCTAATCGACTTCCATCGTATGGAGAGTCTCCATGATACCGTATTGCCATGCGGTATCATAGGCCTTCTACAGATCAAAAAGCCATGTGGCATAGTGCTGTCTACGAAGGAAGGCCTCGCAGACTGCATTTTCCAGTCTGATTAGAGCATCTGACGCGGAATGGAACTTGCGGAGGCCGCACTGTACACAAGACAGATGGCCTCCACCGTCCAGAAAAAGGCTAATCTAACATTTACCGATTTCTCCATCAACATGCACAGGGAAAAGGTTAGACATATTGTGCGGAAACCGGCCAGAGTAGAGTGATCTCTCCACGCTTTGCGAAAGGCGAGCACAGTAGGAATTCACCAGGAATCCAGGATCAGATCCTGCACACAGATCCTGTTTAACAAATCTAACAGAAACGCCATGCCTCGCTCACCCATGCCTCAAAGCATGGTGTACGAGAAATCGTCTCGATCAGGGGCGGTGTCCGCGCACGAAGAAAGAGCGGAAAGTAACTCACTCAAAGTAAACTTGTCGTTGAAGGGTTCTCCTCTTCTGGAGGAAAATTTCAGCCGGCGGCCTTCCGCGACATCACGACGTTCATTGAATGCTGGCGGAGCAGCATCGCGGCTAAAGAATGCAGATAAAGATGTCGCTAAAGATTCCGCCACGGACGCGGGGTCCAAGATTGTAGTCTTATTATCCTGGAGAATAGGAGGGGGGTCCTGAGATAACTTGCCCCGAATCCTTTTAACTCGCTTCCACACCTCTGCTAGAGGGGACTTCCCGTTAAGTGAAGACACGTATGCTCGCCAAGAAAAGCAGCCGGCGTGCTTCGAAATATACTGTAACCTAGCCCTAGGACAACGAAACTCATTAACGGTGAAATCGTTCGGGCAGCACTTATAGCGCATGTAAGCATAGCGCTTCTGCTTAAGGGCCGTCTCACACTCGGCTGACCAACACAAGAGTGTTCGGCATGCAAAACGGCTCGACCTTCTATGAATAGTAGCTAGGCCTGCGGAGATGAGGTTGCCGGAGAAAAAGTCAACGGCCTCATCTAGCAACCTAAACTCTTTGACTGAGATAGAAAATTCAGTCATTTACTGAAATGCAAACCACCGCGCCCGCGACAAGCACCACCGGGGCGGGCTCTCGGGCGGCAGTGGCCCAGAAAACGATATTTGAATCGAAAAGTGATCACTACCATGTAGGTCATCGAGCACTCCTTAATCAAAATTAGGCTGTGCATCCGGAGAGCACAAAGATTGATCGAGGCAGGAAAGTAAAGTGGACTCGAGAAGGGACACCCATCTCAAGCTCATTGATAAGGGCGGCAAGACTTGACCCCGGGGATTGATAGATTAGTCTCCTCATAGGGGGTATTTACCGTTTAGATCTCCAAGTAATAGAAAGGGCCTCGGCAACCGTGTCACTACGCGGCGGAATTCCCCCTCGTCGAAGTCGGCTGAAATAGGAATGCACGCGAAAATAACTGTATACCTTTTATCAAGGTGCAGCTGCACAGCTACTGCTTGAAAGGAGGTATCTAAAGAGAAGAGAAGAATGTAGATATCGTTCCAGGTGTAAATAGTACATACACCAGCCCGGCCCCCCTCCCGTTGTGGTGGGGTCGCAAAACCCTTATACCTCGGGAGGGTGGGCAGGGGCATGCGCCCAGCATGGTCTCCTGCAACAAATATCTAACTGGGAACGGGACGAGACGAGCCTCCGCAGCTCCTCCCAGTTGGCCCGGAGTCCACGGCAATTCCATTGAATGAATATGCCCTTCAGGCCTAGCTCCGAGGAGACGCGAGGGCCCTCCTCGAACAGAAGACCCTCACGGGAATGGCCGTATGCTTCCCAGAGGCAGAACCCCGGCCGCTGTTGGCCGGACAAAGCGCGGAAGGCGCTGTCGCCTTCGAGGACTTATTGGGTTAGGTTGAGCTCGCCACGCGAGTCTTTCCTCCTTCCGCCTCGAAAACTTAGGCCGGCGTTACGGCTTCGGATGCGGGGGGCCCTCTTTTCGAGGAACCACCATCTCCGAGCTACTCAGCCTACCACTAGGCGTGGGCAAAGGAGCCGAAGCTCTTTTGTTGCTGTCCTCCTTTCGGGGGACAGCTGTAGGAACCCTGGAAGATAGCCTGGCGACCAACTTCATGGTTGTTTCCTCCTGTGAGTCTAACCACTTGGTGGAAGCGTGAGGCCGTTCTACCTTACGGGAAATGGTCAGGCTGGGGGAAAGGAGGGGGAGCCCTGGTTTTAGCCGGGTTGGGTGTGTATCCTTTTTGCCGCCAGCTTTACCAGGGGAGCTCCCGGGTTGAGTAGAACCTGCAGAAGGGTTCCGAATGGGCACGGAACCAACCGTGCTCGTTGGCCTGGATGGTCCAGAGAAGAGGGTGCCTTTCTTATCATTGAGGCATAAGACGTCCAAGGTAGAGCCGGGCGCGCCAGGACCAATTCCTTAGCCTCGCGGAATGAGAGTCGGTCCTGGGCCTGAACGGTTAGGATTTCTTCATCAAGGAGATATGCACACATTGCTTCGAAGAAGTGAGGTGAGGCTCTCTGCAATTTATACACTGGCCACACACGATTTAGACTTATCGTGTGCGGCCTTGGAGCAATTTACACTTCGGGTGACCCCAACTTTGCATGTCTACAAGAACGATTCGTATGGCCTAAGGGGTGACAGTAATAGAAACGCCACGGGAGTGGCACGAATGCCTTTACGTGGTAGCAGTACCAACCGGCACGCAACGACTCAGGGAGTTTGTCACATTTGAACGTGACAAAGAGTCTAGGGGTGGGTCTGGAGGCCCCTCCCTGTTTTCTCATCACACGTTCGACCTTGACCGACCCATCGTCGGCCAGCTCTAAGGTCATGTTCTCTATGGAGTAGTCAACGAGTTCCCTCGCATGAACTACTTCTCTCACAAAATTCATGGTAGAGTGCGGCGTCACACTCACCCGGGTGTCATCATTTCTCCGAAGAGGACTTATCTTGGCCGCCTCAGCGGGATTCGCTACATTCGCCAGAAGGCTCATGTCCGAGAAACGGGTCACCTTCGGCTCTCTACCACCTACACTAGCTAATGCTCTCTTCTGATGAATCATGTTGCCCTTGGCCAACATGCTGCCATCAGTGGAGCGAATAACGAGGAAGCGTTTGAAGCCAGCGGGCTCCAAAATGCCAGGTAACCTCTGAATGATGGGCCCCGATGTTATCGAGGATCCACCCTGCGCTCTTTTCGTCTTATTCATAGTCGGGGGCTCCGCACCCGGGAGGTGGCAGAGGGGCTGGATGTGCCGATCTTGGCTTGGTCGCTTACCAAAGTGGCTGTACACACCCCGTCCCCGCAGCCCCCGCGGTTTGAGAGGAACCGCGGGTCTTTTTAGTCTTTTTCCTATTTTTTTCTTTTTAGGAGAGAAGGGCGGGAAATGAGCCTGCTTCTCCCCTCCGCCGGCAGGAGCCCCCATAGCACATGGATCGGCCTCAACTAGGTCTTTCTCCGAAATGGAGAAGGTCCTGGCAGTCATAGGGGCACCTGTCAGAGGAGATCCCTCCCCTCCTTGTACTCCCTCGGAAATCCTGGCCGTTTGAGGAGGACCTTGCATATGGGCGGATTTGATTTTGGTGCTTGGCGCCGAGCCCGGAATCTCCCCCATGGAAGGCTCTACTGTCTGAGGCTGGGTTGCTTCTAGACCATGTCGATCTCAGGGGGGGAAGGGGCCTCCAGTTGGCCATCTCCCCCCAACACATTCAGGTCCCATTGGAATCATTGTCACTAGTCAGGTGTGAGAAGGCACAGGCTTTGACCCCAGCAAGGTTCAATATTCTTGCTAGCAGGTCTTTTGAGGGAAGCGACCGAAGGGGCCTGGCTTTAATCTCCCCCTTAACGGGGTTTGCCCTACCGAGCAGCTTTAATGGGAAGCGGTCGGCTGTGGGCTGCCTGCTGGCTTTCTTGGCAGTCCCCTTGGAAAGAAAAGGAGGGACTGCCGCTGGAAACAGGTGCCCGAAAGCACCTTCAGAGAAGAGAAAGTTTGGAGGGTCCCTTGGGTAGCTCAGGGAAGGGGGCCCTTTATTTTTTCTTTGGAGCTGCCGAGGGCGGCTCTGTCGTTGTACAAGGGGAAATTAAGGGGAGATTTTTATTTTTCTCATCATTGGGCATGGTGACCTTAAATTTGAAATGGGATGCAATAGCTCATCACCCCTCGCAGTATCGCGCCCCGCAAGGGGTGTGTACAGTCCTGGCAGAGCCAGTTGCCGCCATTCAAGACCACCCATCCCACCTGGTGGCCTGGTATCCATCGGCATGGCTCCTTCACCTTGGACACGACGTTAAATTGATAGAGTGTGAAGAGGAAGGTATGGGTGGGGATACTCAGGTTGTTAAAAAAATTCATCTTGTACTGGCGTTCACAAGTTAGGGAACATTGTCTCCTTCCCCCCTTAGCCCCGATCTGGGACGTTTGGCTGAGAAGGTCAGCATCTACCCTGTGAAATTCGAGGCCGACCAGAGAAAGTTATGGGAGAAATTGTATGAAAAGCGACGAAGTAAGGGGAAATGCAGGCAACCTGAAACAAGAAGAAGAGGCTAAGCTGGGGTCTGACGGGGTGCTGAATCCCGTTAGCACGGCGGCCAGGATGGAAAATTTCCGCGCACCTTACGGGGTAAATTTCGATGAGCCGCGGACGCACCAGCCACGGACTTGGCAGCGTGAAAGGCGGAGAGCGACAGCTGAGGACTCATGGCCCGGAAGGAAAGGGAGATCGAGCAGAAACACACGAGAACTTAGATGCGAAGAAGATGGAACAGAAGATGGAACATGGACAGAGAGTGAAAAGGCAACAGGGTTTGAGGGTAAGGGGAAATTAGATCAAATGGAGAGGAGGGGGCAGAGTCAGAGGGTGAGGAGGGAACAGGTAAAGAAGGAGATGAAAGAACAGGGCTAGGAGGGAAGAAAGACGAAACTGGGGTAGGACACATAGAAGACTGCACAGAGCTAAAGGGCAAGGAAAAAGGGACCGGTATAAGAGGCATAGAAGACGGAAGCGGGTGAACTTCCGCCTGGACAATAACATCAGTTATGCCAACGGGGAAGGTCAGCAAAGGCCGGGGAGGAATAGACATCAAAACAATGGACGTTTTCGCTGCGGCAAAGGAACGGGAGGAGCAGCTCGGGCAGATGCCTGGAGGAACTGCTGGATATCCTCCAGCGTCTGAGCTCTGTCGGTCTCACAGTCTGCGACCGAGGAAGAAACATTAAAGGAGACCAATGACAAAGGAGAGGGCGCAACGGAAAAACCGTGAGGAGGGACCAAAGGCAGGTGAGAAGAGCACCAGAAGGACCGCGAGAAGATAAAAGAGGACTGGGATGACCGGGAGGAGGACGGCGGGACCCAGCCTCCCGGAGGTCGTCAAAGAAGACTGCCAGAGGGGGCGAGCTGCGCCTGCAACCTACAGGGGGCCTCACGGAAGTCCAGCCTGAGGGAGTCCCGAAGAGCCAGGACCTCCTTCTCAAAAAGGAATACTGGACAACAACGCGAAGCCACGCTATTGGAACCTCTACAATTGGCGCAACATTCATGATTCTCACAAGAAGAGTCATGATATGCCAA
Source organism: Ceratothoa steindachneri (assembly GCA_963969495.1). Classification (NCBI taxonomy): domain Eukaryota; kingdom Metazoa; phylum Arthropoda; class Malacostraca; order Isopoda; family Cymothoidae; genus Ceratothoa; species Ceratothoa steindachneri. The sequence goes on from OZ018326.1 coordinate 86,134,113, forward strand.
CGCACAAAGCACACAGCGACGAGCCTGCCTACAATTGCTGCTCATATGGTCAAACTGGTGGCAATTAAAACAATGTCTGGGGAGCTCGACATAACGGGACACAGAGACACGAAAATAACCAGCATGAAAAAACTGGGGAAGGTCCTGACGCTCAAAGGTAACGATAAGTGTACTCATAGGAACCTTAGCGGGACCAACAGACTTAACACCATATAAACGTCCGTAATTCTCTTGGATGAAAGTTTATCCTTTACTCTCGAGACATCATATTACCATAATTCGTTGGATGGAATCACTCCCTTAACAAAATTAAGCCGAGGGTGGGGCACAACCGAAACTGAGACCTCCGAAAGAGAGGACAAATCACGCAAGGCACCACACTGCTCTCGCGAAGATACCTCAACCCCTAAATCGCCACTACCACTGGCCCACATACTGCGGGGCGCACCACAGCGGGACTCAAACTCCTCATTCAAATTAAACACGTTCAATTTAGAAAGTGGAGCCGTGGAACTGGAATTCAGCACCAGGAAACTAGGATAATCGAAATCAGCATCTATCTCTGCGAAGGGATCTAACAAGCACGGAAAAGAGGACTTTTATTATTACCCATATAAAGTAGAGTATAAAAGGGGGTGCGAACTCGCGCAGAGCAGTCACTGTCTACCGTCGAGACACCTACTCGGAGCGCCGGCCCAACCAGGAGGTTAAGCCCGTCGACCACTAACCAATCCATTGTTTTAAAAATAGCCGGCCAGCCTCGGATAATTACCGGTTGTTGAATCAAAGACTCCCATGAGCGCCACAGCGCCTCAGGCAACCACCTACCAACACAGGCAGGACCAACAAAAGGGTCGCGCCCCTGACGGACAGCTCTGATACACCAAGATCGACAAACAAAAGTAGATGGCAGGACGATGCAGGGTAAAAGAGAATTGGTAGAGAAGACGAAGTAGGGGTTAGCAGAAGGAGAAAAAGGATGCTAAGCTGGGGCCGGACGGGGCGCTGAGTCCGATCAGCACGGCGGCCAGGAGAGCAAATCGCCGTGCCCCTTACGGGGCTGACCAGAGAAAGTTGTGGGAGAGGTTGTATGGGAAGTGAGGAAGTAGGGGAGAAATACAGGCTGTCTGAAAGAAAGGCAAGAGGCTAAGCTGGGACGGACGGGGCGCTGAGTCACGTCAGCACGGAGGCCAGGAAGGCAAATCGCCGCACCAGTTACGGGGGTTGGATTCAGTATTCTTCATTCGGTCGGAACTTGCAAAACTAAAGAAGTCACTATCTCAATCTTGAGGCACTTTCTAATTTCTCTCTTATATCAATGTGCCGTAATTCCCGAGGCAGAGATTAGTTCCAAATGGAATTAACGTTTATGCATTCAATATGTGTTTCAAATAAGATTAAATTTGTTCATTCTACTTATATTAATTTATTTCACAATCTTTTACCCTATTATATAATCTTACAATTGTTAAGTAATTATACACAATTATTTAATAATCAAGTTTTTACTTAGTATTTTCTTTTTAAGATTATTTGTTCATAATTAGAGTTTAGTATAATTAAACATAGATTTTCGTCATCGATTTTTATCGTATATGGGTTATTTTAATTTCATATTAATATTAATTTTAGCAGGAATAAAACAAAGCCCTTATAAATAATATTTTTTATTTGATTAAAAATATTTAGAGGGATCGGTTTTGATATTTAAACAATTAAGATGATGAAATCTGGGAAACATCTCTTCAATATTGGTCATATGCTGTCCTCTTTATCATAACCTCCATGTTCCTTTTTCAGAGATAATAGCCTTTAAGAGTAACTCAAAGGAGTTTTGAGTGGTGAGGTACAAGTATAGTTTTTTGGTTCCATGAGCAAGGCTGGATTTTTTTTCAGAGTACTATTTTCCCACCAGCAAAAATCTTCTCTTCTTGGCACGACTTGATACCTTTAAGCCTGAGCAATTTTATCAAAATAAGCGCTATGTTCCTCTTTCAGAAATAATAGATTTTTCATGATATAATAGTGCGAATCAAAATAGGATTTAGCAAAAGTAACCATCAATATCTATTTTGGGTTGTAATAAACTTCTTAATATTAAGTATTTTGATCACTCTCTGCCGAAGCCATATTGCTCGTGTTTTACAATACTTTGTAATTTAATTCTAACAAGCTACCAATCGGCTAAAGTTTATAGTTAATGAGAGCAACTAATCTCCGAATAACTTAAGTAAGATTCAGAAGTTATTACAAGCATCATTTAGATTATACCATTAATCTCTCTTTCTTGCGAACAAATTGATTGATTGATACAGATGTTCTTCCATTTTGTATCAATATAGATGATGGTTAACTGTCTTTATCGTCCCCCCCCCTCCAGCTGCCCTCTTCTGTAAAGAGGGATATGAAAGATTCTCATTTTTTTTTATAGATTGATATATTTAATGAAAAATTCCAAACCACTTTCAATTTTATTAGATTATTTCTAAAAATCCCAGAAGGAAAAAATTCAGAGATTCATTTTATGTATTTGATTCTCATGTCGTAAATTCTTTTTATTCAGATTCGGAAAAGTGGAAAATACATGGATGAGTTATATGTTCTTCCTTTCCCATTTTCTTAAGTTGCCATAAATGAAATTAAAGTCACTTCCCTTAAATTTTTACGCCCGAGTTCTTCTCTCGAAGTGAAGCAATAAGACCTCAGAAACGATTATTTATAATTGAAAAAGTGACTTATTCATAAAATCCTTAGGATTTTATTCTTCAGTGCATAGGGATTCTGAATAAAATAGGTTTCTATAGGATCACTTCGTGTTTAAGGAAGCATTCTATTGAAATATCCAGTCCGATAGAGAGACAAAGTTTTTAGTGAATTTAGCGCATCTCTTACTCTTGGAAAAGGTAGTTTGTATTTGTGTGCTTAGTTTTTGAAGAAGTTTGTATTTGTGTGCTTAGTATTTGAAGAAGCATATCATAGTCGCTTTATGCGAAGTTTGATAAAAGACTGTATATTTAAGAAAAGGCAACTATGGCTCCAATTTAAAGCTGTGAAATCTATTAGGAAGAAATTCCTATTCAAGATGCTACAGTTAAGCTGTAGGAAATGAATATAGGTGGAAATTACATAGCAGAAGTACTGAACTGAGAAGTGAAATGAAGACGCAAATATAGATTTTATACGAACTTTTTCCAGTGGATATGTTAGACTTTCTTGCAATTATTACGTCTCTACCATGAGTGAAATTTAGTTTATATAATATAAAACCACAGATCGTTGAGAAAATCAATCACAAAGTTAGCCAGTCATGCATAGTGTTGAATTTTGTATCAATAATTGCATAATAAAATTAACTCAATATTTCCTATATTTGTTTATTGTACAGAGTGGCTAGAGTAAATTACATTGTTTATATATAAAAAAAATGAAAAGATGATTTGATTACTATAAGAAGAACTTCATATATTTGAATGAATTTTTATATACATATTTGATATAATACATTTAAGGTATTCACTATCTTCCCTTTTTTTATTTCCCTGTGACCTCAAAAATAGCCTCCTTCTCCAATTAACAGCTATTAGGAGTAACTCAAAGGAGTTTAAAGTGATAAGGTACAATTATAGTTTTTTCCTTTCATGAGCAAGGACGGATTTTTCTTTCAGAGAACTATTTTCCCAGCAGCGAATTTCTTCCCTCTTGACTCGACTTGCTTCTTCAGTAGGTATGAGTTGGTACTCCTCTGGTTCCGTTTTCAAATTGGAATTCGCATGGCGTGGCAGCACAGCGATGGATTACTCTAGGTGTTCAAAGGCGAAATACATTGCAATTTTTCTACCACTGTTTCATTTCCTAAAAATGTTGGCAAGGAAAGAGCTAATATAACCAGCCTCTCTTTTATTTAATCAATAGGCTTATCTCAAAACAGCTCACTTAGCCATTCACTCAAATCTTAGTATCATCACACCCATCTTACTAACTCAACTATAATATTTGTACACTAGAAAATTCCTTTAACTATTGCAAATCAAACATACACATATGCGCAAACAGGACTTCCATCCACTCTGGGAGAGAATGACTGAAGGGCTATTTATGTTAAAATTTATAAATCGCTTATTTTAAGATTGGAATATTTCTCATACAAAGATTCACCACTCATTTCGTTAAATACCTATTTAAGAAGGTATTGAAGTATACCTTCTTCCTTGGCCATCATTATCTCTAAATTGTAATTTTATTTATATATTTTTATTCTACCTCCATCACTCCATGTCTTTTGAGAGCTTTACTCTAGTTCTAAAACTACTGTATTTTTACTTACTCTTTCTTGTTTCATTGAAATTTCATCTTCATCTAGTAGCAGTTTGGAAACAAATATTTTATAATTTTTTTTTTTGGAGGGACGGGGGGGTAGTTTCTTCGATCTAAACACGTAAGTTACTTTGTCGTGAAAAATTTTCAAGCTCACCTTACTTTTTTTAAATTACTCCAGCTGTAATGCAAGTGATTAGGAACCTTCTAGGATTAATATACAAGAGATATAAAGCTGAATATATATAGAGAAGGGAAAAGCAAGTTCAAAATAGAATAAAGGTCAGCAGAAACCTGTCTGCAAAACGCTTTAATCAAGAGGGGCATACCATTCTTAGAGACGCGGTCGTATGGCGCTCAAGCGAAACAGTGATTCCTTTGCTGGTTGGGTTTAAGATATTATTTGAATAAGAATACACTGTTCTAAATATATACATATGTTGCATACGCTGATTTGCAATATTTTATACGTATTTTGAGGGGGGTTCCATTATTGCAGCCTACTTCTTTATGTTTAGCTCGTTTACTAAAAGATCTAAAGTATTTCAGATTTTGGTCAAGATTCCAACCATTTACATGAGAAAAGTAACCCCATTTCATCGATCCATGCCCCGTAAGGGGCGCGGCAATTTGCCATCCTGGCCGCCGTGCTGACGGGATCCAGCGGTCCGTCCGGCCCCAGCTTAGCCTCTCTTCCTTCCTTCAAAATACTTGTTTCCTCTCTTTTCACACAACCTCTCCCACAACTTTCTCTGGTCAGCCTCTAATTTCACAGGGTAGATGCTGACCTTCCTTTCAGCCAACTGTCCCGCATCGGGGCTGAGGGGGTGGGGGACAATGTTCCCTAACCCCTGAGCTCCGGTCTGGGGTGGCTGGTTTTTAACAACCTGCTTCATCCCCACCCATACTTTCCTCACATCCCTTTTCCTCTCCTCTTCAAAATCTATTATTTTTTTACGCCGTGTCCAAGGTGGAGCCGCCATGCCGATGGACTGCCAGGCCACCAGGCGGGAGGGGTGGTCTTAAATGGCGGCGCCTGGCTCTGCCGGGCTTGTAAGCACCTCTCGCAGTACGGGCTACTGCGAGAGGTGATGCGCGATTGCGTCCCGTGTAAAAAAGAGGGTCACCATGCCCAATGATGAGTTTAAAAAAAAACCCAACCCCCAACATCCCCTATAACATCGAAGGAGCCGCCCTTGGGCAGCTCCAGCAAAAAAATGGAGGTCTTCCCCCTGTGCTTGCTCAGGGGACCCTCCATATATCTCTAACCGGAGAGGAGGCTTACTCCTCTCCTTCGCTTACGGGTGTAAGGGACTCCCCCTCCCCCCTTCTCTGGAGGTGCTTTCGGGCGCCTCCCTTTTACCAGCGGCAGTCCCCTCTGTTCTTTCCAAGGGCACTGCCAGGAAAGCCAGCAGGCAGCCCTTAGCCAGCCGCTCCACATCGAAGCGGCTCGGTAGGGCAAACCCCCTTAGGGGGGAGAGGGAAGCCAGGCCCCTTCGGTCGCTTCCCTCAAAAGAGCTGCTGGCAAGAATACTGAACCTTGCCGGGGTCAAGGCCCATGCCTCCCTAAAGAAGACTAGTGACGATACTGCCAACGGGACCTGCGATGTCTTGGGGGGGGGATGGCCAACTGGAGGCCCCCCCTAAGATAGACATGGTCCTTGAGGAAACCCAGCCTCAGACGGTAGGGCCTTCCATGGGGGGGAATCTGGGCTCGGCGCCAAGCACCGAACCTGAATCCGCCCCGTGGCAAGGTCGTCCTCAAACGGCTGTGGTTTCCGAAGCAGTACAAGGAGGGGAGGGATATCTGCCGACCGGTGCCCCCACGACTACCAGGACCTTCTCTATTTCAGAGAATGACCTGGCTAAGGCCGGTCCATCTGGCCTGGGGGCTTCTTCCGGCGGAGGTGAGAAGCGGGTTCATTCCCCGCCCTCCTCTCCAAAAAAGAAAAAGAAAAAGACTAAAAAGACAAAAAAGACTCGGGGCTCCTCTCCATCCTTGGGGGCCGCGGGGACGGATGGGTCTGCTGCCACTCTGGCAAGCGACCAAGCCAAGATTGGCACATCCACCCCCTCTGCCCCCCCGGTTGCGAAGCCCCTGACAAAGAAGACTAATACCAAGAGTGCACAGGGTGGAGCCTCGATGACATCGGGGCCCCTCATTCAGAGGTTACCTGGCGTTTTCGAGCCCGCTGGCTTCAAACGCTTCCTCGTTATTCGCTCCACTGATGGCACCATGTTGTCCAAGGGCAACATGATCCATCAGAGGAGAGGATTAGCTAGTGAAATTGGTAGAGAGCCGAAGGTGACCCGTTTCTCGGACGGCAGCCTTCTGGCGAATGCGGCGAATCCCGCCAAGGCGGCCAAGATAAGTGCTCTTCGGACACTTCATGGCACCCCGGTGAGTGTGACGCCGCACTCTACCATGAACTTTGTGAAAGGAGTAGTTTATGCGAGAGAACTCGTTGACTACTCCATTGAGGACATCACCCTAGGGGGGCCGACCAGGGGGCGGTCAAGGTCAAACGTGTGATGAGAAAACAGGGAGGGGCTTCGAGACCCACCCCTACACTCTTCGTCACGTTCGACTGTGACAAGCTCCCTGAGTCGGTGCGTGCCAGTTGGTACCGCTACCGCGTGAAGGCATTCGTGCCACTGCCGCGGCGGTGCTATTACTGTCACCGCTTCGGCCATACGAATCGCTCATGTAGACGTGCAAAGTCGGGGTCACCCGAAGTCTGTGTAAATTGCTCCAAGGTCGCACACGATAAGTCCAAATCGTGTGTGGCCAAGTGTGTCAATTGTGGAGAGCCACACCCTGCTTCTTCGAAGCAATGTGGTGCATATCTGATGGGGAAAGAAATCCTGGCCGTTCAGGCCCAGAAAAGACTCTCATTCCGCGAGGCTAAGGACTTGGTCATGGCGCGTCCAGCTTTGCCTGGGACGTCATATGCCTCAGTAGTTCGAAAGGCACCCTCTGCTCCTGGCCCATCCAGGCCAACGAGCACGGTTGTTTCCGCGCCCATTCGGAGCCCTTCTGCGGGCTCTACCCAACCCGGGCGCTCCCCTGGTAAAGCTGGCGGCAAAAAGGGTTCATACCCAGCACCGGCTAAAACCAGGGCTTCCCCCTCTTCCCCCAGCGTGACCGATTCCCGCAAGGCGAAACGGCCACGCGCCTCCACAGAGTCGTTAGACTCACAGGAGGCAACACCCCTGAAGATGGTCGCTAGGCCATCTTCGGGGGTTCCTAAAGCTGTCCCCCGAAAGGAGGACAGCAACAAAGGAGCTTCAGCTCCTTCGCCCACGCCCCGAGGTGGAGCGAGTGGCTCAGAGACGGTGGTTCCTCGAAAAGAGGGTCCTCCGCCTCCGAAGCCGCAGCGCCCGCCTAAGGTTTCAAGGCGGAGGGAGAAAAAGCCCAACCTCCCCCAATAAGTCCTCGAAGGCGACAGCGCCTCCAGCGCTTTGTCCGGCCAACAGCGCCCGGGGTTCTGCCCCCGGGAAGCGTACGGCCATTCCCGTGAGGGTCTTCAATTCGAGGGGGGCCCCCGCGTCTCCTCCGAGCTAGGCCTGGAGGGCATATTCCTTCAATGGCATTGCCGTGGACTCTGGGCCAACTGGGAGGAGCTGCGGAGGCTTGCCTCGTCCCGTTCCCCGTTAGCTATTTTTTTGCAGGAGACTGCTAGGCGCGTGCCCCCTGCCTGCCCTCCCGGGGTATAAGGGTCTTGCGACCCCACCACCGCGGGATGGCCGCGCTGGGGGATGCGCGGTTTACACACGGCATGATGTCTCCGTTCTTCTTTTCTCTTCAGATACCTCCTTTCAGGCAGTGGCTGTGCAGCTGCACATGGATAGGAGGTATACTATCATTTCTGCGTACATTCCACCGTCAGCTGACTTCGACGCCGGGGACTTCCGCCGCGTCGTGGCACGGTTGCCGAGGCCCTATCTCTTGCTTGGAGATCTGAACGGCAGGCATCCTCTCTGGGGAGATTACTCCATTTATCCCAGGGGACAAGTCTTTGCCGATCTGATCGAAGAGCTTGAGATGGGTGTCCTAAACGTGGATGAGTTTACGCATCACTGTCCGAGAACCGCTTCATTTTCTTGCCTTGACCTATCTTTGCGCTCTTCGGAGGCACAGCCTGATTTTGATTGGGGGGTGGTTGATGACCTCCATGGTAGTGATCACTTTCCCATTCAAATATCATTTTCAGGGCAACTGCCGCCTGAGAGACCACCTCGGTGGTGCTTGGCGCGGGCGCGGTGGCCTGCATTTCAGGAAATGACTGAATTCTCTATCTCAGTCGAGGAGTTTAGGTCGGTAGATAGGGCCGATGAGTTTTTCTCCGGCAACCTCATCGCCGTGGGCCTGACTACTATTCCTAGGACGTCAGCCGTTTTGCACGCCGACCGCTCCCGTGGTGGTCAGCCGAGTGTGAGATGGCCCTCAAACAAAAGCGTTATGCCTTCATGCGCTATAAGCGCCGCCCGAACGATTTCACTGTCGCTGAATTTCGTCGGGCTAGGGCTAGGTTCCGGTATATTTCGAAGCACGCCCGCCGCTCTTCTTGGCGGGCATACGTGTCTTCACTTAACGGGAAGACCCCTTTAGCTGAGGTGTGGAAGCGAGTCAAAAGGATTCGGGGCAAGTTCTCGCAGGACCCCCCTCCCGTTCTCCAGGAGAATGGGCCTGCAATCTCGGACCCCGCGACCGTGGCGGAATCCTTCGCGACCGCTTTTTCTGCATTCTCTAGCCGTGATGCTGCTCCGCCAGCATTCAATGCACGTCGTGATGTCGCAGAAGGCCGCCGGCTGGACTTTACCTCCAGAGGCGGAGAACCTTTCAACGACAAGTTTACTGTAAGCGAGTTGCGTTCCGCTCTCGCTTCGTGCGCGGATACCGCCCATGGTCCGGACGATGTCCCTTACGCCATGCTTCAACACCTGGGTGAGCGAAACATGGCCTTTCTGTTAGATTTGTTCAACAGGATCTGGGTGGAAGGTCTTCTCCCAGATTCCTGGCAAATCGCTACTGTGCTTGCCTTTCGCAAACTGGGGAGAGATCACTCTACTCCGACCGGTTTCCGCCCAATCTCTCTAACCTCTTGCGTGTGCAAGTTGATGGAGAAATTGGTAAATGTTAGTTTAGCCTTTTTCCTGGACAGCGGAGGCCATCTGTCTTCCGCACAGTGCGGCTTCCGCAAGTCATACTCCACGTCGGATGCTCTGCTCCGACTGGAAAATGCCGTCTGCGAGGCTTTCCTTGGTAGACAGCACTACGCCACGGTGTTTTTCGATCTGAAGAAGGCCTATGATACCGCATGGCGATACGGTATCATGGAGACTCTCCACACGATGGGGGCGAGGGGACGCCTCCCAATTTTTATATCTGAATTTTTGCGAGATCGTCGATTCCGCGTACGGGTGGGGGGAGCCCTCTCCGGACCAAAGGAGCAGGAAGAGGGTGTCCCGCAGGGAAGTGTCCTCAGTGTCACACTCTTTGCCCTGAGCATCAACGGCATCACCTTGGTGCTGCCGAAAGATGTTCTCGCTACGCTCTACGTGGACGACCTTTCGATCTCTTTTGGCGCGGCCCAGATGCCAACTATGGAGCGTCGACTCCAACAGGCATTGAACCGCGTCTCTCGCTATGCCGAAGAGCACAGGTTTCGGTTTTCTTTGGCCAAGACTAAGGTGGTGTACTTCTGCCGCCATCCATGGCTTCACCCCGTCCCAGATTTGTTTCATAATGGGGTGCGCCTGGATGTGGTTGAGTCGCACCGTTTTCTTGGTCTTGTATTCGACCAACGCCTCACCTGGGAGGCTCATATTCGCAGCCTTAGGGTCTCTTGTACCCGCGCCATGGACATTCTCCGTTCCGTGACGTTCAGCGCTTGGGGCGCTGATAGGGCTACTGCCTTACTTTTTTATCGATCCTTTGTTCGCTCGAAGCTCGACTACGGATGCGAGTTTTATGCATCCGCAGCCGAGCGTTTATTGCTGAAGGTAGATTTGATTCACCACACCGGCCTTGGCCTTGCGACTGGTGCCTTCCGCACTTTCCCTATTGAGAGCCTGTTGATCGATGCTGGGGAGATGCCACTCGCTCTGCGCCGCGTGCAGTGTATCACTCGACTGTACGCGCGAGCCCGGCGCCTCCCTCAGTCGCCAACAGCTCTCACTGCATCCGCAGCTGATCTCGATGGTGCCTATGCCATCGAGAGACTCCAGTCATACCCTAAGCCTTTTGGGTTTAGGGCCAGGAAACTCCTTCGAGAGGTAGATATCGCTCTCGGGCCGGTGGCGCCCCTGGTTTTGCCCAGGACGCCACCCTGGAGGGTACCACATTTGGCTATTTGTCGCCACGCCTCTGCTCCCAAAGCTTGTACTGCGCCGGGAGTATTGCGTTCGACCTTTTTGGAGCACACATCGTGTCACGCTGGAACCGTGCCAGTGTATACGGATGGCTCCAAGTCCCAAGAGGGGGTCGGCTTCCATGCCGTATCCCCTCTGTTTGAAGTCAGCGGGGCTCTACCAGGCGCTGCGTCTGTCTTCACGGCCGAGTTGGTAGCAATACACCACTCGGTACGGGAGATTACGCGACGTGCCCGGTTCGGAGACCGGATTGTGATCTATAGCGACTCACAAAGCGCCCTGAGTGCTCTCGGGGCATTGGAATCTCCGCATCCCCTGGTTCGCGAAATCCGTGACGCCACGGTTTTGGCGAGCCGGGCAGATGTCGAGATTATCTTCTGCTGGGTTCCTTGGACATGTAGGAATTGCCGGGAATGAGCGCGCCTATGAGGGCGCCAAAGAGTCCGCGAGGACTCTGCGACCGGACCAGCGTTTCGCTCTTCCTCACACCGACTACATGGCAGGAATACGGGCAGCTCTTCGGACTGCTTGGCAAAGAAGATGGGAGACGGTCGAAGGGAACTTAAAGTTGCGTGCCATTGCGCCGCGACTGTTCCCATGGACCTATCCCCCAATGCTGCGGCGGCTTCAGGTTCCTTTCTGTCGTCTTCGAATCGGACACACTCGTGTGACGCATCGCTACTTGATGGAGCGCTCGCATGCGCCCTATTGCAACGACTGCGTCGTCCCCCAGACTGTTCGGCATATTCTTGTCGAATGTCCCAGTCTGGGTGATCTGCGCGCACGATACCTGTCTCGGTACCGGGATGGGCGGGGTCGCTACCGCCTGTCCCTTGTACTCGGGACGAGTGCGTGCACCATGACTGGTGGACTTATTGACTTTTGGGGGGAGGCCGGCCTTCTCCCCTTTATTTAAGGTTCCCTGTTTTTTGTTATTGTTTTGTTTGTAGGTTGCATTCTCCTGCACCGGGGTGAGGGGGACCTCCCCCTGCTGCCGGAGATTGCTTCGATTCTTAAGTTTTTCCAATTTATATCATTGTTAAGTTTTCATATTTTTACTTTAAAGTAGCCTAGTTCTAGGCTGTCGTGATTTTCAGCGACTTATGCCCAAGTGGGTAGTTAGTTGCCAGATGGGCTCCATAAAATTAAAAAAAAAAAATCATCGATCCATGATGGGAGTAGTGCTGTCCCGTATTAAGGCCTGAATACGTTTTTTTACGGTATGCGCACATGATGGATACTTCCACACGTTAATATGTATACTTGGTCTACTAGATAGCTTTCACATGGATTAAGCCAAATTATGGGATTAAAAGATTAACGATAAGCCTAAGAAAGGTCGAAAGTTCAGTCGAAGTTGTCACTTCTTCAAAGCAACTCTGCTGTTGTCCTTTGCATCTCTATCGTTTTTTCCCCCTGATTTCCTTTCTTCATCCTTTATTCTGCTTTCTTCTTCGTTTCTTTCACGATTTCTTCCTCCGTTTACTTTTACCTCCATTATCTTTCTTTTCTCACTCTTCCTTAACGCTCTTTCCAACTTTCTTTCCTCCTCTATTCATTCTTCATTGCTTCACCATCTCCCACCACCACTCACCACTTACAAATGGAATGTTTACGGTAATAATATATTAATAGGCAATAATAAACAATTTATAAATTAATTAAGAGTAATTATATAATTATCTCAGCAAAGAAAATCCACTCGTGAGGTTATCAGGGCTCAGGTGTACATATTCTTGTACCCACCGACCCTTTTCTTCACACAGGCACCTTCACATATGCGTATTGATTATGTAGTTTTAGTAGTATGTAACATTATCCTTCACTAAGCCAGGGCGATGAGCCTGATCGGAAAAAGAAACCATTATAAAGATCAGTGAGACAAGTGATTTTAGTTAGGCCTTAGAATATCAGGAGACTGTCCTCGTTTTAAGAGAGTGGAGGTATCCTAAATTAGTGGTGTTTTGAAGATAACAGATCAGGGAGGGAGCCTTTGTTTCCCGTAGGATGATGAACCCGTTCTGCCTCAAGGAAAAGTGGATACAACTAACTGTCGGCAGGATTCCTTGTATTATTATTATTATACAAATACAGAAGTTTCCAATGGAAATGACAAGCCTACCAGACCAAGGGTGGTCAGATAGGGAAACACTGCAAGAAAAAAAAGAGGAAAAAAGTAAATATGTCAAAACAAAGTAAAACCATATTAAAAATTTTAAAAAAGTCATTGATTAAACAATAAATTTATTTGCTTTAGATTTAAATAACGTAATATCAGATGCTGATATATATTCTTCTGGCAGCTCATTCCATTCCTTACAAATATTAGGAATGAAACGGCGAATAAATGTAGTTGTATTACATCTAACAACAGAAAACACTTTGCTGTACTTATTAATAATGTTATTAGAGTGACCTGTGAATCGAGCTACTGTAAAAGGCTCAAGCAGAGCAGGATGGAGTAAATGTTCATTATTATTTAAAATTTTAAATAAAAAAATATTGACTCGACCAATCTACGTTTTTTAGGTCAATATTTAGATTGGGCAACGGGAATTTAATATTATTAATTGCTCTATTGAGCAATCTAAGATGGCAATACCCAGCCGACATCCAGACAGAAGAACAATATTCAAATTTAGCCAAAATAAAAGCAAAGAAATAAAGTAAAACTGCATCATTATTACCAAAGGTTTTTCTGAATTTTCTAAGTAAACCAGTCTTCTGAGCAATGGTGGAAGAACTGAACGAAGCTGAGTTTCAAAAGTAAGCTTGCTGTCTAAAACAACACCAGGCAACTTAATATTATCAGAAGAATCCAGACAAATATTATCAAGCAATAAAGGTGGATGATTTGGACTTGAAGTTCTACTGCAACTAAAAATAATTGAGTGTGATTTTCCAGCATTCAAAACCATGCCCCAACGAGTACACCAACTAGAGATTTTTACCAAATCTCTATTTATAGAATTTGCCACCTTAACTCGATGTCCTGGTGATGGAATAAATGAGTACAATGATGCATCATCATCATAGGCCATCATGTTATTCTCTAAGTTTTGCCACATATCAGCAGTATATAAACTAAATAAAATAGGCCCAAGGGCACTACCTTGCGCAACACCAGAGACCACATTAACCATACAACTACATTTCCCATCAACAACCACGCATTGCTTGCGATTAGACTAAAATTCATTTAAAATAGAATAAAAAGGGCCACTCATGCCCATTAATTTAAGTTTATATAACAAAGCTTTATTATTAACTCTGTCAAATCAGAACTGAAGTCTAGTGATACTAATCTGGCCTCAGACCCTGCATCAAGGTTGATTGCAACTGGTGAACCAAATAAGACAAGACATCACTGGTTCTTAAACCCTTTCTAAATCCGAATTGACTAGAAGGTAGTAAAGATTCTTTTATAATGAACTTATTAAGACGTCTAACCAATAATTTTTCAAAAATCTTGGATATAACGAGTTATTAAGATCGGCCTATATTCAGATGGTAATTGCAAAGCTGAGGCTCCTTTAGGAATAGCGGTTAACATTGGCATTTCTCCAACAAAGCGGGAATTTACCGGCACGAATAAGATGTCTAAATATGAGTGCTAGTTTAGGGGCCAATATTGCAGCATTGTTCTTGAAAAAGAAAGAAAATATGCCAGTAGGATCTGTACCACCATAAGCATCCATGTCCAACAGATAGCTTTTTAGTTCTGATTATCTAACGTCAATCTTAGAAAAAATTGGAGTAGGACAGCAAGTAGGAGGGAGTTCAAGATCCCGGTGACATTGCTTCCTTTGAAAGAAAGATGAGATAAAATCATCTTTCTCTATCGGGGTATATATAGAAATACCATTCTCTTTACAAAGAGGTGGAAGAGATGAGTCTTTTCCATAAATAGAAGATTTTAAAGTGGACCACCATTTATGTGGTTGAGTGATGCCAGTTAAGTAGATATGTTCACAGATATGTTCATTGAATTCTGCTTGGGCCACATCATATATACTTTGGGCTTCAAATCTTACTTGTAAATAATTCTGCCAATTATCAGGTATTTTGTTTTTAGACCACTGATGATAAGCATCTTGCTTACGATTAAAAGCATCTCGACAAGCATCATTAAACCAAACTTTGTCCTCTTACCTCTTTTTTATTATTTTTGAAGGGATTCTCCTTGATATAATTTCCATAAAGGTATCATTTAATGCAATATCAGGATCAATCGATTTAAAGACATCCCCCCATGCTACGTTATTCAAATCATTGTCTATATTATTCCAGTTACCACGGGACTTAAGATAAATTCTTTTTGAGGTAACAAACTTAGGAACGTTAAAATTGGTCATTAAATTGAAACTGACAGCAGAATGATCTGAATGACCAATTGGTGGCAAGTTATTCACTTCAACAACACCTGGTAAATCAGAAAGTAACAAATCCCTCAAATTGCCAGAGTTATGAGTTGGGCCAGAGACAAGTTGAATACATCCCGAAAAATTGGAGAAGTCACGGGCAGCATGACCATGTCTGTTGGTGGGTGAAACAGAGTTTAGCCATTGCTGGTGATGTGCATTTAAATCTCCCACAGAAACAAAACAAGATTTATTATCTGATTCCTGAATCAAAGCAATCTTAGTTAGACAACAGTCATAAATATTATCATCACGGTCAGGATTACGATAAAAACTAAATATATAAAAATGGTTCAGAGGAATGTTAACACTAACAACTACACATAAGGTCAGGGAGTAAAGGGGCATTGTATCCCTTTCCTATGTAAACATCTAAGCCACGTGATCTTGGGAAGGCATTCGAACGAATCAGATTAGGATTCCTGAAATTTAGCAATAGGATTTCAGTGATATTTCTAGATTGGGAGACTAAGGTTTCAGCACACAAAATAATATCATTATTAGATGATACAACCTTTAGATAATTTAAGTTACCACACAAGCCTCTGATATTACAATTTAATATGCAACCTTTCTTTGAACATGGTGGGCCAGGGTTCAACTCAATGTCACCACATAATAACAAAGAAATAAATGAATGCATCAAATAACTTAAATTATTAAAATTTTAAAAGTTAGCAAGGCTAAAACTTAAAATAATAATTAAACAAATATTTAAAAAACAAGAACAAGCAAATTTGAGAATTCGAAAAACCATACTACATAGATATAAGACCCGGAATTAAACGGTCAAATTGGCGGAACCGGTACACCAAGTAAGGCACCTATGGTTTAGGTACCACCCTGATTTGCCTGAACAGGGAACGTGACAGTAACGAATAAAGAAACCCACCAGGACAAATCCACCCCTCAGCCTGTCTGCACACCTTGGGAAGAAAGAAGAAGAGAGGAGGTAAGATTGGATCGTGCCCTCCAATGCTAGGGAAATGGGAGAGTTGGGAATGTCAGGCACATGACTATGGCACCAACTCTAATTATCTATTTCAGGGGTGCCTTTGAGAGCACATATGTTGTTATTACTCTTTAAGGGCTACTTAAAGCCCTATTAAGAAGGACACTCATACGTTCAATCAAGGTGGTGTCCTAATGAGATTTTTGGCGTCATTTTCTGAGAAATTTGTTTTAACCTGGAAATGCTTGACAACCGTAAGAGAAAATCTATTTCAATTTCGTTTTTTTTTATGTCTGATGCAGTTTTACTTAATATTATCGGATTTCCAAAATATATTTTTTACATTCATATATTTTCATATGGATAATGTACATAGTAGAGGCCCAAATAAAATTTGAAAAATATTTCATTCCTTACCTAAATAGACAACGCTATATTATATATATATATATATATATATATATATATATATATATATTATATGGGCTGCTCCTAGTTCCTATAGCTTCAATTAAATTAGGAGAAGGAAAGAAAGGACGAAGAGAAAGAAAATAGAACATTATTTCTTTAACATATCATTTCGGATGTTCATTTCACCCATTTTCTTGACCTTGATGAAAAATTAATCAATAGGCTAAGAATATACATTCTTAGCCTATTGGGCTATATTTTAATTGTAAAGAGAGACTTCCCTAAGAGGAGGCGTCTTCCATCATATATAAACTTAATTTTCTATATTGGCAACACGATGCACTCGCTTTCGCCAAGGTTCTTGTCCTAAATGAGAATTAGCTAAAGGACACGGAAAGTTCTTTCTTAGAGAGGTCTCACTTTTTCTGTTGCATTTGATTCATTTCAAAACCGAAATTAATATAGAATTTTTTTTTTAACTATCTTCGATTCTGAATGTGGATTAAAGAACCCACTTACATCAAATATCGTTCTCTTTTTCTAAAATCAGTTTAATCTTCTATTCCACTAATTCTGCTTTAAAATTTTAACCATCATCTTATTTCTCTCTTTCATGTAAACTTACTTCAGGCTTTCACAATTGATTAGACAAGATAGACGTTTGCTTGGTGTGCAAACAGTTTTCTACGAATACTTTTATGGCCCATTTTACTAGTTAAATATGGCAACATAAATTCTAGCCTGATAAAACTTAATTTTTGTATTACTCTCTATATTAAGAGACAAAATTCCATATTTCTATAATCTGAAAATTGTTCTTAATTTTAAAACTTTAAATGCTTAGCCTTTTACTAATTTTTTTTTCCAGTACCAGAAAATGGGTGAAATGAGCACATGAAACTTTGTATTAAAGGAATCATTTCCCTATTTTTTCCTTTAAAAGAGTGGTTTCACTCATGTAAGGAAGTATTTTATAGCCAAAATCTTTTAATAAACGTCTAGATTGTCTCCTGATAATATCAAAAGCTTAGGAGCGGGTTGCCTTAAGTGCCAAGTTTGTTCACAATTTCAAAGAAACAGGTGTGAAAACTTCAGCGATTACAGTGAGACAGAAACTTTTCGACAAAGGTCTAAAGTGGAGAAGTTCTGTGAATAAGTACTATCTCACCAAAAAGAACCTTACAAATAAATCCAATTATGTAAAAAAAAATTGAAAAATAGTCTTTTGAAGACGAGCAAAGTAATATTCCCTGATGAAGCTCAATTTTGCTTGTCTAGAACTTCTAGAAGATCCCTCGTTAGCAGAAGTAAACACAAGAGCTTTCACGAGTCCTGTGTTGTCCCCGAGGTAAAGCCTCTGAATACATTACATGCATAGGGGTGCTTCGCATCGAAGGAAACTAGAGCACTAATAAATCGTGCTTCATGAGCCATTTTTCCCACAAATCCAGGACTACTTTAGGGATGATAACGATTTTCTTTAGCATGATAATGCACCTAGACACAGAATAAAAACAATATTACACTTCTTGGGTGAAAACAATATTGGACATTCGGCTCGGGAAGTCGTCATATTTGAACACAATAGAGAATTTGCGTGCAATACTCAAATTGGCAGTTGATGAAAAGAAGCCATTCAATTATGAGCAGTTGCAGCTGATCCTTGACCAAATTTAGAGCAATATTAGTCAAGATACCATCAACAATCTGGTCTCCAAAATAGCAAAATTAATTGATGCAGTCATGAAGAAGGGACATAAGTGAAGACATTGAGTGCACGCATAAAATGACTTTATTCATTAATGAATTTCGGTCAAGATCTAAATAATATTCGTATATTTCACCTTTAAATTATTATACAAATATAATCAAACAAAATTCAACTTTAGATTATTTCTATTAGTTTTCTTATATGAAAAAATATTGTAATCTCACATTTTGCCATGAATGTACGCCCCTTCGTTTATTTTCTTATCCATATTATATATATATATATATATATATATATATATATATATATAATCTTAAGAATAAATCCAAGGACGAGAAAGAAAGTAGTTTCCATTATCCTGATTCTTTAATGACAACGTTTCGGACTCCATGCCTATTATCAGGTCTGACGAAGAGATAATTATTGAGAAAAAAAATTTACGAAGAAAGTAAATATCTTTATGGAGAGAAGAGTAGGTTGAAGATAAGTGATAATGAGCAGGGTGAAGAAGTCTTTTTATAGAAGTGAGTTTGGAGAGTTGGCCGCTGAACTTGAAAATATTTTGTCGGAGGCCAGTGAAGGAGGGTTTTCAGTATACTCGAGTGTTTATTTTGTTGCCGGACATATCTATCAATAAATTGAGAAATGGAAGGACATTATCTTTTTCGAATTCAACGGTGTATTTTATGTTGGTGTGCAGGGTGTTGATATATTCTAAAAAGCTGTTCGCTTGATCTTTGTCCTGAAATATGTCGAATCAGTCATCTACAAAACGACGATTTAAAAAGTGGAACAAATTTTTGGGAGCAGTTATCAAAAATCATGTACTCCATATATAAAGCGTGTGAATCTGTACCGTAAAATATCTATACTTTACAATCGTCTCTTCACTGCAAACTCCCCCAGTCCGTATAGCATAGCCTAGTAACACCAACATCTACCGGCTACAAGATTCCCCCTAAATTCCTACCTTTGAATCCCTAATATTTACCGTTTACCCTCTTTCTATAAGTGGTTACCATCTTTGCCAGTAAATCCCTTTCAGAACTTACTGTAGTCAAAGTCCCTAAGGCAGAGCCTGCAATTAGTAAATCAAGGAAACTCGATTTAAGAAGAGCAGACTTTACAGGTCTACGCGCGGGACTGAATGACGCGAGGCTAGAAAAGTGCGATGCTGTTGAAGACTCTTGGAACAGTTTCAAAACCAAATTCATGAGTCTTCAATCGCGTTTTATCCCTCTGAAATGCCTCGTCGGTCTTCTGTTCAACCAAAGTGGTTTAATCGAAAAATCATGCAACTGCTTAGGAAGAAGAGAAATGTGTACCGACAATCGAAGATCTCGGGTGACTTTGACGAATACCGGAGGCTAGACAGGAGAGTGAAGTCCAGCATAAGGACAGCTAAGCGGTCTGAGGAAACCCGAGTGGCGAGACTCTGTAAAGAGAATGCCAAGGAGTTTTTTGGATATGTGAACAGCCGTAAACCAATCCGTCGAACGATTGGCCCTTTTAGGAATGAGGAGGGGACATTAAAGCATTCAGATGCAGAAAATGCTAACCTCCTCAACGACTACTTCTCTTCAGTGTTTACTGAAAAGTGTGGTCCCATTTCCCAGCCAACGGATTCCTACTCGGGGGAAAAGCTGGAGGCAATGGACTTCACCGAAAGAGAAATAAAGAAAAAGATCGTTGACCTAAAGACGAATAAGTCCCCTGGACCGGACGGGTTTTAACCTAAAGTGTTGAAAGAAGTTTGCGATGAAGTATCACGACATCTGTGCGCTATCTTTAACATGTCAATCCGGACCAAATGCGTTCCTAGAGACTGGCGTGAGGCGGAGGTGACTCCTATCTTCAAGAAAGGAGACCGTAACCAACCGTCGAACTACCGACCTATCAGTCTGACTTCGATAGTCGGTAAACTCATGGAAAGCATCATGGTGAACAAAGTGACGTCGTATTTAGAGTCAAACCTGCTACTGAGGAGTTCCCAGCACGGCTTCCGAAGGCAACGGTCATGCCTGACGAACCTTGTAGAATTCTTCCACTTCGTTTTCAGTAAGCACGATCGGGACAAGGCGGTGGATGTGGTCTACCTAGACTTTCAGAAAGCCTTTGATAAGGTACCACACCGCCGCCTTCTCCGGAAAGTGCGAGCGCTTGGCATAGACGGAAAGGTAGCCGGCTGGATCAAGAACTGGCTAAGTGGCAGACGGCAACGGGGGGTGGTGAATGGACAGTATTCTGAGTGGGTGCCCGTTACTAGCGGGGTGCCTCAAGGTTCTGTCCTGGGACCACTACTATTCATCATCTACGTCAATGACATGGACGGTGACATGGTCGCCAAGATTTCCAAATTTGCCGACGATACCAAGCTTGGTATGAACGTTGCAAAGGATGGAAATACTGCCCGCCTGCAGGAAGACCTTGGGAAGATTGGAGAGTGGTCGGACACGTGGCAAATGCCTTTTAACGTGGGCAAATGCAAAGTGATGCATATCAGCCACAGAAACCCCCAATCTCAGTATATCCTTAAGGGCACTGCTATGGAATCCACCGACACTGAGAAGGACTTGGGTGTAACAATCACTAGTGACCTTAAGTTCTCGAAACAGTGCATTGAGGCGGAGAAAAAGGCCCAAAGGATGCTAGGCTATATTAAGCGCCAGTTTGGTTATCGGAACCAGGAGCTTGTACTGTGCCTGTACAACTCACTTGTCCGACCGCACCTGGAGTATGCCGTACAATTTTGGAGTCCTTCATTGCGAAAGGACATCGCGAGATTGGAACGCGTACAAGCCAGGGCAACCAAGCTGATTCCCTCTATCCGACATAAAAGTTATGAGGATAGACTAAGGGAATTAGATCTGTTCTCGCTGGAAACCCGTAGACTGCGTGGTCAGCTCATCGAAGTTTTCAAAATACTTCGAGGGTTCGACAATGTTGACTACCGGGATATTTTCACACTGAGTGAGAACAGAACGCGCAATCACGGCTTCAAACTTGAACTGAAGCGTTACAACCGCAATCTGTGTGGAAATTTTTTCACCTACAGTATCTGCGATAAGTGGAACGCACTTCCAGTGGAAGTTGTCAACAGTGAATCTGTTGACCAGTTCAAGTCAAGACTAGACAAGGACTTGAAAAGTGGCCGTTTAGGGACGCAAAACAATTGAGCAGCCATGTGCCCGCTCGATTGCAAGTCCAATGGTACCCTCTTTGAATGGGCCGTAAGGTCTCCTAGGGTACCTTCTTTCCTTGTTGTTACTCCTTGTTGCTACTCTCCCTGTCCTATCATCTCTTCTTTCGTAGCCTCTAAGTCCCAACACCCACTCTCCACCATCTTCTCAGTATGCCCACCCTGCCCAAACTCCAGGCTCTTAGTTTCCTACTAACAACAACACCCACCGTTTACCTTCTTCACTATAATTTGGTATCTTTATTAGCCGTAAAACTCAGTTTTAACACCTTCTCTGGATTGCGTACACTAAAAACTACATCAGCTACCCCTTACCATATTTACCAGCCTACAAGCCCTCCATACGCCATCATAGTATCCCTCGTCCCCAACACCCATTGTCTTAGCCCACATACTTAACCCAAACTCTCCAAGAGCTGTTCGACTACGGAGACCCCTTACCTTAACCAACCTTTACCTTCTTCCTCTCAACAGTGTTGAACATCCTCCTCTGATCGCTCAACTCTCTTGGTATGTATACCCCTGTACCCACCCTACATTAACAGCACCTTTAACAGTCTTTTCCTGGCTGAGTGTCTTCCCACCCTAACAACCTTTATTTAGCATCTTAGCCTGGATACTAACCCTCCAGTTGTCGCTTAACTATGGTCAACTCTACCAATCGTTTACCTTCGGCCTTTGATTGCACAGCCTCCCGGAGTCGTACGAACGGTTATCCTTCCTATCCAACAAACATCATTTATCTTCATCCCAAACCGCTTACTCATCCAAATAAAAACACATTTAGGAGCCGGATGAATTCATTCCCACCCGATCCGCCGTATGAAAATATTGCATGCGTTCCCAACGGATAATAACGTATCCTCCCGAACCAAATAACCACCAGCGACCCATCTCTATCTTACACGAGCAGTTAAACCCTTTCTCTCTTAACACAAATATTCATGGAGGCAACACCCACAGAAGACCGTCTAGCTCGTAACCCACATTCTTCCGGGGCCATGTGAATGCCTACCTGTTTTGGCCTCAGCACCCACCGTTCTTATATGATCTTGTACTCTCTCAGAGGAGTATGACTTAAACGACTCCCGAGGAAACGGAGGCTATTAGAGAAGGAATATATAGATAGCAAATGAAGAGAGAAAAGACAGAGGCATAAGTAGAGCAAGAGAAAGCGAAGGCAGCGATGGGTGGCTGATCGAGTAATAATAGAGACATAAGATAAAGATAGAAAAAAATAGAGAAGGTTGATGAAGATAAGTATAATCTCTCACACGCTTAAGGATCTGTAAATGTGAATAGCCTCAGAAGGGAAATTAAGGGTAGAAGAGGAAGTGAGGGTAAGGGAGGAAGTGATGATAAGGGAGAAAGTGAGGGTAATAGAGAAAGGAGGGTACGAGATAAAGTGGAGGTAGGGGAGGAAGTGATGGTAAGAGAGTAAATATTGGTAAGAGAGGGAGTGGGGGTAAGAGAGGAAGTGGGGGTAAGAGAGGAAGTGGAAGTAAGAAAGGAAGTAAGGGTAAGAGAGAGAGAGAGAGAGAGAGAAAGAGAGAGAGAGAGAGAGTGGGGATAAGAGTTGAAGTAGGGGTAAGATAGGGAGTGAGGGTGAGAGAGGAAGTGAGGGTAAGATAGAAGGTGAGTGTGAGAGAGGTAGTAAGGGTGATAAAGAAAGTGAAGGTTATAGAGGAAGTGAGGGGGTGATATAAGAAGTAAGGGTAATAGAGGAAGTGAAGGTGATAGAGGAAGTGAGGGTGATAGAGGAAGTGAGTGTGATAGAGGAAGTAAAGTGAGATTGCAAGCGAGGGTGAAAGATGGGTGAGGGTAAAAGAAGAAGTGAGGGTGATAGATGTAGTAAGGGTAAGAGAAGTAGTAAGGGTAAGAAAAATATTGAGAGTAACAGAGATAGTGACGTAAGAGAGGTAGTGAGGGTAATAAATGTAGTAAGAGTGATAGATGCAGTGAGGGTGAGAGATGAAGTGAGGGTAAGAGAGCAAGTTAGGGTAAGATATGAATTGAGGGTAAGATAGGAGGTGAGGGTAAGAGAAGAAGGGAGGGTAAGAGATGAAATGAGGATAAGAGACGAAGTGGGTTAAGATAGGAAGTGGGAGTAGGAGAGGAAATGAGGTGTAAAAGAGGAAGTGAGAGTAAAAAAGGAAGTGAGGGTGAGAAAGAAAGTGAGTTAAGAGATGAAGTGAGGAAGAGAGATGAAGTAATGGCAATAGAGGAAGTGATGGTAAGAGAGTAAGTGATGGTAAGAGAGTAAGTGATGGTAAGAAAGGAAATGATGGTAAGAGTGAAAGTGGTTCTAAGAGAGGGAGTGAGGGTAAAAGAGAAAGGAATTCATGGTAAAAGAGGAAGTGATGGCGAGAGAGGAATTTAGGGTAAGTGAGGAAGTGAGGGCGAAAGAGATAGTGAGGTGAGAGAGGTAGTGAGTAACAAGGAGTAACACGGAAATAAAGTACCCTAGAAGACCTTACGGTCCATTCAATGAGGGTACCTTTGGACTAGCAGTCGAGCGGGCACATCTTTGCTCAAATGCTTTACGTCCTTAAACGGCTACTTTTCAAGATCCTGTCTAGTCTTGACTTGAACTGGTCAACAGATTCACTGTTGACAACTTCCACTTAAAGTGCATTGCAACTACCATAGATACTGTATGTGAAGGATTTTCCACACATATCGCGGTTGTAACGCTTCAGTTCAAGTTTAAAGCCATAAATTCTTGTTCTGCTCTCAACAAGTGTGAAAATATCCCTGTAGTCAACATTTTCGAACCCTCGAAGTATTTTGAAAACTTCGATGAGCTGACCAGGCAGTCAATTTTCAGATCTAATTCCCTTAATCTATCTTCATAAATTTTATGTCTGATAGAGGAAATTAGTTTGGTTGCCCTGGCTTGCACGCGTTCCAATCTCGCCATGTACTTTCGAAATAAAGGACTCCAAAATTGTACGGCATACTCCAGGTGCGGTCGGACAAGTGAGTTGTACAAACACAGTACAAACTCCTTGTTCCGTTTTCCAAACTGGCGCTTTATGTAGCCTAGCATCCTTTGTGTTCTTTTCTCCGCCTCAATGCAGTTTCGAGAACTTGAGGTCACTAGTGATTGTTACACTCAAGTCCTTCTCATTGTCGGTGGATTCAATAGCAGTGCCTTTAAGGATATAGTAAGATTGGGGGTTTCGGGGGCCGATATGCATCACTTTGCATTTGTTTACGTTAAAAGGCATTTGACACGGGTCCGACCACTCCCCAATCTTCCCAATATCTTCTTGCAGGCGGGCTGTATTTCCCTCCTTTACAACGTTTCTACCAAGCTTGGTATTGTCGGCAAACTTGGAAATCTTGGCAACCATATCACCGTCCATGTCGTTGACGTAGATGATGAATAGTAGTGGTCCTAGGATAGAACCTTGAGGCACCCTGCTAGTAACGGGCATCCACTCAGAAGCCTGTCCATTCAGCACCACCCGTTGCCGTCTGCCACTTAGCCAGTTTTCGATCCGGCCGGCTACCTTTCCGTCTATGCTCACCGCTCGCACTTTCCGGAGAAGGCGGCGGTGTGGTACCTTATCAAAGGCTTTTTTAAAGTCTAAGTAGACCACATCCACCGTCTTGTCCCGATCGTGCTCACTGAAGACGAAGTTGAAGAATTCCACAAGGTTCACCGGCATAACCGTTTCCTTTGGTTATGCCATCTGGGCCAGGTGACTTATTCGTCATTAGGTAAGTGATCTTCTTTTTTATTTCTCCTTCGGTGAAGTCCATATCCTTCAGCTTTTCCCCCGAGTAGGAATCTCTTGCGTGGGGGATGGGACCACACTCTTCCGTAAACACTGAAGAGAAGTAGTCGTTGATGAGGTTAGCATTTTCTGCATCTGATTGCTTTAATATCCCTTCATCATTCATCAAAGGGCCAATCGTTCGACGGATTGGTTTACGGCTGTTTACATATCCAAAAAACTTATTGGAATTCTCTTTACAGAGTCTCGCCACTCGGAGTTCCTCAGACCCCTTAGCCGCCCCTCTGCTAGACTTCACTCTCCTGGATAGCCTCCTGTATTCGTCAAAGTCACCCGAGATCCTCAATTTCTGGTACACATTTCTCTTCTCCCTAAGCAGTTGGCCGATTTATCGATTAAACCACTTTGGTTGAACAGAAGACCGACGGGTGCATTTCAGAGGGATTAAACGTGATTGAAGACTCTTGAATGTGGTTTTGAAACTGTTCCACCAGTCTTCAACAGCCTCGCACAATTCTAGCCTCGCGCCAGTCAGTCTAGCACGAAGACCTGCAAAGTCTACTCTTCTCAAATCAAGTTTTCTCGATTTATTAGTTGCAGGCCCTGCTTTCGGGACTTTGACTACAAATCTAATTAGTTGGTCGTAGTGACGGGGAGAGAGATAGTGAGTGTAAGAGAGGAATTGAGGGTAAGTGAGGGTAAGAGATGAAGTGACACTAAGTGAGAGTAAGCAAGGAAATGAGGGTAAGAGAGAAGTGGGCGTAAGTCAGGAAAAGTGAGTAAGTAAGGGAAAGTGTGTAAGTGAGTGTACGTGGGGAGATGAGACTAATTGAGGAACAGATGGTAAGTGAGGAAGTGAGGGTACTTTAGGATGGCAGGCTAATTAAGGAAGAGATGGTAAGTGATGAAGTAAGGGTAAGCGATGGTAATTGAAGAAGTGAGGTTAAGTTATGAAGGGACAGTAAATGTTGAATTGGGGATACTTGCTAAAGTGAGGCAACGTGAGGAAGTGAGGGAAAGTGAGGTAATGAGGGTAAGCGAGGAAGTGAGGTTAAATTAGGATGTGAGGTTAAGTGAGGAAGTGAAGTTAAGTGAGGAAGTGAGGTTAAGTGAGGAAGTGAAGTTAAGTAAGGAAGTGAGGTTAAGTGATAAAGTGAGGTTAAGTGACGAAGTGAGGATAAATGAGGATGTGAGGTTGAGAGAGGAAGTGAGTTTAAGTGAGTTAGTGAAGTTAAATGAGGCTAAGTAAGGAATTGGGGTTAAATGAGAAAATGTGAGTAAGTGAAGAAGTGAGGTTAATGAGGGTACGTGAATAAGGGAGGGTACATGGGAAAGTGAGGGTATGTGAGAAAGTGAGGGTACATGAGCAAATGAGGACGCGAGGAAGTGGGGGTAGGAGAGGAAGTGAGGGTAAGAGAGGAGGTAGGGGTGAGAGAGAGTGAGGGTGAGGGAGCAAGTGAACGGGAGATACAAAGTAAGGGTGATAGAGCAAATGAGGGTGATAGAGGAAGTGAGGGTGATAGAGGAAGTGAGGGTGATAGAGGAAGTGAAAGTGATAGATGAAGTAAGGGTGAAATAAGAAATGTGGGTGAGAGATGAAGTGGGTGTGAGGGAGAGTGAGGGTGAAAGAGGAAGTGAGGGTGAGAGAGGAAATGAGGGCAAGAGAGGTAGTGAAGGTGAGAGATCTAGTGAGGGTAGGAGAGGTATTGAGAGAAATAGAAATAGTGAGGGTAACAGAGGTAGTGAGGATAAGTGAGATAGTGAGGGTTATAGAGGTAGTGAGATTAAGAGAGTAAGTGATGGTGAGAGAGGAAGCGTGGGTTAGAGTTTAAGTTAGGGTAAAATATAAACTGAGGGTAAGATAGGAAGTGAGGGTGAGAGAGGAAGTGGTGGTTCGAAAGGGAAGTGGGGTAAGAGAGGTATTGGGGAAAGAAAGGAAGTTGGCGTACGATATAATTGGGGTATGAGAAGAAGTTAGGGTACGAGATGAAGTGGATGTACAAAAGGAAGTGAGAGTACGAGAGGAAGAAAGGGTGGAAGAGGACGTACGGGTGCGAGAGCAAGTGAGGGTACGAGAGGAAGTTGTGTTAAGAGAGGGAGTGAGGCTATGAAAGTTAGTGGGGATAAGAGAGGAAATGGGAGTAAGAGAGGAACTGGGGGTAATGGAGTAAGTGAGGTGAGAGAGAAACTAAAGGTGAGAGAGGAATTGAAAGTGAGAGAGGAAGTTAGGTTGAATGAGGAAATGAGGATGAGAAAGGAAGTGAAAGTGAGAGAGAAAGTAAGATTGATAGAGGAAGTAAGGGTGAGAGAAAAAGTGGTGCTGGGAGATGAAGTGAGGATGATGGAGAGAGCTAAGGTGAAAGAGAAATTGAGGGTGAGAGATGAAGTGGTGGTGAGAGCGGTAGTAAGGGTAAGGGAGGTATTGAGGGTAAGAGAACTAGTGAGGGTAAAAGAGGTAGTGAGGGTGATAGATGTAGTGAGGGTGAGAGAGGAAGTGGTGGCGAGAGAGGTAGTGAGGGTGCGAGAGGAAGTGGGGTAAGAGAGGAATTGGGGTATGAGGGGAAAAAAGAATAGGAGAGGAAGTGCAGTTGCGAGAGCAAGTGGGGTACGAAAGGAAGTGCCGTTAAGAGAGGGAGTCAGAGTAAGAGAAGAAGAAAGGGTAAGAGAGTAAGTGAGGTGAGAGAGAAATTGAGGGTGAGAGACGTAGTGAGGCCGAGAGTTAGTGAGGGTGGGAGATGTTGTAAGATAAGCGAGGTAGTGAGGGTAAGAGAAGTAGTGTGGGTAAGAGAAGTAGTAAGGGTAAGAGAGGTAGTCAGGGTAAAGGAGGTTGTGAGGGTGGAAGAGGTAGTGGGGGGAGAGAGGAAGTGAGGTTTAGAGATGAATTTAGGGTAATATATGAAGTGAGGGTAAGATACGAAGTGAGGGGGAAAGAGGAAGTGAGGGTACGAGAGGAAGGGGAGTAAGAGAAGAATTAGGGTAAGAAAGGAAGTTGGGGTACGAAAGAGTGAGTGTATGAGAGGAAGTGGTAGTACGAGAGGAAGTGGGGTACGAGAGGAAGAAAGGGTACGAGAGGAAGTGCGGGTGAGAGAGGAAGTGGGGGCACGAGAGGAAGTGGTGGTAAGAGAGGGAGTGAGGGTAAGAGAGAGAGTGGGTTTAAGAGCGGAAATGGCAGTAAGAGAGTCAGTGGGAGTTAGAGAGGAAGTGAGGGTGAGAGAGTAAGTGAGGGTAAGAGAGGGAGTTAGAATGAGAGAGGAAGTGTGTGTGAGAGATTAACTGATAGGAAGAGAGTAAGTGAGGGTGAGAGAGTAAGTGAGGGTTAGTAAGGAAATGAGGGTAAAATAGGAAGTTAGGGTAAGATAGTAAGTAAGGTCAAATGAGGTTGTGAGGGAAAGACAGGAATTAAGGGTAAGAGAAAAAGTGCGGGCGAGATAGTAAGACAGGGCGAGATAGGAAGTTATGGTGAGAGAGGAAGTTAAGGTAAATTAGCAAGTGAGGGAGAGAGAGGTAATGATGGTGAGAAAGGTAGTGAGGAGGAGATATGTAGTGAGGGTATAAGAGAATTTAGGGTAAAAGAGGGTAAGAGTTGAAGTGACGGTAAGTGATGAAGTAAGGGTAAAGAGAGAAGTGGGGGTAAGTGTGTCCGTGAGGGTAAGTGAGTAAGTGATGGTAAGTGAGTAGGTGTACGTGGTGAGGTGAGGATATATGAGGGTAAGTTAGGGTAAGTGAGGGTACTTGAGGACGTGGTGCTAATTGTGGAAGTTAGGGTAAGTGATGAAGTGACAGTAATTGAGGAAGTGAGGGTACGTGCTGATGTGAGCTACGTGAGGAAGTGAGGTTAAGTGAGAGTAAGTTAGGAAGTGAGGGTAAGTGTGGGTACTTGACGGAGTGAGTTTATGTGAGAGAGTGAGGATATATGAGGAAGTGAGGACGTGAGTATAAGTAAGGGTAATTGAGGAAAGCGGAGGCAAATAAATACACAATTGTTCGAAAAATTATAAGTAACATATGGGACATTCAGGCGATGTAATTAGAGATTTGTGGTAAATGGTTTCAGTGTATATATTGATATATATATATATATATATATATATATATATATATATATATATATATATATATATTTGTTTGTTTGCTTTTATTCATTTATTTTTAATATTCACTTAAACCCCATTCCGCTTTATTTACTGCCATAATTGTTCGTGTTATAGATTTCAACAAAATTTTAAACATTTCCGACTCTATCTTTCCCCACTCAGCATATATTTTTCCATACATTTTCATTGAAGTATTTCCTATTGCTTTTACAGCCCCCCCCCCCTCTAGAAGAGTTTTTGGAATTTATTTCTAGTCTCTATGGTGGCCACTCGATAATGGTGATTCCTCTACCTCCAAATCAATTCATAGTGTGTTTGAGTGTATGGCACGGAAAATTGTCCTTCTAAATTATAACTTATTTCTTTTTATTGTGTGATGCAATTTCTGGATAGATTTTTCTAAAATTTGTGACAAAATGATGGTACAAGTTTCGGAGTCGTAAATTCAATGCCCTAAAACCATATTTCCTGCTTCGGATAAAGAGATTTACAGTAGTCCCATACCGTGATAGAACCACGTCTATGCTTCGCACTTGCTATCAGACAAGTGAGGTGAAATGTCTCCTAATACTTTGTCTCATAAAGTTAGCACTAAAAATGCCGAAAATCTGCATTTCTTACATACTTGATAATTACTGTTTTCTGGTTAGATAACTTTAAGCAATTCTTCATATGTCCTCTTATTGTGATCTTTAAAACACTGAAGACGGATTTTCCTGGTGTCTTCAGAATTCCATGGGTTGCTTTTTTTTCGACTTGAGTTCTTTTAAACCTTGATAATTACGTATTCTTTAAACTGTACTCCTTCAATTTTTTTTAATTTGAGCAACTAAACCCAACAGCCAAGTCCGAATATGTTTTACGTCGTTCTTTTGTGAAACTTAAATGAGAGATGTCTTTCCTATTTGGTTCTGAGACGTTTTATGCTGCTTCTGTTGCTTGATACAAAGTTCTAGTTCTATTGATATCATCATCATCAACATCATCACTTACTCTATGATTTAAGAAGGGGATTTTTTGAGTACTTGAATAAAAATTTCATCTGAGTTTGGTTATTACTTATGTTTTTTTAGCAAAGCTATTTCGAATAATTCTTTCATAATATCAAAAAATAAAATGGGGAAGTTCAGAAATAAATATAAGTATTGAAATTTTGTGAATTTTTTAAAACCCAAAGAATTACAAATGTTAAAGTTTAGAAAATTTATTTTTCATCTTGGTTGCGAAGCGTAATTCTCCCCCTCCCCCTCGTAGAGGGGAGTGACGAAGCCATCGCCCATCGCCTGGGT
This sequence comes from Ceratothoa steindachneri, assembly GCA_963969495.1. Taxonomy (NCBI): domain Eukaryota; kingdom Metazoa; phylum Arthropoda; class Malacostraca; order Isopoda; family Cymothoidae; genus Ceratothoa; species Ceratothoa steindachneri. The sequence continues at coordinate 86,164,622 of OZ018326.1, forward strand.
CTTTTAAAAGAGTATAATGGATAATTAAGGTTTTAATTTATGCAAGAGGAAAGCTAAGCTTCTATGATACAATTTGGAGAGAAATAGGTGTTTAAGTTTTGATTTTGTTTAACAGAGAAAGGTAACAGTGAATTGAGCCATAAAGAAATTTAAATGAGGAGTTTGGTTTAGTATCGTAAATGAGAATAAATTTCAGTTGGATTGAAATGACGAACACAAAAAGAACTCCTGTCTTTCTTTTACAATTAAGAAGGGACCTAATTTTTGTCAGAGAATAAGGACAACTGATTAATACTTGATAATGTATCCCACTCTGCCAGAACCCTCAGTGTGAAAGGACACGCATACGGAAATAAGGGAGGGAAAACTCATGGTAAGGTCTTAAGCAAGGTCACGGAGAGTCTGAATAGTGTCCAAAGAGGGATCATTGCAGGTTCAGAGGGTCTCAAGGACTGTTCAGGGAGGGTTAAATGTGTGTTCAGAAGTTGCTTGATGGAGTTTGGGCAAGTGTTTAATGGATGTTACGGTAGGCTTTAATGGGTATTACGGGATTGAATGAGTGACCACCAGGTTTATGAGGTCTGAATGGGTGTCACTGGAGGGTTCATTTTGTGTTACGAAATTTAGCAAGCAGTTGATGGGTGATTAGGGAAAGTGGAACTCAATGTGCGTTACTCGATCTGGTAATTGCTATTAATGGAATAGAGAAGCTCTTACTGTGTTTTATGGAAGTGCGCAATGGGCGTACGGAACTATTATGCAAACAACTTGAAAGGTTGTCGAATATAAGAGTATGATTCCGTTCAAAGAAAAGAGGAAAACTAAATTCGAATGTACTTGGTGTACTCGGTTGGCTAGAAGACTTGTAGAGCGATAGCCATTTATCTCTAGTCCCCCTCGATTCTAATTTAAGTATACTAAAAACACTAATGAGCCCAGATTTACAATACTTACAAATAAATTGCCTCTTACTATGATCTGATTTTGGCCAGAGGAACAAGGTTGTTAGCAAAGAAAGTTTCAAATAATTCACTAATTAGAAGTATCAAAGAACACATTACAAACTTACTAGTAATGACAAGTTTCAGGTTACTGCGTAAAAATCTCCTCCCGCTCGATTAAACCAGTGCGTTAAAACACTGGTCTACAAGCTTTTATGGTGTTTAGGAAATAGACATCATTCCTAAAAGAAATCGGTCTCCTGAATCGAAAAAAGCCTTCATTTTGACCTATCAGGTCTAGTTTTTAAGTTATTGAAAATCCTTCTTTAATATATTAGGTTTAATTCAAATTCCATGTGTTTATAATCTGTGTGTGAGTTAATGTCCATATGTATATAAGTATAGGTGGGAGATAATGTCCATATGTATATGTAATAAGTGTATAAGTGAATCCATATGTATATATGTTATAAATTAGTCATTATACATGTGTGCAAGTCCACTATACTGTGTTCCTTACTTTATTCTAATTCTAATTTACTTTTCTTTCTTCCTATTTTTCAGATGTTCTGGTGAACTAAGCAATAGAAAATGAGCAAGATGTCCTCTTCAAGAAGGTGCAGTGTTAATTCTCCATATGTCTTTTGTTATGTTTGTTAAGAATAAACATTACCCCCAAATCATAAAAACTTGACTGATTTTAGTAAAAAAGCATATATGGCATATTTTGGGGTCGAGCTGGGAGACTAAGATAAATATTGGGCACCGAATAGTGTCTGCCCAAATGTACAGAATATTTGCGACAGTTGACTAAAAGGACAAGGAAAAGTATGAGGTTCGCTATACCAATGGTGTAGCGGGAATCCAATAATCACGTGGATGACTGCTATTTTTCTGCCACAAATTTGAAGGATATTAAACACAAAATCCGACCAACGCTTGTTCATCACAGCCTTGCATTTGCCGCACAGGGAAGAGTTCCCTGTTCTTGCCTCATATAGCTTTGCCTTCAACCGAAGAAGAATCATCACCTCAAGACTACACTAGAGATCAAGCCATTTTAGTTGAGGCCTGACCTCAGCTATTCTCTCAGGTAAAGCTTAATGATCTAGTTCGTGACGTAAACCTCCCAAAACTTCTGCAGAATTGTTGTCTTCTCGATTAAAAGCGAAGAATCTTTTAGAGAATGATGTCCGCATAACCTTTTACCGGAGTGGCTATGGAGAGTTCTTTTCTTTCTCCACACAAGAGTAAGATCTGGTTTATTGCAGAGATGTAGGTGGGCTTCCTGTTGAACTTGGCATTGAAGAATACTAACCAGAGGAATGGCGTCTTTTCATATACCATTCGGAATTTGTATGGCACTCTGCAATTCTGCCACTCAACAAATCTGGAGGAAAATTATAAATATATTAAACTCGTTTTAAAGGAGATACTGTAACAAGAACATAAATGGGTCATCTGTGTTAATATGACTCCATGTAGAGCTGCCAATATATTGTAAGAACCTTTAGTTGAGAAAATCATTCCTCCCCCTTTATTGATCAAACTCGAGTTATTCAAGAAATTCCTCAAAGCTTTTCACAAGAATGGGAGTGATTCAAGAATAATTGCAGTGTATTTCCAGGCTGGACGATTAAAAAATAAAGCGGGAATTTTAGTTGAATCACATATCCGTAACCTCTAGAAGGTCACAAATTTCGTGAAAACGATGAGCGAAAATGAATCATCAGCTTGGCGAGGATTAGTATATGTAGGGCAAAATTTCATTGTAAAACACAAAAGTGAAAACTAAAGACCTTGTTACCAACTTGATATCAACTTTTTTGTGATATTGGCGCGAATATAAGCATCAGATTCCTTTTTTGTTCAGTTATCTTTGTCATTTTTCTGAAAATCTCTGAGATATTAGCGACGAACAAAGCGAACGATTTCATCAGGACATCAAGGAGATGGAAACTCGGTACCAAGAACGTTGCGACGCTGTGATCATGTCAGACTTTTGCTGGTGTTTAAAACTAGATACTCCTGCCACTCAACATTCACGGTGCGCAAAAAGACGTAAATTTATTCGTTGAATTTTCTGCCAAAAATATTTTTCAACCTGCATTTTCAATTTTCAATTTTTATTTGTTCTTTGTTTGTTTATGTTCACGCTCTTTTATTGTTTCATATCATTTGCTTCATGTATGAATAAAATACTTTCCTAGAGAAACATTCATGTTTAAAAATCATTAAAAATCATTAATTGCAACTCATGTACATTGTTGGAAATACTTTTATGCCCACTTTTAGCATCTGAGAGAGCAAAAATGGAGATGAGGAGAGACAATAAAATAGACCTGATAGAGAATAAATAAAGTTACTTTGCGAATTAAGCAGACAAAATCACTTAAGAATTCGTTGAAATATTCCTGGCACAATACAAAAGGTTTCTATGTTCTCCAGTTAACTAGATCGTTGCAGTAATTCATCAGTTATTTTAGAACTTGAACTTAGATTTGAAAAAGAAAAGGAAAAGTGTTGAAGTACCTAACTTTCACTTGATAAATAAAGAACGTTGGATGTTACCATCCACGTGTGATATATACAGTAAACACGGGCGTCGGGCCGATGAATTTTTCTCCCTGTAAATCAGTAACCTCTGTCTGCTAGATCGATTTTGACGACGAAGGTTTGAAATTCGTCAACGGTAACTACTCGGGTTATTTCATCGTTCTTCCAAACATATACAACTACTCGACTTCTCCCAAAGTACTTACACAGTAAGATCTAAATGGTAATCTCTCATCTTTCGAACCCGTGACCCACCATTCAATAATAATAAGGTAATTTCTTGGGCAAAATTTAGACTTGAAAACTATTAACATATTCGGAAAGTAAATCATTGATTAACTGCTACTCTACAATGAAAAGAGGTTAAAATGGCTCAATTCGTATTGAATTAAGTGGTAATATTTCAACGCGAGTTTCCCTCCATTAATCACATCATCGCAAAAGTGTCAAAATATTTTCAATAAAGTTTACCCGCATATACAACGTGGTTTTCAAAGACTCATTTGCTTGGTTTTTATTTGCATGCTTACTCGAATTATTTATTGATTGCTCGCTTAGGTCGTTTGAGTGTAAGACTGCGTAGGAGTAATCCCAAATCAGACGTTCTTAACCGAGGATACTCGTACCCCTAAGGGGAGCGAAAGAGGTCTTCTACTGGTGTAATATTGTATATCAATTGGTAATATCAATATTTTAATATCGATGTGCGTATATATTATGGTAATGATACAAGTATTGCATGATTTCTTTGACAAGCCATGATGGTGGGACATTTTTATACATTATCTACTTGATTAATTTTCGATAAGCAATTATGGTGCTGCTTTTCTAAGCAGTTAAGACACAATCTTGGAAATGCAGTTTATGAGATATGGTTGACTCGAATGACCTCTGATAGGCCATTGTGAGTTTTCTCCTCCGTTAAATTATGCTATGGTGTACGGTTTGCACCCAAAGATGAAAAGATGATTGTTTTAGGGACTGTGAAGTAAAGTTACATCGTTTAGTTCAATTAACGATTCAGTTTCTAAAATATATTTAAATAGAATATACGAATATAAATGACATTCCAAATATATGAATATGTAAACTATAAATAAAATTTTAAATCAGAATAAAGCTATTATTGATATCCCTTATATTAGTCTTTTATCAAAGTGGTGAATGAAGAAATGGAAAGTAGCATAAGAACCCGTGGTATAAATGATGCGAGACTAAGAAGCTTGTACTTGCCTGAGCTTGCGAGCCATGACGAGCAGTATAACAGCGGCAAAGTGGCATCCTCTTGATCTAATTTTTAATCGCAAAAGATAAGTTGAGAAAAGAGCTTAGGCAGTACTGAGCGTCCGGGACGTTGGCTATCATTGTGGAGCTGCTTCCACATCACTCTTTTCTCGATTATCAGGTACATTAGGCAGTTTGGTTTTTATGTCACTGGTTCGTACTCATTGATTATATTTTATTCCTAAATTCTTATTCATATCTTGGTATTCCTGTGGTGTTTAAAAGATGGCGATCCGAATGAAGAGCTGCAATAGCAAACGGCGCAAAGTCAACTTGAATCACAACGTCCATCTGGCATCTAACCTGTCCCCCTGAAGTTAAACTTCGCTGATGAAGAACAACTGTTTTTCTTTCCGTTAGATTAAGGTATTTAAATAGTAGGAAGTTATGCTGAAATATGATCTGGTTGTATGAATTTTTCCCTTACTGTATTTACTTGTCCTTTTCAAGAAGGCTTATGTTACATATAGTTAAACATTCTGACAGAAACAGTTTTCAACATTTCGCCACAGCTCCAACCTCAAATGCGATATAAACGCTGCAATAAATCAATAAAATTCCCTTTCATGGCTTTATGTTTCTTTTTCCTGCCTAGAAAATATTTTCAAGCCCGTAACCTTAAACACTCCTATTCTCATTCATGTTTTGAAAATGGATTAACATTAGATTTTTTTCCTTTCCTATTTTATTGCTTTTGCATTAAATTTTGATTTATAAATATAATTTTAGCTAAAAGGAGTATCACAAATGTGAAGTAAATGAATGGTAATAAAAATATTTAATGTCGTAAATTGGCCAACGTAAGGCCAATAAGATTTCTCTATGTTCCCCTTGTGTAGACTTGCCTAATTACTTTTGCCTTTCTACAACCAATTGAACGGAGTTAATCAGTTCATACCAACCTTCATTTACCAAGAAATATTAGACATTAAAATACCCCTCTTTAAAGAAACAGTCTCCTTTCCAGTCTAACCGATTATCATTCCCAAGCCAGTAATAGGAACTAAATTAAATAAACACCACATCTCCGCTGTTTTTAACTCGGCATCCATTTCTTTAAACAAGGGTTGAGCAATGAGCAGAAAATGTCATGTTAATATAGAGAATCTAAATTTTACATGAGAGGAAAATAATAAATTACTATGGGATGACTATTTTACTGTCAGAGATCATATGCAGATATTTAATTAGTAGAAATACTAATTTTCAACCTAAATTTCAGTCTAATATTATGATAAGAAAGTGTAACAAGTTTAAAAAAAACTATATAGGTAATTGTATGATATAAAATGAAAGAAGTTAGTTAAAACAGTTTTAAATAAGAACTATTGAAAAAATCCAGAGAGACGGGTTCTCTTGACCTATGTATGAGAGGAGTTATCTTGTTTTCTAACAACATCTAACAAAGAATATCGAATTTATACTTTCCCCATCTGGCTCTGCCTCTTTCTAATTGGCTGACGACCTCTCACTCGGTTGAGATTCTCAACGTGGAATCTTTTTAAAACTTGCATCGTCCGACGGTTTGAGCTTTGCCTCCCATCACTTATTTCTCTTTATTTCCCTTGTCGCTTAGCAACCTGTCCATAGCAAAGTTAAGAATCATTTGCTTTTAGTCTTTTATCTGCATCCGTCATGAATGCTTCGTCTTCAAACAGATGGCTCACTCTGCTAATATCCTGTGTATGTTAAATTCTCATCAGGCTATCACTGCCATCTGTCTTCAGTCACTTTTAACTTACGTAAATTTTCCATCCTCTACCTTTGTTCTCTCTTTTAATACATTCGGAGCCGTAGGATTTAATCCACCAACACGGGCTTCAGTAGCCTACATGCGCATCTTAATTCCATAGTCTTCGGGTGACACATTCATTCTCGAACATTGAATAGATCGGCATTGAAAGAGTACCTGAACGCAGCTTATCATTACATGCTTTCTCTATTGAGTTAATTTTCTTTACATCTATATTCACGGGTTTAACATAGTTTATATTGATAGAAAATATATAAAGATCCTTATTAGATTTATACAAACTTAGAGACTAGTTCTTAACGAATATTCTTTGATACACAACCTATGAAGATTTTACTAAAAAACATCTATTTGAAGATCAACTGCTACCTATAAATGGGATAATGTTCCTTTCTGCCATTTATAAACTAAATATTAAGAATATTTAAGGATTTGAAAGGTAATTTTTGCATTCATATCTTCACAAAATTACGAGAAATAACAAAGCAAATTTTCAATTCTTCCTGCTTGACTAATGATACTCAAAATCAATTTAGCTATTTTTTTTATCAAGTTATTTGTCTCTTAATAGTGCTTGCCATTTTCATGCTATTGTTTGTTGTTTGATTAAATATACGATGAATTAAATAATTTTCCTCTCTCGAGTAACCTTATCTTTACCCGCATATTTTAGCGTTTGTGTTTATTAGAATATAAGTCATACCTGCTGATCATTATAACGTTTGTTTTATGTTCTTCATTCTTCCTACGTTATAATTAACTATCATCTGCATTCTTTTATCATCCGTTCCTCAAGGAGTCGAACATCATCTTCTTTAACCTAAAATTCCGCGATTATTTACAAATATAGTGCATTAAATTCATGTACCATTATATTTGGATAAATAAGCAATTGTAATCCCTGTTATTTTTATATCTATAGAGAGAATAATCACACGTTACATGGCTATCTTTCTTTAGTGCGTCTGATTTAACTTCATTCATATATACCTGGATAATGTGTTCCTTTGTATTTTTAGTTATTGAATATGAGCAAGATTTTTATAGTTTTATAATGAGTGCTGTGTTTTAACGCCAAGTGATTGTAACCGAGGCTAATCTGCAGGTATTTGCTAATATATGCTCTAAACATGTGGTAAGAAATGAAGTTAATACCCAAAGACATGCGCAGTTTCTTCAACATCTACATATAGCGCTTCACAAAAATCAATTGACACATAGGATAACATCATGCCTAAAGGAATATGAAATTCTAATTCCATTTGTTTCAAGGAGAGACTAATTTTATGACAGATATAAAGTTTCAAAGATTATGAACTGAAAAGCTGAAGTTGTGTGGCTGTTGGGCAGTACTTAAAAAAAATAAATTAAACCAATTAATTCTCTCCTATAAATCATGGCATAGAAATTCCCGTAAAGTTTCCAGAATGTTTCGAATCACACTTCTATCGCGTAAAAAACACTGAACAGGATAGATGCTTGAGAGTACGCGAATAATTGAGAGTACGCCACCTTGGTAAGCAAACCTTGTTTAATGAAGACAATTTTATTTCTTTGGCAAATTAAAAAATGTGTTTGCTGTTTTTTTTTGTGTTAGACTATTGCGATCGCATCATATTATATTATATATCATTTTTAAGAAAATTTAGAAATGAGGACTTTGCCCTTACACTCCCACTTAATTGTGGGGGGTTGCACCTCCCACACTTCCCAAAATTACAAAAAACATCGTAGTATTCCTAATTCGAAAGCCTATATTAACTTTAGATTCAAATCCAAATGGCGATTGCTAAATGTCGTTAGGCCTTTAGGTTTTCTCCCGTGTTGCTTGAATTCAGACATATTAGCCTCACCCCTTAATGCTAATTAAATCAATTATATTTTCTTTAGAATTGGTTATTATTAAAATACTTTTTTTGTAATGCAGAAAAAATACCCTTCAAAATGATATATAATAGACTATGATGTGATTCCTATTAACAACATGGAGCTAGGTGTTTTTAGGTTAGAATTGACTAGACCAGTGGTTCGTAACCAGGGTGGGGGAGGGAGAATTTTAGGGTTTCACGGGGGGAATTGGGACCACAGATTGGCTAACTCTAACTGTTGGAATATTGATATTTATTTGCCTTCGAGCTTCCCAGGGCAGCACAAAACGCAGTATGCATTGCTTACTTGCCGCAAGCACGAGTATCCCATCCCCCCTTTGTTTAATGCAGTATGCTTCAGTTTGATCTGTTAAGTAATTATTATCATCACTTCACTAACTCTATGATTTAAGAACGGGATTTTTTTGAGTATTTGAATAATATTTTCATCTTAGTTTGGTTATGACTTGAGTATATTTTAAATTTTTTTCAAGGTAATTTCTAAGAATTTCTTTAGAGTTTGAAAAAACAAAATAGTTTAGTTCAGAAAAAATTAATATGATTATCCGATGCTTTATAATGTTTTTAAAAAAAATGAATTACAATTATCGAAGTTCAGAAAATTTATAAAAATTTAACTATGGCTGCTTTTTTTCAGATATTAGATTTTAATCTTAGTAGCGAAGCCATTGCCTGATTATGAATATAAAAATATTACTTTACTTTTATTCAAGTTGGATAATCCATAAACATTTTTAATTGCTATTAAATTTGTAAAAATAATCCATGTAAATGTATGAAAATAAATAAAGGATTTTTAGTATTATTTGGAACGCACCTTTTGAGGCTGACAATCTTGGAAAGGGGAGAATGACATTCTGAAATATGGGGCAAACAAAGTTGAGAACCAATGGCCTAGGCCTTGAACGAGGGAATTACTGCCGAATCATGTAGGTACACAATTATAGCTTCTTAATTAGTAAGGAAATATTTTGAATTATGGACAAAATGCTAGCATCTTAATTAGAAAAAATATATTTTAAGTGTTTTACAAAAATAAAAAACTAATCGACATAAACCCATACGGAGCGGATTCTTTCGATGGATTAAAAAATATATAACTGACAAGATGGCGAAAATGGCGGCCAATCTATTTTTACCATAACCTCTTAATTATAAATTTGCCCACATTAAGCAGTCAAGAAGTTATATAGAGTATATCATTGATATACACTATATAGCATTTTTGTATTTTAAAAAATAGAGATATTTATAACAAAGCACCCACAAAATTCGAGGGTGGGCATAAACCCAACATTAACCAAAAAGGTTAATAACAGCATTTAACACCCAATAATAAAACATAGCATTGGGCACGGTATTTCCCACCAACATCAGCCTCCTATTCCTTTCGGTAAATACATTGATTACGCCGTCTATTCTAACATCAATTTCGTTGTTAACACCGAGCAGAACCAGGTCTTTGAGGCTTTTTCATTCAATTTGGGGGCTTCAGACCCCTAGACCCCCTAGATCCGCCCCTGCATACAAAGAGAAACACAAAGAGTTTTATTTACTTTCCAAACAACGTTGATTAGGACTATTATCATTAATTAAAGATTTTAGGATCATCTGCCTATCGGCGTTTTAGCCTTTAGTTTTGTTTATTTAGGTGTATTTTGTTCGTTTGATTTTTAGTCTTGGCTAGAATTAAGCTATAAGATGATTGAGGCAAATTAGGCCCAAGTATGCAGTCACCAGATGTGCGCTGAAACACACAACATAAAAACCCCTGTGAATCTGTAATTTAAAAAGACACCAGAGAGTCCCTGACGCACGATAGATGAGCTCAAATCATAATATGCAGTGAAATCGGAGCTTCTCTGCTGGAAGAATTAAGCCAATTAAATCAACATTGTCTTGGGTATCATTATGAAGTCATTTCCGTTGACTCATTGAGGATGAAGAAAAAGTGCAACGAGGAAGTACGAATAGGAAGAAAATTCAAAGAATAATAAAGGGAGCTCCTTTATCTAGGAATTGTAAGAAAAAGGAAGTTGCCTTCCGTGCTTGACGTTAGTAAGTTCAGGAGAGTTGCGAACACTAGTTTTCTTGCTGTTTAAATTGTTTAGTCGAGTATTACCCGCTATTTATTTATCCTTTTCTCACTATTTATATCATTTATATTATCATCTTTCTGACACGCGTCCTTAGTTGTTTTCACTTAATCTTTATTACAATAACAATTAACTGGACTTAAGTTTTTGAGGATAAATTCGATTAGTGACTCAAGAAAGTCATACTCAAGTTGATGCTTAAGAAATTTCTATGAATGGGTTCGTACAAAAACAACGAAATAGAGAACGACATTTACTTTATTTTTTATCGAAACTCAAAAAAGGGAATACAGATACTCAAAGAGATATAACATGGCTTCCTCTTTAATAATGCACTTGGTCAATGGTTTTTGTTCTTCTTTCGCAAGGACGCAAAGTAGGATGAAATATTGTTCAAATGACTCGAAATTAGCCCATGAAAAGATTCTTTTTGAATAGAGACAAAAGATGAGCAACTTCAAATAAAAGAAGCGACTTCTAAAGAAATCTACCCTTAATTCAGAGATAAAAGGAACAATGCCCTTAAATTTCAGACAAAAAACGGCGGTCTACAAGATTACGGTTCGTCTAGTTTTCCTAATTAATATCGCGTAGGCTTTCAAGCCAGAAGAAACGAGTTTTCAAGTAGGTAATTATTCAGCCTTTTGTTTAAAATCTCGTTTAAGACGGTGAGATTATAATGATTCATTAATTATTTTTATGCCATTTATTAAAGCACATTTTCTTAGAAGTAATTTCGGTCTATAGAAAACTACAGTAATTCCCCGCCGGCATTAAACAAGATTATCAGTTCTGGAAATTTTCTGTTAACTCTTCTGTTGTAAAAAATTCATAAATTACAGAACCTAATTTTCGGGACGATGGCTTTGCATAGATTCGACCCCATTCAGACTTTTACATTCCTTTTATTTATTCAATCTGTAACATTAGCAATTTTATGAATAGAATTCCTTACTAAATCTATTAAGATAGAGATTCAAAAGGCCATTAACGTTGGCATTTATCTCCCAGTATTCCTAAATGAGTTGTCAGATCCAAAGACACAAACTTGGGGAACTGCTAAGATTTACGCACGATTTTTTTTTATTGTGCCTAAATCCAAAATTTTAATGACTTGTCACAAGTATGATTGTAATACTCTGCCATAGTTATACTAAGTGGTGAAACAATTATAAATACCTATTTCTGTCTGGTATCAAATCCTAAACCACACATTCCCGCCACAAAGAGAGGGACAAAGAAAATGTACCAGCTGTTAATATAATTAAAATTAATGAAATATATATACTAATCTAAAATATTATAATAATATTATTGTTTTTTAGAATTATAGTCTTTTACTGATACTTTTTATTTATTAATTTTATACTGTATTAACCTCAATCCTTTGAATTGCATTTATGTTAATCATTTGTTATGTCACACCTTCGTGTTCACTCGTTTAAAAGGGCGCCGTATTGCATTCAACCGTTGCCCAAATTGGATACACATAAGTTTCTCCTTATTTTGTGATTCTTTGATTTTGAGCTTCTTCAAATGCAGCTCCGATGCTTATCTAAAGATCTATATATAGGTGAGCGACCATGCGAGTACATGAAGTGGACGAGTGAAAGAGATAGTCATTGGAGCATAACCATTAGAAGTGGTACACTAAGGACAAGAGATTCGATATATGGACGAAATTAAATACCTACACCCTGCATGAATTTGTGATAAGGCTATCTATGTATATGTATTGGTATAGATGTGTTTGTCGAAGTATACCTGTGTAAACCAGCTCGGCGCAAAAGTCGTAGATAAGCATGGACATACCGCTGACCACAGGCCGCCTGAGATAGTTCGGAGCGATTAATAAAGATTGCAAATTACGGTTGACCCGGTTAAGATTAATGACTTGCCAATTTGCAATTCAAGGGATATATAAAGACAATATCCAAAAATATAATTTTAATATATAGAATAAAAAGGAGGCAATTTATATATATATATATATATATATATATATATATATATATATATATATATACAAAAGGGGGAACAAATTACTCATGTTGTTAAATGAATTAAGTGAAGATTAACGAGGTAATACTGGGATGACCATACAAAATCGCTTTACCTTCAAGCGCAGGCGAATTCGATAGGGGGTGGAAGACAACGGCGCAGGTCTTCAAGAAGATACTTCGGGAAGTCCTGACGAGGAGGGCTGAAAGATGGGGTTGGATTACTGCGTAATGAAAATTGAGAGTTTCTCTGCTCCAGAGAGACGTAAGTTCACCTCGAGATGATTCTGCAGATCAGCAGGGAGTCTCAGTCTCGAAAAAACGGGAATCATGACGGGGTGGTGAAGATGAGAGGGCCGCAAAACTCTCTAGCAAGAAGGGGGCTCGATAGTTTTCCTCTGAAAAGGGGCTAAAGCTTAACGAAGGTAGATCTGCTGACGAGATCTTCGACGACGTACGACAGCGAGTTACGGGTGTTCGCGGGAAACAGACGGCAGTATAGACGGAGTAGATGGCGGGCTTTCAATCTCGTCGAGAGAGGGTGAACTTCGGATTAAATACCCGGGTGGCTTATGTGATAGACGTCTCGGGGCCTTGTAGTCCCTAAGGAATTCTTTTCAGGGAACTAAGCTAACACAATTCATGATAACGCGTCGTTCCAGACGATGAAACTTGCCTCGCGATATGGGGGTGAAGTTGCTGTGGCTGCGCACGGTGATATCGCAGGGGAGGGGGGGGGCGATTGCCGTCTGAAAGCAAACGCAGCTGAAACAGCTTATTAACGGAGTGACGTATTCTTACTTGACTTTTTTTAATTCTCACGCTGAGGTATTTCTAAGGAAATTCCTCTTACGGTGCTTCTTCGAGGGCATTCCCTCACAGGCCTCCCTTTCCGAAGTTGACGTTTTCCTGATTTGAGGAGGAGAGAAAAGGGCACCCGTAAACATGGGAGCAGTCGCGTATGGGAAAATTTTAACCTGAGTCTATAGGTGCCCAATAAAGGTGGACATTTAAATTTAAGTCAACACAGCGGTCACTAAATTAATGAAGGACTTCCGTTGAATCCCTGGCGCAGGGTATACTTAAAAAGGCTATGGTCGTTGACCAGCGCCAAAAAACCCCACATAAAGCAAATAAATGTGTTACAAAAAAATCTTAAGGATTCATTCATAAAAGGGTAGTGGAACCATATATCAATAAAAATACAATACAAATACAATACAAATAAAGATCAAATGAACACGCACAAAGGATAAATATGTGCAAAAAGAAAACAGAGTTCTAGAATTTTTAAAAAGCAAGTATACAGTGTCGAATATGTGTACGGTAGTACAATGCTTAACACATTTTATTTTAAAGGGGAAGGATCCTCGTCCGGATTGCTACTTAGACAGTCTGCAACACAGTTTTCTGTCCCATAATGTACCTTTTTCGGAACTGGTGTTCCATTCGAAGCAAACTCCATCGCATAAGCCTTTGTTCTGGCTTTTACAATTTTTTAAGTAACCAATGGGCGATGATCTGTTTCGATCATGAACTCCTTACCTAACAAATATGTTTGGAATTTCTGTACACTCCATACGATCGCTAGAGCTTCAAGTTCTATGGCCGCATAGTTCCTTTTGCTTGACGAGAGCTTCCGGCTATCGTAAGCAATGGGGTAACTGTTGCCATCTTCTTCATACTGGAACAAGACGCAACCAATACCTTCATTACAAGCGTCCGTTCGTATCCCAAAGTGTTTGTTCGTGTTCAGCAGTCTCAGTATAGGAACTGATGTTAGCCTTTCCTTCACCTGATGGAAGTGGGCAGTCACTTTGGGCTTCCATACGATGGGGTCCGGGGATCGTTTATTTAGTAGGGAGCTAAGGGGGGACGCTAAGACGGCGACATTTGGAATAAAACGTCGGTAAACGGATGTAGACCCGAGGAAAGAGGGTAATTGCTTTTTAGTACGCGGGAGGGGCATGTCGGCGATGTCTTTTACCTTTTCTTTTTCAGGGGCCATTTGATTTTTCCAATGTGAAAACCGAGGTACTTAATAGGGCAATAGGCGAAATGGCATTTGCTAGTGACTATAGTGAGTCCGTTTTCACGAAGCCTATTGGGAGCGATTGTAGGGAGGTAAGATGCTGGTCACATATATGGGTGGCCACGTAAAGGTTATTGAAGTAAAAGGAAATATTACTCAGCCCATCCAGTATCCTGCGCATCATTCGATTATAGTTATTACCAGCAGTAACTAAACCAAACGGTAGGCACTTAAACTGCATAAGGCCTTTTTCTGGGGAAATGCGGTGTATTTCCAGGCACTATCCTTAAGGGGGATTTGATAGTAGGCTTTACACAAGTCTATCTATGAAATAAACTTGGCCTCTTCAAATAGATGTAGGCTCTGATCTATCAATGGGGTAGGCTCAGCATCGAAAACTGTTACGGCGTTCCGCTTTCTAAAGTCTACGCACATGCGAAAAGACCGATCTGGCTTGCAGACCATAACAATGGGAAAGCAATAATTCGACGTGGAAGGTTCAATTTTTTCTAACTTTAGCAAGATTTCCACTTCCGCGTTAAAAGTAGGGCGAAATTGAACGGATACCGGGTAGGGCTTAGATCTAATAGGCTCTTGGGTGGTTAAGGCTATATCATGCTCAAAATACAAAAAGAAATCAGGCTTCTCAGAAATTACTTCGAGGAATATAGTTAACAAAATAGTCAACTGCGTCTTCTAAGGGGGTTCCAACTGGGGATTTAAATCGAGTTCTGGGGCGGAGTTAACACGGGAACCGGGAAGCAAAGGGAGAGGGTAGTTTTCCTTCGCTTTGACACATACAGTTTGGATTAAATTAAGGGGCTCAGATGGATAAGAGGCTTCCATTACTGCGTCTTCTTAACAGGGAATTATATTATTAATGCATGCGAGACGGTGATAGCACTTAAACATATTTACATGAAACAATTTGTTGCCTAAGGGGGGACGTATTATGTAATCTACTGGACCATGGGCTTATAGGATTGGGAAAGGGACTTCAGATTGGGACAAGAGCTTGTTTGTCTCTCTGGGTAGTAGGAGCCGCACCTCTGTAGCGATCTTGAATTGCGTTTCTTTCGACCTAACGTCAAATTAGGTCCGAAATTTTGTACAATATATTGGCGCCTTCTTCCAAGCGGTTTCGAAGATCTAGCACGTAAGATACGAGGAATTGATCTCCTCATCCAGGCGGGGATTAGAAAAAGTTCATTCAAAATGCTTATTGGTCCGCGTACATTTCGGCCATATAAGATGTCGAAGGGAGCAAATCCGAAAGTTCTGTTGGGGATTTCTCTGCAAGCGAACCGGTGCAACCGGCAGGTATCAATGCCATTCTTTGGGCTGAGCATGGCATAACATTTTCAAAATTGTCTTCAGAGTGCCATTCAACTTTCCACAGACGCCGTTAGCAGCAGGGTGAAAAGGGGAGGTGAACAAAAGCTTGATCGTAAGGAGCTTGCCGACCCGTTCCATTAGGTCAGGGGTAAACTGTCTACCTCTGTCACACAAGATCTCCTTCATGATGCCGGCGCGGAAAAAGATAGAAATAAGGGCCTCCGCACAGGTCACGCTATAAATTTTTTAAGGGGACTGCGTCGGAAAATCTTGTTGCAAAGTCAGCAAGAGTGAGGACGTACGAGTATCCTTCGCTAGACGGGGTGTGAATTGGGCCAATTAGGTTTATAGCCACTCTAAAAAAAGGCTCCGAGAAAATTGGTTTCTTATGGATGGAGGCAGGTGGTATTCTTCCTTTTGATATAGTCTTCTGGCAAATGTCACACGACCTCAAAACTCGGTAATTTCTTTGGATGCACCGGGCCAGAATAGGGTTAAACTTTTAAAAGTATTGTTTAAATAACCCATGTCTGAAATTAGTAAATATATATGTAGTCATTTTAGGAACTTTTATGCACGGTTGAGGGGAGTTAATGAGTTTATCAATTAACTTTTTTAAAACTCTATCATACAAATCAGAAGGAAATAATTTTTTTTTTAAACAATACTTTTGAAAGAATAATCCTATTCATTTTTAGAAGAGATGTTCCCCAAATCAACCCTCTAAGTAGTTTTTATAAACAAATTATCGATAGGAATTTTTTTTACCAGTAAAGATCCTATCTCTTTGGAGTTCCGCAGTGATACGGTTTATTTATTCAAATGTCTCAGTTGTATTGGAGTCTCTTACATGGGCACCAATGCCAGGTCTCTTGGAGCTAGGTTGTCTACTAATATAAGGATTAGTTGGCTCACAAGGAAAATCTTAAATAAAAAAGAGAAGTCTTCTATTAGTAAACACACACCATAATCTGTAAAACTTACATCTATTGATAATTTTCAAGTATTAGCCTTTAACAACAACCAAGATTGCCTAAGAACCCTAGAATCTTTATATATCAAACACTACAAACCTACACTCAATAAAGATGTAAGTGCAATATCTTTATTAATTAACAAATTGTAACTACATTTTGTTAGTTGGTTTGTTTTTTAATACTGTTTGGTTAGTTGGTGTTCCTCTCTCCCAAGCGTCACTGTAACCTATAAATACTAGCCCCTTGATAAACCCACCATTCACTCTCTAGGATGGATTCACTTTAGTAAGTACCAAAATTGACCAATTTTTGAATTAAATATTTATACTCTTAGTGTTTAAAAAATTAAATGCGAAGTTTAAATTTATTATTATAGTCGATTATCTTTAACTATTGCCTGGTCAATTTCTCTTATAGATTTTGATAAATTTCTAAAATAAACTTTTAATTTATTAGCTACTTTTTCTAGTCAATTTTAAAGTAAATTTAACTATTGCCAAGTCATATTTAAAATTTTAATTTGTAGTACATTTTATTAGAATTTTATAATTGGTCACCTTTTGAAATAATTCAATATCTTGTTGGCCATTTCATGTTTTCTTAAATGTATTAACTTTAGTAAACTTGTATTCTATTTTGAAGATGAAAACTTGTAGTTTTCGAAGCGTAGTAAGGAGTTAAAAGACGTTGCATCCGTTTATGGCGACTCTGGGATTTATCTTCAATATTATATATATATATATATATATATATATATATTGATACATACGTCGGCAGCAAATTCAATTGCCCCACCACTTCAATCACTAATTAATTATTTCTATCTTTTCATCTCTAATGTAATTATAACCAGTGTTGCAGTTCAATACCGATTACCATTCAACCTTTAAAGAAGGTAATGACTAAAGTAAATTCGTAAGAGAATAGCTGATCTTTATCGAATTCCTGATTATTTCTTTGCTGTTGCAGCAGTTTGTAACGTTTATCCACACACAGCCCAGAAACAAAGTACTAGGTGATGGTGGGACACATTTGTCGTTTGGAGTATTTCATCTTAAAAATAACATTGAATGCTATAATACAACATGAAAGTATTGGGTAAGCATATTTTATTAAAGATAGCATTTATGCAGACACAATATTTAGTGCGATACCTGATACCTTTTGCCTCTTGAAAATTTTAAGATCGAATGAATGTCTATTGGATGTTCAGTCATTAACTTTTCTAACTGATTAACAATAATACTTCACTTAATATTTTCGTGAAACTAATTTTCAAACATAATTACTTGCACTTATCAGGGCTGCCAAATATCAAAGCCATTTTTGTACCAAAATCTTTCAATTTGTAATAAAGCCTGGGATAAAGATTTTTTTTCCTAAAATCGAACCCTCTACACAAAATTTGTATTTTAATAGATCATGGCTTATATCACAGTAAGTTCCACTTAAATTTATACTAGCATCGTAAGAATTTCTAACTCATACAGAGGAGTAAATAATGTCCTATAAACGAGTTACTCTAAGAGCAAGTTTGAATTTGAAGAATGAAAAATCAGTTACCATTTTTGTCTGGCGTTGATTAGAAAATGGTAAAAATTGACTAAATTTAATTGAAAAAATCGTTCTAACTCCTATGTTTGGTACTATAGTGAGTAAGTTACTTCCAGGAATGCTACTCCGAGATTCGTTTGATCCACAATTCTTTGATTGAATCATAAATCAGTTTGTTTTCTTTAATGTTAAATTAACTATTAACCAAGGAATTTAAATTAATAATTCCAAATCCATTTAGGTGTCAGTGACTGAGAAATCTCCTAAGGGCGACGGAAAATTTGAAAGTGATCCTTCGATAAATTGGCATGAGTGAAGTCGCCTTGTCCTCATTCTTTGCCTTGTCATGCTACGGAATAAGTGATTTATGTGCATTCATCGACTTATTGATCATTGCAAAACCCAAAATAAAATGATGAATATAACATGAAACTCTACTTCTAACATCATTTTTTTTTTTATAGCAGCGGAATAACTTCTGCATTTAATTGCTATTCCAATACTAAGAAAGGAGCTGTTGACAAACAAAAGAATTGGGAATAATTTTATACATCTACTCGCTGGTTACAAATATTTAAGTGAAAAGTTAACATGAATACAATGAAGTTGGATAAAATAAAATAAATTAAAATATAATCGATTGAAAATACACTTGACATTCTGTGTAAGAGAAAATGTTTCGGGTGCTGCTCAACAGTTTGGTTTAGCTGAAGATTAAACCATGTTAAGAATTACAACTGATGCATCAAAATTTAAATTAAAAATTTAGTTTCACGGGATTATTTGGTTTATTCTAGTAGATGATATGGGGACACTGCTCCTCGTGAGCAGACGTGTCATTGCGACGAGAATGAGCTGCGAGGAAAGGCTTTTCACTGGAAAACCTTTACTGCTTTGCAATACATGTATAATCAGCGAACGTTGGTGGTTGTAATCGACTAGATTGAACGGAAAGATGATGTGATTGGGCGTCAAGATAGGGGGAAAGGAACTAAGAGAAAGAACAAAGATAGAAGACCAAGAGTAATACGTTCCATTTGGATACAAAACACTGACGACAAAAAGATGAGAAGGGAATCGACTGGCGATAATTCTATACTACACAGCTATAGAGCGGAAAGTGAAAGTTTCCGAAGAATTATCAGGGGGAGGGGGTTAGCGGCACCTCCCTGTTTTCTCATCACACGTACGACTTTGACTGCTCACTTGTTGGCCAACACTAAGGTGATGTAATTTATTGAATAGTCCATAAATTAACTTGCCTAGACTAGTCCTTTCACAAAGTTCATGGTAGAGTGTGGCGTCGCAATCACTGGCGTGCCATTAAGTGTCCGAAGGATACGAAATCGTGGCTAGTTGGAGGTATCTGACGTAATCGCAAGAAGCTTCCGTCCAAGAAAAGGGACACCTTTGGCTCTCTACAAATCAAGCTGCTGATCTTGGCCTGGTCGCTTTCGGAAACGGCAGCAGAGCCGTCCGTTACCGGAGCCCCTGTGGAGTGTGAGGAACCTTTAGTCCTATTCTTCTTTTCTTTTTGAGAGAGGAATGTAAGGAATGAACGCGCTTTTCTTCACTGCCAAAAGGGTCCTCTAAGCTGGGTCGACCGGCCTTAGCAATATTTTTCTCCGAGATGTAGAACGTCTTAGCTGTCAGAAGAGTATGAGACGCAGAAGGAAGAGATCCCTTCTCTCCAGCTGAGTCCTTAGGGTCGCGAGCCATCTGAGGATAAAGCTTGCAAAGGGATGGAATCTGGCTCGGTGTTTAGCACCGAATCAATGTTAGAACCTATGGAAGATCTAGCTGTCTGAGACTGGGTCGCCTGCGGGAGAATGTCCATTTCAGAGGGGGCCTCCATGTAGCCATCTTCCATAAGGCATCACAGATCCTATTTAAATTACTCTTCCTCACATTCAATTCTTTGATCAAAGGTATACTTCAATTTTCCTCATCCTCTCAGACACCTAGGCCAGACGAGGACGCACTTGGAAGCAGAACTACATGCGACTGTTGTCTCCCATTATTGCTTTCTAGTATTACCAAAAATAAAAAAGGCGGCCTCGGGTAGAGTAGGCATTATGAGCTCTCTATGGGTGTGAGGTTAAGAGAAAAGTCTCCATAAGTTAAGAAATTCCAGGATATGATCATTTACACATAATTGGTCGCAGTCCTACGTTGATATGCTTTGCCAACCCCGCCCACCATTAAGCGAAATGTCCTGAAACTTTGACCATAAAGGCGAGTCTAACGTGGCCATATTATATAAGCACTAAAGGAAGGTGACCATAGTCGACCATCCAGTACACTCCGTACTTGATACTTGCCATAGCAAGCGGGCATTTTGGCCCTTACTGCAGGTAGGGACGTCAAGGTCCCTACCCATAAGGCCCATAAGAGGACGAAAGTACGCC
This sequence comes from Ceratothoa steindachneri, assembly GCA_963969495.1. Taxonomy (NCBI): domain Eukaryota; kingdom Metazoa; phylum Arthropoda; class Malacostraca; order Isopoda; family Cymothoidae; genus Ceratothoa; species Ceratothoa steindachneri. The sequence continues at coordinate 86,185,447 of OZ018326.1, forward strand.
GGGCATCCCGAAACTCTGCGGATAGGAGAGTGAATATGGAAAGAGGTAGGAGGGTATGTAATAGAGAGAATTAGAGATAGGGGGGTCCAATCACGAGTACGTCAGATGATTAAGTATTATTATTGTACCCTAGTGCTAGGTGATTCCAGGAGGGCATGCATCCCACCAAGGCACCAGGGCTACTGGACCGAAATGCTAATCATAATAAATAATTATATTAGATAATAAATAAGAATAAATAATAATACTATATCCTAATATAGATTTAACTCTCATCTACAAAATAAATGGGGGTAGAACTTGTCCATTAACGTGAATAATGCGTTGATGGGAACTCTTTTAAGTGGGGAGGGTTAAAATAATCGAAATACAAGTAAAAACGCCACTAAGTCCCATAAAACTGCTACCTAAGTAATGCACACATGACAAGCAACATAACGACCAAAATAAGTAGGTAAGTACAGTAAATATTATTGTAAATAAATATGTAAATATAATGGTAAATTTCATTTAATTTCTGCGGGAGAAGATGAGATTTATTTTTGCCTTGATCGTATAATGGGCACTCAGAGCAATTTACTCTGAGTCATATGACTTGCTATACTCCACCAAAGCACTGCTGGCTCCATTTGGAGCTTAAGCAGTGCTGAAACTAGTGCTAGGCTGTGGTAATAGTGATGGTGATGAACCTAGCTGCGGTTCAGAAGTGGTTCTACGTTTGAAAAATGAATCTATCTTTAACTGTTAGCCTCTATTATATTTTGTTGTCTTAAAGTGCGCAAATATTAATAATAACCCTGAAGTTCATGTTTATCATTGCCATCAACGAAAGCTATGGGCGTTTCAAGACACTATCTCACTTCCATGAATCTCAGTCTTGCCACCACTTCCTCCCCCTCACTGCTACTCTCTCCTGCATCTTCTTTGTCTGGGGGAACAGCTCAGCTATCTCCTCCGTCAACCAAACCTTTAACCAGGATCAGCATCATTTTCCTTAAGCCAATCTTCTACATCTTCTATTGTGATATCTCTCCCTCCAACACGCACTAAAGTCTGATTAAAATATTGAAGTTCAAAACTATTGAAGTCTAGTTGTTGACTTTCCTCACTCATTAATTTTCCAACAGTTTGCAAGCATAGTCATCCTTACAGCTTTCCATTCGGATGCAAAATTGTAGATGGCAGGATTTAGGTTGTACTTTGGATGTATTTAGTAGTTCGTTTGCCTCTAGTGTCATCTTCTAAATCTTCCCCTTCCTCTACTTATTACAACCAAAATTTATTCAATATTTTTCTCAGATAATATCTCTAGCATGAAACAATGACTCCTTATTCCATAGGTTGTATGAGCGATGTTGTATTGTGCTTACTAACTTGTCTGCATCTGGATGCGCTGCTGCATTGTCAAGTAGAAGTATCTTTACATACTCAGGATCGGTATGTCGACCATTTTCTTAAAAGTTACGCACTTCAGAAATGAAATGGTTGAATAACTAGTCATTAAAAATAGCAGAATTGAAACAGGGATTTTTGCTGTTGTAGCAAACAACTGGCAACTCACGCATACAGTTTTTTATACATCATGGCTTGGCAGCTTTTATGACGACGACAGGCTTAAGGCGATGAGTTCCAGCAGTATTTGCACCTAGTAAAGGAGAGAATTTTTCCTTACTTATTTGTTTTCCTGGAGTAGTCTCTTCATTCTGCCAAGTTGGCTGTTTTTGTGCAATAAACGCCATAATAATGCCGTTTCGTCTGCATTATAGAACTGAGTTAAATGAGCGTCCTCTCTCTTTATCAACCCATTTAATTTAAGCCAGTAAGGTTCAAAAGCACCAGAATCATCACTGCCAACTTCGCTATGCTCCACCTTGTTGCAAATGCCGTGACAGTTTTGAAAACGCTACAACCAACCAGTGCTATCTTTACATTCTATGACAATGTGGTGAGAAAGTTTTTCTGCAGCTGCTATGATTTCTACCTCATGCACCTTCACTTTCACTGAAAGTTATTGTATGTAGCTTCCTCAAGGATCTTATTACGAGGAACTTTCATATACTTACTAGGATGTAAAATTCATTTTCTATACTTAGTATTAATTACAGTAAATCTAATGGCGTATTGTTTTAGTCTGTGCTTACACATACGAATATCGCTTACTGCTTGATTTTTCACGCTATACCCCTCACAAATGCGGGAGGCAGAAGCACCAGATTCTAATTTCTTATTGAGCTCTAATTTCTGGCCACTACTAAGATTGACACGCTTTTTTTCACCCCTATCCTTATATTGGGGTAGCATAATGATGGCACTGATCAGAAAAACAGCGAAAAAACAACAACAAATAATCGCCGGATAAACATTATGCCTAGGAGGGAGATTAAACTGTATCCAGTGATGGGGCCGCAGTTCTAGAGATCTGTGGTTGTAGAGAGCTTGGAGCCACTGCTTAGCCTTCATTGCTCCCAGGTCCGCTCTGACATTGAGCGGTGGCTCCTGCAAGAGTCTCTACCTAGGGTTATTAGGCAAACCGTGCCAGGCGGGAATTCTTAGCAAATACAGGATCGTCAACAGTTATCCAGGCGGATTAGCGAACTCATGTCCACCAACAGCTGTATGAGTGAAGGAATGATCTGTAGAGATTGGTGTCTCTTGGTTGGCTTGGAGGAAATGCATCACTTAAACCCTGTAAAACCCTAATGGACACCACCAGCCACTCTACGTCCTCAGTATGCGTATGAGTATCCATGTCATATGGGCTCGAGGTATCCCAGTCTTTTGACAAAGGCGGATGAGTATGCATTCTACCAACGGCATTTCGAAGTGGATTCTCTGACCCTAGCCATAGTTGTGTGCCCAATATTCCTTAACTCAGCCACTTCCGGTTTAAGGAGGGTACAGTCCTACCTTTCTCTCTCTCTCTCTTAATTGCAATCCCAATATGTGCTCTGTAGGCAGGGCGATTGGATGAATGATGGCAGCAAATTTTCCTTTTAGGGGACCATTTCTACTGTCAGGTCCTCCTTGGAGTTAGCGACTTGGGGCTATACCTTAACGAGTGCCTTACCTAAGAGCAGCGGTTCCCCAGCTAGACCTTTTTTTTCTTTCGCTTTTTCTTGTCTTTTATAGTTTTTTATTCACTCATCTTGTAAATTATTTTGTTGTTTTTACATTTCTTTGGTTGGCATTTTTATAGTTTATTGACCATAATTCTGGCTTAATTTTGTTAAGGGCTAAAGATATTCATCCCAATCATGGCCCTCACAATGAGTATTGTAGAGTCCTCTATTCTAATATTAGGGGACTGAAATGAGCTTTCGGTGGTTTTCACCATGTACGATATAGTTTTTTGATCTGAGACCTTAGTTTCTGATTTTAGGCATCTGTCTGATCTTCTCATTCCAAATTTTAATACCCTTTTCCTACAGGACGCAATTTTATTCCTATAGCTCAGAGGATGTGTGTCTACATACGTTCCTCATTAAATGCTTAGAGGAGGGCTGGATTTGAGTGTGGCTGTCATGAAATGATCCTCATTCGTATATGTGGTCGTTTTAACAATTATTATATATCCGCTTTATATAGGAACCCTGACCTGGATGATAGTATTTTTAATTTCCTTTTACCTGCTATGGCTTAAATCCAGGAATCTGACTCTAAGGCTGTTTTTTTTTTATTTTTAGTGATTTTAATGCTCAAAACCAGGAATGGCTGAATTTCATTTCTGCGACGAACCAGCATGATCGGGCTGCCTTAGACTTCTGTAATCTTGCTGGATGTGAGCAGCTGGTTCGTGATCCGACTCACATTTCTATAAATTGGATGTATCTTCTTTTTAAAGATGTTTCCACCGTTGTTGATTTACTGGTTGTTCCGCTCCTATATAAGAGCAATCACTCTGAACTCAATTTTAAGATTCAAACCAACTTTTACCACCAGATGAGTCCATTAGTCGAGTGATCTCTTAGAAATCTCGTGTCAAGTGGACTGGCATGGCCTGGCCTGGTCTGGCCTGGCAATATCTGTTAGAGCGATATGTATAGATCCTATTGTCCCTTAACTGCACTTAATGAAATTCTTATTTCCATAAGTGAGAGAAGAATTCCACGTAGAACTATTCGGAATGATCGTAACGACAAGGCGTGGCTCAACGAAGACTGCCGATTGGCCAGCGGAATAAGCAGCTTGGATTTTCCATTGTTCTTGTTTGCGCTTCCCAGAATCTTGCAACTACTACGTGAAGCTCAGGTCACACGCATAGCGTACTTATAGTGAAGCTCAAAGAGCCCATAATGATCCTCTCAAAGATATTTTAACTAGTACTTTTAAGCCGCACTTTTGGTTGTCTGTTCGGTGTTGACTCTATCCTTCATCCTTTATCGTGTGCTGGCGGCTCTTTATGTCATGGCTTTAAGGATAAAGATGATCTACTTGCCTTAATTTTTAATAAAAAAATATACCAATGTGGTAGTGTACTTGTAGCAGTAGTCTTTTGACAGCGAAATTATAAGATTTAATAGGCCCAGCGAGAGACTTCACTAATAGATGCCCGGGGAATGGATCAGTAGTAAAAATGTACAGAATCAATCACTCCCTCCTCTCTTCCATCCGTGGTGATGTAAGCCGGGTGAAGTTTACTGTCCGCAAGCATGTCGAGTCGTTTTTTCTTGCCCGGTTGGAGTAGTCCAATTTAAAGAATGAAGTTATATGTTTGCTGCCTCATTTACTAATCCCTCTCTCTCGACCAGAATACGAAAACAACTTCAGTGAACCCAGCTTATCTAATATAAAACCTTCAATAAGTCAACCTATCTGGTATTTAAGCCAGCGGTCAAACGAATTCCCCTAGGCATCAAACCCTACTACCAGAACGATCGGCGCCCCTATACTCATGACTGTGCTAATAACTTCGACCTCCTTCAACTGCTTACACTTCTTTTGGCAGAACAAGTGAAGGTGACGAAGATATGTTCACATCAAGCTATTGACAAGCAGGACTAGGTGATAAGGAAGTCGCAAACGAGGACGCCAACCGCAAGCTTACTCTCTGCCTAAAGAGAAGTAGGCCTCGCAAACTCCGGCGCCACTGACATCGTCCAAGCGACCATTAGGATGGTAAGAGGATCATATCTTTTTTACTAACCGGACAGAGCAACCAATCTTTTTTTTATTCTAGTAAAGATCATTGTATTGCACCGATTTATTATAATAAAGAAGAAAAAGACCCCAAAGGTTAACCTGATTGGGATTACATGGTTTGAAGTAAAGAATCCCAGGATTACTACCACTTTAAAAAGTTCATGTGTTGCAACCAATCGCCTTTTATTATTGGATCCGGTAAAGGTCATTGTATTGCACCAATTTATTGTAATAAAGAAAAAAAAGACCCCACAGGTTGACCTGATTTGGCATCAATGGTTTGAAGTTAAGAATCTCAGGATTACTGCCACTTTAACAAGTCCTTGTGTTCCAACCAATCTTTTTTTTATTTTTGTGAAGGTCATTTTATTGCATCGATTTATTATGATAAAGAAGAAAAAGACTCCAAAGGTTAACCTGATTGGGATCCCTATTTATTATAATAAAGGAGGAAGACAAAGCAAATGTTCGTATCGAGGCTATGTATATATGTACTGTATCATAATTATAGCTCTGTATAGTAGTAGACCAGCGAATGAGACCCCATTGTAAGATAAAAGACAAAGTGTGTATTTGGTAGAACATGGCGTAATGAATGAGCCCGTGTTATATGCGTATGAAAACAAATGCTTTGTACCTATATTAAAATGCTGTTAGACATTAGATCTTCCTTAAGTATGTACTTAAAAAGGTATCTTTCTATGTATTTGTAATGCATTATTCTATTAACTGGTAGAGGAGTCCTGTACCGGTAGGCTTCTGGCACCGAAATTGTAAGATTTAATAGACCCAGCAATAAAGCCACAATTGGAGGCTCGGGGAATGTATCAAATCCTGTAAGGCTATTTAGTAAATTAAAGAAAAAATATGCCACTAAAAATAAGTAGGAAAGGAAACAAATATATATATATATATATATATATATATATATATATATATATATATATATATATATATATATATATATATATATTGTGATAGAACGTGTTGAAGCTGCGTTTAATTTCAACTCCTACCCCGTATTATTTAAAACCACGATGCTGCCCACGTGCATCTTCGATTCGAGGCTTGGAGTCTTATCTCAGCTACCGGATGCCAATGTTTAAACAAGGAGGTTATCGTCCCCCCGTTCGCCCCCATACGCCGACCTCGCCAGATCGAGTTAGGCTTATGAACAGATAAGGCATTGTTCCCCGGCCCGGCTGTGCGTTCCCTCCAAGCTTCCACTCCATTTTCCCCCACGCCAAGGAGATGTCCTGGCTATTTATATGGAAACTTTACCACTAAGATCAGATTGGAGATCCAGATTTTCGTCGCGAAACATCACCACGACCCTCTCTTCCTTTGTGCGCCAAGGGACCTCGACCTCGAGATTCACCATCACTTGTCCAGAAGGAGGACAATATTCCTTGAGTGCCAAAGGTTCGAGCCTTTCGTGACGCCAAGTCCCCAAGGCATCCCCCCCTGTTGTTCAAGGGAGAACAGCATTAGAACAGCCATTGTTCGTTTTGAGCCCTTCGCCAAGAAACGGTTCTCTTCCCTCCCTGTTGTTCAAGGGAGAACAGCATTAGAACAGCCATTGTTCGTTTTGAGCCCTTCGCCAAGAAACGGTTCTCATACCCCCCCCTGTTGTTCAAAGGAGAACAACATTAGAACAGCCATTGTTCTTGAGCCCGTAGACAAGAGACGGTTCTCATTCCCCCCCTTTGTTCAGAAGAGAACAAAGTAGAACAGCCATTGTTCTTTAAACCGTTCGTCGAGTAACGGTTCTCCTTTCCAAGACGCCTCGTCAGGATCCTTTTACCCCCCCCCCCCTCGGCTGGAACTCGCCAGCGGACCGAATATTCCTTCAAGTACCTTCCACTGCACCCTAATGAAAAGTTACGTAAGCCAAACGTCACCTTTTGAGTATTGATCCCTTTTGTCAATTCTATCCTGTGCTTTAAATTGTTTATCGAACCATCCCATCTCTTTAACTCTATATTTGTTTTACCTTTTTTTAATCCTTTAAATCCTCGGATTAGCCCGAGTCTCCACGACCCTTTCCATTCTGTTTATGTCAATATTTTCCGTTTTTGTGTATTGTTTATAGTTATTATTAATAAAACTCTATTTTATTAATGATAGCAATATTATTATCCTTGAGCTCAGTTCCACTTCTTAAGCATATCGAAGATACATAATATCGGCCGCCAGACAGTAAACGCACTCTAAAGATAATTAAGGAAGTTCCCTCAACGAATAGTGTAATATATGGTATCGTCGGGAGTCATTCTACGACATATATATATATATATATATATATATATATATATATATATATATATATATATATGTGTGTGTGTTTGTGTGTGTGTAAATGTACGTTAGTTAATGTAGGGCAAGCAATTCGTCGCGCTATCAAAGGGTTAACACCTGAGTAAACATATACACACGAACAAACAAAAGTGGTTTCAAAGTTAAGTTTGGGAGGCAGGTGTGGACTGAAACAGGGTAGCAATGGTCATTGTTTAATTAACAACGGCCATTCTTTGCATGGCGAAGTACTGCCAAAATCCAGTCGTGCCTTAGTATTTGGACCCCAAACGAATCTCTATCTCTTAATTAGGAGTGGGATAGGCTCCACCCAAAGTAAAAATTTAGTCATAATTAATAACAATATTTCTTAATCAGTCTAAAAATTGGGAGTGTCAAGAGTGTCATGGTCACTTTGACTGTGACTAATATATGGGTTATCCTGATGAGGAAGAAGTGAATAATATGTAGCATTTCTAATCGGCAACCAGAGAATTCAGGGTGTATTGATTCATTGTTATTGTTTATAATTATCACGGTTTTGTGCTTAGAGGCTACAATTCGATTTTGCGCAATAAATTTTTCTAGAGTCGTTATGCATCACTGTATTAATTTGGGGCTGGTGCGCTTTTATCAAGATATAATTTGGGTAACTTTTTAATGGATATTTGGTGATAGTGGTTGCGGAATATGGTAAAATAGTAGCAGTAGGGCGATACTACTTATAAGGACCATACTATGGAGTGGTGGTATGTGAGATTTATGTGCTTAGTGTTTAATTTGTCCTTGTCAGCCAAATATGAGTTTGTTTACCTTTGTCCCGCTGTTCGTGTGGTTTGTGTTTAGGATTTTTGTGCAATAATATGATTTAGGTCAAATGTCGAAATTTTCATGTCGACTGAGGCGAAGATTGTGTATGAAGAAGTGGATATCCGTTGAAACCATCTGCAAGGATATGTGTAAGGATGATAGGAGAGTTGTAGTTGGCAGAGATTATTCTAATTCGTATGTATTTGTGGGAGGGATATATCTGAATATATTCTTGTCCTTATGTGCCTTTCAAAAGTTGAAGTTAAAGTACACAGTAGTGATATGGGACGTTATGAGCTTAGTTTAGTTTCTGTGATGGCGCTTTTATGGGTATTTTAGGTTAAGTTATAAGTAAAGAGATGTAGTATTTTGTCAGAGCCTGTGGTTTTAGTGTATTTGAAATATTTCATCGATAAATGAACGTTTTTGTGTCATTTGTTGTTATCGACTTTATTTGTCTTTTTCTTTCTATCGATTTATCTGTTTTGTCTATATTTAGGTAGAAAGTTCGTGTTAGAGTATAGTGCTTAAGTAGGACAATTTTCTTTACATCACTTAGTTTTTCTTCTATGCGACTGGGAATTGACTGCGATGTAAAAAAAATTTTCATTAGGGTTAAATATAGTTGCGTTAAGCCCCTTTTGGTGGCTCCATTTTTTTGTTTATTTTATTAAATTAGGGACAGTATTTTTCATGTATTTTGGTCATATTTGACGACTGCCTACAATGTAATAAACCGCTGTAAAAAGCGAAAGAATACAAGAAAAATAGACAAGATAAGGCACCCTAGCACTCCCCTAACAAAAAAGAGAAACAAATAAAATGGAGTAGGCCAACTTCTCCTAGAAAGTTCATGAGCTCACACATCTGTGTGCACTAATCGGTCCGGAACACCATAGGAAAAGTGGTAGCCGTCCTGCTCGTTCCGGTACTGGGGCATGTAACGTGCGCGAATATCCGCCAAATTTGGACATTTATAAAGAATTCTCCGACAGTCTGGAGCAAACGCAGTCGTCACAGTGAAGTGCAAGGGAGCGCCCCTTCAAATTGCGGCGCATCCCTGAGTGTGGCCTTCTTTGAGAGGCCAGGAAACGCTCTGAAGCTGCCTAGGCGTTGATAATTCAGTCAGGGAATAGTCTCGTCGCGATAAAAGCCAAATTTAAGCTGTTATTGGACGTCTTCCATTTTAATTGCCAGGGAAACTGGAGGAGGAACAGATTACTGCTATGGAGCCAGTCTAAGGAAGATCGAAATGTTGGTCTGCTTGTCTAATCTTAATGGTCTTGCTTTCTTTCACCCTCATTGGACGCTCAGTCCGTGCAGTTTCTACGGGTCTAGGAAACCAGCAGAAAATAATCTCAACATCAGCCTGGCTCGAGGCCACTGTGGCGCCAGGAATACCAGCAATACGGAGCTGTGGAGATTCCAATGCCTTAATAGCTAACAGGCCGCTTTGTGAGTCACTATTGATGAAGATAGGGTCTTTGATATGCGTACACCAGTTATCTCCTATACCGAGTGCTGTATTACAAGTAGCTTGGCAGTGAAGATGAACGCAGCGCCTGTTATATCCTCCTGCTTTAAAATAAATACGATTTTGTCTTGGACGCCGCCCTTGTCTTCGTACTTGAAGCAATCCTCTTACACTGGCACAAATCCATGGTGAAACGAAGTATGCACTGATAAGCTCAAAAACATCTTCTTCCAGGCATTGGCTAATCGTTGGGAGCAGAGGGTGGTGGCAAATAGTCAAAGATTGTGCCATCTAGGCTGGGGGGCTTGGAAAACTAGAGGTGCCATCAGCTCCCAGAACTACACTGAGCTCTCGAAAGAGGTTCCTAGCCTTGAGAATCCGTAGGTCTAGGGTATGACTGACGTCATTTGTTAGCATAGACACAATGAATATCTGCATTTTATGATATACGAGCCGTTAGAAACTAAGGAAGCTGCAAGAGCCAGCACATAGGCCAAATATTTGGCGCATAGTAAGTGACATCTCTCAAGCATGGAAAAGCAGACTCTCAATAAGAGAGACTCAAAAGGCACCCATGGCCAGGCGGAGACCGTTTAAGTGAATTGTGTCCACCTTGTGCAATTTACACTCTGCAACAGATGCGTAAACCTCGCAGCAGTATTCAAGCTTTAATCGAATAAAGGATCGATGGAAAAGGAAACCATTAGCTTTATCAGCACTTAGCCGCTATTCATTACGAAATAAAGAATGTTCATCACGTGTGTATGAGAGTCCATAATTTTGAGAATATGGCCATGTCAGTTTAGACATTGGGTAAAAAAAGACAAATAAAAGGAAGCGAATGCACCACTTCCATTCAAATAACTTTCGGAAAAATTCCCGGTTATGGTTGAGTGATGGAGGCAAAAAAAGATGCACTACCTTTGTCATGGCCAAAGAAAATAGAAACTTATGCGCTTCACCATGAAAAAGAGATACGGTTCAATGTCTTTTGCATTCGACGCTCTAGAGTTGGCATCTTGGCTGTACTAAAACTGATAAAAGATCGTCTACGTAGAATGTAACGAGAGTATTTTCGGGCTGCACTGAGGTAATGTCATTGATCCTCACGGCAAAGAGGACACTTTCCCTCATGACGCATTTTCTTGCCTTATTGGGCCTTACGCGTAATCGAAGATCTCGCAGAAAAAAACGGAGGCGTCTCCTCTCTCCTATCGCAACCAGCAGTGAATGTTAGCAAAGCAGCATCCCGTCCAAAGTGGTAGCAGTAGTAATATCTTTGCTGCAGTAGCTCAAATGCCTTGACATGGCAGCGATGATAACAGGAACGCACAGACTCAGGGAGCTTGTAAAGATCGAACGTGACTAAGAGTGTAGGGCTGGGACCTCCTCCCATATTTTGTCACCGCACATTCGAACTTGAACGCTCCTTGGTCGCCCAGTTCTTCGGAAATGCTTTCTACAAAGTAGTCAACGAGTTCTCTCGTATAAACCCGCTTCAAGAAATTCATGATAAACTCGGTGTCACCTCTACAGGCTAGCCTTTGATTTTGGTCTGTTATAAAGTGGAAGGGCACGCACCTCCCCGAAATTTATTAAATGTCGCAAAGAACTCATTTTACCTTGAGGCTAAATTTTAAAAAAGTATAAAATTCTGCAAATGTTTACAGTCACGATGACATGGTCAGAAGTCGTTATTTGCATTTTCCTAGGATTCCTTCCTGTCTGTTTCTCTGAACTCTTTTGTACATTGATTTACTCAGAGTTATCCATCTTCTTGTACTTTAGTGTTAAGAATTACAAGACACTCTGATTTTTCAAATATGACCCATAGAAATATAAATTCACCTGAAAATATAAAATTTCTCAGAAACGAGTAATCTTAATTTACATCTTTACGTTTGCTAGGTTCTTCTATCTATGGTAAAATAAAGGATTTTGTACTAAACATTCATTACCTACCTAACCTAAATACATTAACGTATCAAACGTAGCCCCGTTCTATATAATGCTCTAAGCTTTCGGGAGACAAATTCCTACTAAGTACAGATGTAATGATAAGAGAGAATTCTAGAAATTCGGAAACACAAAGTGTAGAGTGCTTTTTACAAATATTTTATATTTGTAGACTTATCATTATTTATATTCTTGTTTTGCGTATTATTTCCCGATTTATTGAATTTTGTGAATAAAAGTAAAATAAATTCATTAAAAAGAACACCCGTTTGAAAATATGATGGAAAATGTAGAGCAATCGATTATACACTGTGGAACAATGTATTTGGTGAATTGACAAAAGTACATTTCGCTACCTAATTCGAACATACTGAATTCAAATCTGAAATCAGATTGTCTCTAAATGCTACAGATTTTTAGTAATATCAATAACTAATATTATACAATAATTTTCACTTTATCACGCCTATCATCATGCCCTGAAGTAATTTTAAATCATCCTTTTGCGTTATTTATAGTAAAGCAGGTTTTTTTGCATAAACATTTTATTGCATATGAAAAGAAACTTGAATTACACATTAGGATTACAATTACTGTAATCAAATAAATGTTAATTTATTAATAACCGTACATCAGACTGGAGGATCCCTTCTTGATTTCAATCTTTCTCTTGTTGGTCTTCTCTGGATTATCTCTTCTAATCGTCCAGCAATAGTCTGCCATCATGTGTCTATCCCAGTCACCTCGGTAGCGCTCTTCCATCGTCATAAACCTTGATGGAAGCGTTTCCCTTGTTCGGGATTCGGTCGTGGTGACTATTTATGAAATGCAGCTTCACACTCATGTTGCCTCCCAGACCACGATATGCTAAGAGCATATGAGTAACCAGATCCTTGTAGTTATGCGTTTTTTTGTTTCCCAAGAAGTTACGAACAATGGCAGAAAATGAGAGCCAGGCTGCCTTATCTTTTTCATTCATGGTGTTCACGAATATAGAATCACTCAGAAGTCTTCGGATTTGGAGAGCATCAAATACTTCCACTTTTATTTTTTCGTATGACAAAGCAGGAAACGCCTATACTATGTACTGAAAACAATCATCGTAAGTGTTCAACGCCTTGACATACTGCTTCATCAACCACAGTTTGAGATGAAGTGGAGGGAAAACGATCTTCACACGACTTACGATTGGCTCATTAACAATGTTTGGCATTCCTGCTTCCAAAGTTTCCCGAACTGACCAATCCTTTTGGGACCAGTGTTTGTCACGGGCTCGACTGTCCTACATAGAGATATAGCTTAGAAACTTTGTATATCCCTTCTGCTGACCAAGGTCTACACATATTATCCAATTGTGTTCATGGTACTTATAATTTACAACAAAGCTACTTGCTCAACCACTCCTTGATGAATCACAGCCTCGGTATGTGTACGGATGAAAGTTTATCATTGTTTAAGCCATCCACAACAGACAGAATGCTGGGGTTTGGGCAAAAAATAAATAGAAGATTAGAGTTAAACAGCTGACATTATTCAGGAGACACTAGCTTTAGTGATGGTCTGGGCAGATGTAATAAGAACGGACCCCAAAACACCTTTCAATTCTATTGAATGGAATTGAGAATGTAACCGGACATAATCCCCATTAACAGAATAAAATGTTAAAAGTTGATGCCAGGAAAATTTTAAAGGGTTTTGGTCCAATGAACTTTAGCTTCCCAGTTGGCCAGATTTGCACTCCATGGCCTTTAGATTTAGGGCGATGCTTGGCCAGTACCCTTAAGTACTACTTCATGCTCACGTTGTAGCGAGACTTCGTGGTGCCATCGACACAAAAGGAGATACAAAGTAATATTATTTACACTATCTTGTATTATACATTTGTTTCTTTCATTTTAGTGTAAGCATTATTTAATATTACATCGCGTTCTTAAAGTAATTGAATAAATATCAGTCTACACATCATGTTTCCACCCGATATTTATTAAGAGGCGAAATGTAGGGTGCAAAGTTCCAGTCAATCTTTCAATAATTCTTTAGTAATTCCACCCCTAAATAAAGGACAAAAAAATTCCAGGTAAATCCTTACAATCTCTACTTCACTTTGATGCACGCATAGGGAATTAAGATATTTCCCAGGATCTCTTTATATATGTACTCAGGTCTATAAAGCTTCTACACATACAACGCTTTCTTCCTCGCGGTCTTGCATCCACAACACTTTGTCTACTTTCATTCTAAAGGCAGAGAGTTGACTTCTGTGTTTCACGCTTCCATTGGGGCGTGAGGCTGCCATCTTTTTTCGACAAAGCCTTTTTATTCTTTCACTCGAAGAAAAACAATCTCTTATGAGATAAAACTTTTCCTGTTAGAATAAAAATTTTCTTCCTGGTGGTTAAGTTGCCCCAGACAACTAACTGCTGGCAATAATTCACTGTCGTCATCTGAGTAATTCTCCTGCTGTCTGTCATCTCGGCGACGGAGCATCATTCTGGCCGAGGCAACATTCCTTCTGCTATAAATACAATTTCATCGACTTGAAAATAAATTTCAAAGATACGAATGACTACAATCTTTTCATTATGTGGGGTTAAACTAATGGGTTTTCTGACGAAATGATGTACATTTGTGTGTTTGTTCCCATCTTTTTACTGAGTGCATTCGGTTAAAATTCCCATGTACATCGAATGTGTTTTTCATATAAAATATAAAAAAATATCTTCTAATATATAATTGTTAGGAAATAACCTCCCACAATTTCGATTACGGTATTTCGATCGCTAAAGTGAAATATGAGCATAAAAAGAGAGTGAGGGCCTTCGCGCAGATACCAACTTTAGCCCCTCAAATTAACAGACATCAGCGTGATTGACAAAAGAATTAATCCAATTATTAGTTAACATTCGAAGTAGTTGAAAATAAAAAGAGTATTCATGAAAATGCTTTCCACAGAATATTGTTCAAAAAATCATTTGGTGGTAAAATCATTTAGAAAATTTGCCAAACAAAGATTGGAATTTTATTGACCCAGATTTTTTCCAATTCCTAAAACCCTTAAGGTTAGAGTTTATATTGTTTGAGTACCATAGAAGATGCATTTACCTACTACTAATTCTTGATGAATTCATAATATACTTTCTGAAAATGGCCCAATAGGTTGAGGCACTGCGATTTTAAAAAAATTAGGATTTTTTTAGAATATAGGAAACTATAAAATAAAATTTAAAAAATTAAAAGCCGTATAATAAATAATGTTGGGTGAAACTTCAGAAGCTTAACGCCGTATTCTTAGTATTAAAAGCAGTACTAATGGTGTTGTTAAGCATTGTATGCCTCATATATGGTTTCGGTTTCGCGCAGAGGGTACATATTAATACTAAAAATACGTTGTATGTGTTCCGAAGTTTCACCGAAACCAATTCGAAAGCCAAGCATTTGGTTGAAATCACTGTTGCCAATTTTTGAATTCAGGTTTTCTTTAAACATCGAAAGTGGATTTATTTTAATTTCATTTTCACGCCCAACAAGGTGGAGTATTTTAAAAAATATGTACTTTTCGCGCCGAACAGAAACCATATTAGTACTGTTTTTGATAATATCAGGGTCTGCTGACTAAAGTCGCGTGCTCTCATTTATTCTGATTTATGACCGTACGCCCTTAAAAACTTTTTTAAAATTCATGGACTAACCTCGCGAAGATCTTGGCAATTATATCATTCGAAAGAGGGTTTCAAATTTCGTTAGAATCGGCAGAATAGCTATGAGGTTATTGCCAAATAATTCACAAGCTCACCTTGGTAGGACTTTGCCAATTATATCATTCGAAAGAGAATGTAAAACAACATAAGGGTTTAAAGTTCGTTAAAATTAACTAAATAGTTATTATGTTATTGCTAAAACAAAATAATTCATGGGCTAACTTTGGGAGGACCT
Organism: Ceratothoa steindachneri; assembly: GCA_963969495.1. Taxonomy (NCBI): domain Eukaryota; kingdom Metazoa; phylum Arthropoda; class Malacostraca; order Isopoda; family Cymothoidae; genus Ceratothoa; species Ceratothoa steindachneri. The sequence continues at coordinate 86,201,054 of OZ018326.1, forward strand.
TTCACTTATATTATTCCAAAGAGAATGTAACACAATATAAGGGTTTCAAATTTTGAAAACAATTGGACGAACTTTTATAATGTTGTTACCAAAACAAAATAATATTGATTTTCTTTAATATTAAATTCCGACAAATCAGTAATATATTTAATTATTGGCATTATTTTTTGAAAGAAATCATTACAGAATAATATTTTACTTTAATTCTCGAAATAAATAGCACCGTAATAGATAAGCTTCTTTATTCAACGCAAAAATTAAATATTTTAGCTATTTTGAGAAACACCTCAGACCAAAATTATAAAGAATCTGAGTCCAGAATTACGAAAGCCAAAATTTTGAAACACCAAAAGGAAAAAAACACAACCAGCCTACCTAAGTAGCCATTGGCTTCCCATTTTCAAAAAAAAACACCGTCTGTGCTACCCCCTTTAATAATCTGGAGGAGATCTGTAAAATTAAATGCATGTGGCTATTTAATAACAAAAGATAACTACTTAACCTATCCTAAGAGGCGAAACGATTAAAGCTGATATCAGAGACCGTGAACATCGACCTGTTTGGGAATAGCTTCGTGCAATTGCTTATTTTCTGGCCTTCCATTCACTTTTTTTCGATCTCTGACTATTTTGAAACTTTTCCTTTTGAATTTGAAACAAATGCAGCTTCTTTACATTTTTTAAAATATAGAACCTACTTTTTGTCAAGGTTGGTAAAGGTAGAATCTTGGAAATATTCTAAAATATACGAATAAAATTAGTAGGTGGTTTACCCCCGATCTGTACCATTTTCAAAAGCCTCTTTTTTCTCAATTTGATCGTACTGATTAACGTGGGATCCAAACCAAGGGTATCGACGGCGAATGGCAGAGGCCGTGATGTCGACCTAAATTGAAACTACATCCGGTGACCAAAGACACCCAATTTGGATTAATTTCGCTCTAATAGGAAGCGGTGTTTCCACTCGAAAAAATCATAGCTCATTAAAAATATAACTTAAACTAAATAATCTACAGTACGCCATATACATATTTTTCTTTAAAAAAATTAAGCGCAGCAAATCACAGCAGTTATATATACATATATGTAGAGAAAACTAAAATAAATCGCATTTTTAAGGATTCTTTTCACTCTGAATGTGACGCAGCGCCGTCATGGGAATTTATTTGTCTGTATCTCTGCCATATAAAACTTATCTATTTTAGATTTATGTCTTTTGGAGTTTGAATATTCGGGTGATAAATTTAAGTGTTTCTGGATTTATTCTTTCGGGAATTCAATTTCTGCGTTTTGGAGTTCGGCTTATTTGGGAAAGGAATTTATGTTTTGGGAGCTTATGTATTCAGGAATTAAATATTTATTTTGCCATAACCCTATGTAGAACAATGAAGTTATCCCTAATTATCGGTACCTTTATTCTAAACAGATATATTTTGATAAAGCATAATTAAAACTTCTTAATGCTATAAATTGGTTATATATTTACTCTAGAACTTTCGCTCCTTTAATAAAAAATATTATTTTGATCTCGATTGTTCTTGTGGTTTATAAATTAAGTTTCTCTTATCTGAATATATGATTTCGATCAAAATATTTACTATCTTTTCTTTCGCTTAATTTAACTTAATATTTCTTTACAAAAAAATCCGACCTAATGATAATAAAGATATTAAGTTGAATACATCGTTTGTTACTTTTCAGCTTTATTTAGTCTAATTTTTACAATGAAATTGGTTACAGATTTAATCTATCCCTCCTCCCCTTCCCCCTCCTTCCCAACTTTATAAAACCATAAGTATTTTTTTTAAATAATAAGAGTGAAATTGGAATATACATATTATAGAGCATTTTTCCTCGAGAGGATGCTTATAGATACTAGAAAGAGACCAATATTTATTTTCTTCTCTTTCCCCAAAGTATATCTGGTAAGTGTTAGCTTGTTTTACTTACTTGATTTGTGGTTCCATGGTTCTCATCTGTCAACTTTTAAAATGGATGAAACATGTCGTTTGTTCTCCAGATTTCTCGTTTAGAAGTAATAGAAAAAGGTGTTTTTAGAGGGGTGAGGGAACTGCAGCATAGGATGAAATGGAATGTAGTTTCGGGTTTCTAAAAACCTGCAACTTGGTAAGACTGGTTGGCATGGCCGTCATTTTTCTATTATTCTATTTTTGTGACGAAAAGTAGTGTCTTGACCGTAGACGCACCAAAAGCACTCATTCGGTGATACAGAGGCAATATGGATGGGAGAATGTTTTTGTGTTTTAAATAGGCCCATATAAACTGCTTTTTAAATACCATACAACTGAAGTGGGTGAATGTTTTAACCTGTGTTCTGCTTGATTGTGCTTGGTGAGAGGCTAGATAATATTACCTTACCTTTTTTAAGTTCATTCTACATCTAATTAAATCGTACAAAAATAGAAGTTGCTTAATTTTATAAGTTTATATAAATATTAATTGAAACTAAGCTTTAATTACAGAATAATAGCTAAATTTGATCGCGGTAAAAAGAAATGAAAATTTTGGCAGGTCGAAAATGATTCAGTTCACGGCTGTTAGGAACACTTTAGTTCGTATCAAGACTCAGCAAGGTTGCAAAAACTAGGTATATAGGTGGAAGTACGATGAAAACATGTAGATAATAAAATAAAACCATCGAAATGGTGCGGGATGAAAAATTGCGAAGATACTTCTGGTGAAATTAGTTAATTTGAGATTTTCAAATGGCGTGTGTTATGATTATCAGAAGCTACTCGAATAGATAGTGTTATCCTTATCCCAATTGCACCATCTACATAACGAAATTAATAGAGGCCCAATTATTGGGTCTGAAGATTGACAGCGATGACATGTTGATCAAGTAAGTAAACAGTTGCTGATTCTTGGCCGTATTAATAGGTGTTCCATAACCTCGATGTTTATCACTGGCATATATCAAGAGGATAAGTTGTATGTCATTTGCTGTGGTTTATTTCTTCACCTGCGGCAACCAGGTAACCCCAAAGACTAAATTTAATTTAGTTCTTTGTCTTCCTCTCTATCTTACGAGGGGAAGGCCTTTAAGGGTGCGAAAATGTATGAGAGAAAATCCCTTCCAACTTGATAAAATAAATAGCCTATAAAATTATTAACCGGAGAACGGACTAAAGCCTGTCGTGAGGCTAGAGTATTGGCGTTCAAATCCAATGGTACCTCATTCGAAACTCAAGAGTCCCAAACTTTTAAGAAGATCGCCCAAGAAAGAAAACGGCCAACTTAAAGAAAAAAAACGAAATTCAGTCAAGAAGAAGAATATGGATTCGAGGAATACTACCTGCATCAAGGAAACCAAGTTAAAAGCAAGAATAATTTTGATAAATAAATAAATGTGGATAAGATGGATATGCCCTCCACCATAACTGGTGACCCCCAACGGCCGAACAATCTTCAGATTTTCGTTAAAACTGCACCTGCTCTCCTACTAAAGATTTAAGAAAAGTTGCTGCTGGGAACTTCTGAGACCCAGGAAGGAGAAGCCATTACTCATTGATTAGAGACAAGACTTCGTTCGCTCTGCTCAATCCCACTGAATTAGCTCCACTCATCCCGCAGAATGGATGTCGTAGGAGGGAGAGCTACTACTCCTCGATTTAAATAGCCGATAAAATTACCAACCAGAGAATGGACTAAAGCCGGTCGTGAGGCTAGAGTATTGGCGTTCAAATCCAATGTACCGCGTTCCAAACTCAAGAGTCTCCAAACTTTTAAGAAGATCGCCCAAGAAAGAAAACGGAAGAAAACGCTTGAAGGACTAACTCATCAAGAATCAAGAATAAATCATCAACCGAAGATAAAATGAAAATGCACCAAGAAAGAAAAACGAAGATTAAGGACCAACCCAACCAAGAAGATTACGGAAGTCAAGAAAAAGTAAAGACAAATGTTTAAACGGCCGACTTAAAGAAATAAGGAATTTCAGCCAAAGAAGAAGAAAATGCATCGAGGAAACCAAGATGACAGCAAAGAGTTAGTACAGACAGCAAAGAGTTAGTTCAGACAGCAAAGAGTTAGTATAGATGGAGTTAAATCTGAGTGGGTGGGGTGTTAGCAGTGGAGTTCCGCAAGGATCTATTTTTCTCCCTTGCTATTCTTAATTTATATTAATGATCTTGACATAGGTATAAGTAGTAACATGAGTAAATTTGCTGATGATACTAAGCTAAGTAGGGCCATTAGGGCTGATTCTGATGCTGTTGTAATGCAGGAGGAATTGAACATTCTGTCCAATTGGGCCGAGAAATGGCAAATGAAGTTTAACATAGACAAATGTAGTGTACTTAGTATAGGTAGAAATAATCCATTGAATAGTTATAAATTAAATGGGAGAATTTTAGGGAGGACCGATTGTGAGAGGGACTTGGGTATTTTGGTAAGTTCAGACTTTCGTCCTAGAAACCAATGCCTAAATGCTAAAAATAAAGCTAATAGGATATTGGGATTCATTAGGAGGAGTATAAGCAATAAGAGTGCTGAAGTCATTCTAAAACTGTATCTGGCGCTAGTTAGGCCTCACCTAAACTATGCAGTACAATTTTGGTCACCATATTATAGGAAGGATATTGATTTGCTTGAGTCTGTGCAGAGAAGGATGACAAAGATGATTGGTGGGCTAAGGAACTTACCTTATGGTGAAAGGCTCAGAAAACTAAATCTACATACATTGGAAAGGAGAAAAGTCAGAGGGGAATTGATTGAAGTCTTCAAATGGGTAAAAGGATATAATAAAGGGAATCTGAGTAAGGTTCTTATACTTAGTGAACATGACAGGACACGTAGCAATGGGTTTAAGCTTGATAAGTATAGGTTTAGGAAGGAGATTGGGAGGAATTGGTTTACAAATCGTGTGGTAGATAAATGGAATAGGCTCACTAGACATGTGATAGAAGCCTCCTCTCTGGGTAGTTTTAAGAATAGATTAGATGAATATATTGATGAAGCTGCTAGATGGGACTGACTTTTTTTATGTACATATGTATATATTTTTCTAAGGAGTGGGGAGATTATATTTTGCGGTTGCATGAATGGACATAATCCTCTGGATGCATTTTATGTATATTGTAGATTAGATCTGACGAACTCCTGTAAAGGGTTACAATGTTGATGACTTTTCTCTGGTAAGAAATCTTTTGTGTGTTGACTGGAACAGGAGCTGCCAAGTGTAGGCCATGAATGGTCTTTTGCAGTCTCCTTCTTTTCTTATGTTCTTATGTAATAATATTGATAAATAAATAAAAATGGATAATAAGGATATTTCCCGTCCCCCCATAGGTCTTCCTCCAGCGACAAGTAAAAATCTTTTGTGTGTTGACTGGAACAGGAGCTGCCAAGTGTAGGCCATGAATGTTTTTTTGCAGTTTCCTTCTTTTCTTATGTTGTTATGTAATAATATTGATAAATAAATAAAAATGGATAATAAGGATATTTCCCGTCCCCCCATAGGTCTTCCTCCAGCGACAAGTAAAAATGTTTCGTTAGCCAAAACGAAAGTGACTCAAACCTGCTCACCCAATGGGGCCGGTAATAAATATCCTGGCTTCTCGCGTATGAAAAGACGTGTGCGAGTGGTAAATCATCTGAAGGTAGGGATTATTATTGATTGATCCAAACAGTGAAGAAAAATGCTTGAGTCGGCGGAGGGAATTGGAAAATAATTCAACCCCTTATGAGGGTGAATGCTGGCCAATAAATATCAAGATATTGTTACTTTTCAAGAAATCCATTGGATATACATATGTGAGCTTGTGTTGAATCTGACTTGCCCCTAGAGCAATGCTTCTTCTATAGGGCGAAAATGAGCTTAACTACTGCGTTTTCTGTAGTCACCAATGTGCTCCTGCAAATCTATACGACTGTTCCTTCTACGGTGTACTAAAGGATTACCCTCTAAAGCACTCTGAAAATTACGTTTGTTGTGTTTAATTATATTTAGTTTGTTATTTTATATATAGCGGCATGATACTATATTTGAGTATTTCGCGAGCAAGTTAAGTTTTTTTTCCCAAAGATTTTTTTTCAACACGAGAGCAGTGATGAAAAAAAAAGTCTTTTTTTTGGGTAGATTTATTTATTTTTGGCAGCTACTCGCTACCCATTGGCTCACATTTAATGCTGTTTGCATTTTTCTCTCTATATTTTTTTTACTTTTCTGCCTCGTTATTTTGTCTCAGTGAGATTGATTGTTTTGTTTTATAGTAAGTAACGTGAGTAATATAAAAGGGAAGAACCTGAGTCTACACATACACATACTCACTCGCGCATACAAACACAGACGAACACAAATACATGAGCATACATACATATGACATTTTATAATGAACCCAACCTCCCCCCCCCTATTAGTTTGTGTTCAAAATGTTCCCAGCGCCCTCCCTCACTAGCCTCTCCCCTACTAGGTTAGTGACCTTTTTTCGAGCAATGGTTAGGGTGTCTTAGGCGTAGTTTGAATATTCATGTATTTCCCCGTATTAGCATATCAGCGGAGTTGCCACTTAACTCTTTACTACTTCACTCCGCCAACGCGCTTGTTTTTAAACTCATTTGTCACTAAACCTCTGTGTGTGTCACACGTTATAAGATGATCCTCCATCCACACCGTGTCACATCTAGACTTAATAAATATTTTTGAAACAGAAGATGTGTGTGGATTGTATCATAAATTTAGCCCAGATTATTCATCTATGGTTGATTTATTCAATCATCTTCGTTATATTATTCATGAAGACCCAAATGATCGGGTTAAATTTCTGTATAGTGGGTCAATCCAACCACCTTTCAACTACAATACGGAAAAGAAGTACTTAAACATCTCCAGTTTATGGATTTAGAAGATATATTCAGTGGTGAAAAAAAACGAGCTTATAAATCAGTTTTTTTTGTGTAGGATGCCAATCCGATAGTCAGAGTACATTTGGTGGATAAGTTTTTTTGCATAATACATTTTAACATGGTGCATGATGGTGAGAAAGTAGTGAATATCTCTATATTTGACCAAAATCCCCTGGTATTTCACTTTCTCTCATGGTATTCCCACTAGCTCACTGACAATGCAAAGCAAATTGAAGAGGAAAGGATGAAAGAATTCTCCTTCTCAAAGATCAAAAGAATGTGATGAGTTATTTTGTAGAAAAATTAATACATGGTAGTATAACGTGTATTGCGAGGGACGGTCAATAAGTTTTGTGAATTGGTAGGGCAAAACAGAGGAAGAGGGATGGCTGTTTGTGGGGGTGTTATAACAACTTATGACAATCAGGACCTGCAGCCGCACACTCCTACCTTGTATATTTAAGAAGCAGTAATTGATCGCAGATCCTCAGTCACAAATTTTTCAACAATGGAGAAGTTTGAGCACCGTGCAGTGATCAAATTTTTGACCAAGGAAGGCAAGAATGCAAAAGATATCCATGAATGCATGGTTGCAGTGTACACCGACACCGCCACTTCCTATGCAACCATTGCTCGGTGAAATAGCGAGTTCCGCCATCGTCGTGAGTCCCTTGAAGATGACCCACGTCCAGGACGCCCGTTAGATGTGACCAACGAGGACAATGTGGCCCGTATGGAGAGGAGGATCCTGGAAAATCGACGGGTGAAGGTCGCAGAAATCGAGTGAGAACTTGGAATATCACATGGAAGTGTTATCAACATCATCCACGACAATTTGGCCATTCTCAAGGTCTCTGCCCGTTGGGTCCCTATAAACCTCACGCCCCATGATTGACTTCAACGTCGTCAAATTGCACAAGGCCGGAGTTGCACAAGCTGCCCTGCGCGCGTGCGGATTCGAGGATCCCAACCATCCCCCCTACAGTCCAGATCTGTCCCCTAGCGGCTACTTTTTATTCCGCCAGCTCAAGGCTGCACTGCGTGGACGCCAGTTTGGGGACGATGAAGATTTCCAGCTCTCTGTACAGGAGTGGATTGAACAGCAGTCGGGAGATTTCTGGTTGTCGGGAATTCGAAGCCTCAGGGACAAGTGGCGCAAGTGCATTGAAGTCGACGATAGTTATATTGGAAAATAATAATACACCTTTTCCTCATATCTCATTTCCTTATATCCGAATTTCAAAACTTATTGCCCGCTTTCGTATCTTCTCTTTTAAACGTTCACATTCTATTGCGAGTGCTGCATCTTAATCGTGGGAGTTTAGTGTAATTACTTCGTAGGTAATGTTCAGAACGTCGGGTATTCTTTGTCTATGAAAATCTTTATCTTTACATCATCATTGTTGTCTTCATTAGCTACACTAGTTGGAGCAGGAATAGCTGTGTGAAATTTTACCGACGGCACTCGATGAGAGGTTGGATAAAGAGGAAGGGCTTGGCTTGTTTTGGTAGATCAGCATCTTCAGCGACGAGGCCCATTTTTGGATGAAATGATTTATAAACAAGCAAAATTTTTGGATTAGGCACGAAAACAATCAACAAGAGATACACCAGCACAAATTACATCTCAACGAAGTCACTGTTTGGTGCGGATTTTCGTCTAACAGAATCATCGGTCCGTATTTTTTTGAAAACGAAGATGGGATTGCCATAACCATCAACGGCGAGACGTACAGATCGATGATAAGCAACTTCTTGTGGCCTCAACTGGATTATATGCAGGAAATGGATACTGACGACATGTGGTTCCAACAGGGCGGCGCTACGTACCACAGGTCGCACGCCACGATAGAAATTTTGCACCATCGATTTCAGGCAGGCTCATCTCGCGCGGCGGCGATGTCAACTGGCCACCGAGATCATGCGATTTAACGCCATTAGACTACTTTCTTTTGGACTACCTTAAATTGCAGGTCTATGCGAATAATCACCAAACAGTTGATGTCCTCAAAGTCAACATAACGACCACCATCCAGCAAATTGAGCCAGATTTATGCGACAAAGTCATCGAAAATTGCGCCTCCCGAATACGTTCCACCAAGCTAAGCCGCGGCCGACATTTTAACAACGTCATATTCACACTTAATGCCATAAAATGTAATTTCAAATTTAAAATTAATTGAGTGCATATATTATACAAAACTTGTTTTATTTACATTTAAAAATCGAGCGACCTTATTGAAAGACCCTATAGAATATTGCTCACCGCTTTCAAATCCCTCCAACTGCCTAGGTTGCTCTCTTTTGCATATCTAAAGTAAGGTTAGGTTACCTTATTTTTTCCAATAAATTAAAAAATGTGTTTTTCTTATGTAATTTCATGTGTACTTTTCAGAGATGGGTTATATTGAAATAAGGTCAGCTTCGCATTCCGGCATTTCACAGGCAATTTTTTCTACCATATCGTCTGGTAATGCAATAAATTAACACCACGCGTTGCTACATTCGGAAATGAATTGTAATAATGTAGTTAGAACGAAAAGTAATTTTTGAAAGTTTAGAATCTTATGAACACTTCTCGGGAGGAGGAAAGCCTCGGCTATCAATTGACCAATGAGCGTACGGTTTTCTTTTTATTAGCTAAATTTGACCAATGAGAAAGCTTTTTCGTTTTTTTAACTGTTTTCTACTAATTTTAAAGGTAACCATTTTAAGAGTATGATGGTGCTAATTATAGGTTTGATTATTTTGTTCAATGGAAAATCAGAGAGTCGATTAACTTGTGTTCGCTTCCAGTATACTTCATTCAGACCGCTCGCAAGGCTATTGCTGGTGTTTGAACAAGTACATATTTCTGACACAAACAAATTCTACTGAAGCCGGAAGCCACGAAAAACAAGATTTTACTGGTGTGAGGCTAGAAGCATGATCAAGAAGTTGAAAACAGACGAGAATGATTACGCCCTTTGTGCATCCGAATGCGAACAAACTAACGGGAATTCCTTAGGCTAAAAGTTAATTATGGGGTGTCAATAAGCGTAGGCACAAGAATTTGTAATTTCGGTTATTTTTTTTGTCAAACACTTATAATGCGGTCCTGCCCCAGGCCAGTTGGCTCACGATAAATGCAAAGTGCAAAGTCCTTTGGTTCTTGGAGGCTCAGTATTTGGTGGCGAAGACATAGCAAAGCTAATACAGCCTGGTGCTGATGGGCATCATAGCTCTACCACTCTACCATCCAAGGTAATTATGGCGGTTAAATACTTCTTATACGTACGAAAATTTCAAAGATAGGCTAAACCATGTAAATTATATGTTAAACATACAAAAAATATAGTAAGAACCTAATCTAAAAAAAAACAAAATAAGTAATTATAGTGGATTTCCACACGCAAGCCAAAATGCAACAATTGAGGAAGACCAGAATTGTAAAGTTAGATATCGACGAACAAATATCGAATAACCGCATGAAAGCAAGGTGAGAATAATCACTCTAACTCTGACTAAGGCTAGGTTGCTACTTGTTCTAATCACTTAATTCAATATCACTGCTGCTTTTACACAATGTAATAAAGAATTTGGCCTTCACTTGGCCACAAAAGAAGGATTCGAGTTCTATCACAGGGCTAATTAAGCTAGTGTCTCGGCTCAGCGAGCGGGAAACTCATGTATTCTCTTCCGAGCGTTGTGAGTTACGGTCTCACTTAGCTGACCTGACGCAACCTTGCCAACTCCTAGCCACCTCGCATTATTCGCTGAAGGTCGCACTGAATATCTTAAAGGGGCGCAGGTTGCGGACCCTTGGTTTAGAATGAGGCATAGAATAAAAAAAATATGCGTATCTATTCGATATGTTCCCCCCTCTCTTTTAAAAGATGAAAAAATCAATTATAGAAAGCATGGATAGTGATTTTGTTAAATTTGTATGGGAAATGTGTTTTATTATAATAAAAGGTAATGTTCCGATGAAAACCTGCCAGAAACAAAAGATATCACAATTCAAACGGTTGATACGTATTTTAGTTAGGAGGCCAGGTCATATACGTCTAAAGAAAAAAATAATTTTTCAGCGTCGAGGATCGTTTCTACCAATCTCATTCTCTGTTCTAGCATCTATTCTCTCCAACCTTCTAAGATGAAAAACAAAATTTTTTAGCCCCAAAAAGAAAGAGAAGTTCCCTCAAATTTAATCCCATCACAAGAAAGACTTTTATCTCTGGACAGAGAGTTGACTACTATACTAAATAATTCACATATACTACCACATAAATGTGTTATTTTTTACCAGAACAGGTTAGAACAGAATTTGAAATACATAGTACTATAAGGCTGTGAACTCATCTACCGTTAAAGTTAATGAGAGTGACAAAGATCAAATAAACGGCTAGACAGATAAATTACTGGAAACACTGGAACCTAGTGTTCTTGAAAGAGGTAGTTTATTTTATCAGCCACTAAAAAATACCCTAAGATTCAGTTGGGGTAATGATGGGATGATTACTATTGCTGTTAAAAGACTTCCTAAATCTATCATTATCAACCTACACATTGATTTAGCTAAAACGTGGGAAAGATCACCAGCCACCTTCTGGAAGTAAGTAAAATTAAAATTAATATCTTCTAATTTCCTTAAATCAATCATAAAAAAATCGCAACGTCAGAAAGAGAAAATATTACTCAAGCTCAGTGGTTCTCACTTCTTACTTCTCTTTATCGTCAACAGCAAAAACTAAGGAACTGGTTGAATTATTAATCAATTTTACCAATGAAAAATAGTACATAGACGGACCAATTAAAGGACTCTAAAAAGTTAAGTCGCGACTCCGCTGATATGCTAATATGAGACAATACAAAAAAATTCAAACCACGTCAAAAAAATCTATCCTATTGGACTTTGCCTAACTAGCTGTGCAGATTCACTTGAATACTCACGGGTAAGAAGCTATGCTTCGATTCCAGGTGAGGCAAATTATACATCAAGAATATATGCATAATATATTCAGCCTTTTAAAGATTACGTGAACACAATCCGGCCATGTTAGAGTGATATGAAGTCAATAGTCTTATAAAACTTGAAGACGAGTTTCATCAAAGTTTTCGTCAGATAAATTGTATATAGAATGCGGTTGATTTACGCTTACACAAATTCAACTGCTCGTTGCAGTAAATACAGTTCATTTTGCCCTTGAAAATTCCTTTATTTTGCATAAATACTATGGTGGGCATGGCATCTTCCTGTACTAATAATGGCATGAGTGTATCTCTGTAAAAGTTATTAGCTGCCATGGGTTAAAATTATGAGCCAAAAATACTCAGTCACCTTATTCACTAGTATACTACTTATAGGCTCTAAATTCTCGGAGATCTTATATTTATAGAGATTTCTAGGCATATTATCAACTACATGTTTGTATTTCCAACTTTTATGATTTCAAATCATATCTTTTGTATTATCTTAGTGACTAACTGATATGACTGATATGATAAATATGTTATGACTGTTATATGTCCATTCATCACTCGTCACATCTCAACTGAAAAGGACCTGTTTATTATAGACTGATAGCCTGATATTTATAAAAGTTTAGAGTATCTTTTACCTCTCATGACGTTAAATCTTATCATTTGGATTTTAAGTAGATTAGATTATGAAATTGGACTTCTCGAAAAAAAATCCTTTTCTGATTGAAGTAACACATGCTTTATACTTTTGACATCTTAACATTTGGATTTTATGTAGGTTAGATTATGAATAAAAAAATTTATGATATTTACTTATGAATATTTAGTTTCCAGTTGATTAACTGGAGAATCCGCCGCCCAGAATTACTCAACTGGAGAATCCGCCGCCCAAGACATCTGGGCGGCGGATTCTCCAGTTGATCCGAATAATCCATACTCTAGAAGAAATCTCAGGTTTTTATACTATTTACTATTATCAACATTGGGCAGGTTATTGCGTTTTGGTACTATTGCTATAAATAAAAAACCGGATAAAGATATCCTATTTAGCTCACCTTCAATGAGATATTTGATGCTGCCTCTTATTTGCAAGTTTAGCAATGTCAGTTTCAATATTTGTAACAGAAAGCTTAAAAATTTGGTGGAGATGATCATCCGTAAGCCTTGATCGAAGCTTCGATTTTATTAGTTTCATTTTTGAAAAGGTTTGTTCGCAGATATAGGTACTACCAAAAACTGAAAAAATACCTATAGGAAACTTTTTTAAATCTGAATATCTCTCGGGTAGACAAGAATAAAATTCCAAAAGGCTATTTTCTTTGAAGATGGTCTTCAGTGCATTATTGGCTTGCAATTCAATTATTTCCATCTGATAAGTTTCTGCAACTTCTTTTGCTGATACAGTAAAAGGATTTTGAAACATTTTAATTTCTACCATATGATCGGGGGAGTCCTTGAATCTATTTCGGAAGTCCTTTTTAGGAGCTTAATTGACATTACATTCTTTTATTTAGGCAGATGAAAGATTTTTTGTTTCACTTGGCCTCACTCGCTGTGCAGATTCACTTGAATACTCACGGGTAAGAAGCTATGACTCAATTCCAGGTGAGGCAAAATTATACATCAAGAATATATACATAATATATTCAGCCTTTTAAAGATTACGTGAAAAAAATTCGGCCATGTTAGAGTGATATGAAGTCAATAGTCTTATAAAACTTGAAGACGAGTTTCATCAAAGTTTTCGTCAGATGAATTGTATATAGAATGCGGTTGATGCTTTTTATCTTGCATTCAACAATGGACTTGATGAATGCCGAAAACTTCACCCTACCATCACAGAAACTAAGAATCTTAAAAAAAATGTGTCGTTTTATGAGTTTCATTTGTTTCCCAATTAAGAGGGGGCAATATTAAACATGTGAAATAATTTGTCCTCAGGGATCTTTACGACTACGTCAGCATTACGTGTAAAATAATTTAATAGAATATTTATCTATCATCAGTCTCACCATGGAAGTTCAGAGGATGGAGTGTCACCAACCTGCGCCATCAAAACTTGCAAGAAGAAAGTTTAAGTTCATCCCAGATAACAATATTGTTTATTAGAGCACGATTCTTTAACAACTATGTTTATTCAAATCCTAGATCATAAAAAACCTTCTGTTATTCATTTACAAAACTATGAAGTTTGTTTAAAAATACACATTGATACTTTTATCTGTTGCATATTGAATACTGTTTTTCTGACCGGATTCACCCAGCTCTTTTGATTCAGAGAATCAGTAAATATATACAAGGTAATAAGGTTGCGGGCATCCATGAAATTCTAACTAAAAATATGTATTTTAACCTAGATGTAAAATATAACTGGATTTTAACTAAGATGTCTTTATAGAATAGTTATATAAGAGTGTATACGTATGAGATATCCAATTAAAAATATACCGCTAATGTTAAGGTTGTATACATCCTCGAGTCTGCCAACATCTTTTGGTGGGGTAAATCGGCTATTCTAATCTGTAAAAAAGATCGCTAAAATATCTGAAGTGGAAAGGTTTCTCTCAGGTTTGAATAGCCTTAAACTACACAGATCTGTGCGAAAAAGCTTGAAGAAAAAACACGTAAATGCACAAGGGTCAAACGAGATTTCGCAGATAGATCTAACTGTAATACACTAATTTCAAAGTTTTAAATATGGTGTACGATACATACTATTTGTAATCGACATATATTCTAGATATATGTGGCTAATTCTTTTAACATCTAGAGAAGATGGATCAGGTAGCTTTAAATGCTATACGAAATCTCATGGAAGAAACCAGATGGATTCCAGATTATATAATAATGTTCTGATTGAGCGAATATAATATCTGCGTATTCCATGTTCACTCACTAAACAAAGCTAGACTTGTAGAGCGTGCACAAAGACAAATGGAGGAAAGACTTTTCAGATATGTTACCTTTAATAATACATGTAAATACTTCGACGTGTTAAATGATTTTTCAAGCGCTTATAATAATCCTAGATCACCCGTTCAAAGTTATATATGATGTTGCCATACAGAATCAGAGAGCGGAAGGTTAAAAAAGAGGTTTGTATAATATAAGATCAGTGATTATGTGCGAATCTCTCACATTTCCAGTAATTTAAAAAAAAAAGATACAAGGTAAGGTGGAGTGAAGAAATCTACAAGATATATAGAATTTCAAATCTATTAGACCTGTTTTATATTTAAGATTTAAATGGAAATTATATTGAAGGTGGGGTTTATGATAAAATAACTACAGAAAATAAAGTTTAACTCGCGCAAGTAATATGTATTGGAGAGGATAGTTAAAGTGAAAGGGCATGGAAAAAACAAGCTATATTTAGTAAAATGGCGAGTGTACCGTAAGTTGCTTAATTCATAAGGCAAGGCTTGTTATATCACCTACCAAGCTTTAGCACATACATTCGTGAAATTATATAAAGTTAGGAGATAAGTAATTTTTTTTAGCAGTTGTGAAGATAGACTCAGAGAGGTTTTCTGTCACCCTTCCTTCCTCATCCTCCCTGGAAGTTTACCCTCAAAATACCATTTTGACCATAGGTTGAATTGCACAAATCCATTATAACAGATCACGGTCAGTATGGAATAGGGCTTTGTGATTTTCAATTTACAGGGAATATCTTTAATGGTACTAATAATATACATGCATTCACAGTCTATTGGAAAATAACGAAAGTAAATCATTTTGCATCAAATACTATATTGCCGAGAGAAAAGGAAGCAAAAATAAAAGGAATTGATTATGCTTATAATGATATATAGATAGACGCCACATATTATAAAATGAAAAGGAACCATAGAGAAAATGAATCTTAAAACGCGATAGAAATTATCATCTCAAGATTCACTGTTTCAATCTGACAAAACGCCAGGGAAAATGTGTTAACACTCACTTAACGTTCATTGCTCAATGTGACAGGGAAGAAAATCTATTATTTCATCTGTCGGAAGAATTTTCGAGTGTAATGAAAAGATCTATTAGATATGATATCCTCAAATTAAATCATTTTATAGCATTTAAATTAGATTTTCTGCCCAGATATCTCATCCAAGATCGTGTTACATTTACTCTAACCTTGTAGAGTATTAGTTAGCAGGAGGCACGTAATGGAGGCTGCTGAGAAATATTCACCTTCCTTTCAATGATGATTAATTTTGTATAACTCCTGATAATCCACACAATCTGAATCTAAGCTCCTGGGAATTGAAATCAATTTATATCTATACAAGAACGGTTGAAGGTGAAAATTCTCCATTATTTCTTGGTCATTTTATAATAAAACTACATATTAGGAGCAGACATTAAAAAATAAGTAAAAAAAATTGAATGGCCCACGCGTGTTTGAAGGGTTAAGAGATCAGAGAGGACATGGTCTTGGATATCTATTCTCATCACTATCTAAAGAGTGGTTGCTACTATCTTGTAGAGAAGGCCATTTCCGCCGGTTTCGATACAGTTCAGGATATTATGCGTGGAAAGACCACAAAGCAAGTTTTAAAAGATAAGCTGAGAAGGATGAAAAATACTTTACTAAAGATATTAGACGATATATTAGAAGAAAGTTAAAATCTGAGTGTAAGGCAAACGGGACGCCAAGAAGAATACCACCTTCTTTTGTTTCTCGAATTCCTTCCCTCCCTATCTCTTGTAACTTCAACTCCACGTGGAGTAAATAGCTCTGTATTCAAAGAGAAAAATAAAAAAAGAAAGAATTTGAATATCAGATAAGCTGGCTGCTAAAAGCTTTCACTTCGCCGATGAAATGCTAATCTCCGTAGTCAGGAAAAGGATAACCAAAAGTTCACGGCCACATCGTTGGAGACGATTAATACCGGGGTCGGACGACAAAAGCTAATCCCTCTCGGCGCCAGAAACTTTCTTTCAGACGTCTGTGCCTTGCAGCAAAGGAGCACCATAAATTGGCCGTCGTATAAATACCCTGGGTTTTTCAAAGATTGGCAGATTGAGATTGAGATCTCGTCACCTTCGGTCCAGATCGTGTGTATGTTTCCTTAAGTCTATGGTATTCGCGTATATTATCGAGGCTGGAACTCACCAGGCAGATCCATCTCTTTAGGGAAGGCTTACTCTGTTCAGAGCAAAGCCTCGAATCGTTTTGTCTCCGGAGGACTGGCCGGGATTCTTCTCGTCTTATCAGAACCCCCTTCCAATCAAGGATCTCCAGTTTTCCGTGTAAGATTTCGCGCCGAGCCGCGTCAGAGTCTCGATTTTTGAGGTTGCACTTCTCTAGAGAAGCGGTGCCTTCGTCCGTCTCAAGGAGGATCGTGAACTCATCTTCTGGTCTCCCCCCCTTCATCGTTGTCACCATCGGGATATTCAGCCGAGAATCACAACCATTTTACGCCTCCATTCCCCCCGCGTCAACTAGCTAAAGGAGTACCCTTCCTCGAGGACTCCCTTTAAGTTAAAACGATTGAATCCCCCGTTAATCGACCCGCTTTCCGACTTTTAATATTCCTTCTGTATAACTGATTTATAGAATCCCATTAAAAGCTAATTAAAAGTAATTAACGTTATCCGATGTCCAATTTTCTATAGTCTGTCAGTATTATCCTTATTTACATTTCCTATATTTCCCGTATCTATATAAATGTTAACTACTGACTTATTATAAATTATATTTTTGGTTTTAACTCTTTAAATATATCCTTGAACTGCAACTTGGTAAACTCATTAAACGCTATCGGCCCGTGTATTAAAATCGCACTCTAATACCTCGTAATCAATGGATTACTTTTACGAAGTGAACGTACTTGTACGTAGCGAAGGACGCGTACGTACATTCGAGGAGATATGTGTATGTAATTGTATATATACATATTCTCGTGGCTTTTATCTCTTTCCTCCCAACCAATAAATACATAAATATATTATATATATATATATATATATATATATATATATATATATATATATATATATATATATATATATATATATATATATGCATTAGACGTATTGTCTGGGGAGTGACTTATTCCTCGACACTGAGAGTGATAATGAGTGGAAATCCCCTCAAAATAGCTGTAAAAAATATGCGAAAATAGATCAATAATAAGTTGAAGAATAGTAAATAATTTAAAATAGATGATGAAGAAGATGGGGATTTTTTTATCCTAATATAAACAAGCACATATTTCAACTTTGAATGAATGCTCTTTATCAAGTAAGTTATATCTGTTTGAAGACCCAACACGATTTGTTTACCGTTCCAATTACCCAAACATCCATCGCTGAGAGCAATTATAAATTTTACTTTCCACTTAGCAATATCTCATCAGAACTTTTATATCTGGTAGCGGAAAGTATTATATAAACCAGAGTAAGGTTTATTTTCATATTAAACAAGAATTTTGAAGGTAGATGGTAGCAAACTTAAAGATAGGGAGAATAATTTTCCTAAAAATACTATTGTTCAAACTTTGTTCAGCAATATTGATATTTATTTCAATGAAACATCAGTAAAGTCCATTGGAAATAATTACCCCTATCGGTCATATTTAGAGACCCTGTCGAACTATACTGAAGAAGAAAAATCTACATTTCTTTTCCCTGCAGGATTCCAGTCTAATAAAGAAAGTATAGAAAAGAAATATGGCAGATTGAAGAAAAAACTAATTGATTTATATGGAAAACTACACGCCGATTTCTTCTAGCAACATATGCCTTTGATGAATATAGTTTCACTAAAGATAAAGTTATCCAGAGCAACACATTCATATAAACGCTATTTAGATGGAAGACCGGTTTCGAAGCTAAAATAGAATTATTAGAGAGTTCCATTACCTAAGAAAAGTCCGACTTTCAGCAACAACTCATCTGGAGATAGAAAAAGGGTTGCTCATATCAAATGATAACTAGCCTATAACACAAGTTTGTATGACTTATTTTACAATTGTGAGTGGAATCTTAATGAGGAGTGTGGATACTATCTTAATGGAGAGAATATCTACGCGTATGCAGAATGGTATGGTTGACCATCAGCTTTTTCTAGTAGCTATGTGCATCACTTTTGAATTTAAACCTCATAGTGTTAATCGCATCACTATCTATATAAACGAGAATGAAGATGAAAAACTATTTGAATTAGACTATTCGGATGATGCGGAACCAGTTACCTCAAGCGCTTTCTACTCGCTATCAAACAGTATAAGGGTGTATTGGAGTGGGGTAGAGTATTGGACTAACGTATGAACAATTTAGAAAAACTAAAAATATTTAGTGTGTCATAGAAGCGAGCCACAAGGTGTCTCAAGGTGTCTCCGTGAGAGAGAAAGAGAAAGACACAGAGATAGAGAGAGAGAGAGAGCAGCCTAGAAAACCCCCAATCTATATCTGACAGAAGCATTCCCGGCCATAAGATTCCGCGACGCCGTTAACTAACCGAAGATTTGCCCCTCCGGCGACCCGCTGCCTCGTATAAATACCCAGACGATGGAATTACAAATTTATTATGGTCCCCTTTCCGCGAGCATCACCAGTATTCGGCTATTTTCGCTTTAACCGAACTCGTCGCGCAACTCTGCCGATCGGGTCTCACTCGGAGGCAGGAATCCCGTTCAGCTAATTAATAGCGTAGTATCTAGAGGCTATTGTCTGAATCCCGGCATCGCTTTAACTCAGTGACATACTCCCTCGGTTTCTACTCTCAAGGTCACCAGTGGTAATCATAACTCCCCGTTGACAGGATTCTCTCTCTCAGTTCACTCCCTGGAGACCTTCTCGCTAAATAGAGGCTACGTGTGAGTCGTTTGTGACTCAGCCCTCCCGACTTGTGACAAGGGTGCCTTTTTCTGTATTTCATTGGCGCGTCCACTTTCCCCTCTTCCGTCTTCAGTTTACACCTAACCCAAATGTATATTGTATTATTCCCTTGTTAAGTTATACATACGAGTATATCTATTGGTTTCTTAGAAGTAAAGTTTATTTTATTTAACTAAGTTTTGATACCCTTAAACCACCAAGATAGTAGATTGTTACGGCTAACTTTAATCGCCCTCTGTTCATGTATATAAATTCCCACGCACATCACGGCTTATCCATGCACATAGACACGCTTCTTGAGGATCAAAGGAGCCGAGTAGAGGCTTATTATATATATATTATATATAGTATATAATAAACTGGTGTCAGGTTTATGTGGTTAATCTTGATGGATTTATTAGTTAATCTTGGTTAATCTTCGTTGGCTCTGGAGATTTAAGCTATAAGGAACTAATAGTTGCGTAGCTCACTTATAAAACAAATTTGCAATTTAATCGTCCCATTATTTTGTGATTTATTTTTTTATAGTTTGTGAATTTTTGCGACTGTGCATCGCTAAGTAATCCTTCTTGGAATTTCTATCTTTCCGGCTTCAAACCGTCTGCCAATTGAAAGATACAGTGAGAATTGTATTATTTTGTGTTATTTACTGTGTATAGGCGTGGATTTCGTCTGCCAATTTTATTCCAACTATCATACGGGATAAAACTCACACCGGGCGAAGTTTTGCGTGCTTCGAGTATTTGAGTATATATTGTTTGTGGTGTTTGGGTCTTTTACTGTGGGTCGAACAAAACCCATTAGCACTTACTCCTGTGCGCTAATAATTCTAAAAATTACGATTCAATCGAGTTCGTCAAAAGCGCTAATACATATATATCTTTGGGGGGCGGGGGCCTAGATCGTGCATTAATTTCTTTTATTCGCGAAATAGACAACGTGTCTTCTTTCGAGATAGATAAAACCCACGGTGAGTCCCTTAGAATCGGAAGAAAGATCCTAATAGCCTATATACAGGAAGAAAAACGAGCAATGAGAGCGGAAAGAAGAAAAAGTCAAGAGAAAGAAAGGGAAGAATGGGAAAATATTTGTCCCCACGAATTATAAATGAGTAGCATAAGAAACGAGACTCTGTCTCTCAACTCCGGGCTAGAAGTACAACAGCCTGTGTCAGTAAAATTGCAGGTATTTAAAGAAGGGAAAGATTTCGAATCATGCTTCACTCATTTTGAAAAGATCTTTGAGGTAAATAATTGGGACATTAAGGCAGATGCCGTGGCAAAATTATTGCCTTTGTTAAGTTCCCAGCTCAGGGATATTTTTATATCCCTCCCGTCGGAACCATCATTGATTACTGAACATTAAAATCATAGATAATGACCGTCTCCAACATGACCCCGTTTTTTTATCGTGCGAAGATCCGACACAGTCGCAATCACTGAGTCAAACCCAACGACAATTCGGATACACCCTTCAGGGCCACTTTAACTTTTGGCTTGACTCTTCCAAAATCCCATATAAATTCGAGGCTTTAGTGGACTTCATTCTGAAGGACTAACTTCTAGCGTCGTTTCCCTCCGAGGTCAGATCTTTTGTCAAGGATCGGAGTTGCTACACTTTCAATGAGTGCATTGAGGAGGCAGATATATACGCTGCTAGCCACAATATCTTTCCAAAGAATGAAAGAAGGCAGAGCCACCGTTTTCCAAAGCAAAGGCCCATAAAGGTAAATTCCTCCCCCACAGCGAAAATAAATTTATTCAAGTAACAAGTCCCTCAAAACCTAAACCACTTTTTGTGTTTGACAACCGAGATGCCAAACCATTCGCTTCTCACCCTTCTCCCCCGCGTCATCGTTCCCCAGAAGAACCCTCATTTCTTACTCATGTGGAGTTGAGGTCCAGGTGAGGATTCATTGCCCTGGGAATTCCCAGCTAAGGAATACAAATCTCCATCAAATGCACCAAGTCAGTGCCACTTTTGCGCTCCAACCATTGCAACCAGAAGCCCCTCTTCTTCCAATGGCTTCAAACCATGCCGGCAACCAGGTAAACATCCTGTTTGCACAAAAGTACCCACGAAGGCCTCCAGTACGAGACTCGGATCCGTAAAGTTTTCTCGGACCTCCACCATTGTACGTTTTACGTCGCATGAATCGTTTCACAATCGTCAAGTTTCAGGTGGAGTGCGCTTATTACAAGGGCTAGGCCGAAGTCGTCGCCGTACCTACGAAATTTTGTTTCGCATGAATTGGCCAGTGTCCACGGATTACTGCAACCACCGTGGCTCAATCCGTCGATACCCATGCCCAAGGAAGGCATGAATTAGAATCACTTGCACTGTTGGAACCCCACTGTATTCCTAACTTCCAGAACGTGATGAGCAAGGACTTCGCCAAGAATCAAAAGGAATGTGAGTCCCTTCTCTCCCTTTTTCAAAGGGCCAGAATGAAACACATGATAAAATTAGAGGGAAGAAAGTGGTTTGTTTCATCGTTAAAGATGACCTGCTTTATCGCGCGTGCGCTGAGAAAAATTCAAATAAATTCTGAGGCCTCTGTGGTTCCCGCTCTCACGTCCATTTCATTTTAGAAAAGCCCATGACAGCCTAGTTTCTGGACATTTTAGCCATTCCAAGACCGCCCCAATGATTTTTAAATATTTTTATCTGACCAGGGGCAGCAGACGAAATTCTGTGCTATTCTCGCTCTTGCGACATTTTCGAAAACACGGCAATAAAAGGACGAGTTAAGCCTGCCCCTTCATAAAAGGGTCATTTAATCTCCTAGCCCTTCCCCCGAGTCGCCATCGATCTCAATGCTCCAATCCACCCCCTGTCCAGCGTAGGTCATACTCATGTATTGAGTCTGGTTGATTTTGCCACAAGGTTCCCGGAGGCTGTGCCTCTGAGAAAAATTTATAGTATTTCCTGTGCGGAGGCTCTTATTACTATCTTATCCAGCGTTGGTCTTCCTAAAGAGATATTATCGGATCGTGGACGCCAATTTACCTCCTAATTAATGGAATACGTTGGCAAGCTGCCGATGGTAAAGCTACTAATTACCACCTCATTTCATCCGGAGGCACATATGATGTGCGAGAGGCTAAACGGTAGCCTCAAGGGCATTCTCAAGAAACTGTGCTCATAGCAGCCTTAATAATGGCACTGTTATCTCCCGGTAGCCCTCTTCGCCTAGCCAGAAATTCTCCATCGGACCTTGAGATTTTTCCCGTCTTGAATTGCTTCATGGTAGGAATGTTAGGGGCCCCACAAACACCCTAAAGTAGCTCTTTACCAACCTGAAATTGGATCAGTCTCTCCAGTCTTCTTATGGGTACTTACTCGACTTAAGTAAAAAACTGAAGAAGTGCGCAGAAATAGCTTAGCAAAACGCAGATACCAACTTAGAGAAGTACAAAACGTAATCGATGCCAAATCTACGGATAGAAAATTTACCACTGGTGAAGAGATTCTATTGCTGCCCACCACGGATAACAATAAACTGTTAAGCCAATGCAAAGGTCACTCTCTGGTAGTCGAGAAACGAAGCCCATTCACTACCTGATTGAGCCTCACTCCGGAATAAAGCTTTATCACATAAACATATTAAAGCGATACCACTGCCGCACAAGCGCTAATCAAATTGTGGTGTAGACGAGGAATCGCCAATGGAGACAGATTATCCTTTTGACTCACTCAGCCTGGTGCAGGTTGCGTGCGTCGAACAGGATAGAAAATATCCTTTATACGTCTCCCCAGGGGCAACTGCTCCCTCGTAGTCACATATGAAAATAAGCGACCAGCTTTTCTCCCTTCAGAAGGAGCAGTTTCAAACGCTCTTAAGGAATTTCGATGACATCATCACCAAAATTCCGGGTTGTTCGTCTCACTTTGAACATGCATAAGGGAGTCCATCGTAATCCGATGATGACCTTGCGTCTCAGTGTAATCTTCTTTGATGGAAGCGACGATGACTGAAAAGACCAAGACGAGATCTGCACTGCCGTCCACAGATGTTGCACTGGATGTCAGGGTCGCACAGTGGAGGCTGTGCAGCCCTCTCATCTCTCTCTTCTCGACGTCTAATAAGTACATTCCACCGTTGCTGTTCAAAGTTGTTTATTCCATCATGGCATCTTGTCCTCCATTGTCTCCTATCCGAGGCCTTGGTTTCCAATTTACTTAGGTTGATATTTATGCTGCGAAGGGCCTGTTTTACATTATCTTTATATCTCTTTTTCTGACCACCATCACCTCTAACACCCTGTTCTATTTGTCCGTACATTATTATTTTTGGCATTGTTACATCTGGCATTCGAATTACATGCCCGACCCATTTTATCTGGTTTTCCAACAGTATGCACTCGAGACTGATGATTCCAGCACGGGCCAAGACCGTTGTATTTAGTATTCTATCTTGCAACGTTATTTCCAGAATTCTTCTTAAACATCTCATATGGAATTTTTCGAGCATCATCATATGTTCTCTGTACAACGTCCATGACTCACAACCATATAACAGTATGGACAAGCATACAGCTCTATAGACTGAGACTTTTGTTTTGAATTTTAAATTATGATTTGTTAGTGCGCGCACTCTCAGTCTTCCAAAAGCAGATGTTGCCTGGTTTATTTTACTTTGTATTTCTTCGTCTATGGTGCAGTTTTCAGATAGAATACTGCCCAGGTACTTAAAATTGGGGACAACATTTACAGGGTTTTCATTTAGTGCAGTGACGGGCATGTTGTCAGGTAATTCATCCCACTGGTACATGATTTCTGTCTTGCAGTTTATTTCTAAACCAAACTGCTGGTAAACTGTATTAGTACAAGCATTCGTTATAGTGACTGTTGATCGTGGGCAACAAGAGCGCAATCATCTGCATATTGGAGTTCCAGCACACATTCTTGTTGTGTCTTTGTATGCGCCTGTAAGTTTTGCATCTTGAGGTTCGAGCAGATTATGGTATAGTTCAGTGGCTGCTGCCATGTAAATGTTAAATATTACCGGAGGTAGGACACAGCCTTTTCGGACCACAACATTAACTGGAAATGGCTCTGATTCACCACCAGTTATCACAACACGACTCATCATCCCATCATGGAAGGCTTTTATGATGTTAAAGAATTTCTGAGGACCCATATTTCCTCAATATTCTCAAAAGTAAGTCCCTATTCACTGTATCAAGTGCCTTGGAAAGGTCGATAAATGCAAAACAGAGATTTTGTTGTTGCTTTTGGCTTTTCTCTTGAAGTTGCCTCGCAGTAAAAATCATATCAACTGTACTCTTCTCCCTGCGGAAACCACATTGAGACTCAGGAACAACTCTGTCAATTAGATGCTGATTAATTCTGATTAGTATTATTCTTGACAGAACCTTCCCTGCCATTACTACAAAAATATTCCTCAGCTGTTCTCACAGTCTGCACGGTCACATTTGTTCTTATATATAGGTATGATATTAGCATCTTTCCAATCCTGTGGTAGGTCTTCTTTTTGCAAGACGAGGATATTAGATCGTATAGCTTATGTATCAATGTTCCTCCACCATTTTTATATATTTCTGTGGGGACTCCATCCAGGCCTATGATTTGTCATTCTTTAAACTCTGGATTGCTCCCTTAACTTTTTCTATTGTAGGCTCAGAATCCAATTCATTTATTGTTGGGTAATCTTGTAGTAGGTTTAGCGCTGTGGGGTCATTATGATTGCATGTATTTAGGAGTTGGCTATAGTGTTCTTTCCATCTTGCAACAATTTCATCTCTTAAAGTGTATAGTGTGCTGCCATCCGCTGTTCTAACAGGTGTTATTTGGTGTCTGAATTGGCCGTATAATTGCTTTAACGCATCATAGAAGTTGTAGCTGTCTCCCACGTCTGAAAATCCTAGTATTTCCTTGGCTCTTTCAATTCACCACTTGTTTTGCATTTTTCTTAAAGCTCTCTGTGTCTCACCCTGAATTAGTCTCCATTTTTGTAATGAAATCTGAGTTCTGTTATTCAAGTATGCAGAGTGGGCGTCATTTCTTCCTTTCGGTAGTGTTTTAATATCTTCAGAGCTCTCGTCAAACTAGTCTTAATTTTTTCGCGAGGCGAAACCAAGAGTATCTTTTGCAGCACTTGATATGGCATTCCTGAAGTGTTTCCAGGAATTATTAACGGCGGGAGCTCGTTCAGCCTGCAGTATATTTTTGTAGCTAGTGCAGTTTTTGTCTGTGGATCTGTTATTGCTCTGCATTTCAATTTCTTCTGATGGGCTCTGCGTCGGCAGGGAGGTCGAATTCGTAGTTGAAAGACATATCAGACCAGCCTGTGGTTGGTTGAACATTTGGCTCCGTGCATCGCCGTGTGTTTAATACGTATTTTTTGTCCTGTTATTTAACAATCACATAATCCATCATGTGCCACTGCCCAGATCTTGGATACATCCATGTGCCATTGTATGTATTTTTCATCTCGAAGATGGTGTCGGTAATCGCAAGGGAGTGCTCTGAGCATAGCGGAAAGAGGCGATGTCCAGTTTGATTCATTTTCGCAATGCCATGATGTGCAAGTACTATTTACCACACATGATGTTTCACACCAACGTGGGCATTAAAATCTCCGAAAAGGATTATTTTGTCATTTTTGTGTACCAGCTGAAGATGTGAATCAAGCAAGTCATAAAAGAAGTCCTTGTCCTCTTTAGTACTATTTAGATTAGGTGCGTAGCAGCTAAAAATTGTGGTATATCGTCCATCAATTAAAGGAATTCTCCATTTCATCATACGTGCATTTATGGCTATCGGTGAATTAGTGATTGAATGCAATATACGGTTTGTGATATTGAAGCCAACACCAACGGTTGCGTCTCTTCTGAGTTGAGTAGCCTCTTCAGTAGAATGTAGAGCCGTCACCTTCCTTTACCAAATAACCTTCTTTGGGCGGCCTTGTTTCACCCAATGCTGCGAATATCAATGTTATACCTCTGAAGTTTAAGGGCCACCAGAGCTGTTCTCCGTGGGGTTCGATTGCCATTTCCATCATCTGCTGGTCCGTCCATCAGGGTGCAAACTTTCCAACTTCCATTAGTGAGTTTTACATTTTTGTTTCTTATTCTTCGACCACATTTATAGGGTGACCTGACGAGCGTGGCCACCCGCCCGGTTAAGGTTGAAGCAGAAAATTTTGGAGCAACCTTTTCTATGCCTCTTTCCCGTGTAAGGGTAAGCAGTGTGGTCCTATAGAGGGCTGCTCAGTCGCGTAGAGAGACACCGAACATATCCGCTGCCTTGTTACGGATAGTGAGCGACCATTAGCTCCAGGACGTCAGATTTGTAGAACACCAGCTAGGGACTGCCAGTCCCAGCCACAACCTGTCCCCGTCACTAGTCACCCATTGCCGCTGGACTTCTCATGTAAGGCACAAGCACCTGTGTTGAATGTTTGAGTGGATAAAGAGGCGTGCAATCTTCAGATCCACTATCTTGACCACTAGGACATCGCCCCAATGGCCAGGAGAACCCAATGCAATTAGAATGAACTAGTAGTTGCAGAAGGTTGCCCATAGCCAAGAAAGTAAATGTCCTGTCGTCTTCATTATGCTTACCTCCGTGGTATGCTTTTTCCTCAAGGTTATGCTCTCGAAGTATTTTGACCAAAGAATCTAATCTAAAAGACAGCCGGTCCCCTCACTTGGTTTGGTCCATCAGTCGAGATTGTGTACAAGGGTGTGGCGCTGGGAACCACAAGTAAGAGATTTAGGCTGTCTGAGATGAACAATTGTCCAAAACCAGTCCTTTGGGTGCGACTGTTCTGAAAAAAAGAGTTACTACGCCTTCAGACACCCTAGACACCCCAGACACTTTGAACATAACATCAAATTGACAACCCAGGAACCCATCTGTTCCCAGCCTTACCCGTTGTCTATACACCTCAATTATAGAGCGTGAGTTAATACAGTACGGAGACAATGGGGAGAGTTTTCCGTCACTTACGTGAGACGAAGATTAATCCCTAGAGAATGTAATTACGCTGTGATTGAGCGCAAAGCAATAGGAATAATTTGGACTATACAAAAATCTAGGATGTACCTTGTAAGAAAAGAATTTGTAATAGAGACCAACCACCAGCCTCTGTCATACATGCGTAATATCAAAAACAATAATGATAGATCAATGAGATGGAGTTTGTTCCTCCAGAAATTTCACTTTAAAATCATATACATATAGGGGCTTGATAACTGCATCGCGAATAGCTTTAGCAGGAACCCAGTGTGTTCCCTCCCAGGCTAATCCTAAACCCTTTTGTGAGTCCAAGACTGATTTTTTTTCTTGTGAATATTCAGTAGTAACTTCTTATAGAAACAAGTATCTTCTTGTTCTTGTATTATTTGTCTTTGTGTAGTTTAAATTCTTTTTACTATTGTATAATTTAGGTTGAAGCTAACCGAGGACGATGATCCCCATTTAAAAGTTATTCAAGATTACTGTAACCATTAACATTCCTTTTTCTATATTTATTTTTTTTAACAATTTGTAGGTATATTGTTATCCTTTGTTCCACTAGTGTTTAATTTTGCATTTGTCACATCCGTTTATGTACCCTTCAATTCTGTCTGTTTGGTCGCGAAACTATAAGGTGCAACTCTTTCTCTTTTTTTTATTATCCGATGTCACTTTCCCCTCGGAGTTCCCTCTTGGGAGGGAGGAGGTGTCATAGAAGAAAGCCACGTGGTGTCTCAACGAGAGTGATAGAGCATCGATCGGCCTAGAAAATCCTCAATTAGAGCCGACAGAAGCATTTCCGGCGATAAGACGACGTGCTGGGTATGCCAAGGGTTGAGCGTCGCGAAGAAAAGCGATTCCGCGACGCCGTTAACCAAGCGAAGATTTGCCCTCTTGGCTACCCGCTTGATAACTAGGTTTCTCTTTCTCACCGCCCATGGAAGGCCGCCTCCGGCTGCTTCATATAAATACCCAGACGATGGAATTAAAAATTTAGTATTGTTCCGTATCCATGATCATCGCCAGTATTCGGCCGTTTTCGCTTTGACCGAACGTGTCGCGCAACTCTCCCTATCGGGTGCCACACCGAGGCAGGAATCCCGTTCAACTAATTAATAGCCTAGTATCTGAATCCCGGAATAGTTTTTAGTTCGATGACATACTTCCTGGCTTTCTACTCTCAAGGTCACCCGTAGTAATCATAGAGAGAAAGGTCCAATACTATACAACATGGCACATAATCAATACAGTTATAGTTTAGATCTCAATTAATAGAGCCAGTCTCCATGTTATATATGCAGAGTTTCAGTCTGTTATTGAGATAGATATGTCTTAAAAAGTACTAGCATATTCTTAATAAATGAATGCCATAAAAATAGAAGAACTATTGTATCTAAATATAAGTACGAAACGAGTTTTTCATGGCTGTTTTGCGAGAGACACTCATCTGTGACTACCTTTAATAATTCTAGCAGCTTATTTGAGTAATCTACACTGCAGCCATCCACCTGCTCGCATTGTGTAGTTGTGTTCGTAGAAAAAAATTGTGTGTTAATTTGATAGCCTATGTCTCTGGTTCCAGAACGAATTCTATATTCGTCAAACTTATTAAAAATATATAAAATTATTATGGTCAATCCATTCAGAGTTTAGAGTTACTTTTTGAACTATTATAATGATCAAAGTAACAATAAAATCATAGTAATAAATAAATACTTAAATATAATGCAAAGAAAATTAATATTATGCACTCAAAAATACTAATTTTTATTCGGAAATGTTTAATTGCGTAGCCTATCTATTAAATTGCCTATATTGTATGCCATTATGTGATCTGGTTAGTATCAATTAAACCATATATATTTATATATATATATATATATATAATAATAATAATAATAAACTAGATTCCTTTGTTTCATGTTTTTTGTTAGATTGGTTAATCTGTAGAAAATTCTGAATATTTGAATTTAAATGTAAAATAAATCTACATAATCTTTTTTTTAAAAAACAAGTTACAAAAAGAAAATGTCTTCCTCTCTAAACGAAGCTATAAACTGAGAAACGTTGATGATATGTTCGAGAATATCACTGATCGCCACAGGAACTCCATTTATTTTCTGTTAATGGCTCAATATTCTTATATATACTTATCCACTTCAAGTTTTAACAGCTGAACAATGAGAGTAAAAAGGTCTTCCCAGCAAGCTATGAATTTATATAATAAATTGGGAAGGTTTTGAATGTTTTTTAGATGTTTACAGATGAGGAGGCGAGCAGACATCTTAAGGAGAGTATTTCATCCTTCACACAAACACACACATAAACGCTCTCTCCCCGCTACCCCCTTATTGGTTTATCGTTAAAATGTTCCTAGCCCCTCCTAGGTCAGTGACCTTTTTTACCGCGCAATAGTTAGAATGTCTGGAACTCATGAGGCAAATGGCTTGTTTCATTCCGCATTAGTAAATATTTGAATATTAATAAGAGATTATATTGTCTAGTTCATATTTAAGATATCTAGGATTCATATATATATATATATATATATATATATATATATATATATATATATATATATATATATATATATTTAGTGAAAATACTTGAAAATAATTGGAAGTGTTTAATGAGTCAAGGAGGTAAACATTGCTATTCAACCACTTTATTCACCTTTTTACTGAGCAATGGTTAGGTGGTTTGGGACGTATGAGAATAAGGAATTGTTTCATTGTAATTAGCAAATATCGGAAGATTAATCAAAACTTATAATGTCTAGACTAAATTAAAGATGACTGGCATATTCATTTTTTTAGCGAAAATGGAATAGGTGAAGTCGGTGAATGAGGCTGATGGGATAAACGAACATTGCCCGAAGAAGGGTCAATGCACTAACTTAGGGGGGAGGAAATGGACGAGGTTGGGAATATTTTTACAACAAACCAATAACGTGAGATGGGGTCCATTAGAAAATTTCATGTGTCTGTATGCTCGTGTATATATGTACGTGTGTGTTTGTATGTACGCGTTATTTAAATTTTTCCATTTCCGTGAACAAAGATTTTTCTTCGGAGAGAATTCTACCTCCCTTTTTTATTAATACCGTTTGTGTGTTATGACCAGAGTTACTACTAAACTTACAATGGTACCGAGGGTAAATAGGGAAATTAAAGAATGTATACCTCAACGTAACCGATGTTATAAAAGCCTCCCAAATAAAGTAATTCTGTTAAAGGTCGCAACCCTAATAATCATTATGGTCAGGTCTGTATTGGTAAAGTAAAAAGGGATAGAAATGAATATGAAAAGAATTATATGAAGATGACTCGATGTAAAACGAAAGATCTTTTAGATAAGCATATAATCGCAAACAATTAAAGGAATGCATCGGCACCCTTGGCAAATTTGATGGTATGCTTCTTGAGAACTTCCCCATATATTGATGGCATTATGAGAAAGGTTCGCAAACTATATCACTGTCAAGTCATGGTCAATTTGTTTGGAATTTTGGACGTAATTAACAAAGATGTTAACAGATAATATCTACATTTTAATCCTAACAATTGTATTACGAATTAAGCAAAACAAGTTTACCATTTTCAATCGATCATTTGATGAAAGAATGGTTTTAAGGGTGTATAGAGAGGTGAATGTCACCCCGATATCGATGGCGTGGCCTGCGACCACTAGCAACCTCACGTTGTTTGAGGCATACATAATCTACTTCGCACGGGACAGAACGCTTGACTTCGACCTCGTCGAGGCTGCACACGACATTGACCTAGAGGACCCTTTAAATTTGACCTGATCCCTGAAGCCTCAAAGAAAAGCCACCGGGGCTATTGGACTCCCAGCCTCTGGCATCGTCCCTATCCCATCAAAATAGAGCTTACAACTTTATTTAGGCTATCGTACTCTCATTAAACTCTCCTGCCGCCTCGTCAGATTTTTGACCCCTGAATGAGACTCCACACACATAACCTCATTGCAAATTTGGCATTTATTTATAAAGACATAACTGCAGGCTTATGCGAAATGAGGTTTGCAGAACCTGAATTTAAGAAGCATCCTGGATTGGACCGGAGTTACAACCTGCGGGTGGTACCTACTCTACCACGTGGGTCGGGCCAGGACCATAAAGTGAATTTCAACCTGTCTCTGTGTATGCTGGGAGTAACTCTGAAATAACAAAAAACCCGACCGGGAAGGACAGCACCCTCGAGTTGGGTCCTTGATTTGGATCCCACCTATTATCAAGTCCACCATGTTTTAGATCATCTCATGAGTCAATCTAGGTCCATATTTACCATTTATCATCACAATTCCAGTCTTGTTCATAGTGTGACTATTGGTGGGTCGGGGGACACCATCTTGCATCAAAAAGTAAACCTCCTCCAATTTTCTTGCGTTTCTCACATACATAAACACACCATGGGTGGCGAGAATAATCTCCACCACATAGACAACGACAAGAGATTATGTACATTATCACGACCCGAATGACTCTGACTCTCAAACACACTAGAAAGCTTGATCAAAAACACCATAAACACCATACATCACAAATACTCGTATTCAGCTCAACTGAAGATGCCGTAAAATTGCACACAAACGCCAAAACCTTAGTGGCAGAAAGCCAACATCATTTGCTACCTTGAGACTCAAAAATAACACCCTCCCCTCAACCAGATATGGATACGCTACACCAATCATATGTGGTTGGAATTTCCAACAGAGGACATTTTGGCAGAACTCACACGCCACTACCGCACCGAGGCCATCAAAGACATATGAAAACTGCACCAAGCACCTGGCGGTCATAACACTATCAGAAATAAACACACGCAAAGACACTTCTAATCCTGGGCATCCAAATCATTAGCACACTTACGCATACATAATCGAACAACAATACAACATACGCCCCAACAGTGCCTCCGCTATTACAAGGCGAGAAACAAAACAATTACATGCCAAGTGGAACAGGCCTGCTCGAGATTCAGCGTAAAATGCCAAATTCATACTGCTTTTGTCAGCACAACTTTTCTGTGCGTCAATTGTGGCGGGAACCTGGCTGCCGTTAATCTGAGATGTCCGCACCTTACGAAAAAGCGGGAGGCAGCCCTATCAGAAGTTCGGAGACCCCAATACATTTACCACATACATATGTCCCCGACCTCGCCTGAGAAAGTCTTTCGCTGCCACCTGTGGCGTCCAGGAAACCAAATAATTATGTCCTTCCTACTCACACGCATACAGTGCGCCGCTCCCCCTCGCTCTTACAAACACCTTGCCCGAACAGATGAATACACTTCCCGCAAACACACTAACGTCACTTACATATACGCATATACACATGACATAAACTCACCCACCTGCCTATTATCTGCACACACACGCCAAAAATCAACTTAGGTACTACTCTCCAGCTTGCTTTCTAAGGTGGCGAAGACATTTCTAGAGGCGAACCACACCTCTACGCCACGGTTCTTAACCAGCTCTATGCTGCAAATTAATTCGGGCATATTATTTTCTAGGAGACAGTATCCACCTATTACACGCTCACAAAGCAGAAGTCCAGCCCTCCTGCCTACACCAAAAGTAGACTCCCAGCTCAATGCATACACCCCCACCCGTACCTGGCCGTCCCATGGCCTCCTACCTACTCTCCTCTCCAGATCTTCCGCATCTGCTTCCACCATTCTCACCCGGTCCCCAACCCCAACCCTACTGTCCCTACTCCTATCCCTGCGGACAATCAAATTCCTATCCACACCCCTAATCCTCCCCTCATTCATAATCTTACCACCACATCCTTTCATGCATCTATTCCACCATTACTTC
Organism: Ceratothoa steindachneri; assembly: GCA_963969495.1. Lineage (NCBI taxonomy): Eukaryota > Metazoa > Arthropoda > Malacostraca > Isopoda > Cymothoidae > Ceratothoa > Ceratothoa steindachneri. The sequence goes on from OZ018326.1 coordinate 86,234,551, forward strand.
CACACTCACTCTTACTCCCTCGCCTACTACCTCTCTTACTCCTAACACCTCCTGTTCTCCCTCTCCCGCCTTCTCAAATAACAATCCCCCGCCTGCCCAGACCCCGAACCCCTCGCGACTTTCCACCGTCACCAGATGCGTGAAACAGACATCCCTTTCCTCATGCACAAACATCTCACCCCACACACCACGTGTGAAAGTTATTGCGGTTCTGCCACCCTCCTGCTCGAGTGTCAGGAGATTGGAGAATGTAAGCATCCATCACAACTACATGTGCACTGCTCTCTCGCCCGTGACATGTCGCTTGAGCCGAGTGCAACTAAACGTACGCGCTTGACACCTTCCCAAATACTAGGCTTCGCATTGCAGGATACTACGAGTACTTAACCCCGCAGGCCCTCATTAAGGCTCAGCAATCCTAGCAAAATGCCGTATACACCACACCATCATAGACACACTAAACCATTCTTCCCTAGCCTGCAAAATAGACACTGACACATGCTCAATCCTAGTTGCCACATTCTATAAATCACCCCGCTGTAACTACAAATAAAATTCCCACTCTGGAACTACTAAGCTACAACGGTCCAATCTTTTTCATGAAAGAACTAAATCCACACCATACTAAATTTCTTTCAAACACAACAAAAGATGCAAGTGTACCTGGTCGGTGCCTTGTAACTGTTCCGTGCTAGTACATCGGCCCCGGCCTTGCCCACGTTCTTTGGCACGAGCGGCGAGACTTCGTCACTGGACGTGCCCTCGCCCCGACCACACATCAAGATTTCAAATACTCACAGTCCCAGAATCCTACCTACAATCCGACCACATTCCTATCTGTCTTTTTCTCTCCATCAATACAATCATAAATCCTACACCACTACTACACGACTACACGAACTCGAATTAGATAAAGATCAGAGAGCACATAACTACACACACACGCCATGCAACCTCAACCTTCAGGGGACCATATACTCACAACTTGACAACCAATGAAAGGCACTCTCGGACACCAATGAAACATTCAGTAACCTGCACACGCCAGGTAAACATATACCTCACCTTCTCAATATACAATGAAAGACTTATCACTTATACAACAATCACTATAGCAGAGGTCTATGACAACCAAACATTACACTCCTCTGGATCCGCAGCCTAAAGTGGGTGCTGCTAGACCGGACCCCTCACTGCGGCGAAATCATCTGCATTGCGGAGTATGCTCTTTGATCCGACCCCTTCTTGTCTTTGCAGCGCTTAAAGATAATGATGGACACAGGTTCCACATCCCAAAAGGCAACACAGTTGACATCCTTGAGACTTTCAGGTCCCGCTCGAATCAAGTTAAAACCCATAGTTTACCCAAGCCACACAACAAAAGATAATTTCCAGGAAGTCCAGGAATGCTCGCGACTCTATGCCAACGAGCTGAATCCAACCCCTATGGTCGAAATGAAGGTGGTCGATAGCACAAATATAATACCCACTCCAATCAACACAGAAGAGAGAAAAGGCTAAATAAAAAACACACAAAAAAGAGCTTCTATTTATCTGGCCTTCCAATCCCAATCATTCATCACATGCTAGATGTCATTTAGCCAACATTAACACAACTCTATAATGCCTCTCCAACGATCGTATATTTTCCGAAACCATTCAAGGGTTCACAGAATATTCTACTGCACAAAAAAACATAAAACCCTCAAAATCCAAATAATTATAGACTATTGTTCTCTTAGAACACTTAGTCAAAATTCTAGAACGTATGGTGAACGCCCACTTTGGAAATTTCCTGGAGGGAGATGACAGGTTCCCCCCCTCCCTGCCAATATGGCTTTAAGAGGGGCCTTACACCAGTGCGGTGGTTACCATCATTCACGACATTTTACAAAAAGCATGACAAAAAACACTCTATCATTAAGGATGTCAAGAAAAAATTTTCTAAAGTGTGGCCCTAAGCGGCTCCGCTGGAACTCACCAACAACACAAGTCTGCTTCTCTTGCCCCATAAGGCTCCTTTCACACTATCTTATAGATAGGAAGTGCTACATACGATGCAACAACACAATATCTCGACCATTCACGCCAAATGTTTTAGTACCCCAGGGCAGGTTGATCTTACATACATTTTTCATCATTTACACAAACGACACCCCAGGCTCACAGGCAAACTGCACACACACATACACACACACACTAGCTTATGCAACAACAAGACCATATCTATCCCAACCAACCTCCTGAAACTCGCGCACTGGGCACAATCCATACTAGTGCAATACAATTCACGCGCAAAATACATGCACAACATATACCCCGCCCACGCAAAAAACATACAAACCTGTAACAGAAATACTTGCGTCAAAATTCGAATGTACTTATATTTTTACACACGCAAACAGCCTACACTCCAACGCCCAACACAGAAACAACACACTGAGGAAATTGCATCCCAGCAGTAAAAAAATGCAGTTTACCTATAAAAAACACAAATCAGACCACTAATCACGTACGCGCCAATTACACTAACAGCCGCAAGCACCACATGGCAGAGGAACAAACAACGCATTCAGAACTCTGTTCTGAAGCGCGCGCCTCTCGCTCTCTCCCGTACACGAGAATGTCTACACTACACGCCTCAAATAAATTTAGGCCACAAAAATCTTTTATCTTCGCACGCCTGACACGTCAACTAGAGAAAGCCGAGAGTTACCCCATATACAAACGCATACATTTTATTAAACACTCTATATGGCCACACAAATGCCCAGCACCTCTTATCTACCCCCTACATCACTATTTTATACCTAAATACTAGTATCTGTTGATGGTGCATTAATTTATAACCCCACAACGACTGCGCCTCAACGTATCACCAGTCGCGACCACGTCTCGACGATATTCAGCAGCTTCACCGACTTGATATTTCCTCCCTTCATTACCGACTTATTAACCTCGACAGTAAAACAAACATCCCAATAAATACACCTACCGAAAACACTACATATATGCCGCATGCTTGTATAACCACCGGAGTATCTCTATCCTACATACTATTCTCTCTTAAGTTATTTCTGAAACTTGCCTCTCCCTCTGCTGTTGGCAGTATCTTGACTAGAGCAATCTCTCTACTCTTTTATGTATTATAATTTTATCTTGTCTTGAAAAGCATATCAATTTTCATTCACACAATTTTAATAGCTTCACGCCATGGACAGCTTCAAATCACGCTCCAAGAAGCTCTCCATCAACGCGAGCTGCAAGTCTCTTGACTCGAAGCAACAAGATTTTCTCAACAAATTGAATGGCTCTTTTCAGTGCGCAGTCGAGACTCATTTCTGATAAAAGTAGATGCAAATGATCTAAAGACTGTACTGTGCAAATTCTGAAGACAGCACGGCTCCAACTGAATCCCTAAAAACTGAAAATTGCATTGTCCCGCGTACCTCTCCGGTAACGTATAAACCCCAGTTACTCTTTAGTATCAGAAAGCTTGTCAAAATTCTCTTAAATTCTATTAATTTTTTACACTGACAGACTTTCCAACGCGCCATCCTACCGCAAAAATTAAATTCCTTCTCTGACCGGGTTTGCACCTTTAAAGTCTGGGAGAACTGTCCTATACCGGGTCAGCTGTTTATATACCGCGCTATTAGAAAATTGATCGAGAAATATATCTGTATAGAGTAGACTATTCTAACTTTTATTTAGGTTGAAATCTATCTCCAATCTGGCTGAGTTTCCTGACAAAGCCGCTAATCGCTGGCAACTCCATTATGTTGACACATTGCACCCTCATTCCGTTCGAGGCATACTTAATTTTCCACGTACCAAAAAGGCTTATAGATGTTCATTCACAAGGCTTTACTTGTTCCACGCTGAGTGACAGCTCTCACATCAACATCCAAGTTATCCATCAACACGAGCTGTATGACCCACATTGGAGGAACAAGTAGAGCTCCAACATATAAATTGTCAATAAATAGTATTAATTGTAAGCGTCTTCGCATGACTACCTGCTACATTAAGACTAGTTCGGAGAATTATCGGGCCAATAGAACTTCCTGGGTTATGGAAATACTACTTGAATCTAATATTAGAGACCAATTCTTGGAGCAGTTTTGGTTTTAAATCTTAATACATGATACTCAGCATGGCTCTTCCCCTCACTATTCGTGTTTTAGAAATTTTCTGAATTTTTTACGAAATGATCATAAAAGTTAAACAAATTAAAGCTTTCCGTATAAGTACTAAAAATGTTCGAAAACGTTTGAACACTCACTCACTTCGCTTTGGCTGTCTGATCGCAAATAACTTTCTCTCTCTCTCTCTCTCTTTCATCTTTCTGGGCATCTCGCCTCATTTTTGACTCAGGAGACTAGCTACCCATACATGGGGTGAATACCAAATCAAAGTGGATCATGTTTGCGATTTCGTCATGATCTTTTTCGGATCAATCAGAGGCATAAAGAGCCATGCTGGTATTGACAGCAGGAATCACATTTACAGAGTTTTTATAAAACATAATATATATAAATCTTTACTCAGGAGACAGGTTTTGATTGACTGATGATGGAAGCCCGTCAGTTCTAAAACGTGTCTCTTAAGTAAAGAATTATATTTTGTCAAAATATATTTCCGCCAAACTGCGTCTTCTTTTCGAGAGAATTTAGCAATGGGTTTGCAAAAGGGCGCAATAATATAGAGATCACTTGCGCTTTGACACAATGATAATTAATCTAATTGATCATATAATCTGGAGTGTACTACGAAACCAAATTATGGATTCAAAACTTACGAAAGTCCCTGACATGAGAGGAGAGACTGCGAGAGATAAACGACCTTTGATTCTGTCGTGGAGCGGTCGTTAGGTAAAAGATAATGGTTTCATCCAAGAACCTTGATGCCAGTAGTCAACAAACGGCACAAGGCTGCCGTAAATGAAATTTTGCTGATTTTAAGAGAGTGAATTACTTATTCCCTTGACCCACATTTTAATTTATTTAAGAAGTTTAGAAATTGTTACACGGGTAATGAGGTTAAGTAACAGGAGTGAAAAATATTTCCATTCAACCAGCATATATGGTCTCGAACGACTTGTTTGGCAACTTACTCTCATCTTTACTCTTTGTGATTAAGCTAACTTGATTAACACCTTAGTATACGTATTTATACTTTACCATTCCTTCTTGGGAAACGATATAATTCGGTCCAAATTAGGAGTCTGATTATTTTATCACCGTCTTTATTTGCTCGAATGAGCTTTCGATACTTAAATTAGCTTTGTGAATGAGATATTTGATAAACGAGATGGATAAAGCCACAATTATTTAGCTGTGATTGATTAATATTTCAACTTCCTTAGTAAAACATTTACCATAGAATACACCAGCAAATCTCGCCCAAATCGGCTCTCTAAAATGCTTCTTCTCTACCCGAGGTTTAGATTTTTCTAAAGTTATATATTATTCAATCGTATAAACCTATATGCAATTACAATTCATTTTTAGATATATTTTTCTCTTCTTGATTTAAGAAATTTTTGTCAATTTTTTTAAAAGTTTTTTCAACAAATAAAAATGATTAAAGAAACATGACTTTTTTTCAGTCCCATCTAATTTGAATTGAATGTTAGCAGACCAAATTATTGACGATGCTAATAGACATGTTGATGTGTAACTTAATCTCTCAAATTGACGAGCACCATAAAGCCTCATATTGACGTGCACCTTAATCCCTAATGTCGAGGTGCGCCCTAATCCCTCGTGTGGACGTGCAACTTAATCCGTCTTATCGACGTAGACCTTAATCTCTCATCTAGACTTGCACCTGAATTCCACATGTTGACGTGTAACCTAAACCCCCATATTAAGTTGCGCCTTATCTCTCATATGGAAGTGCACATGAATCACACATGTTGCCCTACACCTTGTGCCCTCATGTCTAAGTTTGACTTAAGACCATTCATTCACCTGCTTCTTTACGCGTACCTTAAACCTCTATGTCGAATTGCACCTTAAGCCGTCATATCAGCGTTCCTCTTAAGCTTTGATATTGTCGTTCACCTTAAGCCCTTATGTCGACGTGCACCTCGTAAGGGGCCCGGCGATTTGCCATCCTGGCCGCCGTGCTGACGGGATCCAGCGCTCCGTCCGGTTCTAGTCTAGCCACTCTTCCTTCCTTCAGATAGCCTGTATTTCTCCCCTACTTCCTCGCTTTTCATACAACCTCTCCCGCAACTTTCAATGGTCAGCCTCTAATTTCACAGGGTAGATGCTGACCTTCTTCTCAAGTCAACCGTCCCGAATCGGGGCTGAGGGGGGAAGGAACAATGTTCCCTAACCCCTGAGCTCTGGTTTGGGATGTTTTTTTTAAACAACCTGCTTCATCCCCACCCATACCGTCCTCACATCCCTTTTCCTCTCTTCTTCACATTCTATCCATTTTTACGCCGTGTCTAAGGTGGAGCCACCATGCCGATGGACTGCCAGGCAACCAGGCGGGAGGAGTGGTCCAAAATGGCGGCGCCTGGCTCTTCCAGGCTTGTAAGCACCTCTTGCAGTGCGGGCAACTGCAAGAGGTGATGAGCTAGTGCGTCCGTATAAAAAAGAGGGTCACCATGCCCATGTATGAAAAAAACAACAAAAAAAACAACCCTTAACTTCCCCTGAAACAGTGACGGAGCCGCCCTCGGGAAGCTTCAGCAAAAAAATGGAGGTCCTTCCCCCTGTGCTTGCGCAGGCGACCCTCTATATTTCTCTAACCAGAGAGAAGGCTTACTCCTCTCCTTCGCCTACGGGTGCAGGGGACTCCCCCTCACCCCCCTCTCTGGAGGTGTTTTCGGGCACCTCCCATTTTCCAGCGGCAGTTCCCTCTTTTCTTTCCAAGAGACTGCCAAGAAAGCCAGCAGGCAGCCCATTGCTGACCGCCCCTCGTGTAAGTGGCTCGGTAGGGCAAACCCCCTTAGGGGGGAGAGGGAAGCCAGGCCCCTTCGGTCACTTCCCTCAAAAGACCTGCTGGCAAGAATTTTAAACCTTGCCGGGGTCAAGGCCTGTGCCTTCCCACACAAGACTGGCGACACTGCCAAGGGGACCTGCGATGTCCTGGGAGGGGATGGCCAACTGGAGGCCCCTCCTGTGATAGCCATGGTCCTTGGGGAAACCCAGCCTCAGACGGTAGGGTCTTCCATGGGGGGGAATCTGAGTTCGGCGCCAAATACCGAACCCGAATCCGCCCCCTATGCAAGGTCCTCGTCAAACGGCTGGGCATTCTGAGGCAGTACTAGGAGGGGAGGGATCTCCTCCGGATGGTGCTCCTGCGACGACCAGGACCTTTTCCATTTTGGAGAAGGACCTGGCTGAGGCCGGTCCATCTGGCCTAGGGGCTTCTACCAGTGGAGGTGAGAAGCGGGTTTATTCCCCGCCCTTCTCTCCTAAAAAGAAAAAAAAATAGGAAAAAGACTAAAAAGACTCGGGGCTCCTCTCCATTCGCGGGAGCTACGGGGACGGATGGGTCTGCTGCCACTCTGGCAAGCGACCAAGCCAAAATCGGCACATCCGGCCTCTCTGCCCCCTCGGTTACGAAGCTCCTGACCATGACAAAGACCAAAAGTGCACAGGGCGGAGCCCTGTGCACTTTTGGTCTTTGTAGAGAGCCGAAGGTGACCCGTTTCTCGGATAGGAGCCTTCTAGCAAATGCGGCGAATCCCGGCGAGGCAGCAAAGATAAGTGCTCTTTGGACACTTCATGGCACCCCAGTGAGTGTGACGCCGCACTCTACCATGAACTTTGTGAAAGGAGTAGTTTATGCGAGAGAACTCATGGACTACTCATGGTCTTGGTAGAGAGCCGAAGGTGACCCGTTTCTCGGATAGGAGCCTTCTAGCAAATGCGGCGAATCCCGGCGAGGCAGCAAAGATAAGTGCTCTTTGGACACTTCATGGCACCCCAGTGAGTGTGACGCCGCACTCTACCATGAACTTTGTGAAAGGAGTAGTTTATGCGAGAGAACTCATGGACTACTCGTGATATCACTCTAGAGCTGGCAGAACATGGGGCGGTCAAGGTCGAACGTGTGATGAGAAAACAGGGAGGGTCCTCGAGACCCACCCCTACACTCTTCGTCACGTTCGACAGTGACAAGCTTCCTGAGTCGGTGCGTACCGGTTGGTACCGCTACCACGGCGGTACTATTACTGTCACCGCTTCGGCCATACGAATCACTCATGTAGACGTGCAAAGTCGGGGTCACCCGAAGTCTGTGTAAATTGCTCCAAGGTCGCACACGATAAGTCTAAATCGTGTGTGGCCAAATGTGTCAATTGCGGAGAGACGCAACCTGCTTCTTCGAAGCAATGTGGTGCATATCTCCTTGAGAAAGAAATCCTGGCCATTCAGGCCCAGGATCGACTCTCATTCCGCGAGGCTAAGGACTTGGCCCTGGCGCGCCCGGCTCTGCCTGGGACGTCATATACCTCAATAGTTAGAAAGGCACCCTCTGCTCCTGACCCACCTAGGCAAACGAGCACGGTTGTTTTAACGCCCATTCGAAGCCCTTTTGCGGGTTCTACCCAACCCGGGCGCTCCCCTGGAAAAGCCGGCGGCAAAAAGGGTTCATACCCAGCCCCGGCTAAAACCAGGGCTCCCCCCTCTTCCCCCAGCTTGACCGTTTCCCGTAAGGCGAAACGGCCACGCGCCTCCCCTGAGTCGTTAGACTCACAGGAGGCAACACCCCTGAAGATGGTCGCTAGGCCATCTCCTGGGGTTCCTAAAGCTGTCCCCTGAAAGGAGGACAGCAACAAAGGAGCTTCGGCTCCTTCTCCCACGCCCCGAGGTTAAGCGAGTGGCTCTAAGACGGTAGTTCCTCGAAAAGAGGGCCCCTCGCCTCCGAAACCGCAACACCCGCCTAAGGTTTTGAGGCAGAGGGAGGAAAAGACTCGCATGGCGAGCCCAACCTCCCCCAATAAGTCCTCGAAGGCGACAGCACCTTCGGCGCTTCGTCCGGCCAACAGCGCCTGGGGTTCTGTCCCCGGGAAGCGTACGGCCATTCCCGTGAGGGTCTTCGGTTCGAGGAGGGCCCCCGCGTCTCCTCCGAGCTAGGCCTGGAGGGCATATTCCTTAAATGGAATTGCCGTGGACTCCGGGCCAACTGGGAGAAGCTGCGGAGGCTCGTCTCGTCCCGCTCGTTGTTAGCTATCTTTTTGCAGGAGACCATGCTAGGCCCGTACCCCCTGTCTCCCTTCCCGGGGTATAAGGTTCTTGCGAACACACCACCGCGGGATGACCGGGCTGGGGGATGCTCGGTTTACACCCGGCATGATGTCTCCGTTCTTCTTTTCTCTTTACATACCCCCTTTCAGGCAGTGGTTGTGCAGCTGCACCTGGATAGGAGGTATACTATCATTTCTGCGTACATTCCACCGTCAGCTGACTTTGACGCGGGGGACTTTCCCCGCGTCGTGGCATGGTTGCCGAGGCCCTATCTCTTGCTTGAAGATCTGAACGGCAGGCATCCTCTCTGGGGAGATTACTCTATAAATCCCAGGGGACAAGTCCTTGCCGATCTGATCGAAGAGCTTGAGATGGGTGTCCTAAACGTGGATGAGTTTAGGCATCACTGTCCGAGAACCGCTTCATTTTCTTGCCTTGACCTATCTTTGTGCTCTTCGGGTGCACAGCCTGATTTTGATTGGGGGGTGGTCGATGACCTCCATGGTAGTGATCACTTTCCCATTCAAATATCATTTTCAGGGCAACTGCCGCCTGAGAGACCACCTCAGTGGTGCTTGGCGCGGGCGCGGTGGCCTGCATTTCAGGAAATGATTGAATTCTCTATCTCAGTCGAGGAGTTTAGGTCGGTAGATGAGGCCGTTAAGTTCTTCTCCGGCAACCTCATCGCCGTGGGCCTGACTACTATTCCTAGGACGTCTGGCCGTTTTGCACGCCAACCACTCCCATGGTGGTCGGCCGAGTGTGAGACGGCCCTCAAACAGAAGCGTTATGCCTACATGCGCTATAAGCGCCGCCCGAACGATTTCACTGTCGCTGAATTTCGTCGGGCTAGGGCTAGGTACCGGTATATTTCAAAGCACGCCCGCCGCTTTTCTTGGCGGGCATACGTGTCTTCACTTAACGGGAAGACCCCTTTAGCTGAGGTGTGGAAGCGAGTCAAAATGATTCAGGGCAAGTTCTCGCAGGACCCCCCTCTCGAACTCCAGGAGAATGGAACTGCAATTTCGACCGCTTTTTCCGCATTCTCTACCTGTGATGCTGCTTTCCCAGAATTCAATGCACGTCGTGATGTCGCGGAAGGCCGCCGGCTGGACTTTACCTCCAGAGGCGGAAAACCCTTCAACGAGAAGTTTACTGGAAGTGAGTTGCGTTCCGCTCTCGCTTCGTGAGCGGACACCGCCCATGGTCCGGACGATGTCCCGTACGCCATACTTCAACACCTGGGTGAGCGAGGCATGTCCTTTCTTTTAGATCTTTCAACAGGATCTGGGTGGAAGGACTTCTCGCAGACTCCTGGCGAATCGCTACTGTGCTCGCCTTTTGCAAACCGGGGAGAAATCACTCTACTCCGACCGGTTCCTCCTCAATCTCTCTAACCCTTTTGCGTGTGCAGGTTGATGGAAAAATTGGTAAATGTTAGATTAGCCTTTTTCCTGGACAGCGGAGGCCATCTGTCTTCCGCACAGTGCGGCTTCCGCAAGTTTCCCTTCACGTCAGATGCTCCACTGCGACTGGAAAATGCCGTCTGCGAGGCTTTCCTTCGTAGACAGCACTACGCCACGGTGTTTTTCGATCTAGAAAAGGCCTATGATCCTGCATGGCGATGCGGTATCATGGAGACTCTTCACACGATGACGGCGAGGGGACGCCTCCCAATGTTTATATCTGAATTTTTGCGAGATCTTCGATTCCACGTACGGGTGGGGGGAGCCCTCTCAGGCCCAAAGGAGCAGAAAGAAGGTATCCCGCAGGGAAGTGTCCTCAGTGTCACACTCTTTATCCTGAACATCAACGGCATCACCTCCTTGCTGCCGGAAGATGTTCTCGCTACGCTCTACGTGGACGACCTTTCGATCTCTTTTGGCGCGGCCCAGATGACAACTCTAGAGCGTCGACTCCAACAGGCATTGAACCGCGTCTCTCGCTCTGCCGAAGTGCACAAGTTTCGGTTTTCTTTGGCTAAGACTAAGGTGGTGCACTTCTGCCGCCATCCACGGCTTCACCCCGACCCAGATTTTTTTTCTTAATGGGGTGGGCCTGGATGTGGTTGAGTCGCACCGTTTCCTTGGTCTTGTATTCGACCGACGCCTCACCTGGGAGGCTCATATTCGCAGCCTTAGGGTCTGTTGTACTTGCACCATGGACATTCTCCGTTCCGTGACGTTCGACGCTTGGGCGCTGATAGGGCTACTGCCCTACTTTGTTATCGATCCTTTGTTCGCTCGAAGCTCGAATACGGATGCGAGTTATATGAATCCGCAGCCGAGCGTTTATTGCGGAAGGTGGATTCGATCCACCACACCAGCCTTCGCTTTGCGACTGGTGCCTTTCGCACTTTTCCCATTGAGAGCCTGTTGGTCGATGCTGGGGAGATGCCACTCACTTTGCGCCACGTGCAGTGCATCACTCGCCTGTACGCGCAAGCCTGGCGCCTCCCTCAGTCGCCACCAGCTCTCACTGCATCCGCAGCTGATCTCGATGGTGCCTATGCCGCCGAGAGACGCCAGTCATACCGGGCCAGGAAACTCCTTCGAGAGGTAGATATAGCTCCCGGGCCGGTGGCGCCCCTGGTTCTGCCCAGGACGCCACTCTGGAGGGTACCACATTTTGCTATTTGTCGCCACGCCTCTGATCCTAAAGCTTATACTGCGCCAGAAGTATTGCGTTCGACCTTTTTGGAGCACACATCGTGTCACGCTGGAACCGTGCCAGTGTATACGGATGGCTCCAAGTCCCAAGAGGGCGTCAGCTTCCACGCCGTATCCCCTCTGTTTGAAGTCAGCGGGTCTCTACCAGGCGCTGCGTCTGTCTTCATGGCCGAGCTGGTGGCAATACACCTCTCGGTACGGGAGATTACTCGACGTGCCCGGTTCAGAGACCGGATTGTGATCTATAGCGACTCACAAAGCGCCCTGAGTGCTCTCGGGGCATTGGAATATCCGCATCCCCTGGTTCGCAATATTCGTGACGCCACGGTTTTGACGAGCCGGGCAGATGTCGATATTATCTTCTGCTGGGTTCCTGGACATGTAGGAATTGCGGGGAATGAGCGTGCCGATGAGGGCACCAAAGAGTCCACGAGGACTCTGCGACCGGACGACCGTTTCGCTCTTCCTTACACCGACTACATGGCAGCAATACGGGCAGCTCTTCGGACTGCTTGGCAAAGAAGATGGGAGACGGTCGAAGGGAACTTGAAGTTGCGTGCCATTGCGCCGCGACTGTTCCCATGGACCTATCCCCCAATGCCGCGGTGGCTTCAGGTTGCTTTCTGTCGTCTCCGAATCAGGCACACTCGTGTGACGCATCGCTATTTGATGGAGCGCTCGCCTGCGCCCTATTGCAACGACTGTTTCGTCCCATAGACTGTTCGGAACATTCTTGTCGAATGTCCCAGTCTGGGTGATCTTCGAGCACGACACCTGTCCTGGTACCGGGATGGGTGGGGTCACTACCGCCTGTCCCTTGTACTCGGGATGAGTGCGTGCACATCGACTGGTGGACTTGTTGACTTTTTAGGGAAGGCCGGCCTTCTCCCTATTATTTAAGCAGGGTTTGTTTTTAGGTTTTTTTGTTTTTTGCATCTGTTTTTTTTCCTTTAGGTTGCACGTTCCTGCGTCGGGGAGACCTCCTCCCGACGCAGGAGCTTGCTTCCTTTCTCCCATTTTGGGCGGGTTTTTTTTCGTTTCTTTAGTTTTATTTTAAAGTAGCCTAGAACTAGGCCAGCTTTAATACGGCGACTAATGCCCATGTAGGCAGTCGCCAGATGAGCTCTTAAAAAAAAAAATGTCGACGTGCACCGGAATCCCTCATGTTGACATACACATTAATCCCTCATATTTACTTTTGCCTTATTTCATCATGATAACGTTACTTTTAAGCCCTCATTTTAGGCCAACTTTAATTATTCATGTCGACTTGAATCTTAACCCTCATTATGATGTGCACCATAAGCCCTAATTATTCAAGGTTGCCTTAATCTATCATGAAGATGTGCTCCGTGCCCAATCCTGTGACGTGCATCTTAAGCCTTCATGTCGACATGCACCTTAAACATTGAGGTTGACGTGCAGCTTAAGCTTTTATATTGGCGTGCATCTTAATCCCTCATGTTGACGTGCACCTTAATTCCATCTGTCGAAGTGCACCATATTATCTCATATACAAATGCACTTTAATTTCTCTTGTTGACGTTCACCTTAAGCCCTACATGTTTCGGGTACCTTAATCATTCATTTAGGTTTGCACATTAACCACTAATGTCTACTTGCACTGTATCCCCTTATGTTGACCTGCACCTAGAGAGCTCATGTTGACGTGAACCGTAATCACATTTGACGTGTGATTTAATTCCTCATATCGAAGTGAACATTAAACCTTCATGTCCACGTGCTCCTCTATCTCTTAGCTCCACGTCCACCTTGACCTCTCAGGGCGATGGGCAACTTAAGCCATAATGCTGAAGGCCACCTTAATCAATCATGGCAGACAGTATTCATGTTCACGTGCACATTTCGCCCTCATTTTGACGTGCAATTTAATTCCTCTTGACTTGCAGATTAATTGCTCACGTTAACGTTCATCTTCATCTCTCATGTTGAGATGCAACTAAGCCCTCAGGTAGACGTGAACTTTAAGCTATTGATGTAGACGGCACCCTAAAATCTCATGTTACCGAGCACTTTAAGCCTCCACTTTCATTTACACCTTTAGCTCACATGTCGATGTTCACCTTAAACCCTCTTGCGACAGGTTTATTAAGCCTTCATATTAAAGTGCACCTTTAAGCCTCATGTTGACATGTACCTTAATATGGCAAAATGACGTGAACTTTAATCCCTCATGTCGATGTGCACATTAAACCCTCATATTTCGACGTGCTCTTTAAGTCCTCATTTTGATGTTTTCATTTAGCCTTCATATCGTGTGTACATTATTTCACAAACTCGACGTGCACCTTATCCCAGATGTCAATGTGCACGTGAATACATTAGGTAGACGTACACCTTGAACAGTCATATTGTCGTGCACATGAATACTCATATTGATTTTCACCTTAAGACCACCTGTTGACGTGCTGCGAAATCTCCCAAACTGAAGTGCAAGTTCATCCATCATGTTGTCTGGCACCTTAATCTTACACTTCGATGTTTATTTTAATACTTTGGGACGCCGTTCGCATTCAACAGCCATTTATTGGTTTTCATCTCAAGTCCTCTTGTTGACCTGCAGCTTATTCCATCAGATCGAAGTGCAGCTTAATTGCTCATGTCAGCGTCCACCGTAAGCCCTCATGTAGACGTGCACCTTAATCCCTCATATCGATATCCAACTTAAGCCCTCAATTGTACCTAAACCTTAAGCCCTCATATTACGTGCCCTTGATCCCTCAGTCCTCTGTGAACCTTAATTGCGTCAGTTGACGTGCAACTTAAGCCTTTAAGCAGAAGTATTTTAAGCCCTCATATTGAGTTGCACCATGATCTCTACTGTCGTGTTGCGACATAAAACCCCATGTCTGCGGGCACCTTAAGCTATCACGTAGACCTGCACCTTATGTCTTCATTTTCACATGTACCTTTAGCCCTCATATCGATATGTAGCTTAAGCCCTGATATCGACGTGAACATTAAAACCTCATGTGACGTACACCTTAAGCCCTCATGTCGAAGTGCACCTTAAGCCCTCATCATAACGATAGATTAAGCCCCGATATCGACGTGCACCTGAACCACATTTTGATGTTCACATTTAGCCTTCATATTGAACTACTCTTTAAGCCCTCCTGTCCACGGACAGCTAAATACTGATTTTGAGGTGTGTCCTTTAAGCCCTCATGTAGATGTGCATCTTAAGCTCTAGGTCACCGTGCACATTAATCCCTCATATTAACCTGCAATTTAAGACCTCATGTTGACGTGCAGATTTAGACCTCGACGTGCATCTTAAGCTCTTATGTTGCTGCGCACATTAATAATTAATGTCAACGTGCACCTTAAAACATAATATCGACGTGCACCTTAAGCTGTAATGTAGACGTAGACCTTAGGCCCTGATATTGGCGTGCAACATAAACCCACATATCAACGTGCAGCTTAATCACTCATTTGGACCTGCACCTTAATCCCTCATGTTGACGTGCAGGTTAAGCTCGCATATCAACATGCATATTAATCACTCATATCGATTTGCACCTTAAGCCCTCATGTAGAGGGGCACCTTAATCGCTTATGTTGAGCTGTGACTTAATCCCTAATTTCAACGTGAAGCTTAAGCCTGCATATCAAATTAAACATAAAATACTCATGTCGATAAGGACCTTAAGCCCTCTTATCGACGTGCATCTTAATTTATGATGTTGACGTATCCATTAAGCCGTCATGCTGATGTGATCCTACATGGTTCGAAAGAAGCTAGAAGAAACCCTTAGGGTGTATGCCTCCGCTAAGGCCATTGTCATTAATATTCGAAAATTCAGGACATAATCCGCATTTGCATCCGGATGTCTACAAAATCCTCAACAACAGCTCATCGAATCCTCCGGAAACGTTTTCAGAAGTCTGGAACACAAACAGACAAACAAACACGGGTGCTCAAATAATCTCCGCACAACTCTGTTGCTATAGACTTAAATGCCCCGGCAGTCTCATTCCTTTTGTAGGTTAAAGAGATCTACATATCGATCAGTATGACAATCGTTGGAGGCAGTTGGGCTCAATAGGTCTCTTATCTAAGGATGAGGGTAATAATAAGGGTACTACTGTGTTTTACTCCGACTCACGAGCGTGAAAAAACATTCGTGGTTCAAGGGAGAGCCACTCGTCTATATATGGGGAGCTTGGATTGACAACCCTTCCGACTCATTCTGGAAATATATTAGTGATGCGCTGTGTGTGTGTGTGTGTGTGTGCGAAGAAAAAAGTGAAAATGACAGTGAAATAACCATTGGGTTTAGGCTCGATTTCGTATGTGGACGGTGCTGCCAGCACGCATTATTAGGTTGTCTCGATGATCCACTGTAATTGGTGAGAGTTCACTACCATCGCTGAAGTTGGTTGTGTTAATCGAGCCCAACTCGGAAGTTGTCGTGATTTATCTTTTAGAGGGGTTTATTAAATAGCCCCCCTTTCTTCCCCTACTGCTTAATATCCAGATTTTAAATCTTTGAACTTAACAAAACTCCCGTGGAGAAAACAGATGATCCCCTCTATTAAACAAAAGTGGGATTTAACTTCCATTTATTAAGTAATTAAATTTTATCAAAATAAAATGGAATGTTAAGAATTAAAAAGAAAGAGAACAATACAACAAGCGTTGCGAATTTGTATAAAAAACATCAGAAAAAATGCAAAATGGGAGGAACTTTAAAGTATGTAGTGAAAATAACGAATACGAGATATTAAAATACCATTTTAAAACAAAGAGTCAAATAAAATATAAAAAATACTAAATGAAACGGAGTTTCTCAAAAACAAAGCACGAACTGAAAATATTTAATAATTTTTATTTTTATTATTAAATAAACGGGAGATTTCTAATTTTGCGTGGCAGCTCAGAAGTGTTGCCTCGTCTTCACTTCAATTTTACTTCCATGTTCTCACTTTAGCTGACAGAAAATAATAAAACCTCACTTTTACATCTTTCTGCTCTAATTTTCCCCCAAATTCGAACTTTTAGGGGGTAATAAAAAGATGCAAAGCCAGAATACAAAGGAAAAATGCATTCATGCGCCTAAATAATGGTACAAGGTCTAACTTTCTATAGTTATCATAACCCGTTTCGGCTTTATCATTTGCCTTAGGGTAAAATTTTAAAGCATATAGGAAATAAAAAGGAAGTATATTTAATTTACAAAATATCACGGAAATATTTAATGAAAGAACGAAAATTATGAATCAAGCTTTCCGTGAAACTTCAGTGAGATTTATCCAAACTAAGATGATTTGAATAATTATTACCCAATAATGAGAAGTAATGACCAATAAAGAATATCAAATCCTCTCAATCTTTCCTTGTTGACGCGATATGCAACATTTTAAAGTGATCATCACAATTGAACTTTTACCGTGTTATTACTAACTCAATGTGGAAGATGATTAATAAGTTTATTAAAACCATATAAGAAATAAATTGTGTGAATAGCTTAAATCTTTATTCCTCTCTAATTATTTGCTTTCCATATAAACACTGTTGGATTACTTCAGGAAATTATAACTGAATGAAATCCTTTCTTCTCTGTCTTTCTGCCAAGAAGTTCCATTATTTCAGTTTACTTTACTACGATCAATCAATTTGATGGCGTAACCAAACGCTTTCAAGCATTCTAACATCCTTTCGCAAATTGCGGATTACCAGAAATATACTACTTGATGAGCCAGAGTTTTATATAGTAAAACATGTAATTGGATTTATAGGCAAAATCTTATGAATAAATTAAAAAATCTTGTTCTATTTTATAATAGAATTACATAGTTTAATTTATCGAAGGATATCAGAAGTAGTGTCAAAGATTTTCAGCCATTAAATGTTAATATAGTATAAATATGTATCTTCGAAATCTTTAGAATGATCTCTATGCAGGAAGTTCAAGTCATAATTTCCTGCTTAACTTTAAATAAAATTTCGTAAGCAGTAGTCATTCGTAGAGAATTTCAACTTGAATGTGTGATGAGAGTATTTATTTGCTTCCATTTCTACTGTTCACGAAGAGTTTAAACAACTATTTTGAATATTTTTTATCATAGTTTCTTTTCTCAATCCTTTGCAATATGAAGCATCGAGAAATTCCCAGTACCCAATCAATGCAATGATTTCTTTTTGCTTTTACTTCTCGAGAATTTATTGAGGTATCCCCATTATTATTTCTTATTTAAAAAAAGAAACTCAAAAAATCTATATACATTTCATCGTCCGTGTCTATTATAGTACAAATTATTGTGTATAGGTTTCTACATTACCTATACATGATAATGTAAAAAATTTAGTAACACTTCATATAAGAAAAATACAATGAAACATTGTTGCTGTATACAAGTACAGTATTATTTTCATTAATGTATAAGAAAGTTTGATAAATTCATGGATAATAACAAACTCGATTACAACTTAAAAGAGCGCAAAACGTTGCAACAAAACATCTGAACTCACTTGCTGATCCATCGATAACTACTTCCGTAATCATTCATGCAATGAATTTCGTGCTTCTCTTGGCCTTCGTCGTTGAAGTCGGAATAAGACTCTCCTCAGAGTTTTTTCGAATCACTTGTGTTTTTAGCGGTTGCTGGTGCCTAGCCAAGTTTATCCCCGTTGTTTTTATTACTGTTTGTTGAATTTGTTTTTGAATGTTTTTGATGATGCCTACGATATTTTGTCTCCTTGGTTGTTTTTCTAGGTTTTCCTTACTTTTGCAAGTTTTCTGATTTCCTGCGACAACTTTAGGATTTTAGTGATTTAGGATTGCTTAGGAATGGAACAATTGCTTGTTGCTGGGTGTCTTGCATGAGAGTATCTTGTGAAGGATGGCCCGTTATATTTTACCCTACATTAAGAGGATTACGAACCTTTCTGCTCTAAACCTTTACGGATGCAACTATATCGTCCTCATATTTTCACTTTTTCCATCTTCCCTGCTTTTTTTACAGATCTCTCCTTACAAAGTTTGAGTGATCAGAAGTTATCGCTATGTTTCGCCTTTGAATTCCTAGATACGCGCTTTCAGAACTTCTCGGAAAGCTTTGTCTGTATCGTGTTAGTTTTACTTAGTTTTGCTTGAAGTCTTGAAACTTGAATGCATGTATCATGTGCAACATGTGAAATCATGCTGTAGCTAGCGTAGGTGTGATTGCTTGGTATCTCGATTTCAAGGTTTAGAGATGAATCCGTGGCAATACATAATTCTTAAATTTTTACTTGCTCACCTTAACCACTTTATTTAGAGCTCTTTACTTGAATACCTTCATGTGAGAATGCATTCATTGGTTTATGTCTATATTAAGTACTAATAAATACTATCTTGGCAATTATCAGTAGATAAAATGTATGCGTATTTAATTTAATACTTTTGTTTAGCTGATTAATAAACTATAATATCTTTTATTAAAACACAAAACATTGTATGATATAAAATAATAAACATATAAATAGCAGAGAATTAGAGTTATCAATAATATACACATTTATTCCCCATCAATATTACTTTTCCAGGAAATTTGTTCGTTGAATGTCCCAGTCTGGGTGATCTTCGCGCACGCTACCAGTCTCGGTACCGGGATGAGTGGGATGACTCCCGCTCGTCCCTTGTACTCGAGACTGATTCGAGAACACAGACTTTGCGGCCTACTCGTTCTTAGAAAGACTCCATGCATGTCGAATCCTTAGATCAATTGCATTTCATAACCAAAGTAATGAAGTTATACTTCTCATTGACAGTGATTGCCCCCATGCCATACATTTAAAAAGACTAAAAAATTGTTCTTTTTTCAAATATTATGAATATCTATATGTAGTAGCCAACTATGAGCGCACTCCTAAATCCAATAGAACCGTTGTAGTAAGTGCTGGAAAAAGCAATAAAAAGTACCACAATTACAAATAAAACAGAACTGTATGGAAATTTGACAGCTAAATGCAGAAGGATAGCGTCAGAGACGTTTCGAAACAAACCCTGTTCCATCTTCAGTGGCTACAGGCAATATATAAAAATATTATGATATGTATTAGACAACATTCAACAACCTCTCAGCCGGATCAAAAAGCTCAAAGAGAAATAGCAAATAACTCAGAGTAAACTAATATGCCTAAATGTGAACCGATAGAAATAGAGCCTATAACAGAGGTCACAAACAAATTTAACTTACAATGATTTGTAATAAACGCTAGGTAAGAATAGAACATTGTTTGTCTGCAAATTGTGTAAATTAGGAAGATTTGAATTGCAAACAAAACATTACAATTATTTACCTTGACTCTCCGAAGTGTAGGGACGATTTATTTGTCAAAAGAATACCAATCCAAGCAGATAAGGAAGGCCCGATGGATTCTAGATTTAATGGCAGAGAGTTTGAATCTCAATGGAATGCTGCTAAAAAAATAAGTACCAAGAAGAGTGGGGTTGCGTTTTCTAAAAACCAAAGATGAAAACCCAGACTCGTTTCTAGTCATCAGTATATCTAAAAATTAAATTTTGCTATTATGTTCAATATCCAGGGAGAAGGTGATATTGTTGTATTGTTCATTTAAGTATGTCAAAAATAAAGGAACGTGGTTTTTGTGTTTAAAAATCACAGAGCACTCATCTATAAATATTTTGAAATATAGAAGATTGAAATCGTAGAAACTTAAAAAAAATTGTCAAATGAAGTTCCCTGTTAGTTATATAGAACTCAGTTGTTGTACGGTTTTCTTAGGCCTTTTTATTTCTCCCCCGTCTGCTGAGCTGTTTAAACTTTTCAGTCATATTTGAGTATGATTATACTATGCATGAAATGTTAATTCAATGTAATAGCAAGAATATAGAGGCAGTTTATTCTGTCGACTGTGTAGTTTGCTCCAAGCAATACTTTATGTAAACTGGAAACTCATTAAATGTTTGTTTGACCCAAAACGTATACAATATTAGAAGAAGTGAAAGCAATAGTCCTTTCTTTGTTCCTTACCTAAAAATAGTCACCTATCAATTGGAATTCGGATAAATATATTTTCAACTTAGATGACTATGTTGAAAGAAATATTATTGAATGTTCGTTCATTAATTCCTTGCCTAATTTTATTATATCGCTTGGTCCCTTTAAACTGGATCCTATCATGAAAAATCTTATTTTAAATAAAATTATCCATATTAAATCTTAGCCCTTTGATTTATTGAATTTGTTATATTTATTTTGTTTATTCAACAATGTATTTATAATTGCATATATATGTGTATGTGAAAATTAACCCACGGGAAAATGAAAAGATGAATCCAAGCACTTTCGAACTATATTCGCAAGTTCATTTTAAAGAAATAACATGAAAATTGAGAAGACAACCTTATATAGGGTAAAAAGATACGAAGGGAACGCTCATCACATAGTATGTACAAACCAATGGAAAAACACAAAAACAAGACAGAAAAATACCAATAAAAAGAACGATAGGCAACTAATAACCGACATATGCATCTCTAAAACGATATACACAAAACAACGCCGTGTATATGAATGGAAATGGTAGGTGAAAAAACAAAACAAAATTAAAGGATTATCATTAGAACGAAAACATTAAGGGCTAAGAGTTAATCCACGATCCTAGCAGAGACACGTGGTAAAGGAGGCAATGCGAATGATATTACACTAATAAAGAATGACAATAGGCTGCATTATGAAGTTATTTCATTTAGTACAAGTTTTTTTTAAACAGCGTCAAGTTTAAATAAGCCAGGGGGAAATATTTATATTATGCAAGACGCCAATTAATGAACACTCGACAATATTTCTTTTTGTGAAATCAGAGGAATGATAAAGGAATTTTGCAGAGTTCCAGTCAATAGGGTGGTTATTTTAGGATAAATGTAAAAATATAGCGCTGTTTATTTCACCTCTTCTAATATTATATCGGCAGCACTGTGCGATCAGTGGGGGCTCGTTATTTTTCACATATGCAAATTAGCCATCGAACAGGCTTTTTTTCGACTAAAGAATATTAACCTGTAAGAAACCACATAACAAATTGTAAAACTTCAATAACAATAAATAACTTTAAAATCATAGCCAGCAATAAATGTTCGATCACACTCAGGATCGCAGAATCAATATATATTAAGTCTTTAAAACCTACGCTTAATTCAGATGATTCGTCAGTGCCTCTTCATGTTTTGTAAAAACCACAACCTACCAAACCATACTCAATAATATCGTTCAAATGTTCGTCAGTCTGAAATATTTCACCGCTTAGTGTTAAGGTGTGTTCTTCACTATAGTTACCCAAAAAAACTTTTGCTATATTTCTCATTATTGTTAAAGTGCTAATGAATTATCATATATTCCTAGGAACCAGAAGATGAGCACACAAGCTCTAAACGTTGTTTTGAATAAATGGATTTAGAAAAAATGTTTGGATTATTTTTCGTCATTGGCTTTATATATATATATATATATATATATATATATATATATATATATATATATATAATTTTACGGTGAAGGTAAGGACACATAGGAGGCTGAGGTACATGTGATTTATTTATAGAACAACGTTTCGCCCGTATCACCCATCTTCAAGTTCTAAAACATGAATTAATCTAATACAGTTAAAGAATATTAAAAATATAAAAAATAATTAGGTTAAGACTATGTAGGTAAATAAAAAATTAGAAAATAACTCAGGAATTTAAAAGGCGAGAGAATCAAAATATCAATCTAATTAAATCACTATTGACACGAAAAAAAAGGAAGAAGCAAAAACACAAAAGTAAATAATTACAGTATAATATTGCTTACCGATGAAGTTCAGGAGAAATCACAAAGTGAAGAAATTATAAAGGATGTGGCTTAAAGAAGGATAGGTTTTGATTGGTTGGTTGTTTAATGAGGAAATTAAAATTAAGAAATAAGAAGGGGAACAGCGGTATTATCTATGTTGAGTGTAGGAGATTTGTACGTATTAGTAGGGATTCCAAAATTCTTAGACTATATTTATTGTTATTATGACCAATTATTTTGAAGTTATCCATGGAACATTCTGACTTGCGGTGTATAATATTATTTCTAATTAGAGAAGCTTCCTTCTTAGACAAATTTTTTCCAGTGCGATGGCTTATTCCCATGTGAGAACAAAACCTCTCTTTCAATGAGTGAACCGTACTACCAATATAGGTTCCTTGCAAACAACAAGGACAAGTAAAAGCATAAACAACACGGCTGCTCATTTCGAGAGGAAGTTTGTCTTTGGACGAGAAAAAACTTCCTATGGAAAGTGGGTTGACAAAAGTGATTTTGAAGTTGGTATGAAAGAAATATTTTTTGAGTAATTTGTTGCATTTTCTAGTGAAAAATTTATTGTAAGGTCCCATTTCTGGTACTACGAATTTTTTTTCATTTTTGGGAACATTATATGAGAGAAAGGATCGAGAGTAAATTTTGGTAAGAAAATTATTGATTA
Organism: Ceratothoa steindachneri; assembly: GCA_963969495.1. NCBI lineage: Eukaryota > Metazoa > Arthropoda > Malacostraca > Isopoda > Cymothoidae > Ceratothoa > Ceratothoa steindachneri. The sequence continues at coordinate 86,257,920 of OZ018326.1, forward strand.
GTTTGTCAACCAAAGGGGGCGGGGTAACAATTATTTTTAAAGTAATTCTTTAGAGTCTGGAATTCATTATGCATTAGAGAATAATTAGAGGAGAGAGGAGTAAAAAAATGGTAAAGTGTTTCAACCTCCCTACATAATATGGATACTTTTATTTATTAATTATCTTGACTTCAATGAAGCAATTAATTAATTAAAATATAAAGATTTCGCTATTTAGAAGAATTAAAAATGAAAATATTGTCATTATTTCTTATTTTTATTAATTTTAAGAAATTATGCAACTTTTAATTCAACTTTGTTTTAAATTGAAATTTTCATCTTTGGCTTTGAAAAATCCGATAACAAATAAATTATTAGATTATGTATATAGAAGCCACCCCTCGAAACATATATTAAAGCAACGGTTATAAGCAGTCACTTTAATTGACCCTAACGTCTATTTCTAAATGAAATGGCGAAATATTTAAGCAAACAACTTCTAGAATTTAGAAACCATAACATCTTGTAAATAAAAAAGTAGACTAACCGACACTAAAACAGAACAACCTAGGTTTAATTTTGACTAATAGAAAGAAGTTAGTTGTAGCTCTGCCCGTTGCCGAGACACTTGGAAATAGCGATCATTACATAATACGATTAGATTTACATATTCATACAAATGTTAACGAGAGCTCTTAAGTAATTTACAGCTTTAAATCAAGTATTCTTTTTATCTGTTTCGAGGTCACTTGTAAAATTTAAATTAGAATGAAATTATAAATGTTGAAAACAAGCGGAAAATGCACAATAATTTTCATTGTTCCTTTTCCCCTCTAAATAAAGTAATAGCATATTTTAAATTTAGAAGCTTTAATAAATGAAAAAGTAAATACGTGAACGTGAATGTTTAACATTTTAAGAAGCACCAATACTGTCGAGAATCGAAAGTGATACATTTATTATTGAAAGGTTGTCAAATGCAAAATCTAGACAGCCAAAACGATATATAAAAAGGAATTAGCATTGTTGTCAAAGCTTAGGCAGCAGCGATTTTATACTTATGTAAATAATCGTAAGCCAATTAAAGAGCGCATTGTTTCGATTTAGGATGAAGATGGTGTCCTTAGTGGCGATCCAAACCACCTGGAGAACTTATTAATGAAACAGATCGCAAATGTCTTTACTGTTAAATATACAAGTAACTTAACTAATGGGTTGAGAAATAAGTTTTTGTGGTTTTATCAAATTTATTCATTACCATTAACAGTTTTAGAAAAACTTCACTTTTAATTGATAACAATATGCAATTTAATAAATAATATATTTTCCGTTGTTATTTACGACTTCTTTCCAACGTTCAACTAGTTTTTCGATGCCTCTGTAATAAAAATCTCTGGATTTTGACTCGAATAATTCGTCTAACCAGGTTTTTAATTCCACAACAGTATTGAACGAAACGCCACGCAAATTGTTTGAGAGCGATCGGAACAGATGGAAATCCAAAGGAGCTAAGTTTCGCGAATATGTAAGATGCGGTAGGATTTCCAAATTAAGCGTTTGGATGGCTTCTTTCGTCATATTGCCAATGTAAGTACGAGCATTGTCGTGTTGCAGGAGGACTCCATAACGTCGATGAGGTCGCTCTTCACGGATAGCTTCGGCGAGTCGATACATTTGTTGAACGTAGAGTTCTGCATTGACAATCTCGTTGTTCGCAATGAGCTCATAAAGAATGATGCCTTCACAAACCCACCACACACATAGCATCGTCTTTCGTGGATGAAGTCCTTGCTTTAATCGCGGAAGTGTTTTTTTATTGGGGCTAAGCCATTGTTTTCGATGGTTCATGTTGACATAAACACACCCCTTTTCGTATTGTCACGATACGGTGAAGAAATCTGTCCTTATATCCACGAGTAGCCCTGTGATGAGCAAGCAAACCTGTGGCAATAGTGAAGCGTTGAAGTTTGTTGCTTTCGCCCAAAGCGTGCGGAAGCCATGCACCGAGTTTTTAAACTTTCCCCATCGAATGAAGGTGATTCACTACAGTTTTCTGATCACACGCCAATTGTACAGCGAGTTCTCTAGTCGCTTGACGAGCATTTCCATGAAGAAGGTCGTTCAATCGATCTTCATCCAACTTAATGGGGCGACCAGAACTTTTATCGGCATGAAGATTGAAATGACCGTTTTTGAAACGTGAAAACCACCATTGAGCTTTCCTTCCTGATCAAGCATTTTCTCCGTACACAGCACAAATATAGCGACGAGCTTTGGCATTGTTTGCATTGTTCCCGTCTCGATTGAAAATGAATAACAACAAGTGTCGAAAATGCGCCTTTCTTACAACTTGACATTCCATTTTGAGGGTACAGAACAAAAATTAAATTAACACAACTTTCAAATAAACGGCAATGACCTATTACTCAACTTCACGACGTAGCCTAAGCAAAAGCCTAATAGTCTACGCTGTTAAGAGACGTAGCCTAACCTTTGCAAATTTTGCTCTCATTATTTATTATTGTTTCTTAATATGTGCACAAATCACGTCAACAAGACTTAAATCAACACAACATTAAAAAAATGCAAGAATCCTATGCAATATAAGATGTAATAAATATACTTTTAAATGATGACAACCGAAAATTAAATTAGTTTTTATATTAAGAAAATTAAAATTTCAAAAGTGAATCCACCCTCAAGAATTATGAAGCGAACAGATAAAACCTTATTGTACAATGTTTAAATAATGTATTATCGAGAAGATATGTAGAATATATGTTAAGGTCTTTAAAGAGGCAAATGTAACAAATATTTTCTAAAAATGTCTAAAGACTGATCTTGGTCTAGTTCGGTCCATCTCTCCTGAACTTTGATCGTTGATAAATTCTTTGAATCTATTGTTGGAAATAGGATTTTGGCCATCTCTAGGTAAATTAGGTAATGGCTCAGAGTACGCCATCAAATGTCGGGGGGTGGCGATACTTAATTAATTTAACTCGATCTATTCTAGGAAATGATCACAACGATTGACCAAAATAAATTTGCCTCTACTTCAACAAGGCTTTTGACATGGCTCCACATTTAGGCTACTTGATAGATAAATAAAAGGGTGGGTAATAATAAACCAGATAATGGCGTTCATAGTCGCGGACAAAAGTTTTCGGACAACTACAGAATTTTAGAAAATTATGTAAATGCAGTGTTATAAAGATTTATTTTGCATATCCATATGAATATAACAGTGAAATCAGGAGGAATAAATAACAAGTTATATTATCCCCTTCTCCCATATAAATATAACAGTGGAATCAGGAGGTATAAATAGCATCAAGTTATATACCCCCGCCCCCCAAAATCAAAAAGTATTAACAAAATACAAAATTGGTAAAAACATGTAAAATCAGCAACATAAAACAGATGAAGATTACAGCAACACCAAACTGATACAGGAATCTAGCTTCCAGTTCGAGGACTAGGGCGTCACGCTGGACCTGAAGTAGAGTCAGTTGTCTAATAATGCAAATACATTAACCGCACCAATTTGTCTTGGAATTTTTCCATATATATATATATATATATATATATATATATATATATATATATATATATATATATATATATATATTTATATATATATATATACATATTATATTCGAGCAAAGGCCCCAAGTACCAGAAAATATTTAAAATTTCTGCCCTTTTCGACGATCGTAACGATTTAGCGATTCGTTTGGTTTATATTTAATAAATTTGCTTTGAAAACATTTTTGGGGCAATTCCTTGCAACCTACTCCCAACCACTGGTTATTACCCAACCCTTTAAACAATTAACCATCAAAATAACGGGTGTTAAGGAAAGATTCTACTTGGAACCGTTAACAGAGCACGTGGATGAAACAGTTGATGTTTAAAAAATACATTGCTGACTACTTTCTTATCTTCAATCACAAAGATAACGCCATTATCTTTTGAATTCCTTAAAGTATCAATACCATAATATTCAATTCTCAATAGAAAAATAACAGAAAATAAAATCTCGTTCTTTGGCGTCACTGTTACAAACGATAGCTCTAAATTTACCACCTCATTTTACAAAAAACCCACCACCAACAAACTTGCCACTCATTTATCTAGCATCAGTCCTACATATTGTGAACCATCTAGCATTAAAAACCGTATCCACAAAGCATAAATATTTGCTCAGATTGGTTTCATTTAATTCTAAATTAGAATATCTGAGTAACTTTTTTCATTATATTTCTTCCCGCATTCTTTATTTGACAAGCTAAATTTTCATGAAAACATTCTTCTCCCAAACTCATTACTAACATCCTTAAGTAAAAGGTTTTCCTTAAACTACCATATCTTGAACACTTTATCTCAATAAATTTCAATCATTCTTCTATTAATTCCTATTTTATCCAGTTAAAATCTTTACCTATGTACTTGCAATCTTTCATTGTATAAAAATTTACCCGCGTGAACAGCCAAAGTAGCTATGTGGGCTAAAGAAGGATACATCTAAAATGTATGATCGCAAAACACTTGGGGCGATCGCAGAGAACCAACATTCCCCTTTCTAACTGAAATATCTTCAATTAGACAACATTCTCAAAAATCTAACCAGCCTGTTCATTCTGAATGTTTTAGTCCCTTAACTTGTGATTTCTCTTATCTAGAATTAAAATTTATAGAATCTCTTTTCATTAAACAACTAAATCCAGAATTAAATGATTACTTGTGTTCCCTCAAACCTTTTACCACATTCCCAATACAAATTCAGCCAAACAAAATAACGTCCCAAACAGAGCTTTACGCTTGTCTATTTCCCTCTATAATTCGCGGTTGTCCTAATTGCTCTAAAGGTAAATATCAGTTTCTGTTTCTCGTTTTCTCGTTTTATGCTTTATTTGTATCCTTTAACTAATACATTTGTAATGTTTCATTCCGTTCACGAGCATCTTTCTCAGTTTTTAATAATTTTATCTTTGTTTTAAAATTAATCCTTATTTTCGCTCTTTGGTCAGTCTAGTATATATTTACCCTTCGGAATACTTTTTAATATTTTGTCCTCGTTCTTAAAGGCTTTTTTATTTTCATTTTTATCAGATTTATATTTATAGAATTTATTATATATTTTAATGTTATGCACTTGTATTATGTGAGATTCCTTTTTTATTATTATTAGATGCATATTAACCGAACAATTGTTTGCTCTTCAAATATTTACTACATATATCAGTTTCCCCAGGAACATATATATATATATATATATATATATATATATATATATATATATATATATATATATGTAAATGCAATCTCCATATGAAATAATATAGTAAAATTCCAGGAAAGTGCTAGAAATGGAGGTAAAGGTCTACTCATACAAAATACAGACGAAGCAGACCCTTAGAGACTCAGACAAGGAGCAGAGAAAGGATATGGCAGTCAAGATACAGGAGCAGATTCACGAGACCACAATTTTCTTTACCCTCCTTTGGACCTCAGATGAAGCTCACTTCCATCTTGAAGGAAAGGTAAACTCGAAGGCAAATGTCTTATGGGGACCTCCAGACCAAATGAGGCAGCCACCAAGCCCCTAAACTCCCCTAAGTGCACGGTATGGACTGCAATCTCAGCCAGAGGCATCATCGGACCATTCTTCGAGGAATCTGGCGCGACAATGACAGTCACCAACGAACTGTATGCTGAGGTTCCTTACAACCTTCAAGAGGAAGTTGCAGACTCTGTTCCCGTCGCTTATGGGGAGGCTTCAGTTCCAGCAAGATTGAGCAAGCTCTCAATAATCATAATAATAATAAATAAAAATTAATAAATATGAATATTAAATAATAATAATAAAAAAAAATATGAAAATAATAATAATGATAATAATAATACACAGTATCTATAATACATAATATTCCTAAATAATGATAATAATGATAATAACAATAATAAAATAAAATAATAAGAAGGAAGATAATAACAATAAGAAGTAACAAGGAGTAACAGGGAAAATAAATACCCTAGAAGACCTTACGGTCCATTCAATGAGAGTACCTTTGGACTAGCTGTCGAGTGGGCACATCTCCACTCAACTGCCTTACGTCCTCCCTAAACGGCTACTTTCCAGGACTTTTTCCACTCTTGTCTTGAACTGGTCAACAAAATTGCTGTTGACAACCTCCATCGAAGGTGCGTTCTAGCTACCGCAGATACTGTACGTGAAAAGTTTCCCACGCAGATCGCAGTTGTAACGCTTCAGCTCAAGTTTGAAGCCGTGATTTCTTGTTCTGCTCTCATTAAGGCTGAAAAGATCCCTGTAGTCAACATTGTCGAACCCGCGAAGTATTTTGAAAACTTCGATGAGCTGACCACGCAGTCTACGGGTTTCCAACGAGAAGAGATCTAATTTCCTTAATCTATTTTCATAACCTTCATGTCTGATAGAGGGAATCAGTTTGGTTGCCCTGGCTTGCACGCCTTCCAATCTCGCGATGTCCTTTCTAAATGAAGGACTCTAAAATAGTACAGCATTTTCCAGGTGCGGTCGGACAATTGAATTGTACAAACAGAGTACTATTTCCTTGTTCCGATAACCAAACTGTCGCTTTATATAACCTAGCATCCTTTAGGCTTTCTTCTTCGCCTCAATACACTGTCTCGAGTACTTGAGATCACTAGTTATAGTTACACCCAAGTCCTTCTCAGTGTCCGTAGATTAAAGAGCAGTGCCCTTAAGGATATAATGAGATTGGGGGTTGCGGTGGCTGATATGCATAACTTTGCATTTGTTCATGTCAAAAGGGATAGGCCACTTGTCCGACCACTCCCCAATCTTCCGAAGATCTTCATGCAGGTGGGCAGTATTTCCATCCTTTGCAACGTTCATACCAAACTTATCGTCAGCAAATTTTTAAATCTTAGCAACCATGTCACCGTCCATGTCGTTGACGTAGATGATAAATAGTAGTGGTCCCAGGACAGAACCTTGAGGCACCCCGCTAGTAACGGGCACCCACTGAGAATTCTGTCCTATCAGCACCATCCGTTGCCATCGGCCACTTATCCACTTCTCTATCCAGCCGGCTACTTTCCCGTCTATTCCTAGCGCTCGCACTTTCCGGAGAATGCGGCGGTGTGGTACTTTATCAAAGGCTTCCTGAAAGTCTAAGTCGACCACATCCCTCGCCTTGTTCCGATCGTGCTCACTGAAGACGAAGTGGAAGAATTTCACAAGGTTTGTCAGGCATGACCGTTGCCTTCGAGGGCTGTGCCGGGAACTGCTCAGTAGCAGGTTTGACTTTAAATGCGACGTCGTTTTGTCCATCATGGTGCTCTCCATGAGTTTACCGACTATCGAAGTCAGACTGATAAGTCGGTTGTTCTACGGTTGGCTAGGATCTCCTTTCATGAAGATAGGAGTCACCTCCGCTTCACACTACTCTTTAGGAAAGCATTCGGTCCAGATTGACATCTTGAAGATTGCGCTCAGGTGTAGTGACACTTGATCGCGCACTTATTTAAACACTTTAAGTAGAAGCCCATCCGGGCCAGGTGATTTATTCATTATTAGGTCAGTGATCTTCTTTTCTATTTCTCCTTCGGTGAAGTCCATATCTTTCAGCTTTTCCCTCGAGTAGGAATCCGTTGGCTGGGGGATGGGACCACACTCTTCAGTAAACACTGAAGAGAAATAGTCGTTGAGTGGGTTAGCATTTTCTGCATCTGAGGGCTTTAATGTCCCCTCCTCTTTCCTCAAAGGGCCAATCGTTCGAGAGATTGGTTTACGGCTGTTTACATATCCAAAGAACTCCTTGGGATTCTCTTTACAAAGTCTTGACACTCGAAGTTCCTCAGACCGCTTAGCCGCCCTTATGCTTGACTTTCCAAATTGAGTCACTTTCCCCAACCATCCATTCGTGTTTATTGTTAAGATTTGTAGCGTGTTGTTTATGTTCTCTATGTTTAATGTCTAATTCTTGAGTGTGCTGATTATCTCCCTGCCGCTTGATCCTTACGTGCTTTGTTTTTTTGTTTTTGTGAGCGAGTCTCTCTATACGTGCGTAGTGTGCTGCCGATATTTTTAATTTATCTCCAGCTTCTGTAATGGTCCATTTGTATTTTTTGTTTTTTATATAACTTTCGTGATGGCCAAATGGGTCAGAATTTCAGAAAACTATGCTTTGTCTGAGGCATAAATCGTAGGACCAATATTTTCACCGTTGTAACCGTACTCACTTTTAACGTTTTTTTAGTTTTTCATTCACTGGTTCGCTCTGCTAGCTGTCGGTGCCCGATTCCGTATTCGTTGTGGTTTGATATATTCTTTCATGTGGTTGTTGTGTGGCTGCTTTCTGTGCAACGGTGGCTTTTCTCGCGTTTTCTTCTCCTTCCTTTCTTGGTTCAATTCTAGGATCAGCACTCCTCTTGGCTACCTGACTTCCTCTTGTCCCCCTTGAGGTGTATTCGCTATTTCAGCTGTGTTGTGGAACGTGGCTGTGATTACCTCTTTCTCCACCTTTGGGGAGAATTGTAACTACAGGACGTCTCGTGAGGGAGCGTTCTCTGGGAACCACATCTCACTCACCTTTTTGTCCTTGGGCATTATGTTGAACTTACTTGAGAACGTGTCCGGGTACGTAAGATTCCTTACCTGTGCATATATGATGCAGGTAAGGATTTTCGTTGACTCCTTATTCTCTAGTTTAATGCAAGTCTTCGTCGAGGCTTGTGTTAGCTAGGCACTTTTAGTTGCTTGGGTATATGATGTAACTCTTCTCCTCTGTTCCTACTCTTTCTTTGTGACTTGTTTCTTTTTATTGTTTCTTTTCATAGGAAATGCCATGGCTAATAGTATTTGGCCCTGCCCGCAGTTAATGCATCTCTCGCTCTTCATGCAATTTTTCTAGCCGTGACCTCTTTCACTATATCTGGAGCGTGTCTTCTCTGCCTCTTGGCATTCGCTGGTGGAAAGCTGCTGCATTTCTTAGCAGCGGAAACACATTTGTACAGGCATGAAATTTTGACTCTCGATTTGATCTCGGCTGATTTTGGCGCGGAATAGTAGTAATCCCTTCTCTTTGGCCTTCTGGGCTATTTCAGTCTCACTGAAGAATACCTTGAAGACGTGACGGTAATCTTGATTGTTTCTTCGGTACCTGAACTTAATGACCTCGGAGACCTTTGCCCGTCTTTGGTTCTTTTCAAATTTTTCGGTAATCTCCTCCTTTGTGTGATGACCAATCCAAGGGTCGAGCCTACAGCATATCACACTACGATGGGCTTGGACTTGGGGAGCAAATTCGGGCTGGAGGTTTATCTCATAGAGTGGGAGAAGGGCTTCCTATTTTGTGCTAGTTTCTACTTCCTCTTCTCTCTCGCAGATAGCGACATATCTGGTTGGGGTATCAATTAGACGTAGCACTGCGACTTTGAGCTTTTCGAAAATGGTTTTGAACACTCTGCCCCTTTCGGGTTTGGTTTGGCCTTTGATTACCCTAAGGGGTATTTGAGTGGCCAGATCCATTGCCATGGTGCCAGGGGGTAAACACTAGCTGGTCTTTAGGAAGAGCACTCGTATGGTAAGCAGTTTTCTGTTTCGAGATGTAGAATGTGTGTATGATGTGTGCTGTTCGTGTGTCTTGGTTCCCAGGAACGGTCTTGCCTTGGTGAGTGTTGTGATGAATATGATGATGGTACATTATGATAAGCTTACTGATGATTGGGTAGGTGTGGTACCGAGAGGGATACTCCCATGGAGTGCTTCACGACGGACTTATTAACAACGCCGTTACCCGGGAGTGTTTTAATCGCAACTCCTTCCATCATACTACACAAAGACGGTTGCTTGTTCCTCTGTGATTCTGGGTGGGCTCCCGTTGTAATAAGAAAGGGAGGTTGCAATCCGTCTTTAATCCTCAAGCCAGGTTCCTCAAATGCCCCCAATTATGTCTTTTCTAGAGAGCGATATAGTTGTGACGGAAGGAAGAAAATTTAAATCTTCAAATGCTTTCCTTCCCTACCTTCACGGTGTTATTAAAACCCATAAACCTGATAACCCAATGCTCCCCATTATTAGCTCTGTTGACTGTGTTTTCTCTTCCCTATCACAATGGTTAGCCTCTCTACTAAGCCCTTAGGTTGGGACCATTTCAAATTCACATAATATTAATAATATGCCCCTCATTAGTAAACTTAATTAGCTTCCCTACCCTGAAAATTTTAGCCTGGTTAGTTTCGATGTTTGTTCCCTCTTTACTAGAGTTCCCGTACCCGATCTGTTGAATTTCCTTGAAGAACACCTCGACACAGTTTCTCTTCCTATACCCGCTTCTACCCTCATTAAAATCATTGCTCTTTGTATCAATAATTGCAAATTTACCTTTAATGCAGAATTTTATCGCCAAACCTTTGTAATGGCAATAGGGAATTGTTTGTCCCCTGTACTCGAAAACCTATACATGGAACTCTTCGAATCTAGAATAATTCCCCAAAATAATGAAACTCCTATAGCTTGGATGCTATATGTTGATGACATCCTTTGTCTTTGGCCAAATAATTTTAACATTAATACATTTCTTACTAAAATTAACACCTTAGTGCCCTCGATTAGAAATTGAAAAAGACCGCACACTCCTTTTTCTAGATATTCTAAGTCATGGGACAAACCATTGTTTCAAATATGAAATATAGAGAAAACCCACAGCTATAGACTCTTATATATATTTTTATTCTAACCACCATAATAACATCACACAAAGTGTTTTCCCCTCTATATTTTTGCGTGCCCTTAGAATTGTCGCACCAGAATACCTAGACAAAGAAGTCAATTGAATATATAAAATAGGGATAAATTTGTGCTACCCTCTGTACTTTCTCTAAAATTGTTATAAGTCCGCCAAGCGTTCCTATTATCAAACTAATGTTAATATCCTCAAGTTTCAGGCCAAAAACTTATTAGTTTTACCCTATAACCATATTTTCATTAAATTACCTCGTTTACTTAGGCCTCTGAACATAAATGTCATTTTTAAGTACGAGGCTACAATTTATCGCATCCTTGTCAAAAATTCATCCCCACCCACCTGGCATTGTTTATTGGATAAGCTAAAACAACTGCTAAGAATGTTATTATGGACAAACCGGGAAAGAACTAGATGTCCGGGTTAAGCAACATCAAGCCAATGTACGTAATCACAGTGAACAATCTGCGCTTTTTTCACATATGTACAATCTTAACCATAACATTAACTGGAACAGTGGCAAACCAATCATAAAATGCAGAAATTATATTTTGAGAAATATATTAGAATGTATCTCCATTAATGCGATCCCAAATTTTAATCTTAGCCCTGGTTTGTTCATGCTACACCTTATTATCACTGCATACATAAAATCTCAAATAAAGTTGTTTCAGCGTTTTTTACCCCCTAATTAACGTTCAGAGGCGGGTAGTCGAATCCCCCCTTCGACTATTTAAGGCAATGCATGTCCTGTTCATTCCTTGAAAAGGTCTTTAAGAATAAAGACGAAAGCGCTCGGAATCGTTTTTCACTTTTCCTTTGTGGGTGTATCTGCATAAATTTGACTCACGTGCACTTTGTGAGCTTTTTCCTATATATATTTACATATATAAATATTTCCTCCGTCGTGGTTTTCGAGACTTTAAATTAGGTTTTTGCTGACTTTTAGCTACCTTTTTTCCTTTTTGTTTATGGATACTTTTAATTATTTTATTTAAGTATTTCCTGTGCATTTTGACTCTTTTATTTTAGCTTTACTTTTCTTTATCTACACTTTATTTTAAGTATTTGCCCTTTTGATTATTATTAATCTAATATTTCTAAAATGGTTGTCGTAGTTGGTTGTCTTTTCTGTGTGTTATGTTTGTAATTGTTTTTCTTATTTCTCTTTTTGGGTACTTTGCCTCCTTTGTTTTTCTTAATTTACTTTTATTCTTATTTTATTTGGGAATTTTGCCTCTTTCTATTAGATTTTTATCATTTCCTATTTTGTTGTTATTCTGAGTATGTTTTGATTATTAGTAATTATATTAATTTCCTTTTTGAGAATGGGCACTTTGACTCTTTTTGTTTGACCTTTGTTGTAGTTGTGCTTTCGCTTCTTTTAATTTTTTGTTGTATAATTTGATCTCTCTATTGTCGGTTTGTCGATTTGGGGTTTATTTTATCTTATCGTTAGATATAAATTGATCGGCAGCTTCCAGGGCGCAATTTTTTCGATTAGGGAAGACATCCTTCCTGGTCAAGATAAGCAGTTGGTTTTGGTAGATGCCGATGTTATCTTCCATCGCCGGCATCTTTCCTCTTCTCTTTTTTGCCATTTCTTTCTCCCTAGCCATTGGAGTTCAGTATTCCGCGGTTTCAGACCTGCTCTTGAGTGCAGTTCTCTTTGTCGAATACGGTCTTTCCTACGACCCTTTCCAGAATCGGGTTTAACTGGAGGTTCAATATCTTGTATTGGAGACCTCTCAGGGAAACCTTATCGTATGCTTTCTCTACGCTCTGCATCACTACGACTAAGTATTTTCCTTCAGCTTGGCAGTGCGTGAGTTTTTTCATCAGAGGAGTGAGGCCCGTTTATGTTTGTCATTTCTTACGTAACCCGTGCTACTGAGGGTTGTGGGCTCTTAGCTTGGCTGGGCGTTCTTGGAGCCGGTTTGATAGGAACATTTGTAGAGATTTCCTACGAATTCTAGGAAGTAGATTGGTCTGTAGTTCACCAGTTAAAATGTGATTCGTTACTTTTGGGAATAAATATTATCTTGCCTAAATTTAGACCTTCAGGAAAGTACCCCTGACGGTCTAAACATATCTATGATAGCTTTTAGGAAAGTTTTGAGAGGGTGTTTATTAGTCCATGCTTGAAAATCCTTCCCGCATCAAGACCGCTGCATGGGCAGAAGCTCCGCCTGGAAGTCTTCTCCTTTTCAACCACAGCAGCACATTTTACGTTTGAATAATTTCTCTGCCTCTGGTTTCTGACATGTCAAAACCATGGAAGGAACCACTCTAAGGGTCACGAAGAAGAAGGCCCCAGTAGGGGATGAAGTGGTTAGGAACGGTAGGTGGGCCTTGTTAGACATTTAACCAAGGTAGAGCAGAGAAGAATAACCAAAAAAAGAGAATTAGGGACACTTTTTAGAATAGGGGCATTATCGGCTCCAAGGAAGGTAGCTCACCTAGCGGGCCATCACGGACGATTCCAGGGGAGAGAAGATAATCTCACTCTTGGTTGGAGAGTGCTGTCCAAAGCCCCTGATGGAGAATGTTTCGAGGAAATTTTCTCTACTCTGGGGTTGCATTGTTTCAATTGGTAGATAAGTCTTATTACTACCTAGCGATTTGCGACAGTGACCAGGAATGTGGATAAGCTATTCAGCGAGAAGTCGCAGCAAAACTTGAAAAAATTAACTTAATACCCAAGGTATCCACTGCATGTCTCTGCCCAAAAGTTTATAATATGTCAACGCTTATACCACTTGGATGGCTCCCATGGTGCAGATAAGATAAAAAGAATAGCGATAAAACAATGCTGGGCTAAGGTAGATGAAGTATACAACTTGCATAAACCGAGATGCAGGAGGTTGCATTCACCTACTTTAGACAACTTTCCAAACCACTAAGAGGGCCACTAAGGCATCAGTAACTGGCCTCATAATGTTCTGCACAAAAATCTCGGCTACGTGCATTGAGAGGGAGACCTTTGTTTTTGTACAGGTATGCTTTCCATTTTATGCCCTGGAAAAACACGCAACAAAAGAAAGCAAGTTCAAAGGTAAGGTTGTTCAGAATGCGCCGGCACTGGACACAACTGAAAGAGTGCACTAACGGGATACATAAGATATTTCTTAACTGCTATGGGCCTCACCGCATGCTCTCAATGTTGTGCCCGATTCAGAAAAACCTGATAAACGAAAAGAAGAGAAACATCTAGGAAGAAAAAAACTGAAAGGGAAACACCAGCATTGCAGAAGCGGCAAGAACTCAGGAAAAGTAAAAAACACTACTCCAATAGGACCCATCGATGAACCTGGACCTAGTCATTTGCGTGATCAATGCTCACTTTTTCACTTAGGCCTAACCGAGGAGCTACTTGGCCGAGATGAATAAAGCGTTAATACAAAATACGATAAAACCTATGTGGCTTCTAGACAATCCCTCACCAGGAGACACATATCAAAAACTGATAGGGAGTAACCCAACCTCAGCATCGAGGAAGAGATCTAGATCAAGGAATCCACGTCCGAGACACCTGAAAGAATGGAAACAGACTAAATGCCTTAGAAAGAAAATCCATTACAAAAATCCAGCCAGTAAAGCAGAAAATCAAGAGAAAGCAAACCCACTACACCCACACAAAAATACATCGAACCCAATATGTAAATATATGCCTCACTATGGGCGCTAATACAGAAACTATCAAAATCCAAGGAAATAATTGAAGGCATGATTAGAGGCAAGTAAAAATGTGAATATCATTATGATGCACAATAGAAAGATGTGTTCACAGCAGTAAATAACGGCCTAATCGATATATGTCCCGAGTAGTGTTTCAATCTTTACCACAACCAGTTTAAGAAAAAAAGATCTGGGAGAGTAAGGTCGCCCGCGCGGGAAGAACAGGTGAACGTAAATATCGTACAAGAAAAATATGGCAGACAACTTTAGACTAATTAACAAACTAAAGATCTTTTCACTCAATGTGAATGGATAGGAAGACAAGAAGTACATTAACAACAATATGATTCGTTGAATAGATCCGCACGTAGTCCTAATTTCTGAACAGGTCCTAAATGTAGCTAATAATTGTAACAAGACATATACATAATTATAATATTATAGTGTCCAGCCATACTAATGGGCGGTACGATGGTGTGGCAATTGCTGTACGAAAAAGGATCAAATACAAAGAGATCCAGAAACAAAAGGGATCGTACCTCGCCCTGAAGATAAGTACGATCATCGACGACCTAGTAATAGCTGTGGGGTACCAGCCATTCAGACGAGTTTATCATCCTATCCCAAATTTCTTTCGCCTATTCAGGAGAAACAACTCCATCATCTTGATCTGCGATCTTAATGATCGCTGCAGAGAAACAGGATATACCACGGCATTCAACGGTTTTAGAGCCTCCCTGAGCTTTCTTATGGAACGCGATATAGGACAAAGAGTTAGCCAGAGTTTGCCACTTACCTGAGTAGGAGATCTCCAACAATCCCACACATTATCCTCACTGATCCAATCTTTGTTCTGAACCATTCAACAGTTCCAGGCCCTTACACTCCATCAGACCTCATTAGCAGGCTCCTGCTCGCAGGTGCTGCCCAAGGCCAACTTGAACGACTATAAAGAAATCCTACAATACTATCGAATGGGACAACTGGACGGAACCACACTTGAAGATCTAGATAGACATTTTGAGAACATAATGTCCAGGATATTGGAGGCGGACAGAGTGGTCATTGCCAGGGTTTAATATAGGACTCTCCCTCCACCATGATGTGACAAGAATATTATACGAATAAAAAATAGATTGTAGGCATATAGATATCAGGAACTCCGGAACCTTCATTTGGAGCTAAGACACCTGAGTAGTGAAAAAAATAAATGCTCTGGGACGATATTATAGATATAATGGATACGAAAGACGACCCCAAAATGTTCTGGAGCCAGATCAAGAGATTAAGTGTGCCTCCATCCTCATTTTATTTGAACTCTCCTCTGCCTTTGATACTATATGTAGACCATCTGTCTTGCCTGATCTCCTCCACTCTGGCATTTCTGGCGCTGCTCTCGACTGGTTCCGCTCTTACCTTTCGTATCGCACCCATTTTATAGTGATTAACGATGTCTCCTTTGAACCTCCTCCCATTAGCTTTGGTGTCCCTCAAGGCTCTGTCCTCGGCCCTCTACTCTTTGGTATCTACTTATTCCCTCTTAGCTCCCCCCTACGTAATCTCGGTCTATCATTCCACCTCTCTGCCGATTAGACTTAAATCTTTATTTACTCTTCCCCCTCTAACATTGCCCACTCAATCTGTGACCTCCTATCTGCCCATTCTTCTATCTCGGACTGGCTATCGGCTAACTTCCTCAAACTTAACCACTCCAAAACTGAAGTTCTTCTGGTTGGTTTTCCTGCTCTAGTATACAAAGTTAAATCCCTCTTTCCCTCCCTTCCTCTGAGTGGAAACTCTGTTGCTTTCTCTGACTCTGTTAAAAATCTGGGCATTGTGTTCGATGAGCATCTCTCCTTCAAGCCCCACACCTGCAATATCAGTAAATCTTCGCTTTGTTTCCTCCGTAACTTCTCCCAAATTTGCTCTCACTTCGATCGCCAAAGTCTTGAAACTGCTGTTCAAGACGGGAGGTAACTCCCGTCTTGATTACTGTAACTCTCTTTTTGTAAATCTACAATCTTCTTCTCTACGTCCCATTCAGCTAGTCTAGAACTACGCTGCCTGACTACTACTCCGTTGCTTTCGCTTCTCCCGTTATATGTCCCTTCGTCAGGAACTACGCTGGTTACCTGTCAGATATCGTTCTCATTTCAAGATTCTTTTCTTCAATTTCAAGGTCCTTCACCAAAAGGCCCCAACCTACCTTTCCTCTGTCCTTTCCCAACGCCTTGCCCATCTGGCCCTTTGACCATCTCATGCTCCTCTCCTGAATACTCCTCGCTCGCCCCTCTGCTCAATGGGCGACCACTCATTCTCATTCTGTGCGCTCAAGCTTTGGAATGCTCTTCCAGCCGAAATCAGAACTGCTACTTCACTTACCACTTTCAAGCGACTCCTGAAAACGAACCTGTTCAGGATTGCCTACCCACCCACCTGATCTTAGCCCACAGCCGAACGTGCACTCTGTGAAGGCCTCTGGCCTTTAAGAGCGCATTATAAGAAATTTATTATTATTATTATTCCTACTAAAACCAGGAAAGCCAAAAACAAAAAAATTAGAAGCTACATGACGATATCCCTACTAGAATTTATAAGGAAGCTGTTCGGCAAACTACTCAATGACAGACTAAGGGACTATCTGGAAGCAAGAGACCAGTATAATGCACAGCAACATGGCTTCCGTACAAACTTGGGCACGGAAACAGCCCTTGCCTTGATTATAGAATATTTTGCTATCGAAAAGGCTGAAAACAAAAATGTGGATGTCGTGCTCAAAGATGTTACATCAGCTTTCGATAAGGTATGGACTTCAGGCCTAAAAAAAAAATGTGATTTGGGAAGGGAGGCAAATATTACCAAACTCGTCTGTAATTATCTAGAAGACAAAAAGGCAATCATAAATATCAATGCTTAGAGGGGCAGCCCTTTTCCACGAGAGCTAGCGTACCTCAAGGGGGCTGTTTGAGCTCAACGTTATATACAATATACACTGGTAACCTCTCTGTCCCTACCCACAACTAGGTCCACTATGTACAGGTAGCAGAGGACATAACGCAGATGGTCACCAGCAATCATCCTAACCCGATCGATAAAGCAAACAGGACGGCCGGTGAAATAAATAATCTCAACAACTATAAAACGGAATAAGATTCGGATAAATGCAGAGAAGTTTAAAGTCCTTCCCATCAGGTGGAGGAAAACTGCTGATATACTGGTACGAGATGAATTCTACCCATATACCCGAGACGGTTGGGCCCTCGGAATTAAAATCACATCAAAAAGCTACAATGAAATTCGCACCGAGAAATTCATGTAGGTGAAGTGGAACTTACGATAACTCTACAGATTCGAGGGAGGCTCCCACAGATACAAATGAAAATTATACATGTCCTTGGTAAGACCGATTTTTATATACCCTGTCATTTCCCTACACCTGGCAAGCAAGACTCAAATTAGAAAGACACAGGTGATACAGAACCAAGCACTATGACTTATTTCTAATGTTACTTGCTGGGAATGCATCACCTCAAGTATACTGCACAATCTTTCAGAAATTGAACCTCTGAACCTGACCATACAAAACATGGCAAAGACTATATGGAGGAAAATTTATGCATACGTACCGGAGGGAATACTTCAAGACAAAAGATTACCAGATCTCGAACCTCAACAGAGACAGCACCGACGAAGATTCTATAGCAGCTAACTGTGTACGCAGTAGGAGGTCGAACCGATATACAGGTAAACATACACCAAAAAAACTTAAATTCAAAGAACAGGACAACCAAGAAAGAAATATACGTATATGTCTGAATGCATATGCCCATATATATGCATATGTGAACTGACTTAGACATATATAAGAAAAAGAGGAAAAGATCCGAAGTGGACAAACAGATGAAGACAATATAAGAAAAGGAATCCGAAACTAGCAAAAACAAAAAACAATTAACATAAATATAAAGATCCGAAGTGGAGAAACTAAAAGAAAAACAAAGATCCGTAGGGGACAAAATAGATAAAACAATATAATAAAAAGGAATCTGAAAATAGCAAAAGAAAATAAAAAAATAAACAAAAGAGCTGAAGTGGACAATTAAAAGGAAAATATCCGAAATGGACAAAGAATGCAAAACAAAACGTAACAAAAACCAGAAATACTAAGAGAATTATATATGTATAAAGAAGGCACATAACAGAGTAAGCTCTACTACCATAAGTAGATCAAATCCGCACACAAAGGTTTGAATGTTTTATTTATTAAGGAATAAAAAGTATGAAGGATAAGAAAAAGCTCACGTGAAGAAATTGCCAGACGTACTGGCACACAAACTCTTCTACTACAATAACACATTTTTCTACCTATACCCTTTGATTAATTATCATGGCTTCTTAGATGTTTATTCTATTTCGATTTCTCTCTTTTCTTTTTATGATGGTGTTCTCTACCAATGTATCTCTTGTTAGGCTGATTTTTAGGCGCTGCGTTTTAAAGATGCATTGTTAAACGCCTCGAAATGGTGGTGGTTGTCATCACAACATACTAGGAATTATTATAAAGCTTGCAGTTTTCATGCAGGCAATTGAACTCGTAGACTATGTTGGTAGACTTGAATTTTGTGGAGTCTTGACAAAAGTTCTTTTTCCTAAAGAAATTTTTTTCCATATGTTGTTTTGTAATATATGATGAGTTTTATTTTGTTCTTTGAATTTTTGACTTGTGTTGCGATTAACGATTTCCTTGATGGTTTTTTTATCTAGTTTGTAGCCTGTAGACATTTATTTTGTATAAAAGAGTTTGAATTTTTTTTCCTTGGATGTTGTCAAATAAAACTGACAACAACCATGAAGTAAAAAATATCCAATAAATACTGGAAGGTTGAAGGAGGTCACTATCGTTATTCGATTAGATGAAGAGAACTAAATAACTCTGCTTAGCATTTAGATCAAATATGAGATGAGTTGAGCTATTTTCAACAAGAACTATATCTATGAAATGAAATAAAAAGTGTAAATGAAAAAGCGTGCATTTAAAGATGAGCGTCAGACCCGAGTGAACCATATGGAGATATTCACATGAAACTTTCCGCTGGACTTCAGAAATGTATGGTATAGCTATTTGCAGCGCATGGCCATATTTCACAACACCCTTTATTTAAATTGCCCTAATCATCTCAATCTATTCCGTTAAAAGTAGGTTCTATAGAAAAAAGACCAGAGGGGGTATTAGAGTCAATATTAATGTGAAATTTAAACGTTAAATCTGAGTAGCAAGGATCTAAAGTAATTAATTAACAACTTATTCAGTGTGATATTTTAATCCTTTAAAAGATTATGGAGAATGAAAATTCAGCGGAATGGTTCCAATCATGGCATAAGGATATTTATTGATATTTATTGCTTCTAGTTTTGTTCGTGTTGTTTTGTAAATAGGTCTTCCGTTTACATTCCGATGCCCTTCATTATTTCCAGGAGTATATTTAGTTTTCATGTAATCTTATTTCAGGGAAATTAATTTTATTTCCTCTCTTTATATTTTAAAGATTGATATCCAAGCCTTGGTGATTGATT
Source organism: Ceratothoa steindachneri (assembly GCA_963969495.1). Classification (NCBI taxonomy): domain Eukaryota; kingdom Metazoa; phylum Arthropoda; class Malacostraca; order Isopoda; family Cymothoidae; genus Ceratothoa; species Ceratothoa steindachneri. The sequence goes on from OZ018326.1 coordinate 86,277,905, forward strand.
GGTCGCGCAAAATTTCACTTCTTCAAATATTATTTAACCCTTTTAGAGATGGAAGAGCCACAAATTAGAGGAGTCGTGGTAAAACATTGACAACCAATCGTTCCTGTAGCAGTGCCAAATACCTTCAAGAAATCCTAATCGAATCTTAGAGGAAAGAAGACTTACTGAAGGGTAACGAGGTCAATAAATAACTTGTTTAGTTAAAGTGAAAGCGAACATTTACACTATGAAAATGCTTTCCCCGGAGAGTTGGTAAGAGGCAGAATTCCTGCCGTTTCGGATAGGCCGCTGTTGATCACATGGAAGTGTTATGGTTTCATTCATCAAGGCACGCAGTGTTCGCTGAGCATTGGGTGATTGTTCCATGCCTTGAGAGGTTAAGACCAGTTGAAGGAAGTCTCTTCCTAAGATTTATTGTGAGACGATAAATTGTAGTTATTTATTACACACTAAAAAATTAGCTGATGAGAGCATTTACAAGCGGATGCAATAAAAAAAGGAATTAAGGGTGAGGAGTCTTAGCTAAAGACATTCACCAAAAATAAATTCGGGCAACGATACGGAACCTCTTCACTAATATAAAGATGGATCTATATTTTCGGCTATAGTGAAGGGCAAATACTCACAAGCACGCATTAAGATTCCACTGCACACACACGATCGAAGAATTCCGAACTAGCAAAAACGTTAAAACCCTCTCACCGCTAGTTCGAGAATGAAGGGAAAGGTGAAATCTACAGGTAATTTACAATCGATCATCAACCTAATGAATTCTTTTTCAGTTTAGTCATAGAGTTTACCCGTTCTGGCCTTTCAGATAACAAGCTTTCCAATTCAGGGTATAAAAATTGCCCTTACTCTCCGCTTAGTATGATTTGATTCTCAGGTTTATCAACAAGTTTTAAAATACAATATCTGAGATGTAGAATTCACTGTGCGTATAAAATATGTTGAGACTGGAATAATTTCAATGAAGAGATCTCTTTCTTATATTAAGAACATTTTTAAGTTCAACTTATTCCCAGCCTCATTACTTAAAAAATTGATTAGTCGTTTTCTAACTATAATAAATGCCATTCCTTTACTTAAATCTGAGGTTTAAAGGGGAAAATGTACGCTAATATACCTCACATAGGTTCAATTAACAATAAACTAATCTTTCACTTAAAACTTGTTATCCAAAGTTTATCCACAGCCAAACTTTTAATTTACCCAAATAATACGGTAGTTCTTACAACATGTTTGTCTTATAAGTAGAGTCTTCCCATCTTATTCAAATCTTCAGTTGTCTACTAATATCTGTGAGCGGGTTCCAAACTCTTTATGTTGATAAAAGGACACTACAATATATATATATATATATATATATATATATATATATATATATATATATATATATATATATATATATATGTATGTACTATGGAAGTCCACAGCTGTGGCAGTGTAATTAATTTTAACTTGTATTTTCTTAATATTTCTTACAATTTTTTTTAACGGGGTCTTCTAAGCGAGAAAAAACATCCGCGAATGACATTCTTTATTCCTAGACGTCTTTCAACCGTATTAGGTCATCTTCCAGAAATTAACAGAAAAGGAATTATTTAACGGTTTCAACGGTTTATTAAGTAAATAAATACCAAGAGTAAATACATATATTGTAGCATAATTAGAACATTAATTATAAACATTGTAGTAATCTAGATAGAAAAACAGTGGTGAAAATAGATTTTAGCAGAGGAGGTAAAAGTACTGAGTAGAAGTAGGAAATGATAGCTTCCCGGAGACATGGGAATCATTACCAATTGAGTTATTTCCAAGTTAAAGACAATTCTAATAATATCAAAAGTTTAAGGATAATTTACTATAAAATCTTAATATTACTGTTTATATTTACATAAAGTAAATACCTAATATAATACATTAGTTATAATTCATTTAATTAGTTAGTTTATTATAATTCACTTTAAATTTAATTTCACATTAAATTTATTGGTAATTTTTGATAATTAGTTAAATTAGTTTGTTATATTACACTAAATTATTTTTCATTAAATTAATTTACACTAAAATTTGATTTACTATCACTATATATAATTTACTAATTTTTCCCCTTTTGCTATATTTATAATTATTTTATTTACTACACTATTTTTATTATATTAATTTTCACTAAATTAGAGTAGTTTCACTAAACATGATTAGATTATTTATTTGCTTACCTATTCACTTTTGATTATTCACTTTAATTATTCACTTTTTGATATTCACTATTTAATTTCTGATGTTTTAGTTCATCCATATTGCCTTGAATGTCGTCATATTCACATTATGGACGTCTCTTGGGTTAATGGACATTATAGATTTGGAGAGTAGAGCCGCCACTTCTTTCCTGGTGTATGGTCCCTCGTACGTCTATTTGTACCCACCCTATGCTAGGCCGATAATGAGTAATTCCATATCGTCTTTGGTGGCCGAAGACAGGGGCGGCTGAAAACACGGAGGCCCACGTCTTTCCCGTCGAAGAAGAGGCCTCTTTCGAGGAGTTCCTTCTTCACGGTGAGGGGGACCCCTTTGTATTTTCCTTCTTCCTCTACTTCCTCGTCCGAAGTCTTTTGTTGTTGCTGCGGTGTCTCCTCGAAAATCTTCTTCTTTTTCTTCTTTGCGCCCTTTTTTTATTCTTCTCCTCTTGAAGGTGTTTGTATTTTTCTTCTTCTTCTTGTGTGGTTTCCTTTACCCCCTTTCTCGATGATGCCCTTTTTTGTTTTTCAATGAATTCGAGATTGAAAAAGCCCGCGAGTCTGGGTTTTCGGGAAACCAGACCTTCTTGTTACAACCATTCTTCTCAAGAAGAAGGTTGAGATGAGATGAAAAAGAGCCGGGGTTGTCAGATTTTCTATGTGTGAAAACATGACCATGGCCATGATTTATTGCCCAACCTCGTGGCGTTTGTTCTTTTAGGGGTGGTCATTCTCGCCCCTGTATCCGCGTATGTGGTTTTAATCTTTTCTTCTTTTTCCTTCTTAATTTTCTCCCGCTTTTTGCGGATCGCCTCTTTTCGGATGGAGCCCCACATGGCCAAAGCCCTGTGGTCACCCCGACATTTTACACGCTTTTGATCCTTTTCCAGTACTCTTTCCAACCGTGTCTGGTTTTGGCGCAGTTGAGGCATGCAGTGTAGTTGGTTGTGCAGTCCTAGGTAGCTTGCTGTTCGACTGCGTAGCACTTGAAGCAGCAGTCGATGTGGATATAGTCTTCGTTCTCTATTTATTGTGGTCTTACCTTCAGGTAAAAGCGGAGCAGCCCCTCGTTTCTTGCCGATTTGCCATCTTGATGCTGCTGAAGACCACCTTCACCATGCCGCTTCCTTTTCCGAACTTGTAGACTGCTGTGATGCAGGCCCACTCTTGCTTCGCCGTTAGTTCCTCTTTTATCTCTTCACAGGTGTTATCTGTGAAGAGCCAGTCTAGTCTCTTTAATATGATGGTACGTTGGCCCAGGATCTCTTGTGGGATGCTTGCTTCAAGCCCAATTTTTTGGAGGTGTGCTTGAGCTTCGTCGGAGACCAGCCTCTCAATGTTCCCTATGGAGCTGCAAATGGTTGCATACCCATTGGGGGTGTCGAGAAGGCGGATCAGCACCACGTTGATTTTTTTTGTAGATTGTTCCAATCACTGCCATTTTCGTCGGTTTAGATGCCCCCATGGGGGCCGCCCCCATGTTAAGGCCCTCTTCTTGTAGCTCTTTTCTCCCGCACGAATAAAATTAATTAATTATTGCGGACCTCCTTTATCTGCGTTATACAGGTTATTTCGGTTATGCAGGTTATTTTTTTTCAATGAGCATGGAATTATATGGTATATTTATTTGAGAGATAAGATACATATACAAATAAGCGTTACAATAAAAATAGTTAATAGTGGGGAAAAAAGTTGAGCGGAGAAGAGAAAGTTACATAAGTAGTAGTAAGAGAACAAATGGGTTCTTCAGGTACTACCGGAGGTCTTTTTTTGGTATATTTACTGTTATTTTAATCTTTTATATTAAAGGAATTCAGTCCTCCAAGACATAGTGGAGGACAAATATTTTACATTTTAAAATCAGGAAATTTTTTCATGACAGAGAATTATATCTCAGAAATTACATTCAATTTTAATATATTGTTATCTTTTGTACAAATTTCACGAAGACCATTTTTTTACTACCCCAAAATATGTTCACTTTTATCACGGTTTATTAATTGTTTCTATTATTAATATTCTAAATCACTAAACTTTGTTATTGGCCACTAAATATTGTGTTCATTATTAAACACTGAACTATTATTCTTAATTGTTAATTATTTAATATTGATAACTGTTTATTTACTGCTTTTATTATTTCACCAAGTCTTTATGCTTATTACTAAGTATTATTAGTCACTGTTTATGATTAGTTACTAAGTATCAAATTCATTATTAACCACTGAATTATTAATTGCTAAATATTGAGTATTAAGCGCTGTTTATTTAATGAGATTATTATTAATTTGCTTAATCACTCAACTTTGTTATTCTTACTAGCCATTAAATATTATGTTCTTTATACACCATTGTTTTAATTAACCACTGATTATTTGAATGTTTTTATTATTAATCCCTTTAACCTCCGAATGTTAGTATTATTATACCCTTTCTTCCTTTTTCTTTTTAACCACTGTTTATTAAATTAATTCACTTAATCTATGGATTTACTACTATTGACACTAAATATTATATTCATTTTTAATCACTGCTTATTATTTTTAATTGATTATTATCCACTGTTTATTAAATGTTTTTATTTTTCCTTCGTTTAATCACTGAATTTTACAATTGTTAACTATCATTCACTTTTACATAGTTTTTCACTAAACTATATCGGACTTTTTTTGACCACTTTTGATTTTTTTATATGTTGACATGTTCACCGTGTGTACACACGAGTGTGGGATGTAGATGGTTCTTTCTTCCAACAGTCCTTCTATTTATTTCGGCGACCTAGGTCCTTCGTAGGTCCATTTGTAGTCCCCGCGAATAATTCCATCGATCAGGGCCTCCAGGTCACCTTTCGGGGGCTTGCACACTACAGCCCTGAATACCTTGAGTTCCACGTCAGTGGCGTTAAAGAAGAATCCTCGTAATAATATGTTTCTTCCGTGAGGGGTACTCCAGGATAGTCTAGAATGTCATCGTCCTCGTCTTCTTCCCCGTGAAGTGTATATTCTTGTTCTTCTCTCTATTCTTCCTTTCGGGGTTTTGTCTTCTTCCTTTTCTTTTGTTGTTTCTTTTTTGGGCTTTTTCGAGAGATTTTGCCTCTTGTTTCTTCTCCTTCTGTAGTTATTTCCTCTTCTCTGGTTTTCAGTTGTTGTTGAATGTCGGCAGGTTCTGTTACCTTTTCTTGGGTTGTTTCGTTTTGCTGTGGGTCGTCCAAAAATTGTATTTTTAGCACTTCTTGTGAAGGGGGATTGGGAGGAAACCAAAGTTTTTTCCTGATACCGTTCTTCTGTAATAGCTGTTTTAATTCTTCGGAAAAAGTACCGGGGTTGGCTAGGTTTGTCAAGTGTGCGTAGATGACCATGGTCATTATTTCTTTGCATTCACTTGGCATTATCAGCTTTGGTGCCGTTATTTCTGTTGCTGTTGTTTTTGATACTGCTGCTGCTTCTTCGAAGTTCTTTGGTTTTGCCTCCTTTTCCTTTTTGGACTTTTCACGTTTGGCTCTGATTGCCTCTTTGCGGACGGGACACCTCATGGCCAAGGCCCTGTAGTCCCTTCCGCAGTTTGTATAGCGAGTTTTTTCAAAGGTACACTTCTTCCATCCCTGTCCTTGTTTAGAACAGATGGAGCATGTAACCTCAGTTGGGTGTTTTTCCACTGCCATGCATTTAAAGCAGGTTACTAGCTTAACGAATTCCTCCTTTGCAACGTCCAGACATGATCACTTCGACCTATCAAAAATGGAATTATTCACGTTAGGTTACGTTATGGAAATAGAAAGGACCGCTGTATGTACTACTGGCGGTCAGGTAGTCAGAGAGGAGGGTTGCGGAAAACATTTTAGAAAAGATAGCGAGAGTTTATAGGTCGGTGGCTATACACCGATGCGTTGTTTGTTGTGGCAGCGTTGGTTATGTGGTTTTGGACTGGACGATGGTTGGAGGCAGGCTGTCTGCTCAGTTGAAAACGCGTTATTCATGATGCCTACTGGTTTATGCAAAGAACGGTACGGGTGGCGGGTGTTCGTGGGCCGCGGGATATCGCGGCGCCATCGCGTACCTTCTTACGTGTAACGCCGTGTATAGTGGGTCTGTGGTGAGTTTATCGAGTTGTTTGGTGAGTCTGGTGTGAGCGTAGGTGTTGAGAGGAGCTAGTTTAGTGTTGTTCTGTAGTGCACCCATTCTCAAGTACAGCGGCGAACGGCAAGCGCGCTTCAGAGCAGTTCTGAATGCGCTGGGCCTTTCGCTTCCACGTGTCGCTCGCAGCTACGAGCGGCAGTGGGGCGTACGTGAGAATAGGTCGCACGAGTGCTTTGTATAAGTGTAATTTTAGTTTTTTGCTCTCAGAGTAGAACCTACCCAGCGATGGGCTTGTTCGTCAGGCTCTTGCTTGTATTATGTTTTGGTGTATATTAAACCTGAGGGTCTTGTCAAAAGTTACCCCCAGGATTTTGGTGCGTTGAGTGTATTCGAGCCTTTTGTATGGTATATTCACCCTTTGGAAATTTTTATAGTAAAAGACAATAGATGATGAAAGATAGGGTAGGATTGCTTTTGTTTTAGGGGCGTCGCAGGCGTTTTTATTTTTGGAGTAATTTATATTTCCTTTTTTTTGTTATTGTTATTGTCTGTTGTATGTCTTTGTATTCGTATCTCTTTAGTGATCTTCTTTGTGTTTGGCTTTTTGTCTTGAGTTCTAATGTAGTCGCGATTTTGAGCATTCGAGCCTTTGTTAGTTCTCAATGTTAGTTTTGTACTTCGCGTTTGTGTTCTACTTTGTTGGTATTTCATGTTTGCTTGTAGGTTTCGTGTCTTCTCTTAGATGTATGTTTTGTGTTTTGTGGTTTTTGTGTTCATGTATATGTGTGCTATGTTTTTCTCGGAGCAGTGTCTTGTGCTTTGGAAGCGTCGATTCCATGCCGCCAGTTCTTCTTAGTTCTGGAATGATATCATTGGCCATTGTAGATCAGACTTTTTTGGCCAGTTTTTAAGTAGCGACATTAATGGGTTCCAGTCCTTGTCTACGGTGCAGTACCCTCTGCCGAATTTGCTCTTTTCGTCTGGTCTTATTGATGCAGAGAGATGAGGAGTTCTGCACTCGCTGAAGCCTCTTCATGGTTGTCTTGTTGGCCGCTTGAGTCACTACTGCAGGCTCGATGAGCTTAGCTCGGATGAACATCAGGTATAATTTTCTGATGTTCGCCGAGCTAAGATCACGGAACCTATATAGCTTGGGGATCTCTATCCTCGCCATAATCTGCCTCTCCTTGTAGTGACTCGAGTATTCGTGGTCGGAGATCTTTAGGCCCAGGATGGTGCCTTCGGCAGGGTAGCCGTATCTCCTCACATCTATCATGATGGGCCACCTTGACTCTCGGCTTAACGGGAAGATCTTGAACTTCTCCCTATTTGTCCGGATCTTCCATTTCTTCTCGTATTGGTTGATGTTACAGATCTCTGCAATTGTGTTGATTGCCTGATCCCTCGCTTTCCTGGCCCTACTGGGGACGATCTGCGTGACGTCATCTGCGTATTGACTATACATCGTGTCCTGGTGTATAGTAGTAGGGAGGTAGATGGTGAAGACCAGGTAAAGCAAGGTACTCAGGCAGCTTCCCTGGGGAACGCCCGCTTTGAGCTCGAACTCAGGTCCTTTGTGCTTTTCTATCATGATACGCGCCCTTCTGTCCATGATTAAGGCATAAAGGATCTTGTATGTACTGTATTCCACTCAGCCAAACCTTGTCGAAGGCCTTCTGCACGTCCCTCATCACGATGTAAACATATTGACCCTTTGCTCGGCAGTGCGCGATCTTTTCGGTTAGGAGCGCCAGGGCCGTTTCCGTGCCCCTTTTAGGTCTGAACCCATCTTGTTAGGGGTTATGCGCTCCTAACTCGTCGAGTTGATTTCTTTGCCTGTTGGCTATAATCTTCTCAAAGATCTTGCCGGAGAATTCTAGGAGAGAGATTGGGCGATAGTTGGCCACTCAGTCTAGGGGCTTGTTTCCCTTCAGGATAAAGATGATTTTAGCCACCTTATACCTGCCGGGGAAGTAGCCTATATTCAGGGATGCATTCATGATGTTCACCATTCCCTGAATAATTTGCCGTGGGGCATTCAACAGTTTGTTTTTGGTGAGCCCAGACCAGCCGGGGGCCCTTTGTTTGAAGAACTTAATGATGTTCATAGTCTCTTCAACTGTGATAGGGCACCCGTGGTTTATCATCTCTCTTTCTCTAGATACTTGAGTTTGTGGGTGGGTCCTATATAACATTGTTCTGAGGTCGTCAAGCAGTCGGTCTTCGAAGTCCTGGTCGAAATTGTCGTTTTCCTCAGGTGAGATTACAAAGATCTGTTTCCAATATCTCCAGAATCTCTCTTCTAGAGTGTCCGGATTTTCTATGAAGATGTCGCCATCCTTTAACTTTATTCCTGGCCTGGGAGGCAATCCCCTAAGTTTTCGGACGCTGTTCCAAAAACTTACAGATTTTTCTCCCTGTCTAGTTTGCCTATGATATCGTCCCAGATTACTTTCTGTTTCTCAATGATTATGTTTTTCATTTCCTCGCTCAGGTGTCTCATTTGGGCTGCCCTTTCCAGGTTTGGGCCTGTATTTCCTCGCAATATCCCTCATTTCGTCCGTCCATATAGGTTGCAGGAGCATTCTGTACAAGATTCTGGGTACGCATCTTTCGTCGGCTTGAATGAGGAGATTAGTGATCTTTTCGATCTCCTCATCAATTTCTTTGAGATTAGCGTCGCCCAGGTCAGCTGGTTGGTAGGTGCTGAGCATTTCTCTGTACAGCTCCCAGTTATCTTTCGTGTAACTTTTCCTAAGTGCGAATGGCTTGAGCATAGGGGCAAGTAAAATGGTGGTGATAATTGGGATATGATCGCTCGGGACCACAGCTTCTGGGGCATTGGCTATATTCAAGTGGAATTCTTGACTTGCCAACAAAATGTCCGGTTTTGTCTCCGCACATCATGTCAGGAAATTTGGAAAGTCTGGTTAAACTCTTTGGAGCTTATTTATTTCAAATAGTAGGTCCAGGTTTCGTCCCCTTGGATAGATGCGCCTGTAGCCAGAAGCATGGCAACAGGCGTTTAGATCCCCGCCTAACATTGCTAGCCTTTTGTGCCCGAAGAGGGTGTAAAAGTGGTTAATCGGCAGGTATTGTCTCCTGGGTGGCTGGTTGGCTTCCGCCACTGTTAGACCTCCTACCAAGGTTGGGATTTTGACAGCCATGAATGATTCATCTAAGTCCGGAAGCATTTTAAATTTCAAGTTTTTCTTCATAGCGATGGCGCAGCCATCGAATCTAGTTTGTGTGTGATTTTTCTGTATAACTGTGTAGTTGTGTGTTTTTATGGTGTCAGTGTTTGTGTTGATTCCGTGTTCTGATATGAGAATGATGTCTTGGTCTTCTTTCCGGAAGATGTTCCTATAGAGAATGTTTTTCCTTCCATCCATTCACATTTAGTGTGAGTATCTTTTGACCGTTGTTTCTGTTCTCCATGTTTTCTTGTAGTTTTGTTCTGGTGTTTGTTGTGTCTTATGTGTAGTTTCCTTTGTCGTTTCTCACTTTCTTGAATTATGCATCACTTAGGGTGATGCAGAAGTCCTTGTGTAGTTTAACGGCGCCCTCCAGCATTGCTTCTTCAACGTCTGTCTCTTTATCCGTTACTGAGTAGGTCCATTTGTATGTTTTATGATGAATACCCTGAAATATCTCCTTGAGGGAGAGCTTCTGAGGGTATGGATTTAGCTCGCTCGTAATTATTTTGAGGTCAATCTCCTCTCCGTCGTACTTGTAAGTACGCTTCAAGGTTTTTGACCTACTTCTTGAGCTTACGGGGCTTTTGGTCGCCCTGTCCTCGACCTACTCAGCGTCAGACTCCGAAGAAGATTGGTTCATCAGGTTGCCTTCAGCTTCCTTTATCTTTCTGGCTGCCCTTCTCTCCTTCTTCTCCTGGCGCTTCTGCGCCTCTAGCCTTGAGTCAGTCCTGGATGGGTTAGCTTTCGCAGTCGTGGGCTTTGATTCTTTTGCAGGCTCCATCACTCTATTTTCTTGGGGAAATATAGTCGCCGGTGCCTCGGTTGTTTCTTTTGCCTGAAAATGCAGCTGCAGCACGTCTCTTTGATGGTGGGTCGTCCGAAAACGACATCTCAGCCATACCGTTCTTCTTTAGCAAGAGATTAAGGGTTTTTGCAAACGATCCTGGGTTTCTAAGGTTAATCACGTACGCCAATAGTATGCGAGGGAGTATCGTCGTCAAATTCTCATTCTCCAGCTTGAGATGAGTTTTCGACGGCTGCTTTCCTGTGGATATGATTGGTGCTGTCCTTTATGTTGCTTGTGCATATGAGTTGAAGCTCTTCTTAGTCTCTTCTGTCCTCTTCCTTGTTATATTGTCCTTCTTTTGGGGGCATGACATGGCTATCGCCCCGTGGTTAAGTCCACAGTTTGGGCATCTTTTTGCCGGCACCTTGCACTCGCGCCAACCATGGCCTTTCCCACTGCATCTGGAGCACGTGACAGATTGCTATTTGCAATCTTTCGCTGCATCCTGCTTCAACTTGTAGCACCTGAAGCACATTAAAACGTGGGTAAAATCTTCCCTTTCAATTTGGTCTGCACAAACCCTGCCGTTGAAGAGTAGTAGCCCCCTTTCATTTGCTTTCTGTGCCATTTGCGTGTCACTGAAGATGACCTTGAACACGTACTGGTAGTCCGTGTTGTCCCGCTTATTTCGGAACTTTACGATCTCCACCACCTTAGCCCACGACTGGTTCTTGTTTATCTCCTCCTTTATTTCCTCTTTGGTGTGCTGACCGATCCATGGATCTAACTGTCTGCATACCACGCTGCGGTGAGCTTGGATCTGAGGTGGGGTGCTTGGTTGGAGGCCTATTTCATTGAGGAACTTTTGTCCTTCCTCTGTCATGAGTGTCTCCACATCTGCCTCTTTTTTGCAGATTGCTGAGTAGCCAACTGGAGTATCAATTAGCCTCGGGATGCCCACGCTCAGCTTCCAAAAGATCGTCGCAAACACCGTGCTTCAATGCGGTTTAGGGTGCCCACCAATAGTCCTTAACGGGACTCTTGTGGCTGGGTGGGTCGCCATTTTAGTACTTCTGCAGCCCCTCTGTCCGGGAGGCGGAAATCTTCTTAGTTTGGCTGTTTCTAATTGTGTTTATGCAGCTTCGGGTTTATGAATGTATACTAAGTGTATGAATTTGCTTTTAGTTTGGTTTTTCCTTGGGGGAGAAGAGAAGCTACCCCCACGATCACCGGCCGTCTGGATGGAAATGAGAATTGCATTTTATATGGATTATGATGATGGATGAGATGAATTCGGGTAGGATCCTCTCAGGGGTGTGATTGTATGGCGGACTTATTGACAACGCCTTCCCCCCCTCGAGGATGTTTTAATCGCGACCGCTCCCCAACATACTATAGAGACGGTCATATGTCCCTCTATGGTCCTGGAAGGGGCCTTTACCGTAATAGGCCCTAAAGGTTGCAGTCCGTCCCTTGTCCAGAATATTTCTGACATTTTTCTCTACTGTGGGCTAATCCTCAAACCAGCTTCCTCCAATGCCCCCAATTATGGCCAAGCAACTGCCTGACATAGTTGGGACGAAACATGAATGGCAATTTCACTTCACATCTGACGGCGTTTCACGTAGAAGGGTGGGCCGAGGACTTAAGCAGTCATCTGCATAAGTGGGGCCGCTGTAAAAGGAAGATAAATTAGTAATGAGTGATGATGAAGATGAGAGAGACACCAGATGTATATGCTCTTTTTTAAATCTGGTTCTAAAATTAGAACTCAGATTTTTGGAGGCGTTGGCAAAACTTGTCCATTACTTTTCCTCCATTACCGGTTGGTAAGATGCTTGATGCGAAGGTACTTCTTCCAAGAATTCCGAGCTAGCGAGCCTTGTTGGGTAGTAGTAGTATCGTATATAGAAAGAACAGAGAGGGACCGCTGTATGAGCTACTGGCAGTCAGGTAGTCAGAGAGGAGAGTTGCGGAAAACATTTAAGAAAAGACAGCGATAGTTGATAGGTCGGTGGCTATACACCGATACGTTGTGTTGTTTTGGGAGCGTTGGTTATGTGGTTTTGACTGGACATGGGTTGGAAGCAGGTCAAGAGGGCGAGGCTGTCTGCTCAGTTGGAAACGCATTATTCATGATGCCTACTGGTTTATGCGAAGAACTGTACGGGTGGCGGGTGTTCGTGGGCCGCGGCATATCACGGAGCCATCGCGTACCTTCATATGTGTAACGCCGTGTATATTGTGTCTGTGGTGAGTTTGTCGAGTTGTTTTGTGAGTCTAGTGTGAGCGTTGGTTGCGAAAGGGAGCTAATTTGTTGTTGTTGTGTAATGCGTCCATTCTCGAGTACAGCGGCGAACAGGAAGGGTGCTTCAGAGCAGTTCTGAATGCGCTGGGCCTTTCGCTTTCACGTGTCGCTCGCAGCTACGAGCGACAGTGGGGCGTACGTAAGAATAGGTCGCACGAGTGCTTAATATAAGTGTAATTTTAGTTTTTTACTCGCAGATTAGAACCTATCCAGCAATTTTTTTGTTCGTCAGGCTCTTGCTTGTATTATGTTTTGGTGTATATTGAACCTGAGGGTCTTGTCAAAAGTTACCTCCAGGATTTTGGTGCGTTGGGTGTATTCGAGCCTTGTTGGCTTTAAATGTTACATGTCTGGTGTGTGTGAGTAGATTTGTAGGTTGTGCATGAAGTGATCTCTAGCGCCGTAGAGTGTCATCTTTGTCTTCTGAGGATTCGTGGCAATCAGCCATTTATTCTCGTAATCTGTCTTATCGTCTAGTATTCTTTGTGCGTGGAGCGCGATTTCTTCTGGGGCTCGGCCACTGACGAGAATAGTCTCATCATCGGCGTAGGCCACTGTGTAAGTATGACAGCAGTTTTCTAGTGGACGTGGGGTGTCATTTGTGAACATTATATAAAGTGTGGGTGCCAGCACGCTTCCTTGGGGAACGCCTTAGCGTAGTGTGAAGGGTCGTGAGATGGTCTTTTTATATTTAATGTGGCAGCTCCGTTTTTTGAGGTAGTGCGAGAGGAGCCTTCTGGTGCAGAAAGGGAACTCCGTATTGTTGGCGAGTTTCCAACGCAGTCCCTCGTGCCACACTTTTTCTAAGGCCTTCTCCCCTTCCTTACTGACGGAGAGAGTCTTTTGATGTATCTGGCATTTCTTTTGTATTCTGTCGTGAACGATAGTCACGGTCGCCTAAGTGGACCTGCCTCTCCTGAACCCATATTGATGGGGGGAGAACCAGTCCCTCTCTTCCAGGAACTCCCGTAGGCGGCAGTTGACCATACGTTCAAGTATTTTGCTTAGGTGCTCTAATAGAGCAATTGGCTTGTAATTGTTAGGGTGTTTAGGGTCTTTGTGCTGTTTCTATACGCCATCCATCTACGCTACAAACTCCTCCCATCAAGACTCTACCCTCTCCAAGGCCACTACCCCAAAACCTCCGCCCACAGAACACACTCCTCCCTCCACCATGGCTCCCCCACCCAACAACACCGCCATGAACCCAACAAAACAACAGCCAACACGTGTTAAGGTACTCGCTCCTCACGCCACCTGGGCAATTACCAAGCAGAAGGGGTCGGTACCAGGCCAGTCAGCCTCCCGCGCACTCCACCCGCGACAATAGGTCGACTTAGCCTAAAAACAACTAAACGTACGCAGTTGGCACGGTATTCGCCATATGGTCGCCAACTGGGTGCTCAACACACAAAGACCCGACATAGTACTCCTGAACTCCACCAACCTACATCCTCCCACCAATAGACTTCGCATTGCAGGCTATCACACATACCTATCTCCACAGGCGCGGCACCTAGGATCTGCGATCCTAGTAAAGCGCAACATACACCACTCCATCATTAAGACACATGACACCTTCTTTTCTAGCCTGCAATATAGAGACATGCTCCGGCCCCATAATAGTGGCCACTCACGACAGACCACCATGGCTACAGCTAAACTTAGAAGTCCCACTCCGGGCCCTATGAAACTACAACCTTCCTATCTTCTTCGCGGGGGACCTTAACGCTTTTCACCCGACACTCTTTTTCAACAACACAAACGATGCAGGAAGTTAATTAGCCGGTGCCTTGCAGCGTTACCGCTGCGAGCACATCGGCAAAGCTTTCCCCACGTTCTTCGGTCCTCACGGAGGCACCACGTCCCCGGACGTTGTCTTCCGAGTATTTTAAAACTCTAGAAGGAAATTTGAAAAAAAATCCACATTAATTTTTTTTCCTGCACGAACCACAGCCAATAATCGTATTCTTCAATGATAACAAAGAAGATAAATAAGACAAACAAGGAAAAACTGGCACCAAAGACGGCGACAAGAAGGATACGAAAGACAAAGCCTCTCCAACATTAGATCACCTACAGCCGAAGATAACAAAATCTTTCGAAAAATTAATACTGGATCGCCCGGGACACTTTTCCAGGGTACCACCAGCTAACAATGGCATTCGATCGGTACAGGCTGAAGGTATCAAAATATTCCTTCTAAAAAACTATCACCATTTTTAGTCTAGTTCAGAGAAGCTGATGGAAGCCGTAACAACCTTGGAAAATGCCAACATCCTTGAGAAAAGTCCAGATATCACCAAAGCCTACAGATTATTCGGAGTTCCCAAGCCTGATGGGAGTATGAGGCTAATATACGATATGTCGGCGCTTACTGTCATCTAAAACCCTCCAACCTTCAGGCTCCCGAATATTGAGAAAGTACTTAAGAAAACTGGCAGGAATGACGTCGCAATAAAATTGGACTTAGCAAGTGGATTCTATTATCTCCCCTTGCACTTTAAGGCGCGCCAACAATTTGGCATTAAAATTGGTTCCCAAACTTGGCGTTTCACACGGCTACTAATGGGATTTTGTGGCGCACCTTAATTAATGTAGTATTGTATGGAAGCAATCACCTACCAGTCGGCCAGGAAACACGGAGCGGCTGTATTCACCTATTTGGACGACATACCGGTTAACGGACCTTTAGATGCAGTCCTAAATACTTTAGAGGAGTTTTTGGCCTCCAGCCTATGTATAAACTTCAGAAAGTCAAGTTATCGTGGATTAGCCGGGATTATTATTATTGTTTTATTATTCTGATTAATAAAGTTGCTCGTAAGTTCGTACTACTTCCAGTGATCGCTTCAGGATCGATCTCTAAGAGCGCTTTTCTTATTTTTATTATATTGAATGAATATATAGGGGAGTTATCTCTTTAATAAACTAACTATGGCCAACGCAACTCGTTCAATGATAATTTAAATACTTCAACCAAAATAAACTATTACTGTACATTTATCAACTCAAACAAAATTAATCTCTACACGCATAAGATAGAAGTTACAAATGGTTTTTAGGTCCCGGTACCGACACTAAGCTTATGGTTGCTTTAAAGGAGAACAATTTACTTTAAAAAAAATTAGTCGTTAAGATATACAAAATAATCTACGTTAAATGCATGGGAACATAACCATATAATTGATTACTCACATAAGGTATTGGTGTTTACCCAGAGAATCCAAATGAAATACCTTTACTAGAATCTTGTCCGGAGAGGCTTCTTGAGTGTAGTTTATTTGCTTCTCAATAGAGGGCGTTACTTCGAAGAGGGGTGGACGAGTGACGTCACGCGGGATATCGAGTTGGCGTAGGAGAAACAGAAATCATAACAAAACAACGATTGAGGAGGCGAGGAGTCGTACGTTTATGACCTTGGAAAGTTTTTATCCGACGAGGCTTGGATATGGATGTATGCTTTTCTAGCGATTTGGTTTCACTTGTAGAGCTTCTCTTTTGGGTGAGAATTCTATCTAGTTTGGTGTGTCAAACTCAGAGTAAGATCCCTTGAAGATCTTTGGTAATCGAACTGTGCCGATGGTACTTGAAGCTAAGATCACTTGACGATCTTTGGTAATCGAATTATGTCGATTATACTTGGCGCAATCTGGTATTGCCCAAGGAAATGAAAGTCCTTCTTAACTTGCCGGAGGAACTCTATCCAGGCAAGTTCTTCTCGATGTCGTGAGGAAAACGAGAAAGACTTCTTTTTCTCCTGACGAACCGTTTTATACTTGAATTACTCCCGCGGGGTAATGGGAGGGGAAGGTGGTTAACAGGATGAGACCCGATGGTGGCCTGTCTTTTGGGCGTCTGTTATTCCTCTTCCTAGACATTTTTAAATTAAGGAAATTTGATCCCATGTTGAATCGGCAGCCGTGCTTGGCGTCTTGTATTTCTGGGAGAGCGTAATACGAGATCGACAGTTTGAATTTTTGGACTTGTTTGTTTATAAATACACCCTCGGAAGGTAAACCTTTTGAGCAAAGGTCAGGAATAACTGTCTCCTAAATTTACCATTTTTATCGTACATTTATGTTACTGGAGACTGAGTAGAGTAGCTTAGAGAAACCCAGGTAGATTTTGTTTTTCTTTCATTGGTTTCCTTCGCCATGAGAAAGACCTCGATATATATATATGTATATATATATATATATATATATATATATATATATATATATATATATATATATATATATATATACTCGCAACTTCTTAACTGCATCGGTTATTTTTTATACCTCTATACAAATATAACCCCGGCTCAACAGTTAGGAGTGTACATAACCTTAAAAAAGGGCCGGGCCAGGTTGTCTAAGAAAATGGCCACTAAAGTCATTAACGCACTAGGATACTGCAACCACCAAAGCCTAGACCATAAATTTGGCAGAGACTGGGAGGACTCCTCCACTTTTTTTATTCTCATTCTTCTGTTACCTTTCTTCTGGGTACAACTCTGCAACGAAGCCCGTTATCATGGTCACCAGTCAAATAGGCTCATGGATTTTTTAAACCTAATAGACTGTACTTGGAGGCACTGTTTTAAGCAACAATCAGATAAGGCAATGGTGTTCTGTGATGCCTTCTTGAGCGGAATAGCCATTACTCATGAAGACTAGGCTTGGGATTACCCAACTACGAACATCAACGTACCTCCATATGCGTTCCATTACGAATCCTTGGCCCTGGTACTAACCCTCTTCCTTTTTTCCAGGGCCAGGATAATGTCGGACTGCATCCCGGCAATCACTAACACTCAGCGAGGAAAACTACCACCCAAATTCATCAGACAACTCAGCGGCTCTCTCCTTGAAGACATCTCGAAAACATGGCGATCTAATCGAAAGAACATAAGGTTTGTCCGATCGGGAAGGAATCGGGCTGATGGCCCGTCCTGAACCGATTTCGGAAGCCTTTGACCTTAGCCCAACCATCCCGCCTATAGGTTTACCTCTATAAAGCGGTGATAAATCGGGACAGGCACATTCGCTCGCCGATTCTAGCGCCTCACAGACGCTCCGACGGTCTTTTTGTTCTTTGGATCGCCCCAACCGCCCACCCTTAAATTTAAACTTCCAATTTTCTCCCTAAAACAAGCATAGTATAGCCGACTTTACCCTACCGTAGCTTACTATAGCCTAGCATATCATATGCTAGCCTAGCGTTGCCTGGAGTAGCCTAGCCTATAACAGCCAAGCAAGAATGTGCTACTATAGCCTAACCAATATATATTCTTGCGAACGATAGCCTAGCTTAGCATACTATAGGCTAGCTTGGTATAGCCTATCCTAGCATAACCACACCTAACATAATAAAGCCAAGCATATCATATTATAGCAGAGCCTAGTATAGCCTAGACTAGTATAGCATACCATACCCTAGACTAGAATAACCTTGCATACCTTCGGCAATTATATCCTTGGTTAGCTAGCTTATTGTAGCCTAACATTGCCTAGCATATCAAAGCATAGCCCTCCCCAGCCTATTATACTTTTTCCTACCCTAGCATAGCATAGTATAAACTAGCCTAGCATTAAGTATCCTAGACAAGTATAGCCTATACTATCCTCTTATACCCTAGTCAAGCATAGACTAATATTTTCTAGTCTAACATACTATATGCTATCCTAGCATAGTATTTTATAGACTAAATATGCGTAGTATATATTACACTTGTATATTATACTTTAGCATAGCTTAGCATAGTATAGCCTAGCTTATAATAGCCAAGGTTAGTAAAGCCGATTCTAGGCTTGCCTAGCAAAGTATATCATATTATACACTAGTCTAGTCTAGCAGAGTATCCGCCGAATAGTTATGAAGTAATTTCCAAAACAAAATAATTCTCAGGCTAACCTTGGGAGGACTTTGACAATTATACAATTCGAAAGAGAATGTAAAACAACATAAGGGTTTCAAATTTTGTTAGAATTGGCAGAATAGTTATTGTTATTGCCAACACAAAATAATTGCAGAGCTAACCAATAAAAAGCCAAACGGGGACCGACCGACCGTCCGACATAGTGAGCTGTAAAGTCACTCGCAACTAAAAATAAAAGACTTAAGGAGAGAGATATATAAAACCATAAAATTACAGAAAGATTAGAGAACTAAAGAGAAAGATCGAGAACAAATTAAAAAGAAGGCAAATCGTGGCTAGGTCGAACTAATATTGAATCTTGTCATAGAGATGGATATGAAAAGCTTCTGGAACCAGTAAAGAAAGATTAAAGTGTCTCATCCTAAATAAAAAATATCTATAAAGATTGGAGAGGAAGAATTTAAGCAAGACGAAGAGATTGAAACACATTTCAGGTGATATTGTGGAGCAATAATTGCTTCTCTTATGAAGAAAATCAAACCTTCCACCATGAATTCGAAAACTAAGTAATGCGACGGCTAATAGGACAAAAGTCTGACCTTTGATCGAGCACAAGGGTGGAGGATGAATGAAGTGTGAAATCTGATCAGTTTCGATAACCTTATTCACGTTCTAAGCGACTCAGACATTAATAACTACATTTCATATACCAATGATTCTTAAAATTTAATCCTAAAATAAGTAAATTTCCAATTTTATTATTTTTTTATATACTGCTAAAAAAAAATTAAATGATTTGACACAAAATAATTTATTTAAATGAGACAGTAAACGAAACCATTAATGGAATCTTGGTCGTATATTATGCTAAACTTTAGAAATAAGAGGTTTCTATGACTTTGATAAGGATGTCATGTCCGCCTTGCACTTATTGCTGGAAATAAGCTTTCTGCTGGCCTCTTGTCGTCCATGTATGCTTTCATCCCCTCTTGCTAGAAAACATGTTAAGCCCCCTCAGTAGTCATTCTCGCATACCTATTTACTGACTATGTGTGTTTTGAGCATGGCGTAACTTCTATTCATGCATTCAAAATCTCTTCATGACAGCAGTAGTGAGGGAGCATGTCAGAAGTGATTCAGTTACCTCAGACTGCCAAGAAATTAGTTCTGATACTTTTGTTGATTCTTGATTGACACAAGGAATTTCTCTAAATCTGACTTTGCCATCCCATATTTGTGTACAATTATCAAGGTTACCTCTAATTTCTAGTATCTTTGTTACTGTTTTCCTCTTCTCTTTTTCCATCTCACTGCACAGCATGGTCTGGAGCACAGCTTTATCGTGTGCATAGCAAAATGGTTTTTCACGTTAGTCATTGATATTTTTGCCACCTATTCTTTCTGACTTCTTAAACGCTTCACGTGATAAATATACCTGAACATTCAATATAGGTGGGACTTAACTTGATGTAGAACAGGTAAGTATGTCAAATCTCATTATGAATTGAACAATCATTCTTAGATTTTTGAGGTTCATACCTCTTAGTTCATGTTTGGAAAGCCAATCTTCAAAGGTTTATAGATGTAGTGAGCCCTTTACCATCAGATTTTAGATACTAAGCTTCTGATACTTAAAAATCCAGTATGCAAGCCATACACAATCCACAACAACTGGTTGTGTGTCGTCTAACACAACCAGTATTTACAAAACTACTGTAGTAAACTCTTATTGTCCAAATGGTACAATCTATGTACTTATTTTTTTGAAACCATTCACTAGGTTATCTCTAATATTTTCAGCACGATGCCACTCCTTTGTAGCTTTTTCCTTAATGAGGCTATAAAACTTTTTTGCCGGTGACTTCAGTTTATATCGTAATTTGGGGATTTTCTCTTCTCCCATTAAAGAAGATATAAGTAAAATTTGTTAAAATTTGTGAGTGAGTTCTTATTTAGTTTCTGTCGAGCACTCCTGATCTTGTTGTAGTGAATCATCAATGTTGTATAAAGCTCTCTGAAAACACAAAATTCAATCCAGGCAGAGGTGGCAACCTCTTAAGTTTCTATCACCCCAGTATGACGTCTTAAGCTAGCCAGATCAAAGTTTGTGATATTTTTAGAGGAACTTGACTCGGTCTCTGGTTTAGGTTGTTGTTATTTCGTCAGTCTCTCGTCTCTCAGGTGATTTCGATGTGTCTCCAGTCTTCTCCATTTTTTTTTAACAATAACTTCTTCGCCGTTACCTCATCACCATGTGTTTATTAGCAGATTCATTTGTTATACTTATCCATTTCTCTATTACTTCCTTCGCTGCTTCCCTCTTTGTAGTACTACCTTATGTGTCCTTACTTTCCAGTAGTCAGTTAGCCGCATTATGTATAGCCGCAGACTAACCCCCTTTTTTTCTGAGATTTAATGAAAGAAGAGCTCCTGAATTGATATCTTCTCTTCAACCTGAAGTTGCAATAAATGAAAATCTCAATTGTTACAATCATGTTTACACCCAAAATCACTGCAACCCCAGATCGGACATTGACAGATCAGAATGTACATCAAATTAACCAGTTTCATCATTAATCTCTCTTAGACCGATAACTTTACATTATCGACTGACACTTTAACTGCTTCATGCTAAAGTGCGCCTGACTTTAGTCCTAATTCTGATCTCAAAGTTGATAAGAGATCTTTTGGATAGAGTTTTTGCCTTTTCCATCTGAAGGTGTAGCCTTGGAACAATGTCATCGATAACTATTTCATTAACTGAATAATTTCTCCTTTCTGCCTCATTCATTTCTATCTTTAACAAATCATGCCTCAGCAGATCACTAGATGTGGGCACCATAGCAGGAGGAACTTCCCTAACAGTCCCCACCAAATGATTGTAATGACATCATAATTTCTACAAGATTGTAATTCCTCTTACCCTTATTCAGCGACCATAATAAATGTCATATATATCACATTTGCAATACATTTATAATTAAAAAATTATGATAAAATATAATTTCTCGAATTGAGTTTCAAAATGAAACAAAAGGCATTTGATATTGTAAATAAAATTGCATAAGTTTGACACTAGCTTAACATTTAAAAAAATTATCAAATTAAATGTATCATTTAAAAAGTAAGAATTAAAAATGTCGAACATATGTGTTATCTATTTTGCTATCCTTGAGCATATATATATATATATATATATATATATATATATATATATATATATATATATATATATATATATATATAAATAAGATGGAAAATTAATAATTAGTCTAGGGCATATATTTAAAATATCTAGGAATGTTTACAGACGAAATACATCTTTTTATGTTAACACGTCTAAATACAACATCTTTCATTATTTTATATACAATAACTATACATTTCTTTTGTTTTAATCAAGAAAGCACCAAATATTTTCAGAGCATATATTTTTTAGGGGCTGATAAATGTTCCCAACACACATATGTTTGTTTGTGTACGATCCTCGTATTTTTCCAGGTTATCATCTTTGATATCATTGTAAGTTCATGGGTTTCCGCGTGACTCAAACGACCGCTTGCCTCAGATTGATTTTTATATTTTAACAAATATATAGATTCATTTTCTCATTCTCTTCTTTACAGGCGGATGATCAATAATTGGTAATCTTCCAATATATGCTCTACAAAGCAACGGTAATCTACTATATTCTACCTGTCTCTACCGGAAGCCTCAAGATAAAATTAAATTCTATATACATTTAATTTTTTATAGATACAAATAAATATAAATATAAGGTTTTGAAAAGTAATATAAAGATAGAAGGAATTAGATACCTGGATAAATAGATACCTGGAACTTCAATTCAGGTGGGACTTAACGTGATGTAGAACAATTAAGTATGTCCAATCTCATTATGAATTGAACAATAATTCTTAGAATTTTGAGGTTCATACCTCTTAGTTCATGCTTGGAAAGCCAATATTCAAAGGTTTAGAGATGTGGTGAGCCGTTTACCATCAAATTTCAGATAGTAAGCTTCTGATACCTAAGTCTCCATCCAGTGTGCAAACCATACACAATCCCCAACAACTGGTTGTGTGTCATCTAACACAACCAGTATTCACAAAAGTACTGTAAACTCTTATTGTCCAAATGGTACAATCTACTTATTTTTATGAAATCAGCACGATGCGATACATTGTTATTTCTGTTTAACTATACATAGGTCTAATATTATTGAAAAATCGGTAACCAAACCTACCAAGTATTATAAGCCGAGAATTCCAAATTTTGTCCTGTATTCATATAATTTTGTAAATTGCCAATCCAAATAATCCATGCCAGTCCCAATAATCGCTGCCAATCCGAATAATACTCAAAATAAGTTAGATTACATAATAGTATGATGATTTTATAGTAGATAACATATTGGTGGATATAATTTCTACGAATTCTTAGAAAATCTAACCTTCATTCCTATATGGTTAGAAGAAAAATGTCAAATATCACTCGTAAATATAAGGTAGAGATTGTTTTCGATCATAAAATGGAATAGTAAGTCGATGGTTTAGATAAACATATCAAGAAAATGAATGCCGGGACTAGAAAACAGAACATTGCTACTGAGAAAATTTTGAACACTATGTTCATGATATACCAATTCCTATAATGTATCATAATAATTCAATCATTAAACTAGAAGTGGATTTAAAGAATATTTAGAGTTAAATCCAGATTAAATATCTGGATGAAGAAATTTAGCTTGACGTTCACTCGTTCCTGATCAAGCTGTCTATGCCCCACTCCACCTCCTATACTAATGCCCATCATATTTTACATAAGAGGAGCCGAATTTCTTCGACCATATTTTGCATTAAACTAAACTGTCAGAGTGAGATTATCGGATCAAAGCCCCATTTTTATGCTATCTTCTCAGAGAGCAAAGGTTTCATAATTTAATAGATATATCCACATTTACACATGCTATGTCAAAGACTTTGAACCTTAAGGATGTTCATGAACCTTAAGGATGTTCAAATAACAAAAAGGCTGAACTTACACGATAAAAATTTGCCATTCAATCTCTTTCCCAATTTAAAAGAATTTCTCATTTCGATCCACACGTTATCGATAAATTACCTGAAGCCATTTTGTCATATTTTCACTGGGAATTCACATGTAGGGAGATAAATTTTTCCTACAACTATAATCGCAAGGAAATAATTCCTTTTCAGCCGGAGTGCGATGCCGGCTAATTCATTTAATTCATTATCCAATTATTTTCTTGCTTTCGAAGAATTACATTGTTCAGGGCATTAAAGAACTCTGCGCTTTAGGCTCTAATTAGAAAACCACTACTTTATTTTTACTATTTACTTTATGCGCAAATTTGAACAAAAGCATTTCAAAACATCGTAAGGAAACGAACGCTATTCTGTATGTATATATTTTTTTAATTAGGTTGTAATTCCTGCACAGTTTTATACTTTTGCTTTTTTACATCCATGCCAAATTACCTCAGTAAGTTAAATTAGCCATTAGTAAAACCAATGAAGGGTAATTGAAGCTTACTAAACCATCTATACGGGCCATTTGATCGCGGGCTCAATATTCCGAGTTAACGCTATCGCATCTCTCTCTCTCTCTCTCTCTCTCTCTCTCTCTCTCTCTCTCTCTCTCTCTCTCTCTCTCTCCTCTTTTTTCCCTCTTTACGAATGGGAAAGTCAAATTTAAAACTCTTTCTTTATAATATAATAAACTAAACAATCGTGTTAGAATCTCACGACGCTAGGCGTGCTTTGAGATTTGACGATCCCCTGGGTTTTCAACCTCTCTGGGGCCTACCTCAGGTCTTGGACGCCCGGGAAGGCTTATTACCATAGAATGTTTTCCTAGCTGCAAAATGGGCAGGACCATTTTGTATTACCCCGATTGGTTCATATCGTCTGCTAGTAAAACATTCTATGGTAATAAGCCTTCCCGCACTAATGACTTCAACAAATGTATAACATTGCCATTTAATAATAAATTAAATAGTTTAAAGGACCCATTTGGAAAATCAGGTATTAATCTAGCCTTTAAATATAATAATTCCTTAAACCAATTAATGATTGCCAGGAAACCCAAAGAACATATTAACATAGGAGTTTATGCAATACCATGCAACGATTCCATAAAGTTTATATAGGGGAAACTGGGAGAAATCTAGACAAGCGATTGTATGAACACAAAAGAGAAATTAGAGTGGGCAGCGAAAGCAGTGGAATATTTTGCCATGTTAGAGAGAAGAATCATACCATCGATTTCAATAGAAGTAAAATGATATTTAAATCGGCTAACTATGTTAAGAGAAGAATCGTAGAATCGAGCTTGATATCGTCAGTTCCTAATTTAAATCTATCTGAGGGTCAATTTTCTTTTAATCCTGTAATAAGAAAGCAAATAAATAAAATAGTAAAATGTCAGCCCTTCAATATGTTTAGGCCTAACCCCCTCCCAGATTAGCCACAAGTAGGGGATTGGGGATAAAAGAGGGGATATTTCACGACCTGTTATGCTTGTATGCATTTTTTCTTATATTTTCTATCCAGTGTCAATTGAAAAAGGGTGTGAGATACACCGTAACTGTTCTGAATTAAATTGTCTTCAGAGAATGTGGTTTAATTCCTCATATATATCTATCTAACTATATATATATATATATATATATATATATATATATATATATATATATATATATATATATTCAGATACACCCACAAAGGAAAAGTGAATAACGATTCCGAGCGCTTTCGTCTATATTCTCAAAGACATTTTCAAGGAATGAACAGGAGGCTGGACATACATTGGCTGAAATAATGGGAGGGGGGATTAAACTACCCACCTCTGAACCTTAATTAGGGGGTACAAAATCCTGAAACAACTTTATTTGAGATTTTATGTATGTAGTGATAATGGGGTGTAGCATGAACAAACCAGGGCTAAGATTAAAATTTCGGATCGCGTTAATGGAGATACATTCTAATATATTTCTCAAAATATAATTTCTGCATTTTATAACTGGTTTGGCACTGTTAATGCTATGGCTAAGATTGTACATATGTAGAAAATGCGCAGATTGTTCACTGTGATTACGTACATTGGCCCGATGTTACTTAAACCGGACATCTAGTTCTTTCCCGGTTTGTCCATAATAACATTTCTGGCAGTTGTTTTAGCCTATCGAATAAACAATGCCAGGTAGGGTGGGGGGAAGAATTTTCGACAAGGATGCGATAAATTGTAGCCTCGTACTTAAAAATAACATTTATTTTCAGAGGCCTAAGTAAAGAAGTTGGAGACTTATAACAATTGTAGAGAGAGTACAAAGGGTAGCACAAATTTATTCCTATTTTATATTTTCTATCGACTTCTTTGTTGAGGTATTCTGGTGAGACAATTCTAAGGGCACGCAAAAACATAGAGGAGAAAAAACTTTGTTTGATTTTATTATGTTGGTTAGAATAAAAGTGTATAAAAGAGTCTATGGTTATGGGTTTTCTATATATTTCATATTAGAAACAATGATTTGTCCGCTAAATTAGAATATCTAGGAAAGGGAGTGTGCGATATTTTTCAACTTTTAAAGTAAATTTATTCGAGATCACTAAGTTGTTAATTTTAGTAAGAAATGTATTAATATTTAAATTATTAGGCCAAAGGCAAAGGATGTCATTAGTATATATCGCATCTAGGCTATAGGGGTTTTATTAATTTCGGGATGTATTTTAGATTCGAAGAATTCCATGTATAGGTTTGCGAGTACAAGGGACAAACACTTCCCTATTCCCATTCCAAAGATTTGGAGATAAAATCTTCAATTAAAGATAAATTTGCAATTGTTGATGCAAAGAGCAATGGGTTTAATGAGGGTAGAAACAGGTATAGGTTAAGCAAATGTCTCAAGATGTTCTTAAGGAAATTCAAGGGATCGGGTACGGCAACTTTAGTAAAGAGGGAACAAACATCCAAACTAATCAGACTAAAATTATTAGGGAAGGGGAGCTCATTAAGTTTACTAATGAGGCGCATATTATTGATAATATGTGAATTGGAAATGGTCCCAACCCAAGAGCTTAGTATAGAGGCTAACCATTTTGATAGGGTATAGGAAACACATCCAACAGAGCTAATGATGGGGCGCATTGGTTTATCAGGTTTATGGGTTTTAATAACATCATAAAGGTAGGGAAGGAAAGCATTTGAAGATTTAAATTTACTAATTAGGTCGGGGGATCCTTTAAGTAGAGAGCGAAAAGTTCAGTAAAATTCTCTGTTTAACTTGTCATTAGAACCCATAAACCTGATTACCCAATGCGCCTCATCATTATCTCTGTTGGGAGATCTGAGAGTGGCAACGGCTTAGACAGTCGATGACATTATTTGAGCCACTTCGAGAATTAGAGTGTTTGCTTATTTTAGGCATTTTGGACAATATAACAATTAATGTCAGTTGTTACAGTATTCGCTTTTTTTTAATAATGGAGTAAGCGATAAAATGTGTGGTAGGTTTCATAGAGGGTAAAATAGTTTTGGTGTTATACCTATTACCTAAACAAAGGCAACACAGAGTCGAGAGAACATCGCTATTCCCAAGCGGAAGAAACTGCAAGAGGAAACATACGATCAATTTGAACTAAAAACATTAAAAAATCAAGACCATAAAACAGATATGTTAACTAAAAATAAAGGAGGGGAAATGCCCAGTTTAAGATCGACAAGATGTTACAAAAGTAAAGAAGTAAACAAAAGAGGCGAAGTGCCCCAATTAAAATATGTAGGAAAACAACAAAACAAGAAAAGCGTAAATAAAAGCAGCGAAGTACCCTAAAAATAATAAAGGAAAAAAGAAAACGAAAAGCGTAAATAAAAGAAGCGAAGTGCCCCAAATTAAAAAAAAACGAAGGAAAACAGCAAAACAAGAAAAGCGTTAATATGTAAAATGCGAAGTGCCCCAAACTCAAAAACGAAGGGAAAAAAACGAAAGAAACCGTAAATAAATGAGGCGATGTGCCCAAAACTAAAAGAAGAAGGAAAACAGGAAAATCGTAAATAAAAGAGGTGAAGTGACCAAAACCTAAACGAAAGAAAAAACAAAAACAGAAAATGCCTAAGTAAAAACCGAACTATAACATAGATATATGAAATAAAATGAAAGTCTTGGCGTGTGCCACAGAACGCATTATGTACTGATTGGCTCGGCTCAAATTTCAGGATTCCCATCCTCCAATCAGAGCTCCAGTTTAAGATAACTGTGACTGAATGTGATATTTTTAAACGTAGTGAGAATCTTCGAGCTGATCCTAGCAATGTTATATTTAATCGCCTCTATGTTTGTAATTACATCCTATTCTCGTTCGTTTTCTTACTTTCGATATTACAAATCTTCGTTCTAATAATTTCTATCTACGACAGCTCACAGTTCTGAATTTGGCCCACCATAGTAACCATCATCTCCAAAAGCAAAATGCCCATCTGCTTCAAAGAATATATATATATATATATATATATATATATATATATATAATATATATATATATATATATATATCTATATATATATATATATATATATATATATATATATATATATATATATATATATAACTAATTCATAATCCCAAATATGAGCAGAAAGTTAAATTAGAACCTGGCCAAAAACCTTACATTAAAACTTAGAACTACAAAAAGAGACCATTAACACTTGAAAATGAGGAAAAGTTGACGTGACAAGAAAAAATACATTTAGATACGTGGACAAACCAAACATGCGGATTTTGTAGATGATATAACAACATGAAATGTAGCTGAGAAAAGCCATGTGGTGAGATTCAAAGATAATAGATGGAGTAGAAGTATGACCAATTGTACATCACTTGATAACAGACGAGCGAAAGAAAGCAAGACCAAAAAACAAGAGGGTTAAATGATTTTATAAAAATATGCTAAACATTGGAAATAAATTGCACATGACCAACAAAAATTCTGCGTAGTGGAAGGGAAATGCCTAAAGAGATTATATATATATATATATATATATATATATATATATATATATATATATATATATATATATATATATGCAGATATTGTTAAAGACCATATTATCTTTCTCCTCTATTAATTTTCTTTGGAAACTCTCCATTTTTTCTTATCTTTTTTAGTTCATCTTGTAGATAGTAACTCCTACGTTCGATTTCAGCCCGAAATTGGATGTTGATAGCGGCCTTTCTTCGTTAATTAAGGGGTTTTGAAAGAATCTGATGAGGAAATAGTAGAGGTCCTTAATGATCATTTTGCTTCAGTATTCACAGAAGAGAAACCAGTTAGATTAATTGATGATAATTCTAGGTCAAGGGAAGTAGTGATAAATTCTATTAATATAGACAAAGAAGAAATTAAAGGGCTTATAATTCAGTTAAATACTAGTAAGGCATCTGGCCCTGACAACATTCATTCTAGGATACTCAAAGAAGGTGTAGAAAGTATTGCAGTAGCTCTCGAGAAGATATTTATTAGATCACTAGAGTCTGGAGAAATACCAAATGATTGGAAATTGGCAAATGTAGTGCCAATTTTTAAAAAGGGAAGCAAAGAGGACCCAAATAACTTTAGACCAGTAAGCTTAACTTCTATAGTCTGTAAAATTCTTGAGAAGATGGTTAAGAAGGGAATTTCTGATCATCTAGAGAGTAGCAGGTTAATTAATGATGCTCAGCATGGTTTTAGAAAAGATAGATCGTGTTTAACTAATTTACTGGATTTTATGGATTATGTAACTAAAGAATTAGATAGGGGTGAGAAAGTTGATGTGATCTACTTAGATTTCAGCAAAGCTTTTGATAAGGTTCCACATAGAAGACTAGTTCATAAATTAAAGCTGCATGGGATATGTGGGAACGTTTTAAATTGGATAACTGAATGGCTGAAAAATAGGAAACAGAGAGTTGTACTGAATGGAGTGAGGTCAGAGTGGAGGAATGTTATTAGTGGCGTACCTCAGGGATCAGTTTTAGGCCCTTTATTATTTATAATCTATGTAAATGATCTTGGGCAAGGTGTAAATAGCAAAGTGTCAATTTTTGCTGATGACACTAAATTGGCAGCTGTAGTCAAAGAGGTTGAGGGTAGCTTTAAAGTGCAGGGTGACTTAGATAAGCTGTTAGCTTGGGCTCAGAAGTGGCAGATGACTTTTAACCTTAATAAATGCAAAGTTATTAACATGGGGAGAGATAATAGGGAATTTAGCTATGAGATGGATGGATATTGGCTTAATTCAGTTGAAGATGAGAAAGACTTAGGAGTGGTAGTAGATAGGTCACTGAAATTTTCAAAGCAGTGTATTGAGGCAAAAAATAGAGCAAATAGGGTGCTAGGTTACATTAAAAGAAATGTTAGCTACAAGAGTAAGGAGGTCATCCTTAAACTATACAACTCTTATGTCAGGCCACATTTAGAGTACTGTATACAGGCATGGTCACCACATTTTAGACATGATATAAACTTATTAGAGTCAGTACAAAGGAGGGCAACAAAAATAATACCATCCCTGAAGCACCTTGAATATGAAGATAGACTGAGGGTATTAAATATGTTTTCATTTGAAAGAAGGTGTGTGAGGGGAGATATGATTGAGCTTTTTAAAATCTTTTCTGGGATGGATAAATTAGATTTCAGCAAGTTATTTGAGTTAGAAGGTAGTAATAGAACTAGAGGCCACCACTTAAAGATTAAAAAACAGAGGTGCAGACTGGATGTTAGAAAATATTTTTTCACTAACAGAGTGGTGGATTATTGGAATAGTTTGCCACCTGAGACTGTAGACAGCCCAAACTTGAATGTTTTCAAGCGCAGATTGGATGATTATATGGGGATGGAGGGTTAATTTCTTACTTTTTAGTATGTGGATATGTTTCTTGACTCATTCCTGTGGATGCAGTTTCTTTTTATTGTATATTTTGGGGGATTTTGATTTTGTTTTTGACAGACTCCTATGGAGGCTTTAAATTATATATTGTAGATGCATGGTTGGACATTCCTATGGATTGTTAAATTGTATATTGTAGCTGCATGATCTGACAAAATCCTATGGATGCATTATATGGGTGGGATTTGATGGATACGGATGACCTTTGATAGGCCCTTGTGGCTTTTGTCATCCGTTAAATTATGTTATGTTATGTTATGTGTACAGTCTAGCATTATTTCCCTCCTTTCCTATGATTGTTGTTTTATTAACCAATATGTTCTTAGTTAAGCTGATGTTATGAACAGTCTCCATATGATTTTATGGGGGCTCCATGTTGTAGGTGCATTGTTACCTGCCTCGTAAGTGTGATGGTAGTCATACCAACATATTTTGAGTTGTTTTGAAGCTTACAGTCTTCATTCGGGCAAGTAAACTCGTAAACTATGTTCGTAGATTTCAGGATTGAAGAGTTTTGGTAGATGTTGTTTTTCATAATGAGATTGTTAACTTTTGTCGTTTTATAATATATAATCATCTGAATCTTGTCCGTTTGTTTCTTAACTTTGATGTTAAGGTTAACAATCTCCTTGATGTTTCTTATGTTATTTACTGCTTCTTGGTTACTTTTCGATCATCCGTGTCTTTGAATTGCCTTCTTACAAAAAGATTGAAGTTTTTTAGAATCATCCTTTTCGGGAAACCATTTTTCACGAGGTTTTGTTTTATGCAGGAGATCTCTTGATGGAACAGTTCCCACGTTGAGCAGCATTTGTATACTCGGCGAATGTTTGAGCATATTACACTTTTCTTTACCTTTCAGGACATTCACTATCCGCGTTGACGCATCTTTCCATGTCTGTAACTATTCTGTGCACTTTTGTGACGTAAGTACCATTAATGTTTTGTACCTATACGTCTAGAAAAGGCAATTTATTGTCGATGCTCAATTCCTAAGTTAATTTTAACACGGAGTTCTCCTCAGATGTCTGTTGGATGTTCTTAAGATATTGTTAATTTTGGACGTTGATGTAGATGTCGTCTACGTATCGTCTTTATGTGTGTGGCTTATTTTCGATGTTGTCTAATAAGCTCTCTTCAAGTTGACCCATATAGTAGTTGGCAAATAACGGCCCCAGGGGTGATCCCATAGCTACTTTATGAAGAGATTTCTGTCCGGTGTCCTGAACGGAGCCTTTGATGTGCATGAACGCAACATATTCCTTAAGATATTTGGGTCAAGGTTAGAAGGAGACATTGTAGGATGATGGGAAACATTTTGTTAATGATATCGATGGTATGAGAAATAGGCACATTAGTAAATAGGATTTCCAAATCAAGGGGGCAAGCTATTAGTCCTGTCGGTCTTGTACAGTGGAATTTATGTTATATTTTAAAGGAATGTATGGTTTTATTAATTCATTTAAGGTTTTAGCTAGATGGTACGTTGGGATGGTGACTTGAGAAATAATAGTTCTCAGTAGGTTGTTCAGCTTGTGTATTTTTACGTTCCCATCCAAATATGCTGGTGTATAATCGCCGACCATCTTTTAAATGTTGAATCCTCCAATGAGTACATTAGCTTTAGTTATGTGTCCATTTATTTTATTTTTTTTAAGTCTTATGTTGGATCTTTTTTCAGTCGCTTAAATTTAGTGGTGTCGCTTAAGACACCACTCTACAATACCGCCAGGACTAATAACATCCCTTGATGTGGAAAACCTATTTACTAATGTACCTATCTCTCAGACCATCGACATAATTATACAAAATGTTTACGACCATCTTACAATGTCTCCTCCTAAACTTGAGACAAACATTTTAAGCAATATGCTGCGTTCATGCACATCAGAGGCTTCATTCTGGATACCGGGCGGAAATCTTTGCAGACAAGTCGATGGAGTAGCTATGGGATCGCCTCTGGGGCCGACCTTTGCCACTACTATATAGGTCAACTTGAAGAGAGCTTATTAGACAACATCGGAAATAAGCCACACACATACTGCCGATACCTAGAGGACATCTACATCATCGTCCAAAATTAAGTATATCAAACAGCCATTTAGGAGACATCCGTGTTAAAGTTCACATATGAATTGATCATGGAAAATAAATTTCCTTTCTGGACGTAGAGGTACAAAACATCAACGGTAATTACGTCACCTACGTGTACAGAAAAGCTACAGATGTAAGAAGATGCCTCAACGCGGATAGTAAATGCCTTGAAAGGTAAAAAAAGTGTAATAGGCTCATACATCCGCCGAGCATACAAATGCTGCTTCACGTGGGAACTGTTCCGTCAACAGATCTCCTGCATAAAACAAACCTTCGTGAACAACGGTTTCCTAACAGCATGATTGCAAAACAACTTTAATCATTTTATGAAGGCTATTCAAAGACGCGGGTTACACGGAAAGCAACCAGGAAGCAGTAAATAACATCAAACTGTATTATATAAATCAGATGTCAACGGCCTACAAAATAGACGAAAAAAAACATCAAGAAGATTATTACCCGTAATATAAAAGTTAAGAAACAAACGGACAAGTTTCAGATGATTATATATTTTGAAACGATAAAAGTTAACAATCTGATCATGAAAAACAACATCTTCCAAAACTCATCGATCTTGAAGTCTACGAACATATTTTACGAGTTTACTTGCCCGAATGAAGACTGTCAGCTTCAAAACAACTCAAAATATGTTGGTATGACTACCACCACAATTTGGAGTGGTTTGAAAATGCACCTAAAACATGGAGCCCACCCAAATCCTATGGAGACTGTGTATTGCATCAACTTAACCAGGAAGATATTGGTTAACACAACGATCAAAAGAAAGGAGGAAAATAAAGCTAGACTGAACACCTTAGAAGATATCTTAATTAACGAAGAAAAGCCCGCTATCAACATCCAGACTACAGGCTGGAATTGAACATTAAAGTTGTTTTAAAATTCCACTTGTAGAGGAATGGCCCGTTCCCTTGACATAACATTTAAGCGAGGAGTAATAAATATCCCCTAAAATCCGTTATCTGAGCAAGCTCAAATCCTTCAATCAGAGAGCTCCTGACTAGACAGGGATTACCAAAAACTATCTGGTAAACGCTCCCCCACGTCTGTTTCAGGGCATTACCAACGTAATGAATGCGGCCTTGAACACTGGTTACTTCCCTGACGGATACATGGTGGCGAAAATCATCTTTATCCCGAAGAGGAAAAAGTTGCCAGAACAGCGGATTGACTACAAGCCCATCTCTCTCTTAGAAATCATTGGCAAGATTCTGGAAAAGATCCTAGCCAACAGACTTTATAATTAACTTGACGAGAAGGGGGCCCAGAACCCACTACAACATGGGTTTCTGGAAGAAGCGCGGAACGGACACCGCACTCGCGCTCCTAACCGAGAAAATCGCTAAGTGCCGAACAGATGGAAAGTATGTACATTGATGTCATACTAAGAGAGGTGTAAAAAGCCTTCGATAAGGTCTGGCTAAGGAGCCTTCAACATAAGATCCTGAACTTTCAGCTAGAGCCGATCCTGGAACGAATCATGTGCGACGTTTTCATGGAACGGTGCGCTCGGTTCATGATAGAGGGTCACCAAGGACCAGAGTTCCTGCTCGGGGATTGAGTCCCACAGGGAAGTTGTATGTGTCCCTTCTTTATCTAATCTACACAATAGATTTATCAACTCCGGTAAAAGAGGACTCATTATATCTCCAGTTTGCGGATGATATAACCCTGGTGATCCCAAGTAAATTCAGCAATCCCATTTCTCAGGCTCTCGAGACTACCAACGAAATTCAGAACATAAATATTTACGAACGAAAGTAAAAGATCCTTACGAATAGCCAAAAATACAAGATCGTCGCTCTCGGCCGAAGAAAACAACCCCAAAACTTCACAGATTTAGAAATCTGACCTCTAACAACATCAGAGAAATATATATGATGCATATTCGAGCAACGCTCATATACCCCGCTGTGGTGACCTAAAACAGAAGTATGTCTCGCTTGAAGCGCCTGCAAAGAGTCCAGACTAAGGGGACTCTCTATATAAACAAATGCAGAAGGACAGATCGAATACCCCAAAGAGAACGGAACCGGAGAGTCGCCTTGACACCAATCAATCTGGTGACCCAAAGTCTGGCCAAAA
This sequence comes from Ceratothoa steindachneri, assembly GCA_963969495.1. Classification (NCBI taxonomy): domain Eukaryota; kingdom Metazoa; phylum Arthropoda; class Malacostraca; order Isopoda; family Cymothoidae; genus Ceratothoa; species Ceratothoa steindachneri. Next base: position 86,312,525 of record OZ018326.1, read on the forward strand.
AACATGGAAAAGGATCCTGAATGGAACGGCACCCAAACTAGCGTAGGGTCTAAACATCCCAGCGAACAAAAGGGAGAAAGTGGCCAGAACAAGGCAATTACCCAGCCCGAGACAAAGCTTCGAGTAACAGTTGGCTCCGTTGTTCACAGAGAGATCACACTGAACAAACAACTACACATACTATATAATAACAAATACACTCAAAAACATGAATGAATGTGTTTGAATGAAAGCGAATAAATATATATAGGTGTATATATGTCAATAAAACTAGTTATTAAGAAAAAAAGAAAAAAAACAAGTTCTTAAATTAGTATGGAAGAATTAGAAAAGGTAATTAACTTTCAAAATGTTATCTCTCTTAAAATAAGTATAGTACTAAGGAGTTAAATATATAAAATTGTAAAAACAAATAAAATAAATAAAAATACAAAGGCGAGAAGAAAGATACTCTACACCCCCAAATTGGAAATCAAAATCAAAATAAAAATAAAATAAAATTAAAAATAAGAATAAAACTAAAACTAAAACTAAAACTAAAACTAAAACTAAAATTAAAACTAAAACTAAAACTAATATATATATATATATATATATATATATATATATATATATATATATATATATATATATAATCATAATTTAAAAATAGTTCAAACTTAAGGAAAATAAAAATAAGGTGGCAAAATAAGTATAAAAGGAAAGCTTGAATGCGTTATAAGACAAACTCAGGATGAATTTTAGGTCATGGTCAACGAAAACAAAATCTAAGAACAATTAAAAGCGTAGCCCTCTCTACCAAGGCAAACCCTACACACTCTATTCACCCATAATCTATCATCTTATCTTCAACACAAGTTTTTTCTTAACTAATATTCATCTATTCAAATTTCTTTCATTCTGACTCCATCATTCTTCACCGATAAAGGAGGAAAGACACGCTGAAGATGATCGCATAGATTGGAGGCTCAGCGATTAAAGTCAAGTTTGATCCAAATGCATTTCATTTAAAAAGAAGATGATCGTAGAAGAAGTCGTTTGCCATCTACAAGATGAACTAAAAAAGATAAGAAAAAATGGAGTTTCCAAAGAAAATGAATAAAGGAGAAATATACGATGGTCTTTAACATAAATATGAATACAAGAAGGTCTGCTACCCATTTACACATACACACACACACACACACATATATATATATATATATATATATATATATATATATATATATATATATATATATCTATTATATGGTTTCACATAGTGAAACTGAATCTAATCCCGGTACGAGAAGATTCCTTTATCTCGACGTTTTGAGCCTTTTACGCCCATCCTCAGGGACTTCTAAATAAAGTCCTGCATAAAAAAATAACAAATAAAGGAGGTTAAATAAATTATAAAATTGACATATATTTTGAGGGAAGTGGAAAGCTAAAAACAAGGATCGTAAACGGGGGACACAAATATATGAAATGACTTAATGGAAATAATTTTATACTTGGCAAGAAAAGAAATAAATTAATTAAATTATTTCTTGGCTGATTGGTTGAACGAAGCATCAGAAGAAGACTGAGTAAAGAAGAAAAAGGCAAAGAAGCAAAATTGGTTATTGATGAAGCAGAATATTAAGTAGGTCGAAGTTATGCAATTAGAAAGGGTAAAGAAGTTGAATCACAATTGAGCGACGGATTATGTACTTTGTCTTTACAGTATCTCTAATTCTAAGGAAATATTTTCTTACGTTGATCTCAGTATTTTGAAATCGTTGTTTAATATATCGGTTTCAATATCAAAGTTTGTTTCAAACTTCGTTTTGTAAGAATTATTTTGATAATATTTTGGGTAACATCCTTACAAAGGATTCATCTCTTTAGTAATGTTGGCTTTTTTAATTACAAGAAAATAATTAATCTAAATTTTTTGATAGTCAACATCGATTTTCACTATGTGGATTTCCTTTTGAATTTCGAGTGAAAATTAAGAATATAAACTTAATTTTGTCTTAAAATGTAGCTCTATGCAACTTATATTATTATATAAAGCTAATAATGATAATTGAGCTCTGAGTTCTCCCAACGTTTTCTAGACAATGTTTTCTATGAATAATCACTACACCTTGTTATATCATCATTAATAGCGAAATATACCATATAATTCGGCTCAAAGTACTTCATTTACATAAAAAGGAGCCTCTCCATTCCACTTTACAATCTCAAAACTACCCATCTTTATTTTCCGCGTTAATATCCTTTCAGATCAAGGGCAATTATATGTTGTAATATCTCGTCCCACTATATTTCATCTCTTGACAAGAAGCCCCAAGCCCACCCCATCCAAATCCCACACATGCAAATAAGGCATGTAAATTATCATCCGCTTCTTCTTCTTTTCCTCTCCTTTCTCTTAATTGCTTGTAAAATAACACTGGGTAACACGATTTTTGTCTTTGGGTCGAAACTGTTATTTTCTATTTGCTTGTGTCTAGAATACAGGAAAATCACTGTTATTTATTTTAAACTTTGCTTTTGTGTCCGGGATAATGATATTTATATGAAATTTATTTATTCTCTCTGGAGGGAAGTGGCGAATTTGAACTTTCATTTGCATAAAGTAGAAACAAAACGACATGATACAAAAATAGCATTTATTTATTCTAGAATTACATAAGTGAAACAATTAAAATATTAGAAATGAGTAGTTTTCCGTATTTATGCTTATATTCTAAATTACTTTCACGAATCAGCCCCCAAATATAGTCTCCCATCAGATTTTCATTATATGATCGTTGATAGCAGCGTTCAAAGTCCAGTAGATCCTGGTAAAAGCGCTAGCTATGATCTTCGGGGTACTCTTCCATGCTCTCCTTAAATTTATCAAGGTGAGTGTCAAGAATATGGACTTCCAGGGACATACTGCAACCCATCTTGCCGTAGTTTATGACCAAATTCTCAACAAGCTCTACATAGTTTTTTTTTGTGATGACCTAGGAAGACAGAACCACTGCGATAAAGCTGGTCCACGTTGCTTTTTTCGTTCTAGTGAGCTTCTCGGAAACCTCCTCGCACTCCAGGATTTTTTTCATTTGTGGACCGACGAAGACCCCGGCTTCGACCTTTGCCGCAGATAGTTTAGGAATGAAATATTGGAGATACCTAAAAGCTGCAGACTCCTTATCTAGAGATGTGGGGAATTGTTTCATAAGGCCCGATTTTAAAAGCAGAGGAGGAAACAATACTTTTAGGGAGGTTCAACAAAGGCTCCCATTTGACGTTGTTTCTCCCCACACTAAACTCGGTACGTTGTGGCCAATTCGCTGCTGGTAGTGTGCCATGGTGTCCCTGCTGTGCCAAAGGCAAAGATAACAAGGAAACTTGGTAAAGCCGCCTTGGAGACCCATCAAGAAGGCCACCATTCCGAAGTCTGCGATAACCTCATACATGTTCCCGTTATTGAGCAGCACTGCTTTGAGGCTCCTAAATGAGCTGTCAAGGGAGAGGCGCTTCTCGTTGGGGTTACGTGAGATTTTGATTGCCTCAAGCCAACTGGTCACATTGTGACAAAAGCAAAGCTCATCTTGACGTGTAATAAAGCTTGAAAAATACTAGTGACGCTTTTTTTTACCTGATATTTGCTCACTGTCATCTAAAGTTCCCACTGCTTGAGTCTCGAAGTTAAAAGCTTGGTATTGGACTTTGTGAGACCAAGATCTCTGAAAAGAAGGTAGTTGAGATATTTTGGGTTGAGGTAGTATGGGTTTCTCTCCTCATATTGCCCTCTTTAATCTGGATTAATGACTTCATCTTCTTCTAAACTGCTTTTCCTTTTGAAAATCTGCTGCTCTCTTTTTGGAGGAGTGGGTACATGGAGCTCAAAACTGTGTGGCCCTAGCACAATAGATGACAGCAGATATTGTTACATGATAAAAGGCGCAATTTTTCAAACTCTACATTTGGAAAGGTTAACCATTCAGAAGAAACAATTGCTTAAGTAGTCAGTTAGTTTCCTCCAAATTCGTGGGATTGCAAAATTCATAGCTATCTTTTTTTCTCTGTACCATCCTGTAAAAAAACAAAATGAAAACATAAATATAAATATACAAATACTTATCACTTAGTGTTATTAGAAATGTTAAAAAAATCTAGTATCCAAATAAACAAAACACATTATATATATATATATATATATATATATATATATATATTATTTTCCAGAGTTCTTTGGCAGATCTCGCAGGGTAAATGAGGTTAGGGCCTAAGGTTTATCTTGATCTCCGACTGACATGCCAAAATATGCCTTGTAGGCCTCACACATTTTAGAAGATTTCTCTACAGACTACCTTTTCGCTCTTGTCCTAATAAATTCGCCGCAGACATAGCAAAATGCGTCTGTCGGATTATTATAACCTCTTGATGCCATGTGTCAAGAATGCTTTTATCATTGACGAGTGAAGATGTTTGTGCTGTGACGGCTAGGGTTAACCTGATATGTTGAGTAGACATTCTTTGTATTTATACAGTCATCTACGTTGCCAGAATGTTCTAGAAATTCTTCAAACATATAAAAATATTCTCGAAAGTTCTAGAAAGCTCTACAATTTATTTTTCGCCAAATTAGTGCTGAATCTATGTGAAATGTAACAGAACTGCCATATCTTTACAGGTCGGAAAAGACAAAATATATGGGAAATAATAGCTATTACTAGTGTATGCTGTTTATTTAATTTTTTAAATACGGTACATCATGTTTATAACATAACTGAAACGAAACATAGCCCTTGAAAATTTTTATATATTTTTTTCTATTTGCATCAAAATAATGTTATTTATCATAAATGGGCTAATTTAAAACTCAATTGACTTTTTTATTTAATAGGGCCACAAAAAATTGGGAAATAACACTTTTAGCCCAAAGTCAAGAAAAAAGTTAAGGTTTGTTACACAGTGTAATCAATTTGTGTTTTACATTGCCTTCGAACGCTCACACACTATCGCATTTATACAAACTTCTATATAATACTTACCAAGCTAATTTCATTCACTCGTCTTATTGGTATACAAGTAAAAACATTTTTTGTTACAACCTTATCGACATTTCTCTTTCTCACCTCACCTTATTTCCCTCATCACCATATATACTGGATATCCATTAACTATAGAACCTAAATAAAGTTCCAATACTTTATATAATTTTAATTTATTCCAAATATAAGCCAATAGAACACGCAAAAGGGGTTACTACATGGATAAGTATCTATTTTAATGCAGAATAGAATTTATTCAATTAGTCAAATTTTGCATGATTTTGGAAAGGAATTTTTTTTGATTATTTTTTTGTATATGGTGAAGATACTAATTTCTATCAAGAGGTTTCGCGATTATTTATGTAGACCCTATTTTTCAAAATTCACTAAGAGAGGCAACAAATAGTATTTATCTGGCAGATCAGGTTTAATGTGGAAAATTATGGCTAACGATATCCATACATGTTGATTTATCAAAAGCTGCGCCATCAAGTAGATATCACGAGATATCCCCTCATGAAAAAAATGATAGATTTCGTCCCTTTTTTAAACAAAATATGGAATTTATCATAAACGAACTGTAAGACATTTCGCAATTTTCATAGTTTAAATAAATATATGACCATGAATGCAAATTCTGCTAAATAATTTCCTTACCCAACCATTATATATAACATCAAAATCCATTTCAGATACGTGAACTTTGGTAATTGGACCATAGTCTAAGTACCAAATATTAAGGATATAACCAATTTGATCTCCTTTATTTTTCTTACACATTTTATATTACGATCATTCAATACCAGCACCAATTCCGGTGTAACCGGAATTTACGTATCCTATTCTCATACACATATACATACAACGTTTTTTCAATTCTAAACCCAATATAGTTAATATTGTGCGAATTTACTCTGTGACTATCATATATTCCCCCTCACTCACCATTTACAAATTAACCTTGTTAATAGCTATTAACACAAAACTATCAGAAGAGGTAAACATAAATAGTAGCCATCCTTCATCTTTATTTATCACCTTTTCATTCTGTCAGTTATTTTCTGTACAGGTTTAATCTATTTTTTTATATGTTTTTGGCTCCCCACTTAAAAGTTTTATACACTTTAGCTACAGCATTAAAAATATTTTTCTTTTATCTAATGGTCCCCTTTTGTTATAAAATGTTCTATTGTAATTACTGGCTAAAATAGAAGTAAATTTTAAGCACTGTCTAAATAGCACTGATGTGAGAACCTAAAGAAGCTCAAAATTTAACCATTATGTTTCCCTTCCTATTAATACAGTATATGACAAGTTGACGCTCAAATTATGCCAATAAAAAATTATTGACTAAATATTTCTAAATTATTAGCTTAATATAATTAGTATTAAGAATGCTTCAAATAGCAGAAACTTCACAACCAACTGGTACACTTTACTTTTGGTGTTAAATGTTTTTTAAGTTGATCTACATATATTAACAACGTGTTGAATTCAATTTTGGAATTATGTATTTTATCAGCATATATTTTCTCTTTATTCACCATTTCAAAGAACGAAATTTGCAGAATTTTTTAAGCTTTTGCCTAGAGGTAATTATTACTAAATTTATAACAAAGTTATTTTAAAAATAAGTTACAAAAGTTAATTCAGAAAATAGTATAATAATTTTTTAAACCCTCTGAGTGGTATCATTCATGAACAAGACTCCCCATGATGACTTTTTCATATTTTCGTCATTGTACCAGTGTACTTTCAGACAACTTAGTGAGTTGCAGTTCTGTGCGCAAAATATGCAATATTTCGAAGAATTCTCAATTTTCTGAAATGTAACCATAACTTGTTAATATAAAAAGACTAAACAGTGATTTTCTTCAATATGCGATAAATTAACAATGCTTGATCAGCATTTGGATATTTCTGGCACAAGTTTGAGAGATATACTTTGCTCCACTCTATGAGGGCCTAAAACATATTCCGTTGCACTCCGATATTTTTAACCTCAGGTTCTTCTGACGGCCGCCAAAGCGAGGGCGCAAATGCTGAAAATACATCCAAGCCTAACTTTATTCCGTCAATAAAAATATAATATAACAAAAGAAAAAACGCACAGACAAAATTCAAAACACTACAAAAACAAATGAATATCTAAGTTACCTTAAATGCCGGGGGAAATGTCCACATCCTTCAGAACCCTAAAGTTGCATTTGACTCCTTCTGAAAGACTCAGGAAAGGTGGTAGCCTTACGACTCGCAGACATCTGCCGCTTCAGGACCTTATAATAAATAGGTTATTCAAATCAATTTTTCATACCCTCTAGGAAATCAAAGAATCATGTGAGTAAGTTTCAAGGAATCATACCATCTCATTACGCTGATTTCCACGATTATGTACGATTGGGAGGCGACAAAAAGTGATTTGGAACCTTTAAGGCATTAGAGGATAGGTCTACATTTAAATCATGGCACTATAGCTCGCAGCTATCTCTTCCTCGGTGGCATTTCCGAGATTATGCAGCTCGCAGAGGCTACCTTGATCTCTCTCATGGAGAATCTGTGTGAGGAAAAAAGAAACGGTAATTCGTCTAGAAAATATTCCTGACATACGCTATTAGGTAATGGAAACTGCTATTTTACAACATTCACGATTGATTTACCTTCGAGAAAAACTAATTTTATCTATCATTTGTGTTTTTGTTTAATTTTTATATTCGCTGGTCAAAGTAGGCATTAAATCAAATGATCACAATAAAGTATTTTGGCTATTTTAACTGAATATTTGGATAATGAACCAAATCGAGGCTTCAAGAACCTACAAGTATTCATTTTTTTACATTTGGTTGTAATTAAAAAAGCATTTTAGTTTAAAATAATATTGAAGCAACAACAAATGCAAAACACTATTGGTTGCAAAGTTAAGAAAAGTTTCCAAAAACAAGGAGAAATTTAAGATAATTGAGATCACAAAAGAATTAAATGACTAATCTGATTAATTTAGTTGGTTTCTTAGAGGTTGATTAATAAAATAATTTCTGATTATATAGCTGAAGTCTCTGTAAATATACTTTATATCTTTGTCGAAATAATGTTTGATCTCGACAATTATGTTTGTATAGTTGAGATTTTAATTGCATAGCACCATGTAAAGATATAAGTGAAACCGATGTAATTGAATGACGCGTGAATGATGGTAGTGGGATACTTATTGAGTGATGGTTGTAGAAGATATGCATGAATAAAGAGGTGACATAGTTAGATAGAGGATCCTTGAGCTATTGGTACACTTGAAAAGATTGTAAAGAGGGTGGGTCATTGGTTACGGTGCTAAGAAATAAATAATGTTTATTAAACACAATATTTCAGCAACGGATTGCTTTAAATCAGCAGGGAGCTGGACAAAGTATAGAAGTAGGAAGCTGGACAAAGTATAGAAGTAGGGAGCTGGACAAAGTATAGAAGTAGAGAGCTGGACAAAGTTCAGAAGTAGGGAGCTGGACAAAGTATAAGAGTAGATAAAATCTAAGAACCTAAGGCCATGATTATTCTGCGTCTAATAAGGAAGAATATGCAGCCAGACGTAGTTAATATGAAAGAGGTAAAACGTATGAGTATGGTACTCTTTGATTATATTTTGTGATTTCAATGTTAAACTGTTTAATGCAAAGAGTAGAAAACTTTATGAAGGGGAAATGGAAGAAAGAATTAGAAATAAAATGCTATTGAATCTGAGAGTGGGAGATAGGAAATCTGAGATAGGAAATAAGTGTAATCATAGATATATACAAATTTGATAGTAAGTATTTGTACTGATATAGGTGTGAGAGGCAGAACTAGAAAGACGAAACAAAATGATCAATGGTGGAATGATAATATGAAGCATGTAGTGGAAAGCAAAAAAGAGCCCTACCTGAAAATGTCTAATAACGTAAATCGGGATGTCGGAGAGATGCAGGCGAAAACAGGAGTTAAAGAATTGATTAAACGGGGTAGGAAAGGAGAAAATAAAGCATATATGATGATCCTAATGGAAACAGGAAGTTCGTCTGCAAGGGACTCAGAATGGAGACAAATTGGAAGAAATCTAGTTGTTTCTTGTGAGTATCAAAGAGAAAATGACAAAATAATTTTGTGCACTGATGTAAAATGAGGCCGGCGAGAATATATTGATGAGGTGTAACTTAGGAATTACAGATGGTGAAATTATAAGTATGATTGACATCGAGGGAGTAAACCAGGTGCTGTGTCTAGGTATGGAGGAAATAAGCGTGAAGGAGGTTCATACTGCTGCCAAAATTCTGAAAACATGGAGACAAATAAAGTAGATGATCTAACCGATATATTTGGTGGCTTCCTCTTTTGGAATAGGTATGCTGGCATTGATATTAGATATATAAAAGCTGAAAAGAGCATGATGAGTGAAAGAGTGCAGTAATCTTGCACTTGTATAAGCGAAAAGGAGATGAAGGGAATCCAACAACTACAGTGGGATAAGTATGTAAATTGTATGGAAAAATATGTAGATTAGGTTATAGAGAAGATAACTTGAAGATTGATATAAGATGAAGAGTTTTTCATACTGACAAGGGAATCAAGGGGGTCAAATGTTTATATTAAAACACTTAGATTAATTAATCAATGGATAAAATGTACATGTAAAGTGGATGGTTATTTCTTTTGATCGTGTGTTTTAAGTTAGGCGTAACTTAGGTTGAATGATAGCCGGAGTGAGTTAATTCACATAAGTTCGTGAGTAAGAAAAGGTTGTGTGATGTTACTATGGCTATTTAATAATTTCATACATCGAGTAATTAAAAGGAATATAGAATACAAAACTGGTGAGGAATTAGACGAAGCATAAATCGCCGTTGAAATAAAAATTGATTTAACCAACCTCATAATGGGTACCGGCTACCAACACCAAGGAAATAACCATTTGTCAATAAACAACTTTGCAAACATCTTCAGCAACAGAAACGCGCTAATATTGATGATTGTTATTAATGCCACTTGTGCAGTGATCTGAATAACAACGAGAAACAGAGGCAGATAAAGATAAAGAAAATCTACTCGCAAAGGAATCTGCCATCGACTGGGATCTGATTACCTTAACCTACGTAACAGGGAAGACAACCACAAAGCCAGCCCTTTGTCTAGGCATTAATTATCTCCCAATCAATTATTATTTCCAGTTGAAAGAGAGAGAATTCACCAACAACACAGTGACGACATTACTCACGATAAACCAACAACCGTAACAGATCCCCGCCAAGATAGGAAAACTATACCACAGAGCTGACTGGGAGAAAAATAGAATAGATACACATACACCATTACCACTAAAAAATGCAACATTAGAATGAATAAATGTAGAATTAGAAAAGTTAAGGAGTTCGCTGTAAATGTCAGATGAAAAAATTATTAATCGCCCAAACCGGCTACAGGAGGGAAAAACATTTACTGGAACGGACGCATAAAATGTTTCAAAAGAAGAAAAAATTGAAAGAAATATACGAATGGATAAGCATAAACGACACAACAAGGGAACTACACGTCGAAAAAATTAGAATTGACTATTAAAATAACAGAAATGCAAAGTGAGAATTGGAATGAAACTATAAAAAGATCGATAATGAAGCATCAGCGAAAGAATTGGAGAGAAAAGTGAACTATATAAAAGTTAAAGTAGAAACTAGGAAAATGAAAATAAAATACGCACAAGGAAACATTATAGAGGACAAGAACCGAATTGAATAGATATTCAAAGAATATTGGAAGAGGATTTTCAACATAAGCAAGAAGAAAATGGAGAATGTAAATCGAGTTCGAGCATTAATTAATAGACTCAGTGTACAAGTAAATCCATACAACGCATCCCCAACACTTCGTCGATGCAATGAGAGAGACTTGTGGCAGTATTAACGAAATTATTACCAAAGAAGAAGTACAGGCAACAATATCGCTTTTCCCCCAGAGATTTTCGGGAAGATCTAGACTCACTAAGAGGAATGATGAGGAAGTGCCCGACAATATTCTTGAGCGAATCGCTTAAACACAGGTTACTTTCCAATATCTATACTTGAGTTCATTAGGAAAGTATATCAGAAAATTATAACAACTGATTGAGCACTTAGATGCACATGAATTCCTAAGCAAATACAAATTTAGATTCAGACAAAGAAGAAGCATTGAGAAAATTGCTAGAAAAAAAATGGAAAAGGCCTGCTTTGATATTGTTTGCAAGGACGTCTCGAAAGCTTTCGACAGGGTTTGGATAAAGGGAATGGAGTAAATAATCCTACAACTCGGAATGAGTAACAAAACCTAAAGACTACTCTGCGACTACGTGATAGAAAGAAACGCATTCTTCGAGATTGGAAAACATCAAAGAGTGAAATTAAAACTCGAGACTGTCTTTTCACAGGGATGATATCCGAGTCCAACTCTCTACTAAGGAGTCTCCTCAGTGGCACTAATAATTCTGAGAATTAACGCTTTACCCTCGGTACTGCTGAAAGGTGCATTGGCCACAGACTAAGTAGAAGAATTTTATCTCTCCTTTGTGTCGGTTTAAATGTCTAGCTTTTGTGTATTTTCTAACCGGCACTGAACTCTCTTCTCTCTCTCGTTATAAAGAAGCGCACCAATTTTAATTTAATTTTGCCAAGAACAAAGTTTTGCAATAATTTTTCTCTCTGGGCATCACACTAACCGGACATTTTGGTGAATGAGACTTATCCAGACGTATTAAATTCAAACAAACTTCTTGCTCTTGTTTATGAGTGAAACTTAATATGAGAGAGCAGCTTCTTTTCTCTTGTCCGCATACCATGGAAGTATTCAAATATATGGTAGTCAGCACGGGAGTCCTGAAAGGGTGCACCCCTTTTTATTTTCTACCGTCTAATTGTTTTCTTAAAATTTAAATATGGGTATGCAATTGACTACTCCATATCCACGCGTCAATTGCGGAAAATTAAATTGATTAACCACAATTGTCCCTGGTTGTTGACTGTTACCTTCTGCCCGTCTCTTATAGAAAGTTATATAGTTGACGCTTGAATGATCCACTCGCTATACCTATTCCACATTTCAGGATCCACTACTAAAAGTGTGCAAAATCTAATCTTTTCCAAAATTTATCTCATTTCGTCAGCTAACATTCTCAATGGTTCACATCCCCAAAATAGACGCTAATTATTCCGTAAACCTTTCAAATTTATTTGTAAGAAACTAGCGCAATTGAAGTCAATCTCGGAGTCATGCCCATTGTTCTTTTCAAGACATTACCATAGACGATACCACCTCTTATGTAGTTTTATTCATATCTCTGCTTCCAAAGTATTTAAATCATCGGGAGCATTGGGTTTGCATTTCTTCTACCATACAACGTGTCAGAAATGAACTTGTGCCAATTTACATAAATAGTTCCAATTAAGAAATATAAATTGGTTTCTTCGATATATCCATATAGTTTCAAGGCGGAGAGACTAAGTAATGTCTTTTTTTGCCGTGTTAGATGCAATATACCCCATCAGTACCTAGGAAGGGAAATCACGTGATGTGCCTAGTTTCGATGCACTTTTGTATTTTATGGCCTTTGGCAATGCGTGATAGGTGCTTAGACACATTGGTCACTAAACCTCGACTCGTTTGCGGCATCTTTGACACCTCTGTATGTTGCCTCCAAATCAGACACTCGGAAACGTAATACCATCTGATTATGCAATAATCTGAACTCATCTGCAAGGATTGTTTATTACCTTAGGCTGGATGCCACTTTTTGGTTCAGTGTCTTAATTGGGATAGGCTTCGCCCATGAAACCTGTCTTTATACCAGAACAATGGAAAGTCTAGCGACTGACTCTGCTAATTGAATTATTACAGTTATTGAAGAAGGTTGCCCTCTTCTCTACTATTCTTTTTTTAAATTATTGAAGGGTTTTGCTGGTGTACCTGAGCAATCCTCTTACTTGATGTTTACCTATTCTTCCTTTAGTATTTCTTATTATTGTTGTTTTCTGTTGTTTTTATTTTTGCTAGGATTGATATGGTTTTAAATTAGCCTTATTTAGTTTTTCTTTGACCGGGGCCGTGACTTCATAGATAACCATTATATATTTAAGCAAGCTACTATTTATTTTATATTACTCCGTATAAGTTACCAATATGCACTGATTAAAATAGATAATAATGAGATTACATATCATAAAAAATCAAATCAAATAAGATATGGAAAAAACGTGGTAAAATTAGCAAATTATTTGGCTAATTTAAGGATATGGTCTGTTTCTCTTTCTCCAATCTTCTTTTCAGCGGGGACCTACTTCTATGTATCATTAAAAGAACATGAAACACGGCCACCCTGACATTCTTCCTTTTAATTATTGAATCTCTGGGTCTCCTATCTATACTTATTTTTATGGTAATATTTTTGTAATGTTACTATTACAGCATTAGTAGCCTTCGGATTAATAGTTCCCTCGCAATTATTGCCCTAGTGCATGTGTGAATTCACAAATTGTGATATATAGCCATTTCCAAGCCTTTTTTAAACCTAGGGTAGATTATACAAATTAGAATATAAAATTACTTGGTCATCCAAATGTTTCAAATGATCACCAAAACGCGCAGTGCGAATATATATCATAGAGGTAAGTACCAATATTTGCATTATGAATGGCTATTGTGAATTGATGAATATCTGAATCTCCAGACCACTTACGTTTTCTACACTAGCTAATTGATATTTGGACACGAAAATAGTATAAACTCTCTGCAAAAGATGTATAAGTTTATATTATGGACAAGAAATAGGAATGTTTAGACCTAAGAAATGTTCATGTTTACCTTTTCCTTTCAGGGATCTGCAAACCTAATTGCTTTTTTCGCATTTTCACTATCACTACTTACACTATCAAGATCAAAATACCTTTCTATTTAGCCAAGTTAGGTGACGATAAATAGATTTATATTCTACCCTCTATAAATAAGTGAGTATTATATATAGAATTAGTCGTAGGTAAAGAGATAATCCGATTGACATTAAATGTAGTGTGTTACGTTTCATGGGAGTAGAGATAGGCGTTGTAATTATACAATGAAAGAATAATGTTACAAAGAGCTGTAAAACCTATGAAAGGAGATAACTAAGCAAAGCTATCTTTGTTTAATAAGCAAAGATTACTCTGCCAATAACATGAATTCGGCCTTCAATTAAGTCAAAAACACGGGAAGAATACAAGATAGAAAAACTAAGTCAAAGTAATTTCTTGGAATAAAGAATATGTCTCACAAAAGCATTAAAGGAAGAGAAGAAACCGCAAGACGATTATTTTAACGGGAAATATAAGTTTTAATGAACCACTATTATTTAATCGTGTCAACCAAAGAGAAAACGACATCGCTAAAATGCCACCAGAAAAGCGGTTCTAGGGAATATTTGACACAATGAATCCTTTCAAAAGAACAGAATTAGCTGAATAACAGAGAATACAACAAATTCTTTCCAACGTTAATAAAGCTATAAGTTGATAGTCCACAAATGGTTGTTGTTCAAAAGTAAAGTGACAGAAAAATGAAAAAGGTAGTATAAAGCTAAATTTATAACATTTAGCATTAGGTCAAACGAAATTTGACATTTACCATTAATTATTATGAAACTTATTTACTAAATGCGTTATTGTATCCCGTTCCAAAGAAACTGAATTATAAAACATCGTTATTAGCCTAGAGGTTTTACGATGATGAAATATGCCAAAAAAACGTTAATGTAACAAACTACTAAAGATATCTGCCGTATACTAGAGGCTGGTATTAAAAGTAAGAGTTTTGATGCCGGAATACATATTAGATATACCAGTCTTCTGAATCCCCTAGTATAAAATACTGAGTTTTGCAAAAGTTCTCTCACACTCCATCTTATTTTCTTTCGAGAGGCTTACGTGTGTGATAGAAAAAATTCCGTCAAAAAAAGTTAGATTTCTACTTTTCCAGCACGTGTCATTAAATCATCTCTTACATTGTATAGATCAGCTCAAAACAATTCCGGCATCACCAAGTGGATCAATATCAGTCAAATTACCATTCACCGATCGCGTTAAGTGTCATTACCGGAAAGAACACAAATACCCATCTCGTTCAGGCAAATCTCATGTTGTCCACCATTTACGTGAGTCAAAGGATTTCGAAATTGCTCCGAAGATCAAAATAAATGCGCTCATGAAGAAGAACATCTCGCTGACCACTGTATCCAGGGCCATCAAGGAGTATGGTGGCAAGGGTTTGAGGTGCTTGAAAAGGCCTCTGCTCACCAAGTGTAAGCAAAAACAAGTCTGGAGCACTGTCGTCGCCTTCTCAACGACTTGTAGAGTCATGGCCCTCGAATTCTCATTTTCTTCTGATGAAAAAACTTTCACGGTCGATCTGGTCATCGACTACAGCTTGAGGTCTCATGTCGAGGGCAAACCCTGAAAGGTCCGTCACAGAAACTTTGACGATCTGAAGCTCCCTTCACCTGCATGTAGGCTTGCATGAGATGAGAAAAGACTTCATATGCAAGGTGAGCCACATCGATTAATATAATAATATAAACATATTTACATGTAAAAACAATAAAAATGTGTCTAACTGCAACAAAATTATCATTATGTCCTTTGTTGAGAGCTTCGTAATGATTGTAAAACTACTTTTACAATACCCTGTACGTAAGAGGTTAATGAATTCAAATGGCTTAAAATGAATTTAGAATAAGACTCTCCAAATTACTTTTTTATGATTTTTAATATAAAAATGTTTCATAATGGTATAGCATCATCGATCCTTTTTTTCGCATAATATATCGACAATAAATAATCTGTCGGAGCAAAATATTATAATTTCTTTGCATATAAAATGTAAATCAATAAGCTAAATGGACACAATGTTCTCGAGCAGCACAAATACAATTTTGAAGGAGTTATCACCCTGATAATTAGACATTGACGAGTA
Source organism: Ceratothoa steindachneri (assembly GCA_963969495.1). Lineage (NCBI taxonomy): Eukaryota > Metazoa > Arthropoda > Malacostraca > Isopoda > Cymothoidae > Ceratothoa > Ceratothoa steindachneri. The sequence continues at coordinate 86,328,529 of OZ018326.1, forward strand.
TCATTCTGGAGATTTGGGAATTTCTCGCCTTTTGTACCAGATTGAAACCAGGTAAGCAAACAGGAAAACATCTAATGAGTCAACACCGAGGATACTTAGTTTTCTCTTTCTTGAATCAACAGGTCGTTTTCATGCGTTCCTTGTCTGCAGGCTTTCTTTCTTAATAGTTTTATTGGTCTTATTAAAGGATCACTGATCACTTACATTAATAATTTACTTCCATTAACAAAGCTGAAAGAATATGGTAACGATTTTATTAATTACGAATATATTTGCCATAAAAAGTATATATGTAGTCTCTTGGGACAACCACACCTACACATAAAATAAATATGGCGAAGGCCCTGTGGTGGTTGTTATCACCCGCAGAACTTGCATTTGCTCTTTCTTTGGATGTTACATGGGGGATGAGCCTTCAAATTGTGAGCGGGTAAGAAAATATGGTATAAAAATTCCTTGAAGGTTCCTAACTTAGAGAGATAGTGGGTTTGATTGGGTAACGCTTTGGGCGAATTAGAGTCACTTGCCTGGTAGCTTAGCGGGATTGCATCTGACTGGCAATCAGCAAACCCGGGTTCGACTCCCGGCCAGGAATTTGAAACCTTTTTTTCCTGGCATTATCTCTGTCTTCTCGGTAAAGGATTGCCTTCATTGTGCCACCCTCTGCTCTCTTTGATTCTAGTCTTCTTCTAATGTCCCTTTCTCTTACCTCTAAAAAACTCATGTTTCTTGTCTCATTGCTCATTTGTTGCGTCCAATTTCTCTTTCACTTGTACTATATATATATATATATATATATATATATATATATACGGGGAGAGAAGGTACTAGTGGCCCACGAGATTTATCTTTTTTTTTAATCTCCTCTGGTGACTGCCTTCTAGGGCATAAGTCAGCGTAATCAAACTAACCTAAATCAAGCCTATATTAAAAGCCAAATAAAAACAGAAAAAAATACCCCCCAAAAACAAACAAATTGAAAAAATATAAAGCGAGCTCCGTAAACGGGGAAAGGCCCGCCCTCCCCCGGCGAAAAATAACGCGATCTATAGACCAATATTAAATCAGGGGGAGAAGGCTGGCCTCCTCCAAAAAGTCTAAAAGTCCACAGGTTAGTGTGCACGAATTCGTCTTGAGTACAAGGTAAAGGCGGTAGCGACTCCGCCCATCACGGTACCGGGACAGGTAACGTGCGCGAAGATTATACAGATTGGGAAATTCGACAAGAATGTGCCGAACAGTCTAGGGGACGACACAGTTGTCACAATAGGGCACAGGCGAGCGATCCGTTAAATGGCGATGCGTCACACGAGTGTGCCCGATTCGGAGATGACAGAAAGCAACCTGAAGCTTTCACAGGATTGAGGGGCAGGTCCATGGGAACAGTCGCGGTGCAATGGTACGCAACTTTAAGTTACCTTCGACCGTCTCACATCTTCTTTGCCAAGCAGCCCGTAGAGCTGCCTGTATTCCTGCCATGTAGTCGGTGTGAGGAAGAGCGAAACGCTCGTTCAGTCGCAGAGTCCTAGTGGACTCTTTGGCGCTCTCATCGGCGCGCTCATTCCCCACGATTCCAACATGTCCATAAACCCAGCTGAAGATAATCTAGACATCCGCCCGGATTGCCAAAACCGTGGCGTCACGGATATCGCGATCCAGGGGATGCGGAGATTCTAAGGCTTCGAGAGCACTCAGGCGCTTTATGTGTCGCTATAGATCACAATCCGGTCTCTGAACCGGGCATGTCGTCGGGTACTCTTTCGTACCGAGTGGTGTATTTCGACCAGCTCGGCCCTGAAGACAGACGCAGCGCCTGGCAGAGCCCCACTAACTTCAAAAAGAGGGGATACGGCGTGGAAGCCGACCCCCTCTTGAAACTTGGAGCCATCCGTATACACTGGCACGATTCCAGCGTGACACGAGGGGTGCTCCAAAAGGTTGAACGCAATACTTCCGGCGCTGTAGAAACTTTAGGAGCAGAGGCGTCGCGACAACTAGCCAAAGGTGGTATCGTCCAGGGTAGCGTCCTGGGCAGAACCAGGAAGCCACCTGCCCGAGAGCTATACCTAGCTCTCGAAGAAGTTTCATAGCCCTAAACCCAAAGGACTTAGTGTATGACTGGCGTCTCTTCGCAGCATAAGCACCGTTGAAATCAGCTGCGGATGCACTGAGAGCTGTTGGCGACTGATTGAAGCGCCGGGCTCGCGCGTACAAGTGGCTTATGCACTGTGTACCGTGTAGAGCGAGTGGCATCTCCCTAACATCGACTAGTTGGCTCTTAATGGCGGAAGTGCGGAAGGCACCGTTCGCCAGGCGCAGACCGGTGTGGTGGATCGAGTCCACCTTTCGCAATACACGCTCGGCTGCGGATGCATAAAACTTCCATCCGTAGTCAAGCTTTGAACGAACAAAGAATCGATAAAAAGTATGGCAGTAGACCTATCAGCGCCCCAAGCGCTGAACGTCATGGATGGGAGAATATCCATGGTGCGGGTACAAGAGACCCTAAGGCTGCGAATATGAGCCTCCCAGGTTAGGAGTTGGTCAAAAACAAGAACAAGGAAAGAGTGTAATTAATCCACTTCCAGGCGTACCCCATTGAGAGACAAGTCTGGGTCAGCGATAAACAGTGCATGACGGCAGAAGTGCACCACATTAATATTGGCCAAGGAAAACCGAGACCGGTGCGCTTCGGCATAGCGAGAACATCTTCGGCAGCACTGAGGTGATGCCATTGATGCTCGGGGGAAAGAGTGTGACACTGAGGACACTTGCTTGCGGGACACCTTATTCCTGCTCTATTAGGCCGGAGAGGGCTCTCCCACTCATACGTATAATCGACGATCTCGCAAAAATTCAGATATAAAGGTTGTGAGGCATCCTCTTGCCTTCATCGTGTAAAGAGTCTCCATGCTACCGTATTGCCATGCGGTATCATGGGCCTTCTCCAGATCGAAAAATACCGTGGCGTAGTACTGTCCACGAAGGAAGGCCTCGCAGACGGCATTTTCCAGTCGGAGAAGAGCATCCTACGTGTAGTATAACTTGCGGAAGCCGCAATGTGCAGAAGAAAGATGGCCTCCAAATTCCAGAGAAAAGGCTAATCTAAATTTGACCAAATTTCCCCATCAACTGGCACACGCAAGAGGTAAGAGAGATTGTGCGGAAACCGGCCGGAGTAGAGTGATCTCTCCCCGGTTTGCGAAAGGGAAGCACAGTAGCGATACGCCAGTAATCACCCAGATCCTGTTGAACAAATCTAACAGAAAGGCCATACCTCGCTCACCCAAGTGTCGAAGTATGGCGTACAGGACATCGTTCGGACCATGGGCGGTGTCCGCGCACGAAGCAAGAGCGGAACGCAACTCACTCAGAGTAAACCTGTCGTTAAAGGGTTCTCCGCCTCTGGAGGGAAAGTCCAGTCGGCGGCCTTCTACGACATCACGACATACATTGAAGGCTAGCGGAGTAGCATTCCGGCTAGAGAATGTGGAGAAAGCGGTCGCGAAGGAGTACTCCATGGCCACGGGGTCCGAGATTGCGGTCCCATTCTCCTGGAGAACGGGAGGCGGGTCCTGCGAGAACTTGCCCCGAATCCTTTTGACTCGCTTCCACACCTCTGCTAGAGGGGTCTACCCGCCAAGAAGAGTGGCGGGTGTGCTTCAAAATATAATGGAGCCTAGCCCTAGCTCGACGAAATTCACCGACAGCGAAATCGCTCGTTCGGGTGGTGCTTATAGCGCATGTAAGCATAGCGCTTTTGCTGCTTGAGGGCCGTCTTACACTCAGCTGATAACCACGGTAGTGGTCGGCGTGCAAAACGGCCAGACCTTCTAGGAATAGTAACCAGGCTCGCGGCCATGTTGTTGCCGGAGAAGAACTCAACAGCCTCATCTACCGACCTAAACACCTTGACTGATATAGAGAATTCAGTTATTTCCTGAAATACAGACCACCACGTCTACATAAGTGATTCGTATGGCGAAGCAGTGACAGTAATAACACCTCCGCGGCAGTGGTACGAATGCATTCACGCGGTAGCGGTACCAACTGGCACGCACCGACTCAGGAGTGTTGTCACAGTCGAACGTGACGAAGAGTAAGGGGTGGGTTTGGAGGCCCCTTCCTGTTTTCTGATCACACGCTCGACCTTGATCACCCCGTGGTCGGCCAGCTCTAGAGTAAAATCACCTATGAGGTAGTCCACGAGTTCTCTCGCATAAACTACTCCTTTCACAAAGTTTATGGTAGAGTGCTGACCCTCACTCACCGAGATGCCATCAAGTGTCCGAAGAGCACTTATCTTGGGCGCCTGAGAGGGATCTGCCGCATTTGCCAGAAGGCTTTCGTGATGGATCATGTTGCCCTTATCCAACATGGTGCCATGAGTGGAGCGAATAACGAGGAAGCATTTGAAGCCAGCGGGCTCAAAAACGCCTGGTAATCTCTGAATGAGGGTCCCCGATGTAATCGAGGATCCCCTGTACGCACTAGCACTTTTGGCCATAGTCAGGGGCTCTGCACCCAGGGGGGACGGCGGCAGAGGGGCCTGATGTTACCATCTTGGCTTGGTTGCTTACCGAAGTAGCAGCAGACCCATCCATCCCCGCAGCCCCCGTGGATGGAGAGCAACCCCGAGTCTTTTTAGTCTTTTTGTTGTTATTTTTCTTTTTAACAGAAGATGGCGGGGAATGAATCCTTTTCTCCCCTCCGCTGGCAGGAACCCCCAAGCTGGATGGACCGGCCTCAGCAAGGTCTTTCTCCGAGATAAAGAAAGTCTTGGCAGTCGTAGGGGCACCGGTTGGAGTAAGAGATCCCTCTCCCCCTTGTACTGCCTTGGAAACTCTAGCCGTTTGAGGATGACTTTGCATAGGAGAGAACTCGAGTTCGGTGCTTGGCTCCGACCCTGGATTCGCTCCCATAGTTGGATCTATTGTCTGAGGCTAGGTTGCCTCAAGCAACATGTCTATCTCGGGTAGGCCTCCAGTTGGCCATATCCCCCAGGACATCACAGGTCCAATTGGCAGCAGTGTCATGAATGTCTTGGGAGGCACAAGACTTGACACCCGCGATTTAATATTCTAGCCAGCTGGTCTTTTGAGGGAAGCGACCGATGGAGCCTGGCTTTCCTCTCCCCCATAAGGGGGTTTGCCCTAACAAGCCCCTTCAATGGGACGCGGTCGGCTATGGGCTGCCTGCTGGCTTTCTTGGCAGTCCCCTTGGAAAGTAAAGGGGGGACTGCTGCTGGAAGAGATTTGGAGGGACCCCTGTGAGAGCACAGGGGGGTGGGCCCTTTATTTTTCCTGTGGAGCTCCCTAAAGGCAGCTTCATTGATTGTGAGGGGAAAAGGGAAAGGTTTTTTAGTAGTTGCATCATCGGGCATGGGGACCCTACTTTTTGCGGGAGGCAGACGCTCATCACCCCTCGCAGTAGCCCGTCCTGAAAGACGTGCCCTTCCGAATAGCAGCTCCAACTTAGGCACGGCGTAAAATTGATAGAGTGCGAAGAGAGAAGGAAAAGGGATGTGAGGAAGGTATGGGTGGGGATGAAGCAGGTTGTTAAAAACCCACCATCCCAAACCGGATCTCAGGGGTTAGGGAGCATTGTTCCCTCCCCCCTCAGCCCCAATCCGAGAGAGTTAGCGGTGAAGAAGTTAGGCATCTACCCTGTGAAAATAGAGGCCCACCAGAGCACGTTGTAAGAGAGGTTGTAGGGGAAGTAACTAAATAGGGGAAAAATACAGGCTGTCTGAATGAAGGAGAAGAGGCTTAGCTGGTGCCGGACTATGTGCTGAGTTACGCCAGCACGGCGGCCAGGAAGGCAAATCGCTGCGCCCTTTACGGGGACTAGTGGTGAGAGAAAGTGGGTCTCTTTGATTGGGGTGCGGTCACCAGTTACTTGGCGGAAAGAAAAAGGAAGAGTTTATTGGTTCGGTATGAAGAAATTGGTATTCTATTGAGTGTGAATTAAAATTAAGGATTGGAGGTCGTTTCAGAAGGTGTTCTTCAGATAAAATCGTATTCGGTTTCCTAAAATAATTAATAAAATAACTTGATTTTGAACTTAACCTTTTGTTAAGATGAATGAAAGGATTCGGTGAGTCTTAAGTCCTTTTCGGTGGAAGGAATGTATGTGACAAATGATGGAAAGAAGGCGTCTTTCTTGAAGCCATGTGATTGACTGTACTAAAGTGTTTTAATATCTGACTATTTATGTGTTTAGAGAAAGTAGGCGTGAGCTGCTTTTATAAATGGGGTATCTTTGGCAGAGCTTTGTCTGAAGTCTGATGAATATTAATTTGTGTGATTGCTTGGGGCAGAAGGAGCAGAAATTATTTCATTTTTTTATCAAAGATTTAATATCTAGCAGGTTTGCGTTAATAAACTAAATCGAAAAACGTCAGTGTCGTGTCACCAAGGCAGTTGTGATTTGGGAACAATTTAACAGAAAGGAAACGAAGAAATCTTTATACGGTCAATCTAATGATTTATGTCTGGGAAATTACCGCATAGTAAAGTTTGTGTGTACGATCGTGTAAATAAATTATGTAGTTATGCTACAGAATCACCAGCTTCTGAGTGAACAGATGGATTTAAATTTGTACTGTAGTATATTATTAAATATTACATATAAAAATAGAACAAATATGAAATAAGATAAGAGTAACAAATATTAACAACATTTAATTTAAAAGAATGACAAACATAATTCAATCAGAGTTATTCAATTGAGAAAAAAATATATAACAATGATAGTACATTGGCATATTAAATGGAATAATAAAAGTATGATTGAGGGAACAAGATATACACGTTTTAGTCTCGTTATCTCAGCTTTATCGAAATAAAATAAATATTGTTTATGAAAATTAAATGAAAAAAAGTCTCAAGTGATCACATGAACATAATAGAAATATGATATAAATATGATATAACTTTATGATACATTTTGAAAAATGGAAGATGATTTCGAGAAGAATACGGAGATTAAAAGGTCATTTTCGTTTATGTGTACTTCACCTGAATGCATTCGAGTCAATTTAGTGTGAATGTTGAAAAGATACCATGAAAGAGTGTTCAAAAGAATTTGAAAGTCGTTTTTCATCGCAAATTAATCAAATACTATTGATAAATGGTGAAGGACATCCGTTTGCTCTTGGTATAGATTTCAGAGTGTGTGTAGTGATATAAGGCGGATAGTGTTATTTCTTTAATTCCATGTAAGAGAGTATAATAAACGTTTGGGAGGAAGAACTAGAGGTACCATTTTTGCTGGAATTTGCAAGGTAATAAAAAATGTGCTGGTTTGATATTGCCGATGTGTGCCTTCAAGGATCCAGTTGGTAATTAGGGAGTATATGAATGTTGAAGTCTTTTTAAAAGCCTATATGGGCCTTTGCATGGTATCGAAAAACTGAGATGAATCTGTGCCCTTTAGGAAAAAAATATGAGAGCAAGTGTCAAGCTTCTCCGGAATAAAAGTATCTTGTATCTAAAGAGGCCTGGAAGTTATTGGGGCTAGTGAGTTCATGGTTTGCTGATATTATTGAATTGTTTTGTATTGTAAATGATCTGTGTTTCTGGTGGCAACAAATCACCTGAGAGTCTAAAAGCAGTGCCATTGTGAATTTGTGCAGGAGAATATCCTGTCTCTTGATTTGGTTGGTACACATAGCAAGCCGAGTTAGGGGTAGGTTTTTTAGCTAATCACTAGGATTTCCTTTCGATAACAGGGAGCTTTTTAGTGCACTATGACATCATTTTAGCACAGATTTGGCATATGCGTTTGCTGGCTATGTAAAAATGTGTTCTGTGTAATTCCTGAAATAATTCTGAATAGGTTTAAAGGCTATTAGTAGAGATTATTTTAACAGGCATCAAATCTTGAGATGTAATAAGCGAAAAATGTGTCAACCAAAGGCTCTGACGTCATGTTCTCTAATGGGTATGCTTCAAACACTTTGAAAATATGTCATATAACTGTGATAAGATACTTGCCGCCTTCCCGAATGAGAGGAAAACCACTAACTAAATACATATGAATTGTGTGAAGTCTGGATTCTGGTGCAGTGAATTGTGTGAGAGGCGGCTGCGCCTGACGTTGCACCTTGGCCTTCTAACATGAAAGGCAATTACGAATCCATGATTGGATATTTTGTCTTATTCCTTTCCAAATAAATCGGTTTGAGATAGATTTGAGAATGGCCCCAATAACCAAATAGCCGAGATTATGATGGAAATCAAAGATTAGTTTGCTTCAAATCGGAAGTAAGATATTGTCCTACAAAACCTTTTCATAAATCACAAATAAGAGAGGAAGATGAGAATGAGATTGCTACTTTGTAAAACTTAAGGAATATACTATTATCCCTTAACAAGTTGTAGATCAATTCATTGGGATAATGCACATGCTGTGCAATCAATAATATAAGAGAAAGAAACAGATGAATCTATTGCATGGTATGAAGGATTTAGAGGGATATTTTGAAGTGCTGATGTCGTTTGTGTATAGGTAGCAGATTGCATGTTGCAATTGATGATAGGGGATATAGAGAGTGCGTGTAAAGGATTATCCTTCCCTGCAATATGATGAAAGTCATTTGGGAATTGCGAAATGAATTCAAATGGACGGGCTTCCTTAGGGAGTCTCGTGTTTTGAGGAATTTAGCAACGCCTTTATAACCTTACAATCTGTGAGTACGAAGAAACTTGTCCCTTCGAGAGGCTGTTGAAAGTGCTTGATCGCAAGATATATTGGGCTCGATTCTTTTGTGCATATACTAGGTTTTAATTTCAGGCCACGAAAAGCTTTGCTAAGGAATCCTAAAATCTCCCACTCATTTTCATGATACTGCTGAAGAACGGCACCGAAGCGAAGATTTGAGGCATTTGCAATTAGACGTAATGGGCAGCCCAGTTTTTCATGTGTCAAAAAGGTAGCATCGATTATGAGCTGTTTTATGGCAATGATTTAAAACTGAAGTGGGGCGACGTTTATTGGCACCTTTCAATAATTTGGTAAGTAGAATTAAGGTTATGTATGGTTGCCTAATGAACCTTGGGAAGAAATTCACTAAACCACGGAATCTTTGGAATTCGTGCAACTTGAGGGGGGGGTCTCAGAATAACCTTTAATGGCAGTAATTTTATCCTGTTGGGGATAAATGCGTTGTAAATTAACTCGATAACTAAGAATGTCGAGCGCGTCTACCACGAAGATACACTTTGCATGGTTTATCTGCACTCTGTCTGATTCCAATGTAGAAAAGTTCTGTTCGAGCTGCTGCAAATGCTGTTTCCTTTTCACTGGCTATGCATAAGTCGTCTGCATATTGGAAAAGGAAATTAAAATCACCCAAAACATTAGTGAAATAACTTTGAAATGTTTGCGATGAGATTGACATTACATAAGGTACGCCCAAACATACATAAAGCACTAGGCTAGTCGTCATATCAGTCTTGTCAATGAATGCATGGTCTACGAACATTTCAAAAGGGGCATCCTTAACCCATTAACAGCCAATGTCCCATTTTTGGGACACCACTTTTCAGGTTGGTAGAATCATTACAGGAATGATTAATTATTTATTTTTATTTTTCAGAAGGTATTTCACAATCATATCAAAGTATCCCATAAAAATAATCGTATATGGTTGACAACTTTTATCACCAGATGGCGCCAAACTCGCGCGATTTTTTGTGAGAAGATACGCTAACGCATGAATGCCCTCAGTTCTTCACTATCTGCATAGGAGGAAGGTCGGTTGTGTTAATGGTGTGCATTGGTTATAAGAGAACACGAGAAAAGCATCAACTGATTTGTAAAATTTAAAATGTAAGTATTGTGTTTTTTATAATTTTGCGTCCCATTTTGGGAACATTGGCCAGATATTGGCAATTGGATCTAAATGAACTAGTCATTTGTTTGTTATCATTTATAATTATTTAATGCAAAATTAACACACTAGGCTTTTCATTAGTAATTCCCAAATTTATGATTTATATATATTATTATATATGTACATATAATGATATATATATATATATATATATATATATATATATATATATATATATATATATATATATATATATATATATATATATATATATATATAAAATCACATTTCAAGATGAAACCTTGGAATATGATGTTATTATTTCTTTTTCAGAGGCCTTCTCTTTACTATTATGACACGAAAATCTTTATTGACAACTAATGAAGTTGTCAATGCACTAATGAACTTGAGTGAGGATGAAGCATGGAATGAAAACGTGGAGGTTGCAATTATTCCTCCAAGTCCAGATGAAATGACAGGTGATGAAGCTATCAGTGATAAAGACCTCCCCGAAGAAAGCATTCTTCAAGATGTTGCAGGTAGACTGGATACCTATACAACTTTTCGCCATATCTTGGTAAGGGCAGTGAACCTAACAGTGGACCTTTAGGAATAAGGGTTATAAATAACCTAAAAGCAGTAATTCCTGAAGCTGAAGCTGCAAATCATGAAATCTTTTTTGATAATTTCTTTACAAGCATTGATACCTTGAAAGAACTGGGAGATAGGAGTTTGAAGGCAACTGGCACAATTCGTGAAAATCGTACAAAAAATGTCCACTTATGCCATCTATACTAATGGAGAAAACAACAGAAAGAGGGTTCATATACTATAGATTTGATTCTATCAATGGCAATGAAATTTTAGTCACAAAATGGCATGACAACACTGCAATTGCAGTTGCTATAAATTACAGTCAGGTCTTCCCAACTGGTACTGCTACACGCTATTCTCAGAAACTCAAAAAGGAAATAGGAGTGCAACTCCCAAAAGTTATTTCAGAATACAACATATTAATGGGAGGGGTAGACCTACTAGACAAACAAGTGCCCTTATATAAGGTCAGAATACGTGGGAAGAAATGGTGGTTCCCACTGTTTACGCAACTGCTTGACATTGTGAACTCTTGGAGGGTTTATTAACATGAAAATCCAGGTGAGACACTCTCCCTGCTAGATGCAAGAAGGAAAATTATTTTGGCTTATGTTTCAAACCTTCTCCATCAAGCCGTAAACGCCCTGGCCCGCAAAAAAGTAGGCTTTGGGAGGAAGAGTAAGTGAAGATATCAGGTTTGGTCAAGGAAATCACCTTGTGATGCCAATTCAGACGCAACGTCGCTGTGCATTGTGTGGGAAGAAAACAAAGAGAATTTTTAGTCGTTGTGATGTTCCACTCCATGATCTGTGCTTTGCAACTTTCAACACTAAATAATATTGATGAACTACAGCAATTCACCATGACCATACTTTTCAAGAAGGGCCTTTATTATGCGTGAACAATATAATTCTGTTCCAAAACTAAATATTTCTCCTTTTTCAATTTATTTCACTATTTTTTCATTATCCCAGTTGGTTTATTATTTTCCATTGTTCATTATTACGTCTACATTATGAAAAAGAATTGAAACATAATATCATTTTGATATATAGTTTGTTTACATTTTTGTTCTTCATTGAAAAATAGAAATAAACAAATCTGAAACTTTTAACTTTTTTTTACCCTAAAAACTATGTGTGACGGCTAATGTCCCCAAAATGGGACGCCATATTTTAGGCCCAAGATAAGTAAAAATTAATTATTCAATGGTTGTAACGTTATTCTAAGGTCTTCTGGAGAAAAGATCTGCCAAGATAAAATTAAAATTCATTACGGAATAATTATTGCCTTTAATGGGTTAAGGTAAATCTTAGAAAACTTTGTACAGTTTTGGAGTTTTGCGGTGAAGTTGGTAAAATAAGGTAAGGGGTATTTGTCTCTACGAGTCACAGAATTAAGTCGCCTATAGTTACCAGTAATTCGGTAGCTGTCATCTGACTTCTTAACAAGAGGAATTGGTGAAGGAAGTCAAGAATCTGTCATCAGTTCTTTCACTCTTTACCATGGCCGCATTCACATAAACGTTGTTGTTTATTTAACTAAGAATTTAGAGATCGAAGAACCGCAAGAATATGTAGATTTTCTCTTTTTTTCTTAAACTATCAACGAGTAACAACCACGTACTAAGAAATGGAATATTTATATTGTTTATTTTTTTAGATTTTAAAGCCTTTCTGTTGTGCACACTGGTGTATTTTGAACTTTCTCTGGTTAAATTGAGGTCACTTTCTCCTCCAGTTAAAAAAGGCACATTTAAACTTCAACCTCTTTTCAACATACAAGTCTACAGATTTTTGTAATGACGCATAGTCATTAGAAAAATATTTCTTCTGGAATCTAATGAATATTAATGGAAATACATGCTACTATTAGAAGTTTGGGATCATCTCAAGAATAGCGAATCATAAGTGCCTATATCAATACTAATGAAGCTAAGGCAAATATCATAGAAAAAATAGTTATAATTAATGTCCATTTTCCTGGCGGAAGAATAGGTTAGAATTGGAGGATCGCGTTAAACATCCTATATCTAATCTAGCCATTTTACGCTTCTCGTCTACAACTTTGTCAATTCATCATCCTACCCTAGCGCTTTTGCTTAGGTTTTCTGTGTTAACCGAAAAACCATTTATGGTAGTTGTGTTCTTAGAGTTTAAGCAATTTTGAGATTTCTCACCAAACCCATCTGGACTTTTGGCCTAATTAGAGTAGTAGATTGTTTGAGCACAACTCTGAGTGGATCTTACACAAGCAGACTAAGAATGAGAGCCTGGCATGTGTTTTTTACACAATTGCACGGTGTCAAATATAGTGAATCAGATATTACGATTGTCAATAATAGAAAACACAAAGTAAAAATTTTTCTAGCCTTATTCATCTAATTTAGGCAATATTTCATTTATGTACGTATTCCTTATGAATCTGCGCCCGTCAAAGGAGGTATATAAAGTTTATATCAAAACAGTATTGTTTCTTTATCATAAAATGTTACGGAAGATCTAATAGGTCATCACACATTGAAATTTTTAGTAACAATAAACAGTATGGCTTAAACCATCGCTTCCTTAATACATAGACTTAAAACTTCATTATTCGACAGTTTGGTTGATTTTTTTATCTACCTTTCATGTTTACCTCCTCATTATGTCATTCATATTTCTTTTTAATTTCAACAACTATCTTGATTACTGTCTCATAAAGTTCTCCTAGGAAAGATAGAAAATCAATTTTCCATTGCTAGATTTGTGTCTTTATTTCCTCTCGTTTTCTTGATTTTTCGTAGTTGATAACCTCTTATCGGGGGATTACTTCTAAAAAAATACATAATTATGAACGCATTATCCCGTTTAATTGCATTAGACACGAACCTATTCCACTTCAAACTTTGATTAGTTTGGATAATTAGAAGATGTGAATCATGAAGTGAGAGAGGAATCATTGCATTCTGAAACCCTCTGTTTATTTGAGAATTTACCAGTTGATTCATTGCTCCTTTTCACCAGTGATATAGAAATGATGTTCGGAAGAGCAAAGCTCCTATTTAATTATATATTATTACTATAATTGATCTTTTTATTAGGGCAAAAAGTATCTATACGCGGGTGTAATAAATCTTGCCCGATGAGAAACAATTAATCATCAGTAGTGAAAAGATACTCAAAGTAATCCCCTTTTTTTGCAATACATTTTGCCATTGTGGTGGTGATTTTCAGATGTTACCTGGAAAAGATTTAAGTGGTTTTGCGGTAATTCAGGCATACAGAACAATGGCAATTTCTTTATTAATTGTGAATTTCCAACAAAGAATAAAAGATTTAACGTGAGAAAAGTCAATATTGTAAAATTAATCAACCAAATATTCGTAACCATAGAAATAAAGAATATCTACATCTGTTCACTGAACAAACTTTGTAGACAATCATTTATTTTGAGTAAACAAAAAAATACTCTTGAAAAAGGAGAAGCTTTAATAATCCAAAGGGGGCATATTTAATCCACAGCAAAAAATATGAATGAGAGAGGATAAAGTAGAAATAGGAAAAACTTAGAAACAACATATATATACAAATGTAAGTGCGACAGGCATTCGACAGGAAAGACCATTAACAAGCAGTTTGTACTAAATGCACTTTAAAGTAATCCTTTTACTGTACCCACTAACATCTACATGGGTCCTCATTGCTTTATTGGTCCTGGCAGTAAATTAACTTTTTATCTTCCCTTTTATGACTCTACAGAATTTATGACACGGCAGATTGCAACTGTTCAATTTTGAGAAAAGTCTTCTCTCCTGTAAGAAACTTGCCACCAAATTACGATCCATCTTCAAATGGCCCACTGAGGAAAGCATCGTCTCCTTCAAGGAAAAAGAGGTCAGAGGGTAAAATATATCGATTTATTGAGTAATAATGGAATAGATATACTACCCTAGAATAGACACCACATCGCATGTATCGCTGCAGTTCTCTCGCTTTCTACGCCTCATACGATTTAGTATATAAATACAAGTCTAATTATTACCAAAATTCTCAAAATAAAAGTCTGCTGTCGTGTCAATATAGTTAAGACTGTAAGAATAGATAAAAACAGAAACTAACGTTAGTCAATTCTCTTGAAAAGTCTTTTTCTTTTAAAACTCTCGGCTATTTCAATAGAGGCCACATTCAAACTCTACTACCTCAACCTCTAAAACACGAAACATGTTTAAAAGAGCAATAGAAAAGTTAATGAAAATGTCTGCTAATAAAATGAGTAATCGAGTTCTTTTGATAAATCCCTTGGAATACCAACTTCTATTTTCATATTCATCCACAGACAAACAAACTGATACTGACATGAATATTGCAACCAGCATACGACCGTATTTTGTAGTTGGTATAATCAAGCCATTGCTAAAAATAAATGGATTAAGGAACTTATTGGCAGAGATCGTCATTAAATTTTGCATAGCTCTTTTGAACGCGAATATTTTATTCAACTTTTATATAATAAATGTTATTTTTCCAGAATTCCCTAGTCTTTGCTACTTCGGACTAAATCTAAAGAGAAAAATGTAATGAAAATCGAACAGTCGAACACTTGAACAGAATAGTATCATAGACGTATTAGGTTAGACAACTGACCAGGCCAAGGAGGTAGACACAGATTCACTATGCATATTTGACGCCAGTCTTGAAATAATGCGGCAAAAAACAAATGTGGAAAAATTCCTGG
This sequence comes from Ceratothoa steindachneri, assembly GCA_963969495.1. Lineage (NCBI taxonomy): Eukaryota > Metazoa > Arthropoda > Malacostraca > Isopoda > Cymothoidae > Ceratothoa > Ceratothoa steindachneri. The sequence goes on from OZ018326.1 coordinate 86,343,677, forward strand.
ACGAGAGGAGGTAACCATATTCACTCTTCAAGAAGTACAGGGTGTCCGAAAGGTTAGTTTGGATGAAAAAGTCTGAAGTAAACTTTTAATATAAGTGAAGATTTATTTACGATATTGCAATTTTTCTATACCAAATACTGCAAATATCTTTCGAAGGCCTGAGGACAAGTCTATAGACGTCGCTGCATATTATAGAACACAATCGAGAAGGTGGCCGGAGTGATCTCTTCGGTGTGTTGGATAATTTGCTTTTCAACTTTTCTAGATTGTGCGGATTGTTTTCGTACACATGTCCTTTCAGTGTAGTGCAGGGATGAAATTTCAAGAAGGTGAGTTCCGGAGAGCTATCAGACCAGATTCTGCGGCAATTATGCGAACAGAAGAAGTCTTTTAAACACTATTTTGATGCAGGGGCCTTGTGTGGAGTTGCCTCGTCTTTTAACACCAGTCTTCTTCAAGCTTACGGTCATTGAGTGGATCTAGGAATGGTTTCAGAATGTGAGTGCGGTAACGTTCTGCGTTTTGCTGTCGTCGAAGACAAATGGACTAATTGTACCCTTACGTTTTAAAGCAAATTATACTCCGACCTGACGATCATTTAGAGCAATTTCTAGAGTTCATGAGAATTTTCAATGGTCCATTGATCAGTATTCTGGCTGTTCGTGTTTCTGGAAAGATGAAACCATGTCTCATTTGCGAATACATAAAGGATATCCTCACTATTCTCACGAAGAAAGTTCTGAAACAAATTGCAGTAATCAACGCTTAGCAGGTGACCATCCTCTTTCAACTCGTGCACTACGGATAATTTATGTGTAAAGAACTTGAACTTCTTTTGCAGAATGTCGTGCACTGTACTTTTGGCGGAATAGACCTGTTGGGATAACCATTTAGAAGAATGCTTTTGAAATTTCAGAATCATTTATAGGTAAGAGGTTACCAGTTTATAGCGGTGAGTTATCAATTTTACCAGTTTATGGCGGGTTTGTTAGCAGTTTATATGAATGGTGAATTATCTGACTCCAAGGATGATTCTTCAAAGATATTCTTATTGTTGGTTGGGGTTATCGAATGTTTACGGGTAATCGAGATAAGGAAGGACTTTGAGAAAAGACGTAGCAAAAATATACTTTTACCTAATAAGGGCCTATTAAAGCGGCACGCGGCACGTCAAGAAGTATTTTGTGGGCCACAAGAAGGTTTTCTTATTCAACGCGAAGTATTGAATTCTGGAGCGACAAGACTTAGGCGAATTAAAGGGGCTTCCGTAACGCTTAGATGATAACGAATTTATCTTAATGTCTTAACTGAATCTAACTTTTTTTTTACTTAAATAATAATAATAATAATATATATACGGTTTCATTTACAGGGGTGCGTGGCCTAGACTCGTCTGCGGGATACGACTCGTCGTCCGGCTCATCACCTAGGCGGAGCCACTGAACAGCTGTGCATTTACAATATACTTAAATATTTCCGATCATTTTATCTCCATTCTATGACACGATTTTACAGATCTATGTTATAATTTCCTTTAGTTGGAATTTCTGTTTACCCAGTTGCTTCGTAGACACTCTTCTTCTGCTAACTTTATCCCAGACACGAATTGTTTGTTTATACGTTTCCTTTTATTGACTCAGGTGTCCAATTTGATAGCTTTCGTGTTCGTATATTTGTGACTCCCCTCAAGCTTCTCCGACGAGTGCTTGCCTCATTTTATTCATACAAATTAATATATATATATATATATATATATATATATATATATATATATATATATATATTCTCCATTTCAGTATACAAATTTATATGTATACACAAATTGACATATGTATTTGAACCTACTTATCCTCATATTATACATAGTATTCCTGCTACTCACATGAAAGGCAATTTTTTCGGATTTGATATGTCCATCGAGCGTCCATTTTTTCGAGTTTCTCGTTGAGCCTATTAATCATGCAATTTGGGTGACAGGAGCCTACCTATTATATAACACGCTCTCTACCGTACTCCCCTGATAGTCATTGAGTTATTGAGAGAATAGTACAAAATAAGTATATAGGTAGATACATGTCAAATATCTATTTTGGGAAACCTAATGTCTGACAGCATCTTAACATACGCACAGGGCATCTGTGCTCACAACGGGCCTATTGATTATCTCCTTTTCTGCTAAATAATACAATTACATATATATATATATAAATATATATATATATATATATATATATATATATATATATATATATATATATATATATGAACAATTTTTAAATCCAATGACAGATTCCAAATATGTAAATAAAACCACTGTGGAGGAGCGTAGTATTTATTATCTCGAGACCAGTTTCGTCATTCAGTTTGTGATGCCAGCTTTAGTCGAACACTAAGAATACATGCAGTCACACCAAGCGTACAATATATATAGATAACAGAGTTCCAATTGGAGTTCCTAATCAGGGGGCGTGAATTTAAGTTCATTAAGGATATCTTTTAAGATTAGATCTTTGACGTAGGGGCTGGAATTATATTGGTTTTATTTACTTATATATATATATATATATATATATATATATATATATATATATATATATATATATATATATATATACAAATTAACACCATGATACATAATTTATTTCACAATTTGGTTCCATCCTTTATAATTCCTATACAAGCGCTATAATTATGTAAATATGACACCGTACAAATATAATATGGTACGCAGAAAAGACAAATTATAGAGCAGTGAGGCGTGAATATATTTATGCCTCTTCCTCTTTTATTCAATGTGTCGCTGTTAAAAGGCCTACCCAAGGATTTAAAAGTAAATGTATGACGGATACCTGGCAAACGTGACTCGTCTCATGGAGCGCGTGAAAACCCCCGGCTTGTTATTTTTTCCGGTTCTTGTAGAGGTATCTCGTCGATTGTCTGAGGTATCATCGTCTTCTGCTGCATGCACTCCATGGGGCGAAGTACAACTGGTCTTCCTTTTTTGCTCATCCTGCGTCCATGTGTGTGGCTGATTAGTCGGCCAGTCATCCCGATGCAACGGGAGTAATTTTGACGGTTTCAGTGTGTCCACTGAGACAGTGTCCCTTCTTCCGTCAGGGAATTCCAGCTTCTAGACTTTGCTGTCACGTTAGATCACCGAGAAAGCGCTATTATTTGGTGTTTCTAGTGGTTTGAAAATGCGGTCTATTCGGACCCATACATGAGTTGCTGCCTGAAGATCGTGGGGCACGAAAGGCTTGGGCACCGAGTGCAAGTGGCCTAGGGATGCCCCCGTGAAATCGACTTGTGCCATGGTTGATGCCACTTCTGTAATAAACTTATGACGACGAGACTAAGTGTCTTGGGCACAAGAATGTTGTTCGGGTGATTGCCTTGAAAGGTGAAAATCTCGAGTCATTGGGCAAAGAACGAATGCCAAAAAGCATAATTGGAAGTGCCACCAGCCAGCTTTGTTGACCGATCATTATGAAGCACTTCAGAGTACTGTGAGCACTTTCCACCATCCCATTCGTGGAAGATCTGTATTCATTTGTACAGAGACGATGAAATCCAACGAGGGCAGACAGTTCCGTCAATAACTTGGATTCGAATAGGGCGCATCATTCAGGAAATGCGTAAAGCGGGACTCCAAATCTGGAAATTCACCCGTCTAGGAAAGCTAACGCAATCGTTGCGGAACTTATGTCAGGAGGCGCTAGTGCTTCTATTCATCTTGTAGCTCGGTCGATTCACAAAAGTAACTGCCGATTGTGTGGGGGCTAGGATTGTCCAGGCAGTGTACACGGTGGGAGTGTTCCTAATATATCGATATGCACAGTTTCGAACTTTGAAGATGGAATGTCAATCGGCAGGGTCGGGGATTTCTTGTAGCAACTAATCTTGTAAGATTGAAATGCAGGGCACCCCCTTGTCTAGGAGCCAATATTCCTGTCCATATTGGGACAGAAATATCGTGATTTGATAAGAAGAAGTGAAGCCTTGACGCCATGGTGTGAAAGATTATGTAATTGATTCAAGATTGTCCTTCTGCACGCCATAGGGACAAATGGTCGAGGGTATGATCTTGATGTTACTTCACTCTATAATAGAGCTTTCCCGGAAAAAGGGAAAGATTTTAATTGCGAGCAAAATTCCTTCGTTAAATCATCTAAATTCTGCACTGTCACCAAAGCTTGTAGGTCAAAAGACTCAATTTGGACCGAATTTTCGTTGCTGGCAAGGCAGTCAGCCACTACGCTATCCTGACCACGCACGCAGACCATATCGCTGATGTATTTCAAAATGGCTGTCCAATGGCGTTGCTGTCTGTCTAATTTTGCACTTAACGGCGATGGAAAAGCCGATAATAATAGCTAGTAATCATTAAACAAGGTAACATGGCGACATTCAATCATGTGCTTGAAGAGGACAACAGCAAGATACGTCGCTAGGAGCTCTTTGTTGTTGGTGGAGTATGCTTGCCGCGGCCGGCTTAGCTTGTTCGAAAAGAATGCAACCGGTCGTGGCGATCTGTCTACCATTTGGTGCAGGGCAGCACCTACCTCGTACTGGGAGCAATCCATCACTAGATGGTACGGTGAATCTTTGGGCGGTGGGTGAAAGAGTTTAACGGAGTCGATAAAAGCCTATTTGGTATTTTCAAATGCTCCTCGTTCCTTATCATTCCACTCGAGCTCACTAGCCTTTGGTTGCAGGAGGCCAAGCTCGGTCAACGGGGCTGCAATCGCGGCAAAATTAGGAATCATTCTTTGCTAGTATCCCAACATGCTCAAATATTGTCGAATTCCCTTATAGTCCTTTGGTAATGGCAAGTCTCCAATTTCCTTCATCTTCTTGGCCGGTGGGCAAATTCCTTCCACCGATATAGTATTTGTGTAGATAGGAGTGCTGCGAGGCAAAATGCAACTGTTTACACATTTAAAGCTAGCGACGTCATCAAACACTAAAAGGATTTGATATGGTGATATACATCTGCAGAACCTTAATTGAGTAGGTATTTCACATAGAACTCTGCATTAACATCAATGATATTAGATAGGTAATAATTGATCAGTTGGAATCCCAACGAAACAGGGAGGCTATCGCTAAATCAAGTAACTGTCACTTACTCTATCAGCATTCGTGGGATTCCTGATACTTTGCGTGCAAAATATGGTAGGAGAGTTTCAAAGCCCATTGCAAAGTGTAACTATGTAGCTGAGCCTCTAAGAACTACAACCTGATAATTTTCCAAGTGTATGCGCATACCTTTACCAGTGCACAAATAGAACTATATTCTATAATGATTTGAGAACAGGACTATAAATAACAAAGTTTATTTCAGTATCTTATTGGGAGAATTTAATGTAAAGAGTTGGTCAAGGTAATGAGTTCTTATTTTGGCGAACAAATAAGAGGGAACAAGTTCTGGTCTATTTTAGACTGGTTTAAGACCTCACAACCTTCAACACTATGTTTAAAAAAGCAGCAGCAAAGATGGACTAGGAGGAGCTCAAACTATGATATATACAATAAAATTGAATATATTCTGGTGGACAAAATTTCCCTGTCAACATATTAAAAATCATCAATAAAATACAACTTTGTGACAACAGATGATAAATGTATGATATAAATTATCATTGAACATGATAGAGGGAAGCTATTCCATTCAAAATATAAGCCCCTTGACAGCGGCCACACCAGCAATATACAAGCCATGGAAAATAAGTTGGGAAACTACATGGGAGACTGCTAAGCGATACGAGGAAACTCAAAATAAGAACAATAACAAGCGCTAAACCTAAGGTAGAAGTTTAAATACCTTAAATTAACAAAGCCCACTCAGGCAATTCAATTAACTAGAATAAATACGATCGTTAAAAGAGAAACAGAGATATGGCTTCATATATTATTATAACACTATTGTTGAATAGATCATCAAAGAAGGAAAGTGATATAAAATGACTAAAAGTAAACATCCAGGAAAATCTCACATATATGCTAATATAAAATAAAAAACGGTATAAACACCAAGGATCTTTAAGAATAGTTAAAAGAAAAAAAAGTAGTATGAGGTGTTGACTCGAGCAACAACATTATTTGGAACCACAACGAACCAATAATTTTCCAGTCATTCCAAATCAGAAACTTATATTTCCATCTAACAAATGAAGAACCACTGCGCGCTAGGGCTGTAAACCATCACATCCTATTTGCCAAAAGTACAATAACTGAGCGGCAATTGGGAGACTCGTGTTGGATTCGCGGTCAGGTATTTCAAATTTTAATCTTTTGGCCCTATTCCTCTCTTCTCATTATGGATCGTTTTCAATGAGCTCTCCTTTACTCTACTTGATCTTTATTTTCCAATGTGCCTCTTGTTTACCCTTTATTAACTCAAGTTTTTTGTCTCATGGGCTCATTCACCTCCAATTTTCTTTCTTTCTTGTACTCTGTGGATATATAGTCTGGATTGCACGATTTGTGCATCCTAATTTCGGCCTTCCAAAGTGTTTTAAAAGGCAGAAGTTAACTATGGAGAAAGCTCGATGCTGGTTGTTACTATCAGCTGACACTGTATTTGATCCTTTATATATATATATATATATATATATATATATATATATATATATATATATATATATATATATATATATATATAATATATATAATATATATGGTATATAATATATAATACGATTAAATCATATTATAAATACATAGTGATACATGATCAAACAATATAAGTACTTTCTACATACACATAGTTGAAGATTATAATTAATCACAATACATATTAATTCAATTCATCTAGATTCATTTTTCCGTCAAGAAGAATATATTAAAAGAAATATCAGTGAATGTAGCCTTATAAGAATTGATTCTAATTTTATTTTTAACCCCGATTTTAATAAGCTTGTTGTTCTAATACCAAACTCAATAAAAAAAAATATCTTATTTTTCGCAGTAATATGTTTTTTTATTTTCTCTTTCTTTTCTTTTTATCCTTTCTGTCCCTTTTTCTCTCTCTCACTTCCGTCACTCGTCTTTGATCTAAAAGTGTATAGAGTTAATCCCTCTCGCCCCCTATTTAGACTTTTCATTTTTTGTCAACCAATTTTCTAATCCGTTCGAACTTATTCTCTCTTCAAACCTTTTGACATTTTATGCTTAAATTTTCTTAGAAATTGCAAAATCGTCAACTTCAATTCCCGTCTTAATTTATATAAAGCCAGTTTTTCCTGATGTTTATTTCTTCCTTGAGAATGAACTAAAACCAAGATAAACTTTGAAAGTCCTCGAAATCCTTCGTTTATCTTTTTCATGGGGATCAAAATCTCATTTGCCCCCCTCCCCCTATCTCTCTTTTGGTGCCCGGAAATCTCAGTACTAGACAACTCAGTACAGGACAACTCGGTACTAAAACAACTTGGTACTAGGACAACTGTGTTTCATCACAAAGAGGTGAGAAGAAGTTGGTTGATAATTTTAATTATAAATACTCGTACGACAAACATAAGCAAAATGTGGATGGTTCAAAATAATACTAGAGGGTGAGAGATTCGTTCGTGCAATGCCCGTGTGCAGATGACAACTGGTGAAGAATGTGAAGTACTTAAGAAAGTTGGAGACGATACCCGTAGCTCAACTGCTCTAATTGTGAGATCTAAGACTGCTGTAACAACCATTAAAAAATCTCTGTTTCGACCCGAGATGCTCCTCGAAGACTCATCAGAGCCGATTTGCCCTAGTACCGATTTGTTCTATTACCGAGTTGTCCGGTAAATAGACTTTATGGACACCCTGTATATCAAAGGAGACTCCCGGTCATCAGCGTCACTCGGGCAGATTACAGATTTCGTATAAGATACATGTATAAAAGAAGGTAAGAGCCGTAATGCACACTGTAGATTTACATGTGCACCGATAATTATTTAAAAATAAGACAGAAATTTAGTTTTAATATAAAAATTACTCACTCCAGTCGTCTTAGTTTGAAGGCTGTTACTCCCTTCATCATGTCTACGTAAAGGCAACTCTTGTTTACACAGGTATAACACTGTATTTATTAACTGCTTTAAATATTGTCTAATTTCTTCAGCTGCTTTTTTATGCCGTTCTTTTTCCAGTTTAGTAAACTCACTAATAGCTGTCACAACATCGTACAGTCTGAACATTTTCAAGCTTTTATAAATACTTAACTGACTCACTGATTTAATGTGATGCTTACAGTCAGTCAGGATGTTTTTATAATTATTATAGCCTCCATCTGTCCACGACTGATTAGCCTTTGGTTGAAACAACAAACATGGCCAGCAGTAGAGTTTCTCTGGAACGCTACTTGCACAAAGCCATACCATCATAGCTGGAATGTTCGAGTTCCAATTTTAGTTTCCAATGGAGGAGTTGTCCTGCTTGCTCGAAGTTTTTACGTTTTTCTGCAATATTTCAAGCCCTAAATGGCTTATTTTTTATAGCTCATCCCGTAGGGGAGGAGTGGCGAAGCCATTGCCTGGTTTTCTTAATGTAACTGAATACACAGAAAAGAAACGTATTCACTTATAAAGTGTATTTTTTTATTAAACTAAGTTAACCAACCACGTTTCCTTTGGTTTTAAAAAATTCCACTTTCTTGTTCCCTACAGAATACATTATTTATTTGCTTTCTACAAATGTTTTCCGTGAATAATAACAAGGAATAGTTATAAAATGTTTTATTAAGAGCGTCTTTTAAATCTATAACTTATAGATTTTCAAAGTCTTAAGAAACTCTCTTCCCCTAACTATATCGAGAGGGAAGGAAGTAACAAAAGGAAGAAGACAGCAAAGAAGATTTTGTTTTTTTTCTAGATTTTCGCCAGAAATTCATTTGTGTTTTTTGGATTCGTGAACCTTCGTTCAGTCTGTGGATCTAGAAATTAGAAACTCAAAGATTCAAGAAAAACTCGTACTAGAACTAATTTTTCTAACTTTTAAAATTTCTAAACTTTTAAAATCTTATTAAGTAGCTGGCAATGGCTTCGCCACTCCGCCCCTATGGGGGGGAGCTTGCGCTTCGCTACTAAAATTAAAATCAAAATCTAAAATAAAGCAGCCATAGTTAAATTTTTATAAATTTTCTGAACTTCGCCAATTATAATAATTTCAAAAAGGAACTGTAAAATAAATTTCCCCCCTTTCAAAATATCGCGTTGCTAAAATATACCTATAGAAGAAGATATATACAAATAAATTTTCTGAACTTCAACATTTGTAATTTGGGGGATTTAAAAAAATTCACAAAATGTCGATACTTATATTCATTCCGGAACTTCACCATTTTGTTTTTTGATATTATAAAATAATTATTTGAAAAAACTTTGATAAAAAAACATAAGTCATAACCAAACTAAGATGAAATTATTATTCAAATTCTCCCAAAAAAATCCCCTTCTTCAATTATGCCTTCTTAATGATTAAATTAAAATTGTCTTCTGATCAAAACAAGTTTTTATTTTTATTATATGAGAATGGATAATTTTTTGCGTACAGGTACAATACCATCATTTTCGGTTTCAGAAGTTCTCCATTTATTCTCACTTTCAATAGTTAGGCCTCATATTGAGAATTATGCTGAAGAAAAGTTGAAAAATTCTATAATTGATAACTTTTATGTGGGCAAAACTTTGTTCACTTCCTATACTAAAGAAAAGATTGTTCAGATTGTTACAGAGACAAATGAACTTTATACCAAAGGTAATTTTAACCTAAGGGAGTGGGTATCTAAATCTAACTGAATTTTAAATCATTTACTTAATTAACTTTTATCATCAAATGAAAATCCTAAAATCATTGGATATACTCAAAATAAAATCTCCAATTTTAAATTCTGAAGTCCAAACTAAAAGACAAATCTTATCAAATATTTCTCAGATTTTTGACCCTCTAGGTTTAATTAACCTTTTTTATATTAATTAAAACCCTTTGCTAAGGGAAATTCATAATTTAAACCTAGAGTGGGATTCTAAAGCACCTGATAGTGTTAATAGAAGTAGAAACTTTAAGCTCTAAATTTAATTTTATAAAAGAACTTCAATTTGAAATATTTTGGGGGATAAAGATCCGCTGAAACACTATGGTTTTTGTGATGCTCCAAGTAATGCATACAATTTTTTAATCTATATTGTTCATAATAATAAAAGCAAACTATTAATGAGGAAAATAAAACTGTCTGCTATTAAATCAAAATCTTTGCCATCTTTAGAGCTTATAGCTGTTTACTTAGCTATGAGGTGCTTAAACAATCTTAAATTTGTTAAAATATAACATAGAAGCCATTGAATTTTGACTGATAGCCAAGTTGCTCTAGCTTGGCTCCTTGTTTAATTAGCCTGTAATAAAAATATATATGTCAACAACAGATTAAAGGAATTTTCTGTGATTAAGAAAAAATTTGAAAACAAAAAGGCCTTTGTAAATTATAATTATGTTCCTTCCTTTGAAAGTGTAGCTGACATACTGACAAAAGAAAATAAAATTAATCTCCTTGATGTTTAGGAAAAATGGACAAAATGACCTGAATAATTAATTCAAGAAAAATAAGCTTGGTCAACAAGACAAAGAAGATGTATACCCCTTGATTTTATTTCTAATAGTAAAATTGTCAATCTTGTGATTTTAAATGATAAAAATGATAATTTAATTGATTTCAATTCTTATTCTTCCTATACCAAAGTTTTAAATTGTACCATTAATGTTTTTAAGGCTATCAATTGTTTTAAGAAAGTTAAACTGGAAAATTAAAATTTAAAAATTCTAGCATTTAACTATTTGGTACATAATATGCAAAAACAGTTTTTCTGCATAAAAAGGTTTCTTAAAGGATACGTCAAATAAAAATTTGCCTCTTTTTATACACCCGCTAAACTTATTCTTGGATAATAACAATATCTTAAGGTCCAATGAAAGAATAGCTAAAAATTTGCCTTCAAATTATGATGTTGTAAACCCTGTTTTATTTTATCCTCGTCATATTTTAACTAAGTTAATTATTAAATATACACATTTTAACTGTAAGCATTTAAGTCTTAACTCTACTTTGAATGATTTAAGAAAGGGTAGTATTTGGATCTGCATAACTAGACAAGCCATCAAAACAGTTTTAAACTATTTGTACATTTGTAAAAGATACAATTTTAAATCCTTTATTAAACCTTCAACCCCTAGTCTCCCAGTGGAGAGGGTTAACTAAGTAAGACCTTTTACCCAGACTGGTATAGACTATACTTGACATTTTTGGATATCAGACCCTTTAAATTTTGGATCAAAGATGTACATCATCATATTTTCCTATTTAAATACAAAAGCTATACATCTTCAATTCTTAAATGGCATGTCAACTGAAGATTTTATACTTGGTTTTATAAGATTCTGCAATAGGTATGGTATTCCTAAATCTATCTATTCCGATAATGCCAAAACCTTAATATCAGGAGCTGCTGTTTTCTCTAATATTTTTACCTAAGGTTTATTTTCTAACAAATTTATCGCTTATAATATTAATTTTACAACCATCCCAACCTACTCACCGTGGTATGGAGCTACCTGGGAGAAGTTAATTAAAACTGTAAAATCTTGCATTAATAAAACTTTGGGAAGATCCAACTATAAATATTTTAACTTTTTAACTACTCTCTCAGACATCCAGCAAGTAATCAATAATAGACCTCTGTCATATAGGTCCAGTGAGAATGAATTAAATATTATTACCCGTAATCACCTGATTTCTGGTGGTAATTTCTTTCCTTCAATAATTATTTCTGAACAACCAAGCCCTCTTAACACGGAGGTGGATGATATGAAAAAGTTAATTGTAAATAATCTTGAGTTGAGAGATATCACTCCTGATAGATTTAAAAATGTTTGGGTCGAGGAATATTTGTTAGCTTTAAGAGAAAAGCACAAAAACTCGTTTTATTCTGAAAATATAAATAGTTCCTATCTTAAGAAAGGTGAAATTGTTTTAATAAAAAATCCTGTAAAGCCAAGACTCTTTTGGTCGTTTGCTAAAATTGTTAATTTTGCCTTCTAGCGATAACCATGTTAGAACAGTTAAACTATTAAAACCGGATGGTCAAATATTAACGACTTCTATTACAAATCTGTGCCCATTAGAGTTAGACTCAATGAAAGAAGATGATTCAAGTTAAGAGATTTCTGACCCTGATATAAATGAAGATTATAATCAAAATAAACTTAATGAAAATCTTGAAGAAGAAAATGAGATTGAAAATGAAAATATTATAAATAACTAAAGACCTAGCAGAGAAGCTGCTACAAAATTTAAATAGAAAATGAATGAATGGGTTAAGGAAGATCTTGTAAAGAAGAGCAATCCTCTCTTCTTTTTTAGACTTTGGAAATTTAAACTGCCACCATGGCACAGTTAAACATTTATATAACTGTAAACTGCCTCATCTTGGCACTTTTACTTTAAAATTGTGAAACTTTTAAATACCTTATCTTGGAACCTTTAAACTTGTAAACTACATCAGCTTGGCACAAATAGCCTCATCTTGGAATATTTAATATTGAAATATTTGTTCTTTTACATTGCCTCAACTTGGCACTTAAAATTGTAAACGATATATTGAACGTCCTCATCCTGGTATTTTATTAAATCTTTATTGTAATAAGATTCAACCTCAAAGTTAAAAGGAAAAATAAAGTTTACTTCTAGTCTCCTCCTTTAGTTAGGTCTTTTTTCTCTTTTTCTTAAGTCCGGGAGTGTATAGAATTTCGAAGTCTTAAGAAACTATCACTCTGTGTCTATAACGAGAGGAGAGGAAGCGACAACAGGAAGAAGACAGCAAGGAAAACTTTGTTTTTCTCCTTGATTCTCACGAGAAATTCATTCGTCTTTTTTGGATTCGTGAACCTCCGTTCAGTGTCTGGATCTAGAAATTAGTAACTCAAAAATTCAAAAAACACTCATAGCTGAACTTAATTTTCTAACTTATAAGTAAAGTTTCTAAACTTTCAAAATCTTATTAAGTATAGGCTGAAAACTCTAAACTTAAACAACCTCAAAAATTCAACTAAAGAATTGCTAAGTTTTCTAACTTAAATAATCTATTAGATTGAGGAATAATTTATTGCGTTTTATTTAATGTTGTGTTGATTTAAGTCTTGTTGACGTGATTTGTGCACATATTAAGAAACGATAATAAATAATGAGAGCAAAGTTTGCAAAGGTTAGGCTACGTCTCTTAACAGCGTAGACTATTAGGCTTACGCTTAGGCTACGTCTTGAAGTTGAGTAATAAGTCATTGTGGTTAATTTAATTTTTGTTCTGTACCCTCAAAATGGAATGTCAAGTTGTAAGAAAGGCGCATTTTCCATACTTGTTGTTATTCATTTTCAATCGAGACGGGAACAATGCAATGCACCCAAAACTCGTCGCGATATTTGTGCTGTGTACGGAGAAAATGCTTGATCAGAAAGGACAGCTCAATGGTGGTTTTCAAGTTTCAAAAACGGTCATTTCAATCTTAATGACGAAGAACGTTCTAGTAACCCCATTAAGTTGGATGAAGATCGATTGAATGACCTTCTTCATGAAAATCCTCATCAATCGGCTAGAAAATTGGCTGTACAATTGGCGTGTGATCAGAAAACTGTAGTGAGTCACCTTCATTCGATGGGAAAAGTTCAAAACCTCGGTGCCTTGGTTCCGCACGCTTTGAGCAAAAGCAACAATTTCAACGCTCCACGATTGCCGCAGGTTTGCTTGGTCGTCACAAGGCTACTCGTGGATATAGGAACAGATTTATTCACTGCATGATCACTGGCGACGAAAAGTGGTATGTTTATGACAACATGAACCATCGAAAACAATGGCTTAGCCCCAATAAAAAAACACTTCCGCGATTAAAGCAAGGACTTCATCCACGAAGACAATGCTCTGTGTGTGGTGGAATTGTGAAGGCATCATTCTTTATGAGCTCCTTGCGAACAACGAGATTGTCAATTCAGAACTCTACGTTCAACAAATGTATCGACTCGCCGAAGCTATTCGTGAAAAGCGACCTCATCGACGTTATGGAGTCCTTCTGCAACACGACAATGCTCGTCCTTACATTGGCAATATGACAAAAAACGCCATCCAAACGCTTAATTTGGAAATCTTGCCGCATCCTACATATTCGCCAAACTTAGCTCCATTGGATTTTCATCTGTTCCGAACGCTCTCCAACAATTTGCGCGGCGTTTCGTTCAATACTGATGTGGAATTAAGAACCTGGTTAAACAAATTCTTCGAGTCAAATCCAGAGGTTTTTATTGCAGAGGCATCGAAAAACTAGTTGAACATTGGGAAGAAGTCGTAAATAACAACGAATAATACATTATTGATTAAATTGCATATTGTTATCAATTATAAAGGAAGTTTTTTTAAATTGTTAATGGTAATGAATATATTTGATAAAACCGCAATAACTTATTCCTCAACCCATTATATAAATCAACCATAGATTTTATATTATTCGGTATGAAGTCCAGTATTGAAGTTAGAGACTGGTTTCACTTTGAATGCATATGGCTTTCTTCTTTTGTTTACTCTATTATTAATTCGCAGGTGTTATCCTGAGTAGACTGATCCACATGGTAGCTATGGGAGCCGCCGCACGGCTTCCCATTCCGAGTGTCCGTAGTTAAGGATCTTCTGATATGCGTTCTGGTATCACTGCTCTCAAGTGTGAAAGATCCTTACCCCAACGTCTATAGACTAATCATCTTTATGTATATCTTACATTATTTTTACAAGTTAATTTCACTACTTTTTAACGGAAGTCTCCCCACTAAAATGATGATCCCCAGGGAGGAATGATATAAAGAAAACTACACTTAGCATCTGGTAATTGTGGTGCAATGCCTGGTCTCTCTATATAAATCTATTATTTCAAGACTATCTCTTAATCTTCCTTCCTTATTTCTTCATCGATCTAGTTTCAAGTACCTGACCAGCTACCCCATGGCGTCTCAGAAGCGAGGCTTCTGAACTTCCTTTAACATCGCCCTTTAATGCGAGATGCCCTCAAGTTTCCAAGCTCGAGGGTTCCTGGTTGTGCTCTCCTTGCCCAATCGCCTCTTCCCTGCGTGTAATGGGATAGCCCTCACCCCTGTAGCCGTTCACGATTACATAGGGCTTTACTGCTCTATTTTCTGCCACGCCAAATATAAATGTTGCGTTTTTTTCTGGAGCTGTTGCATAACATATCATCAGGTCTTGGCCATCTTGTTGAAGACACGGATGACTTAGTAAAGAATTCTCCTTTGTCGCAACAGCATCTTTAACTGCTTACATGGAACATGCGGCCATTTAGTAGTGTGCTATCGATTTTTCGTACATGCACGAAAAACAACCTGAAAGGTCCCAAAATTTAAGACTATATAGGTAAGGGTGATGATTCTGAGATATAATCCACCACCTATTTTGGGGGTTAATAGTCACAAATTTTTCCTTTGTTCCTAATCTTTTCAAAAAGAGAAACAATAAATTATACAGAAAATTCACCCCACATAGGTGTTGGTGTGGGCAATATATTTTGCCTTTAGCTTTTTTGGAGCCTTCATCGTGCAGTCCGAGTTCGACAAAGATGTCTAACTGTCTAAGGCAACTTCCAACTTCATTCTCGCAGAAAGCTTTGCTTCCCATCATTCTCCTATATCTCCGAGTGAAAGAACTTTAGACTTAATATTTTCTTCAGAGTCGCAACTTTTTTTCGTGAACACAAAGTTGCTTTATCAATGGCCACCATAAAGACAAAAACCTATCGAGCAGAACTAACTACTCGTGAAGAGAGAATCAATGTCCATCTTGAGACCCACTGATGATAACTATGGGTGGTGCAAAACTTTGGAGACTGCCTCTCCCCCAACCCTATTCAAACAATGAATAATGAATCCCTTGCGGGGCAGCAGGCCGGATTCCCAAAAGTTTCCCTTGGGTGCAGCCACTCCAACCCTCAGTTTTGCATTCCTTAAAGAGGATATGAGCCTCTGGATTACCCAGTAGCGGTGAGGCTTCTTCCAATACGAGCGCGGACCACAGGGTGCCCTTACAAAAGACGGTAGGGTCTTTCTCGGCAGTGAGCATTGACTGATTGTGAACCACCCTCGTGCCTATTATAGGGTAAGATTTTCTAAGTGTTCATCATGTACGGTGTCCTTTATCTTAGTATTATCAACCTATGATTGAGATTCGGTATTTTACGTGTTGGGAAATTTCGGCTGCCCCATTTTCAATATTGGCATTAGGATTCTGGGACACATTCTCCTTTGATGGGGAGCATGAGAATTTTATGGCCAATTATATAGATCATAGATTTTTGTTTTTATTTGCTTTTATTGAAACTTATCTTTCAACATTTCTAAAGGACGGCTACTACCATTAATATATGACATTTTTGGTAACTGCGGTTTCAGCTTTTGTGTAGGCACACTAATTGCTTACTTCCCCATTGTTTTGTAAAAGTTTTTAATAAATTAGCATTTAAAGTAATTCAATCTAAACAAATTGTCTCGCGATATGAGCTAGAAGATCTCGAGTAAATAATCTTTGTGATTAATCATGCTTTGAAATAAAGAGTATAACAAAATAGGCAGCAAATATCATAGATATTGCTGCGGTTAGTGTAAATAAATAAATACCAACCACTCATTCTAGCTTGCTGTGGGATGCTCTTCATTCAATTTAAGAAAAGCTAGAATGATATTCTAAGGCCAAACTTGAATTGTACTGGAAGAGAAACGTTCAAAAGGAAACTTGAAGAAGTGGGCGGTGTTATTTATTGCTTCACACTAGACGCATCAAAAGATCTGATTTCGCTAATATGATCAATCAGTTTATATCTCTCAAAATAAAATATATTAAAATGGACAGATATATTTTTAAAAACTGTGATTAATGTTCTGACTGACTGATAAAGACAGTAGAAGTTGTTGAAAAATTCTATTTTGATTAATCTTTATGAATCTTAAATTTGTTATATAGTATATTCTCTTGCTCGATAATATAATGAAGCTTTCTATTTCTATTTAACGAATTATAAAAAGAAATTAAATATTTGATGAATGAAATGGCACAAACGGTTCAAAGTGATGGAAACATCAATAAAAAAGTAAGTTCTATTTATCAGGAGGAATTTATACGAATATAAGATGAATATTATCATCAATATCAACCCCTCTCTCACAAAGTCCACTCGACACGAATCAACTTGTGTTAAGACATTCCCACCAATTTATGTCCTTTTAAGAACAAAGAGAGCCATCATATTTTCAAAGAAAATTTGATCCTTCATAGCATTTTGCCTCTTGCTACGTGCTCTAGCTTCTCGTCTACTCATGGTTCATCCTTAGACAAAATGCTACAAGGTAGCCTTCTCACATACTACTTCCATTCACAACCGTTTTACCAAATATCCTATACCTGCTCTTTTGTCAGCCCTTTCTCTCGCAAATCAACCTGTATGACCGGAAAGGGTTTCGAGTTGGCTCTTTCCGTTAATTCAATTGCTTCTACACTCGCAGGAACAATACTTTCGGGTGCTAGGCTTTCTAGCCAGCGACCGTTATCAGTCACCTTTGTTCCCTGGACTGGAGGTCGGTCTGGCCCTTCTTCTGGCTCCGTTTTCAGTCCAATTCGTCGTAAAAACTCAATTACAACAACATATGTTCAAAAGGTTACAATTACAACCAGATAAACAACCTTGATGAGGCATTCTTGGCTCTTAGAATTGAAACCGAAATGATTTATAATATTTCAGATTTGGGAGGAACAAAGACCAAATGACCCACTCAATGGCTAGCCCTACTTAAGCTCAGGAATTTTCATAATTAATTTTCTATTTAAAAATAAAGTTCATCAGTTTAATTTTTGAATATATTAATTGACGTGCTCTGTACCACTTCTGCTGATTATAATCCATTCCATATCCGAGTAATTTGCCCAACTGCTGTTTTGAATAGTTTTTGTTGCAGTTTAATTACATTTTTTTGTTTATTCACGCTACTGTCATACTCGAAAATGGCCCCGAATCAATATCCGTCTATTTTTCAAAGATCCCCGAATCAAGATCCGTTTATTTTTCAAAGATCCCGTTTATTTCTAAGTTAGGGAAACATTTTGATAGTTCGGCGCTGAATCCACTCCTAGGTCAAAATGTCTCTATGCAATGATGGAGGCCAAAATTGAACAACATAATCAAAGTGTAGTCTGACTAATGCTCTATTTAGGAGAAATAATGATTTCTTTGCTTTTATAGGTAAAATTTCTAGCTATGTAACCGAAAATTCTGTTTGCTTTCTTGGATACCTCAGTCCGTTGCTTCGATAATTTCAAATCATTTCAAATTACGACTAAATCACACTTCTCATGAACATATTCTAAAATATAACCATTTATATTATAATTATAATTAGCTTTTCTGTTTCCTAAATGCATAACTTTACACTTGCTGAAATCTAAGATATAACTGCCTATTTTCATTTCACTCTGAGAACGGCTCTACAACCCAGCTTAGCGTGACTAGCAACTTCGAAATTTTCCTTAAATATTTTCAACATCATTGACATTAATTATAAACAAAAACAAACCCAGAACACTCATCTGAGGAACGCTACTACTCACGAGAGACTAGTATGAACTACCTAGCACCATTTATAACATTTCTTTATTTTCGGTTTGCAAGCCAGTTATGTATTGACTTAACAAATGCCCACTTATTCTATGAGCTTTTAGTTTAATACCAATTCTTTTGTGCGGAACAATTTCAAATATTTTTTGAAGATACAAATAAAATATACAAACCACTCGATGTTCATTGCAAAGATTTATCATCTTTAAAGGATCCTAATAGGAAAGTAAACCAGAACGCTTGCTTGAAACCGATGTTGACAGACTTTTAATTGTTTTAGATTCTATATGTTCGGCGATATATTTTCGCATAATATTTGGGACAGGCTTTTTAGCGCCTAAAATTAAATATCTAAGCATAATCTTTGTCACAGGTCTCTCTACAATATTTATGGAAACTTTAACGCCAGATGCAAGGAAACTGATACCGCACTAGAAACAACAGAGAAGATAGCTTAGATATACTAAGAGAAATTAATATTTTCATAGATATTAGGCTAGATTTTCATACAAATGCTACTGGCGAATCTGAGACTAAGCAAAACATCAGTTTAAACATCCACAACATGCCATGTAACATCCACATGAAACAGTGGAAATTTAAAACTACAGAAAAGACAATTTGGAGACTACAAGAGCTACTCCATTACTTCTCCCCAAAGAATCTTTCTCGTGCTAAAATGAAATAAATAGACGAAAAAACAACAGATTAATAAGATTAATCACCATGGTGGGCGAAAGGAAGATTCCGTAATCTGACCCACATTCAGTGGACGGAAGAGATGAAAAGATAAATAGACAATTAAACGGAATATACGACCTGATAAATATCCACTGACCAAAAGATTAGTCTGTTTCAGGAAGATAAATAAGGAGATAAGCTTTTAATTAAAAAACAGAAATGAAATAGGTAAATGGGGGAGGCTTATAGAACAAACCAACTAAGAGAGAAAAACTAAAGAAACTGAGGACTAATAAACCGAAACAATCGCGAACCCCCCCGAGATAAAATCATAATCGACAAAAAGGACGGAAAATTCAAGAAAGTATAGCCTAAAAAGTACATTTATGCACCAATTCGAATACTTTTTCTTTATAACTCAAGAAAAAAATACGCAAACATTTTAATCAAAATATATAAGAAATGTTTGAAACTTATTTATTTAACATTATAGAAACAAGGTCTGCTGTCCAAAATGTCGCCTGTTCTCACTTAATCTGATTTATAACCTTACGACCTACAAAACCTTTAATAATTCCAGGACTAATCTTGAGAGGCCCTTAGCCATCCTATCATTCGAAAGAAAATGTAAAATAGCATAAGGATTTAAAACTTCGTTAGAATTGGCCGAATTGTTATGATGTTATTGCTAAAATAAAATAATTCCCGGGTTATCCTTTAAAGGACTTTAGCAAATTATATCTTTTGAAAGAGAAACTAAAACAACAAGGAAAAGCAAAACAGGGATCTGACCGACCGACCGACATAGTAAGATGTAGAGTTGCCAGGGTCTAGACTCTCACGCGACTAAAAATATCTCCACCACCATCAGCAATGCGAGAGACTTGAAGATCGTGAGTGGTGGGCAAGCTTGTTTCGGGATGGACAGAGAGATGCCTATTTTTTGCCAACGTTGCCATTTAGTGGCGGTTTTAACCACGGGCAGCCTTCGGCGATCTCTCCAATGGAAATAATGATATTATTGTTGTTCAGCATTCCTCGAGTGATTGTTTTTGAAGTGGCATTTGATACTCAATCTTGAAGATGTGCTGTTAGAGGGTGTGAAAGGATTTTAGAAGTCATTCTAATGTATGCTGAAGTGCGGTACTCATAGTCACTGACGTGACAAGTATAATCTTAAACAAGGTTTGTCTCCATGAAGAATCTAGTAGAGTGGAAGCAAACGCTCTTTAGACCAAGAGTATGAATTTTATTTGTTATTTAGTTAATTACGAAGTTAATGTTATTTTAGGAGGTTGTGAGAGTAATGTTATAGTGAATAATTAATGCTGTCCTATCTAGCCCGATCGCAGCTAAGGTAAATTTTGCTTTTTTAGCACAGGATCTTTCTGCCCGGTTCTTAACCGAAGAACTCTTTTGCTTCTATAGACCAGTAGCCTTTGACATCATCTTTCAAAATTAATCTGTCAGATGAAGATATTGATGACATGGCTCCCATAATAAATTTTTAGGTTTTGAGGATGAATAGTTTACGGCAGGGCCCTTAGATAAAAGGGCCTGGGGTATCTCTGCCTATGGGACTTAAGAGAGTCAGTGAAATGCTTGTATGCTCCTCAAAGCTGATGATAGCGCGCCTGTTGATTCAGTAGCTACAGAGGATTTATTTCCTAATGTGGCTCAAGCCTCTGTCTCAATAGTTTGTATTCTAGGCCGTAGGTTAATACATTAAGGCGATTGCCACCACTGTCCCTCTTAGAATACGAATTCCATGTTGTTGCTCGTTGAGCTGAGAATGGTCCGAGAGACGGGCTGCCAGTCTGCTGTACAGTAGATTCTCAAGGACCATCAAGACGATCACCAGAATGTGATGGGACTTTAACTCATTACCTGATTTGTTGCCCTCCAAAGCTTGGAATGAAAATCATTTTTAGAAATCTTTTGGTTTTCAGGTAAATATCTATTTACCGGAAACGTGTTGATGAGGTTCTGCAGACTGTATGAGATTCTTTCTGAGACTTTGACATGTTTCTGCAGAAGATTTGAGTAAGGCTTTGGGACATAGATTGGCAGGGAGGTAAATTGCAAGTTGAAATTGGGTGGTAGTTATGATGTCGCTGTCCGGTGAGTTTGTATGGCAGGAAGTGAAAATTGCGGCTCTGTATGGTAAGAACCTGTCATTTCACCTTTTTAATTGCACAAATACCTAGTTTTTGAAGAGAAAATTGAAGTCTTCTTCCTCTTCTCCCTATATTTTGCCATCACGGGGGAGTTTGCCATCACGCCCCTATACACATCACAGCCTAGACTAGTTCTGCTCTCTCACGTAGGCTTTCATTTTTTTAAAAGCCTCCCAGAAATATATCTGGTTCTTTTCGACGTCAATTTTCTTAAATCTACATTCCCAATACTCATTTATCTCCTGCGCCATCTTTGAGATAAGCTGATATTGGAACACTTAGAAGTCCATTGGATATCGTAGGCTATATTAATATAATGGTTATAGGTTGGGATGAATCTCTGTTGTATGACCAGTCTCTCCATTGTGGTGGTGGTTTGGATTAGAAAATTGTGGAAATTTTGTGGGAGGGGTATTATATCTGCCATAGAGACGCAACTGCTTATCTCAGCCAGTTATATATATCTAAATCATGAGTGGTTTTGTTTTTGAAGTCTGGGAGTTACTACAGAATCTCTCGTTTGTACGTATACGAATCAGCTTAGGACCTAGATCACAGGCGCTGCCACGGTATGGCCATTTCGAATATTGTTGCTCGGTGTTAGTTGCTAGGATCAATTATCGTGATATAAGTGGACATTTATATCAGTGAGACAAATATCAGTCTTGGTGGCTACCCTTGGATGCAGGGATGGAAATATGTAAAGACTTATCTTTTTATTATATTTCTTCTGATCATTTGATCGAGATTTCTCCCTCGTTTTTCGGCTCTTGCTCATCCAGCTATTATGACCATCATATTTATTTCCCAGCGAAGACTACCGGGCTTTTTTCTGAGTAGGTAGATAATATCATGGATAGGTAGGTATTTCTAGCGGGGTAGAGGATACCAGGTGCTATCTCTAAATCTCTCAACTAACTCATCATTATGATGGACATGAACCCCTTCGCCCAGTCCTCAATAATTCTATGAACTGATGACCTTCCTTGATCGCAGGTAGAGCTCCGTCATACATCTATCCCAACACATTCTATTGCCAAACATTGTACCCATGATCCTCCGTCATTTACCGTCACACTGCCAGTTTAAGAGAGAAGGGTATCCGGATCTATTTCTCTTTAATCGTTGCGGATACAGCGATTCTTGAGGAGCAAAGACGAGCTCTCTTTGCTCTACATTAAATTATGCTGACTAACTTTAAATATAAAGTTTTCGGAGTCCTACACGGGTATGTAAATACTTACATGTTGATATACTATGAGGAGAGCTATATGTACAGCGATAATTCGGAACACTGTACATTATATAATTTTAAGAGAATTTACAAAACAACGTGACAGTAGGTAAGGGTAGTTATCTCAATAAAATGGTCAATGGTAGAATATGAAAACAAAATATTATTTAATATTCACAAATGATACATTTTATATATCCCTTTAATCTTTTGACAGTCGATCGACCCCATTACATTTTATGAATATAAAATGAAATCCAAAGCGTTTCGTTACTATTTATAATCATAACGAGACAGTGGAGGACCCACGATAAAGATTTTGGAATGTGCTAACCTAAATACTTCTCTATGAATAGTCTGAAAAAAGGGAATTGAAGATTAATAATGGTTATCTTACACAGCACTGGTAACTCTGGTCTGCGCTGTTCTGAAGGATTAACACATAATACCTGATTTTAGGCCAGTTTTTCGCGCTGAATCCAAAAATCATGCTTATGTTATCTAATCAGTCCAGGCAATGACTTCCCATTCCCACCTACGGGGGGAGCTTGCGCTTCGCTACTAAGATTAAAATTTAGAATCTAAAAAAAAGCAGCCATGGTTAAATTTTTTTAATTTCCTGAACTTCGCGAATTATAATATTTTTAAAAGTAACTCTAAAATAAATTTCCTCCCTTTCAAAATATCACGTTGCTAACATATAGTTATTGAAGAAGATATATAAAAATAAATTATCTGAACTTGACCATTTTGAATTTTACTTTTTTCTTTTTTTCTTCCCACATCCTTCCCTGTTATCTGAAAATATGTAGCCTCTTTTTATTTTCATCTATTTGCTAAAGAATATTCACGGAAAGCCGTAAATTATTATCAATTAATACTCTAAACCTATCGACCCAAGTTTGATCGTCTGCTTTTTAAAAGAGAACCACACCCTCACCCTCAAAAAATACTGCACACCTAGAGTTGGAATGTTATGGAACATAGTCAACTTCTGAATAAACACTTGATTAGTAGTATCCCCCCCTTTTACACAACTTAAATGTTTTCTTAACAAACAACTAATCCTAAATCCTTCCAAGAGAAGTACTCTTACTGGTTTCTCATTTAAATTGTGATAATGCTGTCCTATGAGATTGATTGAGTTCCTATTTAATCTTCTAGATTACGTTTGTTCTCCAAAACCAAAGGACGGCATAAAGCGAAAGGTCAATGCTGACTATTCATTATATAATTAAAGTCGGGTCCTTTATTAAATTGGATTGTTTTCCTCTCGACAGCAATATCAGTTATCTTGATAGTCCTGTTTCTCTCTTATTGGAAACTCCAGTTAAATATAACAAAAACAGGAACTTTTATAAAATTAAAAAGTTCATCAATAAATATTAACAACCAAAGGGGATTATTCTAATGGTATGATAAGATCTTAACATATTGAATCGACTACTAATTATCAGTGCCAAAATATTTACTGACAATATTACTTCTTATATTATGTATATTAGATAAATTTAACTACACTATTTCTGCTAGAACACGAGCCACCCATTTCACGATCGGCAAAATCCAGTTCAAGATGTTTACATTACGCGACTTAATCAATTGGGAAAATGATCTTTTCCTTATTCAATACGATTTTTCTTCTCCCTGGCCACTACATGATATTCTGAATCCAAATGGGCCGTTTTTCCTATATCATTGCATTCCGCATAACCCCCTACTCTTTATCTGATCTACGCTGGTCAAATCATTTATACAACTGTATATAATGCAAATCTTTCTTATGGAGTCTCTAATTCCTTCTGGCCTGCAGAGAAATGCATTAGAGAGAGTCTCCAATATTCATCCCTCTTAAACATTCAGTGCATACGCGGGAATTCATATGTCGACCAGCTGCGACTAACAACATAGTAATAAGTAAAGCTGAACCAAATGAAATGTTAAATGCGACTTCCTATATTTCCCTCCAATGGGATGAATTAATTTTCCAGGCAACACAGATTGTTCAAATGTTTCATATGAGGACCACATAGTTGTTTTCTATGGATATTTTGCTCGTTAAACAAATTAGTAAATGTTTATTAAAGCTCGGAAAAGGAATATAGATGAAGAAATGAAGGAGAACTGAGATAAATAACAGTAATATAGGATAATTTGGAGGATAAATAACGAAGCAATTAAAGCCAATTTACCATAATTATTTGGGCATGAAAGTACTCTATAAATCAAATATCTTTAAAATTATTTAAATTCCACAGACAGGTAATAAAAGTTTTTCGTATTGGTGAATGATTTTATAGTGATTGTATATAAAGGTTAAATATTTAAATTAGTTGTCTTGTAATGGAATAGAAGGGCCATTGGTGACATGCGATTTATCAGTTTAAGATTGTGTCTTGGGTTTTCTTGGTAAGATAATTTGGGTCAAAGAATGTATTTTTCTCAAGGAAGTAGTTAATCTATGATAGTAATACTTTAGCTTTCCACCACTTCATCTGTTTTTTCATACTATTCGTAATAATTAATCAAACTTTCTGCATTTATACGAAAACATTTAGGGTATTTTGTCAACATTGTCTATTTATTGCCGCAATCTGTCTTACGATTAGGTAGGTATTTACCTTTTTTATCGCCGAATTTATAACTGGTTTTTGTCTCGTTGGAGACGTACAATTTAAAGCCAAATTTGATTGACAGGTGTGCTAGGAATATGGCCGGAGACCAAGAAATGGATCGAATAATACTTATTTCATTTGTCGCATAAACTCACCGGTGTGACTTAACTTCGCAAAAGCTAGGGGTAGAATTTGTATTCTTTCTTCTTTTAAGTCTACTTTAATTCGGAAAGTTTAAAAAATAATATTTTCATCGAATCGCATACACTTCATTCCTCTTTCTTTAATATATACCTATTATTTATTTAAAAAATGGTCATGTAAATATGATTTATAAATTAGCTTCTTCATACTAGGCGTTTAAATACATAAGCCATTCTGCTTCATCGATGATTTTAGTGTGTCCTCATTTGTTCACAATGATATGATGGGTCATTTATTGCTGAAATGATATGCTGATACACCAGTGTCCATTAATGAATATATAATTTTAATGTCAATAAACCATAGTTTTCCGATCAGTTACAAGTGAACTATAAATCATTTACTAGTGATTTTATTTCGTTACGCATGAAACAGGTTCTCTTCTCTCTTTGATCCTAATTTACACCATTTAACACCCAAACAGGCTGTTACACTTGCTACCTAATGGACCTACCCATCCTCCTGGCCTGAGTGCAAATTTAAGGAGTCCTATCGAAAAGGAGACACGAGCTCTCTGATGAGGCCTGTGAACGTTTTTGGTGCACATTCTCTTCGCTCCCTCTCAGCATTCCCTTTTTTCTACGACTAGAATCTCGACCCCGACGAGCATGCAGTTCTTCAGGATGTCTTGCTTAGTTTGCTAAATCTGCTGCCTGGCTGGGTTACATGCCATCCCGTGATAATCTAGGGCCGGGATAAGAAAATAATAGGTCATCACCGACCCAACTCGTTAGTGGCCCCGCGTATCTCTAATTTTCTTTACTACATACCAGACTACCCCTTCTGAATGTACTTTTATATCCACAGTGGTTTTGGTTGCCTTGTACACTTTCGTCCCTTACCAAACCTTAGCCGTGATGGAGTGTATAACGTGAGGTCCCTGCAGCGGCCGAAAGCACCCGTGGCTGAGGAAAGGTCTAGCCAAAGAGTCTGTTGGATAATCGACTCAGCTCAACTCCATCCAGAAAACATGTAAGGTGGCTACGTTGGCACCAAAATTTGTTTGGCAAATCTGGAGTACAAATCCGCTTGAATGGCAGATGAGTTCTCAAGGCCCATCTTACCTCAAACCAGTAGGCAGAGAGTGTAAATGATCACATTCTGGAATATTCTGAGCCTTGGTATGGAGACTTATCTTTTAACCTCAATAGTCATTGAGAGTTCCTAGTATCTACCTTTTATATAACTCTTTGTTACAATACAGGAAAATCGTGTGCGACCGCCGGGCCATAGATATCCGCCTCCAAGCACGGCCTTGCCCTCACTCTGTATTGGAGAGGGCGAAGTAACACGAGACATCGTTTCGAACAGTGAAGTGCTCTCCTCACTAAAATTATTACGCTGCAAAGAAACTTCTTCCACTTAAACATTTTTGGAACTGCTCCCGCGCATCCACACTTTAAAAAAAAGTTTCCTCCTCCAAGTGCTTTTGTTGGGGCTGCTCCTACCTATTTCTAATGGAGAGTAGATTTACTCATCTCCTATATATACGGAAGAATTTTCTTCCCCATCACCCTCTTTTTTGAAGTCATCATTGAACGACTCCATCTATAGACCAGCGGCGTTCCCTCTTATTGTTTTTCAGCGCGCCGCAGATGGCAAGATCTTCCACGGGGTGAAGCAGGGGTCAGTGCCATGCACCAAATCTGACTTCGCCTATGTGCAAGTTTCTCCTCAACTGATTCGAGGTCCCCAAGAAGTCACAAGAAGAGGAGAAACCTCGTCCCTAGACTGGCGCCACTTGGACAGCTAAGACCTTGCCCATTTCGGAGAAAGATTTTGATAAGGATGATCTTACGGGCCCATAGGCCCGTGCCCGGCACTACCTGGGACGTCTTGTGCCTCAATTTCAAAAAACACCCTCTGCTCATATACCCTTTATACTTAAGGCCACCGTCGTTTCAGAACTCATTCTAAACTTTGCTGCGGGTTCTAGCCGCACTTTACCCTTACGTTCCTTGAGTTGCTTAAACTAGGATTTGCCCTCCCTCAGCGTGACCATTTCTCGTACAGCAAAGGACCACGCGCCTCCACCAAGTCGTTAGACTCCCATGAGGTAACCACCATTAAGATGCTCTTGAGGCCGACTTTTAGCACCAAAGGAGCTCTTCCTCCTACGCTTAAACCCAAAGATGGAATGTATCGCTCAGAAACGTGGGATCTTTGAAAAAGGCACTACTTCCCTAAACCCACTTCGCCCACTAAGGTTTAGAGCGAAGTAAGAAAAAATCGAATAGCGAGCCCAATCAAGCCCGATAAGTTCTCGAAGGTAACAAGGCCTTCGGAGCCTTGTTTGGCTAAAAGCGCCCGCAGTTATGCCTAAGGCAAGTGTACAGCCATTCCAATGAGGGTACTCCTTTGAAAGAACCCCAGAATCTCCTCAGAGTCAGGCTGTGATAGAATTGCCTAAGGCGGCCGCGCCTCGCTTCTATCACATATTGAAACTCATGCTTCCCACGTGCATCCTGAGAGAAGAGAGTAGCATAGCGTCCTTATCGCCCAACATTTCCCGATTATTTTCCCCCGCTACAAGTTTAATCAAGGAGGTTCAATCCCCCGTTTGCCTGCAGGCGTCGATCTGGCCAGAATGAATTAGGCTTATAGGAAGATAATATTGTTTCAAGCGCTAGCGGGACATTCCATGGAAGTCCCCAATTGCCATACCCCGAGGGGCTGGCTCCGGCTATTTATGCGATAGAATTTTGCTTTGGAATCAGATCCTGATTATCTTCACCAGGCATCACGCCGATCCGGTCTCCCTTGTGTACCTGAGAACTCTACCTCGAGAACCGCCTTATTGTCCAGAAGAGGACAATATCCATGAGTGCTAAGATTTGTGCTCCTCGAGACGCCAAGTCAACAGAGCCCCTCCTCTTGTTCAATTGCTCAAAAGAGGACAACTTTAGAACAGTCATTGGTCTTCGAGCCTGTTCAACAAGAAACGGTTCTCGCTCCCCTGATATTACGTCAGTGGTAATTTAATTGCCCCCTTTTTAATGTTCTTCAAAATATCGCTTTGTTACACCAATAAGCTCAATTGTTTATGCAGAACATCTCCGATATCCTGTCTCAAAGATCGCTCGTACTTCTAAGCCCCACTTCGCTCATACTCATGGAAGTGTCTTTCACCCCTTGTTAAGGACAACCCCTAATAATCCCTCCTCTTGGGAAGGAAATCGCCAGTCGGACCGAAGCCATTCCTTCAAATCGCCATCACCTGCACGACGACCTTATAAATACGTAAGCTACGAATTGCATTTAACTATTTAACTTTGTGCCAACGTAACTCCGTACTTTAACACGGATTTAGCCAACCCTTTCCCTTCTTGTTTTTTTTTAATTTCAAATCCCTCCAAATCTTAATCCACCGCTTAGTCAAATTTATCCCATGACCTTTTTCATTTCATGTGTATCTCCCATTTTATCCTCCTCATGTAAATATTTTCCATGTGTTTTTTTGTTAGATTAATTAATAAAATTCTATTTTATTAATGCTGGCAATATTATTTATCCTTGGGCTCCTTTCCACTTCTTAAGTATATTGAAGATAAATAAGCCCTCTCCAGGCCTATTTATATAGTATATCGTCGGGAGACTTTTCTACGACACAGGCTCGGAGAGAATATTCCTTCTCTGGAATTGCAGCGTACTCTGGTATTTTTCGAAGCACGCCCGGCCCTGTTCCTAGTAGTCATTTGTGTTTTTACCCAACGATTCCAACGAAATTTCAAACACTTAAGTTGTTTTAGATTCACTTTCGAGTGATATAATAGACAAGGTCCTCCCGAGATAAGCCCGTACATTATTCTGTTTCGGCAATAATATCATAACTATTCAATTGATTCTAACGAGAATTGAAGCACTTATGGTGTTTTACATTTTCTTTCGAATGATCTAATTGCCAAACTCCTGCCAAGGTTATTCGGAGAATTATTTGGCAATAACATCATAATTATTCGGCCAATCCTAAAGAAATGCAAAAGCTTTATGTTGTATTACATTCTCTTTCGAATGATATAATTGCCAAAGTTGTCACAAGTTTAACCTGGAAATAATTTGGCAATAATATCATAACTATTCAGCCAATCCTAGCGAAAATTGAAAGCCTTATGTTGTATTACATTCTCCTTCGAATGAAATAATGCCAAAGTCCTGCCAAGGTTAGCCGGAAAATTATTTGGCAATAACCTCATAACTATTCCTTCAATTCTAACGAAATTTGCAAACCTTATGTTGTTTATTATTCTTTGTCGAATGATATAATTGCCAATGTCATCATAACGTTATCTCGGGAATTATTTAAAGTCATGTAGGTCGTAAGTTCATACATCACAATAAGTGAGAGCACGCGACTTTTGGTCAGCAAAACTTGTTTTCTCTCTTCTTCATAATTTCCTTTTAGATATCTTTCAGCCAGTAATCCATCGCTGATTCGTATTCCTTTGTTGTGATGTTGTGACAGTAGCAGCCGGTTAGATTCAATTAGATGTATCTGAAAGGTAGAGGTTAATACCTAGGTGCTATCAGGAATGCGTAGTGGTTCTAGACTATAATTCCCTATTTATAATCCAATCTGGCGATTTAATCCACCTGGAATTTCA
This sequence comes from Ceratothoa steindachneri, assembly GCA_963969495.1. Taxonomy (NCBI): domain Eukaryota; kingdom Metazoa; phylum Arthropoda; class Malacostraca; order Isopoda; family Cymothoidae; genus Ceratothoa; species Ceratothoa steindachneri. Next base: position 86,373,870 of record OZ018326.1, read on the forward strand.
TGCTTCTAGTTTTGATTCATTTGTTTAGGCAGATCATAAGGGTTGAGGTGAGACTCTACATGACGCCACTCATGGTCATGAAAGAATGCTCTAATTTCACACAGCTCGTCTTTCCCATATGGTTCATTAAATAAATCTGAGCAAAGGGGTTGAATGTCAATTTGATTGTAACCAGAGGAATGTTTTACCAAGAAATGGATCTAGAGCGCTCTTTATTTCCTGTAAAATGTGAGGTGAGGCGCTAAAAGAGCAATAATATGGTCACAATGAAGAAGCCTGCGCTGGTTACATTTTATCTCAAAGTTCAGGCTACACGAGTGGCATTCATATACAGCACAGAACTTTCCAAGTGACTGTGGTTATTTTAGGGTTCGTTTAAGTCAAGGATAGAATGCAACTGATATTGTACTATTACCATTTTCTTTCCTAATATCTTTTTCAGTAACTCGTAAGCTTCAAGCTATTGGTCACCAGATCTGATAATTCCGTCTAACTTTCGGAATCCTGCTTAAATTAGTTGGCCAACTAGCTAAGCAAATTTTAGGGCACTTAAGATTTCATGAATATAAATAGTATTAAAATAAAGGTCATAACAATTACTCCATTGAAGAAGGTTACCATCAAAAATTGGCTGATTATTTTGGGGTAGGTTAAGCTCTTTGGGTGAAGTCGTAGGTAAGCTGTTTCCACTCGTGAACTTATATATTCAGCCCTCGATATGGGTAAACTAAACTATCTATTTACCTCGCAAGCGTCAATAATCTTTTTTCAATGGCATCCTCTGTATCCCAGCCTTCTACAATTTTATCATCTAAGTTTAATATTTTGGGGGAAATGATATTCTTGGGATTTTAACTTGTTTTTAATGTTGCCTACATCGAGAGCAGTCTCCTTGGTCAAAGAAAGGATGTTTTTAACCAAAATGGAGTCTGCTACTCTATGAAAACCACGTACTTGAGTAAGCGACATTGTGTCCCGGGTCTTGGGTATCAAATGTAAATTTAGGTGTTTTATATTAAATAGATACTTTATTGTAGCCACCAAACTAACATATTGCTGATCTAAAGATATTGAAAGTAGCGTTACCGGGTTGGAAATTAAAAACAGCAACACTGCTGTTACATTAACGTATATAAAATACTTTATATTTTCTTCTAGTTATGTACACTCGCGTGACGCAACGTCATTTGATGAAATATTCTCCTGCACCTTACCGCGAGACTGCGTTGTCGCCCAGACCTTTCGGCAAATTCTTGTTGAATGTCCCAGTCTGGATGATCTTCGTGCACGTTACTTGTTCCGTCACCGGGAGAGGGGGGTTTGTGAAGACAGATTTATGGACTATCAGACTTTTTGTGGAGATTGTCCAGTTCCATTTATTTTTTACTCTCTTTGGTGGTGGTCTTATAATCCTGCCCCAAGGGTAGGCGGGCCCCTCTCTGCCGCCGCAATGTGCTTCCTTCTTCTTGCTCTTTGACTTCTTGTTTTGCCTTTGTTTTGTTTTTATTGTTTTTATTGCTAAAGATTGAGAGGTTTATACCTAGTAAGACCATACCTAACAATGGATGCTTAATATTTTACTGATTATGGTAACAGGCTTTGCTACGTTTTAAGTTGCGAGGCTAACTCCATATCTCGTTCCTGCCTCTGAGTCTTTAAGTTAGTCTCAAAATCAAAGAGCTTAAGATCATGGCCATCCGTTCCATAAATCTTATGACTAATTAAAAGGGCTTGTCAAAGCTTGTTCTCTCCGGTAGAGTCCACGTCTGTAGGATTTGAGCGGCTCGTGAACAAATTACGGTCAATGCAGCATGTTGTCAGGGACAAGGGATTTGAAAAATGAAAGTAACTAAAAACTTGGACTCATTAGGCGTGAGTAGATGAATATTGAATAGAGCTCACCACCAGTTCCTTACTTTTCTCTTGTTGAAAGCTAAAAGATTTCATAATCAATCATTTTGCCTCTAAAATTCAGGCGAAGCCACTATTTAACGGAAGCTAGTGCGACTTTGATTTTAGGTTAAGCAAGGAAAGCCGTGGTACATCTTTTATCAGATGGACCGGGTTTCCACTTACTGCCTCTTGATTCTTAAACTATTCACTGCTTGATTTCTCAACAGCCACTCATTTGAAATCATAGGGGCGTCGTACTCTCGACTAGCGTCAGGAGATAATCCGTTCGTTGCTCTTCAGAATGTAAAGTACAGCAGGTTTCGGCAATTCTCTTAAACCTTAGTTCACGAATTCATCGCTGTTTGAAGGGAATGCCCGCTCCACCTTCTGTGTTGATACCGGCGTGTTGATGCAGCAGGAAAAGTTTCCTCTCCTATAGGAAATAGAGGAAGAAAAAAGGAGAATCATGTGGTATAGGGACACCTCTCCACATAAAACCCGTCCCCAATACCTGTACTGATTCATTCCAAGAAAGGACTGACAAAAGGGTGAACATTCTTGAGCCCATGCCCTCTCCTATGGGACTCGCATTAGGTGGCAGGTTAAAAATAAAAATAAAGAGAGGGAGAGAGAAAGAGAGGGAGGGAAAACGATGGAAACAAATTCACCGTCAGCAGTGGCGAAACAATGGGATTTAGTTTTCATTTGCCTGCGGAACTTGCTTGAGGCAGGGCAATTTACATTTGCGGCGATGGTGGGAGGGGGGAGGTGGAACCAGAAGAAACATAGTTCCTGTAAACTAAAAAAACAAAATGAGAGACCAGTACTTGGGCCTGAACATTTCCAGACATAAAGGTACATGGTCATGTGGATAGCGCGCCTCATCAAGCTTAATTGGACAACTGTGTGTGATGCTATTCGCCTTTCTATTTCTTAAATTGTTTAGAAAAATAAGGGAAACTTCTTCGATACTATTCTGAGGAACTCAGCAACGAGCTGGCAACTTAAAAAGTGATTGAATCAACCAGGATAGAAGATTGACTTTCAGGAGAACGATGTATTGTGTAGCTCCTCCAACATATAACCTTATTGATACATTCTCCGAGTGAAGGATTTTAGAACGTTAACGTGTTTTTTTCCAGCGTCAGCGCATGGAAAAAATTACAAAAATATACCTTGGAAGTGTGATGGATCATGAAAAAATTAAAATAATCGGTTGCCAGGTCAGGTAAGATGCGATCTTGAAGAGAAAAACAGTAGAATAATCTGTCACGATCTGCGCGTCCAGGCACTTAAAATTGCTCTCATGTAAAGAAGATTGCTTTCACTCACGCTGGCTCACGGCCTAAGAGTGAAGTGCATTCTGTTCTTCTTTGTAATCTTTCGCTGTTTTTACCTAAACCAGGGAGTCACTCCAGTCATTCTGCTAATTAAAACAGCTCCTATTAATTACATTCTAAAAGATGAACACTTTCTCTCCACTATATGAAGGCTATCGAACACAAAACGTTATTTATGAACCTTTTCCATTGTTTCTCTAGATTCGACGGAAAACCTGTCTAAGAAAGAGACGATGGTTTTACTTTAGTAGTTATGAAGCACAAAAGGAGAGAGCGTATTGAAGCAGAAGGGAAAGCAAGTGGGTCAATTGGAGTAGAAAGGAAGTTGGTCACATATTTACTGTTCTTTTGAAGCTGTTTTGCGACCGAATCGAGCCTTATGCGCTTTTAACTCAAATATTATTTTCTTTATAAATTTGGAGAGATTTGATCATGGCTTTTCATCTTAAAATGGTGCTAACCTTTCTCCTTTCGAGCCCACTAGGCTACTTTTCCGATATGATTAGAGAAAGGTGAAATTAATTTTTTTTTTTATTTTGATAATATATCACTAATTCTAAGCCACTCCCTCCAAAAATTTTATTTACAGTATTTTCTACCGCAATCTCAGGAGGAAGTGAGTGCTCGAGCTCAAGGTTTCTATATCCCACTTTCCGAGTGGAGTTGGCTTGGAGGAGAACAGCGATTTTCTTCTCCGTTTAAAATTTCTAATGGCTAAGAAAAACTATCACGTGGCACCCACCATAAAAATCTTGTTCGGATCGGGGTGGTACCAGCCCCTAGGGCCGGCCTCGTCGTCGACACAAGAAAAAAAGGCAGGCCAGGGCCATGGAAGCGCAGTGAACTTGAAAGTTTCTCACTTAGGTTACTATCCTCCATCAAGGGCCATTTCTAAACTTTAGCGGCTAACGAAACTCGTAAGCCGTTTCTGGTGCTGGAGAGTGCAAAGTATTCCACATATCAGCTGCAGCATTTTTTCCAATGTTTTTCTTATCAAATTTAAATGCTACAGCAACGAGGGCGTGTAACGAAGAAATTTTGTAACGAGAGATCTTTAAAGAAATTTGTTAAGCTAAAGAAACTGAAAGTGTGTATAAAATATACCAATATAGCTGCATATTCATCTGCTTGCACTGGTACCGGGGACAAACTGCAAAGGATAGGGCAAAGAGAGAACGCATGCTTTCAGATGTCAATTGCTATCTCTTTACCCTAGTATGCTACACCTTCAAAGCCTTTTGTCTATGGGAAAGCAAGGTTTAAAGGATAATTTGCAGTGCTATTCCAACCTAATATATTAATGCACTGGCATGCACCAATTTTTCTGTTAGGCGGTTCTTAAAGTTCATTTCTTTAGGATTTTGAATATTTTCTCCGTTTTTCTTATTCAAGAAAAACCAAAGCCCAGCAGGGAATCCACCTTCGAGGCCGTGTATGGTAAACTGGGAATTGCCATGGTGAGACTCCTGGACATTCCGTCGGGCTATATCGCAATATAAGAAACCGAAAAGGATATAGAAGATATTGCAAAGGAGAAGGCAGTCGAAGCCCTTCGGGCCATAGGACTGCAGCCTGCAGTGCCACCCCAGATCCTGGCGCACAGGAGTGTTGTATGCCGCCGGATCGATCCGTGGATTGGGCAGCATACAGCAAGCGAGATGAGAGAGGAGATAGAGCTACGGCAGGCCTGGGCTAAGGTAGCCGAAATTATAAAATTCAAGAATCGGAGGGACGGCAGCGATTACTCGCACGTGTTTAAGGTAGTCTTCACGGAGACTACCATGGCACAGAAGGCGAAGGAGCAGGGTCTCCTCATGTTTAACGCCAAAATTAGCGGTGAGCAGGTGGAAAAGGGTGAGTTCACCCCGGTCCAATACTGCTTCAAGTGCTATAAGATGGAGTCCCACGCCACCAAGGACTGCAAGGAGCCACAGGAGACCTGCTCCAAATGCAGCCAGCTTGGCCACAATTGGCGGAATTGTGTCAGCACAACAGAAAAATGCATGAGTTGCGGGCAGGGCCACCGAACGATGGCCATGTCTTGTCCCGCCAAGAAAGAAGTTATGAGGAATAAGCAGGAGGCAAAGAGAAATGAGGTCACACGTAGGGCGAACACGTCCTACGCACAAGCGGCAAAGGCAGCCATCTCAGAGGTGGATTTTAGAAGAACATACCTCAAAATTGAAAATGAGGGATCTACGAAAATCATGACGTGCATACTTCATGCGCACGTCATGAATCTGGCTCGCCCAGGCACATTCGCCACCGTGTTGAACCAGATGTTGGCCAAAAACGGGATGGAACAAATGTGGTTCCCGGATAACCCCCCTTCTGGGGACGTACTGCATTTGCAGATGACCCCAAAAGCCCAGCAGACTAAGGTGCAAGCTAACCCAAGTAAACAACAACCCGAAAAAATGAATAACGAAGCAGTCGAGACGAAAACTCCTGCTCCCACCCAATCTATGACAAGCACGGCGAAAAGAGCGAGCTCGGAAACGAGCAGCTCATCAGAGACTTCGGACTCCTCAGACGCGGAAGCATCCAAACCCCTGGAAAAGAAGGGTAAAAAGAAGAAATCCAAGAGATTGCGGGCGAACTACATCAACCTGAGGGTTTACGCCTGCGATCAATTCCCCTTCCCAGAGGAAATGGAGCCTAGTCGTATTTTCCAAGGGATTAAAGCAAAAATCTATAAATGGGAGTACGACTCTGAGATAGACCCTGGTACAGTGGAAGAGGCCCTGCTCGCACAGAATGTGATCCTTCATCAGAACACATGCGAGCAACTCTCTAACGCTGAATTCAGGAAGAAGAAGAATGGGAGGAGGAAGAACGTCACCCAAAAACACTAGGTGACTCAAGATGGAAAGAGTAAGCAATAAAATGAGGATTCTGACACTCAATGTGAATGGTTGGGAGGAGAAGGCCACGGCATATGGTAACATATTCCGTGTGCTCGACCCCGACATCATTCTCATCACAGAGCACGGTATCGACACAACAGCTGGTCGCATAAAAATACCGGGCTACAGAGTGCTCATGAAGAATCATTCCCAGGAAAGGTTTGATGGTGCTGCAATAGCTGTCAAGAGGAACATCTCCTTCAAACAACTGCCAGAACTCGATGAGTCCTTTGTGGCAATCGAGGTTCACACCCTGGTCGGAGACCTCGTGATAGCTGCAGCATATCAACCCCCTCGACGAGCATATCTCCCGTTATGCAACTTCTACACACTGTTCGGGCACCGCAGAATGGCATTCTTAGGGGGAGACCTCAATGCCAGATGCCGCGCGGCAGGCTATGGTAACACCAACGATAGAGGCCGAAACTTGGAATTGATTATGGGAAGAAAGAACATTCAAAGGATAGGGCCGGATTTTCCGACCTATATCACTTCCCGGTCAGCAACTAAGCCTGACATAATCTTAACAAGTGAAGGCTTTCCTTTCAACTACCATAGTGAGCCAGGCCCGACAGTCCCTAGTGATCACATAGCGATTCTCACCACAATATCTCTCGCACCAATCCAGCTCCCAGCCCCTCTCCGGAAAAATTACGCCATGGCCAACTGGGATCGTTACAAGCAACGACTCAGTGACTATGCGCCAGCTGACCTCAGCACGGCGTCGTTAGAGGAGATCGACAGGGAGTTGGAGAGGATAACAACGTCCATACTAAACGCGGACCGCGAGAGCATACCCGTTACAGGGTATAAAACACCTCCTCAGCCCAGATGGACAGAGGAGATGAGAGATATCGCTCGCGTTCACAGGGAAGTGTTCGAAGAAGTACGACGGGAGGGTCCCAGCCGGGAAAGGAGCTTGCTGCTCCGACGCCTAAGCTCAGAGCTTAGAGAGGCTATCAACCTCCAACAGGGGGAAATATGGAACAACTTGATAGCCAAAGTCGACAGCGAACTTAGCCCGGCCAAGTTCTGGCGCCAAGTCAGGAACTTAAAGGGACTTACACCAAGACTCAAGACTCGGATAATGGAGAACGGAGACCACATTGAGAACCCGGTGGTTCTCGAGGATATGTTCAGGAACTTCTAAAAAAACGTTTTCAGGATTACACCCGAAGAAAACGTTGAGTTCGACCAGGAATTCGAAGGCCAACTGATTGAACAACTTAATCAGGAAACGCATCGCACACACCCACTACAGCAAGTCAACGAAGGCAGGGAGATGGCGGGTCACGGACGTCCCATAACATCAGAGGACGTCAAGGCCACTGTAAAAGCCTTTCGACAAAAGGCACCAGGCTGGACGGGTATTACCAGAAACAACTTGGTTAACGCCCCACAGCAGATCATTCAGGGAATCGTTAATATCTTCAACGCTTCCCTGAACACGGGCTACTTCCCGGAAGGTCTCAAGATTGCGAAGATGATCTTCATACCCAAGGGAGGTAAACCCCCTGATCAACTGGTAAACTACAGGCCAATCGCCCTGCTGGAGTTCATTGCAAAAGTCTACGAGAGACTCCTAGCTGACAGGCTTCAACAACAACTAGCCGAGCTGGGAGCCCACAACCCTCAGCAGCACGGGTTCCGCAAGGGACGAGGGACGGAAACAGCCCTCGCCCTTCTTGCGGAGAAACTCGCTTGCAGTAAAGCTGAGAGGCGGTACGTAGACGTGGTGCTGCGTGATGTTAAGAAGGCCTTCGATAAGGTTTGGCTGAGAGGATTACAATACAAGATCCTCAACCTCCAGCTTAACCCACTCCTGGAAAGGATCCTTTGTAATTACATCTCCGATAGGAGAGCCCAAATTTCAATCGAGGGCTGCAAAGGACCCGAATTCGAACTAGAAGCAGAGTTCCACAAGGCAGCTGTCTCAGCCCTCTGCTGTACCTCGTGTACACAATAGACCTGCCTGCTCCAGTGAGGTACGATTCGATGTATCTGCAATACGCAGACGACATCACACAAATCGTCCTGAGTCCATTCAGGAACGCTGGAAGCCAGGCGAGGGCGACAGCTGTCGAAATAGAAAATATCAATAGATATGAAAGAAAGTGGAAAATAAAAACCAACCGCCAGAAGTTCACGATCGTTCCAATGAACCGCCGAAAAACTGATGACGTTGTCGTCAATAATGAACACTATCCGTACTCCAATGAGGGTAATGTCCTGGGCTTACGCCTCTTTAAATCTGGATATAAGACCCACATAAATACCAGAGTCTCCCTAGCCAAACGAGAGCTGAAGAAACTTTACCGCTTCAGAGGCCTCAGCGTGCCTAACAGCAAGAAACTGTATATGGCCCTGGTACGCCCAGTCCTGGTGTACCCGGCCGTGATCACGCAGATGGCAAGCTGTACCTCTCTCAGAATGATGCAGAGAGTGCAGAATAAAGCCACGCTGCTGATTACAGGCACGCGAAGGATCGACCGTATTCGGCAATCGACTCTTCACCAGAGAATCGGTCTAAAGCCGATCAATACGGAGATCCAAAGGCTAGGGAGAAAGACATGGGACAAGATAGATCTAACTATACTCCCGAATTTAAACCTAAACCTAAACATACGTGCGAACCGAAGACGCGCTATAGGTAGAACTGCCTTGTTCCCAAGCAGTAGAACCTGCGCGAGAGAAGTGGTACTACCCATATTTACGTAGTATTAGTCCACTTCTCTAAATTGTGAGAATCCAATATACCAAGACTATAAAGATTGAAGTTAAACAACCAAGTTGACAAATTTTAAGTAAAATATTGAAAAAAGAGGCGTAGTGCCCACGTTAAAAGCCCCCCCCCTAAATATAAATAAATATAGCAAAAAATCAATAAAATTAAAACTAAATTTAAATATAAAAGAGGCGAAGTGCCCAAACCTAACAAAAACCCAAAAGTCAAGAATAAAAAGAGGCGAAGTGCCCAACTCCCAATACCCAAGTAAACTAAAAGTCAACAATATTAAAAACTGAGAAAAGAGGCTAAATGCCCACATTAAGAATACTTCAAATCAACCAAAATTGAGAAACATTCAGCATTAAAGTCACTTTGAAAGGCTTGAATGCTTCGAAGGCGAAAATACCTATGAAGAAACATATATAATTATGACGGAGGAAACTGGCTGTCAATGACAGCCAGCTACTTTTTGACGGAGGAATATAAATCTTTTAAATAAAACAAGAAGAATGCTAGTGATGCCCTAACACCAGGGCAAACTAGAAAACTTATTCACATCTTTATATACCTACCACACAATTTCACCACTTTAACCTAATTTGTAAATTTGTAATCTTTGCCTTTCGGACTTCCCATGAAATTTGGAGATTTCCCTTTCAGCATGTCAAACTTCCAAACTGGGTTTATGCAATTTTTAAAAAATATTCTTAAATCCTCGTGTGAACTTTAATATAACGTTTTCCAAATCATCTGAATAATTATTCTACATGATATTATTACATTATTAATCATTTATTATATATAATAAATGCATCGACACCTTTATTGACATGTTTCACGATGAATGAGCTCATTCATATCAATGAGGTGGTGGCCATTTAGTCTATATTTTTATTTATTTAATTTATATAGTCCTACAAACGACATAATCAATAAAAGAAATATCGAGACTCCATCGACAGTTTATATTTTTTCGGTTAATTAATACTTTCAAAGCTCATGGGTCGATCATATCCATAAAAACATACCTTTTTGGTCTCATTTGAACCATTTTCCTAAAAATTGCGGGGATTATAGTGATGAACAGGGTGAATGATTTTACCAAGATATCAAAATACTGGAATAGAGTTACTAGGGAGACTGAGATATCAATATGTTTGAAGTGTTTGAAGCGCGATGTGCACGATGAAAAACAGACAGTGAGCCAAACCTTAATTACTTCCTCAATAAACCTTTGCATATTCATTGTATGAATAAAATTATTTAGTCATATTTTATCATTTTCCACGAGTGTTCTTATAATATTACTTGTATCGTATCTAAAATCTTTAAGCTAAAAACTCGACAAATTGTATGATAAAATTGGTTATAATAAATGAGCAATACCGTAAAAAACTATCTGATGAAAACCAATATTATTTCGAAAATTCACCAGTTATATAAAATTAGTTAAAAAAACAACCGAAAATGAAGTCATATGCACACTAATATTTTAGATGATTAAAGACTCGCTTGTAGGATGCTTGAGTACCACGAAGTCTTGATGACTATTCAAACACGGCTCTTGACTCTTCTACCTAAAAAGTACAGTAAGAGGAAAGGACACCGAAGTTATTTCATTGTTATCGCCGAAAATGGAGACAAAAGACTCAATTTTGCCAAGCGTTATATTAATGGCCCTGAGAGAGGTGGTGCAAAGTTATGTTGAGTGACGACTCGACGTTTTGCATCTTCAAGTAGAGGCTAAGTACCGTTTGACGTCCCAGCGAATTTGACCGATATGATAAAAAGTATACCTAAAAGATGTTAAGCATCCCCAATAGGTGATAGTTTGTGGTTGCCTTAGTGGTTCTATGGTAGAACGTATTTATCCTTCGAAAAAACAAAGAAATAAATGCAGAAAGTTACTAAATCACCTTGAAGGATCATCCTTTGAGTTTTTTTACAATCCTACATGTGTAAAGAATTTCTACATGACCTGGCCCCTTGCTACAGTGCTTTAAAAATCCGTGATTTATTTTAGCGAAGACCAGGATTCAGGTCTTGAAAAAGTGTAGAAACTGTTCAATCTGAATCCCAATAGAAAGCAAGCTCAGAGATACCCTTTCACCTTTCCTGGCCGCGTTCATGAACGACGCGATCACAAATATGTGGTTCTTACATATGGACGCCATTTACTTTAGCAAATTGGCAGGGGGCATGCAGACCCGATTAAAGAAGATAATAAATAAGAAGGAAGGGATGACCTAATATTGACAGCTATGTAAAAATTAACTGTGTGGTAATTTCAGGGTGATATTTACGCTCTACCAAATCTACGAGTACCTATAGAGAAAGAAGGACCTTGACCCGAATTCGTGGAAATGTAAACATACCATCGCGTTCCTGTTTATTAACCTTTTGTTTATTCAAATATCCATATGAGCTCGCTTCGAAAGAGGAGATGGAGAAATAAACTCAGATACATTGAATACACAACACATAAACACTCTCCTTCATACAAACATGCATATGTGTGTGGCATTGATATTTTAAGTTTCCAGGCTCAGCCCACGAGAAAATTCTTATACCTGTTTGGTCAAGAATCGCTTTGTAATATTTTCAAGTTTGAGGCCAAAGAAACGCTTCCTAAGGCAATATAAAATGTATAGTGTATAAAATATTCATCCCTCTATATAATAATAACACTACCACAATGAAAAAAGCGGAAATGAGAATAAGCTTTTCTAGTTGTATTTTTGGCTGAAATCACGAATATAACATCCGTCTTTTTCTAAGACCATCCAGCTTCTGGTAAATTACCATCTTACTTACGTTAAATACACTGAAAGTTCCGTAGGGATTGAATGAAAAATGAATTGGGCCGAAACTGATAACGCTAAAGGTTATTAACGGATTTTAATATATTTTAAAGGCGGGTTCTTAAGGTATTTTCCAATCTAACCTTCATATTAAATTTATGAAAATATACTTAATACCTTTTTAGTTATATGGGTCCAAATCACTGGTAACTCTTAGATAACGGTTGATAATTTTGTAACTTAATATAAATGCTTCCAATTTTTACTTCATTATTTAATATTTGTTGCTATCACTATTTATATTAATTTTCTCATACGAAAATGTTTTTCTCCTTAAGAGAGACAGAGCTAAGATATCTAGAGAATGCAAAAATTCTTCAGGCAGTTTTTGTTATACATCTGGATCAGTTACACTAAGAAATTACAAGAGACAGTTGACTAAACATGTTAAGAAACTTTATAAGCTGTACTTTAGATGTAAAATGGGTGACTAGAACAAACGCTGGGCACCTAACCTATGTTGTGTTAGGTGTACAAGTTCCCTTGCTGCATGAATGAAAGGCAAATGGCCTCACCTCTCGTTTGGCGTACCAATAGTCTGGAGGGCGCCAAAGGACTATTTAACGGACTGTTACTTCTGACCAACAGATATTAAGGGTGGGTATTCAATATTTTTTCTTTTGGGATCTTTAATATACTTTCAAGAAATGTATCAATTTAAAAGATCAGAATACACACTATGTTGTACTTCAACTATTTGTACAAGTGATCACCACCAGTAACACTGATTTTTAGTCTGATTTAATTTTATTTCACTGCTGTTCGAAAAATAAAAGGAAAGAAATATCCAGATCAGTCATTTTGCCACAATGCATAAAGAAACTAGGTCTAATGAAGCAATTTAACAGTGCACTAAAACATAGCAAGCCATGTTTCAGTACCTAAAAGCGATCTTCTTTAAAATAAGTGATGCCAAGAATAAAGAAGGCATATTCGTACGCCCTGAGATTTGTCAACTCTTAGCTGATGAGGACTTCAAGGTGACAATGGATGAAACTGAGTTAGCCGCCTGGCATGCAGTAAAAGATGTATGCAAAGGACTTCTGAGAAGGCACCAAGGGGGCCAGTGAGAGTGTATAGTGGAGAGCCTAATCAAGTGCTACCAAGATATCGGATGCAATATGTCACTGAAGATACACTTTCTTCATTCTCATCTGTCCTTCTTCCAGGGAATGGAGGAGATGTGAGTGATAAACAAGGAGATAGGTTCCATATAATTATAGCGTCAATGGAAAATAGGTATAAGGGAAAATGGAGCCCTGCTATGCTGGCTGACTTCTGCTGGAACCTGAAGCGTGACACAGCTGAGACGTCTTACAAACGAAGTAATTAATAAAATGTAGGTTAGTAAATTATATAATGCTTACAAACATGCTGATTCATTAAATTTTAATGAATTAATTACAATGGACACATTTAATCTGAATTTGGGAACGAAATACATTTATGGTATCGTAGAAATCGGTATCAATTGCATAATTATTAAATCGGTAATTTACAAGAAAATTTTACGTGATGGGAGATTTTTGTTATCAAATTTAAATTCAGCAGACTCAACTTCATAATAAAATGCTCATAAAATTTATGTTGTATCTATTACACTGAAGTTTGTTGTACAGTGAAATTACTTGCCTATTCTTATCATTAAATGTTCCGTTCTACACGAATTTTGTGCTTTCATTACCTGCTGTTTCTACTAGATTGCTTGTCACTCGAGTTGTACAAAGTTGATCTACTAGCACATTCAAAGGTGAATTTCAACTGACATCGAATTGATCTACCTGTTTTTATCTGCGGCGAAGCGCCAGGTCAAGGCGTCGCTAATTTTATAAAAGGATTAAAGTTCAATTATATCCATTTAGAGCCATGAAATGACCTATATGACCATGGGACATATGGTTATTCACCCTGAAGATTTCAAACCTGCCATCTGATTGGGCGCTAGGTGGCACCGTCTAGGGGCAGAACCCTCATTTAGCCATTTAGCCTTTCAAAAGCATTTCTAAGTGATTTGAACCAGGGGAAACCATCAATGCAATAACCATTTATCATCTTATTAATCGAAGGACTTTCTCCCTTATTATTAGTTTTATAAGCCAATCATATAGTAAAGACGGGATGTGTTCCTATAAATTTTTAGTGAGGGTTATGATAATAGCAAAGTTATTTCATAAAAATTGGTCTTATAAACGTGATATAAAAGGGTGGTGAATCGTGTACGAACCTCTTAACCTCCCCAACTCCATGCAGTACTGTGAAAACATAGGATTAGGAAATTTTCATACCCACATTGAAGGTACGCAGAAGTAGATGAAATAAGGAAGGCCCCATCTTAACCCTTGCATGTTATATTTCGGGCAAATCTTACTCACCTCTTGGTCAAAAAAATTTAGAACCTTATTCTTATAAATAGAGGCTATTATTGGCAAGCACAAGTTAATGTCACTAATAAGGACATTCCTATATACGCTTATCATTGGAATGTCATATATTCTAAGGGATCCTTTGAACCTTACCTCCTCACTTACCAAAATGACATTTTGTAGAGATTCGACCCAAATAGCGCACAAAAATTGTATCTACTGGCAAGAACAAATGAAGACATATCTTCATTAAAGCAACATACTATGGAGACTCCGACCCACATTAAGGGAAAATTTAAGCCTGTAGTTTCCTCGAGAGAAATTTGTCAGGTGTCTTCCTTTAAATATTTAGCAGGCATTAGAGGTCGTTGCTACTGAGTTCTCCGTAGAAAAACAGACCAAGACTGCTTCGTCTACAACCAACATGTGCAAACTATCAAAACTTGCTTCCTTTGTAAAGGACTTTTTGCATCAACTATGCAAAAGAATAGGAAGAACGTTAAAATCTTAAGAAGTGTCATCAAGTCTCTCACAGAGATCCTCTGAGCTTGAGAAAGAGTAGGACGCCTACTTCCTAGAATCATTGAATTCCTAGTCTCGTGCAAGGAACGTGCTGTTATTATTGTAGATATGGAGATCATGCTCAACCATTGTGAATTTGGGTGAGCAAACTCTCAGCAATAATACTTTGAAGCCATTGCTCGATGGAGATAACCAGCGAGACCAATTAGCATTCTTTCAAGCCAATCAGCATGAAAGAGAGATTAAATTGGCTTTGTATGTGTTTGTACAAGTTACGTAAAGCTACCTTCTTTAAATATGCTGAGAAATAACTGTTTTACAGAGCGAAAGTTGTTTATTAAGCACTTTTGCCACTTAACCTCTTTCCTTCACTATATTAATGTGAAGTAATTCCGATGTACTTTCAATTAAAAAACAAAACATTTCTAAATATAAAATACAAAATTATGTTACTATTTAATCAGATTTTTGTATTTAACGTAGTTATGATTGATTAATTTTCGTGTATTCACGTTTTCTCACTTTCCACAATAGGGAAAATCTATTATATATAAAGTTATACTGTATATAATGGGTTGGATTAACAAGAAAAAACGTTGAATAATTCAAATTAGAGCAATTTGTGTAAGTTTGCAGCCCGGGCAGATAAGTGTAAGATACCTGGTACCTAAAAGTTGAATAAACAGCACTCAACCGAAACAGCCTTCAGATATTTAAAACTTTGCACAGGCATATATATATATATATATATATATATATATATATATATATATATATATATATAATAAATTATATATATAAATAAGAAAAGTCTAAGAAAATAAAATAGAAAAACATAACAGAGAAGAAAGAAAATCATACTCAACTTGGTATAAATGAGGTTATCTCAATACTAAAAGTAAACAATACACACAGTCACAAAATAAATATATTTGCTAACCTTATCCGAACACAATATAATTGTTAAGCATATACATAAGATGAACACATAACAAGTAAACAAAGAAACGCAGTGACAAACTCTTTCATGTCTTATGGGAGAGCTTTTTCAAGACGCCCTTCCTACTCAGCGGCAAGTAGAAGAATGAGCTGTGCAACAGGTAGCAAAGTGGACGAAACCATTATTTGTTAGTATTAATACCATTGGACTACCTTTCTCATCCCCGAAACCATTTTCACTCTTGCCCTAACAGATTATATCAATATAAAGAAAAGAAATACACTCAAAGATTTTAACGGCCCATATCTATTTTTCACTTATTCAACAATGATACACCGTATTAGGCCATCCTAACAAACGAATTTCCAATCATCATATATAAACTTATTCAAAATAAACCAGACAAGCAAGCAACAATCTTAATTTATCTAACTACAAAGGGTATGTCTTATATCACATGCAAATATGGTTCAGGTAACTTCTGAAAAAAATGTGTGCACTTCTCGGTTCAACGCTCAAAGGAGAATTCAGACATCAAAGGACCTGGTTAGCAAGTTCATGCCATGTCAGAAATAAGATTATGGACCCTCTATAGACATCACTCATACTATTCATAGGGTTTAATTTATTAATTAGATCTTTCATATTGCTCTGTTGGTTGGTCCTCACACTACAGATCTTCATATTTTGGCTGTGCGGTCAAGGACTAGTAGGAAGGTGTCCCTTTCTTACTGATAATTTGGGTTCAATCGTCAATATATGAGCTTAGGTTGATGTTGGTTGTGTAGGAAAAAAGGCGGTTTTCCTTTTTTCGAGACCAGCAATTCTTCTGGCCTCTACCAAAGGGGGGCAAAGAGATACGAGAACTTGGTCAAGCAGAAATAAAATATTTTTTCGTTGAAACAGACCAGGATGTTTGATAAGAGGGGAAGAATTAAAAAGGTCCTCATTCTTTAATCAACTGAAAGTAACCTAATAAGTTACAGCTTTAACTTTAAAAATTCTGCCCCCCAAAAATTGATTCTCATTAAGATAAAGACATTCTGAAAACTATAATTTAGGTCATAATTTGTGTCTTGAAAAACATCACTACTGATGATAAACTGTTAACAAAAGAATAAGTTTGAATGGGTGAATCTCATTTAAGCATGCAAAATGATGTTTCATAAATTTTCATATTATGTGAGCACCTCTGAAACCCATAAATAAATAAATATTCTCGAAACATGATGATCTATCATTCAATATAGGGATTATACATAGATGAGCGACTGAGATTTAGTTCCCTCGGAAATATTATTTCCGACCGTTGAACCGTTTGTCTCGGACTGATGATGGAAGCAGGTTTCTGCAATATAGATTACCGAAGGAGCGTTATCCCATTCTTTAATTATCTAAACAATTCATGTAATCTTAGTTTTTAAAGAACCAAACTAATCATAGGAGAAATATTAACATATGATCTCAGGTGTGGTATTGCAAAGACCATGTGGTGGTGGACATACGTATAGGTTTGTTACGTACTTCAAAAACTCCTTGATTACGTTTGCTTTAAGAGTGCTATATTAGTTATTATTATTTTATTCTTTGAGGATTTCTATTGCTATGCTCAGCGTTTCCAGGATTGAATTAAATACTTCTAAGAAAAAATATTTTTAATTACAACATAAAAAGAAATGAAATCTAACGAAATAAACTATACACCTATGAATTAAACGAGCTTATGTGAGACTTACTAATTTAAACAAATAAATATAAAGTAACGGTCGACCCAAAGCTCACTTTAATATTGGACGCTAATTGACCTTCAAAAAAATAATGGAATTATTCGCTTTTAAAACAACCACACGTGAATCTGGTTGGAGACTGAACTTGGCCTCAATTTTTATAAAGACGCAAGAATGTTTTTTGCGGCCAGGCACGTAGACGTATTCACAGACACTCCAGCTGTTTGGCTGAATCGGGGACTGGCTTGAAGCCACAGGTGATTTTGGTGCGGGTGACGGATGGCGTTAAGCACGTTTTCTTGGTCAGATGATTTTAACAACGGGACCGTGAAAGTCTGTTTCTTCCAATCTTCTGGTTAATCTTGGAATGATTCGCACTGACGAGCGACGAACAAACAAGTGAATCCTTTGACGAATGGGGAGTGTTTGAGGGAGTTTACTTTGCGGTATTTTTCAATAGCGAGGACTATCGCTGGTTTTTGTTGTAAACTGGGATAGTGGTTTTCTCTGACGAGAGATGATTGAGCTTATTTCTCATTACAAGCTAACTAAATTTCAGTGTGACCACCAGGAACTGGCTTAGCATGAGCTTCTTCTGTGTTCCTTTCGTGGAGTTGCCGGTCACTCTAGTTGGACTTCGTAGTCTCGATCACGAACTCTATTTTCCCCGTTCTTCTAAAGTTATCCGCCTACATACTTCAGCCCTCACTAGGGTTAAGAGAAAAAAGGGGGTGAGTTCTTAGGACTTAAGCCTCCTCTCTTAACGGCGATTATCCGAGCGTCTTTCACTTAGCCCTAAAGGCATCTTCTAGCTTTTGCTTGACACTCCTCTAATTTCGTCTATGAAGTGAAATTAAATCCCAAGTCTTAGCGGAAATATTGCTGGTTTAACCAATGTTAGGCTCGCTGGACCCGAAATCTCATGATTAGTTCATGTCGTGGTTGTGCAAGGGCCTTTCGGGAGGGCCTCGAGGCGAGGTGTGAGAGGGAGGTGGGGAGGAGTTAAGTAATCGGGTTACTCTGCCAAATGCCAGAACGTTGTGGTGAAGGAACAGGGCCCCAGTTTTTAGGCTGTTATATCGATATCCCTACATTCCTCTCTTCGAAGAGGTTAATGGGTGGGTGACTCTAGTGAAAAACAAAAATAAACAAACAAACATCATAGACAAAAGCAAACTTACATGTCTGAGACCATAATACTGATTCTTGCCTTTAACTGGGTCAACCATCTTATTAACTTAAGTTTCTTTGAGCCCGCGCGCGCGCGTACAAAGGCAGGTGATCGACCTAGGCCTCGCGAACCTACTGGGGTACGTTTTATAACACTCAATTAACAGACAAACAATAAAACACTCCAAATCATCGATTACACAAAGAAAAAAAAGGAGCCTAGCTCTAAAGTTGTATCTAGACAGCTACTTCCTTACATTTCTAAACCTTATGACCGCAAATAAAAACACAAAACACGAACAACAACAAAAAATGAATGGTTTTAAGATTAAGGGGCGATGAAATGACCCTCGATCGGGTTTCAGCTCAGGTTATAGAGAGGCTTTACCTTATCGGCACCTTTGATATATGAGGGGCAAGCAATAAGTTTTGCAATTCGGATATAAGTAAACGAGATATGAGGAAAAGTGTTTTATTATTTTTCAATATAACTACCCTCGACTTCAATGCACTTGCGTCACTTGTCCCTGAGGCTTCGAATTCCCGGCAACCAGAAATCTCCCGACTGCTGTTCAATCCACTCCTGGACGGCGAGCTGGACATCTTCATCGTCCCCAAACCGGCGTCCTCGCAGTGCAGCCTTGAGCTGTTGGAATAAAAAGTAGTCGCTGGGGGCCAGATCTGGACTGTAAGGGGGGGGGGGGTTGAGCTCCTCGAATCCGCACTTGTGCAGGGCAGCTTGTGAAACTCTGGCCTCGTGGACCTTGACGACGTTGAAGTTGATCATGGGGCGTGAGGTTTCGTGAGGTTTCTAGGGACTTAACGGGCAGAGACCTTGGTTATGGCCAAACTGTCATGGATGATGTTGATAACACTTCCATGTGATATTCCAAGTTCTCGCTCGATTTCTTTGACCTTCACCCGTCGATTTTTGAGGATCATCCTCTTCACATGGGCCAAATTGTCCTCATTCGTCACGTCTGACAGGCGTCCCGGACGGGGGTCATCTTCAAGGGACTCACGACCATAGCGGAACTCCCTATTGTAGCGAGCAAGGGTTGCATAGAAAGGGGCAGTGTCGGTGTACACTGTAGCCATGCTTTCATGGATCTGTTTTGCATTCTTGCCTTCCATGGTCAAATATTTGATCACTGCGCGGTGCTCAACCTTCTCCATTGTTGAAAAATTTGTCCTGAGTTGTCATAACTTGTCCTAACACCCCCACAAACAGCGATCCCCCTCCTGTTTTGCCCTACCGATTCGCAAAACTTATTGACCGCCCCTTGTAATTAATATTAAAGTGGTCCTCGATGGCCAATAATTTACAGTGCATGAGTTGGCTGTTCTGGTTATTGTGTCTACCCAAGTTTGTCAAAAACTGGTAATGGAATTCCAATGTACTTGTACTACCTTTTTTATGGCTACTGACTAACTTTAATCTCCCCATTATGGCTATGGCGGCCTGTTTCATGGTTGCATAATTGATGGGAACAGGAGTCCCATCGTCATCCTTTACCAAGCTAAACTGGGAGATCGGGTTTGGATTCCATCTAATGGGGTGGAAGAAAAGTTTCTTTACAGAATCGTTAATGGGCATGACTCTCACGGCGAATTGGGGTTTTAATTGTGACTCCGTGGACGTTTCGTTCTGGGGGAAGGTTACTGAGGGTAGGGGATTCTTGTTTTCCGCTTCTACCATCTGACTCGGTTTACCTGAGTATACCGCGTTTTCACTTCCTTCTTCCTCCATCGTCACTCCATTTGTCTGTGTTTTCATCGTAAGTACTTTCCTAGGTCCAGGCAGTAAAAAAACCCTCCTCGACTTCCACCTGATCCTTGCTAGATGCCCGTTCATGTGCGAACATTCTTTCCTTTTCTTCTTTCTCTCCCTTCTCTTTCTGCTTGGCCTAGTTCTGTTTACATCCGCATTCTTCTCTCTTCTGTTTCTTTTCTCATCGGTATTCATTTTTCTTCGTCTTCTGTTTTATCTGAATTCTTCTTTCTTCTACTTCTTCCTCTCTCTGTATTCTTCTTTCTTGTACTCCTTTCTCTCTCTGTATTCTTCTATCTTTCTTTCCATCAATATTCTTCCTTTCTTCGATTTCTTTTTCGGTTTTCGCTGCCTTCGCCTCCAGGGGTAGGAGGGTAGGACGTACTTTCGGGGTCGTATCGAAAGCCTGGGAACTAAGCTCTTCGTCTACGTGGTTCTCACAAGAAAATAAAGGGGTCGGCACCGGGACCTCTTGTTTGCAAGCATCCGAGTGACTACGAGCTGAGCCACCGGATTTGTGGAGAGTTGCGCGCTCTGGCTAATTAATACTGAGCAGAATCTAATAGGCCCTGCCACTACTTCTGCATAGCCAGTAAAATACTGCAACAGAACGTGGCATCTTACGACGGGAAACTTATTTGGTATACCCAGGAACTCCTGGACGACTACGAACTTCTGGTGCTAGGGGCTGACAGGGAGAAGCAATTTATTTGATACCACGATACAGGTGCACCCCGTATCACGTAACAAGGTTGAGACTCGGCGACTATTTACGGCCCCAGTCTCGAACTTTAGTCCTTCGAGAGAATTCATGTTGAACACAAAGTTCACCTGTTTGTCAGGATAATTCGATGTGGTCAAAGGAGGCGCGGGATTAGGAGGTTGTTCTTGGTTAAGCGTTACAGCGAGGTTATGTACCTGCTGACTCGAAGGAGACTTAAGCCTCGAACTTTGGGGGCAATTATAACTAATGTGACCTGGGGTGCCAACATTAAAGCAGGTTATGGGCTTTCTTGGGTGTCTGTAGTTCTTGACGAACTTAGGGGGGTTATTTTGCGGGGGTCTCTTGGGATACGCCCTTTCTTTGGAAAAAAAGGGTTTCTGGGGATACCCACCTTTCTTGGGAGACAAGGGCTGGTTTTTTCTGACCTCTCGAGGGTATAATCTATGGTTGGAAACGTGCAGATCTGCTTCCTCCACGAAGTCCTTGAATTAAGCGGCCGTCTTGTCCTTGACGAAGGCGCGTATCTCTGGGGGGAGGATACATAGCAATTTGCCCCTCAGCATGAAGTCGGCGAGGGAATCGAATTCATTTCCCACTTGTTCTGACTCTAGCCAGAATTGGAGATGCCTTCTGAGGATAAATCCAAATTGCCTGTATGTTTTACCTAGCTGAACTCTTGCCTGCCTGAACCTTATCAGATACTCCTCAGGGTATAGATTTACGGCAGCCAGTAGCTCGTGTTTGCACGTGGTGTAGTCCACAAGGGCGTCGGAAGGTAATGAGATAAATACGTCACAGAGACGGGTAGTAAGCAGAGGTACTAATATGGTGAAGCCCTCTATCTCTATGCCCCAGTGATTTAACTCGAATATCTTCTCGAAGTGTTTCATCGCAGCTATCTGCGTAGCCTTAGCTCGGGATCCTATGGAATTGGCTTCCACCTGATCTGTGCTCATTTTCCTTTCATGAGCGCGCATTCATTCACTTTCTTCTGCTTCGCTTTGTAATTTTCTTTCTTCTGCTTCCCTTTGTAATTTTCTTTCTTCTGCTTCACTTTCTGCTTGCCTATTTTCTCTTTCCGCTTCCCTTTCGGCTTGCTCTCGTTTGTCTTCTTGTTCCTGGACGTAGGCAACTAGTTCCTTGCCTCTTAGACCCAAAGCTTGGGCTTGTTGGTGGAATCTGTCGAACGATTCAATTCTACCTATGTTTGTTCGTCCAAAAACTCATGATATGCGAAAGGTACTTATGCAACCTCGAACAAGTAGCGCACTAACTAATTCACCCTTATCCCAACACTTTCTGCTAATTGGAATACCATTCCACAAAAAATTAGTTAATAACATAACGGGCTAATCACCGACAATTAACCACAACTTATAAGCAGACCTTTTATGTTTAACTTTTCTTCGAACGCTAAGCACACATTAACTATTCACGAAACAAATGCTGACAAAGAACTATGCTGAGTTCTTCTAATACCCATAAAACCTGTCACCAAATATTTATGTCGTAGTATTGCAAGGACCAAGTCGTGGTGGACGTACGTATAGGTTTGTTACGTACTTCAAAAATTCCTTGATTTTGTTTGCTCTAAGAGTGTTATATTATTATTATGATTATTTTAATCTTTGAGGATTTCTTGTGCCATGCTCAGCGTTTTGAGGATTGAATTAAATACTTCTAAATAGATTTTTAATTGCAACATAAAAAGAACTGAAATCTAACAAAACAAACTTTACAGCTAGGAATTAAACGAGTTTAAGTGAGACTTACTAAATTAAACAAATGAATATAAAGTAATGGTTGACCCCAAGCTCATTTTAATATTGGACGCTAATTGACCTTCAAAAAAATAGTAGAATTTATTTACCTTTAAAACAACTACACGTGAATCTGGTTTGCAAGTGAACTTGGCCTCAGTTTTTATGTAGACGCAAGAATATTTTTTTGCAGTCAGGAGCGTGGATGTATTCACAGACACTCCAACTGTTCGGCTGGATCGGGGACCAGCTTGAAGCCACTGGTGATTTCCGTGTGGGCGACGGATGGCGTTAAGCACAACGGGACCGTGAAAGTCTGTTTCTTCCCTTTATTTTAAACATCTCTTTTATATCTATTTTTATTTTCTTTCAGCCAATTCACAGGTAGATTGCATCGATCTTTTGCTGAAGTGGGATTTAATAAGTTCATCTTAAGCAAAGATACATAAGTAAAGTCTTAAGTAGAGGTGGTCCTCTTTTGCATACTTCTTCCGTCTATTTTGAAAACGGACGCAAATGATTAACCTCACTGTTTCACAAATATAGACACTATGAACGATACTCGAAGCAGTATCTTAACAAACCACATGAAAACACACCACGGATTAAGGAATTAGTTCTCAATCTTAAGTGATCTCTCTTGAAGGAAGAAATTTGTGTGATCTCATTGTATTTGCTATAATGTTGAGTCGTCAAATAGCTTCCTTTAAAATCGTTTTCTAACACTTTGTTTGCAAACAAGTTATTGACTCTCATTCACGGATTCCTCAGCTCAATTTTTATTTTGAGTTTTGCTTAATTTTTCTCCAACAATCTCATTTATTTGATAGGGAGTTGACTCCCTAAACGCATTCTTGAATGCCTACAAAACCTGGTATATTCAGCTACTTGATTTACTATCACAATAGAATTTCGTTTACTTTTCTTTGTAGAAAGAATTTAATAACTTTGTTCAAATCTAAATTCAATTTCAACAGAACCTAAAAATTTATTTAGGAATAGAATAGAAAACAGAAAAGATTCGTTTTAACACATGTTCGCAAATGAATTTAAAAATGTGTTTTTATTATGTAGTTTTATGTTTACTTTTCAGATCTGACACACGTTTTCTCCGGAATTCATACTTTTCCCATAATCGACAAAGTCCATGTCGTAGAAAAGGCTCCCGACGATATACTATATATCTATTGTTTGTGGGGATTATTCTATATTCGAGCGCGGGGCTTTAATTAGATGGCCAAGTATTATTCTACGTTAATAAATAGGCCTGGAGAGGGCTTATTTATCTTACAAATACTTAAGAAGTGGAACGGAGCCCAAGGATAAATAATATTGCAAGCATTAATAAAATAGAATTTTATTAATTAAACTAACAAAAATAACAGATGGAAAAAATTTACATGACCGGGGATTAAAATGGGAAAGGAACATGAAATGAAAGGTCATAAGATAAATTTGACTAAGCGGTGGATTAAGATTTAGAGGGATTTAAATGACAAAACAAACAAGAATGAAAAGTGTTGGCTAAATCCGTGTTAAAGCACGAAGTTACGTTGGCACAAAGTTAAATAATTAAATGCAATTCGTAGCTTACGTATTTATAAGGTCGGCGTGCAGATGCAGGCGATTTGAAGGAATAGCTTCCGTTTGACTGGCCATTTCCTTCCCAGGAGGAGGGGTTTTAGGGGGTTGTCCTTAATGAGAAGGGAAGGACAGACTTCAAGGAGTGGGAGCAAAGTGGGGCTCGGAAGTACGAGCGATCCTTGAGACAGGATACTGGATATGTTCTGGGTGAATATTTGAGGTTATTGGGGGTAACCACGCGCTCTCTTGAAGAACGTTAAAAGGGGGGAATTAAATTACCACTGACGTGATATCAGGGGAGCGAGAACCGTTTCTTGTCGAACGGGCTCGAAGAACAATGACTGTTCTAAAATTGTTCTCTTCTGAACAATTGAACAACAGGGGGGGGCTCTGTTGACTTGGAGTCTCGAGGGTCACGAACCTTCGCACTCAAGGATATTGTCCTCTTAGGACAATAAGGAGGTTCTCGAGGTAGAGAGTTCCTAGTGCACAAGGGAGACCAGATCGGCGTGATGCCTGACGAAGATAATCGAGATCTGATTCAAATGCGAAATTCTATCGCATAAATAGCCTGAGCAAGCCCCTCGGGGTATGGGGCAATGGGAGACTTCCATGGGACGTCCCGCTAGCGATTCAAACACTCTTATCTTCTCATAAGCCTAACTCAATCTGGCCAGATCGACGCCTGCAGCCAAACAGGGGATTGAACCTCCTTGATTAAACTTGTGCGGGGGGAAGATAAGACTCGGGAAATTTTAGGGCAATAAGAACGCCATGCAGGATACACGTGGGAAGCATGAGTACCAATATGTAATAGAAGCGAGGCGCGGCAGCCTCAGACAATTCTATCACAGTCCATACAAGGAAAAGTATGCATTTCCAACAAAAACGAGTTTCTATAATTTTTTCCTTAGGTTTTTTTTACATTCTCTTTCCAAGTATATAATTGATAATGGCCTACCGAGGTTATTTCGGGAATTATTGAAAGTTTGGAAAATTGTAAGGTTATATAGCAGAAAAGTGAGAGCACGCGACTTTGGTCAGCACACCTTGTTTGAGATCACGAAAACTCCTGCGACGGAAATCTTTCGCCGCGTTACGAACTGACCCTCAGTGATCCAGAAAGAGGTTGATCTTAGATTGTCGAGGTATGGCCAATTGTACGTGAATATGTGCACACAGGCACTAAGGTAGGCCAAGCAAGGCGACAACTGTTATTATTTCTAAGAGTGCGATTTAATAGATAGCGGCCGCTGCGGACCCAAGCAATATAACAAACACAATGACAAAAATAGACTTCTTTTAATACACACGACTAAAAGGGGACACAATAAATAAATATATATAAATGGTACATAAAATGAGACGGACTTAAGTTCCGAATACTAGTTAGATAACCGTAGTTAGCGAATGGTTATTATGGGAGATTGAAGGTAATGAGTGATTTACTTCCTTTGTACTAGAGGGTAAGGTGGGGCAAATAGGGAGAGATCTTGGTGACCTTGATTACTCAAGTGGGGTAGCCACGGAACCCACTGTAGGTGGGGCTTCTCTTCTAGGACTCACGGTTGCAGGATGAGGGCCTCCTATCCTCAGGGGATCACCGATCGAACTTCAAAGGGAGGGGGGAGATGACTTCTCCACACTCGGCTTAAGCGATCTAATGAGCCTCTTGCCGTAAGAGGTCACCAGATGCATGCCTCTTGTCTTCAGGAGGTCACCAAACAAACTTCGAAGGGGGGGAGATGACTTCACACTCGGCTTGAGCAAGCTAATGGGCCTCTTATCGTAAGAGGTCACCAGAAGAACTTCGGGGAACGGCTTCTCCAATCCTTGATCCGAAGGCGGATGAGAAAGGTTGACGTTGCCTCACGAGACTCTTCATCTCAACCCGAAGACACGGGGGGTGATGCCTAGCTATTCAGTGGCTTGAAACCGTCACTCACACTTCTTGGGAGAGAGCTCGTTGAAGTGCCCTCCTTTCAGGAAACTCTCGTCTAACCAAATCCTTCCGTCATCCTGGAGTGTGGTCATATATACCCGGAGCTCTTAAAAACAGAGAGAAAGGTTGAGCCCATCTTAACCTTTGTTATCGGGCGCCATGAACCGAGAGCTTTCTTGCGAAAAAGTTTCAACGGCTGGGATCATCAGCCAGACAGGCGACAGCGGCGGGGCCCTTAGCTCGGTTCACGCTGAGTCTAGAAAGCAGTCTCCTTACCCGAGGGGGGGGGCGGGTTGAGACGACCGGGAGGAAGCTTTGGTGAGAATTTCACGGGACCTGGCGGCGGGTCAAACGAGGGAGAGGTCGGAAAGTGGGTAGTAACGGCTCGTTTTCTCTCCCGAAATATTGTCTTAGTAGGCGAGTAAATAATATTACTTAAACGGGATTTCTCCACATAGATATTCCAACTTTCCCGAAACCTCATAACACTTTTATGCATCAATGAATGTG
This sequence comes from Ceratothoa steindachneri, assembly GCA_963969495.1. Taxonomy (NCBI): domain Eukaryota; kingdom Metazoa; phylum Arthropoda; class Malacostraca; order Isopoda; family Cymothoidae; genus Ceratothoa; species Ceratothoa steindachneri. Next base: position 86,400,611 of record OZ018326.1, read on the forward strand.
CTGCAAACTTCATCTCACACCAAACAAGCTCATTTTGCCGAAATCACCATTAGTCGCACAACTCTTTTGCTCTCTTGAATTTATGAATTTCACCAATATACACATCCTAGAATCAGTGTTTGAGAATCTTGAACTCGATGCAATCTGGCCGTGTCAGTAGCAGTCACTGTGGAAATTCATCCAATTAAAAGTTGTATATCATCCTATGTTAAAGAAAGAGGACGACATGCGATTTACTCTGAAAATTTCGCCCAGTAAAACGCACTTTGCCTGCACCCATCCCTCGTCCATGTGAGAAATGCTAGTTGAAACTCTTGAGCACTATTTACGGGTAAACAGTGGTTCCAACGTCTCTTCAGAAAATAGATGTCATTTGACCTATCTCTTCTTTTTATAGTCCGTCTCTGACTAAGTGATTTATATCGTTTGAAATGAACTTTAATAAGTACTCTTTTTCTAAGTTGGATATTCTCTTAGTTACTTTTTTTTACAGAAGCAAGTCATTTTCTTTTAGAAAAAGACTTTTCGTATCATTTCCGAAGAGTTTTTTAAGTAAGAAAACGCATTCAAGGGATTTAGTGCTATCATATTTCTTAAGCGTTAATGATTAGATAGTAAAAAGCATAGATAAACAGAATGTCATGAGTAAAAGAATTAAAGGCAAGTTGTGAGTACAATCCCAGGCAATCCATGTAAACTTAGATTTATTTTTTAAGGACTTTTCTTAATAAATGCCTTCGTATCTACTATAATTTTTCAAAATTCGCAAACACTTATTTTATTTCCAGTTTTCTGCTACTAGTCGAGAATGTAGAGTGCTACTAAAGCTATAATAAAAATATTATATTGAAATAACTGGCCCTCTTGTGTAATGCAGCTCACGGAGAAAGCTTAATTTAAATTAAAAATTGCAAAAAGTGGTTTGCAAAGATGGAAGAAGATGGTATGTTTTGCATTACACTTCCTCATTACTCTTCTTCCTTGCAGCTTGGCGGTGTAAATGATGGCAACCAACTATACTCAGTTTTTATTCCGTTCTTTTAACAGTTACAAAGTAAAATTGCTATCCAGCTCCCATCAACAGAAAATTGTTCTCTTAAACTCGATCTATAATTGTTTTTACCTCAACTTTCCTCTGGAATTTTACTAAATCGCAGCTAAAACGTTTAATTGGGAAGTCTTAATCATTTCTCTCTAGATCACATGGAGTATTTTTCCCTGCAAACGTGTTTGTTCCTCAACAAAGTATAATAAATTGAGTTTAACCTCGTTTTCTATTAAGGTATAATATTTGGATATTTCCTGATATCCACTAAGAGAATTTATTCCATGTCAAACAACTGTTTAAAGTATTGGTTTCTACGCCGTGAAGTTGAGTGACTAAAAGCGTCAATTCAGTTGTTAAAATAATGGAAATTTGAGGCATATTTTACAAGCAAATTCGTGTAATTAATTACTGGATATATAAGACTTCATAAAAGCCAATCTTTTATATTAGGACAATGAAAAATGAAAAAAATCAAGAATTAAGAAGTGAGCTACAAAACTTGTATTGAGCATTTAAAAAATAATTCTCAGCAGGAAATTAGCTCACAAGGAATCAAATTGATAATATTAAAATCAATTTAAAAAAAAGCAACCTGATCCCCAAAAGTTTGTGACTACTTCTTTCACTTACATTGTTAGTAAACTTTTCAAGTCCATTGTTAATGATAGGATCGTGGATAATCTAAAATAAGAATATCTAACAAATGACTCATATCAGAGCTTCGAAGGGAACACTCATGTTTATCTCGAATGTCTTACGAAATGATCGCAGCTTATGCCTAAGATACATATTTAGATGGATTATACCTCGATATCAAAAGATTCTAGCACTTTTCCCCTTAAACACGGGATAAAGCTAGAAATGCGCAAAATATGGAGCAGTGAAGTAAATTTGATTGATCAATGTCTGAAAACCTTCAGACAAATATTTTTTCAATAGAATAAGTTTGCCAGAGACATCGGCCAATAGAGTCATTCATCAAGGTTCCGTTATTCGATCCTTATATTTTTATTATATATAAACGATTTTGTCACTAATATATTGGAAAAGATTTCCAAAATTACTGATGTCACGAAAATAAGTTCTGGGATAATGTAATATAACGACTGAAAATATGCAAAACAAAGGATACATATAGTCAAATAGACGAGTAAGATGGCAGATGCAATTCAATATGAACAAGTGAAGGTAATCTGCATAAGTTATGATAACCTTCAAATTGATTACAATATAGGTTGTAAAATTCTAAACAAATTCTATTTGGAAAAGGAACTAGGTGTCAAACTCGAGGTATATATAAGTTTCAAAACAATTCACAATAGCCTCACAAAAGGTAAATAAGATTCTTGAATACATACAGTAGCTTTCAATTGCTTTAAAATAGAAAGATATTAATTTTTGATTATATAAATCGGTTGTAACACTTATTTTGAGTATGCGGTGCAATTCGGCTCTCAATATAAGTATGAGAAATTAAATTGTCGAATTGTAACGCGTCCCCAACGATCGAGGAATTGACTTCCTGAACTTATCAATAGAACGTACGAAGACAGACTGAAGTATCTTAATTGCGATATGTTTAATAATAACATTACTAAATATTACTTGGAAATATAACTTTATAGAAATATACTGTTTGATACATCTTCTCTGTCCATATCCTACCTTACTTTTACCGGTCTATCACCTCTGATAGACCCTATACTTTCTTAATTGAAAAACTTTCATATGGATCTTAGAGGATTTTCTGCTTCCTAATTCTGCAATACTAAGTGTTCTCAATTTTTGTGAGAATGCAAAAGTTTGGTTATTTTAGTATATATTATTCGCTTATAAAATACCTATGGCACAATGCAACATCCATTTCCTTTCTAACTATTGAAGAGAGTTTTACGAATAGTATAGTTAGCGTCCCTTTGCCTGTAACTAAATCTCAAAATTACAATATTTCCTTTACATAGTTTACATAAGTCAATTTATTCATTGGAATATAAAGAATGTGGGTCCATCGGTAAAATAAATAATTAATTACACATTCTAGTAAAATCAACCTTTCCTCCTACTGTTTTTCCCATCAACTTTTGCAGCTGCTCTTCCATATTATCAATCTCCATTCCTTTCTCCCCTCATGTATGTCGCCAACTGACCTTGCCACTCTCAAATCCTCTACCCTCCAGGTTTCGTCATATGTACTTCACCCTTCTTCTCCTTATTAATAATAATAAAAATAATAAAAAAATCCTATAATGCGCTCTTCAAGGCCGGAGGCCTTCACAGAGCGCACGTTCGGCTGTGAACTAAGATCAGGTGAGTGAGTAGGCAATCATGAACAGATGCATTTTCAGGAGTCGCTTGAAAGTAGTAAGTTAGGCAGCAGATCAAATTGCGGCTGGAAGAGCATTCCAAAGTTTAGGGGCACAGACTGAGAAGGAGTGGTATCCTATTGAGCAGAGGGACGAGCGATAGGTATTCAAGAGAGGAGCATGAGATGACTGAAGGGCTCGAGGGGCGAGACGTTGGGAAACAGCAGATGAAAGGTAGGTTGGGGCCTTTTGGTTAAGGACCTTGAAAGTAAATAGAAGAATCTTGAAATGAGAATGATATCTGACAGAAAACCAGTGCAGTTCCTGAAGCAGGGGCTTAGAATAGGAGAAACGAGAGCGACGGAGGAATAGTCGGGACGCGTATTTCTGGACTAGCTGAAGGGGGCGTAGAGAGGAAGATGGTAGATTTACAAGAAGAGAGTTACAGTAATCAAGGCGGAAGGCAATGAAGGCGTGGACAGCAGTCTCAAGACTTTGGTGATCGAAGTGAGAGCTAATGCGGGAGAAGTTACGAAGGAAACAAAGGGAAGATTTACTAATATTGCGGATGTGGGGCTTGAAGGAGAGATGCTCATTGAACACAACGCCCAGAGTCAGAGAAAGCGAGAGAGTTTCCAATTAGAGGGAGGGAGGGAAAGAGGGATTTAACTATGTATACTAGAGCAGGAGTACTAATCAGAAGAACTTCAGTTTTGGAGTGGTTAAGTTTGAGGAAGTTAGCCAATAGTCAGTCCGAGAAAGAAGAATAGGCAGATAGGATGTCACAGATTGAGTGGGCAACGGTCGAGGGAAAAGAGGAAATAAAGATTTGAGGGTCAACAGCATAGAGGTGGAAGGATAGACCGAGAGTACGTAGGAGAGAGCTAAGAGGGAATAGGTAGCAACGAAAGAGGAGAGGGCCGAGGCCAGAGCCTTGAGATACGCCAAAGTGAATGGGAGTGGGGTCAGAGGAGACATCGTTAATCACTACAGATTGGGTTCGAGACGAAAGGTAAGAGCGGAACCAGTCGAGAGCAGCGCCAGAAATGCCAAGGAAAGAGTGGAGGCGATCAAGCAAGAAGGAATGGTCAATAGTATCAAAGGCAAAGGAGAGGTCAAGTAAAATGAAGATGGAGGCACAACCCCGGTCAGCAAGTCTGAGTGATCAATCAGTAACATTGAGTAGAGCGGTTCCAGTAAAGTGCCCAGCTTTAAAACCTGATTGGTATGTCTTATTGATATTACAGACAACGATGTGGGAATTAATCTGCGAAACAACTACTCTCTCAACGACCTTAGAGAGGAAAGGAAGTTGCGAGATCGAGCGATAGCTAGTTGGGTCAGAAGGGTTAAGCTTCGGCTTTTTAAGGATCAGGCGGATTTGGGCACATTTAAAGGAAGAAGAAACAACAACAGTATCAAGGGAGGTATTGAACAGGTAGAGGAGCATTGGGAGTATGACAGGCAATATTTTTATTAATAGCTTGGGGGAGAGGAACGATTTGCGGGGGAAGCCAGATTTTTTAGAGCGTGAGAGTAAGCCAGAAAGCTCAGAAGTAGTCACGGCAGGAAATACGTTGAGTGGCCGGGGTGGGAGATCAGGGAGAATGTGAAATGCCTGGTCAGGCAGTCGCGGGAGGGAGGCACGAAGGTTGATGACCTTATCAGCGAAGAATTTCGAGAGGATAGTGGGGCTGATGGGGATGGAGACTTGGAGTTAGAAGGTAAGAGAAGAGAGCAGACGGAAAAAGGCACGGAGGTCGTTTTTATTGTCGGCTAGCAATTTACGCAAAGTGGTTTCACGAGCAAATTTCAGTTTAGCCAAGTAGAGAGATGTCGCAAGACGGTAAGTGAGCGAAAGAGCAGTTGTATCTTGCCCACGGGCGCGAGCTTTACAAAGAGCTCTTTCATGGGCACGTAAAGACTGTCTCGAGCGTAGGAGTTCCAGCCAGTACCATGGGGCACGGTGACAGCGAGAGAAAGAAGAAGTAATAATGGGGGAGTGGGCATTAAGGCAAGTTAGGAGGGATTACTCCAAGGATTTGGTCAGAGGAGGCGAGAGCGTCGGGAGCAGGTATTTAGAGGCAACATCGTTAAGGAGTGATGGGATGTCAATGGAGGCTAACCGTCGATAAGGTTTACGGATGAGAGGAGGCCGAGAGGGCAAAGAAGTGGGGGTTAAGACGTTAAAGTTAATAAGGTAATGGTCAGAAATAGCATTAGTCAGGATAGAAGTGGTCAAGTTGGAAATTTGAGAGTCGGAAAATTACAAAGTCTAAAATGTTACCATGGCACTGTGTTGCGGAAGAAACGTGTTGAGTAAGGGAGAAGAGGTCAAGGATCTCAAGGATGGCAGGTAGTTTAGGGTTAGTGACTGGGAGGTTGGAGTCCCTCCTGATGAGAAGATGACCCGATAGGGAGAGACTAGCGAGAAGGTTACTAAATTCGTCAAGAAAAAGATCAAGGGACGAGCTGTGGTGGGTGGTAGAGCACAATATTTGTTGAAGAGGAACAGAATTTGAGACAGAGATAAGGGCCTCAAAAGAAAAAAGAGGGGGGGAGGGTATTCAGAGAGAGAGAGGCGCTATGAATGAGAGCAGCCCATCCTCCACGTGTTTGTTCCGGAGGTATGGGAGTAGACGTAACCATCAGGGGTCGCTAGCGACAAGCAGCTATCACTATAATTGAGACAAGTTTCACTGAGACCAAAGAGGGAGATACGCGAATAATCAAGAGGTCGTGAATGAACTCCACCTTATTAGCAAAGCTTCCAACATTCAGTAGAGACGCATTATAAACTGAGAGTGGGGAGGTTGAAGGGGGAGTGAGGGAGACGGGGGGAGGGCTAGGTCGGGGTAGACTTTTTATAGCACGAGATTTATTTCGAGCGATTCCTAGTGCTTTAGTTCTAGAGCCAACCAAGAGAGATACCTTAAACCCTCTATTAAGGGAAAGAAGTGTCGCATTGTCTATCATTGAGGGGAGGAGAAATATAACTAGGTTAAATTGGATAAAAATTTGATGTAGAGACAATAACAAAATAAAATTATGGAAGCAACAGCGATAATAAAAATGAGCAGGGAAGAATATGATGCGAAGAAAAAAGAAGGGTCACAGAAAAGCAACAAATTCAATAAACACATCTACTTACACAAAACACACATATACCGAGAATGGCGAAGTACAAAGCACTTGTCAAGGCAACTATAAAACAGGGCGAAAAATTAGAGGAGAGGGGAATGAAACAAGTAACCGCGTGGGTCAGAAAACAGAAATAATCCAGAAGAAATTGAGGCTGAGGCAGAAAGAGCGAGGGAAAGACAATCTAGATAAGAACGGAGAGGAGTCAATAATAGGGATAAAGAATTAAAAAGATCACGAAAGAGAATAATACGAAGAAAAATAAGGGGCAAAAGAAAAATACAAAGTAATAAAAACACTAGATTACTCACAAACGCGTAGCTAGCAGCAAACCATAAGACAGGCATTAATAATTCAGGAACTAATAATACAATCACACATACAAGGCTATGCAGCACCAGAAATGGTTAACAAACTGAACAGCGAGACAAGCGACAAACAAACCTCGAAGCGAAGTGAAACGTCGGCTAAACAACGGAGAGCAGAAAGAGCAAACCATACGTGCATCGAACCGCTTTCCATAATTCTTTTTCCGTTATGGTCAGTTTTCCATCTTGTCACATGTCCATGACACTGCAATCTCTTTTCACGTGTTTTCCTTGACATTTCTAATAGCTTAGCTGTCTCACATTCCTTCTTGTTATCATTTTTTTTCTAACTTAGTCACTCCTTACATCTAACTAAATACAACAACCATATTTTTATGATCTTTACAATGCATAGATAAATTAAGTACTCGCATCTCCTTTCAAAATTAGACCCATCTATCTTGCGCTTATAGTAATATCACGTTGCATGGTCGATTTCGATTTCTCCAATCGTTTCACATATCTTGTTTGGATCCTATGATTTATTAGAGCAACTAGTGATCCATCAGATATTTTCATTGGATCTTAAATATTTAGAGTTTTAAAATCTTTTTATTCATTCATTCGATAGGCTTATGTCACCATTCTGGTGTATAGAATTCAAAGAGAAATATTTTTTAATCTTCTGATTTACAATCAATCACCATTGATCGATTGTATTTATAATTTTTTCTACTTTAATTTCCATCTAATTCCTTGTTTCCTCCATTGCAAACAAGTCGTAGGTATAAGGCATGGTCTTGATATTTCTTGGATGTATATCTTTTTTTATTAAAATTTAAAGAGAAAACAAACGAGTGAGTTTTCTTCACAAATTTGTGAAGAGAGATCAGTAAAGAAAGTAGTGGAGATATAGGAAGTAAAAATATTAGGAATATACATATAATTATAACCGTAGTTCGTCTCTAGTATTTGAGATGGAGGGGATCGGGTCTACAGCCGTTGAAGACATGAGAACAGCGCTATTCTAGATGTCAGTTGCAACACGGCGTCTATGATAGGACTGGCGATCATTTCCGATGCAATGGAAGAGAAATGTGGAGGTCAGAGAAAGGAAATTAGTGGGGGAAAAGCAGGAATGTTAAATACTGCTCATTGGATTCAAAATGGATAAGGTGAAACTGCTCCAGCCAAACTCCAAAGAGGGATAAGTGGACGATAACTGATCAATGAAGTGCCAAAAGGATAGGCGAGAAGGAGCTTATAAGGAAAGTGGCATAAAATAGGTAATATGAAAACGTCAAGAAAGGACACTCTCCAAGGTGGATTGAATCAAATTCAGCACAACCAGCGCTCTAGGGAAGGTTGGGCGGGCGCGCTTGGAGGTGTCAGATGTAACACAACACTCAATACATGGGTGTCTTTAATCTTTTTCAACAACACACCCCTAACTTCTGTGAAGTTATATGGAGTTGTAAAAGAAGCTTCCGGTCACTTAATTTAACTGGAAAACATTCCGTTAAGCTGACACTCGTTCATACCTTCAAGTTTTCATTTTAATATACAGGGTGGAAACGCGAAGTCTAGGCTCCATTCATCAAGTCATTTTAAATATTCTTACATAGCTGCTATTAAATCATTTTTGCAGGTCCTCTGAGGATTTATTGAAATTTGTGAATCCATTTCTAAATTTCATAAAAAACTCCCCTCTACAAATATAACTGGGAAATATGAAGCAATCGGCTACCTATGTAGACACGGGAAGAGAGTGAGCAATGTTTTAAAAAGGTCAAACTCCAATCTAAGTAAATCTGATTCCTTTAAAACTATCGAACGAGTTAAAGAGAAAAGCCATTATGTCCAAAGAGTGAGGACCAACCCGCTCTGACGTGTGAAGACCAAAACCCACATCAAGAACACGATTAACAAGATCAGGCAAAATTCAAGGAGGAATTCAAGACAACTAAGTGGTTTTGTAAGTCAAAGTCAGTCATGCGGCGATGCAAGAAAAAATGCTGTAAGATGGTCTAAAACTTTGTTCATCAAAAATAGCTAAAGAAAATATTTTTCAGCAAAGAAAAGAGTCACAAGAGCAAAGCTGTTCCTTCAACGGCTCTGATAACAAGCAGCTTTCAGCTTCATGGATCGCTGAGTTGTTCTCTATCAATAACACCAAATACTATCATGTTTGGATACAAAATATAAATGATATTTTTTGTTGAATAGCGGATATCTTTTAGAATACAACAACCTTGGTGATGATGGGCTGTGGCAAGATCAACGAGTCATAATATCACCTCTCATCTTCATTGCCGAGGAGGTAAATTTCAAACAACCTACTTATTTTTACACATTGACTGATAAATTCATCTTCTGGCAGGATAGCACCGTACGAAATACTCATGTAACACTTTAAAAAGAGGAAGAAATCACAGACACATCTTAAGAATTTCAAGACTGGTACCAGGTAAAGTTTAAGAGGTTTTGATCAAAGGAACTTGCCTCCCATTTAGCAATATTTGAACTCCATGAACTTTTGAATGTGCTCAATGCTTGACTAGAAGGCCTATACTAAATCCTTTCAGAGTGTTGATGTTCTGAAGTGCAAATGAAAAAATGCTGGGAGGAAATATCAACCGAAACCCTTGTCCTCAGATCAAACAGGGGACTTCGTCGGTTCATCGAAGCAAACGGTTGTCAAATTGAAAATTAGTTACATCATCCTGTAGCATAAATTTTCCTTTTATTTTAATCTAATTATTATGTCTACGGTCTACATTTCATGTTTCTATTCTCTATTTATATATTTTACAATTGAACTTATTTTTCAAATATTCCTTTTTACTGCAAACGACGCTCTGTTCCTTTAAAAATACCCTGTTTTAACCATTCATCAAACCTGCCCAAAACAGATGGTCTCTTATTTTTAATCTTTATTTTCCATACACCTCTCTCGCAATTAAAAGGCTTCAAGTGTTCCTGGTCCGCAATAAAACTGAACTGATTCTCAAAGATTGGTGTCTATTTTCTAACTCTAAATTCTATGAATCGTTCCCTAATATGCCTTAGGTCAAAACTTGATTTGATACTGCGGTAATTACTGCATTCTTGAATGTCAGCTTATCTTTATTAATCAAGGAAAATTCACTTTCTATCCATAAATTTCGTATCCTCTATACGGTCAATTATATCATTGGAGTAATTCAACAAATATGCGCAATTTAAAAATTGGTATTTTGTATTTCCCTGAATCTTTTATGCTTCTAAGGGAATTAAATCTGGGTTCTTTCTTTACTATACCAGAAGTATTTCACCGCTATTTAAGGTCCTTTCTTCTTTCAACATTCTAAAAATTTTGAGGGTTTAATAAATTGTAAGAGTAACATCTTTGTCTATTTATGACCTCTTATTCTTTACTCAGTACCAATTCTTCCGTGTTTAATATAATTTATTTGGGGTAAATTAGTTTTCCACTTTATTACTTTCCTTTACCATTTTTAAAATATATTTCTTTCTCATTTTATCTACAAATTTGAGAAACTCATCTATACATTGATTTTTTCACCTATCATTGTACTTTTTCCTTCCCCTTTCAATTGTTTCCAGACCTAACGAATTCTTTTCAGTTTTGTTCTAGCTCATACTTTCTTTGTTTCTTGTTATTTCTTTTATATTTTTAAACGCATCAATCCAACACTCGGGCCCTTTCTATAAAAGCGGTCATTTTCCTAATGTTTTCCATAGTATTTCGTCTACATTTAGGAAAACAATCGTTCCATGTTCTTTCCAACATTAATCCACTCAAGCCCTCCTAACAGTTCCACTTAAATATTTTTCTTTAAACTGTCTCTAAAAATCTTTTAAAAGTCTTTTAACGGCTGCTATTTATTTGTATTTGTCGTTGTCTTCAGGTTATTTCATTTTGCACCTTTTTAATTTAAAAGGAGGTAAGCCGTGTCGTCACATTCATTTCCAGGGATCGTTAATCTGGCAAAATGTAATTCTTTTCTTTGAAGAAAACCGCCGGCTGAATGCTTAAAAAATAAAAAATATCCTCCAAAAGCGTATTTAAATTTGCGAAAACAAGAGCCGGAGCAAATTCAACAATGTTTTTCACTTAGTTATTCCTCTCTCCAATTAAATTTTTGCTAAAAATCCTAGAAAATAATCTAACTAGAACATTATGGTTGTTAGGGTCTTGTCCACTAAATATCCTCTGCAATCAGTCAATTTTTTCCTGTACCATTTGAACCAACTCTCTCAATTATTTTACATTCTTTTCTTGTTTAAATACTTCGGGTGCATAACCATATGTACATATATACTATGAAATATTATGGTTTCTAGATCCTTTTTCGCACTCTTTACTCTGTCCCTCATATTTACCTATTTTAGCTTATCTCCTCAGTAATTTTCTTCCCCTTTATTTGCCTACTAACTATTTTCCTGAAAAAAGGAATACGCCAAATCTTATTCTTTTAATTAAATCCCCTATTTTAGTACTTTCTAAATTTTTAAACTCTACATTTAATTTTCGTACTCTGATAACAAGCTTTTTTACCCTTGTCTAGTCGATACACAGTAGGCGTCGTTGTGTATTTTTCAAAGAAACAGCGTGTAGGCGCTCTCAACACGTAAACAGCGTATCTTCTGAACCTTTATTTCTTTTTCGGTCAGATTTTTATTGTCGGATGCATTTTCGTGTCACCAATTCTCACCATTTATCCGTGTTTAATTAAGGCAGAGATCAGTACGAAACCGTCTTTCTTTTCCAAGTGGCTAACTTAGATATTACTAATATTTTCTATAAATATATACCGTGATTTGCCAAGTTTCTTTTACACTTAGTTTTTTGATCTTTCGAGAGGTTTACGTGTGTGATAAAGAAGTTCCGTAAAACAAAATTAAAGTTATTCTTCGCCAGCTTTTAAAAAGTCTTTTCCATTCAGTACAGATGGAGCGAGATGGAAGTGAAAAGAATCGAGATCTTTGTCTGCTATTCCGCGCGTGGGCGACAAGTCTGATATGGCCAAGCGGCTCGACGTCGCTCCATAGATTCACGGGGAGGTTTTAAATGAGGAAAACCTCAAAAATCGACCTCCTTCAGGCAGACCTCAAGTTGTCAAATATTGGCTGTGAAAAAGGCTTTCGAAAGTGCTCCGAAACTCAAAATGACCCTGCTCTGGTAGAATCTACATTATCAATCACACATGAGCTTTAGGAACGTCAACCGATTTTTGAATGAGAATAAGCAGTCTGAACTTGAAAACATTCAAAAGCAGGAATGGAGGGACAATTTCTCCCAATTTAAGAGATTAATTAGTTAGAGAAACAGTTTATATCGATCTTTAGGTAAATATATCTCCCGATGTAGTTTGGAATACCAATAGACACATTAAATTGAAATGAATTTTCAATTACAACAAAGATTGAAATTTTGTGTTCGTTTCATCAGCAGAGTATCAAAAGATTTTGGGTGCAATTTCCTCTCCAGTAGCTGTCATCATCTTATATTTCAAAATGCGAAAAGAATCGAAATTACTTTGAATATTATTTTACCGTTTGAATTGATGATGACTTGTAAATGTTTCCTTTTTTGTCAATGGAGAGAGTGCTTACTTATATCTAAAAATCATTTTTGTTCGTTAATATGAAAGTCAATGAATAAATAATAAAATATTACATTTATTTTGGCATTTCGGGCCAATATACATATATGATTAGGAAACAAAACAATATAGGTTTTAGCCTTGTCAAAGTTGGCTTTTACTTCTAAGAACTAATTGTTCCTAGATCATGTATTAAAAGGTGTCAATTATCTTATTCTTCTTTAAAAGCATGTATAGGTACATACGAGGAGAGGTCAATAAGTTTTGCGAATCGGTATGGCAAAACAGAGGAAGGGGGATGGATGTTTGTGGGGGGTGTTAGGACAACTTATGACAAGTCAGGACCTGCAGCCACATGCTCTTGCTTCGTCTATTTAAGAAGCAGTAGCTGATCGCAGATCGTCAGTCACAAATTTTTCAACAATAGAGAAGGTTGAGAACCGCGCAGTGATCGAATTTTTGACCAAGAAAGGCAAGAATGCAAAAGAGATCCATGAACGCATGGTTGCAGTGTACACCGACACCACCCCTTCCTTGCAACCATTGCTCGCTGGAATAGGGAGTTCCGCCATGGTCGTGAGTCTCTTGAAAATGACCCCCGTCCAGGACGCTCGTCAGCCGTGACCCACGAGGGCAATGTGGCCCGTGTGGAGTGGATGATCATCGAAAATCGACGGTTGAAGGTCAAAGAAATCGAGCGAGAACTTGGAATATCACATGGAAGTGTTATCAACATCATCCATGACAGTTTGGCCATGACCAAGGTCTCTGCCTGTTGGATCCCTAGAAACCCCACGCCCCATGATCAACTTCAACGTCGTCAAAGTTTGGAGGAGCTGCTGCTTCTGTACAACCAAGACCCGGAGAGATTCGAGTCACGCATAGTGACAGGTGATGAAACGTGGGCCCATCACTGGGATCCCGAGACCAAGCTCGAAAGCATAGCCTGGAAGCACAGGGACTCTTCAAACCCCATCAAGTTTAGGACCCATCCTCAGCCGGGAAGATCATGGCCTCCATCTTTTGAAGTTCTGAGCAAGTGTTGATGGTAGACTATGCGCCTTGTAGAAGGACGATCACAGGCCAAAATTACGTCAAGGAACTGGCTAGGTTAAAGAAGTGCATCCGTCAGAAGCGGCGCGGCATGTTGACACGCGGTGTCCTGCTCCTCCACGACAATGCCCCTGTCCACAAGGCCAGAGTTTAACAAGCTGCCCTGCGCCAGTGCTGATTCGAGGAGCTTAACCATTCCCCCTACACTCCAGATCTAACCCCTAGCGACTACTTTTTATTTCTCCAGCTCAAGGCTGCACTGCGTGGATGCCGGTTTGAGGACGATGAAGATGTCCAACTCGCCGTCCAGGAGTGGATTGAACAGCAGTCGGGAAATTTCTGGTTGTCGGGAATTCGAAGCCTCAGGGACAAGTGGCACAAGTGCATTGAAGTCGAGGGTAGTTAAATTGAAAAATAATAAAACACTTTTCCTCATATCTCGTTTCCTTATATCCGAATTGCAAAACTTATTGATCGCTCCTCGTATATCGTTTAACATTGTAACGTATTTTAATATTTTCTATCATTAAAATTTTAAAATTTATTTAATTATATCTGCTTTGAAGAAAATCTTATAAAGCTTTTTAAAATTAAAAAATTACATGCCACGAATATACAAAAATAGAGCTACCTCGAATACAAAACATCGACCTATTTGTAATACTGCTACTAATAATGGTGAGAATACCGCCAGAAATACAGAGTAAATTCGAAAGAAATTCAATGCAGAGCCAAAAAAGATGCTTAATTTTTTTAGGTGTTAGACATTTAGTTGAATTTTATAATAACAAAAAGATACTAGAATGAGCAAGAAAATGGGTTGAACTATATCATCCTCAACAAACCAAGAGTACTAAATCCTGAGGGAAGACAGTAAAGTAAGGACGGTTAAGAGAGATGAGTGACCTTGGTAAGCTTCAACCTGATTTTATTTTATTGTTATTAGCTACCGACGAAAGCAGAACTGAAAAAAAAATATTATTGCTAATGAGACTGAAATTCTAAAGTTTAGCGCTCATGCTTTATAATATATCCTTACCATTTCAAAAGAGATATATCTAACAGGAGTAGCTTCATTTCATCTAATCCATCAAATAGCAGTTTTTTATTTGACATATGGATGTGATACATAAATGTTTAATAGGTATGCACAATTGTTTGTATGTTGATGGTAACTCTTTGATGCATAGCTTAATAGGTTAAACATATATAATGCAATGCAGGTAAACAAAAGTTTTGTCTTGTTTCATAGAAACAAACAAAAATTGTTTGGTCAGTAGCAAAATATTTGCCCTAACTCACGGGTGTGACAGACTAACATAAAATTACAGGTTCTTTCTTTGTATAAGAATAGCACCACTGGAACTAATAGTCGGTGATATGTGTTCGCGATCGCTTGTACGCGTAATTAAGAAGAGAAATGTGATAGAGACGTGAAAATATTTTTATTCTCTAGCCATGTAAGCTAACATAATATAGGTATGCGGATAAGAAAAGCCACCACAACCAAGTAAAAGTCATCTGCAACGTGATAGGAAACGAATGACATTTCTTATCGACGAAAGAAGGAAAAGAGCACAGCTTTTCGACATCTTACTTGAGGCCGTAAATTTATATCGACGAGAGACAAGAAAAGAACAGAGAGGAATTTAAATTTAATATTTTATCTTGAGTTTGTATTGAAGTATTTAAGGTACTATCCATTGGATGAGGAAAATTTTTTGCCTATGAGCCAGGGACGTCTTAATTATGTTTTTTCTAGATTGTGTTATGTTACTATGAATACAGGTTATAACGGGTGTTCCAATAACTTGGACCGATTTTAAATGTGAGTTAAGCTTAAGCGTTTAATGATATTTTCTTTTTCTTGCAGATTTAACAACATGAGTCTTTGGCAATTTCAACCATGGAAAGATTAACAATCGACCAATATGTTAAAGTTATCAAAGCCAATTACGAAAATCGACGTTCAAACAGAAACGCATTTCGGGCACTTCGCGATTTTTTTGGTCAACATAATCGACCAATCGAGAATGCAATTGGGAAAATTGTTCCTTAAATTCAAACAAACGGGGCCAGTGGCAGATATGAAAACGCCATTGCGTGCTCCTTTACGCCGTTCAGCTGAAAACGTTGCTGCAGTCCGCGAGAATGTGGCCGAAGATGCAGACACCTCTATGTGTCATCGTGGGCAGGAATTGAACCTCTCCACAACAACGTTACATCGAATTTTGACAAAAGATTTGTCTCCACACGCTTACAAAATTCAATTGACACAAGAACTGAAGACTGCTTGAAGTTGCAGTCTTGACATTATTGCACATGTAAGGAGCAGTTGAATGGTGACGGCCAAGTCACCAATCTAAATCAACACGCTCAAATCGCTTTACCTAACGTACCAGATTTTGTATGTCATTTTGTTTTTTCTAAATATATTAGGTTACGTTATTAAACATCCGGCATAATGCAGGGCTAATAATTGTTTAATGCTTGAGATGTTTTACCCTCTATATAAAAAGGAAAGATAGTAAAAATGGAAGGAAAGCAAGTAATTTGACATATATACAATGGATACAGGGACAGGAGACAAATGTCTCGACATAAAGGTCGAGACACTTAGTGTGGATAATAAGTTGTCAGTTGCTAATATATACAATAAAAACATGCAACCATTTTTTGGTCTTTTGGTTAAAACTATGATAATTATTAAGTATACGACAAATGCCATAGTAAAGACTCTTTTAAAGAGCATTAAAAATTATATTTATTAGAATATATAATCAACCTTATAATGAAAAAAGGAGGTTGTGGTATTGTTAGCGCCGAGTTGGTGTGTACGTACTTAGGTTTGTACGTACTTGAATAACTCCTTGATTACGTTTTATCTAAGAGTGATATATTATTTTGTTATTTAATATTGAAGGATTTCTGGTGCCATGTGCAGCGTTTCTAGGATTGAATTAAATACTTCTAAGCAAAAATATATCTTGTAGTTACAACATAAAAAAGTGAAATTTAAAAAAAACTATACATCTATGAATAAACGAGTCTATTTTAGATTTACTGATTTAAACCAACAAATATAAATTAATGGTTGAACCAAGCTCACTGTAAAGTTGAATGCTAATTGCCACTCAAAAATAATTAAAATTCTTTACTTTAAAAAAACACACACAAGAGTCCGGCTAAAGAATGACATTGGCCTTGGTTTTTATGTAAACGAGAAAACGTTTTTGTGGTTAAGCGCGTGGGTGTGTTCACAGACATCCAGCTGTTTGACTGACGAGGAGACGGGCTTGAAGCAACAGGTGATTTTGGTGAGGGAGACTGGCGTTAAGCACGTTGTCTTAGTCAGATGATTTAAGCAACGAGACCGTGAAGGTATGCTTTTTCCAATCTTCGGGTTAATCTTGAGATGGTTCACACTGATGAGCGATGAGCAAATAAGTGAATCCTTTGACGAATAGGATGAGGGGTTAGGGAGTTCACTTTGGGTATTCCTCAATAGCGAGGACTATCTCTGATTTTTCTTGCAAACCGGGATAGGGGATTTATCTGAAGAGAGATGTAAGAGAGTGATTCCAAATACAAAAAAGCTAATTTTCGGTGTGCCCACCAGGAACTGGCTCAACATTAGCTTCTTCTGAGTTTCTTTCTTTGATTGCTGCGCACTGAAACCGGCCTTCATTGTGTCGATCTCTAACTCGATCTTCCTCTTCTTCTCTAGTCTTCTGCCTATATACTTCACCAACCCACTGGGGGTAGGGGAAGGGGTGGACTTAAGTCTCGCTCCTCTAACGACTCTTCTCCGAGCGTCTTTCACTTACCTCTAAAGGCATCTGCTGGCTTTTGGTCGCAGCTCTTCTAATTTCGTTCCTTCGCATTGCTATGCTCGCTCATACAGAAATCTGCTGATACGTACTTCTCCTGGTTTGAGGAGGCGTCAGGCGGCCCACGGGTCTAGGAAAGAGAGGAGGGGATTAATTAATCAGGTCACACTGCCTAGCTCCATGACGTTGCCGTGATCGAACAGGGTCTCTGTTCTGTTTTTAGTGTGGGATATTGATTTCCCTACAAAGAGCATTAGGACAAATTAACAGTCAAACAAAATTGATGAATTATGTAATTTTGAAACTTCCCGCCACTAAATCATCAAATTTATTACGTCAAAAAGAGCTAAAGATGCTACAGCAAATCCATTCCAACTACAATTGTACGATGAACTTTTGCAATAAAAAATGACCAAAAGAATTTGGCTCTAGTATGCATTTCTGTATAAAAGATTTGAATTGACTCATATGCAACAGATTCCAAAGGATAATTGGGATTACACTAAAAATTCTCTAACTGAAAGTTTATAGGCAAAGATGGATTCAGGAAACCTTGTTTCTTTCTTGACAAGCAAAGTAAAATGAGGAGGGTCTCAATTGCAGCAGATATCGTTGGCAGTTCGGCGTCACTGAGATTTACGAAGAAGGCTGCTATTTTGAGATTATTTTTCAATTGAATTGAAAGACAGTCATCAAAGGTTAAAGTTGCTTAAAGGATAAACAAAAATAGAACTCTCAATCCCAAGGTTCAATGGTACGTCTGTTTGATGAAATAAGGCATTGTCGTTATTAGCATTGAATATACCAACTTATTCATGCATCCCAATTTAAGGTTGTGGTACTGGGCCTCTTTATGTTATGGGTGTATTCATACATAAATCGTTCTATCCTTTTTTACCTATTACTAATTTCAAACCTTGCACGATCTTGTTAATGTAAATGTGAAAGGAAATGTAAATATAGATGTAAGTGTAAATGTAAATGTTAATATATAAAGGGTGTGTAAGGTATTTGAGGACAAATTTATATTTACACAACAAATTACTCTTAGAAACAGATAATAATTTCGTTTCACTGACAAAGTTGTGAAGATAAGAATAAACATATTATTTTGTAATTTTATTGAATAAAGTCTCCTTTAGCTTCGATAACTGCTTCTATGCGATCTCTGAATCACCTACATGGTAGGATCAAGTGGTTCTTGTTTATATTGGACATTACTCTAACTATGGAGACTTTTAGCGATTCTTTAGTATTATGAAAGTGCTCATTAATCTCTTTTTCAACCAAGCTACATACATAGTAGTCTAATGGATTGATGTCAGTGGAGCTAGGAGGCCAAATGTTAGGCGTTATATGATCATCAAAATTTTCCGCCATGCAATCCAACTTTGCTTGAGCCTTGTGTGATGGTGCTGAGCCTTGTTAAAAAACATAAAGTCTTCTTTTGCGTACACTATTACTCCATGGTTTAACCATCTTTGGCCTCTATTTCCTTGCAAACTTTGTACACAAAGGGTCTAGCGAGTTTTAAAAATCCTACTATTTCTGAATTGCTATGTTCAGCCTTTATAGCCACGATAATTGTGTACCTCTTTATTTCTTTTGTAAGCATAGGAACTGCCATTAAAAATTGTGAAATATAGAAAATATAAAGTCAAATAATATGCTGCTATAGTAAAAATAATTTATGTAATCAAATACATAACGCAACCTGTAAAAGCACACACACACACACATACATATATATATATATATATATATATATATATAATGTTCAACAGAAATCCCAAGGCGAGGAAAATGGCTGGTATCATCCTTTTTATTTACCGGCGACGTTTCGACCACAATACGGTCATCTTCTTAGGCCTAAAATATAAATAAACGAAACAAAATATTTTGCACTATTAAGAGAGCACACTGCTAAATTTACATCTAGAACTTTAATAGCTATTATTAGCTTTGAATTGGCAGCCGAATTTTTCATGACTCATTTGGAGGAGAGGGTTTTTTCTGAAGTTCCTGATTCATGTAGGCCAACTTTCTATAGACGTTTTGTAGATGACTCCATAGCTATATTTAAACAACGAGATCAAGCTTTAGAATTTCTTAATTTTTTAAACACCATCCACCCTGGTATTAAATATACAATGGAAACTGAGAGTGATAACACCCTCCCCTTTTTAGATATTTTAATAAGAAAAAAACAAAATAATCTAGAAACATCAGTATATAGGAAACCGACTAATACGAGGTTAGGATTAAACTTTTTTAGTTGTTTAGATTTGAAATACAAAATCTCATCCATTAAGACCCTTCTTCACCGCGCATACAATCTCTGTTCATCCTACATTTTTATAGACAAAGAATTTCAGTACCTTACATCTTTCTTTATGCACAATGGTTTTCGTTCTTTTATTGTAGAAGAGTCAATCCGCACATTTTTAAGTGGATTGTATCAACCAAGCCACCCTGAGATAACAGTGGCAAAAGACAAACATTATTTAATAATG
This sequence comes from Ceratothoa steindachneri, assembly GCA_963969495.1. Taxonomy (NCBI): domain Eukaryota; kingdom Metazoa; phylum Arthropoda; class Malacostraca; order Isopoda; family Cymothoidae; genus Ceratothoa; species Ceratothoa steindachneri. Next base: position 86,420,416 of record OZ018326.1, read on the forward strand.
CCAGAGCTGGGTATTCACAATAAAGTCCTTAGCCGAAAATTACACATATTGCTAAGGAAATACTTCTGTCAAATAAAATTTCAAATTGCCTTTGTCAACAAAATCAATATAAAATCCTTCTTTACGATAAAGGATCCGGTTCCAAAGAGCCTTCGGAGTTCGATTATATACTTATTTAAATGTCCTGGGTGTTCCCAAGGCAAATATATCGGAAGCTCCGTGAGAACTCTGAAGGCAAGATTCTCTTCCCATATGGGTATAAGTAATAGAACCGGTAAGATCCTTGAAACCAAAGAAAATTCAGCGATAAGAGATCACGTAATAAAGTGCAAAAGTGATATCTCCTTAAATAACTTTGAAATTCTGAATTCGCACAAATGCCCTATTACCCTTCGAATCTTAGAAACACTTTATATAAAACAGCTCTCCCCGAATTTAAATAATGATCTCTCGTCGGTTCCCCTCCTTGTTACCTGAATTCGTTTGGATGAGGGTTGCGGGGCGCAGTTTTGGTGCTTTGGGGTCGGCTGGAGCACGTAACACGCTCGTTTGGCAAGGTTTGTGATTTTGTAAAATAGGTTTTGCCAATTTTTTCCTTCAATTATTCGTTTAAAATTTATTTTAAAACAGTTTTATATAATCATTAGATTCATAATTTAAATCTCCCTTACTTTAATAGATTTTAGCAATTATATACTCGCTAACTAATTTAAATATTGAAAATCCTTCCCTAGTTTTTCTATTGTAAATTTGAGCCCCATCTCGAAATATTCTCTTTAACTCTAAAGTTGCAATTCAAAGCTAATAATAGCTATTAAAGTTCTAGATGTAAATTTAGCAGTGTGCTCTCTTAATAGTGCAAAATATTTTGTTTCGTTTATTTATATTTTAGGCCTAAGAAGATGACCGTATTGTGGTCGAAACGTCGCCGGTAAATAAAAAGGATGATACCAGCCATTTTCCTCGCCTTGGGATTTCTGTTGAACATTAAATTTAGGCTTTCTAGAAGCAATCCTCATCGATATATATATATATATATATATATATATATATATATATATATATATATATATATATAAATAAATAAATATATATATATATATATATATATATATATATATATATATATATATATATATAATAAATAAATATATATATATATATATATATATATATATATATATATATATATATATATATATATATATATAAATAAATATATATATATATATATATATATGGAGAGAGAGAGAGATATTCGCTCTCAAGAACCCTGACACACACATTGTTTTTGATCTACTATGAAGGACTTACATGTTAAAAGTAAAATGTATATTTCCATCAGCATAGGCAACTATTTTAGCTAATAAATAATGAGGATCAAGTAAACTTTCAGTATCCCAAGTCAAATCTGAGCTCATCAGAGGTTTTTGAATGAAAACCTGATCTTTCACATTTTAAATTTAAATGTTCAGCTCTGAGAAAATGGCTATTCTGCTAGTTATATGTTACTGCTAGATTGAATTGATAAACCCCGTACATCCTGTAGATGTTTTCATGCATGAAGTAACCAGTTCCTATTTCGTCACTAAGAAAAATATATGCGTTTATATCTCGGATTTTAAGTTATTTTTATCTTAGAAACCGGCAGTAAGATCAAATTAGTTTCCATAATTGCCACAATAGATCTTTAAGGTTATTTTTAAATTGGAAAAATCCGGAAATATGAATAGCATCGTACACCACAAACAAATTGACATTCACTATTCAGCCTTAGTGTTTTTCTTAGCTATTATTTGAAAAGAAAAGCTTTGTCGCAGTTTTGCTTTGAGTAAGAAATTAAATTTTTAGTAGTAATTATATGTGAGCACTTAAGGATTAAGTAGTGTACTCAATCATCATTCTTATCAACTCGCCCCCACGATAGGTCATACAAAGCAGAAAAACACCCCTCTATTTTCTCTCTAAATTAGCCTTTCTTAATTATGGGGTAGTATTTTCATAGCATCTCATTAATTCAGATTTCATCCCTGGGCAGAAAGCATAAAACCTGCTTCCTAACATACTTCTTTCATGCAAGATATCATCCAGACATCAACTCTTCACTATTATCTTTTCAAGTAAATTACCATTCTTTTATTTTTTCTTGCTATATCACCTCATAAGACACATGCTCAGAACTTTGTTAAAGCCTTCTTACCATAAATGACTATGAACCTGTCATTCCTCCCTTCATCTAACATAAGCTCATCAACCACCCCTTTGATATTGTCAATTTACAGGGTTCTTTATTTAGATCTTTTCTTCTCCATCAATACGCTCCCCCCTCTCCCTTTACAAACATTGGTTCCAACATCCCCTGGCCATATTATACAGTCAAATCATTTTCACACAATACAATATCTCGATAGACCTTACTACCATTCCATCATAATCTTCCTTCCTTTTTCAAATCTAATCAATCTAGTTATATCCTAAATACTTAATACATACATCACACTCTCATAAGGAATAGACTACGGAATGTTATCATAAACTAACCCATTCTGAGCTACGAAATGCTCACTTTACAGTTTGGTGTGTTTACTTTTAATCCCTTCTTCACACAGGCCCTGTCAATAGCTTCGATCAACATTTACAAATCGTTCTGTCAGACACTACAACCAGTTTATCAGTATATACCCCATAGATAGAACTAATCTGTTGCCGCTTCGCACGAATATCACACTACATACTTTAGCGAATTTACTTTCTTACTTATCTCTGTACTACATCCCGCTAGATATTGCCACATGCCATTTCTCCCTACCTAACAGCCTCCTTTCATCTGAACGCACGACTTATTTACAACACAAATACTGTTTTCATCCATTATCAGTTTACCTCTTAGTTTTTTTAAAATTATTTTATTATGGTTCATTGTCTACATCTTTATACACTTTTTCTAAATCATTGATTAAGCATAAACTTTGAGCTACACAATGTTCACCCTCTAAAGCCTCCTTAGTTATCCAATATAAATATATTATTTATCCCGCTTCCAATCCCACTAGCAAATTTATCCAATCCCATTGGCTACAATGGTTAAAACGCATTGCATTCTACTGCTTTCATTTGTCTTTCTAAAATTAACTCTTGTACAACGGTATTCAAACAGCTATCTTCACCTTTTTCAGATTGTTCAAATCAAAAAGACCTATAGGATGCATTACTAGCAGTTACTGAACCTACTTCCGCCTCCACCTGATATTTTCAAAGCTAGTCGTATTGCTATTCACTTCATTTTCCATTGCAATATCTCCTAACTAGCAAATGTTATCACGCGATCCACTTTGATTCAGATGTTATATAAAGTTACTCTGCCATTCTTATCCTTCTTTATTTAATTTTTAGTCGTTCTCACTTCCTTTCAGGATAACTTCCTGTTTCCATCTCTTCATCATTTTTCTTTCATTTAAATCATAAATTTTCTGTTTCTATTTCTAGTTAATCATAACTTTCACCTTGATTTTTGCCTCATTTTATGCTTTCAACTTCATTCATTCCTATTCTATTCTGGCCTATTAAGCATTTAAAAGAATTACTCTATTTTGAACTTCCATAAACTCATCGGAACTGCTTCTGATTTCACTTCTACAGTTAACAATTCTCATATACGATTCTTGCTCTCTTTCATTTAAAAGTCTTTACTTTTGACTTTACATTTCTTTCTAACTTCCTCACTTCTTCATATTCATAAATCAATTAATTAATACCTTTACGCCATAATTATCTGAATGACATGCTCATTCTTCCTCCGCTTATAGCTTTAACATTAAATAATTCTTACGTTGTGGTAAAATAACATGTTTGCTAAAGACCTTTCTTTCAGCACATAAAATTTCATGTCTCTTCATCGTCACTCTTTACGCTTGATAAAAAATACTCCTGTTATTATATATCTAATCTTTCCCCAAATTCGTCTATTCCTTTCTCCTACAACATCAACTAATATTAATCCCTAATCGCATTTTCTTATGAAATTTGGCAATGGTATATTATAAAAAGATTTTATGTTTTAAAATTAATATAAAATTACTTATGTATAGATATGAAATTTACATAAAACATTAATTATTAGCTTATCTACTTTCAAGAAGTGATATAAAGTCATTCTAAAATTAAAGCGCCTTATATTAAAATATGCAAGAAGTACCAACGTCTTGCGGCGTAGCTATTAAAAGGTCTGTTATTATTTATGTCGAAGGACGAAGGCGTGTGGCCAAAAATTCTTTAAAGGTACACACTACTGTACGCCAGATAGCCACTATAGGCACTGCGCTCGGGTACAATTGAAGTGGGAAAAAGGTAAAGAGCTTCTACTTAGAGTGCGATATTATAGATTGGCTCTTTAAAAGGGAATACGTTTGCCGGGTTCGTCTCAAAGGTTATTCTAAAAATAAACACCTCTAAAAAAATATACTTTAATACAAATAATAAGAACAAGGGCACATATAAATATGGAAACCTAAATAATAATCAGTACGACAAAAGTATATTATGGCAGGTAAAAATTATTGAAACTAGGTTCGGGAAAATATATAAGTGATCCAATAAGTTGGATTGAATGGAAGTTTAGCAAGTCTATTGGCATTACACCAACTGGAAAATTCTTCTTAGGACGGTTAACAAAGAGGTGGGACTCACGAGGAAAGAACTCATGGTTACCTCTGGAGGATGAACTAGGGATGTGGAAGACCAATAGCTAGGTCTTTGCTGATGGGCTCTCGATGCGAAGGCGTCCATGAGTCTCCGACGGGGGTTGAGATTACTTCGGCTCCAGAGATAAGTAATTACGAAATCGAGATTCGTCTGCGGGACGGCAGGAAGTCTCAACAAATGTAGTGAGACGAGAGAAACCCAGGACAATCTTCCGAGGCGTAAACGGGGTTTCTGTAATCTTCTTCTGATCAGGGCGGATTACACGAAGATAACCTGATGACGAGATCACACGGGCAAGGAGGATCACTTCATGGGAGACAGATACGAGGGTCTGGATGGCAAAAAGCTCGTGGTCTTTCTATCTCCTGAGGATATGCAGACATAACCTTAAATAGGAGCCACAGCCATCGTCGACAGAGGGCTTTGCGCACGATGGCGTCACAAGGGGATATCGGACGAGGCTTAAGCAAACATAGATCTTGATAATTTGGGGCATCGATGAGGCAAACGGGAAATAAGAGAGATTCTCTTGTACCACAAAAGAGGGAAGATAGACACAGCTGCCACTTTGGAACGGGACAGTGTTATCAAACTGGGAGGGAAGACGGTTATAAAGCACCCTAAATTAAACAGAGCTGTGTTGATCTGTAAAACACGTTTTCTATAATGATTAACAAAATATAAATACAAAGATTTAGTTAACAGTAATAACTAAAATAAATTTTCCTAGAAATGTTTAACATTATTAGAGAAATGTGAATGCAAATATATTTCTGCTTTTAAAATTCATACAAAAGTTAGTTCAACAACATTAATACATCGCTGTACAGATAATTTAAAAACATTTCCAAACAATTATAACTTGCAAACTTATAATCGTTTTTTAGGCTGAAATTAATTAAGTTCGAAACTAATTGCTCTAGATCTGATACTTTATCATATGATTTTAATCCGTATTCATCTTCTGCGATGAGATTTACAAAGAAAAAGATAAAACTTAAGGTTTCTAGCACTTTTACATGATTTGCCTAAGTTCTTCCTCAGGTTAATAAAGAGATTAATATGGAAGTTTATGAAGATTATGACACATCTCTCTCTTATCAGGTTACCACACATGATATAGTTGCAAGACCATTCACTCAAATTCAGTTAAATGGCCTGACCAGGGATCTGGGACTTTCAAAGAAGAATGCACAACTTCTTGGCTCACGTCTTCGTAAAAGTAATCTTCTCGCGAATGAAACAACAATTTTTGGGTACAGAAATATAGAACAAGAGTTTCGAAGCTATTTTTTACAACATTTTGCCAGCTTTTAGTAGACTGCGCTAATATTAAAGGACTTGTTGAGGCCCTTGGAATTTCCTCTAACCCATTAGAATGGAGATTTTTCATAGATTCCTCTAGTAGAAGATTAAAAGCTATGTTACTGAATATTGGTAACAAGATAGCTTCCGTTCGTATAGGCCATTCAATCCAACTTACTGAAAGTTATGAAAATATGAAAAAATTGTTGGATGCAATAAATTAATCTACCCACAATTGGAGGATATGCGCTGACATAAAGGTAAGATCATTTAATACTTGGCATTTCTAAGCTCTTTTATATTGATATTTCATTTTTAATTGTTAATACTTGTATACACCTTTTGGTCAACTTACATTTTACAAGAATGCAGATCTGGAAATCATGAGTCATTTTTTAGGTTATATTTTTGGGTTGAAGTGTGTCCCTATAGGTTAATGCATACTTTAGTGTTAATGGGTAACTTATCTCAATTGAGAAGGTATAAAACATAACTCAATAAACTCAAAATAAGATGTAAATATATCCAATTAGTTATAGTACAATTATTTAATGCAAAGGCATACAGGATTTTTCAGTACATATTCCTATTCTTATTGTTTAAAGAAATATTACTTTGAATTTATATTTAGAAATATTACACTTTAAATTTACATATCTTGCTAAACTTTTGTTCAGGTAGTGTCTCTTATACTTGGGATGCAAACACGCCACACGAAGCATCCATGTTTCTTATTTTTATGGGAGAGTCGTGCAGATAGTATGCACTATGAAAAGAAGGTTTGGCCTTTACGAGAAGCTTTCAGATTTGGATCAAACAATGTTATAGCTGAACCTTTAATGCCTCCTCACAAAATACAGCTTCTTCAAAGGTTTTCACAAATCAGTGACGCTAAGCTCCATGCGGGAATATTTGATGGACCTCAGATCAGGAACTCGATGAGAGATCGACAGTTTGAGGCATTAATGATGGACATATAAAAAGATGCCTGGAAATCTTTCAAATCTCTATTTAACAATTTTCTAGGCAATAAACAATGCCCTGGTCAATCAGTTCCTAACAAGTCTCAAACATTTGGTAGCTCGAATGTCTATAAAGATACACTTTTTACAGTCTCATCTGGATTATTTTCCCGACAACTTCGGGGATTACAGTGAAAAACAGGTGGATAGATTGCGACTTGACATAAAAATAATGGAATCCAGGTACTAGGGTAAATGGGACGTAAACATGCTTGCTGACTACTGTTTGTGTCTGAAGTATAATGCACCAGATGAGAGGCACAAACGAAAATCGTGAAGGGCGTCTTTTCTTGGAAATTGGAATTATTTTCTTTATTATTTTGCATTCTTTAATTTTCTGTTTTATTAAAAGGATTATAGATTACATACGTTTATTCCTGTTTCTATGATATAAAAATAAGAATGCATTATTAGATAGAGAAAGGTTTTTGAAAAAAAATTTCAGGAAAAATGAGGTAATCTCAAGGAAAATGGTGTATGGTGTACTGAAAAAATCTCACCTGATTGAATAAAAATACATTAGTTTTTGAATTCAGGAGGTTTCATTGATTAAGAAACCACAAAGAAATCCTGAAAAACATAATCTGTTTTTCAAATGCAGGCCTGTGTTAAATATTTTAATGTCTTTTTTTCTATTACAGCTTGTTTCCTAAGATATAATTTTAGTTCTCTTGAGATTGGCTACTAGAGAATGCAAAGTTTTCCCGATAACTTTATTTGTGTGTAGATATTATATTGCAGCAAACATATATCACATATAATTGTGAAATATGTGACTCCCCATCGGTGACCTAAAATAGCCCTCATCTTCTCACATATTATGTGAAAGCTTTTTATCTACTCTACAAATAAGGATGGTTGAGAAGTGCAAGAAGGGCGTGAAATTTGAAACCCAAACTCCCGAATCTTCAGCCATACTATTATCTTTAGTACATGCTCCCCATTATAATAACTTACCAGTATAATCCAGCAGAAAATGTAAGTAAGGAAACTTTTATGTACTTTTATGTAGAATGTAATATTACTTTTATTCATCGCTTAGGTTTCTAAATACGGAATTTTCATCAGAAGAGACAGTAATAGAATAGAAATATAAATCGAATAGAAATGTATGAAATAGAAATGGAATAGAAATGGATGAAACTTACCTCCAACGAATGAGTGAGCATCTCTACTTTCCAAATCAAGGTGAAATAGCTTAATTGACCAGGAACTTCGTTCTCACTAGATCAAGAGTTGAACTTTTAACAGCCTTGCTGAAGAATGGAATTTAATCTAAGTACCCGAAAGGATATAATGAGTTTGAAATTTAGTTTGATGTTTTTGCAGATGTGTTTCTGCAAATATGTGAATGGTTTGATTACTGCCATTGGATTTAACCATGATCATTGTGATTAACGACTGTTTGTAGGGAGTTCAATGCGAAGTCTCAAACCACTGTCACTACACAATGTAAATCAATATCCATCTTAGCAACTTGCCTACTCTTTACTGAAGAAAGAAGACTACAATTATGTAAAGTGCTTCTTCACAAATTTAACTATGTTGAATTTAAGTAGGATGTTTGTAGATCCTCAAGCTGTTTGCCTTGGTACATAGCTTGCAAGGTTAATATAAAAATTATTCCTATTTCATTTTCTTTAGGAATAGCAGAGCTGATGATCATAATTATCGGAAGTTTCAGTGCCCCTCACGACATGGATTACCACCATAAAAGATAAATATTCTAATCCAGCTTCATGAGGAGCCTGCCTAGGTTGTATTATTCCATTTTATATAAAATAAGGATTGCTAAAAAAATTTGTAAGAGCCATGGATGTTTCTTCGAGATAAGCTGTTTTGAGAAAACCATCTCATTCTTCAGAGGTTTTCTTAGGCTAAGATCAAGGGTGAAATATTTGTTGGACCACAAGTAAATGCAATTTTATAGTTTGAGAAAATTGAAAAAACGATGACGAAAGCCGAAGAAGAATCATGGTGTGCATTTATTGACATAGTTCATGAATTTTTAGAAAACCATAAAGACCCAAACCACCAAAAACTGGTAGCAAAGCTTATTCAGACCGCAAAAAAATTGGGGAGGTGGTATACTTTGAAGGTGCAGTGCTTGCATTTACATCTATCTAGTTTCTTTAGTGAAAACTTGGCTGATCTCAGCGAGGTGCATGGTGAGTTATTCCATTAGAACATCGCAACAATGGAGGGAAGATAAAAATAGAGATGGAGTTCTGCCCTGATGTGATGCTAGATATGGTTTCTAGTCAGAGAAATTAAAACCATTCAAACTAGAAAAGTATAATCTTCAAAGAACTTCTAATGTAAATATATTTTTTATTTTTTGCTTTTAGTTTATTTACAGTTACTAGTAACGTTTAATTACCGAAAATAAATATATTATAGCCTCAATATCCTTACAAAATCGGAATCAACTGAGCTAAACTTACTTCTTAATAAAGCCCGAATGTAAAACTAAGATAAACTATAATTAGTGACGCTATGCCAAATATGAGGTAATATTTGAATAAAAAATGAAAAACATATAAACAGATTATTGGTAGATGAATTTTTTTTACCCTCTACAAATTAATTAAGGTACATACCTAAATTTATATTCTTTTGTTATATCTATTAAATTTAAATAAGGTGAGAAATATATCATATCCCATTAATAATGAAAATAGATTGCCAAAACTTTATTTTACAAAAGAATTTACTAGTCTTTTTATATAACTCATCTAAGGTCATGTCTGGTATTTACCTCGCCACTAGTAAATGTAATCCACTATTCTCTGTTTCGTGATCGGGTTGATGGCAACTAAACTGAGGCTCTCTAGTTATATTCCTAACTAGGGGAAGGTTAATTGTTACCCATCTAGGATAAACACAATACCTGCCGTGTAGGCTATGCACAGCATGTTGACATGTCCATACATAACTTTGGAGCCAGCGGATGATCCACTTTATCGGTGAATGATGGCTTTTTTAGGAGTGGCCCTTGCAGTAATTCCATAGGTACATATCTACACTTCATTTAATGTACCACTTCTCCTTTTTCGGATCTATTTGGGTCCATAGCTCATTACTTTTCACCTTTCTTTTCTCTTTACATCCAGCTCAAAATCGGAATTCCATGTTGTATAGGCAGGACAATGGATCAAGGATAACGAGAGTTTTATTTTCATTTGCACTTGTTAATTTCACTTTCACCTTTTGTATTTGTCGTCTTGAATGCAGACTCTAGTAATTTTATCGCTTGGAAAATAACTGCTCTCTTCGGTGGAACATTTTTTCCTGCAGTTCTATTTGTTTCGTATGGTATTTAGTCATTCATATAAATTCTCTTTAGACACCCGTAATAATCTATCAACTTCTGGTGTAAATTTTGTTATGTTATATTTTATTTGACATTGTACCACTTTTAAAATTTTGTTTATGCTTTCAATTTTATATTTTCTAGTTTGATATTTATCGGAGATATTTACCTAAATCCCAGCCCTCGAGACGAACTTTAAGTCCTTCTACATGTATCATGATACTAGAGCTTAAGGAAAATTTGCCCGATGTCTCAGAATCATCTACAAAATTTGATATAATCTTTAGTTCTGAGAAACAAGGTTTAAACTTCAAGCACTTGTTTGAGCATCTTAATTTCAAGTAACCCTTTCTTTTAAAGCGTAACTCAATCCCTAGAGCTCATGTAATTTGTGTAATCTTGGACTCGTCTTGTAGTGACTAACGACTTTCCAAATTTGAATATAATATCAAGACTACGTTCCCCATAAAAAATTACCCAATTTCGCGTAAGTGATTTTTGAAATCGCAGCATATAGGACTGATGTTAAACTTGACCTTGATCACAAATTATGATGTGATACTTATCAGGATGATTGTCCAGTCGAGGCTGTAAGTAGGCTTCTTTCTTCCATTGATGAAAGAAGATTACCTAGTAAAATGATAAAAGGCCTTCAAAAACAAGGATAGCTTTAATAAGGATTGTAGACAAACCCAAAGTGAAAAGCAGGTTGATTAGTCTGGGTTGTCTAGTTACTCTTACCTTGAGCATTGTGAATTCTAGGTTATTAGAACATACTTTGCTACCCAAAGTGCTGGTAATACTCACCTTATAAGTATCCAAACTAGCACTTCACATCCACGTTCTTGGTGGGGTTCAATTGAATATTCCCTCATTTTTTGTACGGGAGAGCTTATTTCCCTTTTCATGGACATATGGTTTTAAATGTAATAACACTAAAGGCAAAGACTCTTTTTATAATAAAGCTGTAATGAACTATTAGCCTTGTCTACGTGTTGTTTTTCTGATACTAAACTTAGGTTGCTTGCATTTAATTCTTGTAAAATTGTCACACTCCTGAATGACAAAGCTATGTTTGTCAGTTGTGATCCTTTTGAATTCTTTCCTCTTTTGTAAAATAAAATTGAAACTATTTTAGCTATCAAATTGGTAGCTAAATTAGCACTCCAATTCTTAAAGGGTTTTGCAAGTTCTATTCGCCTTGATGATTACAGACCCAGCTCTATAAACCCTGTTTAATACAATAGCTTTGATTGTTTCTGACCAAGAATTCCCATGTTTTTGTTAGATAATAATAATTTGTTAACACTTAATCGATTTCGTTTCAAAAAAGGTGGGATTAACTCTCATGCCCTTCTCTTTTTTCCAGAGAACATTTAAGTGTCTCTTGATGCTGGTTATGAGTTAACACTCGGCTCTCTTAAATCCAGTTCATCCTTTGATAGAGTTAACTATAAGACAGTCATGCAAAATTTAGATATTTTGGTATTGGTAGCCCCTTCCTTGAGGTAATGACCGAGTTATTGACTAGCAGAAAAGAGCTCGTGTTAGTTAGTTTTTTTCTGGTTCGTTTAGTGCAGATTATTTGGTGTTTCCTAAGGCAGTGTCATCAGACCCATGCTTTTTATTATTTATTTCTCCGCCATTTGTCATGAGATCTAGTCTGAGATGATTGGCTATAGAGATGCTACCTCTTTGTATGCAATTATTACTTCACTAAGTAGACAGAAGATTGATGATGTTTTCGGCCATGGTCATTTGAGGATCTTTTTCTGGTGTGATCGTTGGGTAATGTAGTTTAATCCATGCAAATATTATAGTATACATATTAGACGATCAATTAAGTTATACTCTTCTTCCCCTGATGTGGTTAATTATCAATGATATTACTATTACAAATTGATCCTCACTTAGGTTAGTTGGCTTCACTCTTGATTCGATTGTTACTTTTGAATACCATTTGCGATCGGTTGCATCCTCTATTTCTCAAGTAAATGGTTGTCTGTGAAAATATCTCAAAATATATATTCTAATGCTAATGTCGTTAGATATTACTTTATTTTTATTTATACTGCCTATTTTGACTATTGCAACAGTCTGGTTATCTGCATCATAGTCCAACCTGAACCATTAAATAGAGCTTTCTGGTAGAATAATGGTTTCTTTTAGATATTGAGATATTTTTTTTATATTAGGAGCGCATCTGGTGACTGCCTCCTTGAGCAAAGTTTGCGGTAGTCACCGCAACCTACTACTAGACTATATTAAAAATAAATAACAACGATACAAATGGATGAAGGCTAAAAAACAACAACAAAGAAAGAAAATAAAGTAAAAATGCAACAAGAAGGAAGCATACTCCGGCGTGGAGGTAGGCTTGCAGCCTCCCCAGCGCAGAAACATGTGACCTACAGAAAACAATCATATAAAGTGGAGAATCCAACGTCCTACAAAAAGTCATATAGTCGAGCATCTGTGTTCACGAACCAGTTCCGAGTACACGGGGACAAGCGGGAGCAAACCCTGCTCGTCCCGGTACTGGGCCAGGTAACGTGCGCAAAGATCACCCAGATTAGAACATTCAGCAAGAGTGTGGCGAACAGTCTGGGAGACAACGCAGTTTTCACAATAAGGCGTAGACGAATGCTCCATTAAATGGCGGGCCGTCCAACGAGTGTGTCCAATTCGGAGACGACAGAAAGAACCTGAAGCCGTCGCGGCATTGAGTGAGTAGGTCCATGGGAACAATCGCGTTACAATGGCACGCAACTTTACTTTCACCTCCTACTCCTGCCATGTAATTGGCGCAAGGATGAACTAAACGCTGGTCTGGTGGCCTAGGCCTCGCGGCCTCTTTGGTATCCTCATCGGCGCGTTAATTCTCCACAATTCTTACATGTCCATGAATCCAGCAAAAGATAATCTTGAGATCCGCTCATCCCGCCAAAACCGTGAACCAGGAGATGCAGAGATTACAATGCCCTGAGAGTATTCAGAGTGGTTTGTGAGTCGCTATAAATCACAATCCGTTCTCCTAACCTGGCCCCTCGCCTTATCTTCTCTACCAGGTGGTGTATTGCAACCAACTCAGCGGTGAAGTTAGACGCAGTGCCTGGCAGAGCCCAGCTGACTTCAAACAGAGGGGATACGCCTTGGAAACCGATTCTACTCTTGGGACTTAGAGCCATCCGTATACACTGGCACGGTTCCAGCCTAACAGGAAGTGTGGTCCAGAAAAGGCCGAACGTAATACATCTGGTGCTGTAGAAGCTTTGGGAGCAGAAGCGTGGTGACAAATTTTCAAAAGTGTTGCTCCCAGGATGGCGTCTTGTGTATAAACAGGGATGACACCAGCTCGAAAGCTATACTAAGCTTTCGAAGGGTTTAGGGCATGATTGTCGTCTCTTGGCGCTATATGCACCGTCGAGATCAGTTGCATATTCAGCGAGAGCTGTTGGCGACTGAGGGAGGTGCCGGGCTGCGCTTACACGTGACTAATGCACCATGCCCTGCGCAGAGCGAGTGGCATTTCCCCACCATATCATCGACAAGTAGGCTCTCAATGGAGGACGAGCATAAGGCACCGGTCGTCAGGCGAAGGCCGGTGTAGCAGAGCGATTCCACCATCTGTAATACACACTCAGCTGCGGATGCTTAAAACTCACATCCGTAGTCGAGCTTAGAACGCGCAAAGGATGAAGAAAAAGTAAGACCGTAGCCCCGTATTAGCGGCCACAGTGTCTGAAAGTCTCGGAAGAAAGAATATACATGGCGCCAGTAAGACACACTAGGGCTGCAAATATGAGTCTGCCAGGTGAGACTTCGGTAAAATACAAGACTAAAGAAACGGGGCGATTCTCCCACTTTCAGGCTAACCCAATTTACAAACAAGTCTGAGTCAGGGTGGATTCATGGATAGTGGCAGAAGTGCACTACCTTAGTATTGGCAAAGAAAAACTGAAATTTGTGCACTTAGGCATATAAAGAGACGCGGTTCAATGTCTGTTCGAGTCGACGCTGCAGAGTTGGCATTTGGGCCGTGACAAAAGAGATCGAAAATTCGTCCACGAAGAACGTAGCGTGAACATCTTTCGGCAGCACCGAGGTCATGCTTTTGATGCTCAGGGCAAAAAGTGTGACACTGAGAATACTTCGTTGTGAGAGCCCCTCTTCCTGGTTCATTTAGCAGGAGAACACTTCTCCCCATACACGAAATCGACAAGCAAGTAAAAATTCAGATATAAAGATTGGGAGGCGTCCCCTCGCCTCCATCGTGTGAAGAGTCTCCATGATACCATATCACCATGCAGTATAATACGGATTTTCCAGATTGAAACACCGTGGCGTAGAGCTTTTTACGAAGGAAAGCCGTGCAGATGTCGTTTGCCAGTTGGAGCAGAGTATCCGAAGTGGAATTCAACATTGTGTAAGACTCATGGATTAGATTTAACATTCATACCTTACCCTCTTTTGCCACTGTATACTGCCCCAAAATATCGTCTTTCTTTCCTTTGACAGAGATATTGAGGATGGTATAAAATTCCAAGAGATAGATTGATATAATTCATCATGAAATTTGTTCCTTTCGTTCGGTTTAAAAATTGTGGTGAAAGATTTAGTTATGTTATAGACATTTATGAAAAAAATATGTACTTAATTCAAGATGTGGGCTTTTATCTGAGCGCAATTTATCTCTACTGGCTTACTTTTAGGTTTGCTTATCTTTGCAAGATTAGTAAACAGAATAAAGTACTTTATTTTTAGTTGTGGATCGTAGGATGGTAGTGAAAGAATATTATAAAGAAGAGAAAATGTTTATGTCAAGAATGAGAAAAAACAGAATGGAGTTGTGATTGGCGATGACGTGTCTAAAGAGTATCTATCTACCTCTACTTGGCATGAGACTCCTTACATCTAATTTGTCAGGGTCATCTCAGGACAAGCCAAAATTAAGCTTGAGATCTTAATACCAACCCAATTTGGCAAGGTTCTTTGGATCAACCTTAATAGAAAGGAACACGTTTATTTAATTATCAAGAAGTGATTCTCTCATAACTTTGTCATAGTTGGCTTAATCTTGCTCAAAGTGGGATATTAGACAAATACTTAACAAAATTAAGAACCAGTTCAGAATAATACTCTGCAAGATCTCTTTCTAATTTGTTAAAATGAGTTAAGTATCTTACATGAGCAAACGTTCTCGCATTTTTCCTTCTAATAATTTCAGAAAACGAGTGTTTTACTTTCTAAATCTTTCAAACAGATAGTGCATATGAGGTTTCTCATTTATTACCTCGTCTCGTGGAAATCAAAGTAAGAAGAAGTGCAAATATAATATTTTTTACTTAACGACCTAGAGGAGAAATAGTTCCACAATAGGAAGTTTAGAGATGTGACTTACGTGTTTGGAGTTGATAGGATCGTTTAGGTTTTATTCACCTTCTCCGACATTTTCTTTATAATTCACTACTAATGCAGTTTCTTATGCTGATTCTAAATTTTTATTATATATTTTCTGGGCACAAATTATTTTTAAAGTTAGGATAAGTTTGAGGCACATTCTTTGACTTTAGGGGAGGTAATTTCACCAATAATGCAGTAATTTCGCTGATATTAGATAAATATTTATTTTTCTTGTGGCGAAATTATTGTTTTTATTGATAGTTCAGGTTAGATAAGTATTGACTTAAAATAAATACAATTATACTAGTTGTTTGTTAATTATTTAAATAATCTTTTCAGAATTACGATAAAGAGTGATACAGTGTGGAGTCTCGAAAAGTTGTGGTTTTATTTGAATGGAGAAAGATGCGTGTCATCTTTTTCCTTAAATACAAAATCATACCACAATCTAAAAATACAAGATCATGCCAGAATCTAAGAATACAAAATCATAACACAATCTAAAAATGAAAGATCATACCAGAATCTAAGAATACAAAATCATAACACAATCTAAGAGTGTATTCTCCTAGAAAACATAACGAGGGTACAGTTTTTCTACTCCAGAGTGTATTTAATGAGGTCTGCGGAGAAACTCTGGTGGTATTTCTCTATGCAATTCAATCACGAAAACGTCAATCTTTTTGAGAAGAATTTATTAACAGTTGTTCTTCTTCCGATTTTACATGTATAAGTGACATGTAGACGACCTACAACAATGCATATTACAGATATCTATGGGTACACCTTCAATCATAATACTTTCAATCGTGGTGTCGAGTTCGTTTTAGAAGAACGATATCACTTCCAGAAATTCTGAAAGTACCTGGAATTGCCTAAAACATCCAAAAAAACGCCATTGTGGGGCACAGCGTTACATGTAAGATTTTTATTTGTTTCTATTCGTATAGCGTAGAAAATACATAATTCAAAGTAAGTGATCCTAAAATATACTAACTTTAGAAGAAAAAATAACTTAAATAAGAAATTTACACTCGGATTAAGCCAAAGACCCATTTAATAATGATGAAATTTACAAAAAGATCAGAAGTGCACCAAATTAGAACTTCAACCAACTGCCTTTATTTTCCGTCTTTTTCCTGACCATTCTTCCACTATTTTTCAAGGGCACAACTTTGTCTCTCTTACACACAAATAAATTTGTTTTTAACTATAATATAACGTTGACGATAAAATTTTACCCTCTTCACTTTGGTCTTTAATATCCTGTTAGTAAGAGCATTAACTAGGAAATATGAATAGTGAGATAAACAAAAAAGTATGCAAAGCGTAAATATTTTTTTAATGGTAGATTCAAACTGACATCACCGACAAAAATTTTAAAAAGACAGGAAAAAAGTGTATCTCTGAGAGAAGATAGATTGATTGAGATGCATCACTGTCCAAGAACTAAATTGCCTATGTTATCTTCTTTCGAGAAAATGTCTAAGGTAGCATTTTGGGACTGCTTGAACTTTAGGTTCATACCTCTGGTATGAATAAACCGCTTGGGCCTTAATGGAGAAAGGAAATTAGTTTTAGCGAATAAATGCCATGGCTGGCCAATGGCATTGGCGGATGATGATGGTAATAAAATTTCTAATGAATAGATTTCAAGCCCTGTCTTAAAATAAATCACGAAAATAAGTAACTGAAAAATTATCTGTCTTCCAGCAAATAAGGTAGTATAACCCTACCGAAACAGATTATATCTTAAACATATTTAATAATATATCCCTGTCGTGTAATTTTCACTAATTATAAAGAAAAAACTGATCGCCTCCCCCCTTATTAGAAAAACACTTGTATTGTCTCTCACTGGATAAAAAATTCCACTTTGATATTCAAAAGTCCTGTTGAATCGATCTTTTTTGCCGTTGAGGATGATCACCTCAGTCGATGAGCGTCGATGGATAATGAGCCTTTAAATTGTGTGAAGATAGGGTAAT
Organism: Ceratothoa steindachneri; assembly: GCA_963969495.1. Lineage (NCBI taxonomy): Eukaryota > Metazoa > Arthropoda > Malacostraca > Isopoda > Cymothoidae > Ceratothoa > Ceratothoa steindachneri. The sequence goes on from OZ018326.1 coordinate 86,438,148, forward strand.
GCGTTGAGTAGGCTATATTGCTTTACCTGATATCTTAATGGTAAAGCATCTGACGTCCAATAAGGTAATCGAGATTCGATTCTGAGCCAGGATAATTCAGTTTTCTCCATTTCGTTTTTTTCTGTCATCTCAGTATGGATTGCTTTCATTGTGTTCTCATTTTCTCTCCTTCATTTCTGTTTGTCTACAAATATCCCTTTCTCTTGCCTTAATAAACTCATTTCTCTTGTCTCATTTGCTGATTCTCTTATACTATATATATATATATATATATATATATATATATATATATATATATATATATATATATATATATATATATATATATATATATATATATATATATATATATATATATATATATATATATATATATATATATATATATATATCCTATTATCTTGAATGAAGAGGAGGAGCCGTACTACTTCTTATACTTCATTCGGCCCGTGCCCTGAATGGGTTTATTGCCTCAGAGTGCTTAGAGGTTGGCTACAGAGGGATTGGAATAAACTTTGCCAGCAAGCGACCCAAAGGAAGTAGATACACAATAATATGAAAATAAAGTTTTAACGAACACTAAACAAGATATATATATATATATATATATATATATATATATATATATATATATATATATATATATATATATATATATACAAATAAGGTGCTTTGATAGATAAATTAATAAGTGAATCTCGAATATCTCACTTGGCTTGTAGGGAAGGGTTATCTTGGAACGTGATGTTCGGGTGGCGCTGGTGAGTGAAGGTGGTGAGATAAGGGGTGGAGACGAGAGGTAGATTCTCTAGGGGCCGAATTGATCTCACAATTCCGTCACGATTCTGCTGGAAGAAAGCGGTGAGGGGAGCTTCTTGTTATAGAGGGCCCTACGCTCGTGCAGTCCGAGGAATCTTGGGTGCATCTGTGAGGGGAGACGAAGTGACCTATCGATGCGTAGGGTCACGGAGAAAAGCCGGAATGTAGTTTTCTCGTTTAGGGAACTAGAGTGAGGCCGTTTGTTGCTTCGGCTCTGAAAACGTGAGTACGAGCCTGAGTACGCACTGACTTGCAGACCAACGGGGTAAGGAGCCTCCCTAACTGGGACTGATCTCCTCTCTAAAGACTTGTTGCTTCGACTATTTACCACTACACCGAGATAGATGGCAATTTATGCCCCTCCAGACACTGTGCAAGCTCTACTACCGAGGGTTAAAAGAATTCATCTTCTATACTCGAAACTCGGCAGACGTTCACATGGCTCTGGAAGGAGATTAGATATCTCCTTCATTTCGTCCCTTACAAACTTCCGTGAACCACCGGAAGCCAAGATGGGCTCCCATCTATCGATAACCAGTCGAGGAATGAACGCGGTAGTCAGATAAAATGGTCGGCGAGTTCTTTCGGCGGGAGCCCATTAGAAATCGAACCGAAAGGAGAAGGTTTGATAACCAGCCGCATGGAATGGAGGTGGGAAAATGTGGGTGCATTATGCTATTCTTCTACATACAAAGGGTGTTCCATTAAGGCGGATCGAAGTTAGCAGTAAATAAAACAGTGTTATTGGTGAAAATTTATTGATTTCACTATTAGATCATGTCATTTGAGTCATGGCAATTATGGTTGAAAAATAATATCACCTAAATGTCCACCAAGGCTTCGGCGGCACACATTCACTCGATGGTCAAACTTTTGATGACGTCTCTGCATAGTTGCTTCTCGAGCTCACCAATATGCCTTATTATCTCATCCTTCAGCTGTTGAATTGTTGTTGGTTTGTTAGCATAGACCTTACTTTTGAGATGACCCTAAAGGAAGAAATCTAAAGGCGTTAAGTCACACAATCGTAGTGGCTAATTGAACTCGCTGTTTCGAGAGATGATGCAACCTGGGAACATGTCATTTAATAAAGCCATTGTTGCATTGGCTGTGTGGCATGTAGCGCCGTCCTGTTGAAACCACAAATCTTCGATATCCATAGAATTCAATTCAGGCCATAAAAATTTAGTTATCATTCAATAAAGCCATTGCTGCCTTGGCTGTGTGGCATTTAGCTGCGTCCTGTTAAAACCACAAATCTTCGATATCCATAAAATTCAATTCAGGCTATAAAAAGTTAGTTATCATGGCACGGTATCGCTCGCCTGTCACTGTAACAGAATTCCCAAAAATCATTTTCGAAAAATACGGCCCAATGATTCCACTAGCAAAAAATGCACACCAAACAGTGACCTTTTGTGGATGCAGTGGCTTTTTTAACAATCTTCCTGGGATTTTCATCAGCCCAAATGCGACAATTCTGCTCATTAACGAATCCACCAAGATGAAAATGGGCTTCATCACTAAAGAGGATTTTTTTGCGAAAAATTATCAACCGCTTGTCTTTGCTCGTGCACCCAATTGACGAAGGTACGACGCCTCAAATGGTCAGCAGTCTTGAGTTCTTGTGTCAATTGAATTTTGTGAGCGTGTATAGACAAATCCTTTGTTAAAATTCGATGTAACATTAGTGTGGAGAGGTTCAATTCGTGCGCGTGATGACGAATAGAGGAGTCTGGATCTTCGGTCACATTCTCGTGCACTGCAGCAATGTTTTCAGCTGAACGGCGTAAACGAGCACGCAATGGCGTTTTCATATCTGCCACCGACCACGTTTGTTTGAATTTACGAACAATTTTCCCAATTGCACTCTCGGCTGGTTGATTATGTTGACCAAAAATATCGCAAAGTGCCCGAAATGCGTTTATGTTTGAACGTCGATTTTCGTAATAGGCTTCGATAACTTTAACACGTTGGTCGATTGTTAATCTGTTCAGAGATGAAATTTACAAAGACTGAAGTTGTTAAATCTGAAAGAAAAACAAAAAAAACATTATACGCTTAAAGTTAACTGGTATTTAAAATCGGTCCAAGTTATTGAAACACCCGTTATATACATAGTACTTTATCATTTTATCTCAATCTTATTATAAATTATTATTAGTTAACAAATATTATCTAAACCAAATTCAATCCTAATGAATGAACCCCGCCAAAAGATAATTCCTAAATACTAACACCTAAAAGAGCTCTTGCTACCCAAGTGTTACGTCGTTGGTCTGCCAACGTCACCGTACTGGGGTCGATCTCAACAAGAGCAGACACAAACGTCAGCGCACGGAGAGAGATCTGTCTACCAATTGGAGGAGACGCTGTGCTCAGCTCTGTTCTGGAGTGGGTAGATATTACACTCTCACCTCACGCATAACCAATCACAACACTGCTTTCTTTCCTCTCCCGTCTTTACAGCACACGACACACTCACTCTGTTCCAGGGAATCCTGCCGATGGGTATGTATATCCACATATCTCTGACGCGGAACAGGTTTCTCTGCCCTGCGGTGATGAAGGTTCCATCTGAACGCTGTTTGGTGTCAAAACCTAATACTTCTTGGTACGTCTTCCTAAAGGAGGACCGGCCCCTGGTTGCCTCGGGCTCACCAGCAGTTCTCATCTTGACCTTCATATCTATTTCATTATTCGGTTGGGATCTGCCTGGCGAACCATTACTACTACTACCACAACTGACCCTCCAAAAGCTTAATTCTAGATATTGACCCTAACATAGACTGAGTTTCGTTGTCTAGGAGAGACTCCCAACGTTTTTCCTCTTCACCAATTTGCTGGTTATTAAATATCCCATTCACACTGCCTAAGTATAATATGCCTAAAGGATCCTAAAAGGTAGCTATTATTAATAAATGACAGCTAAATATATACTTAGCCTGTGGAATGGTGATTAATCTTGATATTAGGGCGAAATAATGGCTTATTTATCAATTAATATTTACGAAACTTAAATCAAAATAGCTAAGTTATTATCATACGGCTTTGCACGCCGTATGAACCAAAACTTGATAACTTGCGGAATCTTTAGTAGATATTTAACGGGATCTGTATTTACGTCTTGACACTGAGTCGTAGTAGCAGAGAAGAAAAAAATTGCTTCTCGGTACACCAGGATCTGTGCTAGGTGGCAACTTGAAACAATACACTTTCGCAAAACGCAACGACGACCACTTATTAAAAGTTAATTAACCCAAGTCATTATTACTGCTACTCCCAACTTACTTTAATATAACAAGGAAACTAAATTAAAATCAATGTGTATGTACAATTTTCATTTTCGTTTCCGGGAGTAAAAAAATATTTACGACACCTGTCTAAATTTCAGATCAAAATTCAAATATCTTCGCGCCCGCTCTTTGAAAATTTGTTGATTTCCAAGGGAAAGTTTCCCAGGAGGCCTATTATACCACTTTGCTTTCATTTATCAACATCATTATCCAGATTAGAACTTGATCTAGTTTTTTTATCAAATTTACATCTTACTCTTTATAAGAGATATTAGTGATGTTTTGTTTTATGTGCGACCTTCTCTTTGTAATTCGATACAACTTTCAGCAAATACGGTTTCTGTTGTTCATCATTAGTGAGAATTTTGTTGTAATCTTCTCTCAGTTTTACTTCCCTGGAAAAATATTCTATTGGATTGAGTTCCGTTGATATATTATACTTTTTCTTCACAAAGTCACAGAATTGATATTGCTCTGCGAATTTCATTTTGAAATGAAATCCTTTAGTTCCCTTCTCAATTCTGACTTCAACGAAATTTTTTATTATTTTTTTACGATCATTAATCGATGGAATGTAGAAGAACTGTTCTCTTCTTAAGGCCAATCTTCCCCTGGTTTGTCCGAAAAAGAAGATTATAAACTCATAATCTTAAAGAAGAACATTGTATTAGTAGTAAAAAAATCTTGAATTTTCTTCTTTTTCGCAGTTTTAATATCTACTTGTGCTTTCTTTGGTGGATCTGTGTCTGATAGTGCTGTAACTCTTCTTACAAATACAACAAATGATTCTTCAATATTTTCAAAACTCTGCTAGCTAGTTCTTCATTTATACTTGTGTAATTCTCAAGGCTCAGTAGGCACAAATCATTACGTGGAACACTTGAAGCACTAGGAGCAAAGAACCAATGTTTGAGATAAATTGAAGCAGAAAACCAACAAACTTCCCTCAGACCTTTTTGTTGTTTTGCTGTTATTTTGAATTGCTTTTTGAATATAGAAATTTCTCGAATATATCAGTTTCGCCATCCAACGTGCTCTGTGGTAAGCTTCTGGTTTCCTGTAATTTATTCCAGTGGATGAACTGCCGCCTAGCAAGATTATTGTTAGTTCTAAAAGCTCTTTATAATCATCAGGAGGTTGCTGTTCATTCAGTTGTTTGAATGCAAAAGCAATCATTTCTTCCTTTTGTTGCCGAGGAAAGTTTTCTAGTAAATCAAATGATATCAACTCCATGTGTTTCATTTTGATTTAAATCGTTTGAAAACCTGAATGTTAAGACCTGAAGATGATGGTAATGTAGGGGCCACCTGCTGCTTCTAAGAAGATTTCAAAAATATGGTGTCGCCAAGAAAGCCATAGCAAATCATTTTCCATATTTTGTTCGATTAAGACAAAAGTTACATTTTTACGCCCTGTGTTTGATGCTGTTGTAACAAAGCACATTCCTTTTACCTTCTCTGTTAAATTCCAATCACAAATTTCTGTATGTACAGCAGTTGCAGTGAATTTGTCCGTTCCATGATCGATCTTTGTTCCTCCAAGCAGTTGTGTTGCTTCACTAGATATTAGATCTGGAAGACGATCATATACTTCATCCACAGTAATGTCTTCTAAATGCTTGCCATCCTAATGTACAATCATGGTTTGTCAGTCTCAGAGCTTCTAGTGATATTTTCATTTATCTTCTTTCTTCCATACTGTCTTACTCTACGAAGGGTGGAGTAGCTTACACTGTAATCTTCAGGAGTTTTCCCCACATTTGATATAGCTGGAATAAAAATTAGAGAAGCAGATCGGTCACTGACTTTAGACACATCTAATGCAGATAGTAGATTTTTATTAATAATTTTTTCTTCTTTTTTGGTGGTTAAAGATGTTGATGGATAGTTTAGATTAATCGCTTCTGCGCTTGATATTGCCTCACTGCTGGAAGCACTAGTGCTGGCACTGCTGTCTTCTAGATCTACAATTTCATCTATAGAGCTTTATTGACGAATACAGGACTTTTCTAGAGATGTTTGCTTCTTTGTTGCCAATTCTCGGCGCGTTTCATCTTCCTCATCTACTCACATGATCTTATCTTTACGACCTTTCCTCTGTAAATGTAGAAATTCTCTATTTTCTTCAATAGTTATTAGTTCATCAGCCTTGTCATGCGCAAGGTCAAATAATTGACACAAACTTTCCTTTCATTTATTTTCTTTTGCTATTGAAAACTTTGATTTCTTTCCTTTGCTCTTTTTTAACATTTGCCACTCATCGTGCAATTTGCTTCGTTTCTTTACAGCATGAAATTTCTGCGTTGGTGATATTGCTGCCTTCTGCCAAATGTTCATTTCATCATTAACAGTTGAAGTTAAAGCTTCTCTAACTGTCTCGTTTTTAGAATTTCTGTAATTCATGAAAAAGCAGAGTACTTCTTTATTTGATGGGAACACACTTTGATTTAATGTATCTATTTGCTGGCCAATCAGCTATACATCAGTTTTGCTTCGTCTCATGCTTTTTACAAGAAAACAAATTAATTGAGAGAAACATACAGTAACACCTCACTCTGACAATGCCAAACACACACTGAGCTCAGTCCTCTCAGTGGCAGTGTTCTACTGCTGATACTTACTCGTAGGGTTAGAACTGGCTAGTATGTAGTATAAAACAGGTCTACATTCTACATGCACTTAAACGTTTATTTTCACTGTATTTTAGTTTAAATTTAAGCTAACACATCCTATATATTTTAACCTGTAAAGAGAAAGAAAATTACAAACTTAAGTTTGGCACTCAATTTTCATTTTCTTAAATAGTTTGAGAGACTGGGCGCGACCTCTGAATATTAGTTATTTTGTATAAACTTTGCAGAGACGGTTTTTATAACATACAGAATTATATTAGACATTTATATATATATATATATATATATATATATATATATATATAGGAGAAACTCATAAAGTAGCATGTGAGTAGAGCAATAAATGCAAAAAATCCCCCAGGAAAATGAAAGGCGGATTCCAATTACTTTCGAACTTGTTCAATTCATTATCCTTGGTGTTCCTAACAGAAAAAGTAGCCTTTGCCGAGCAAATGGGTGCTATGTAAACATTGTGTTGGGGGACGTGCAGAAAGCCTCCGATATAGTCTGGCTGGAAGGACTTCAATACAACATCCTGAACCTCCAGCTAGACCCAATCCTATAAAGGATCCCTTGTGACTTTGTGATGGACAGAAGAGAATGCCTCTTGATCGACGGATACAGAGGACTTGAATTTGAACTCAAGTCGAGCGTTCCCCAGGGAAGTTGCTTGAGCCCACTGCTTTACTTGTACTTTACCATCCACCGTCCAACTCCGGTGCACAGGGACACGATGTATCTGCAATTCGCAGATGACATCATCACCCAGATCGTTTCCTGCCCAGAAAAGAAAACAAGGGATCAGGTATTGCGCACAATAGCGGAAATCAATAACATCAACCGGTGCGAGAGATAATGGAAGATTAGAACAAATATTGACAAGTTCAAAATCGTCCCACTGAGCCGCAGGTTGACGTGGCTCATGATCATCGATGGAAAGAGATACGGCTACTTCGCCGAAGGCACTGTCCTAGGCCTTAAAATCTCCGACCATGGATACTCGGGACATTACACGAACTGGCGGAACCTGGCAAAGAGAGAAATCTGAAAGCTATTCAAGTTAAGAGATCTTAGCTCAGCCAGCATTAGGAAAATATACCTGATGCACGTCCAGACTAAGCTCATCTACACCGCAGTACTGACTCAAGCAGCAAGCAAGACCTCAATGAGAAAACTCTAACGTCTCCAAAAATCCACATGCCTAATAATTAACAAAGCCAGAAGGCGTGCCAACATCGACAAAGGGCTTTTTATTGGAGGAAAAGACTGGATCCTATCAACATCTTTACCCCAAAATTGGGAAGAAAGTTCTGGTAGACCTTTACGAATGTTGTCATTCCAGAACTACAAGTACCTGGTGGCAGACTTAATATACCTGCACGACTACAGACGAAAGTCTCCCGTGGTAGCCAGTTCCCAAGTATTAAGATTTGCTCTCAGGAAAACATTACATCACTATACACAAAACATGAACACTAGAAACTAACGCAGTACAACCAAAACCAATACAAAGAAAATAAATAACAATACAATGAAACAAGATATGGTAAATGCTGAGCTAAAAGCTATTAAAGGCTTGAATGCTCAAAGAAATTAACCTAAAAATATGTACACAAAAATTGAAACACTAACAATAAGAAGAACACACTAACAACACATAAAGAAACAAACATATAAAAACACAACTTATAAAAAATAAGACAGAAAGGAAAATATAAAGAAAAACATAAACTGATTGCCTCCTACTAGAGTCAAATACTCCTTCCCGCTTTAATTTCACTTACTTTTATCTATCACTATCTCACCATATTGAAAATTGAGTATACACCATCTTCATCATTCCATTTCTATTCATTCCCTGAAGATGACCTAATACGGTCGAAAGCCGCTTAGGAATAAAAAATGTCATTCGCGGATGTTTTTTCTCGCCTCAAAGACCCCGTTAAAAAACTTGTAAGAAATATTAAGAAAATACAAGTTATAATTAATAACGCTGCAAGAGCTGTGGACTTCACTTGTACATGCATACAACATAGCCTTTTCTATGGTACAGATATGTTGATGACGTTATATCGATGTGGCCTTTAAATCAACTTAAATCTTTTGACAATTTCCTAAACATCTCAATAACCTACACCCTACCATAAAATTCAAATATGAATGGGAAAATAATAATTGTTTACCTTTCCAAGATGTCAAAATTGTAAGAGTAAATGACCAACCTACCTTCTCTGTATACCGTAAAATTACTAATTTCATTTCTTACATCCATTTTTACTCTTGTCATGATATAAAAGTTAAAAAGGCCATTGTAATGTCTACGCCATTAAGAAGTTTTAGAATTCGCGACCCATGTTTCTTGTCAGATGAAATTACTTTCATTACCTGTACATTTATAGAACTAAAATATCTCTTCCATATCATCAATCAATGCTTATCCAAGGCCAAGTCAAACTTGTATTGCTCTAAAAGTAGGAACCCAGATACTAAAAGAAACTGCCTCTCCCTTAGATTATCTCCATTACTGAAAGGTTTAAATAGTATCCTTTCCCCTAACCGCACCACTTTTAAATACCCTTCGACCATTAAACAAATCATTGCCTACCACCAAACCTATAGAAGGAACCAACGAAGCAGGACTTTATTAAATCCCCTGCAAAGAAATTAAGTGCCCTTTATTTTACATAGGCGAAACAGCAAGATATCTGGATAAGAGAATGTACGAACACTGATGAGACATTAGACGGGGAAACATAGCCTCTAGTATTTTCGCAGACACTAATAACTTTAACCACCCGATAGCCTTTCCGCAGGCCAAATAATTTACGCGTGTAAGGACTTCCTCAAAAAAAGGTCATTGAATCCACCCTTATAAATGAAATCCCCAACCTTTACCTTTCGGATGGCCAATCTAAATATCTAAATGCAGCCCCTACGTCAAAGATCTAATCTTAAAAGATACGAGTATCCTTAATGAATTTAAATCCACCCCTCCTGATTAGGAACTCCAATCGGATCTCTGTATACTATATATATATATATATATATATATATATATATATATATATATATATATATATATTGTACGCCTGGTGTGACTCCATGTATTCTTAGTGTTCGGCTGAGGCTGGCATGACAAACTCCATGACGAAACTGGTCTCGAGATAATAAATACTATGCTACTCAACAGCGGTTTTATTAATATATATATATATATATATATATATATATATATATATATATATATATATATATATATATATATATATATATATATATATATATATATATATATATATATATATATATATATATATATATATATATATATATATATATATATATATATATACAGCAGTCGGGAGATTTCTGGTTGTCGGGAATTCGAAGCCTCAGGGACAAGTGGCGCAAATGCATTGAAGTCGAGGGTAGTTATATTGAAAAATAATAAAACACTTTTCTTCATATCTCGTTTCCTTATATCCAAATTGCAAAACTTATTGACCGCCCCTTGTACCTGTCATCAATGTGTTTAAAGAAAGTAATTTAGAGAGAAGGGACAGTAAAATGGATAAGTTAGTTGTTAGAAAATCTTAACAAGTTAAAAGCCAATTACCTGCCTGTTCTTCCCTTTAGCTCAGTGGTTTTCAACCGTGGGCTACATGGCCCCTAGGGGGCCGTGTAACATTACTCGGAGTCTACACACATAAAATAACGAATTAGGGTCCACGGTGATATTTTAGTTGGCCATAGAGCAATTCTACTTCAGAACTATTATTATCACTGAGAACAATACTCTGGGATAAGCACAACTCTAAGTCATTGCTTTTTCATCATCTTACCTTGTTGAATCAGGATTTAGTCGTGTTTCTCACTTATTGTCAAAAGCTCGTAATAGACTCGATATTGTGCATAGGGGTAATCTTCAACTATCATTGACATCGATGGAGAAGAATATAAAAAAACTTGCTGAGCAACATCAGTCACAGGGATTTCATTGAATAAATCTACATTTTTTATTTAATTACTCATTTATCTTTTTAAAGGTATATTATGAATTATTTACTAATGTACATAAATGCTCCATAAAATTTAACTATTAAATAATTTATTTGTATTAGTTTAAACTTAAAGTTTTTCTTCAAAATAAGCATAATTATTTACTATTTTATTTTACTTATTGATACAATTCCTTTGCTTTTTTATTAGTGAAAAATTTTTGGCCTTTAGGGCCACCAATTTTTTTTTATAAAGGAAAAGGGTCTATGGGTAAAAAAAGGTTAAGAACCATTGCTTTAGCCTAAACAGGGATTTGATAATACGAAATGTTGTTTACAATATATAAGAATATCTCTCATTGTCTCATTTTTTATACTCAGAGGCACAAATGCATGAAAAAAAATCCAGTTTCGACTGCTATGGCTGACGAGCCCTAGCTACCAACCTGTATTTTGCAGCATGATAGCTTATGGCAAAAACTTCTCCTGATTAAATAATAGGGGCGATCGAAAAGGGGGGTTTTGCGAAAATCTTTGGAATTCATTTTCCTACCATGATTTTTGATGGACCCCAACATCAAAAACTATTGTGTGGAAATTTCAGACTTCTAAATTAATATTTTCAGGTTTCTCAACGCAATTGAAATTTTGGAAAAAATAGCAAAAATTTTGGAAAATTCTATCTATTTGTTTTCAAACTTCAAGTTGTTACGTCAACATTTATGTCCTATAAAGGGTATATTATTTCCATAAAACTTTGAAAAAATATATTTCCATAAAACTTTACAATCAATACTTTTACTTCCATTTTATTGCGAAAAATAATCTATTAACTACTCGATAAGTTTTCCTTCCTTTTCTTCCGTTTGTTTCCATGCAACCTGTAGATTTTTATCATCATCACTCTGAAATAGAAGAAATTGAACAATTAACAGTCAAATATTTAAATTTTCACTATTATTCAATATCCATTTATTCAATGCAGTTAGATTTTTGTAGTGATATTAGCTTTCGTTACGAAGTCCTTCTTGTTATTAAATGAGGGTATTTTTCATCAGGACTCAATTCTACTCCTTATATAGCAGTCCCATTTGTCTTCTCTACAAACTGCTAGTGACGCTCCTGTGACCAGTTTGATGCATCTCTCAGATACTTTTGATCGGTGCTCAGATTTCCACTGTCAGCAGAGGGCAAGTTAGTCGGAATTGGCTCGAAATCCGAAACACTTAGAGTCTCACATTTATCCAGTTGTTTCTCTATAGGTCCGACAAATTCACGAAGCCCTGGTGTTTTTCAAGCCAAATTGTTGATGAGATGGCGCTATGGGAGCTCATTTGCATGGAGCTGGCAAATAAACCAATGAGGGGGTCTATTTAATTTTCTTCTAACATTCTGACCACACCTCCTTTTGTTCCTGCATTTACTGCTGTTCCATCGCATACCACAGCAACGAGTTCATCAGTTGCGATGTTATTTGCTTCGAGAATATTTCCTCGCATATAACATTTGCAGAACCTGTCTTTATTGTCAGGTGTCCAAGGTATTTTGAACCAGGTTCTTTTATCATAGAGATTTGATCTTCCATTATCTTCTTCTTGTGATGAGTTATCTCCATCGTCTCAACAACAAATGCGCTACCTTTGATACCATCAAAATAAATTCTTGCTGTAGTGTAGTACGTTCTTTGACAAGCTCTCTTATAACCTTTGACCCCTCAACTACTATCGATGTTTCTTTGCCTTCAATTGACGATAAGACCTAAAACCTTGAAAGGTAACCTTTTTCGAGGAACACTGCAGGTAAAGTGGGGTCAGATTGATCCAAATCTTTAAAAGTTAATAAAAAAACCTATGGATTTTAAAGATGTTTTTCTTTATATATGGTAATTTTTATGCTTTATGAAGCTAGTGAACATATTATTTATATGAACTTAGAATTTCTAATTAAATAAGGGGACCTTAAATAAAATAAGTGATAATGATATGTAATTTAAGCATGCTTTATGAAACTGCTTGTAACTTGTAAACTATTAAGAATATTTTTTTAAATATTTGCCTAGTTGTAGCTGATAAAAGCCTAAATAATTTACATTTGTTAATTTACCCCAAGTAGGATACTTAAATACTAAATAATAATAAAAAATGTAGAAAAATACAATTAACAAATTTCTGTTGTCTTGTTCCTTTGTTTCTTATTGATTTCTTGTTCTATTTATTATTTCTTTTTTTTACACATAAAACTCCTTTTTTTGAAATAAAAGTTCATTTTTAACAGAAATCATTAACTACAATTAAACTATTATATTATTATTTCCCTTCTGAACCATTCTGTCTATGCACAGTCAAAGCACATTGAATATGAGTGGACTGTACATACAGGAATTCGACATGTATAAGACATGGTCATAGTTTTCTTGTCTTAATAGCGAATGCACTTGGCACATCGCGTTTTCACTGGCAATTTAGTCTGGTCATCTGCTAATTGTGGAACATTTGTCGCAAGGATCATTGTAATATTCTGCTTCAGTGGTCTAGATATATTTCTCCTGGGGCAACGATGGTTTGCCCATGAGCGTACTAGCTTCATAGCTAAATCCTGCATGACTATGCGACGTTTTTGGCCATTTGATCCCTTTCTGAACAGATTATGGTTGTGAATAATACAGGCATTGATGGTTATAGCATTGAAAATGCCAAAAAAACATGCATACTAGCTATCTTCTTGTTCTTTGGCTGCAAGAATATGTTGCGCACATTTGATCAAATGCGTCTACACCGCCTCTAGTTTTATTATAATAATTGATGATATAAGGTTTCCCATTCTCTCAAATAGATGGTGCACTGTGCATTATCCAAAGTAGTAGTACAATATTCTTTGTTACTTTCTTGGCAGGCGTAAAAGATGCTAAGGTGACTTCATTATCGGAGCAATAAGCTACAGTTTCTTCGTCTCGTTCTCCCTATCTGTGGAAGAACTTGTGGCTTATTTGCACGTAAGGTGCCAACTGTTGTAAGGCCATTGTCGAGCAAACCTTTTGACAGATCAACAGATGTAAACCAATTATCAGTTTTTATATTGCGGTTTCTTAAAATAATTACCCAGGCTTTTTCCTTTACAGGCTGGATCATTGCTGTGGTATTTTCCTTCATAGGAAACTGCTCTGAGCATGTATTTGGATTTCACATCACAAATCATTGACAGCTTTATGCCGTACTTGGCAGATTTGCTAGAAATATATATGCGGAAAAAGCAATGTCTGCAAAACGCTAGAAGCTGTTCATCCACCTTAAACATTCGCTGGGATTATAATGATTTATGCAACAAGTAATAAATTGGTTCCAAATACTTCTAATCGATGCTAGTTTGTCAGTTTTTCTTCCTTCGTCTCTTGTTGTGAGATCATCAAACCGAAGACATTTTAAGAGGAATTGAAAACGTCGCTCACTCATTGCTGCGCGATACAATGGGAGGTCTGTTACTTTGCTAAACATTCCTCCAGTTTTCAAGTAATTGTCACGGTGTGATGCACTCAGAATCAATATCGCAACATTGCTTTCAGTTCTTCTCGTGTAACATTTGCGAGGTTCTGACTCATTTTTTTCATATCTTTGCCTCTGATTCTGCATGAACTTATTTGTGCATTCCACAATCTCATCAATTACAGTCTCAGTAAAATAAAATTCGAATGCTTCCTCTGCACAGGAAACATTTCTGGTTTCTCCTCTTGGTCCAGCTCTGGCATCGTGAAGGACATTTCTTCTTGGTGTCCGTACACTACTTTGTGTTGTCTGTTTAGGGTTCCACACATATTAATTTCTTCCATTGAAAACTTTTGCAGATGTTTGTAGAATGCGTGTGGATTGTTTAGGGGGTTGCGGTGCAGGTGCAGTGGAGATACTTGGTTGGGGTCCTGCTCGTGGTATTTCGTGGAAATCCTCTAATTGTGGCATGCCTTTGTCTTTTATTTCTTGGCTCTCTAATGACTTCATCCTCTGATGAGTCAATGGTATTACTTTCATCGCTTAAAGGGGTAGGTTGGTAAGTCTCACCTTCATCGCTGTCATATTCATCCTCTAACAGCAAATCATTTCCGTCATTGTTAAAAAAACAAATAGTTCAACTGTGACAAGATGTCACTATGATCTGAGGCCATTCTGGATTTAGCCATACCGGGTACCAATTTAAATGAATTAAATTATGATACCTATGAAAACTAAATCTGAATTTTTTTTTTTTTAAATGTAATTATATTCTCAAATTCCTTTGAAAAAATCTATATATTATTAATTTTTAATCTTGATGATAAATATTATGTGTATTAAAATATACTAACGTCAAAAATTGAAAAAAAGGCTACTGAAGTTTCCATACACTGCAGATAATGTGGGATCAACTTGACCCTCAATTCCTAATAAGTAGCAGACGTTTTAATTTTTTTCAGATTTTGATGCTATAGTCACCTTCACTATACTATTAGAGGCAGCTAAACGAAGAATAAAATTTCTAAGGAAATAATAATGCAGAGAAACCCCCCATTTTTTTGAGGTGGGATCACAAAGACCCTACGTTACCTTTTAAGGGTTGAGGATTAAACTTTTTATTAAAACTGCAGCTCGAACAGACACACGAGTATGGTCACATGCCAACGCAAATTCTGACAAGTTAATTCGTCTTGATGGAGACTTGGATGCAATTTTTTGGTTTAATTCTTTGCCTTTCCGCGATGAAGGAAGCTCGTATTTGTTACTTTCGTCAACAGTTTTTGTTTCTGCGAGGGATGAAGGAAGAATCACTTCGATATTATCTGTCGAAGTAGATGGTTGATCTAAGAGACAATACTTACGATTTTTACTAACTGCACTCTGAATATTCTTCTTTGATTGAATTTTATCGATATTGCCTATTGCCATTTTCCTAGTTGTTCGATGGTCTACCAGAAACGTTTGCTACAATGGCGGCACCTTCTCTTCTTTGCTACAAGAACAGTATTCAAAGCTATCGCATTTACAACACGAAATATCAAACAATTGTTCTGCATTCTTTGTAAAGTCGTCACACTTCTGTCTGAATGATGTCACATTTCTCCTGCTAATATTTCTCATTAAGCTCTGATATTTTCAATAATAATTTAAAATTCTTTTTCTTACTGCCTCTATTGAAATCCAAGGGATTGATGCGATTTCCAAATAGAAATGAACTTCTCCGCTACTAATTTGATAATTTGTTTAATCGGCGGGTCTTTTCTATTGCGGTTCTTTTCCTTTTCTCGCTCAAACAAAACATATTTTATAACATCTTTATAAGTTGCCAACACTCGTTCAATAATATCGCAGGGTGCGCCAAACAAAGGACCTTCAATTTCATGAGGCGTTCTAGGATTAAATGCTATAACTAAATATTGTTTTAATTTTTTCTTACATATTATTTAGCTCTTAAATATAATGAAACGTGTATAAATATTTATTGCACCCTATAAATAACTGTAAATTAACCAATCTCCTTCTAGCGTGACCATTTGCTGGACGTACTACATAATTAGTCACTTGGATTAGGCTCGATTTCGAAAATGGTCATCTAAAAGTTTATATATATATATATATATATATATATATATATATATATATATATTTGTTAATAAAACCACTGTTGAGGAGCGTAGTATTTATTATCTCAAGACCAGTTTCGGTATGGAGTTTGCCATGCCATCCTCAGTCGAACATTGAGAAAACATGCAGTCCCACCAAACGTATAATATATATATATATATATATATATATATATATATATATATATATATATATGTATATAGTTCACAGAGATCCAATTGTTGGAGTTTCTAATCAGGGCGTGTGAATTTAAGTTCATTAAGGATATCTTTTAAGATTAGATCTTTGACGTAGGGGCTGCCCTTGAATTGCCCCTCCGAAAGGTTAAAGTTGGGAATTTCATCTATAAGGGTGGATTCAATGGCCATTCTTTTGCGGAAGCCCTTACACGGGTAGATTAGTTTGGTCTGTGGGAAGTCTATCGGGTGGTTAAAGTTATTGATGTGTGTTAAAAGAGTAGAGGCTGTGTTTCCCCGTCTAATATCTCCTCTGTGTTCGTACATTCTCTTATCCAGATTTCTCCCTGTTTCGCCTATGTAAAATAAAGGGCAGTTAATTTCTTTACAGGGGATTAAATAGACTCCTGCTTTGTTGGTTCCTTCTATAGGTTTAGTGGTAGGCAATGTATTTTTTATTGGCGAAGGGTATTTAAAAGTGGTCAGGTTAGAGGAAAGGATAATATTTAAACTTTTCAAATTTCGTTTCCTTGTTCTTTAAAATACAATAAATATTCGTTTGCTGGCATCAATTTAAAATCCCAGAGAGTTCAAAATTTAATTAAAAATCGAAATATTTTCAATTTTCGACGTTGAGAAACCTTTAAAAATTATTATATAAAAAATCCTTTTAGGACGTTTAATTTGACAGAGAGCCCCATAAAGAAAATCGTGGTGCGATAATAAATTTAAGAAAAAATGTTTTTCGCTCTACCCTATTAAACAATTGCTAAGAAAATTCCTCTGTTCTTGTAGGATAAGCGGATTTAAACTAAGGGCTAACTACAGTGATTGTGTAGCCTAGGGTGCGTGAACCAAATTGCGACTGACTACAACAACCTCTTTGTTTGTGTTGGCAGAGATGCTGCGAGTCAAAATGCAGCTGCTTACAACAATTCCAATCTCAAAGCTTACATCATAAACCTAAATAAAGACTAGTAGATTACAACTTCAACTGCAAAAGACTATTTGAAAAGATTCATCCCACAGAAGCCAGCCCTGAAATCAATAAAATTATTAAATGAGATTTAATTGGTCCGTCTGAAACCTAACGATACAGTGAAGCTATCACTGAAACAAGTTACAATCACCTACTCTTCTCCAAAAGAAAAGACCAAACGAAGCATAGAGATATCGGAAAGAATAATTTTAGGTAAGCCTGAGTCTCTAAGAAATACAGCCTCAAAATAATCGAAGTTTACGCACTGATATCTGCTAGAACAGGAATAATTAGATAGATTCAAGGATGACAGCAGAACAAGCCGAAATAAAATCAAGGCCAATTATATTATCGTCATGAGAGACCTTAAAGCATACCGGGCAAGGAAATTAGTCATTATTGGGAAAGTTTTCAAAGGGGGTGAGAAATGAAAGGTAACAACATCTAGTTGACTTTATACTGGTACAAGACCTCAAATTGCCAAACCTATGGTCACAAAAAAGCTAGATATACATTGAAATTAATTACATGCTGGTGGACAAAAAAGATCACCATCAATAATTTCAAACTCATTAATAAAGTCAAAATCATATACCATAGCTTAATCAGATGTAGGCTAAAAATTTACATTCAGGAAGAGAGAAGAAAGCTCTTTGAATTAAAAAAATTTAGTTCCATAATTCCAGTGCCATCTCTAAAGAACATCCCATGAAAATACCCTTTACCCCACTAACAATAAAATTTTAAAGTTGAACTTAACTTGAAGAAACATATTGCAGACACTCCATAAACAAAGGAAACACAAAATAAGAACAACAACAATTTCTCGATAGAAACCCTAAATCTAATGAAGAAGAGAAAAACATTAAAGCAGCAACATAAACAAGAAATTGATGCCAGATCTTTAGCTGACATCAGAACATATAATACAACTTTTATTCAAGAAACCATCAAAGAAGGAAAGGGGTTTAAAATGGCTAAACAGAGACTTAAATAAAGGAAACTTCACATTGTAACAATGAAAAATAAAGATGGCACACTCATCTAGGATCAAGAAATAATAGTTATAAGAAGTAAAGAGTACTATGAAAGGTTGTAATCAGGCAGCACAACGCAAAACTACAACCAACCAAATACACCTATTACTGTACCGGCCGTTTTCAAAGAAGAAATTAAAATTGCAATCAATCAAATTAATAAGCAAAAGTCCTAGGTCAGGATAACATCACTTTTTATTTGCTGAAAGATTCTAGAAATGTAATTTTGTACAAACTACATATCTTTGCTCTTTACTAAATATTTAAGTCAACGCCAGATTCTGTAGGATTAGCAAAAGAAATAAATAATACTTCTACATAAAAAAGGCGATCATATAGATATACAAACTACCGAACAATTAGCGTTCTCTCCAGTATCTATACACTCTTCAAAATACTCATTACACCTAATCTGAAGAATACGTTAGATGATCAACACTTGAAAAAACAAACGTGCTTCAGAATAAGCTTGTCAACGATTGACCACATACATAATCTCAACTAGCTAATTGAATAAACGTTGGAGTAAAATATATTTCTATAGTTGATATTTCCATACTACCAAAAGTATTTGATTCAATAGAAACACACAACCTTGAAGATTCAAGGTAAAGATCCTGGCTACATATATCTAGATCACATACAAAAAATGCAGATCCTAATTTTATTGCATAAGGATCCAGACTACTTTCAATTCACCAAAAATATAAGACCAAGAGATATTATCGCCTCCAAATTGAATACGTCTTCTCTAAAAGAAATCTTCATGAGGCAAACCGGCAAAACATAGGCATTAAGATCGATGGAGATTACCTCAATCACCTGATAATCGTAAATGATATTGGACTGATAGCTGATAATGGGATAAAAATATATCTATCTAGCTCAAAAGATACAGGGTCACCGGAAAGCAATCAAGAAATCTAACGCAGAATCAATATAGATTGGAAAGCATTTGGAAAGGCAGGCACCTTCTTCAAAATCAAAATGCCCATGGGCCTGATAAAAAAGGTATGCAAACAATGCATGATGCCAACTATGACTTATGGAGCAGAAATGGGGAACCTGACCAAAATACATACAGTAATACTTAGAACAACACAAAGAACACATTAACGCATTATGATGGAAAAAACTTGTGTGACAAGAAATCAGTCATTAGGATAGGTGAATAAACCAAAATTCAGGATATTGTGAAAGCTATAGGAAATGTAAAATGGATCTGATCAGGAAATGTTTATATATTACGAACGAAAAGAAGACCAAAACTTGATTCCAAGATTCTCTTCAAAAACGTGCTAATAATAATTGGAAAAAAATTACACAAGACCGACAAAAATTCAGAAGAGATGGGAAAGGTTTTCTCTCAGCTGTGGGATCCAATCCCAAAGCTGGAAAGATTATAAGATTATATATATATATATATATATATATATATATATATATATATATATATATATATATATATATATATATATATATAATATATCAATGCTTCTATCAATGACGATATATGCACTGTGACGGCAAGAGTTATACCTATCTGGTGCGTAGATTTTCTTTGTATTTATTATGCTTACGTTGCCTGATTGTTCTAGAAATTCTTCAAACATTTTAAAAATTCTCGAAAGTTTGTTAAAACTCTACAGTTTATTTTTCAGCAAATTAGTGCGGAATCTATGTGGAATGTACATAAAAGAACTGCTATTGCTGTAGAGGTCGCAAAAAAACAAAATATAAGAGATAGAATAGCTATTACTAGTGTATTACTCTTTTTATAACTTTTTAAATACAGTACATCATGTTTATACCATAACTGAAAAAAACATAACCCCGAAACTCTTTATATATCTTTATTATTTGCATCAAAATAATGTTATTTACCATTATTGGACTAATTTAGAAATTCAATGTCCTAGCCACAGAAGCAAAGTTTTGTGATTAAAATGGACTTTTTTTTTAATAGAGCCACAAACAATTCGGAAATAATACTTTTAACTCAAGGACAAGAAAAAAGTGAAATTTTGTTACACAATGTTATAAAAGTTAAGTTTAGGGAAATATTAAATTTAAATAGTGAGTGGTGTTAAAAAAGCAAAAATCTGGTCAGTTTTTATTGCGGAGAGCGAACATTTTGCGAGGTGGACAAAAAGTGAAGTAGATTTACATAATTTACCACCCGGAATTTCGAATGGGAGGAAGTTTTGCAGAAATTTCCTGTCGTAATTTGAAGAATATATAATACTTCATTGAAACAAGGAAGACCCATTTAATTTACACGTGAATATCAAGCAACTTGCCCTGAAGCGCTATTTTTTCGTGTAACTTAATTTAAATTCGTTGAAACATTTTGCGTGTGAATTTTTACAACACAATTCAAAATATTAGCTCTATGTTTTGTGAAAACTGGTGAAGGTTTCGTGCAAACCTGTGCTCATTTAGTTTATTCTATGAAAATGAAATCAAAAGGCATGATTAAAGTTAAAACTATATGAATAAAAGATTATGGATATTTCGATTATTTTAAAATATTCGAAATATAAATTACAATCAACCTGGAGAAAGGAAATTATAAAAGTTTCAAATTATTATGTAATAGGGGATTTGTTGAAATTTATTAGAACTAGGAAAGTTCATTTCCGTTTACTTATATGCTAAAATCCTTGGTTTAATAGAAAAATATGAGAATCCTAGGCAAGACTCATCATGTCTGTATAAAGGTAAGATATTAGTGTCGTAAAATCAACAGAATGCCAAGTATCTCTTAAGTACTGGCCCCATGTTCAAAGTTTGATTGAGTGTAATAAACGAGAGAGCACTTTGCCACTAGAATACAGCCATAGGCCAAGGTTTTGAGACTAATATAATTTTTTTATTTTCTCCTCCGTTTTGAAAATTTACATGATAACAATAACTATTCTAATTTTTAAATTATTGCAAGTTTATTATAAATTCAGTATTTAAAAATAAAAGAAAATTGTATATTCTTTCGCTAAATACCAAAATCGCGCTCTGGTCCTGTTTCTTTATGTGTTTCAGTGCCTGGAGCATTTCTTTTTGATTAAAGGGTAAAATTATGAGAAATATAGGTGAAATGAATGATGTTGTGTGAATGAAATCTATTTCGTAATAGTTTTTGGTAAAAATAAATGTTAGAATCTTTTTCAATTCTAGAAATTGGTCTTTCCAAAGTAAAGCGTAAAACCATTGTTGCCCTGCATTAAAGAGACCTTAAATGCAAGAAGATAGTTGATAAAAGTAGTTCATCAAAAAGCACCATCTTAAGATTCCTTACTGGACGTACAAAGCTTCAAATGAGCTCTCAGATTTCCCCATGATAAGGGCCAAGGTCAAGGATCAGGTACCTCCAGTGCCAAGCTTGCTCAAGATTGGAAAGAAGCGGGTGTCAATGCTTCATTGCCTACAATGAAACTGAGACTTTTACACATCTCAAGTGGAAAGAAGCTGAGTATAAGCTTCATGTCACCAATAAGAACTTTATATATATATATATGATCCATTTTTATATGAAATATAAAGAATGGGCTGTTGAAGAGTGGGACAAAGTGATATTTTCTGGTGAAATTCCCTTACGTTCGGTTAGAGCTTAGGGAAGTTCTCTCGCTAGTTCAAGAAAAGGAGAGATTTTCTTCACTTATGTGTCGTTCCCACGGTGAAGCATCCGAACACTCTCCATGTCTCGTGCTGCTTTTTACCTAAGGGAAGTAGAGCAGTAACAATTTTGTCAAGACTATTGCTATGAATGTAAAGTGATACCAAAACGTGCTTCAACAGCTCCTTTGACAAATTTGGTTATGATACCTGTAATATTCTGTATTGATGTTGCACCATAATTAACTACGCACAGTGCTCAAAATGTTCCCCAGCTGCATGAAAGCACTTGTCTCTGCGTCAGGTAAGGCTGACGTTTTATCAACGATCCATAATGTCTTAAATTATGGAGCGAAAGTAGTCGAGTCACCCACTAGCTTGTTTCAAGACTCAACCTACGCAAACATTCCACAATAAAAGCTATACACCATTAAATTTTATTTAATCTAGCAAAATAACACATGTAAGCTAATAAGTATTTGACACTGTAGCAATAAAAATGTGGTGTTATGAAATGGTTTTAGAAATTTGACAATGTGGCCAAAGTTCAAAGGCAAAGGATCCTGGTATTCAATATAATCCACCGAAAAGTCTTGCCATTACCAGCATCCGCAACAAATATAAAGCAGGTGGTACTACCCAAGATATGCACAAGCAAAGTTGGGACGAGGCAAAGCTAGTGCGAGCGACGAAAACTCTATTTTAGTGTTGCGATGATTTATCGCTCACAACAGAAATTTCAGGGTACTAAACACGTTAGAATGTACATTTTCGCATGCGTCGACATTTAAAATATAAATGCAAATTCAGGATAGCATACGCGAGGTCCTTCGAAATCGATAGAGCGCCGTGTGGGCAAAACAAACATATATACATGATGACTTCAAGGAAAATTGATCGAACCGTAAACAGAGTTCAAATTGCTACAGGATGAATTTTTCGCACCTTAAGCACGCATAATGAACGCTCGTGAATACACCTGTGAAAGGAATAGAAAGAAAGAGAAATAGAGATAGCGGAGATATAGATAAGATTGTACAATAAGATTAATAATAGTGAAAATGAATAGAGGCAGACGAGCAGAAGAGAGATATTCATGCAGGTAGTTTTAATAAAAGTTTAATTATATTAATAGTTAAGGTCCGAATGTTAGAAAGAAAAATAAAAAGTTTCGCCTCAGTTGCGTTTCTAATTTTTCTTAGCTACGTTTTCTAGTCATATATATATATATATATATATATATATATATATATATATATATATATATATATATGAATACTGCGTAAAGTAAAATGAGAGTGGTTGGAGTTAGTAATTTCGTCGTCTTGACATTTTCAAACTGACAAATATTTACCTTTCGTGATTTCTACCCATATATATATATATATATATATATATATATATATATATATATATATATATATATATATATATATATATATATATTTAACAAGGTTTCCTTCTAAGGAGGCGTAATTTTAATTGCAGTAGGAAGGATACAACCATCAGTGACATTCTTATTTATTCCAAGCAACGTTTCGGATTACACCAAATTTAAATGAGGACACGTCATCTTTTCCTCTGTTTATAACCTAACCAAGCTGTATTCATTATGTGAATTCCTTCCTGTTTTCACTCGTCAGTGTGATCCGACCCTGTAAGGTAATGTTTCAATGTCTATATTTTAGTTTTATCTTTTGTTTTTATCCAATTCTCTATTTTTTCCATTTCACTTGTTTAATTATGTAATATTACGTTTACTCTTTTTGTCCTTAATTGATAGAATCTCTTTACAAATATTTTACTGCTTCTTACCTCACTATTTTGTTTGTTCATTAACGTAACGTTCATTTTCTATTTTTAACGTCGTTTTTTTGTGATTTTCTCTGATCTGTGGTTTTAAACTTAGAACCTGTGCTGTTATTTATGTTTTTAGGCTTAGAGTAGTCATTTAGAATTTGTTTTTAGCTCCTGAAGATGGGTTTTGTAATAACCCGAAACGTTGGAATTAAAGATGGGACCGGCCTTCTTTGTTTTGTCCTTCTTACTGAATATAAGACTCAAGCTTTGTAGAAGAAATCTAAGTAAACACACACACACACATATATATATATATATATATATATATATATATATATATATATATATATATATATATATATATATATACATGCGCGCGCACTAAGACATAATTCTCCGGGTACACTCAGAGGCACTCCTGAGCCGATATACTCTTACATACCAATACATACACAAGGGTAATGATTTTGCGTCAAATGCTGTCTGCCCATATAGACTGTGTTTCTCTCTGAGGATTCCTCGTTTTCGAGCTATGTTTTTTGTTCGGGCGAAGATATTCGCACTGTTGTAAGTTAGGTCTCTTTAGGCTCCGTTGTTTCTGTAAACGCTGCTTGGTGCCTAAAGCTTGCCAAGTGAATCGTGACAGCCAGACAGAGGGGGCATCTGAGCTGTGTACCCACCCTCCCTATTGCTTGAAGGTACGAGAGACTTACCTATATTTCTTCTGCTGATTTTTACTTTGCCTCTTTCGTGTATAACACTGGCCTTACAAATCTTCACTGCCCTATGTGTCTTATCAGTTTTGTATTTTAAGTAATAGAATTCTTCTTCAGTGCTTGTTGTCTCGCATGGAAAATATATAAGGCTAGTCGGTTAGAGCTATCTGTCGGTAACGGCATCGTTAGTTTCATCTATTTTATCTACCCCGTTGGCCAAAAGTGTAAAACACCTTATGGAATCATTCATATAATGTAATTAGATATTTGTGTTAAACGAATTTAGTAAATATATTATATATTTTGAATTATTTTAAAACTTATTTGGACACCTTTTTTACTTTAATTTTTCCTAATTCTTCGAGCATGGATTTCACAAATTATTCACAGCTTGAAATAATATCCTACAGTGTTGTATTATATGTACTTGTGATCTCTATTGCTTTACCAAGCATACTCCATAAGTGTCATATTGGATTTAAGGCTGAACTCTGTGTTGTTTTCGGAGGTTTCTTCGTTTTCAACTATATTAAAATTTCCGTGCGAAGATATTCGCACTGTAGTGAGTTAGGTCTCTTTAGGCTCCATTTCATCAGTAACTCTTGGTCTGGTTGAATGTGTAGCATGGGGCAATATTCTCTCTTAGTATAACTTTATATTTTGGTCTTGTGTGATGTAATTTCTCGTTGGATGGCTCCAAGACTTTTGATAACATGGTGATATCAGTTATGGAATTAATCTTCCCTGGCAAAAATATCTCTTCTGCCCCGTATGAAGAAATTCAGGCACAATACTATGATAGATCTATATTTATGCTTACCATTTAGTACCAAAGAGGGAAGGTGAAATGCCTTTTCAACTCTTTGTCTCACAAAGGTAAACCCGGAATTGATAAAATCTGCAAATTTATTAGAAATTAGTTAAATAATGGTCTTACAAGATATAGTTAATAGGAATTATATAGATTGCATGCAAAGCAACAATACAATAGTCTTTATTACATACTTAATAATTACTTCATCTCACCAAATAACTTTAGATCATTGTTTTTATGTCCAATTTCTTTTTTCACTGATTGAAACCTCTTAGTCCAATATATGGTTTTACTCTTCATCTTCACTAATATATTACGTCTTTCCTTACAAATTTCTGTCTAGGCTGGTCCGTATTGTGAATGATAGAGCCTAATGGGTTGTAGGAATGGGTCATTATCGGTGTTGATGCTCAAAAAAGCGGCTCTGCCGTAAAATATGCGAGACGCTGAAGGTAAATACGAGTTTTCCTCCTCTCCCTGATGATGATAATAGAATAAATTATTAAATAGATACATTTTTTCCTCTTCCTATGAGAGAGTTATATTGTTTATCTACAGTTTAAGTTTGTCATACACTTGGATTTGTTCCCGCAATTGAGTTTCGCCATATTCATCTCTATCTTACGCATTTCTCTTTTACAAATGTTGAGCTGTGGTGTCCTTCGTTTATTTTCATTATTCATATTTTCGTCGATTTAGTTTGATTTTATTACAGAAACTGTGTTTATGTTTTCGGCAAATCTCTTTAATCTCCTTGTTTCCCTCGATTAAGCCATTTTTTTCTCCCTTGCTCTAATTTTGTCTCTTTTCAGAAGGTGGTGCCCTCGTTATAGTTTGAATTTTAGGCAGATGATAATACATATAACTGCGATAATTATGATTAAATAGTTGATCTCTATTCCCCTTCTCAAATGTATATGCATATTCATACCTCCCAACATAAGATATTGGTTGCAAAGTAAAGCTTCACTTTTATTAGTATATCATGTTTATATTCTTTCCTTTTCGTATATTTTCTGCATTACAGAACTAAACTCATAAATACTCGAACAAACATCTTCTCATCGCACCTTTCTGGCTTGTACAAGCGTATCTACGCACCATGTAGATCTCTCCTTAATGACTTGTGCCTGTTACACCCTCGTTTGTCTTCGTCCTTTAAAAGGATAACAATAAATATAGTTACTAATAAGATGCGTAGATAACACATGTATTTATTTTATCAATAACTCTGTATATTCATACATCGCTCTGTCGAGTCATCCGGTGTTTGCGTATGGATATGCCGTTTTAGATTCATTTATATCAGTCTGATTATCTTTTTAACATATTTAGAATTAATCTATAGATATGTATTGCAAGTATTATGTAAAGATAGCCTCTCTGTATCTTCTCCTCAATACATATGTATAATATACATCGGTCTATACTTACACCTATCGTTTTGCACATGTAGGTCACATTGGGATATCTGAGATTTTGTGTCCTATACACATTTATACCTGTTCATGGATATGGAAAGATTAAGTTACATGTTTTACAGGTAAATTCTAACGTATCAATATATCTGAGATTATGTATAATCTTAGATATGAGTATATGCGTATATACACGAGGAAACATATTTATGTATGACTTGCCCCTTGCTTTGTTATGTAGGCGAATTTAGTTCTTTGTCTATTCTCAGATTTCTTTTAGAGTATCTTCTATTCTTTAGATTATTCTTGAACAATTCATATGTTTCTGACTGTTTATAGACATTTCGTTATAATTATTGGTATATATTAATCTACAATATCTGTGTTTATATTCCATGCAGATTATGCAACTTTAATATTAGGTCATCCCTAAGTAATATCGCATTTGTTTTCATGTTTATAATTACTTAATTTTCAATAACATGCTGTTGAATATATTTTGATTGTGATTTAAAAAGTTCTTTAAATTTGCTTTAACCTTTTCTGTTGTTGACTTCTTCAACCTCTTCAAGTGATTAACTAAACGCCTAAAGCAACTGTAATATAATTGGTCTAAGCCTGCTGAGCTGTAGGATGACCCTTAAAGTTCCCAATCGAAATTGCTAAGCATATGTATGGTATCTCCTACATACATGATGAGGTCGCGTGTTTTCTAATAAAGAGAATTCTTCTTTTATTTATTAATAGTGGCCTCTTATATTCAAGTGCTGCACGTAAAATATACAACTTATCAAAGTAAACAGCTTTGATGATAGTCTGATTTAGATGTAAAAGTTCAAAATTGATTATGCTATCCATATAAACCGAACACTTAAGTGAATTTTAAGTAGATGAGGCCTCTGTTTGGCTCGTTTTTTTTATTTTCCCATGGATAATCTCGTGTCAAGGACAGTGATTCCCAACGTGGGGGCCTGAAAAATCTGGTGGGCGTGAGATACAAGAATATTTTTATGAAAATGAGCATCCATGATTTAAGACCATATTCGGGAAACTATATATATATATATATATATATATATATATATATATATATATATATATATATATTGTGTAAAGAATAGTTCTACATCACAGCCTAACAAGAGGGAGTGAAAGAAATTAAAATACAAACAGAATGGAACGAAATGTTCAAGAGAAGGAGGAGAAAGAAAACCAAAGGTATATGCCATGCATCCAGTGCTGTAACCCCGGGTACTTTATAGATAATGAGGCTTTTTTAAATAATGCCTGAGAAGGGATTATTACGCAGTATTACAAGCAGTACAATTTGAAGAACATCAATAATACTTTGGATTACGCTATTAATCATGGTGCAATCATGTTGTAATATAATAGTTATACCTAGACTATTTAATCTACTCACTCTACACAATAATATTTGAATTTAAACAAGTAGTTTTAGGATGACAATTCAGTTGCACTAATAAAAATGCATCAGATTGGCTAGTTAAAAAGGTTATTATAAGTAACAATGGCCCGGAAGAACTCGGCCTAGACTAGCCACTAGGTCTACTGAGTATAAGTGAAAATATCTTTCGTTTATTTCCTCTCAATATCCTCTGAAGGCAAAGATCTCTTGTCTCATTGTGATTTTGTTATAACAAACCCTTTTTACTACACATGCTTATATATCTTTAATTATAAAACTACATAGACTTCTGTCTCTCCACTGTTAGAGAAGTTTTGACCTTCGGCTCGTTTCCCATTGTGCACGATGAGCACACACCGATTTGCTTATTGTGTGGTCAGACACATGCGTTGAGCAATGAGTCAGGCAGGCTGCAAGCATACTTCAATAAAAATCAACGCTAAAATGCCAAGTAAATTTAGAATATTTTAAATCACTAAAATAAGAGTTTAAAAATTGATCTAAAACCACTCCATTATTCGCTGCATAAAGTGGGACCCACAATCGTCCCCTTGGGATCCATCTATGAAATCTCACTGACGATAGCAAAGTATGAAAACAAGGTCTGCTAACCAAAGTCGCATGCTCTCACTTATACTGATATATGACCTTAGGGCTTTCAAAAGTTTCAATAATTCCCCGACTAACCTTGTGAGGACCTTGGCAATTATATCATTCGAAAGAGAATGTAAAACAACATAAGCATTTGAAATTTTCTTATAATCGGTCGAATAATAATTCCCGGGCTAACCATGGAAGGACTTTGGCAATTATATCGTCCGAAGGATAATGTAAAACTAAATAAATTCTTGAAATTTTGTTAGAATCGGCTGAATAGTTATGATGTTATTTCCAAAACAAGATAATTCCTGGGCTAACCTTATGAGGATCTTGGCAATTGAATCATTCAAAATATAATGTAAAACAACATAGGGGTTTTAAATTTCGTTAGAATCAGCCGAATAGATACAATGTTATCACAAAAACCAAAATAAAAGCTAAATGGGGGCGACTGACCGTAAGACTTATTGAGATTGATTATTGAGGAATTAATTAACCAGTTATCTGATTATTTTTGCCAAACTGTGCTACAAAAGGATGATAAAGATGTCAGGGCTATTGAATAATTAACCTTTAGGACTTTGAGGCTCTTAGAATGGCATATGTGAGGTATATTGATCAGTAAAAGTTTAAAGAAGAGATGTTCTGTAAAACATTTAAAACCATCATTACTGAACTTGATATCTATAGAAAACTCAAACACAACCTGGATGCAAACAAAATATCAAAAGAAACGGTATTCTTGAAATTGCCGAAGCATGAAAATCAAAATATGTTGCCACTTGTTTGCCTCATTAACTGAGAAATGTTGGTTCATATGAGATGCTGCAATATTTGATGAATTGTAACACTATTGGAGTAAATGGCAAATCTGAACTTCTTTGTAAGTCGTTCGTTCTATGTAGATCGATAGCACAGCAAATTAAATTTTTGCTTCTTACATAGGTAAGATTTCAAACGGAAACTTCTTCATGAGGTTCATTGAATTATTTGATGAACTTAGCTACTTTTTGAGTAACAAAAAGCATATATCAGTAATTTGATAGACATCTTCGAGCAACTAGGCAACTTGAACGAGCATGTTAAATGTCTAATATAACTTGGGGCTGCCAAAAAATTTTTTTAATTCATTAATGTTCTCGAATTATACAAAAGGAATATTTTTCAGAAAATTTCAGCGAATTCTACTGGTTGAATAAATGTGAGATAAATAATAATTCTACAACCTAATTGTTGACCTGGTTAATCCAACCATTGCTTGTGCACGAGTCTGACGTTCTAATGCAATCAATACTAAGAAAGGTTATCAGAATTGCAACATGATTATCAAATTAAACGGTTGCATTATGTGGCTATGTGACGAAGTTGAAAGAAAATACCCGAATACCGCTACATTAACAAGGAAACTTTTGATTTATTTTCCCTTGTCTTTTTTGGTTGAATGTGGCTTCAGTGGTGTCGACGATTTGTTCCGACCAAGAGAAACAAACTTGAAATTAAAAGACTCGGTGATTTCAGAGGAAGCTAACAAAATTGTCTCCTCGAATCCTATTTGTGAATATCGCTTATTGACATCGGCAGTAAGAGACAAGCACAAGCTTTTCAATAAACTAAAGTGATTCACATATTCATTTGTGGTCAATAAATATGATGGATTCTTTTGTAGTCAATAATTAAAATTAAAATATTAAAAATAATTTTTTAAATCGACACTCGTTTGAATATTAGTTAATTTTCTTTTGAACTTCAGTTTTTTGTTAGATTTTAAAAGCAAATGAAGGCTTTAATTTTGAACTTTATGTTTAAAATATACATTTAAACTAAACTTTCATCATATACAAAGAACACCTTCAGAGAATTTGGTTTTATGATGTCCTGTAAGTGATTATTTATAGCCAATTAAAAAAAGGTATGCAAGGATCAGATGAAATGATTAGTCCTTGGTTCGGTATTTACATTAAACTTCACGATTCGTGGTCATCTATGATTTGTGATGAATTCAATATATGAATTCTTACAAGATTCCACAGTGCATAAAAAGTGAAACTTCACATTTTTGTTTGTAATAAACGTTTCTTTTTAAATTCAGGAGTAATTAATATGAATGAGGTCGGTGATGTTTCCTTCAATTCTGTTATTAAGACTCCTTGCTCGAATTTCTGGTACGTCTTTCGTCAGCAATTCGTGAGGTACCTACGAGTAATATGTGTAAATTGCCTGTGGCATTCATTATTCAAATTGCACTGTTTTTATCATTGTTATAATTAATATTACTATATTTTATTTGGTTTTTCTTGTTTGATTTTCATCCTCTCTCATATTTAGTATTTTTATTACTATTTAATAACTTAGGGAAGTCCCTCGAGGTCGATATCATCAGGGCGGTCTTGGACCTAGGTCAGGGTCGGTTTGCTGAGGACATCAAACCTGCACTAGATTTAAACGAGTGAGGTGGCGTGCTCACTTCAGACCCGTATCTTGACCAAGGGGAGAAGATTCCTGGTAGCAGGAGAGGACTCAAGACGACCAGGCTTCATCTTCGGCTGCAAGGAGCTGCCGAGACACCGGTATGCTGGTGCTCGCCTATAGTCGCCCCGAGTCCTTAAAATTTATGGAAAGAGTTTAAAGGAGAGAGGTTGATACCTCATGAATGGTCTCTACTGATTAAGGTTGTTTGCTCAACAATTAGCTAAGTATGAATGAAAAATATTTTAAAAAAATAAATAATGTAAGAACCATTGCTGCTCAACAAAAGTACTCTAGTTCCATTACACAAACCATATTGACACCCAACGAAGGATTTTCATACGACCGGTTGTAGGCAAATGCGCGTCACGCAGTGGGGGCAGGCGCTAGGCGACCTTCGACAGACCGAAGACTCGGCAGCCCACAACAACCCACTGCTGTCTTGTAGGGCTACTTCTTTAAGTAAAGGCCTTTATTACTATAATAATACGCACACACACACGCATATATATATATATATATATATATATATATATATATATATATATATACAGGAAGTAACGACGATGTTAATGCTTTCAGTCCCAAAGGAATAAATTAAAAGATAATTAAAAGTAATTAATGTTGAGATAATGATGTGGTGAAAAAAAGAAAGGTGGTGGTGGTAAGGAGAGGGGTAAAGAAGGAATGGGAGAATGAATGAGAGTGTAAAGTGTACTGCGAACCTTGATGACCTCAAAGTGTGACACAGACACATTAATAAAAGAAAAAGCTAAGGAATAGAATAGAAAGAGACAAAAATATAATCAAAGAGAAAAACAAAGAAGATAAAAATGTTTAAAGAGAAATAAGGAGAGGATGGATAAGGAAAAATGAGGAGAATAAAGTTAAAGCGGTGTGGGTATGTCGAGTGGGGAAATAGGAATGGAGAAGGAAATGGGGGCAGTGGGGAGCTACGCGCACGTCTTTAGGGCTGATGACGTCATTAGCAACGCACAAATTCTGCGGCAATTAATTAAAGAAATAAAAAAGCAATATTGAAAAAACTACCTTAAGTAGGAAAATTATGATTATAATTTATATATAATTGTACAACAAAGCCTTCTAAGTAAAAATATGTAATTAATAAAAAGAAGAGTGGGGAAGAACTATTGGAATAAGGAACTTCGAATTGGCGGAGTAAAAGTGTTGGGGAGGCTTACTTAGTGCAGTGTTCTCTTATTAGTATTATTATTTCATTTTTAGCTAAGGGTCATTTTTGCCTATCGAAGGAGACATGCCTCAGAACAATATTGCGAGAGCAAGGTACTTTGACTTGACTGGTTTGTTTGTTTTACATCTAATCTTTTTTTACTCAAGCCTAATAAAAGATAAATACATGGCTCGACTTAGAGGCTCTCCGTATACTTCAAAGTGGGTGTACGATTTACTTTCTATACATGCGCAACTATATGTAAATGCTTCTTTAATTTTAATTCAATTATATTTTACCACCACAAATATACATAGTTGTTCTCTCACCTTTTAACCATCCTTTTTGAGTATAACGGCAGCTCCATATATTATATGAACAGTCTAAGGTTTGTTTATGTCCCTACAAAGTATTGCAAGTACAAGGTATCGAGGATTTGGGACGGGACTTTGCATAACGAAACAGAATAAATCAGAATGATTTTTGCCTTTTCTACTTGCCATATACCCAAAAAGTCTATTAAAACAGCATAGCTATGATACTGAATATCTAAATATAGAAATCTATTGATCTATGTATCGGTTGATGATGGAGAGAATTAATATACATAGCAATCGTTTTAAACACACAAATCTCTTATTTTTATAAATGATGAGAAAAAGTTTAAAGAAATTTTGTGGAATTGTAGATGAAACATTGTTTTATCTATACCTAGATGTATATTCATGACAACCGGTGTGAAAAAATTAAACAAATCAACAAAATAACAGCTTTGCAAATAACTACATACAAGTCCAAAATCAGAATATCGTCTTATAATTATGCCAAAATATCCCTTCAATTCGTATGGGCATAAAAAGACGAAAGTTTTGCTATTATTTTGGCCAATTTATTCTCTTAATCATCCTATGTTAAGGAAATTTAGTAATAATTCTTTCAATTTCTGTCATGTTTGAGATTTCCTAAAGGGAGCGTGTAAAGATTGCTTTCAATTGGTGACCTCATTTATGTTTACTCATTTGGTCAAAATAAGGATATGTTGGTTAACTGTGATTCTGTGAATCGATTTATATTGTAGGATGGCTGTTGCATCATAGAATAATGTTAACTCTTTCGGAAGGTCTTCATTATTCCTAGACTAGAATAGACAAAAAATAGTTTCTTTTCCAAAACTAGCGTATTATTTTTTCTAGATACATTTTATTTCATCTCTCTCTCTTTAAAGGCTAAAGATATATAATTGATGAAATTTAAACATCATTTCAGGCGAAACCTTTTAAATACGCAATATTATAACAGCGTTTGCAACTCAATTACTCAGGCATTGACCATTATATCAAATGCCTGCAATTGTTAGTCATGATTTTCCTTAGTAAGATGATATAATGTCTAAGTGAAATTTGTACCGAAACAGGTAAACATGAGGATAGCAAACCTGTTTCATTCGAGGGCCAGCAAATGGTAGCTATCTCAGGTAAGCCTTACGTTATTGGTGGATCAGTGTTTTCTAACTTCTTTCCCCTCAAGTTCCGACTATATCTTTCCTGAAAAACGAATGCCACACTGGTGTTTGAAAAAAGAGCATAAAAATATGAGTATTATTAATAAACAAAAGCTAAAGAATTTATTAACCAAAAAAAGAAAAAGTGAATCAGTTTAGTTTAGTGAGAACCTTTTGCCTGGCGCTTTCAGCCGATATCCAGGAATCGGAAAGACAACTTTGTTAGCTTCAGTCGTAATTCAACAAGTTTGGAAATTTCACTGAAGGCACACTAAGCCAATTAAGACGAGGAAAATTAATCAAAAGTTTGCTCTCTAATGTAGCAGTTTTATGAGATTTCCTTCAAACCTCTTCACATAGTCTTATAAAGGGAACTTTTATTTTTAACAAAGTATTCAATGATTCATTATGTTGGAACTTTGATAACTCTTCTTGGCATAGCACTGGAACATCATAAACGTCTACCAGTAATGGTTGAATTAACCAAAATGGAAAATATATTCCTTTTAAATCACGACATCTCACATTTACTAAACCAATAGAATTGACCTAAAATTCTTGCAGAAATATTTATTTGGCATAATTCGACAATTGTAGTGAATCTAAAAATCTGATTCTGCTTCAACAAGAGTTACATTGGCTCCTTTAATTGGCTTGGTCTAGTTTCCTAATTTCTTGAAAAAGTTTGTCATATAAATGACAAATGGTATTCCTCCCGTAAGATTTCAAGTTTGCCACTCAAAATGTTCCTAAGCTTATCAAATAATTCCCTGAACCTCTTGAAGAACTTTACCCTTGGAAGCTATCTTACTTATGTATGAAGCAATACTCAAATATGCTCAACATTTTGATCCACATATGTACATAGAACTGCTTAAAAGACTTTAAGATTTGGTATTTGCTTCAATGGTGTTGACCCACTTAATCACAGATAGAAGGATCTCGTTAAGAAGAGGCGAAATTTTCTTATCAACAAATGTTTCTCGGTCGATGTTGAAAAACACAGAAAAAATAATTGGATTTTCCTCCTTCATCAATTTTAAGCATCCCTTTTTCTTACCCCAAATGGCAGATGTCCCATCTGCCGCACATGCTGGTATGTTTTCTCTCTGTATTTTGTTTTTTTCCAAATATTACTTTTTAGTTTGCTGTAGATATCAATATCAATATCTCCACTTGCACTTGCAAATTACAGTTTCCCCCTCTTGAAAGGTGGATTCATCTCTTTGTATTGAGAATTTCCGTATTTCATCTTGCCAGTTATATGTTCTTCAAACAAAGAAGAACTTTTAGATAAAAATTTATGTATGGCCTATCTAAAAGTTAATTTGATTGCCAATGTGGTCGTTTAGTATAGATTTTGGTGTGCATAGCAAGACTCTAATGTTACCAGTGACTCTGTAATAAAATCTCGGATAGGATCATTTTGGGAATTGAGAGCAAAATTATGAAGGTTATCTCTTTTAACTGGTGATTAATGGGAACTTAGACTTCTGCTCCTCTTATTTTGTCGACATCTGATAGAAAACTGAAAATTTTGAATTTATCAGAGGAATGGGGTTGAAGGGGAATACAAGTATACTACATATCCAGGGCATTTTGGGGAAATTTATGTACGGCTGAAATTGTGCATAAGGGCTAAAGAACGCACCAGCCTAAGTTACTTGCCATTAGACACGTCCAGTAAGAGTTTATAAATTTGTTCACTCGGCATAAAGCTTACGGAGGTTCTTCTGAGAATTCTAGCTGAAATCGAAAAACGATCGGCCACACGCGCGGCAATGCTCGCCGCCGAGAGAAGCGTGAAGGAGAAAGTGAAATGTTTTAACAACCCGAGTAATCTCTTTTACAAAGTGAAACGGTGGTAAAACGAAGTTGAAAAAAAAGGCTGAAGTGGCTGCAGTTAAGCACAGCAGATTTTCAGCCTCTTTAATTGCTTTAGGCGTGCACAGTAGCAATTTCTACATTATTCCTCCTCACATCTTTCACCGTGTACTCATCATCAATACGGACGTTTATAGTGTGGTGTTTAAGAATGTACTCAAACCTTAAATGGACCAAGTACCAACGGGAAGGCAATACTCATTCAAGTACACACGGCAAAGAAGACAGAGGCGTAGATGTTGAATAATGTCCCAAATCACTGCTTCCCAGATTTGTGGCCACCCAGCTTCCCGAGTGCAGCCCCCTTGAATATTTCTTGTGAAGCGTTGTTGAGAAATATTTCAACAATGCTGCTCACAGAGCTTTAAGGTGTCTGACCCCGACCAATGTGAAGGTAATGTAATCTGTTGACAAATGACATAACTAGGCCATTAAACCAGTTCAGGTCCTGCCTGAAGAAGTCATATATATATATATATATATATATATATATATATATATATATATATATATATGCAATAAACGACATTGAAAGAGAAAACGGAATAAATTTTCCGTACAGTAGTATTTATAACCTTTTTTCGTGAAAATCCGTGCAGGGAAGCGATTCGAACCAGGCACACTAAGGCAGCGAGCACCGTTTTGATCAGAGTTAAAAGTATGCCATTAGTACACTATGCTACGCAGAGAACAAAAAAATTCTCTTAATTCGAATAGTTTTTAAGGAACACTTTCCGCAAGTTCACGGGGACTATGAAAGAAATAGAGAATTTATTGGGAATTCAAAGAAAAAAAATGTATATATATATTGATATATATATATATATATATATATATATCGCCGTGGATTGCTTCTAGAGAGCCTAAATTTAATTGTTTAACAGAAATCCCAAGGCGAGGAAAATGGCTGGTATTATCCTTTTTATTTACCGGCGACGTTTCGACCACAATACGGTCATCTTCTTAGGCCTAAAATACAAATAAACAAAACAAAATATTTTGCACTGTTAAGAGAGCACACTGCAAAATTTACATCTAGAACTTTAATAGCTACTATTCGCTTTGAATTGCAAATTTATAGTTAGAGGGAATATTTCGAAATGGGGCTCAAATTTACAATAGAGAAACTAGGCAAGGATTTTAAGTATTTAAATTAGTTAGCGAGTGTATAATTGCTAAAATCTATTAAGGTAAGGGAGATTTGATTTATGAATCTAATGATTATATAAAACTTTTAAAATGAATTTTAAACGAATAATTGAAGGAAAAATTGGCAAAACCTAATATACAAAATCACAAACCTAGCCAACGAGCGTGTTACGTGCTCCGGCCGACCCAAAAGCACCAAAACTGCGCCCCGCTACCCACATCCAAACGAATTCAGGTAACAAGGAGGGAAACCGACGAGAGATCATTATTTAAATTCGGGGAGAGCTGTTTTATATAATGTGTTTCAAAGATTCGAAGGGTAATAGGGCATTTGTGCGAATTTAGAATTTCAAAGTTTTCTAAGGAGATATCACTTTTACACTTTATTACGTGATCTCTTATCGCTGAATTTTCTTTGGTTTCAAGGATCTTACCGGTTCTATTACTTATACCCATATGGGAAGAGAATCTTGCCTTCAGAGTTCTCACGGAGCTTCCGATATATTTGCCTTGGGAACACCCAGGACATTTAAATAAGTATATAATCGAACTCCGAAGACTCTTTGGAACTGGAGCCTTGATTGTGAAGAAGGATTTTATATTGATTTTGTTGACAAAGGCAATTTGAATTTTATTTGACAGAAGTTTTTCTTTATCAATATGTGTAATTTTCGGCTAAGGACTTTATTGTGAATACCCAGCTCTGGCATTATTAAATAATGTTTGTCTTTTGCCACTGTTATCTCAGGGTGGCTTGGTTGATACAATCCACCTAAAAATGTGCGGATTGACTCTTATACAATAAAAGAAGGAAAACCATTGTGCATAAAGAAAGATGTAAGGTACTATAATTCTTTGCCTATAAAAATGTAGGATGAACAGAGTCTGTATGCGCGGTGAAGAAGGGTCTTAACGGATGAGATTTTGTATTTCAAATCTAAGCAACTAAAAAAGTTTAATCCTAACCTCATATTAGTCGGTTTTCTATATACTGATGTTTTTAGATTATATTGTTTTTTCCTTATTAAAAGATCTAAAAAGGGGAGGGTGTTATTACTCTCAGTTTCCATTGTATATTTAATACCGGGGTGGATGGTGTTTAAAAAATTAAGAAATTCTAAAGCTTGATCTCGTTGTTTAAATATAGCTATGGAGTCATCTACAAAACGTCTATAGAAAGTTGGCCTACATGAATCAGAAACTTCATAAAAAACCCTCTCCTCCAAATGAGTCATGAAAATTCGGCTGCCAAAGGGCCGATTTGGGACCCCATACCAACTCCATCGATTTGTTGGTTAATCTGGCCATCAAAGGTAAACACAGACCCACCAAAAACAAGGTCCAACAAAGACTTTAATTCTAATTTACTGAAACCATGGAAGGTTGGTGAATCCTTACAAATTCTGTCTAAAATAATAGTCTTGGTTTAATTAACTGGTATGTTTGTAAACAGTGACTGAATATCGTAACTCACTAAAAAACTACAGGAATTTGCTTTATATGCAATCAATTCTGCTTGAAAACTGTACAAGTTGGTAATTGTGTATTCATTCCTTGATAATGTGGATAGTAATTCCACAACGTATTTTGCCAGTTTGTAGGCAGGTAAGCTATACGAGGCCAAAATGGGGCGTAATGGGATTCCAAGTTTATGTATTTTGGGTAAATAATACAGTTTGGCTAAGCCAGAACCTGTAGGATGTAGAAACATCAGTATATAGGAAACCGATTAATACGGGGTTAGGATTAAACATATTTAGTTGCTAAGATTTGAAATACAAAATCTCATCCATTAAGACTCTTTTTCACCGCGCATACAGTCTCTGTTCATCCTACATTTTTATAGACAAATAATTGTAGTACCTTACATCTTTCTTTATGCACAATGGTTTTCCTTCTTTTATTGTATAAGAGTCAATCCGCACATTTTTAGGTGGATTGTATCAACCAAGCCACCCTGAGATAACAGTGGCAAAAGACAAACATTATTTAATAATGCCAGAGCTGGGTATTCACAATAAAGTCCTTAGCCGAAAATTACACATATTGATAAGGAAATACTTGTCAAATGAAATTTCAAATTGCCTTTGTCAACAAAATCAATATAAAATCCGTCTTTACAATAAAGGATCCGGTTCCAAAGAGTCTTCGGAGTTCGATTATATACTTATTTAAATGTCCTTGGTGTTCCCAAGGCAAATATATCGGAAGCTCCGTGAAAACTCTAAAGGCAAGATTTTCTTCCCATATGGGTATAAGTAATAGAACCGGTAAGATCCTTGAAACCAAAGAAAATTCAGCGATAAGAGATCACGTAATAAAGTGTAAAAGTGATATCTCCTTAGAAAACTTTGAAATTCTAAATTCGCACGAATGCCCTATTACCCTTCGAATCTTAGAAACACTTTATATAAAACAGCTCTCCCCGAATTTAAATATTGATCTCTCGTCGGTTCCCCTCCTTGTTACCTGAATTCGTTTGGATGTGGGTAGCGGGGCGCAGTTTTGGTGCTTTTGGGTCGGCCGGAGCACGTAACACGCTCGTTGGCTAGGTTTGTGATTTTGTATATTAGGTTTTGCCAATTTTTCCTTCAATTATTCGTTTAAAATTCATTTTAAAAGTTTTATATAATCATTAGATTCATAAATCAAATCTCCCTTACCTTAATAGATTTTAGCAATTATACACTCGCTAACTAATTTAAATACTTAAAATCCTTGCCTAGTTTCTCTATTGTAAATTTGAGCCCCATTTCGAAATATTCCCTCTAACTATAAATTTGCAATTCAAAGCGAATAGTAGCTATTAAAGTTCTAGATGTAAATTTTGCAGTGTGCTCTCTTTACAGTGCAAAATATTTTGTTTTGTTTATTTGTATTTTAGGCCTAAGAAGATGACCGTATTGTGGTCGAAACGTCGCCAGTAAATAAAAAGGATAATACCAGCCATTTTCCTCGCCTTGGGATTTCTGTTGAACATTATATATATATATATATATATATATATATATATATATATATATATATATATATATATATATATATATATATATATATTGTAAGGAGGCCATGTTTTTTTATAAAGGAATGGTTATATTCAACAGCAGAAGAGGTATTGTTTAGCTTCTTGAGAAATTTTTAATTTCCATAAGTGACTTTCTTGGCAAGAAAAAGATCATTTTAATCCACTATTTATGTTTTGCCCGTGGCACCTTTCGACCAAAATCGTCTTCTTCTGGGGCTACACTGATAAATATGAAGAAATTCAGTTATATAAATACAAATTCTATGTAAACACTATACAAGCTTTTAGAGGAACAATACTGATTATATTTTTTAATATTAAAATATGAAAAAAACAGGCAATGGCTTCCCCACTCTTCCCTATGAGGGAAGCTTGCGCTTCGCCACTAAGATTAAAATTTAAAATCTGAAAAAAGCAGCCATGGTTAAATTTTTAGAAATTTTCTGAACTTCGCCAATTATAATAATTTAAAAAAAGAACTCTAAAGTAAATTTTTTCCCCTTTCAAAATATTACGTTGCTAAAATATAGTTATATAAATAGAAGTTATATGAAAATAAATTTTCTGAACTTCACCAGTTGTAATTCTTTGGGTTTTAAAAAATTCACAAATTTCCATACTTATATTATTTCGAAACTTCACCATTTTGCTTTTTGATATTATAAAATAATTATTAGAAATAACTTTGATAAAAAAACATAAGTCATAATCAAACTAAAATTAAATTATTTTTCATATACTCAAATCATCCCTTCTTAATTTATAGAGTTAGTAACGATGAAGTGATAGAGCAAGATTAGCCATAGGTCCAGATCGAGTTCTGCCTGTGAAGCACAAGCTCCTCCAAGGAGGAGTGACAAAGCTGCTGCTCTTATCTCTTAATAATTTATTCTTGGTCTATCTCTTTTTGAGATCGAATCATGCTTATTTTCTAGCCCTAAAAGCAAACAAAATAAAAACTTTTGTCGGAACTCTTTTGAAATGCCGAAAAAACAACCCGCAGGGCATCTCATCGGGCTAAAGATTAAAATTGAAAATCAAATTTAGAAAGAACTTGGATAAAAGCTTTGAATATACCCCCTTTAATAAATAGCCATGCCTTAATTTTAATAAATTTTCTTAATTTCTAGGTACCTTACAATTAGCGGTTGATTTTGTTGAAAGAATTTCCAAAATATTCGATAATTAAATTTATTTTCAGGTAACAAATTTTGTCATTCTCAAACATTTAAAACCTCTTTGGAATTATCCAGAAATTTTTTCAAATTAAAATACAGGGTAATGGATAATATAATCTATTTATTATTTATTATTCATACATATCTTTTCTTGAAATAGAAAAGTTTTTTAAAATTTATATCCGCTTTGCTTTGAAAAGTTTTCTAATAATAGATTTTCTTAGAATTGTGTAAATCGTCTAATCCTTTTAAGCGAGATTTCTATCTTGATAGATACCAATATTAATGCCTCATGTAAAGTGCCGATTTAATACGTATATCTTAAAGTTCTTTTATTTTTGCTGTTCCAAGATTTAATTCTACAAAATATAAAGATATAAATGACGGTTGCATAAGAAAAGAAAAGCGCTTATTGATGGAGTAACTTTACGGTTGCGCTAGACGGCTAGAATAAGATAGATTTAACATTCTGCCGACATTAAATTCTTACGACTTTTGTCATAAGTCTTTCATGTTTTTCGGACTTTAACTTTTTCGTATATTTGCGATCCAGCAAATATACCACCATTGTTGATTCACCCTCAGTAAACGTTGTAAGCATCATACATATTTCTTGAAAGACTTCTTTAAAATATAAAGCCTTTACAAACTGTTCTATGCATCCAATTTTATATGAAATGGGGGTAATAAAATCGACGAAGCTCCACGTAACGCTGTAGGTCAACATTTATTTTCCCAGGTTGTAATTCATCTTAGGGAGAACAGTGAGCTTTCGAGTAATTATGATATTCAGTCCTACCCTCCTAGAAGAAAAGGAAATAGGAATATTTGTCTATCCACCTTGCAATGCAAGTAACAAGACAAGCATTTTTGAGTCCCCCAAAACATACCACTTAAATGCAGTAGAGTTGATTTTGTCAAGAAGCACTTTAACATTATTGTATTCTTCTTTACTTTGTACAGACTGTAAAAGAGGCAAAGATGGATATTGGTTTCCATTATGTAGTAACACTGCTTTGAGCCTTTGCGTTGAGCTGTCTATGAATAGTCTCCTTCCTGCAGTATCATGTTTCAACCAACATTATTAAAAAATAATTCCCATTTTTTTAAGGAACACAGCTTTCCATTACTATGAATTTAAATATCAAATATATCATGTCATTTCTGGAACACATATGCCCTTTGTCTTCTCTTAGTAAATTACATTCCTTTGGCCATATTTTTTAAAATTCATCTAGTGACTTAGTGAGAAATGATTCTCTGATCAAATTCTCCATTTCACTTTGATTTGGATAGTGTTGATGCCTACTTCTGTGTTCTTGGAAAGTATGCATCATTCAATTATTTGCGGCCGTTACTTGCTGGCACTTCTGATGAAAAGTCCATAACATCTTCTTTCTAAAAAAAAGATAGGACTACATTTAGTAACTTCAACCAAATATTAATGAAATTAATTCCACATAAAAGAAACATTTATGTAGAATATTACAAGTTTTCCTAATAACATTTACTGGTAGATCTAATACTGGTAACCTATCATCATGAGAGACAGATGCCAAGATAGGGGCATATCTGGATACTAAAGAACGTTTCTTACTTTAATACTTCTGTACTTTGTAACATCTATCATGTACAAATAGTAGTCATCATGGTGGTTCTTCGGCACTCTCCATTGTTTGGGATAGCCAAAGCCACGGCCTTTCTTGCACCTCTCATCCATCCTTCTAGACTAGATCGACAGCTTCCAAATATCATATAAGCGGCTCATGTTTTTTCTTGGTCACCCATGGGCTTTTCAAGGTAGAGTCTGTAGGCCATCCATAATTTAGCAGCTTAGACGATTTTTAAGTGATATACGAGTATGCTTTGTCCCATTAAAATATCCAAACAAATAACAAAACGTATCGGGCGAATCTTTACATCTTCTAGGAAACAATCACGAACCAAAAAAAATACATTTAAGTGTAGAATATACAAATCATCTTAAAGTGCGGGTTTTTATAATATAATAATCACTGTTTTATGCAACGGGTGATGATAATTAAAAAAATAG
Source organism: Ceratothoa steindachneri (assembly GCA_963969495.1). Lineage (NCBI taxonomy): Eukaryota > Metazoa > Arthropoda > Malacostraca > Isopoda > Cymothoidae > Ceratothoa > Ceratothoa steindachneri. The sequence continues at coordinate 86,481,528 of OZ018326.1, forward strand.
ATAATAAAAAGTAGAAAAATCATAATAAACAAAAGTTTGCAAAAAATGAATACGTAGCATTATAATAAACAGTTGTAGTGCTGCAATTTGAGCGTAGAGAAGAGGAGAAGATTGCAAAGAAATATTTTTACCATGAAGCGAGTTTTTATTTGCCCCCCTAAAGGTATATTTTTTTGTTTTTTGTCAGCCAGGTCATAATTCAAATGTAGTCATTACCAAGTGACCTTTCCCAAGCAAAAATAGGTTAAGTGATATCAGCCTTGTAAGATTGCATGACCTGTCGGTCGCAACTCCCGCAAGTGTACTTGCGACTATTTTTATTCAAAACATTTTAAGTTACTCAATCACTACTAATTTATTCACTCTCTATTCAACATCAACTTTTTAGAGATGCTGAACCCGTTTTTGCTCTTTAGTTTTAACTAATAATAACAGTCAACTTCCCTACTTGTCTTAAAAAGTATATTTTATTCCACTTATCATTGGTCAAATTCTTATCTTGTAGACATTTATGTTAAATAGCATCTGCATATATCACTTAGAATTATGTCAGCATCTGCTCATCTCATAGATTCTTTGATATGGGCGTTATCTTTGATTGTATCTTTCGGCATGTTAGACATAATTGTCGGATACTGAAGTTTCTATAGGATATCGTGCATTTAGTAAGTCATGAATTTGATGGAAACTGCTATCTCATTATTAATTAATAAAAAAAAGGCCCCAAATATCGAAGAAATATCGCAAAAAATAATGCGGGACCTGAATTCAAAGTTACAGTAAATGTAATCCTGAAATCGACTTTAATATTTATAATCAGAATTTAAGTTTAATATTTAAGAAAGAAGGACAATTATTGAGTAAATAATAAGCAATAAATTTTTAAACTATAACATCTCGGATGGAACATTTAATTCCAATAGATTGATCCCAAACCCCTTAAAATTTAAACTGTATCAAAATTTACTTGAATCATAATAGGTACTTTCATCGAAATTTGAAAAGATTTATGTTGTTTTACATTCTTTTTCGAATGCTATAATTGCCAACGTCCTTCCAAAGTTAGCCCTAGAATTACATTGTCTTAGCAATAACTTTATAACTATTCGTCTGATTCTAACAAACTTTCAACCCTTATGTTGATTTACATTCTCTTTCGAATAATATAATTACCTAGGTCCTCCCAAAGTTAGCTTGCTAATTATTTTTGTTTGGGAATAACATCATAACTATTCGGCCGATTTTAACAAAATTTCAAACCCTTATGTTATTTTAGACTCTTTAACGAATGATATAATTGCCAAAGTCTTCCCTAGGTTAGCCCTGGAATTATTTGTTTTGGCAATAACATCATAACTATTAAGCCGATACTCTGCTAGACTAGACTAAGCTATAATATGCTATAATCTGCTAGGCAAGCCTAGAATAGGCTATACTATGCTAGACTACTATAAGCTAGGCTATGCTATGCTAAGCTATGTTAAGATATAATGCACAAGGGTAAGATATACTATGCTAATTTAGGCTATAAAATGCTATGTTAGGATAGCATATAGTATGTTAGGTCAGAAAATACTAAGCTATGCTTGAATAGGGTATAATAGGATAGTATAGGCTATATTTATTTAGGATAGTTAATGCTAGGTTAGGATATACTATGCTAAGCTAAGCTAAGCTATATTAGGCTAGATAGGGCTATGCTATGCTATGCTAGCGTAGGCTAAAGTATAATATGCTAGGAAGGGATTGCTCTGCTATGCTAGGTAATACTATTTTAGGCTACCATAAGCTAGCTAACCAAGGATTAATAGGCTAAGCTATGCAAGATTATTCTAGTATAGGGTATGGTATGCTAAACTAGTGTAGGATATACTAGGCTACGGTAAAATATGATAGGCTAGGCCAGGGGTTGCCAAACTTTTTTCACAGTGGGCCAGCTAACTGAGAGAATAACGAGCACGGGCCGCATAACCATTTTGTCCAATACAATATAGTAAATACACGAAAGATAAAGACAAGCAACATATTCATTTACCAATACACAACATATAAAGACAACAAACATAATTATTTACCAAAAAGTTATCAAAGAAGGCGTCGTTAGCAATAAGATAGTATTATCCCACCCAGTGCGCACATATCCGAGTCTCACAAACTAAGCAGCAAAAAAGGTTAGTGAGATTTGTGAAAATGGTGTGTCGTAGAATGCCCCTCCTTTTTGTTCTATTCTAATAGTGCTAAGAGTGTCTAATATATATTTTGACATCTTGATATCTTAAATAACAGAGCTATTCCGAAACACGTAAGGATATATAAGAGAAACGCAAAATAATCTCCAAATAAACTTATATTTTAACTTTAACCATTGAATACACAACATCTAAACATTAACTACAGCAATACTCTAAATATTATTATAAACAAGAATTAATTAAATTAGTTTACCCACAAAAATTGGTTAATTTCTCTACACACAACAATAATATAAGAATTAGGCTTACGGACTCATCTGGAGTTTCAAAGGCCTAAAGAATGTTATTGACTCTCGACGCGTGCCGCCGGCCAGATGTAGATGAGCGAGATCACACGGTTGTTTTGGTGAGAGTGGCAGCTTGGGGGTCCACACGTTCTTCCGGGGGGGAGGGGTTCTTCAAGGACGAGAATCAATACGGTGCTTTATGCAACACCTAGGCAGTCGTGGTCTCTCTGGCGAGAGTGAGTCGAACTTGGTTCTTAAATCAGGTTAATTTGGAGTGCGGTGTGACCACCGAGTAACGAGCTCGAGGAGGAGCTTTTCTCCTTCGTTACTTATTCCCCTATGGACGAGGACTGAACTCGGAGAGGGTCTTCTTCAAGGGTTAGGATAACAGAGGGGGGTTTCTCTGGCGAGAATAAGTTACTTAAAGTTCGGTGTGGCCACCGAGTAACGAGCTCGAGGAGGAGCTTTTCGCATTCGTTACTTATTTCCTCATGGACGAGGACTGAACTCGGGGAGGGTCTTCTTCAAGGTCGAGTATAACAGAGGGGGGTTTCTCTGACGAGAATAAGTTGAACTTGGTTCCTTACCAAGTTAACTTAGGAGTTCGGTGTGGCCACCGAGTAACGGGCTCAAGGGTGAGCCTTTTCCTTCTTCTTTTCTTAATTCCTCAAGGACGAGGAATACCCCTGGTGTTTAAGGTGCACCAGGATATGAGGAGTCTCTCTGGTGAGAGTAAGTTAAACTTACCAAAGTTAACTTATCGTTTGATTTGATAACCAGGGACTTAGCTCGAGGATGAGCTTCTTCTTAGCCCCTTAAGGTAGGTAGCCCTGCCTCTCTTGCAGGGTACTTCTTGGTCTGGTGAGTCAAGTACACCAGCTCTTCAGTCTCGGTAGTTCGGTTTGATCCGAAGACTTCGTCACCTAGAGACTGACGTATACTACCGCGATTTTCCTCAGAGTTCCTCATTTATACCTCGTTACCCCACTGGGGGAGTGGTAAGGGAGGAAGGGGCTTGAGGACGGCCCCAGGAGAGTTCGTTTTCCAAACGGTTTTTCACACGAAGTCAAAATCGGCTCCTTGTTAGCCTTCGAGATTGGGAGAAACACGTCTCCAATTTATTATTTGACGTGAAACTGGATCTCACTCTCCTGGGGGAGATCTTTCATTTTGACCTTTAAGGTCTTTCATGGCACCAAAATAGGCGACGCTGCGGTTACGCAATGGACCCGCCGATGCCTGGGGCGGATATCTTTGCGGTAACCGCTTTGTGACTGCTCCGCGAGTGAACGGGGGGAGGAGAGTGACTATTCCCCTACATGGTGTTTAGATTTTAAGATATCATCAATATTTGCTTTGTAATTGCTGCATCCAATCAAGAGAATTGCTTTCAAATGTTCATCAGGCAGCCTCGTTTGATCTTCTGACTTCAAATATGTACTTCATTTTTGAAAAGGTTTGCAAACGGATATACGAGGGGCGGTCAATATGTTTTGCGAATCGGTAGGGAAAAACAGAGGAAGGGGGATGGCTGTTTGTGGGGGTGTTAGGAAAAGTTATGACAAGTCAGGACCTGCAGCCGCACGATCCTGCCTCGTCTATTTAAGAAGCAGTAGCTGATCGCAGATCATTAGTCATAAATTTTTCAGCACCGCGCAGTGATCAAACTTTTGACCAAGGAAGGCAAGAATGCAAAAGAGATCCATGAACACATGGTTGCAGTGTACACCAACACCGCACCCTCCTATGCAACCATTGCTTGATGGAATAGGGAGTATTTCCATGGTCGTGAGTCCCTTGAAGATGACCCCCTGTCCAGAACGCCCGCCAGACGTGACCAACGAGGACAATGTGGCCCGTGTGAAGAGAATGATCCTCGAAAATCGACGGGCGAAGGTCGAACAAACTGAGCGAGAACTGGGAATATCACATGGAATTGTTATCAAAATCATCTTCGACAATTTGGACATGACCAAGGTCTCTGCCCGTTGGGTCCCTAGAAACCTCACGCCCCATGATCGACCTGTAACGTCGTCAAAGTCCACAAGGCCAGAGTTGCACAACCTGCCCTGCGCGAGTGCAGATTCGAGGAGTTCAACCATCCCCCCTTCAGTCCAGATCTGGCCCCTAGCGACTACCTTTTACTCCGCCAGCTTAAGGCTGCACTGCGTGGACGCCGGTTTGGGGACGATAAGGATGTCCAGCTCGCCGTCCAGGAGTGGATTGAACAGCAGTCGGGAGATTTCTGGTTGTCGGGAATTCGAAGCCTCAGGGACAAGTGGCGCAAGTGCATTGAAGTCGAGGGTAGTTATATTGAAAAATAAGGAAACACTTTTCCTCATATCTTGTTTCCTTATATCCGAATTGCAAAACTTATTGACCGCCCCTCGTAAGTTCTTCTAAACATTGATACCATACTAGAGGCAAATTCATTCAACTGTGAAAACTCATCATCAGTTAAGCAGCGATAAAATTTAACAAGTTTTCCTTCTCTTTCAACAAGTCATTTGCTTGCAAATCGATGAGCTCCAATAATACCAATAAGTGTTTAGAATTTGACACATCGAATACTCTATCCAAAATGTTTGGGAAACATAATAATTTATGCAAAGTTGCAATACACAAGTATAGTCTAACTCATTTGAGGCACATGGAGTGGCGGGCCGGATGATCTGACCTCGCCGGCCGGATCTGGCTCGTGGGCCGTAGTTTAGACACCCCTGCGCTTGGCTATATTATGTTAGGTGTGGTCATAAATTAGAATAAGTGAGAGCACGTGACTTGGTCAGCAGACCTTGTTTGTATTTAAAGTTGTCTATAGGTAAAATATAATACCTCTTGCGCGTTTCACCATTTTCCGGAAAGGTTTCATAAAGGTTTCTGAAAGGTTTCTGATACCATGCTATTTATCTCAGGTATTACAAATTTGGTAATACTTGAGCTTATGGGCGCATGTTAGGGGCCGCTATCTCTGGGCTACACTTTTCGGCTATAATTTAGGCTTTATGACGTCAGACGGTATCTTCGCGCGTGGCCAATCATGGCATTTTATTTGTTTTGTGGTCTTTATTTTTTATTATTTAGTAAGTGCCTGCACTTCTACTTAATTATATTATTTAGTAATGCATTAATTTTTTATCTTTAGTGCTGTATTAAATTGTTTTATGTTTCGTTTACCTATTTGTTTTAAATACAAAAGTCACTTTAAACTTGCAGTCCAGTCGGCATATATGGTTTCGGTGTGGCACGAAGAGTACATATTTTTTAGATACTATACCTTGAAGGGGTTAAAATTGACTTTTAAATAGGTGACCTTTGGTTTCTCTTAATGTTAAAAAAAAACATTGTTTTCACACACTGGCAACACTTAATTCGACTTTATTTCAAACATTGGCTACTCTGGAGCCAAGAAGTTAAAGGAGCGCGATTCTTGTGAATTCGGTTTGTTTGAATTTAATACTACTTTTGTCAATACTTCGGTCAATTTAATAGACTTTTGTAAAGATCATGTCCACATTTTGAAAGAGAAGATTTGCCTCAGGTGTGAAAGAGAAGCGCATCTCGATTATAATAGTGAAAAGTGGAGATAGTTTAGCTTTGGTTGTGAAGTGATTATTTATTAGGTAATTTAAGACGACGATGGCTCAGCCGACATTTAGCAATCGCCTTTTTCATTAAAATCTGATGTTAACCTTTCGAATATGAAATATTACGAGTTTTTTTAAAGTTGCTGGTGGTGGGTGTTGCACCCCCATAATTAAATGGGGGGCATGGGGAGCGAAAAGATAATAATTTTTGGCGAAATAGCCAAAATTAGGTGGCGCTAGCTTTTTATTATTTCAATAAACGTGCAGAGCCGATCTCATTAATTTTAGCCCCAAAATAGCGCCTCCTAGCGTGCGCCTCTAAACTAAAGTATCACCTCGTTTTGGGTGGAATGAGAAGCTTAAGTTAAACTTCTCTCCCCCCAAAACACCTACTAATAGTAGCCCCAAAATGTATCCTCTTAAATAGGGCCCACTAGCCTGCGCCCATAAACTCAAGTATTACCCAAATTTATAGTCGATTTTCTTAAATTAGAATAAAACGACCATCTAAAAGGAAATCTTTTTAAATAAGGATTTTCTCATAAAAGGGCTATGACAAAGGATCTTTTCCAAGAAGAGAAGAATTTTATCGTGAAGAAACTAAAGGAAAATTTCGATGCAAGGTGGCTAAAAAGGGTAATGTTATCACAAAGTTTCATTTTAACCAAGCTGTTAGGGCTCCTTTCCTTTAGAGAAAATAAAGATTCAAAGCTCTAGGGATTTTTTCCGTTACGAATAAGAACAAAAATCTTTCCCCCCCCCCAAAAAAAAACCGAAAAAAAAAATCGTGAGAACTAAATATTGAACAAGAGGCTGGCTTGTCAATGAAGGTCAGGTAAATCAGCTCCCAATCATCAACAAAGAGGGGGCCGAATGTTTACTTAGGCTGCAGTGGCTGGAGTCATTGTATTAGGATCTTTCAAAGTAGATGATAGCTTTCAAATGGAATCAAAGATTTACTGCTAGCTAGTTCATTGAGTAAAATTTCCTCACTTGTTTAAAGATACTGATAATGAGGATGAGAAAATCACCTTTCTTCATACAGGGTAATACTTCAAGTCTTGCATCTTAATTCTGTAAATAGTGATTAAAGTCTAAAATATTTGTAAGAGACTTAATAATCGACTGTCCTCTCAAAATTTGCTTCCTATATCCAAACGATAATATTTGACGCTTCCCTAAGCGAGAGGTTTACGACGGCAAAGTTGCGAAAACGAATAACAAATCTCGCCCCTAAAGTAGCAGCTAATATATCCTTTTAAACGTTCCAGTTTATTTTAAAAATCGATTTAAAAAGGTTTTAAAAACTTCCGGAGTGTCGATTTATATAAAAGATGCTTATGTGAATATTAAAACACAAAAGGTATCCATATTGCCCACTTTTCCAATCGTAAAATATCTACTCGTATACGACACCACTAAATATTTACTATAATATCCTGTTCTATATGATTTAAATATACGATCAAAGAAACAGAATGTTAATGCTACAAAATAAGCATGAAAAACTGATTTAAACTTAGCGAATATAAAAGGGGGGCCTACATTAGACATCGTGTCTGACATTTCTTATACTTATGCTATATATTATATATATATAAATCTCACAATTAGTACGTAAGAAAAAAATTAGCACTGAGAATGATTAAACAACAAGAAACCCACACATCTGATGCCGATTGTTTTCTGTTTATTGACAAAGACCTATTGAGGAAATAAGTATAGTGGCATTGTTGAGAGTTTATAAGAGAGAGATAGCAGGGTTTTTATCTTTCTTGAGGCCGAGGAAGTGGAAAAAAGAAACATTAGGCAATATATATTGTTTTCGACATGTTTATATACATACTGAATGGATTTTATGAGAAAAGAGCAGGTTTTATCAATTTGCCGATGAAATTTATGTAAACAAACACTAAAATTCATATTTCTTGAAACTATGTCACTACAATTTGAAATAGAACGGTTACTATCCTAATTAATTACATGATCAAATGTGGACATGTGTATCAAAAGGTGATAGGTGCGCTCTAATTAAGGTGATATCTTGCAGGGTACCTATAATGTGTAGGTTGCTAACACAACTATATACACCTCATTTAACAATGTATATATTGTAACAGGAATGTCACTAAAGTTTTCCAGTTTCTTAAAAGAATTTGCTACCTACATAGTAGTGGGTGTTTGGGATCTATTTACTGCCTTGGAAAATAAACATCAGAAGCGCTCAAAATTGGATGTTACCCTTTCCTTTGGGGTTTTACTGTCATATCTCTATGACTGTATATGTTCAAAATATCCTACAAATCATACACCAGAGGGAAAACCAGAAGTTTATGTATTTGTTCGAAGTGTTGACTGTCGTGCCTCATATAGTTATATACAAGGGTGACCCAATCATCGAGAACTAAATATTTATCGGCATGACTGTTTGTTCCTGCATACATAACGTCTCTAAATGAAACCGCAGGTAGTTACATAGTTAGGAGGATTTCTTTATGCGGATATTATTCGATAGGTCAAAGGAAAGGTTTGTGCAGATATGACCTAAATTCACCATCATAATAAGTATGATTCGGGTTGCTTAGAAACTCCTTGATACCATTATTCTTATATCCATTTCTCTTCTGAAATTGTTGTCAAACAAGAATTGATGATCACGTTGATTTTCTACGAAGCACAACAAACTAATACAGGTTCCCTCTTCTGAACTGTAATAAACAAGCTAGTGAGGGTTCTGAGAGAAACATCTATTAAGGGTGTTAAGTTTGCTTCATAACCAGGATGCCTGTGGGAGAGACGGAGTCACAGTCAACTTCTGATAGACCCCACTTTCAAAATGCCCTCACCTATTTGGCTCTTCCTTGCTCATTTCTAAAATTTGAACGGCTTTCACATCTCCGACTTCAGGATGCAGTTAAACTTCTAATTCATTCTACCACCGATCCCAGAGAACATTCTGCCTCAGGTTTCCTTGTACACATCATTGATTTATATATTTAAAATATTTAATCCAACTTTTTAAAATTTAGCATATCATTCATCAATTTGTATGATAATAATGTATTTTGATCAAATTTGTTAATATTTTATTAATACGATTGTATACTGAGTATTTTACTAAATGGTGTGTAAATAATGATAAGATGATTCTAAAATCCAAATTTAACTAATATTTCTAATGTTTAGTTTAATTTTATAAAAAAATTAATAATTATCGTTCTAAATAAGTAATATGACAAAAGCTTAAGAATTTAGAGAAGCATATATAGGACAAATCCTCATTCTCAATAGCTAAGAGTTATCACAGTTAAAATTGTTAAAATAATATAATGTTCAAAATATACTAATCAAAACGCTATAAAACGATATCAAGAAACCAATAGCTTTGTATCGAGAAAGAGAAGTTGTAGGAAACGTGTTACAACACCGAGAGAAAACAAAGTTATCATTCGAGCTTCACTAAAGAATCACAGAAAACTATCTGAGGAGTTCAAAGATCCTCAAATAAAAATATAACATCCAGAATTTTTAGAAAGCGACGTAAATCTCAAGGTCTAAAATAAGATATGGCTATCTGAGTTCGACAGAAAATAAAGTCTTCTGTTGCTTGTAGACATGAACAATAGTCTAAAGATATTTGTTCAGGTCAAATTAATTATCACGCATTTAAAAAAGACGTTTGTATTGTTGTTTACATGCAATTTATGCAATTCTATTCAAATTTATTTAAGAAAAAAATATTTAAAAAATCAACGATTTTGTAACAATTTGGCAGATTTTCAGCAGTCCTGGGGCAATCTTTGTTGAGCGATGACTTAGAGGCCTTTCATCATGCTTGTGTAGTACCATTATTAAGCATGGAGTTACTTGTATTATGGTAAAAGGCTGGAGGTCTTCATTAGCGCCAAGAGAGGTTTTTATTTCAGGAAAGAAGAAACTTCACAAATTCAATCACCAAGTTTATAGAATTTTAAATCCATCTATTCAGTCAGATAATGCATCCCACGACACCATGAAATGAACTTAATTAGCGCAGGTTAATAGCCATTGCCATACATCCAACCACACCAAGAAGGGTTTTGGACAAATGGCGATTACCGCTCTACAGTAGACTATTAATTTGCTAAGTAAGTTCATATTCTTTTGTAAATAATTTCATTGGTATTTTCTTCGTTATTTAATATCCATTCCCTCCTTGGTTTTCTTCTCCGCACTCCCATTGAATTGAATTTATTTCAAATTTAAGGTTCATGTTTCAAGATTTTTTCGCCTGAATTAATTCCAACTTTTTATGTGCATATTTTATCCTGTCATGATGGTCAGCTCTGAGGTTTTCGAGGGAATGGAGGTGAGGATCAGATGAATGTGTGGCAGGGTAAGCGGGCCAAAGAAACTCTGCTTCTGCGTTCCAGTGTGGTTTAGAGTTACGCTGTGTTAGTTGCCTTATACTAATATCTTAATTCGTATCGGTTATAATTAATAAGACATTTTTACATCAATATATCAGCATCGAAGAACTAATATGAGGTTATGGGTGTATCTTGGCAAAGTTCTAGTGAAACGTAAGCTTTAATTCAGCAGGTATGTGTGGATAAAATGGGTTAGCACATACGTACGTTAATTACTGGCATAAACGTTTTTGTGAAGGAAGAGATATATATGATTACCATCAAATTTCAGGTATTCTTTCAATTTTCTACAAAATGTGCTCTCGTGAAATTGTTCTGTGTATACGAATATTTAGGAAAGAATAAATCTGAACTCTGGTTCTGTGCTTCAGATCTCTTACACACGACCAAATAATAAAGAAGTTTTTTTTTTATTTATTATCAGTTCTTAAATGCAAATAAACAAGACTAAACTGTCTGCCAAGATATCTTTTTGGTGAGGCAAAACGGGGCAGATAATTGATGATAACACAGTCGCAAGAAGATTCTAGATATCTGTAGAGTTGAGTGCTTTCTTGGCCCCAACTTTCGTACTTTGTTATCGCGGCCCCAATATTTGCAGGAGAATCTATGGCTCTATTTTTCCAATTAGTATACACTATCCATACCTTCACCATATTCTTTCCAGATCTCTCCTTTAAAACCTCCCGAGCGATACGATTTTGTTTTAAATTTAAGAACAAAGACTTATTCGCAAACTTAAAGGCAAAGGCATAAGTGAAATGTTATTTTACCCACCCAAAATGAAAAATAAGTATTCATCCATGAAAAATAAATGATTTCGATCGAAATTGTTACTAGGGAGTTGTTGTGAACGTAGATTTTATTCTACAATATCCGCGAACATTTATGAAGAAAAATCAGAAGAAAACAAACTATTAGGTTGAGGAGTAAGTTCTTGCGTTATTTTTAATGTTGTGTTGATTTAAGTTTTGTTGAGGTGATTTGTGCACATATTAAGAAATAATAATAAATAATGAGAGCAAAATTTGCAAAGGTTAGGCTACGTCTCTTAACAGCGTAGACTATTATGCTTTTGCTTAGGCTACGTCTTGAAGGTGAGTAATAAGTCATTGCTGTTTATTTAAAAGTTATGTTAATTGAATATTTGTTCTGTACCCTCAAAATGGAATGTCAAGTTGAAAGAAAGGCACATTTTTGACACTTGTTATTATTCATTTTCAATCGAGACGGGAACATGCAAACGGAGCCAAAGCTCATCGCGATATTTGTGCTGTGTGCGGAGAAAATGCTTTAACAGAAAGGACAGCTCAATGGTGGTTTTCACGTTTCAAAAACGGTTATTTCAATTCTTAATGACGAAGAACGTTCTGGTCGCCCCATTAAGTTGGATGAAGATCGATTGAATGACCTTCTTCATGAAAATCTTTGTCAATCGACTAGAGAATTGGCTGTACAATTGGCGTGTATCAGAAAACTTTAGTGAATAACCTTCATTCGATGGGGAAAGTGCAAAAACTCCGTGCATGGGTTCCGCACGCTTTGAGCGCAAGCAACAAACTCCAACACTCCACGATTGCCGCAGGTTTGCTTGCTTGTCACAAAGCTACTCGTGGATATAAGGACAAATTTATTCACTGCATCATCACTGGCGACGAAAAGTGGTGTGTTTATGTCAACATGAACCATAGAAAACGATGGCTTAGCCCCAATAAAAAAAACACTTTTGCGATTAAAGCAAGGACTTCATACCCGAAAGACGATAATGTGTTTGCGGTGGGATTGTGAAGGCATCCTCCTTTATGAGCTTCGTGCGAACAATGAGATTGTCAATGCAGAACTCTACGTTCAACGAATGTATCGACTCGCGGAAGCTATTCGTGAAAATCAACCTCATCGACGTTATGGAGTCCTTCTGCAACACGACAATGCTCGTCCTCACATTGTCAATATGACAAAAGACGCCATCCAAACGCTTAATTTGGAAATCCTGCCGCATCCTCCATATTCGCCAGCCTTGGCTCCATCGGGTTTCCAATTGTTCCGATCGCTCTTCAACAATTTGTTCGGCGTTTCGTTCAATACTGATGTGGAATTAAGAACCTGGTTATACGAATTCGTTGAGTCAAAATCGAGAGATTTTTATTGCAGAGGCATCGAAAAACTATTTAAACTTTGGAAAGAAGTCTTAAATAACAGCGGTGAATACATTATTGATTAAATTGCATATTGTTATCAATTAAAAATAAAGTTTTTCCCAAATTATAAATGGTAATGAAGAAATTAAATAAAACCGCAAGAACTTATTCCTCAACCCAATACATTATATTAAATAGAACATGAAAAAAGGTTTCTTCTGTAATATATGGTTGACGAGAAAGTCCTGACTCACTTAGAGAGCGGAAAAAAACAACAAAATTTTATGAAGCAACACCAACATTTATTCTTCAAAATAAATCCATGATTCTCTACGATCTTCTTCCAGTGATCAACCAGCATCCGAATATGACCCAGGTACCAGTGAGCTGGCGTTTCATCAAAACCTGTGAAAAAGCTTGCTTGACTCCATCAAAAGTGTTGAACCTCTTGCCGCGGAGGAAGTGTGCTATTTAGCGGAATAAGCCCTAGCCACTCAGGGCCTCATTGGGACTGAATGGTGAATGTGGAAAAATTTGAACACCATTCATCCGTCTGAACTTCTATATAGTCAACCTGGCCGTGTATGGTCTCGCATTGTCTGGCTGAAACAAAACCTGACATCGATTGAGCAAAGCAGGATACCTCTTCTTTAGTTTGTCATACACGAGGATTAGTTGGTGGCAATACAGTTTAGCGTTGATGGCGCAACCTAATCAAACAAGCTCGAGATACACTACTGCTTTTAAATTCCACCAAACAGAAATTATGACCTTCTTGTCAAACCAATTCCGTTGTGCAATAAATGCCAATCGTGTTTAACTGAGTATACCAAATTATCATCTGATGTGAAAATTCACCTCCAAAATCGGTTGTCCATTGGGGTATTGAGAAGTTCGTTGCAAATCTCTACTACACGGGAAGCTTATGCTTCGGTGATATCATATGTATCCAATCTGGTCTTCTTGTGAACAAAATCCATTTGATGGAATTAGTTCAGCATAATCTTATGTGAGGACACTCCAACAACTTTCGCAAGATCATGGCTGCTTGCAGAAGGTTAAACTTTCAATGCTGCCACTAAAGCCTTAATGTCAAAAGATGATGGTCTGCCGGAACGTGGATGATCGTCAAGGGTAAAATCACTGGAATTGGAACAAGGGTGTCACCTCGAAACCTTCTCCTTACTGACTATGCCCTCTCCTTGAGTATAGAAAATTTCCTTCACAGAAAGTCCTATAGAAAGTTTTCGTAGTAGCGAATAAAAACTCTAATTCCACTTTCAAACTCATTTCTGTCAGTTAGAACTTATGATCGTATATATATATATATATATATATATATATATATATATATATATATATAAAGGGTAGGCCGTCGGATTCCCATGTTTTTCCTTTCTCATCATAGCTTATGGTGTTTATCGCGGGTCCACCCGCTTCGAGGCTACCATTTTTGGCCTAAACTTCTTTAACTTACCAGCCTAGTTTGCGTAGGGGAAGCGACTCATTGCCGCCCCCTCCCCCTTTGGGCTCTACCTCCTTCTACAAGAGATTTATACCGAACGTTGCCTCGCTTTCCGCCCCATTATGCGATCTCCTAAAGAAGAGTAACCCTGATCAACTCGTCTGGATCCCGTCTTCAGTTGCCAGCTTTTATCAACTCAAAGGTAAACTTGCGTCTGCCCCGATCCTGCGGTTACCTAATCCAGCCGAGCCTTTTGACTTAAAGACAGATGATAGCAACGACGGGATAGGTTGCGTGTTAGTCCAATACGGACCTAATGATGAGTGTTTCCCCATTGCATACGCTAGCCGAAAGCTGTTACCGTGTGAGAGTAATTATGCTGTAATCGAGCGCAAAGCCTCGCTATTGTATGGAGAATCCAAAAATTTAAGACTTATTTATTAGGCAAAGAGTTTACTATTGAAACAGATCACAAGTCGCTGGCGTACTTGAAAAACAAAAAAAAATAATAACGGTAGGCTGATGCGTTAGGGCCTATTTTTGCAGGAATTTCAATTAAAATTTCATATCTAAATGGCTCAGAGAATTTTTTAGTGGATAGCCTAAGTCCAAACCCTGTTGATTTTAGCCCCAAAGAAACTTAGCAGTTTTCTTCCTCGAGCATCTACAGGAGAATCTTCCCCTTTTGAGCGTCTACATGAGAATTTTCACCTTTTGAGCGTCTACTTTGATAATCTTCTTCGAGTGTCTACTTGTTGTAACCCCCCCTCCCAAATAGGAAGATATTTACACCTTCTCCTTTCCTCGTCGAGGCGGTGCGACGCCCTCTGAATAAGACTCGTCAAGTAGTCTCCTCTCGAGTCATCTCGGATAACTAATGTGAATTATTGTGCCCATAAGGCTATGATTCCATTCGTAGTTTCTTCCTAAACCCTATCAGGTTAGTACTCGGAGTATTAAGCACTTGGAGCATGAGTACTTATTGGTAATTATTGATCATTTTCCCATTGCTGAATTAAGTAATAACTAGAGAGTGTAATTATTTGCATTATATGTTTTGTCGTGTAATTATAGATTATTTTTGCCATTCTTGTTTAGCTCCTCCAACCACCAAAGCCTAATTAAATAAGACCAATCCCGGTAATACCATATTTAAAGTATTCGAGTAACAAAAACTCCGCGCACTCAACGAAGTTCAACTCCAATTATTATTTTGGGCGGTCGTAGTCCTTCTCCGAACAAATGAAGGAATCGAGAATTAGGCGATAACTGCCTAATTCTACGACAATGTTATTTTGATGAAAGGGGAGTGTGGGGAGAAGGACCAATTCTTAGAAAGTGCATGCTAGGTAAAATGTTAAGAACCACTGCCAGATAAAGAAATACGAAAAACATCACGCGCGAGAGTACTAACATGCTAGCGACTGGTGGCTAAGCCATGTAACTGCATCACGTAGTTAGTTATTGTGTGATACTCTTGTCATTAGTTGGCACTCGCTTCATGGACACCTAGTCAAGAGAGAAATAGGTCAGATTGAAATAGCTGTAAAAATGTAGGTTAATATTTATTTACATAAATGAACCACGAAATGGGCGTGGCAACCAGACCCAAGCATAAAACGATACAAAGATTTGGATACTACAAGATATTGATCGTTTTCCCCCAAGTTCTGATTGTTTTAAATGAGACAATTCCTGTTAAATTAACACACGACATCATTTTGTCATTATATTACATAATTATGTCCAACTGACTAGCGAATAATACAGGGTGTGAAGAACTTGGAGAATGAAATACAAATCAATTGCCTTGTGGTTTATTGCCCCTTGAATTAGGGCAAAGAACTTTCCCACATGTTATGCAGATCTATTTAAAAATAATTACATTTTTTTTAGCAAGCAGTTAACCTTTTCGATAAAAAGTCTAAAGGGTCTCAAATATTCCTTTATAGCTCTTAAAGGTCAGTTCAATCTCCGCAGCCTTATATTCCTAAAAATTCTTAGGGGAACAATGTCTAATGAGGAATGTAATTTGACACCTTTACTCTTAGGGGTTTGGTCTTCAAGATTAGCTTTGTTTGCCAATTGAGATTAATTTTCAAAGAATTTTCTACGTTTCGGTACTACCTTGAGAAAACGTTAAAGAGCCCTTTGATAGTGGCAGCATCTTTGATCTGTTTAAAGGAGAAGATGAAAAGGCTAAAAATGTTCATAAAAGATTTATATGTCGTAGGAGACGGGAAGTTTTTTATTGCTTCGATCGACTCTTTCCGGAAGCGGTGAGTTATAGAATTCCAGAATAATTATAGTCTTTCCACTAAGAATTGTCATTTTAATGAGGGTAGTTTCAAGTAGCAAGCAAATAAAAGTCGAATAGTTGCTTTAAACGTGAAAAGTGTGCTTCTTGGTAAGGTAAGTAAAGCAGTCTTCTTTGAAAAAGAAGAACAAGAGTAAAGTCACTCAGAACTTCATTTAGGAAAAATACCCTATCTTAGGATTAAGGTTTCAGGTTAAATTACGTCGAAAGATGTTCACAGGACATAAAGACGATTCAAGCTCCCAACTAGGCAACAGCTCGATCCTTCTAAAGTTATTTATTTACTTTTGGAAGATCAAGTATGGAAACACTTTAGCGCTTAAAATATTTAAGCTCAGTGAATCAATGAAGAAGGGAACAGGGTATCTGTTTAAGAACAGATGTCACAAAAAATAACAAATTCCTTCTCCATTTCTAAAATTACTCTTTTGAGGCTATTAGTTTTACAAGCAGTAGCGGGCCTCGCTGGGATGAAAATATAACCTAGTTCTTGGTAGAGTGTGATTATTTGTGTGTTAAACTGGTTTCCCGCACGTATAGGGTGAGGATAATTCTGGAAGTAGATATTCTGGTATTTTGTATATTGGATATAAATAGTGAGGTGAACACCTGAAAGCTTGTCTTCAGGACTCGGTGAGTCAATTTACTGAACAGGCTTGTCAAAGTGACTCGCAGGGATGGAAAGTGTTAGTGCAGTGAATAAAGTATGAAAAAAACAGGTCTTTGATAACATGTTCTTTCAAATCAAGGTGAGTAAAAAATGATTCTGAAAATCTGCATCTATTAGAGGTAGACTTGTATTCACCAAAATATTATTGAAAAGGGTTGAAAACCATAATATTTAGCACACCGAAAGAAACGATTGTGGTTTTAGTGAGGAATGCCAGCTGAATTCATGACTCTCTATTTTAGTCTGAGTTTGCAGTGAGGTTGATTGAAGTTGCTTGCTTGATAACTTGAGTTGTTGCTAAAAGGTTTAACCCAGAATGACACGCACTCAATAGAAGGTTTCACTTTTGTTCACCCAGGTTAAAACATTTCTGATTATAGTCTGCACAAAAAGAGGGCCAATTTGAGTGGCCAAGTATGATAGAGAGTTTGATAACCGTTCACAGATCTTCAAGTGTAAAAATGAGGCAGATTTCAAGAAAGAAATAAAAAGAGTAAATAATGAAGGAAAGAAGTGGGGGCAGAAAAAGAGTGCAAACGCCTGTGTGATGATTTAAAGAAGCACCTTTGACCGTTGGCCAAGTGAAGTGACTGCTTCTAGTGCATTGCTTTTGAATAAAACTGAGTTATTATTCGGGAAAAGAGCCATTATGACTCGCGTAATGTTCCCTAGAATAAATCAAAACAATGCTTTTGTTTATATAGTCCAGAAAATATTCTTGTTGAGAGCCTCCATTTATCTGTTGTATACTTTTTCTTTCTAAATACTACGACGGTAATCTTGTATTAGATAGAAAAATAATCATGAATTCGCTGTAATTGCTTCTCCTAAACATTCATGACCTTTGATACTCAACTTTAGATATAGATAACGCAAAGTTTTCTAATTAAAAGACTTAATGAGAAAGCAAAAAGGGAATATTTGGGAAAAAATATTAGCTATTCGAAGGCAGAATATTTGATTCTGAAATAGTTTCATGATTTGCATAAAACATTAATTAATCGTTTGGAATATTTGACCAAAATCATTATTCATACCTTGATTTAATCCATAATTTATTATGAAAGAAACTAATACATAGAGGGTTTTTTTTCTCTGACCTTTGCTTTATCAGCATATGATAGCTATTTAGAATTCGGGATAGCCTTAATTTCATCTTGCGATTGATTATGCCAAATTTCCCTTAATGTTCGCCCAAATTGAAGTGGTGGTCCTTGGCTAAACGATAGACAGTTTTTTTCAAAATTCGAGTTCGAAGGCTTTTTTGATTCTAGCACTCATGTAACATTATTTTGGTTAGCTCTACAGTAGCATTCATAAACTGTTAATCTTTTCTATACTTTGAGGTGCACAAGTGTAACTGTCTAGACATTTTCAGAACTTTTATAAAAGAATAATATAATTTATGCTTTAATTTATGCTTATTCATATAAAATATTCAGACAATAATTTTGGACATGCTTACTTGATTTTTTTACTGCAAATTTGTTTGTTTAATTTTAGATCTACCAATACTATTATTAAAACCATGTCCGAAAAGAATTTACCGCCTAATATTTAGGATTCTTCGTCCGCAAGTGTTGTTACATCTTTATCGTTGTTTATATATTTTAAAAATTAATCATTGTGTCCTTGTTAGTGAAAGATATCTGATAAATTTCAAATAAATAAAATAAATAAATTAAAACAGTTATGACTGTAGAGCTAACCAAAATAATGTTACATGAGTGCTAGAATCAAGCGAGCATTGTAAATACATACCTAAAGAGCAAAGTTATAGGAGAAATTTAACTTATTATACGTGGAAGCAGTTTATTGGAAAACGAGCTTTGCTGTTGTAGGTTATCATTTCCATATTAAAATAGATCAAAAATAGATTTTGAGTTAGAGTGTAAGGCTTAAATTTTAGTAACTATGTTTTTAACTATGGTAAAGACTGAGCTGACATTACGCACAAAATATTCCAAGAAAGAAGTTAAGAAAGTTAATAAGGTAGTTACTTATCTTTGAGCATTTTGAATGGCACAACTAGTTTGTCTGATTGTGTAGATATTATATTAGCATCAGAGGAAGCAGATTATCCTGTTTTTTCTATATTTTTAATAGTGCATCAGAAATAAAACTTTTGTTTCAGACTTCACATTTCTTCAAAGCTAAAACTTTTAAATTTCAATCAACAAATATTATATTCAATATAGAGGTTGTTACAGATAAATCTGAATAATACGCAAATAAGTACCACAAGGGAATTGAATCCTGTTTTATACACTTTGTCTCAGTTTGTTCCTGGAAACATCGGTGAAGGAAGTTTAAGGTTGTCTCGTTGCATATAATTAATTGTTCCCGTGATACTTTTTCATCACTTCAACATTTCTACTTCGTTTATTTACTTAACTTCTTGTTTCTAGTCTATATTTTGTCGTTTTCGAAGGATTGAACACGCCGTGGCTGAAATATTTATTTACTTACTCTTAAAAATAAAGCCATCGGCCTCTTGAACAAATGATTAGATATCTTTTTAGCGTTTAAATCACCTCAGATGTTAACTGATTTAGGAAGTATTAATTGAATTTTAATCACATTCACAGAATATTAAAGTAAAATGCTCCCTCTTAAAATTTGGATATTCACATTATTATTCTACTATCTCAAACCTGTATCGCATCTATAAACTTAAAGTCTTTTCTACTTTCCTTAGTTCAAGCTTTTATGTTCATAATTCATGGCAGATATGGCTAAATCAAGTTGTTTAAATTGTGAAGAGTAAAACTAAATTCGGATATTTACCACCTGGCACAGTTCTAACGGCTTTGTACATAAATAAGCTTTTATGCGTCATAGAACGCACTTTGTTCCCTAAAAGAATTGTTAAAGGTTTAACCAAGTGTAAGTTAGAAAAATCACTTGTTTTTAATTAATCGTCGCAAATCAACTTTGACTTGAGATGTTTTATAATAAACCTCTCCCTAACACATATTTTATCTTATATAAATATGGACAAAACAATTTAGATATATATTTATACGAGATAAACAATAAATCATTTTAATCTTTTTTAAAACTGCTCTCAAATTTATTTACCATGGTGTTGTATATTGAATGACTGAGCTCAAAAAGCTAATATTTCTATTTTATAAACTGGTGTAACATCATTCTTTACCATTACTCTGACTTATGTTTTGGCATAGTATTTATCATCCTTTCGCACGGTTTGCTTCATGCTCAGTTAAAATACGAATTTAACAAAGCTACAAGCCGCAGGTTACTATAACATCTGGGAATCATCGTAAAAAGTAAAGCTTTTAACCCCTAAGTTGGATGGTTAGCATTTGGTTAAGTAGGATAAAGATTGTGGGAACGATAAAAGAGAATGGAATTTTTAGAAAAAAAAAAGAAGTAAAAAATGGTTCAGCAAAGCTCTATAACCTTAAATCTTGGGAGGGAAAGTTGCCTTCAGAGTGTCTATGAATTTGGTATTCACTATTATTTATTCTTTCTAAGTTCATAAATAAAATCAACCAGTTGCTCTAGACCTATTTGGTCAACAATTGTAACTTTTCAATGTAACATGAGCAAAAATATCCTTCAATGGTCAACCGAAAAGGTGTCATCCTTTTGGATTTTTTATTCTCACTTTTATTGACTGAACTTCGCACCATATTGATTACCATTCATTTATGCCATTGCATCAGTTAGGTTCACTCTGATATGAATTCAGGGAAAAATTATACTAAATCATATGTTTCATCTAAGCTCAGTTTAGTGAAACGATGGCAAAGTATTAGGAATAATGTTGGAATCTGTTTGACATTAATTTCTTGAAAACTTAATGTAAACATAGATTCTTGTATTTGACGCAAATAACTCTAGAAGAGGAGCACACAAATTTTTTTTTATTTTTTTACTATTAATACTCCATGGAGGTTAATCATTTCCGGGTATTTGTTTATGATGAGCGGTTCTAATGTTTATAGGTAACGCGTTTGGACAATGCAGCCTTTGTCACTCGATCATTGTTTACTCCCTCATTTTATGTAATTTCTATTCTCCTATTTATCGTACACTTTCCTTTATTCGCCGCAAAAAACATACGAGTAGCATCGTCTAATTAAACATTTTTTCATTTTCTTAAATTAAGAGAATAACTGGAATGAAAGCGGAGCTCATAGTATTTGATTGGTTTCATTTTATGTAATCATATTCATATTTAGTGTTTTTCTGCCTTTTTTTCTACGTTGAATAACTTTGAATGCCGATTGTAAAAATATAATTTTAGCAATTTCGTAAAAGGCATCTTCGTTTGCAAGCAATTTTTAAA
Source organism: Ceratothoa steindachneri (assembly GCA_963969495.1). NCBI lineage: Eukaryota > Metazoa > Arthropoda > Malacostraca > Isopoda > Cymothoidae > Ceratothoa > Ceratothoa steindachneri. The sequence goes on from OZ018326.1 coordinate 86,502,911, forward strand.
TATTCAAAATCTTTTATTAACTGAAAGATGGGCTAATATTTTTATTAATAAACTAAACTTTGAACTTCATACGGGAGCATAATATTTCCATAGCTATTTTTTCCTTTGAGGGTCCGCTTGTAATGGGGCTGCAGAGTCCAAATCGAATTTAACCGCATATAATCGAGGAAGCAAAGACAAAATAAAAAAATAATAAACATAAGAAAAGGGTGAATGGCTTTCGTGTTTGGGATACAGAAGGTTAGAAAAATAGAAATTTTTGAAATCACCTTCATTAACAGCTGCCAAATCCCGTCATAGCATATCGCTCTCGCAGGGAAAACCTTTAACAGTCACTGTTTCTTAGGCTAAATGCTCCATATCAGGGCTTATTTTCCTTTTAAGAGAAGGAAAGATATTCGGGGGTTTTAGGGGAAGGTAATTAAAACAAAATTGTGGAAGTGATCTGGGTGAATCTAGCAGATGGTAGACCTTCTAAAATGATGTACGGCGTATGTGACTGCAAGACTGGAATTGTATTTGCAGCCTCTTCTGGTAGGGAGAAATCTTTAGTGCTTGGGTTCAACACTGATAAGGACAACATATTACATTACTGATGACGGATGGGACCCTGACTTTATAAGAGCTCTCAAAAGTGGAATTTCTCGGTTTCCTCTCTTTAACTTTGATATCAAGCAGTGAAATTGCTGCACAGAATTGACTATTTCCCACCTTGTGAGTAGAAAATAAAATTTTGATTATATCTTGTGTCTTACATTGTCCTCTTTAAATAAGTTAACATGTCTCGCAAGCCTCGATATCAAGGGATAAATGTTACGATTGAGTTTGGTGCTTTATATCAATTTGGAAAAACTAAATGGGGCTTCAATGAATATGCAATTGGCACAATAACGAGTAATACCAAAGGTTTATTAACTGACGAGGGAAATGAAGGATATATTTTAACATTGAGAACGGATTTGTGGGTTTAGCTAAAGTGTTACAGGTTGCGAGTCATCATTCTAAGGAGATGGACAGAGGTCAGCTACCTTGCAAGAGATATAGACTGCTGGGAAGGTGGCGCAGGAAAATAGATAAACAAAATGCGCCATGACTTTCATAAGAGGATTTGTCGATTCTGCTGAATAAGAGTTAAAAATCCATTGGTTTTTACATAAGAAGCAAAGTTTTATCTATTGCTTTGGATCAGAGCAAATATATGTATGCACATGGCGATGGTATACAATAGTGCAGCAGTACTTCAGTTCTTTCTTACTTTTAGGCTACAACAAAGATAGGCCGTTCTTTGTTTCACCAAAATATTATATTACGATGCTTGGAGTAGTTCTTTTCCTTCGCGACAAACATATTAATTATAATACTTTAGTTAAATTATTTAATTATTATATTACAAATTGCAGTTTAAAGAATTACTGGTCCTTAATTGATATCGTTATTGTTAGATTATTATTTTTGGTATTATTCACTTACCTAGGTAGTATATTCTCTATTATTTAATCATTATGAGTTTCTTTATTGTTTGTCTATAATTATTTAAAATTAATATTCGATCATTATTTGCTGGTATTATTTCACCTTTATTATTTTGAATATTATTAATTACACTGTTCAACAAAGATTTTCTGGCCTAAGGTTTTCCATTGGATTTATCGGTCGTTTTGGGTGCTGATTCGAAATATACTATCAGTTTTTGTCTATTACATTAGCTTTTCAAGATACAACAATATTAGAAATAGACATAAACATATATACAAAGAGTTTATTACCTTTCATCGAGCTACAGCTGCACAAATTTTCTCTTCTTTGACATTCCGTGATGCACAGCATTTGCAACATCTCTCATCAAGCTCAGCAGTAATCTGCCATCATATTGGAGTTCCATCGGCTTTGATAGCGTTCTTCCATTACTTTAATATCTTTATGAAAGCTTTCACCTGGCTCGTCACTAACATCACCCAGGTTCTTTGGAAAATCGCCTAAGTTACTATGTAAATAGTCCAACTTGATACTCATTCTACATCCAAGTAATTGGAAACTCAAGAGCAGGTCCTCCACAATCTCTTTGTAGTTTGCAGCTTTCTTGTTCCCACCGAAATTTTGCACCATATTAGAGAAAGTGTTCCAAGCTCTAGCCTCTCCCTGATTCATTGTTGTAACAACTTGGGCATCTCTGAGGAGTGTTCTTTTCTGAAGTCCATCAAATATTCCTGCCTTTTTCTTCTCGTTACTCAGGATTGGAAAGGTTAAACATATATGGCGGAAGCAGTCGCCACTGTGATCAAGGGCTTTGATAAATTGCTTCATCATGACAAGTTTTATGTGCAGTAGGGAAAAGACGATTTTTCTCTTATCAACCAGATGATCATTAATTTTATTCTTGTTACCAGGCGTCATACCGGTTCTTGGTCGCCATTCTTTCTTCATCCAGGGGTCTGCTGTAGCCCTACTGTCCCAATAGCATAAGAAACAGGGCTATTTTGTGTAACCTACTTGCTGGCCCAGCAGAAAGTTCACCATTTTCAAGTCAACACATATTACCCATCCATGTAAATGATATTGCAACCTCTCTAGAACAAATTTAATTTTGTCATATTCTTCTTTCATCTTTACCTAGTCCCCTATTGGGATTCAACCATACATCTTTCCGTTGTGAAGTAAAAGACATTTCAAACTCCCTTAAGAACTGTATATGAGTGAGCAGAAGTCGTTCACCATCACTACAATAAACAAGTTGACCATCAGGATAGAAAGTACTTACGCAGCTACACTTCTCTGTTACGATAAAAGGAGATACTAGTACCACGTTTCAGCAGTATTTTTCTTGCAACCTGTAGGAGAACAATTCGGCAGACATCTTTGGCAAATACAAATCTTTGACTAGATCATTTAATTCAGGCTGAATAAACAGAGAAGGTTTATAACAATCTGTATCAGTTGCCTCAAAAATATCAAACTGGTTATCTTCATCATCTGTAGTACCAGTCGGTGTACTGATGGCTTCGTCTGCAATTTCTGATAGCTCAGTAAATACTAGTACAGGTATTTCTTCACTGCGCAACTAGTAGAATGGCAAAAGGGATATTTGGGTATTGCAAGTGATGTTTTTTTTTCTTATTGAAACCTTTTACATTGACAAGGCAGAAGTAGCAATTATCAAAATGGTTCGTTGGTTCGCTCTAAACCATTGGCAAACCAAACATGAGCTTATCATTCTTTCCTTGATACCATGATCGCAAGGTTTCAGCGCCGGTGTTGCCCAGCTTTTGTCCTGATCTCCAAGTGGTACTTTGAAGTAGGTAAGATATTATTTCATGACAAAGTTACTTATGTTGCGTCTTTGAGCCTTCAAAGTGAAGTAGCCACAGATGTAGCAAAATATGTTTGGTTCATTACAGCATGTCCTTCTTTGGGATGATGCAGCCATATCAATGCCTATCCTCAAAAAATAACACTCAATACTCTCCTACAATTTACGCTTATCTTTACCTGCTTGCAATTTGATTTGCATGCTGTAAATAAACGATGAAGATGCCAGATGTCACCAAAAATATATATCATCATATCTCAGAAAATATTAATACAAGTAATATATAATACTTAATAAATATAAATAGTAATTATAAGACCATAAATATTCGGTTATGTAGTAACAGCATCAAATTATGAGTAACGAAAAGTTAATATTTATGGTAAAATCAATGAAAATGGGGTATACCGGGTCGTGGTCGTGAGCTGTCTCTACGTTGCTCCCGAGTAAGCCAAGCGCGGAAAATACAGAAGGTATTTGGCGGCCTCTTTTAAGAAGTCTGTGGAATCATCCACTGATAGCGTATATCTTCGAGTGATAGAACACGTTTTTTGGTCTTTTTTTTTGTTTGTTTTTTTAAAGAGCTCATCTGGCGACTGCCTACTTGGGCATTAGTCGCCGTATTCAACATTGCTTAAAATTTAAAATTATGCATCTTTAGAAGAGGATGCTAAAAAAATAATAATAAAAACATCAATAAAATAAAACAAAGAAACAGGTAATAAGCAGGAAGCAAGGTTAGGTGTCAGGGGAAGCTCCGCCTTCCCTCAGCACAGGAACATTCGACCTACTAAAATAAGAAAAAACAACTATTTAAATAAAGGGGACAACTCCACCAAAAAGTCTAAAAGTCCACAGGTTGGTGTGCACGAATCCGTCCCGAGTACAAAAGACAGGCGGTAGCGACCCCACCCATCCCGGTACCGAGACAGGTAACGTGCGCGAAGATCCCCCAGACTTAGACATTCAACAAGAATGTGCAGAACAGTCTGGGGGACAACGCAGTCTTCACAGTAGGGCGCAGGCGAGTGCTTCATCAAATGGTAGTGCGTCCCGCGAGTGTGTCCAATTCGGAGACGACAAAAAGCAACTTGAAACCTTCGAGGCATTGGGAGGTAGGTCCATGGGAACAGTCATGGCACAATAGCACGCAACTTTATGTTCCCTTCGACCGTCTCCCATCTTCTTTACCAAGCAGCCTGAAGAGCTGCCCGTATTCATGCCATATAGTCGGTGTGAGGAAAAGCGAAACGCTGGTTCGGTCGCAGAGTCTCAACGGAATCTTTGGCGCCCTCATCGGCGCGCTCATTCCCCGCAATTCCTACATATCCAGGAAACCAGCAAAAGAAAATATCGACATTCGCCCAGCTTGCCAAAACGGTGGCCTCACGGATATCGCGAACCAGGGAATGCAAAGATTCCAATGCCCCGAGAGCACTCAGGGCGCCTTGTGAGTTGCTATAGATCACAATCTGGTCTCCGAACCGTCCACATCGCGTAATCTCCCCGAACAAGTGGTGTATTGCCACCAGCTCGGCCGTGAAGACAGACGCAGCGCATGAAAGAGCTCCGCTGACTTCAAACAGAAGGGATACGGCGTGGAAGCCGAGTCCCATACCAGCCCGAAGCTAGGATCTTATTTGAAACGACGGCTCAGGATGGAAGGAGCTGTCCAGAAGAAGCGCATAGTCTCAGCCTTACAGGAGTTTTTCCCTTTTGAGCGTCTAATTGAAGAAGCTTCCCCAAGAGTCTATTTTTGGTAACCACCCCCAAATAGTGAGATATTTACACCTTTCCTTTCCTCGTCGAGGCGATGTGACGCCCTCCAACTAATACTCCTCAAGTAGTCTCCTCCCGAGTCATCTCGGATAACTAAAGTGAATTATTTTGCACTTAAGGCTAGGATTCCATTCAAACTTTCTTCCTAAACCGTTTCTGTTTAGTTCTCGGAGAATTGCGCCCTTGCGACATGAGTAATTATCGTTAATTATTAATAATTACCTCAGTGCCGAATTAATTAATAACACCAGAAGAAAAAGAGAAGAGGCAAAAATCAGAAAGGCCCCGTATCGCCTCACTCAGTGCAAAATGGCACAAGAGAATACCACAAGAATCCCCCTGCGGGTTATCAACGGGCAGAACAAGCCCAACTGGGATAAGGTATTTGAGCTAATGTTCGGTAAACTAAGCATCGCAGCTGTAAGGCTCCAAGACGTCCCATCTTGGTACGTCGCGATCTGCTAAAGAGAAATGGACGTAGAAGCTATTACGAAGGAAGAAGTTCTGGAAATACTAAGAACCATTGGACTACAGCCTGCTATCCCTCTACAAATACAAGCACATCGCAGTCTCGTTTGCAGGAGACTCGATTCTTGGATCAGACAACATAATAGGGCAGAAATAAAAGAAGAAATCTAGCTTAGTCAAAAATGTTCGAAAGTAGCTGATATCATCAAATTCAAGAACAGGGGACCATTGCGACCACACCCATGTATTTAAAGTTTTCTTCGCAGAAACCTCGATTGCTCAAAAGGCGAAAGAACAACGCTTGCTTATATTCAACGCTAAGATGAGTGGAGACCAGATAGAAAGAAGAATTATTTCCATTCTAGTTTTGCTTTCGCTGTTATAAAATAGAACAGCACGCTACAGACTGTAAAAAGCCTGATGAAACGTGTTCCAAGTGCAGCGAGAAGGGACACCACTGGAAGAACTACCGCACCAACTACGAGAGGTACACCAACTGCGGGCAAGGCCACAGATTAATGGCTATGGCATGCCCGGTTAAAAAGGAAATAATAAACAGAAAGAAAAATGACAAGAAAGAGAAAGAGATAGGCAAATCAAATACTACTTACGCACAGGTAGCTAAAGCCGTGTACAAAGAAACAGAAACAAACAAAACATATTTGAAGATAGAAAACGAAGAGTCCACAAAAGTGCTGACGTGCATCCTCTATGCCCACGTTAGGAATCTAACCCAACCTGGTTGATTCGCAAAAGAGCTTAACCAAATGCTGGCCAAAAACGGAATGAGCAAAATGTGGTTTCCGGATGACTTTCCATCAGGGGCTTTCCAGCTGCAAATGGTTCATAAAAGTGAAAATGATATGGCACCAACAAGGAAATATTAGAGAATGTAACCCAGGAACTTAAAGATGCTGCAGAAAAACCCACACAAGTTCAATCTAATAGTAAATTCACGAAGAGAAGCGAAAAGGTAGAACCCGCATCGACGGAATCCACTGATTACTCGGACTCTTCCTACTCAGAAGACCCTAAAAATAAGAAAACAAAAAAAGGGAAGAAAACCAAAAAACCGCTCGCCGCGGACAACTGTAATCTCACCATTTATGCGTCAAAGAAATTCCCCTTCCCAGAAAATATGGGCGAAACAAAAATTCTTAAGGAGTAAATAAGAAAATATATAAATGGGAGTACGAGGCATCGATCGAGGTTGAAGTGATTGAGGAGGTCCTACCACGGCATAACGTTACTCTATACGAAGATTCGTGTTAACAGGTCTCCAACACAGAATTTTAAAAAAGAAGAACGGAAGAAAAAGGAACTTCAGCCAGAAACACCAGTAGAGCAAGACCAGCATGAATAACGTAAAAAATAGATTAAGGATTCTTTAATGGATAGGAGGGGAAAGCAAAGGCATATGGAAATATATTCCGTGTACTTGACTCTGCCATAATACTGAAAACGGGGCACGGTATTGATACCACAAGGGGTCAACTCAAAATACCGGGAAACAGAGTGCTCATGAAGAGTCACTCAGATGAAAGGTTGATGGTGCTACAATAGCTATTACAGGTAACCTCACGTTCAAACGTCTCCAAGAATAGGACGAATCCTTTGTGGCAATGCAAATTCCCACATAGGTGGGGAACCTCACGATAGATACAGCCTATCAACCCTCTCTCTGAGCAAATCTACCCGTCACAAACTTCTGTACACTTTTCGGGCACCGGAAAATGCCATTCTTGGAGGGCGACCTCAATACCAGTTGCAAAACGTCGGACTACAATAGTAGAACCAACGAAAGCGGCCGAAACTTGGAACTGATAATGAACAAGAAAAACATCTAGAAGATACGCCGAAATTCCCGACCTAAATCACTTAAAGATCAGCAACCAAACCTGACATTATCATGATAATTGGATGCATCCCCTTTAACTACCCTAGTCAGCCGGGCCCAGCAATTCCCAGCGACCATATTGCGGTATTAACAACAAGTTCACTCACGCCGATCAGGCTGCCAGTCACACCACGTAAGAACTACGCCGCCACCGACTGGGACCAATACAAGACTCTACTCCAACAATACGCCCCAGCTGACCTGAGCGAAGCTACATTGGAGGAGATAGACGATGAACTCGAAAGAGTAACGACTTCTATCATTGAAGCTGACCGTGAGTGTGTTCCCAGAAATGGATTCGAAACGCTAACTCAGCCCAGATGGACAGAGGATATGAACAGGATCACAAATATGCATAGAAAAGTGTACGAGGAGATTAGACGAGAAGGTCAAAACCGGGAAAGAAGCGCGCTACTACGCTGTCTAAGCTCCGAACTAAAAGATGCAAAAAACATCCAACAGACTGAGATCTGGGACAGCCATACAGCCGGGATAGACAGTGAGCTGTGCCCGGCCAAATTCTGGCACCAAATAGGGAAACTGAAAGGTTTACAAGAAAAGGAAAAGGCTCGGATCAAAGAGGATGGGAAATATATAGAAGAGCCGGCGGTCTGGGAGGGAAGATTCAGAACATACTGGGATAAAGACTTCTTTCTCACCAAAGAAGACAACGAAGAGTTCGACCAGGAATTCAAAGGCCGTCTGATTGACGATCTGAATTATATAATATATCGCACGCATCCACACCACCACGCGGAAATGGGAAGCGAGATGATTGACCATGGTCGTCCAATAACAACAGAGGACGTCATGGCCACTGTGAAATCCTTCAAACAAAGGGCATTAGGCTCGATAGGCATCACCAAAAGAAATCTGGAAAATGCCCCACAGCAGATCATTCAGAGAATCACCTACGTCTTTAGTGCTTCCCTGAACACGGGCTACTTCCCCGACGGTCTAAAGGTAGCCAAAATCTTCTTTATATCCAAGGATGGTAAGCCTCCAGATCAACTGGTGCATTACAGACCAAGCTCCCTTCTCGAATTCGTGGATAAATTCTACGAAAAAACCCTAGCAAACCGGCTTCAACAACAACTAGCCGAACTGGGAGCTCATAACCCCCTGCAGCACGGGTTCCGAAAGTGGCGAGGAACAGAAACTTCCCTCGCCCTAATAACAGAGAAAATAGGCCACTGCAAAGCAGAGTGGAAATACGTAGATGTGGTGCTGCGTGATGTACAAAAGGCCTTCGATGAGGTTTGGCTGAGGGGGCTCCAATTCAAGATCCTGAATCTTCAGCTGAACAAACTCCTGGAAAGTGTCCTATGTGACTATGTTATGGAAATAAAAGCCCAAATTTCTATCGAGGGCTTTTCAGGACCAAAATTCGAAAGGCAGCTGTCTGAGTCCATTGATGTACCTCGTGTACACAATAGACCTCCCTGCTACCGTGCGAGACCACACAATGTATCTACAATTTGCAGATGACATCACACAAATCCTCCCCAGCTCATATAGGAATGCCTGAGTTCGAGCAAGGGATACAACTGCCGGCATAAACAACATAAATAGATATGAAATAAGTGGAAAATAAAAACCAACAGCCAAAAATTTAAAATAATCCCGATGAACCGCATGAAAATATATGACGTCATCGTGAACGATGACCTATACCCACACTCGGAAGAGGGTACCCTCCTGGGTTTACAGTTTACCAAGTCTGGGTACAAAACCCACGTCAACAGAATCTCCCTAGCCAAAAGGCAACATCGTAAACTATACAAGTTCCGGAACCTTAACTCTCCAAACAAGAAGAAGCTAGTAAAACGAAGGCAATGCCCTCGCAACTAGGGTAACAAAAACTAATAAACTTCTTCACCCCTATCACCCTACCACGCAATCTCCGCAAAAACCCACTTATTTAGTTTTCAATTAAATTTTCCTTCTCTGTGGTGATCTTGATCTTGATAAAAAAGGTAAGAAATGAGTTATGGATTTGATTAATCTGAAAAAATGTGTAGGGTTTGCCTTGGTAAAGAGAGCATCACTTGTTTTCTTATTTTATTTTTATTTTATTTTATCTTTTTATTTTGCCTTCAGGGCCATCAGTCTAGTCTCTTGGTATCTGAGTTTATCGTTTGACGATCATTTGTTTCTTTATATATACTTTTTCTATAATATAATTATTTCTACGTACTCCACCTTGGGCTTTCAAGTGTTTTAATTTTGCTTATGCTAACTTGTTAGCTGTTCCTTTTTTTAATTTTTATTATTTCTTTTTATTAAGGTTTTGGGCACTTCACCTCTTTTCTATTGATTAAGTTTGGAGACACTTTGCCACTTTTATATTTATTAAGTTTTGAGCACTTAGCCTTTTTTATTTTTATTAAAGCTTTAGACACTTCCCCTCTTTTGTTTCTAAGTTTTCCTTTTTTATATTTATTAGTGGGCATTTGTCAGTTTTTATTTTAACTATTTTGAGTTTTCTTGTTTTAGTAACTTGTAGTTTATTATTTAACTATTATCTGAATTAGTGGTCTTGTTAAACTACAAATTGCATTCGCGGCATCCAGGGAGCGGTTTCTTACGCTTGGGAATAGAGCCCTCCTGGTGACTTATGCAGGTTAGATCGTGGAATATCCATGCTGCTTTCTATTGTTGGAAATCTTTGCTCTTTTATTTAGTCTCAGGGATTTCTCCAAGTTTCTGGAGTTCCCAATTCTTTGGCTTCAGGCCTGCTCTTTCGTGAAGTACCGTCGGTTGAATATGGTACAACCTGCGCGCACGAATTATTATCAGGGTAACTTTGTTCTGCACTCTATGCATTTGCCTGAAAGAGGTAGAACTAGCTGACTGCATTTACACTGCCGGATACACCAATGTTGAGCACACTATTGCAATGTATATATATAGCTTTTTGATGTTATTTGCGCTGAGGTGTTCAAACCTGAAGATCTTTACAAATTCTCTTTTGGCTAGTGAGATTCTGTTGTTCAGGTACTTCTTATAACCTGTGCAGTGACAAGCAATGCTACTACTTTACCCTCCTTGGAACATGAGTATAATTTATCGTTGACGATGGTATCCTCAAGTTAGGGATGTTAACTGGAAGGATCTAGAATTGTAGGTGGTTTGTTTTAATTTTCCACTTCTAGTATCTATTCATGTTATCGAACTCAGTAGGTGTCTCTTTTTGTCTCTTAACCCATATTCTAATAGGAGCTGGGAATGGTATGTGTGATATCATCTGCAAATTTCAGATAAGACACCTCTTCCTGTACTGGCGTGAGCAAGTCTATTGTGTACATCATGCTGAATAGGGGAATCAGACCTTATGGAACACCCGCCTCGAGTTAGAACTTGGATCCTCTGTAGGCCTCTATCAATATTTGCGCTCTTTTTCCCATGATATAATCACAGAGGACATTTTCAGGATAGGGTTGAGCTGGAGGCTTAAGATCTTATATTGCAAACCCGGAAGCCTACCCTTATCAAAAGCCTTTTGTACATCTCGCACCACTACATATGTGTACTTCACTTCAGCCACTCGGTATCTAGCATTGATGTCGCTCCTTAAGAATTCCATTCTTCGGTGCCCCCAAAAGGTGTAGAAGTTGCTAAGGGGCAGGTACGCTCGTCGCGATGGTTAGTATGTTGGCGCTTTCAAGAGGTTGCACACCAGGAAAGGTAATTTCTCGGCTACACGTGACCCAATCCACTTCCGTTTTTGCCTCAACTAGATATTCCCTTTGATATCAAAATGAACACAGTCAAACTTTTCCTGACAGTGTTTTGTATGATCAATTTGTTGCCCAGTGTCTTCAGCTAACAAGATCTCCTGTCGATGACATGCTTTGTCAATAGGATGATGTCAAAGTTGTGCACTCAGAATATGTGATATATGCCGTAGCTTCCTCTCCCATCCATTAACATTAAGTGTCATGATTCTAAACGTGTTGTTAACATTTTCAATTTTAAATTATTGGCTTTTTGTTCTTTTCTTAGTGGTTCTTGGTTGTTCCTTAATTCCTTCAAATGTTTTTCTTCTTATAATGTGTAGAATATAATTGTAGACATGTGTCCTCATAGAGGCTCAGGTAGTGATTAATGAGTACCTCTTCGACAGTCTATTCGTCGCATTGTGCGTCAACTACCACTTGTGTAATGTTACCTTTGCTACCTCTGAAGATTTTAGTGGTATTTGGGAAATGGGCCTTGAACGGAAGCATAATTCGTGAGAATAATCTCATCTGCATCGAAAGGCCTTTTAGTTTCCCGCTTGGCTTTAGTGTAGCAGCCGTCTTTGGTGGTGACCTTTGGGTCAGAGGTGTCTGAGAAATCCATGAGCTCTGTGGAGTCTGTCGTTACTACTTTTTCTTCTGAACCTTCTTTTATTTGGGTGTAATTGCCTTTAGAGATGGGTCCTATATTTTCCGTTTGCCTTCCTCGATAGGTTTCGGCTGTTCCGTTCTGTTCTCCTGGAATTCTTTTGCTCCTTGTGCGTTTATCTTCTGGTTTGGTAGCATCTGTAGATGCCTAGCATCCAGATATGGAGCGTTGTCCGAGAACCAATTCTCACTCATGTATTTTTTAGCTAGGATTTAATTTAGTTCTGTTGCGAACGTCCCCGGTTGTATTAAGTTACTGACGTGTGCGTACACTATGCAAAACAGGGTTTTTGTTGAGCTCTCTTTGTGAATCTTCTGGTATGTGTATTCATTTTCTGCCTCTGAGTAGGCAGCCTTTGCAACTTGTGTGTAGGTGGCGTTGTTTCTTCTTGACTCCTCCTGCCTGCTTTGGTGTTTTTTTTTCTTTAACGAGCCCTTTTTTCATTGAGCAGGCAATGTTAATTGTGCAATGTCTTTGCCCCAAATTTACGCACATTTCGTGAGTGATCTTGCATTTTTTCCAATGGTGGCCGGACCATACCTGATTAGAAGCTTTCGAGTCGTTTGTGGTGTGCTGCTCCATCTTAGGTCAACGGAAACTCAATTGAGTAGGGATTAATTCTTCCTTCTAAATCTGGTAAATATGACTTTAAGGACGTTGGAGCAGTCGCAGTTTTAGCGTTTATTCCTAAACCTGATAATTTATAATACTTTAGCCCACGGCTGATTTTTTACGATCTCCTCACGTAGATTCTCCTTGATTTTTCCGCCTTTATATTCCTCCAATCTCCTGCTGGCTACACTCCTATGAGTCAGGATCTGCAGGGGAAATAGCAGACTGTAGGCCTATCTTCGTACTGTCTGCACAGCTTCCTACTTTGTAATTGTCGCCAGGCCCTTCATCTTCTCGCGAATTGCATCATAACCTATGTCGACATCCAGCAGCCCGACTATAACAATGTTCGGCTGTCATTAGACGAACTTGAACACCTTATCCCTGATCGGCCTGTCTTTCCCGCTGATTTTTGCGTAGAGGGATCCTTGTTCTCCCATTCTGCGCATTTCTGCGCTCGGCGTGCATAGAGATGAGTGTTACTTCTTTCTAGGTCACTTACCTTGCGATTGGTCCATTTTACAGCGTTTAAGTTCGAAAAAAGAGCAAATGTTGATTTGCAGTTAAAATTCTCTTTTTCTGTGATTGGTGCGTTTTCTAGTGCTTATGTTCACGCAAAAACTATATATAATGTAAGCGAAAGAAGGATCAACATACTCATATGCCTTCTCATATCCACATCTCCCATACTCATCCCTACATCACCTCTATACGACTACAAAAACACGAACTGGGTAGAATTCAGGAGTCACATATCCACAAATACACCACATAACCTCGACCTGGAGGACACCAATCTAGGACTAATAGACCAGCACTGGTGCTCACTTCTAGACACCATCACCACCGCACGAAACCTACACTCACCACAAAAAACTACACCTGCATAAAACACTTCACATTCTAAATACACACAGAGACTCAGCACACAGTACAATAACCACTACACCAGAGGCCCACGTCAACACAACATAAATCAACTACGTGCCCGCATCCTACAGTGCGTGCAGCTAGACAGGAACCGGCAGTGACATGAGGTCATCCGCATCGCGGACGATACCCGTTGCACGGACCCTTCCTTCTTCTGGCGGGATGTAAAAAGGATGCTGGGTACGTAACCATGCAAACCAATCACACTGCAAATAAACAACCACACACTCACAGACACTAACGACATCCTCGAAGCATTTAGGTCCCATTGGGACACAGTGCACACGCACAAACCACCAGAATCACAAGCGCAGGAGCACTTCCAGGAAATCCAGGAGTGGTGTCGGGCTCACGCTCACGAGCTAAGGCCTGCCACCCCTGATACGAATGGAGGTGCTCGATTACACGTTCACACTAACCACTCCAATCACCGTCGAGGAAACAAAACACTACATAGATTGAGACCAAAACACGCCCCCGGTCTCTCCGGCTACCAGCCACACTCATACACAACCTCCTCGCAGACATATACCCCACACTCACACACCGATTCAACGTCTCACTAGCCTCAGGCCACTTCCCTAAAAGATTCAAAGTCTCTCACAACATACTGCTACATAAACACCACAAAGACCCAAAACACCCAAATAACTACAGGCCTATTGCTCTATTAGAGCACCTAGGCAAAATACTTGAACGTATGGTCAACTGCCACCTACGGGAGTTCCTGGAAGAGAGGGACTGGTTCTCCCCATATCAATACGGGTTTTGGAGAGGCAGGTCCACTCAGGCGGCCGTGACCATCATTCACGACAGAATACAGAACAAACGACAGATACACCAAAAGACTCTCTCAGTCAGTAAGGACATGGAGAAGGCCTTCGACAAGGTGTGGCACGGGGGACTCCGTTGGAAACTCGCCAACAACACGGAGTAACCCCTCTGCACCAGAAGGCTCCTCTCGCACTACCTCACTGAACGGAGCTGCCACATTAGATACAACAATACCTTATCAAGACCTTTCACACCAGGCTCAGGCGTTCCCCAAGGAAGCGTACTGGCACCCACACTCTAAATCATGTTCACAAACGAAACCCCACGCCCACCAGAAAACTGCGTTCACACTTACATAGGGGCCTACGCCGATGACGAGACCATTCTCGTCAGCGGCCGGGCCCCAGAAGAAATGGCGCTCCACGCACAATGAATACTAGACGTGAAGAGAGATTACGAGGATAAATGGCTGATTGCCACGAATCCTCAGAAGACACAGATGACACTTTACCGTGCTAGAGACCACTTCATGCACAACCTACAAATCTACTCACACACACCAGACATGATCCACCAAAACCCAACAAGGCTCGAATACACTCAATGCACAGAAAACCTGGGGGTAACTTTTGACAAGACCCTCAGGTTCAACTTACACCCAAACATAATAAAATCAAGAGCCTCACGTACAAACACATCGCTGGGTAGGTTCTAGCCTGCGAGCAAAAAATTGAAACTACACTTATACAATTTACTCGTGTGTCCCATTCTCACGTACGCCCCACTGTCGCTCGTAGTTGCGAGCGACACGTGGAAGCGAAAGGCTCAGCGCATTTACAACACTGCTCTGAAGCCCGCTTGCCGTTCGCCGCGGTACTCGAGAATGGACGCACTACATAACGACAATAAACTAGCTCCTCTCAACACTCACGCTCACACAAGACTCACAAAACAACTCGAAAAACTCACCACAGACCCACTATACACCTCGCTACACGTGAGAAGGTACGCGATGGCGCAGCGAATTTTCCCACGGCCCACGAGCACCAGCCGCCCGCACCGTTCTTCTCATAAACCAGTAGGCATCATAAATAACGCGTTTCCAGATGAGCAGTCAGCCTCTCCCTCCTGACCTGCCTTCAACCATCGTCCAGTCAAATACTACATAACCAACACTCCCACATCAACACAACGCATCGGTGTATAGCCACCGGCCTATCAACTCTCGCTGTCTTTTTGTAAATGTTTTCTGCAACGCTCCTCTCTAACTACCTAACTGCCTGTATCACATACAGCGGTCCCTTTCTGTTCTTTCTATATACACAACAACAAGGATCAATCATATGAGAGATCGACAGTGGACTTCATACGAAACGGACCTCTTCTTAAGCTCTCAGAAGAAGCTTTTTTCCGGCAAAGGAGGGAAAGAAAAGGGAAAAACCAGGCCAAAAACTTGAACTTGCCGCATTTTTTCCCCACGGGGACTCCAGAAACGAAGATTATTTACGGAGACAAACATAGCCGACCTATGTCCGGCTAATCCCCCACGCGGCCCCCCTATCGGGTCAAGGGAGCTGAAGTGAACTTAACTGCCATTACTCTAGTCTCGCTCCAACTATGTCGGTCTACTTTGATAGACATAATTGGGGACGTAAAGGAAAGCAGGTTTGAGGATTAGCCCACTGTGGAACTCGACGGAAGAGACCATCTGGTTACGAGGAGATGCTGAAAGCTTTGGGGAAGAGTTCGCTCTAATCTCTAAGGGTAGTTTTCGGCCAAGGCCACAGGGGGACATACAACCGTTCCGGTGGAAGTTATAAGCAGCATCGTTAACCAAACCCCAGACGAGGAGGCCCCTCCCCCGGGCGGTGGTAGTTGACTCTATCACCACCCATCATTAAGTCCGCCACTTTTCACCCGTCTGAGGGGCCTCCCCGGGTTCTCGCACCATCATTTATCCATCTCATCCGGCAGTTCATGTTCATGGAAACTTGCTTGCAACGAGGAGGGGGCAGCACTTAAAACCCTTTCAAAAAGAAGTATCAGACCCTACAGTAAGGGAAATACAGCGACGAACATCCAGAACCCACTTGAAGGAGACAGCAACCCAACCGCAATGGACAACCGAGAAGGAGCGAAGAGGGTTTCCCTTCGCATCCTTCCCTGCCGGGAGAAACCCTCCCAGGAACAGACGCTTAAGTGCATATATGTGGATATAGGAGTGGTTCTCCTACGGCTTAAAGACCAATATAATGGCTTCGTAGCGCTATGTGACACGGAGAAAGATCTTGATCACCTTTTGAGCGAGGGCGCGGCCAAGAAACTGGGCAAAATAGGACTAGCCCCCTGAACGCCATCTGACGTCCAAACAAAGAGGTCGGTGATATGCCGCCGTCCTGACCCATGGGTAGGCGAACATACAGCCCAAGAAATAAAAGAAGAACTAGAAAGAGAACAAGAATGGGCGAAAGTCGAAGAAGTAATAAAGTTCAGGGACCAGAATGGAGAGGATCACAGCCACGTGTTTAAAGTGATCTTCAGATCGACAGAGACCGCAAAGAAAGCCATCGAACAAGGACTCCTAGCATTTTACACAAAGATCTCCCCCGAACAGATAGAAAGGGAAACGTTCGTTTTAGTGCAAATGTGCTTCACATGCTACGCGCTAGACAAGCACCCAACCAAGGAGTTTACCCTCAAAGGTAAAGCTTGCTTTGAATGCTCAAGTCAGGATCACAGATGGGACGAATGCAGAAGCACAGAGAAAAAAATGCTTAAACTGTGGAAATGGACATAGGAAGAAGAAGGCCGATATCATCGCAGAGAAAGAAAGGAGAAAAAATACGACCTACGCTGCAGCAACTGCTAACCGAGGCATCTCTGCACCCACCGCACAGACCACAACGGTCAATATCGAGGGCACCATGAGACCCGACTTAATATTGTGCATAATGCATGCACACTTTGTCAACATGGCGAGTCCAGGTTATTATGAAACTGAACTTAACACCATGCTTGAGAAAAACGGGCTAAAAAATGTGGTTCCCGGAGAACCCACCCTCGAATGAGTTATACAAAATGAATATGACTCCAAAGGAAACCAATAGCCAAATAGAGGAAGAAGAAGACAAAAATGAAATGGATACCAAATCAGAGGAAGGAAGCACAAAGGTGACTTCAGAAAAACAAAAATGACCACCCAACACTTCAACATCAAAATATACGGATCTCATGCTTACCCCATTCCTAAGCAATACAAGCAAAAGGAAATAGTCGACGGACTTGTCAAGGGTAAATTCAGATGGGAATACGAAGCAGACGCAGACGAAACCGAAGTTCACAATGCACTAAAACAGGGCATGTTATTCATCGCCCCTGAATCATGCGGTAACATCTCATGTGGTGAATTAAAAAAGAAGAGAAATGGGCGCACTCGACCCCCAGGCCGTCCAGAAAAAGCAAAGTCAGGTAGGAATAACAAGGATAATAACAATAATGGACGTGTTTCAACGAAAGCTTAAAATATTCACCCTAAATGTTAACGTCTGGAAAGAAAAACGCCTAATCTACTCCAACATAGTAAGAAAGGAAAATCCGGACATAATCATCTTAACTGAACATGGCATATCCACAGATACAGAAACAATAAAAATCCCTAACTATAAAATATTAACAACAAACCACTCACAGTCAAGGTACGACGGGGTTTCCCTAGGCATTAAAAAGGCATACCCTTTACTGAAATAAAAGGGCTAGAAGAATCATTTTTAGCTGTAAAAATAAAAATGACTACTGGAGACCTGGTTATAGCAGGGGCCTACCAACAACCAAGACGCTCGTACCTACCGATACCCAATTTCATCGAGCTATTCCCCAGACAAGCCTCAACTTTTCTAGCTGGTGACCTTAATGCAAGGTGCAGGGAAGCAGAGTACACAGCCCATACAAACGGTACGGGAAAAGCCTACATCTCCTGATGCAAAAAGTCCTACTAAACAGAGAAGGACCCGATTTCCCTACGTATTTTTATAGTCCGATCCTCCACTACCCCAGATATTATTCTAACTAATCAAAACTTCAACTTAAATCACCACACACAGCCTGGCCCAGCAACTCCCTCCGATCATTTAAGCATAATTACCACCATCTCAACTTTACCCATCCAAATAAAAATATCACGAAGAAAAGCAACCAGCAAAACAAACTGGGATGGATTCAAACAATACTTAAACACAGTAGAAACCGGATCCCTTAACAACCAAAATAAAGAGGAAATAGATGCACAACTAGAGTTAATCACTAGTAGAATTAGAGAGGCGGATAATTTACACACCCCAACAATAGAACATAGAACCATACCTGCACCTAGATGGACCCAAGAGATCCAAGATGAAATAGATGTATTTCAAACTATAATAAATGAAATCAGGGTATCGGGTCATACGATCGAAAGGTACCGAAACATCATCATAATTAGAGGGCAGATAGACATCCTCATCAAGGAGAATTCAGGCAGGCTCTGGGATAACATAATAGGTAAGATGGAGATAGAAAAGGATCCAAGGAAATTCTGGAGACAATTCAGGAAATTACGCGGATCACATCAAAAAGATGAAATAAGCCTGAAAATTCAGAACAAGAAAGTAGAGCAAAATGAAGAATTACAAGAGCACTTCCGATCGCACTGGACAAAAATTTTCTCTATTTGACCTGAAGAAAATCAAAATTTCGACCTAAACTATGAGGAGGAAATCATACGTAGCCTGACAACACAACGTGAACTAATTATACCGTTTAGAAACGTCGATGAACAAAGAGACAATCCCTTTGGGGGAGGAAAGCCATTTACTATGAATGAATACCTGACAGCTTTAAAATCATTCAAACAAAAGGCTCCAGGGCAAAGTGGAATATCTAAAGCTCACTTAATTAATGCCCCAGATAATATGCATCTATCGTTAGTGACGGTCTTCAATGCCTGCTTAAATATTGGATACTTTCCCCAAGCATTTAAAACGGTAATGATGATCTTCCTGCCAAAGCCGGGCAAACCGAAACATGAAGTCGAAAGCTTCCATCCTATCTCGCTCCTAGAATTTCTAGGCAAAGTCCTAGAAAAGCTCCTTAACGAAAAGTTGATTCACCATCTCCACACAAACAACCTATACAACCCACAACAACACGGGTTCCGGAGCAAGTGAGGGACGGACACCGCGCTGGCAATCATTACCGAAAGAATTGCTACTGCCACTGCGCGGGGCAACAGAGTTGACATTGTGCTTCGTGATGTTGCCAAAGCATTCGACAAAGGGTGGTTGCCCGGCCTAAAAGCCAAAATCTGCGACCTTAACCTGGAAGTAAACCTCTCCAAAATACTCTGCAGCTATCTAGATGAGAGGAAAGCGATATTGCAGATAAACGGTAAAACGGGCGAAGCAATCAACCTACAAAAGGGGGTCCCACAATGAGGCTGCCTCTCACCTACGCTGTACACAGTGTATACCAGGGACCTTCCACACCCCACTGATAAGAGTGGCTGTACATTCAATTAGCGGAAGATATCACTCAGATAGTGACCAGCGATAGGAAAAACCCCAAGGACATCGCCCTAAGAACAGGCATAGAAATTAAAAACCTAAATGATTATGAGAAGAGAAATAAAATAAAAACTAACAAGGATAAATTTAAACTAATCCTTTTTAACAGAAGGAAAAAGGCTACTGTACGCGTAGATGGAGACGCATATCCTTTCTCAACAGAAGGGCAAGTTCTCGGACTAAAAACAACAACCAACGGCTATACAAGTCACCTACCACAAAAAATCATAGAAGCAAAAACTACCTTATCAGCGCTATACAGATTCAGGCAACTTTCAATCAAGAATAAAAGAAAACTATACCTAGCCCTAGTTCAATTCAAGCTCCTATACCCAATTGTACCATTAAATACACTAAGTAACTCCTAATTCAGGAAGCTCCAAAGAGTCCAAAATCAAGCTACTAGATTAATAACAAACACAGGAAGACTAGACTACATACCAGCAGAAGAACTCCACCGCAGATCTAATATTGAACCAATAAATATAGTCATAGAAAAAAGAGCAAAAAAGCTGTGGGAAAAGATTAAAAATACAATTCCACAGAATATAATAAATCAAAGCATCGTACAAGAAGACCAAATCCATCGTACGCATTATAAACAACGCTTCAACGGTAGCCTGAAAAAAACGTTAATAAACGCCAACCCAATCTATAGAAAGTAAACCATAATACATCTTGAAAGGACAACCGATTACGAGTAACAAGTAAACAACCCAAATGTGAATCCCGGCGAAGAACCATTGTCTTTAAATAATAGCAAAAAAAAATAAAAAAATTATACAAATGCTCTATTGAGCAAAAGAAAACAAAGGCTACAATGCAATGCTAAAATAACAAAGTATCACAAAAATATAATAATTTAAGAGAAAAACGAAAGAGTTAGCCAGGCAACCTGGCACAAATCTCTATTATCTTAACACATCTTCCAACACACATTAACACACACAACACTTTAATTTCTATCTTTCCTATCTCAATCTCTCTACACATTCTAGCTTTATTTATCTTAACTCATCTTATCAATCATATGCGGAACGGCTGGCTTAGGTAAAACGAACGAAAAAGGTCGTAAATTGGAAATAAATGTGAGAAAAAAGATCATCCAAAGGATAAAGCCGTATCTTCTTATCTATATCACCTTCAGCTTGGCAGAAAAGCCCTACATAATCATCACACCAACAACCTCTCATTCAATTACCCTACTGAGCCGGGCCTAGCAATAACCACGACCACATAGCGATCCTAACAACAATTTCACTGACAACTATTCAGTTCTGGTAATTCTCCAAAGTTAGGCTTTGGCCTACTGGGAGCGCTACATGGATCTCCTTAATTGACACTAACCAACTGACCTAAGCAAAGCAAAATTAGAACAGATAACGAGGGGCTGGAAACGATAATAACCTACATCACACAGGCAGACCGTGAGTGCGTAACCAAAAGAGGTTAGAAAACTACCCCGCAACCGAAACGGACCGAGGGAATGAAGTAGATTGGTAGAGAGCATAGGGAGATGTACGAAGAAGTTAGAAGAGCAGGTACGTTCCAAGAATTTAAGCAGGTTATAAACCACCAACAAGCTGAGATCTTGCTCAGTCTAATAGCCAGAGTAGACAGCGAAGGACCCCGGACAAATTCTGGAGGTATATAAAAAAATTAAATACCCTACCAAGTAGAGAAAAGACCGCATTAGGGAGGGCGTGACTATTTAGAGGACCCGGTGGTCCTCGCGGAGATGTTTCATTCGTTCTGGAAGGAAGTATTCTCAACAACACATGAGAACGCTGCGAAGTTTGAACAGGAATTTGAAGGCAAACAGACTAAACATCTTAATCTAAAAATACATCGAAGGCACCTACAACCCCAGGTCGACGAAAGTAGGGAGATGGCGGGCCATGGCCGCCCGATAACAACTAAGAATCATGGCAACTATGAAATTCTTTAAGGAAAAAGCACCAGGCTGGACGGGCATCACCAAAAACAAATTAGTGCATGCCCCTCTGCATATCTTTCAGGGAGTCACCAACATCTACAACGCTCCCCTGAATACGGGCTACTTTTCCTACAGTCTAAAAATGTCCAAGGTCATTTTTATTTCTAAAGGAAAAAAATACCCCGATCGACTGGTAAATTACAGGCCAATCTCTCTACTAGATTTCGTTGGGAAAGACTACGAAAACATTCTATCTAACAGGCTATAAGACCAACTAAGTGAGCTGGAAGCTCATAACCCCCAGCAACACGGTTACGTAAAAAACGAGGGACAGATACAGCCCTCGCTCAACTAACGGAAAAACTCATGCAATGCAGAGCTGAAGGGAAAAACGTAGACATGGTAATGCGAGCTGTACAGAAGGCTTTCTAGTAGTTCGGCCTGGGAGATCTGCAATACAAGATCTTATGTCTGGAAATGATCATCTGTGATTACATCATGGAGAGGTCAGCTCGAATCACGATCGAGGGCTACAGATGACCCGAGTTCGAACTCGGGGCGTGTGTTCAACATCCTAGGTATGGGAGCATGTGATGTATCTGCAGTACGCTGACTACATGATACAACGCTGGAGTTCAAACAAGTGAGACAGCTACCAAAATTGAAAAAATTACAAGATTCGAGAAGTGGAAAATTACGACCAACCGCCAGAAATTCCAGATGCTTCCAGCTAACGGCCGGAAACTTAAATAAGTCTCTTTCAATGACGAAATTTACACATATGCCAAAGAGAGTAAATTCCTGGCTATGCATATCACCTCAACAGGTTACAAGGCGCACATGAACAAAAGAATCTCACTAATCAAATGAGATCTTGGGATACTCTATAATTTCAAAAAGCCTCAGTGCTACTAAAATCAAGAAGCTGTATACTGCCCTTGTACACTCAACACTGGTATATTCTGCAGTGATAAAACAGGCTGAGAGCTTTGCTTCTCTCAAACAAATGCAGAGAGTGCAGAATCAAGCTGTCCAGCTAATAGCTGGTGCGCGCAAGATGAACCACATTCGGCGGACGGAACTGCACGGAAGAGCAGGGCTAAAGCCATTGAATATGGAATTCCAGACACTAGGGAGAAAGGACTGAGGAAAAATAGAAGAAAGGCTACGCAGACAAGAGAAGATGACAGAAATTACTCGACCAAAAATTTAACAGGTCTCCAGGAGACCACTATCCCCAAGTGGAAGAAATTGTTCCCTGGAAAACCAAAATAGAATCTAAACCTGATCTATAATATATAAAACAAAGAATCGAATTAAATCTAATAAAAAAGGCAAACATCCCACTAAAAACAAAACCAAAATAACAAAAAGAGAGAAATATTCCACCAAAAGAACCACAATCAAAATAACAAAGGATGAGAAGAGCCAAACAGAAATTCTTAAAAACAAGGAAGACAAATTAGTTAGGCAACAAAAAAGATGCGGAATGACCAAAACCGTAAAAATAAAATAAAAGAAAAATGAAAAAAAGAGCTAGCGAGTTAGTAAAAACATAATTGAAAGACTTAAATACCATGAGGGGGGAAAGAGTGTATATATATATATATATATATATATATATATATATATATATATATATATATATATTTATATAGGCACCATTAGTTCCGCTGAAACCAATTAAATAAAAGAAAAAGAAAGAACACACCAGGGCAAAACTAATTTATTTTTCACCTCTATATTATCTACTACACACTTCCTCTCTTATTCCATCAATCAGTCGACCATATTAGGCAAACAGTCTTGCATGAAAGAGTGGAGCTGAGCTGATCAATGGGAAAAAGTGGAAGGAGAAATTCCGCCTGCACTTGAAAGTAAAAAACAATGTCACCATTACGCAGCAAAGGCAACACGTTGTGGCAAGAAGATCACTGTTTCCAAGCCAAAGAATCTGCTCAATGGAACAAATAAACCCTATTTATACCTAACTTAATATGGAACGAAGTTCTACTTCAAGAAAATAGAAAACTAATAACAATAAAAGAGGAAAAATACCCCCAAATTAACCTTAATTTGACCGAATACAAGAAATATAATACAATACTATGCACAAATACGAGAATAGGCAAAGTGCTCAAACTAACTCAAAATTTTTCAAAAGTCAAAGTAAACTGAAAGAAATGGTATAGTTTAGCACCAAAAATATTGAGAGGTTTGAAAGCCACACGGCAAATCTACCAAATTTTTCACCCTTCTCATATCTACTACACACTTCCTCACTTATTCCATCAAGAAACAAGGATCCTGGTGACAGGGGCTTCCTTCCAACAAGATTTCACATGCTCTTATGCACTTCCTAATTCTATTCCTTTACTCTATCAGACCCGCATGTTTGTGTTCTTATTTTTGACTTTATTTTGTGGTTCCATAGATTAATCCCAAGAAGTCTTATTCCATTTTTCATAGAGGTCTTTTTGTGTTTAGTCTCCCAGTCTCCATTATATAAGTTAAAGCAATAAAGATGCAATGATTAAATAAGTAATTTACGTTTTACTCAGTCATGTCGCTTTGAATCAAATATTATTTTCTACATAATAATCAATAATAATATTTATGAGTACACCACAATATAAACTTATAAATAAGGGTCGAAATTAATGACTTTCTTTGCTTGGATTAAACAGACTATTGTAAAATTGGTCATAAATTCGTTCAATAAAAGTTAGTAGAAGAGTCGTTGAAGAAACCACTGCCTGTTGAACCTTAATGAGTTCAATTAAAGCATGAAACAACCATATAGAATCTGCTCCCTGGATTGTTAGTCTAATGAGTAGTAGTTCCAAACTATGCGATACCTCTCTTTTATCCCCCCCCTCCAAATAATTGTTTAGGAATGGATAGGAAACATATGAATGTGCTAGAGATTAAATAGTTCAAGTTTATGAACAGTTTTTAGTATTGACGAAAATCCTAAACGTTTAGTCGTGCATCTTTAGATCAGGGCACTGAATCAAATTTCATTCGTACGCCTTAAATAGAAAGTCCTCGAAATAAAATATAACTAACTCACAAGAATTATTTTCTCATAGGAAATGGAAGCCAAAATTCAATTTTTGTACGTTACTTTCAAGGCTAATTCGAATCTGCCTTAAACGAAAATAGTTTACGTTTTTTTTATCCTAATCGTAAGGAAATCTGATCTGTGGTTATTTTTCTAAAAACGAATATTTTTCCTCTTTAGCCGTGCTAATTACATAATAAATAAGGCGAACTAAACCTAATCTAACTTTTGGGTACTTGTAAATTAACCTTTAGAAATTATTTGTAGGTAACAAAACATGAGAGCTAGGAATAACAGAAAGGGAAAAAGGTGATTGAAACATAAGCAATAATATTGGAAGGTTGCCTTACCCTATATAAATATAGATTTCCTGTTTGAGAGCTTAAAAAGAAAACAAGATCGAAAAAATGTCTTTTTGTCTCCATTCTTAAAAATTACAAAGTTCAGCATTTGGGAATTCGCTTTTAGTACCAAAGGGCATTAAATTAAGCTTTAAATGAACCCTCTCGCTCATGATTTCTCGTGATAAAGATGAAGGTAATATCTAGCAATTAATAAAATTTAACGCGTTCTTATTATCCATATCAATAAAGTGTCATTTTTCCAGAAACACAGGAAAGCTGAGTAAATGCAGGTCTTCATAGACTGAGAAGACAAATTTTGCTCCAGGTAAAGCGTTATAGATAATACTAAAAGAGAAAACAAAATTAGATTACCCAAAAGCATTATTTATTCAAACTATATTACAATAATTATTGCTGTATATAAAACTAATAATAATTTCGCTCGTAGCTTTTAATCAGTTTCAATTCAACTAACTTGAAGAGTGATTTGGCCAAAAAAAAATGACACACAAAAAGGATATCTTTACTTGCCAACACATTATATGAAGCATGTGTGTGCGAGTGTGAGAGAGAAGGAGGGAAACTTAATGAAATTAGATACACGTTGACTCAAGCGTTGGGGAAAGGGAAAGGGAGAAGAACAAATTAAATGGATAAAACAAATTAATGGACAACGCAGAGTAAGCAAATAAGATCAAAGATTGAAGTGCTAAAATAGTAAAGCGCTTTTGGAAAGAGTGAGAATAGAAAACAAGATTTTAAGTCTAGAGTCAACATGAATAAAATGCTCTAAGAGTAAATGAACTCAAACGTATAAATTTCAACGATTTTGCTGAAAGAGAGAGGGAGAGACGGAAAGTTACGAATAAAACAAGACCCTTCAAATACCTGATAGCATATTTAAGGGTCTTTTCTCCCTCACAGTTTTATATTAAGGCATATGCGGGAAGATAGAATGAAAGAGAGCAATTTACAAATAAAACAAGACACTTCAAATACATAATGACGTATTTTAGGTTCTTTTCTCCCTTACAGGCATGATAAATGTTATTAACGTAGTTGGTCGTTTAAGGCTATGCAGGGAATGGGTATGAGTTCGTGGTTGTACAAGACCTGAATGGACTAATAGGTGACAGAATGAGATAAGAATAACTAAAGTTTTGGGGGCAAACGAAGGGAATAAAAATGAAGGCATTTTAGTAGGTACATATGCTAAAAGATAATTTTGCCGAGCAAACACATTCTTTCAGCGCATAAATGTGCCTTAATAGACGTGTTGAGCTAAGAGATGGGGAGAACTTAACAGTATGAGTGATCTTTGTCAAGCAAGAAAGAATATTGTGCGGGATGTAGAGGATATCAAAGCTCTAAGTTGTATGAGTGAGTATTGGACTATCACATGATTGTGCTATATAAGATTAAATTGGATTTTGCCTAAATAAGAAGAGGTGCAGAAGGCGGAAAAGGAAGGAGAATCAGAACTGACTTGTTATTTAATCAGACAAAAAGGAGAGAGTATGTGACTATTTTTTAAAGTAGAAAAGAGGAAAAAAATATGAGCCTGTTAATACGTACAGCAAATACAGAAAAATTTAAGGAATTAGTAGAAATTATCGTGCTATGGCGATGTGTGGACATGTCACTTCGATAATGAAGAAGCAAAATGAGGAATGGTGGAATGACTATACGAAGCTTGGAGTTGAAAGCAATAAGGAGGCGTCGTTAATGCAACTGCTTCTTAATTTGGCAGAATATGATGACAATTAACTCGGGTTAAATGTATACAAGAAGATGAAAGTAAAAGTGAAACAAAAATAAAACAAAATATAAAAGCGAAAACGGAAGCATTTGTAAATAAGAAGAATGTGGATAGTAAAGGAAACAAGAATGTATTCTGGAAGGAAGAAAGAAGAAGGAGGAACCAGAAAAACAATTGCTGTATGAACATCAACATCAATGATATCCCAGATTTCCTTCTGTTTCTCGAGGATTGTGTTTTTCATAGCCTCGCTTAGTTGTCTCATTCGGGCTTTCTTTTCCCGGGTCGGGCCTGTCCTACCAACTTCTTCATAAATTTCCCTGTGTTCCCTAGCGATGTCCCTGATTTCATCCGTCCACCTAGGTTGTGGGAGCATTTTGTACGAGATCCTGGGGACGCATCTTTCGTCAGCTTGAATGAGGCGATTGGTGATGTTATCAATCTCCTCATCAATCTCCTCCAGATTTGCGTCCTCCAGGTCAACTGGTTGATAGGCGCTGGGCATTTCTCTGAACTGCTCCCAGTTAGCTTTCGCATAACATTTCCTATGTGGGACGGGCTTGAGCATTGGCGCAAGCAAAATGGTGGTGATGATTGGGACGTGATCGCTCGGGACTACTGAGCCAGGTTCGTTGGCGATGTTAAAGGGGAATTCCGGGCTCACCAACACAATGTCCGGTTTTGTCGCCGAGCAATGCGTTAGATAATTTGGGAAGTCAGGTCCTACTCTCTGGACTCTATTTCTGTCGAATAGTAGTTCCAGATTTCGTCCCCATTTGTCAACGCTCCTGTAGCCAGATGCACGGCAGCGGGCGTTTAGGTCCCCGCCTAGCAGCGCTAGCCTTTTGTGCCCGAACAGGGTTAAGTTGTTGATTGGTAGGTACTGTCGCCTGAGTGGCTGGTAGGCTGCCACCACAGTTAGACCACCAGCCAGGGTCGGGATTTCGACGACCACGAATGATTCATCTAAGTCCCGCAATGTTTTGTACTTTAGGTTTTTTCCTGATTGCGATAGCTGCGCCTGGAATCGTTCTTGAGTGTGTTTTTTCTGAATAATGGTGTAATTGTGTATTTTTATGTTGTCTGTGGTTGTGTTTATACCATGTTCTATTATAAGGATGATGTCCGGGTCTACTGTACGGAAGATGTTACCGTAAACAATGGACTTTCACTTCCATCCATCCACATTCAGAGTGAGTATTTTTAAGGCATTGTTCGTGTTTTCCATGTTTGTGTTGTTCTGTGTATTTGTGTTCTTCTTAGTGTCTTATGTTTTGAACTTCCCGTTGCGTATTTTTTGCAACTCTGCATCATTTAGGGCAATGCAAGAGTCTGTGAAGCTTTACTGTGCCCTCATGCAGCGCTTGTTCAATATCCGTTTCTTTCTCGTTAGCAGCGTATACCCATTTGATATCCCCTTGTTGGATCCCCTTAAATATCTCACTGGGGGAGAGCTTTTCGGAGTGTGGGATTTGGTCGTCGGTGACGATTCTTAGGTCGATCTCCTCTCCATTGTACTTGTAAGTACGTTTCGAGGTCTTCGACATGCTTCTGGAGCTCACAGGGCTCTTGGTCGCCCTGTTTTTCGCCCCATCAGCTTCAGAATCTAAGGACGACTCGCTTCCAAGGTTTCCTTCCGCTTCCTTGATTTTGATTCTCCTTGCAGCTTTCATCTATTTTCTCTCGCGTCTTTGTGCTGCTTCCAGTTGTGGGTCTAGCCGGGATGTGCTAGCTTTTATGTTTGTGGAGCTTTCTGCCATTTTTTCTTCTGTTGTTCTCTCCTTATCTGTCGGGAATGGGGTTGCTGGGGCCTCTGCTGTTTTATTAGGTTCGAACTGGAGTCGAAGTACGTCTCCCGATGGTCGATCATCAGGAAACCACATCTCCCCCATGCCGTTCTTCCTGAGCACGAGGTTGAGGGTCTTTGAGAATGATCCCGGATTTGTGAGATTGTTTACGTGCGCGAAAAGAATGCACGTAAGGATCTTGGTCGAGTTCTCATTCTCGAGCTTTAGATAGGTCTTTGATTGTCCTGGGGTCATTGCTCTCTTACTTGGGGCTTTTTTTGTAGCTTGGGCGTAAGAGGGGTTTCTCCTCTTTATGTCTTCTGTCTTCTTCTTTTTTACAATCTCTTTCCTCTGGGAACAGGACATGGCCATCACCCCGTGGTTTAGACCGCAGTTTTTGCACTTTTCCTTGGCTGCCTTGCACTCCCTCCATCTGGAGCAAGTAATATTTGGCTCCTTGCAGTCTTTGGTAGTGTGCTGCTCGAGCTTGTAGCAGCGGAAGCATATCAGAATGGGAGTGAATTCCTCCCTTTTCATCTGGTCAGCGCTGATCTTTGCGTTGAATAGCAATAGACCCCTTTTTCGCCTTCTGCGTGTCGGCAAAGATGACTTTAAAGACGTGCTGGTGTTCTGTGTTGTCCCGTTTGTTTCGGGACTTCACAACTTTCACCACGTTGGCCCACGGCTGATTTCTGCAGATCTCCTCTTTAATCTCCAAGCTACTGTGTTGGCCTATCCAGAGGTCTAATTGCCCGCACACTATATTGCGGTGTGCCTGGATCTGGGGGAAGGAGGTGCTGGGCTGGAGGCCTATCTCTCCTAGCACCTTCTGGCCTTCTTCTTTAGTTAGTGTCTCCACGTCTGCCTCTCTTTCACAGACTGCGGAATAGCCGATTGGGGTGTCAATCAACCTCGGGATAGCCACATTGAGCTTTACAAAGATTGTTTGAAACACCGTCCCACGATCCGGCTTTGTTGTCCAGCAATGGTCCTCAATGGGACTCTGGTGGCTGGGTGGGACGCCATTTCTCCTATTCTTGCAGCCCCTCTGACTAGGGGGTGCAAGTCTCCTTTACCAGTGCCTCTTGTATTGTGGCACGGCTTTTATTCTTATGTATGTGTGTTTCGGTTAAAATTTTACGTTTACGTTTTAATTATTTTACTTTTTTCCTTGGGGATGAAGAGAGGTCCCCCTCCCCTACATTTGCCGGCCGCCTGGATGGAAATGAAAATTGCCTTTTAGAGGGATTATGATGATGAATGAGATGAGTCCGGGTAGGATCCTCTCAGGGGTGTGATTGTATGGCGGACTTATTGACAACGCCCCCCCCGAGGGATTGGAATCGCGACCGCTCCCCAACATACCATAGAGACGGTTATATGTCCCTCTATGGTCCTGGAAGGGGCCTTCACCGTAATGGGCACCGAAGGTTGCAGTCGCTTCCTTGTCCGGAATGTTTCTGACATTGTTCTCTACTGTAGGCTAATCCTCAGACCAGCTTCCTCCAATGCCCCCAATTATGGTCAAGCAACTGCCTGACATAGTTGGGACGAAACATGAATGGCAATTTCACTTCACTTCTGACGGCGGTTTACGCAGGGAGGTGGGCCGAGGACTTAAGCAGTCATCTGCTTAAGTGGGGCCGCTGGAAATAAAGGTGATGATGGTTAGTAGTTAGTAAATGATGATGGGGGTGGGGTGAGACCAGGGTATTACTCTCTTTTGAGATATTTGACCCTAAAGATTAGGAACCAAATTTTCGGAGGCGTAGGCAAAAATTACCTGAAGATTTTCCTCCTTTACCAGTTGGTAAGTTGCTTCGACGAGAGGTACTTCTGGCAAGAATTCCGAGCTAGCAAAGTGAAAGAAAACATTCATTCATTTTGTGTATAGAAAGAACAGAGATGGACTGCTGTAATATGGCAGTCAGGTAGTCAGAGAGGAGCGTTGCGGAAAATAATTAAGAAAGGGACAGCGAGAGTAGAAAGGTCGGTGGCTATACACCGAAGCGAAGTGTTGTTATGAGGGTGTAGGTTATGTGGTATTGACTGAGCAAGGGTTGGGGGCAAGTCAGGAGGGGGAGGCTGACAGCTCATCCAGAAACGCGTTATTCACGATGCCTATTGGTTTATGCGAAGAACGGTACGGGCGGCAGGTGTTCGTGGGCCGCGGGATATCGCGGCACCATCGCGTACCTTCTCACGTGTAGCGAGGTTTAAATTGGGTCTGTGGTGAGTTTACTGAGTTGTTTTGTAAGTCTGGTGTGAGCGTAAGTGTTGAGAGGAGTTAGTTTGTTGTTGTTGTGTAGTGCGTCCATTCTCGAGTACAGCGGCGAACGGCAAGCGCGCTTTAGAGCAGAGTTCTGAATGCGCTGAGCCTTTCGCTTCCAGGTGTCGCTCGCAGCTACGAGCGACAGTGGGGTGTACGTGAGAATGGGACGCACGAGTGCTTTATATAAGTGTAGTTTTAGTTTTTTACTCGCTGGGTAGAACCTACCCAGCGATGCGATTGTGCGTGAGGCTCTTGCTTGTATTATGTTTTGGTGTAAGTTGAACCTGAGGGATTTGTCGAATGTTACCCCCAGAATTTTGGTGCACTGTGTGTATGCGAGCCTTGTTGGGTTTTTGTGGATCATGTCTGGTGTGTGTGAGTAGATTTGTAGGTTGTGCATGAAGTGATCTCTAGCGCCGTAGAGTGTCATCTGTGTCTTCTGAGGATTCGTGGCAATCAGCCATTTATCCTCGTAATCTGTCTTCTCATTAAGTATTCTTTGTGCGTGGAGCGCGATTTCTTCGAGGGCCCGGCCGCTGACGAGAATGGTCTCGTCGTCGGCGTAGGCCACTATGTATGTGTGAACACAGTTTTCTGGTGGGCGTGGGGTGTCATTTGTGAAAATAATGTAGAGTGTGGGTGCCAGAACGCTTCCTTGGGGAACGCCTGAGCGTGGTGTGAAGGGTCTTGAAAGGGTGTTGTTGTATCTGATATGGCAGTGCCTTCCAGTGAGGTAGTGTGAGAGGAGCTTTCTGGTGCAGAGAGGTAACTCCGTGTTGTTGGCGAGTTTCCAACGGAGTCCCTCGTGCCACACCTTGTCAAAGGCTGTCTCCACGTCCTTACTGACGGAGAGAGTCTTTTGGTGTATCTGTCGTTTCTTCTGTATTCTGTCGTGTACGATGGTCACGGCCGCCTGAGTGGACCTGCCTCTCCTGAACCCGTATTGATGGGGGGAGAACCAGTCCCTCTTTTCCAGGAACTCCCGTAGGCTGCAGTTGACCATTCGTTCGAGTATTTTGCCTATGTGCTCTAATAGAGCAATAGGCCTGTAATTGTTTGGGTGTTTTGGGTCTTTGTGTTGTTTATGAAGGAGTATATTGTGAGAGACTTTAAATATTTGGGGGAAGTGGCCTGAGGCTAGTGAGGCATTGAATAGATGTGTGAGTGTGGGGTATATGTCTGCGGGGAGGTTATGTATGAGTGTGGCTGGTAGACCGGAGGGGCCGGGGGCGCGTTTTGGTGTCGATTTTATGTAGTGTTTTGTTTCCTCGACGGTGATTGGAGTGGTAAGTGTGGATGTATAGTCGAGCACCTCCATACGTATCAGGGGGGCAGGCATCAGCTCGTGAGCATGAGTCCGGCACCATTCCTGAATGTCTTGGAAGTGCTCCTGCGCATGTGGTTTTGGTGGGTTGTGGGTGTGTACTGTGTCCCTGTGGAACCTGAATGCGTCGAGGATGTCATTAGTGTCTGTGAGTGTGTGGTTGTTTATTTTCAGTGTTATTGGTTTAAATGGTTACGTACCCAGCATCCTTTTCACGTGCCGCCAGAAGAAGGAAGGGTCCATGCAACGGGTGTCCTCCGCGATGCAGACGACCTCACGCCACTGCCGGTTCCTATCTAGCTGCACGCATTGAAGGATGCGGGCACGTAGTTGGTTGATGTTCTGTTGTCGTGGTGTAGTGGTTGTTTTACTGTATGATAAGTCTCTGTGTGTGTATTGAAAATGTGAAATGTTTTAAGGAGGTGTAGTTTTGGTGTGGTGAGTGTAGATTACGTGCCGTGGTGATGGTGTTTAAGAGTGAGCACCAGTGGTGGTCTATTTGTCCTGGATTGGTGTTCTCCAGGTCGAGGTTATGTGGTGTGTTTGTGGATATGTGGCTCCTGAATTCAGCCCAGTTTGTGTTTTTATAATCGTATATAGGTGATGTGGGGATGAGTATGGGGGATGTGGATATGAGAAGGCATATTGGTATGTGGTCTGATAGTACGTGGGGACCGGGTGCAATGTGAGTGTAGAATCGTATAGCGTGGTCGTTGCGGAAGACCACATCCGGGGATGTGGTTCCTCCGCGCGGGCCGACGAACGTGGGGAAGGCAGGGCCGATGTGTTCGCAGCGGTAACGCCGCAAGGCACCGGCCAAGTAACTGCCCGCATCGTTCCTATTGTTTGAAAGAAGTGACGGGTGAAAAGCGTTGAGGTCCCCCGCAAAGAAGATAGGTAGGTTGTGGTTTGAAAGGGTTTGGAGTGGGACTTCTAAGTTTAGCTGTATTCGTGGTGATCTGGAGTGTGTGGCCACTATTATGGGGCCAGAGCTTGTGTCAATTTTTTAGGCTAGAAAGGAGGTGTCGCGTGTGTTGACGAGGGAGTGGTGTATGTTGCGCTTTACTAGGATCGTAGATCCTAGGTGCCGCGCCTGTGGGGATAAGTATGTGTGATAGCCTGCAATGCGAAGTCTGTTGTTGGGAGGGTGTAAGCTGGTGGAGTTCAGTAGTATGATGTCGGGTCTTTGTGTGTTGAGTACCCAGTTGGCGACCGTATGGCGAATACCGTGCCCAACTGCGTACGTTTAGTTGTATTATGCTAATACGACCTATTGTCGTGGTCTTAGTGCACGGGAGGCTGATTTGCCAGGAATCGTCCCCTTCTCCTTGGTTATTGCCCAGGAGGCATGAGGGGCGAGTACCTTGACTCGTGTCGATGTATGTTTGTGAGACACGGCAGTGTTATTGGGTGGGAGAGCCGTAGTGGGTGGAGAGGTGTGTTCTGTAGAGGTGGTGGCTTTGGATGGGGTAATGTCTTGGGGGGGGGAGTTCGTGACGGAGGTGGGTGGTGTAGAGCTGGAGGATAAAAGGCTAGAAGTGGTCGGGGAGGTACAGATTATGAGAGGAGGGGTGTCGGGGGAGAGAGGAGGTAGGGACGGTGGAGGGGGGGGTTGAGGGAGAAGGAGAAGGAGTCGGAGGAGAAGGGGTTGAAGGAAGGGGGGTTAAAGGGGAAGGAGTCTTGGGTCAAGGGGCGTAAGGCGGAGGAGGAGGGGAGTGAGAAGGAGTAGAGTGAGAAGGGGTGTATTGAGAAGGGGAGGATTGAGAAGGAGTGGAGGGGGAAGCAGTAGGGAGCGAGGGAGGAGTGGAGACGACAGGAGAAGGGGGGGGGTTGTTTGTCCCGTGCCTGTCTACGCGGATGGGGCTTGGGGGTGGGGTTTTTGGGGTTGGCACGGGGTGTAGTGGACTGCGAGGGGGGGGGGTGACAGTGGAAGCTGTGGGAGAGGAGGCAAAGATGGGTGCGAGGGGGGTGGTGGCAGTGGGAGGTAGGCGGGGTTTTGATAGAGGGGTGGAAGAAGTGCGAGGAGGATAAGTTGTTTGGATGGGGGCGGGAGCAGTGGCTAAGGAAGGTGCAGGGACAGGACAGGCGGCGGGGAGGGCGTGGCGAAAGTGGGGGGTGGTTTTTCCCTGACGCAGAGGTGTGTACCCGTCGGGGTGGGGAGGAGTGCGGGTCCAGTTATGTGTTCGTCTATTAGAGCAAACACCTTCTCAGGAAAGGTGATTTGCTCTATGCCGTTGGAGGCGAATAGCGTGTTAGGGATCTTCGCGTATAGTCGAGGGTCACCCCTCGACATGTCCTTTGCCACCGCTGAGAGCAGGGTGGCCAGGTGTAGTTTGGTTTTTGTGTTGTCGCTGGGGTGGGGTGGGGTGGAGGTGGGTGTGTAGAGTGGGGTGGGGGTGGGCGTGTAGAGTGGTGTGGGGGTGGGGGTGGTAGTGTGGTGTGTGGGTGTTGGTAGTAGTGGGGGTCTCTGAGTGTTATGAGTTGGGGTGGGGGGAAAATGGATGTGTGGGTGGGGTGTGGTTGCTGCAGGGGGGGTTGGGTGTGTCAGGGGTAGAGCAGGGGGAGCCGGCAGCGTAGCGCTGGCAGCAGCGGCGAATGTCATGGTGAGGGGAAGGGGTGCGGGGGCGGGGTGTGTGGTTGTGTGTGTGTTTAGTTATGGGTGACGAATGGCCTCCACGGCGTCGTGTCGTGCCTTACCTAGGTAAGGGCACCTGGGGTTGACGGCGACGTGGTCGCCGCCACAATTTGCACAGCGGGCTGTGGTGGAGGTGCAGGTCATGTAGTGGTGCCCACTACACTGCACTTGGAGCAGATTAGGTCTGCAGTGCATGTGTTGGTGCTGTGTCCGGTCTTGTAGCACCGGTGGCATTGTGTGGGTCTTATGTTATGCTGCTCTTCAATGTGTTAAGGGTTTGTGAGGGTGCCGCAGACCTTGATACCTTGGTCTAGCAGCATGTTTTTTGTGTTGTCACTGGACAGTGTAATCACTGCCTAGTTCTTTGACCTGTTAAATTAAAGTTCCTTGACGACCTCCTCCCCGTACTCCTGATGGAGGTGCGATCGAAGGTCCTCGTTTGTCAAGGCCAACCACAGAGGGTTGGTCCTTGTGACTCGTATCTGGTATCTTTTTATGATACCGTCAGCCAGTCTAGTCTGTAGGTTGTGTGTGTTGAGTGTAGTGGTGGCATTTTCGTGGAACGTTAGCGCGTCCTCCTGTGAGCGGAAGACGAGCTTGTGGCCTGTGCGTAGTTTTATTATGTTCGTGATTGGTGTGTCGTGGGTGGAGGCTAGGTTAAGCAGTGTGTGGTGGTCGATTGTTTCGGGTGCTGGTTCTGTGGTGTGTGTTAGGATTAGATGAGAGGTGTTTGCCATTTTCTATACTTTTAACGTTTTACTTTTGATTGGGAGGGCCCCCACCCCGCCGGTGAGGACCCCATGAACATGACTCGGATGTCGTGAAGGGTGATGGATGGTTTTATGGACCTGGTTGGGCTCCTCAGAGGGTGTAAAAACATGGCGGACTTAATGATGACTGAAGCCAGAATCAACTGACTCCAGTCGGGGTGCCGCCCCCTCTATTGGGTTTTGGATATTTAACAGTTACGTCCGACATCTCACAGAGACGGAAGAGTCTCCCTCTGTGGTCCTGGACGGTGGCCGCAGGGTAGGTTGTTATGCCTCCTCACGTTTGTAACTGAATCCCAAACCAGGTTGCTTCTTCCTCTGGGTTCCGCAGCGGGGTAAGCCTCAGCCCTTCTTTGCCCAGAGTTTTCAATTATGCCTTTTCTAAGTAGAACGGCATAGTTGCAACGAAGCTATATGTGTAGAGTCACGTTCACGGAGCCAGACATCACGGCAGAGCAGGGATGGGGGGGGGGGGGTTAGCACGTCATATCAGAATGACGTGCCTGGGAAATAAAGGTTTTTTTATTCGGGGGGGGGGGCAGGGGGTGACTTAGGGTCCTATTTAGGTCCGGGGGTATCTAGAAGGTTGGTGAGAATCTCGTCCACGAGAAAAATTCGATGGTGAACAGGAGTGTCCTGGAGGTGACTTCTCTCAACGTTTCCTCCTTTGCAGGCTAAGACTTCTCTTAGGTGGTGATGTTCACGTTGAGATCGATCGCTGTATGACGTGAAGAAAACGATTTTTAAGGGGTATTTAATCCGCCTTAGTTAAACGTAACGTTAGAGGAAAGGAGCCACTCCTATGCGTGGAATTTTTGAAATAGTTTTAATGTGCAATTCCAGCTTATCGCTTGACTTTTGATGGCCGGCTTATCTTGCTGGGCGAATATTCGACTGCGTAGCATTGCCTTACTACCTTTTGCAGAGCGTTGTAATCTCACGCGTGTTAAGAAAGAAAGACTTTTGAGCCTCGCCATCTAAGAACGCGACTGTGCTGGGAGTCATTAGGATCTCAGTTGATTTGCAAAGATTTTCATACAATCTTTTCGCTGTGAGTGATGAAGTAAAATGATGTCCTAAAAACCTAATTGCTCCCAACAACCGCCCTGCGTGGGAACCTGCTTGGATTACTGCCCTTTTTAAATTCGTCTTAACTATGTCGGTCGCTTGGACTGACATAATTAAAGGCTTCCGTGGGAATTGGTTTGAGACCTATCCCATAGCAGAAGCACAAGTCAGAAATTTCCTCGAATCTGGGGCAAAACTGCGAGTCCCGGACGGAGGAGAAATTCTCAACCCCCTGGGGGACCCAGACAGAATCATAGAGGGAAATACTCCCGTCTCTATGTAGTTGGATGCAGTTTTGGCGTACGTACCCGTGAGGGGGTGGCAAAAATTTAGCGGTCGTTGATTCGGCCGCTATGCATTAAGTCCACCAAGCTCAACCCTCTGAGGTCCCCACTCGAGAACCATACCCCATCCATCATCACCCATCATCCCGGCACCATCTTAGCGGGAAAACAACAAGAAACTGGACGGGAGCACTTTTCTCATATCGTATTCAAGTACAACCCTTGACTCTACCTCCTTTGTCACTTCTGACATCACTTTTTCACCCATAACAAAAATAATTACACATTTTTTACAGAGGAAGAAAAGAACGCAAGAAAGAAGAAAGAAGACGCCCACGACGATGGATGCCCTCCCTAAGAGGGTCCCCCTACGGACTATAAGCGGAAAGAAGACCCTCGAGAAGAAAACCGTGTGCGAACCCTTATTTTCGAATTTAAGGATCGGATTCGTCAAGCTCATCGACATTCCAAATGGTTTCATCGCTATATGCGGTGAGACCAAAGACATAGACCGGCTCCTATCTGACGAAGGGGCCGAGGTTCTCAAGGAAATGAACCTGGAAGCTAAAACCCACCAGCGATCTCCAAAAATAGGAGCGTCATCTGCCGAAAGGTGGAGAGTTGGGTGGGTGAGAACTCCCCCGCAGATCTTAAACAGGAAATCGAGAAGAACCACACATGGTCGAAGATAAATGAAGTGATCAAATTGCGTGATCACACCCACGTCTTCAAGGTGACTTTCCACACCACCGAAATTGCCCACAAGGCGACAACGGAGGGACTCCTCATTTTCAACATGAGGATCCCAGGCAGCAACATCGAACACTAGAAATACCACATAATCCATATGTGCTTCGTCTGTTATGCTTTAGAGAACCACACAACCGTCAATTGCCCGCAAAAGGGAACAATTTGGTACAGCGAATGCGCCACACAGGGTCATCGATATCACGCCTGCAAAAATCACTACCAAAAAGTGTATGAACTGTAAAGGACCCCATCGAACGATGGCCCTAAACTGCCCAAAGAGAAAGGGGATCATCAAAAAGATTAAAGATGAAGAAAAGAAAAAGAAAAACAATACATATGCAAGCACTGTGAAGAGAAGTGAAGGGATGGCCTCAGCAAAGGCAACTCCCTCACCGATGGTCTTTACAAACGACCTAAGTGCTAAGATATTAATCTGCATAACACACGCAAACGTGGCAAATGCGGTAAGACCTGGATGCTACAACCGGGTTTTAAACGCGTTATTAAAGGCTAATAACCTGCTATCCGTCATCGTGCCTGATGACCCAGAATGCTCCAGGGCATTTAAGGACAGCGTGATTAGAAATAGTAGCAACGATGAAAAAGCCACTGGACTGAAAGAGGTCATTGAATCTCCCACATCGGAGGAATCCAAAGAAGAGGACGAGAACAATGACAATGAGGAACACGAATCCACATCTTCGGATAGTGATGAGGGCCCATGCACTCGCACAAGAGCGACGAAGAGTCAGTCAAAGGCTCCTAGTCCTTCCCCGAAGAAAGAAAAGCCTGGGCACTCCAGACCCGCCCCACAGGGCAAGAAAAGTAAAAAGACGAAGAAGAAACACAGGTAATACATCTCACAATGGAACGGAACTCACCAAGAATCATAGAAATTAACACCAACGGCTGGACAGCGAAAAGAACTCTCTACGTAAATTTGTTCAGGGAGATTGATGCTAATGTCATCTTGATTTCTGAGCATGGGATTGACACTCGTAGCTCCGAAATGAAGATCTGGAACTACGACGTGTTAATCATGAATTACTCTCAAGAGCGGTACGACGGTGCCGCCATCGCCATCAAAAGAGGGATCAAGTATAAACTAATAAGAAACTTGGAAGAATCCTATCTTGCAATAGAGGTCGAACTCGATATAGGAAAGCTGGTCATCGCCACCAGGTACTAGCCGCCGAGACGAGAATATTTGCCAATCCATTCTCTCTCTGGCCTATTTGGCAGAAGGACCACCCCCACCATATTATTGATGGATCTTAATGCCAGATGTCGGGAGTCTGGGTTCAGGACCTTCAATGGAAATGGAAGGTGCCTGGATACTATGATGGACTGAAATATGGTCCATAGAATAGGCCCGGACTTCCCAACCTATAGTCGAGGAAGAAGTGCCACAAAACCAGACATTTGTCTGGCTAATCGTCAGCTGCCGCTCAAACACTACATGGAACCAGTCCAGGTACCATGTAGTGATCATATAGGGATCCTACTTACCATCAACAGGAACCCTATACAAGTCCCAGCTCCAGTCAGAAAAGACTACAGGAGAGTAAACTGGGCACGGTACGCGGGTCTCCTCGAGGCCTATCGCCCACCAAATCTAGACGAGGCAATTCTCGAGGAGATAGACGAGGCACTCGACGATCTCAACGAACATCTTATAAATGCAGATAGGGCTTGCATCCCCAAAACCCAGTATAAAACCATCTCCTTATACAGGTGGACTGGGTACATGAAAGAACTCTACAGAGAATTGAGAGTCATGTACGAGTTAAATATCAGAAATGCATCAGTTGACTCGCTACAACGAATTAGAGAGATCAAGGAAGAGCTCAACCAGTTGATCCTCGAACAACAACAGAGACAATGGGACGATGCGATCGAGAACCTCAATCAAGATGCATCTCCCAAGGACTTTTAAAAGAAAGTCAAAAGTCTCAGAGGATCATCTGGAAAAAGAAAAAAATGGAAATCCAAAAAGAGGATGGATCCATTGAAACAGAAGTGAGAAACGTCGAAGTAATACTCCGGTGTTATTGGGAAAAAATCTTCAGCATATCGGAAGAAGAAAACGAAGATTTAGATATAGAGTTCGAAAACAACATCGTAGACGAGCTTAACACGGAAATACACTGAACGCATCCTCATCACCAGGTGGATAGACTGCGTGACGGAGACGCCGAGATCACCGAAGAAGAGATCCTTGGCGCACTCCGCTCATTCCGACAAAAAGCCCCAGGCCAATCGGGGCTTACGAAGGTAAACTTCAAAAAGGCACCAGCTAACATCATCGAAGGAATGAGACATATTTTTAACGCATGTCTGAATACAGGATACTTTCCAGATGCTTACAAGACGGCAAAAATGATCTTCTTGCCCAAGAACGGAAAGGACCCAACGTTGAAAGAGAGCTACCGCCCAATTTCACTCCTGGAATTTGGCAGGAAACTCTTTGAGAAGATCCTCAACGGGAGACTGGTGTCTTACCTGGAAAAAAACTCCCTCTACAACCAATGTCAATTCGGGTTTAGAAAGAAGCGAAGTACGGAAATGGCAATCAATGTTTTAACGGAACAGCATTCATAAGCCAAACGGGCCCGGATTTATGTGGATATCGTTTGTCGCGATGTATCAAAGGTGTTTGATAAGGTGTGGCAGCGGGGCATGCAGTATAAGATCTTACGGCTAGGTCTAAGTGAAAACTTAGAAAGAACTCTCTGTGACTATGTCATGGAGAGAGCGGCGTATGTCAGTCTAGGGTGCACGGACGGACAAAAGTTTCTTCTCACTGCGGGTCTCCCGCAGGGGAAGTGTTTGTCCCCCAACCTTCACTCGATATACACCGCGGATGTCCCAGCGCCTGTGTACCCCTCTTCCCTCGATATTCATAAGCCGATGATTTCAGCCAGATAATCGTATCTCCATGGAGGAATGCGCCGTGGCAAGCTCGAATGACAGCGATGGAAATCGTGAACCTGAACAACTACGAGGCTCAGTGGAAGATAAGAACAAACCAAGAGAAATTTAAGGTGGTCCCCATCGGACGCACCTTGATGGCAGACGTGCGTGTGGGGGATACGCGATACCCCTACACCAACGAATGCAATGTCCTCGGTATGAAAATCACCTCTACCGGGTACAAGAAGCACGTCGAAGAAAGAATTTCTCGAGCCTCGGCCGCTGTCAGAACTCTAAATACATTTAGAAATCTACGTAAAGCAACAAGAAGAAGATCTACAATGCCCTTATAAGATCTACGTTGCTTTACCCCGCCTCCACCCTCTTATGTGTCTCAAAAACACAAAAGAGGTGAATTCAAGTAGTGCAAAATAAATGCATGTACCTAATCACGGGTACACGCAGGCAAGAAAGAAGACGGCAAGAAGATCTGCACAGAGAGGTGGGGATAATTCCCATTAACAAAGTCATAGAAGAACAGACCCGAAAAATGCAGGATCTGGTTAATCGGTAACTGAGTGGTGAAATCACCCAGATGATTAACCAGAACAGAAAAGCTGACTGTCGCGCCAGATTTCCCAGCTCCGCCAACCGAGTGGCTGGCGGGGACGAAGTGCCGTTCTACACATAATTATAATGAGATGTATTACCTGTAAAAACATCAAAGAAGAAGAAAACCGAACTTGACAAATCAACCCACAACTAAGAAAAATCACCGATGAAGACAATTGCAAATCAAGACTACGAAAAAAAAACTGATTTCGACAATAATCACCAACTTGAAGAAAAAAGAACACTAAAAAACACACGAACACAAAATTTCCAAAAACATTAAGCACGCACTTAAATGTATTAAAAAACACATACAAAATAAGCAATGCATAACATACACCAAATAAACTAAAAATTATTAAGACAAATGGCTTGAACGCCATAAATAATTATTCATAATTATTACAAATTTACAGTAACAACAAAGAATACACGCAACCAATAAAATAATAAAAGTGATAGGTCTGATCACCAGACTCTAGGCATCTCTTTGCACCCTACCACACTTCTTTCTCTTTTCTCCGCTTGTCTATTTTCTCTATCTATCCACACACCCTATCGTCCTCCTTTACATGCACCCACTTTAACTGAATCAGAATCAGAATCGGCTTATCTTCATTTATTAATATGGCTTCTAAGATGTTAAGCCTCGCTTTATTAACCTCTTTTCTTTTAATAATGGTGGTATCAACGAGCATATCTCTCTTTAGATTAATATTATGTACACTCTCCATATGGTTGTTTTGCCCTCCGCTTTTTAGATGCATAGATAACCGTCTCAAAAGGGTGGTAGTTGGCATGCCAATATATTTAGAGTTTTATAAAGCTTCCAGTCTTTAGTGGGGCAAGTAAACTCGTAAACTATGTTAGTTGAGTTGAGATTCGAGGAGTTTGGGCCGATGTTATTTTTCATAAGAAGACTGCTGGTTTTAGTTGTTTTATAATGGATGATGAGTTGGATTTTATCAGTTTGATTTTTAACCTTAATGTTACGGTTAATAATCTCCTTTATGTTTTTTTTAATCTATTTTATAGGCCGTGAACATCTGGTTTCTGTAATACACTCTGATGTTATTGACTTCTCCATGATTACTTTCAGTTTTATCCGCATGTTTGTAATGGTTATTTAAAAATGATTGGAGTTGTTTGTCAATCATGCTGTTTGAGAAACCATTATTCACGATTATTTGCTTTACTCGTGCAATCATTTGGTGGAAAAGTTCCCACATAGACGAGCATTTATAAGCTCGGCGGATGTATGAGCCAATTACGGTTATTTTGTACCTTTCAGGGCATTCACTCTCTGCATTGAGGCATCTTCCCATGTCCGTTCTTTTCCTATGTACTTTACTGATGTAGTTGCCATTGATGTTATGAACCTCAAGATCCAAGAAAGGGAGAGTATTTCCCGTGCTCAATTCATAAGTGAATTTTAGCACGGAGTTCTCCTCAAAATGTTGCTTGATGTTAAGGAGATATTCTTCGTTTTTGACATTGATGTAACTGTCATCTCCGTATCGGCGATATGTGTGTGGCTTATTTTCCATAATGTCCAATAATCTCTCCTCGAGTTGACCCACGTAATAGTTGGTGAAGGTCGGCCCTAAGGGTGACCCCATAGCCACTCCATCCACTTGCGTGTATAGATTACCGTCCGGTGTCCTTAACGGCGCCTCTAATGTGTATGAACGTAACATGCTCCTTAAGATGTTTTGGTCAAGATTTGGAGGAGACGTTGTTAGATGGTGGTACACGTTTTTTTTATAATGATGCGATTGTCTGAGCGATAGGCACATTCGTGAACAGGCTTTCTATGTCAAGGGATGATATTAGTCCTGACGGTCTTGTAGCGTGGAGTATGTCGATGAATTCCTCCATGGTTTTTATGCTATATTTCGAAGGGATGTACGGTTTTATTACTGCATTTAAGGTTTAAGCTAAACAGTACGTAAAAGTCGTGACTTGAGAGATGATGGGCCTCAATGGGTTGTGCGGCTTATAAATTTTTACATTGCCATACAGATAACCTGGTGTGTAATCACCGATGATCTTTTGAAGTGAAGTCACCCGATGAGTGCATTAGCTTTAGTTATTTTTCCATTTATTTTCCTTTTTTAAGTCTTCTGTTAGGTCTTTATTCAAGCGCTCAGATTTAGTGGTGTCACTTAAGATGGTATTCAATTTGTTGTTATATGCTTCTTTGTTTAGAATGGCGTATATGTTAGATTTGTCAGCTTTTCTTAGACCATATATCTTTGTTGTTTTTGAGAGAGCTGATGGCCTTACGTATTTCTGGTGTTATAATTTTGCTGCCCGGTAATCTATACACGCAAGTGGATGGAGTGGCTATGGGGTCACCCTTAGGGCCGACCTTTGCCAACTATTACATGAGTCAACTCGAAAAGAGATTATTGGACATCATGGAAAATAAGCCACACACATATTGCCGATACGTAGATGACATCTACATCAATGTCCAAAACAAAAAACATCTCCTTAACATCAAGCTACATTTTGAAGAGAACTCCGTGCTAAAATTCACTTATGAATTGAGCACGGGAAAGACTCTCCCTTTCTTGGATCTTGAGGTTCATAACATCAATAGCAACTACATCAGTAAAGTACATAGGAAAAGAACGGACATGGGAAGATGC
The DNA here is from genome assembly GCA_963969495.1 of Ceratothoa steindachneri. NCBI lineage: Eukaryota > Metazoa > Arthropoda > Malacostraca > Isopoda > Cymothoidae > Ceratothoa > Ceratothoa steindachneri. The sequence goes on from OZ018326.1 coordinate 86,546,836, forward strand.
CTCAATGCAGAGAGTGAATGCCCTGAAAGGTACAAAATAACCGTAATCGGCACATACATCGGCCGAGCTTATAAATGCTCGTCTATGTGGTAATTTTTCCACCAAGAGATTGCACAAGTAAAGCAAATAATCGTGAATAATGGTTTCTCAAACAGCATGATTGACAAACAACTCCAATCATTTTTAAATAACCATTACAAACATGCGGATAAAACTGAAAGTAATCATCGAGAGGTCAATAACATCAAAGTGTATTACAGAAACCAGATGTCCACGGCCTATAAAATAGATAAAAAAAACATCAAGGAGATTATTAACCGTAACATCAAGGTTAAAAATCAAACGGATAAAATCCAACTCATCATCTATTATGAAACAACAAAGGCCAGCAATCTTATGATGAAAAATAAAATCTGCCCAAACTCCTCGAATCTCAAGTTAACCAACATAGTTTATGAGTTCATCTTCCTCAATAAAGACTGTAAGCTTTATAAAAACTCTAAATATATTGGCATGACAACTACCACACTTTCTAGACGGTTATCTATGCATCTACAAAGCGGAGGGCTGAAGAACCATATGGAGAGTGTACATAATATTAACCTAACGAGAGATATGCTCGTTGATAACACCATTATTAAAAGAAAACAGGTTGATAAAGCGAGGCTTAATATCTTAGAAGCCATATTAATAAATGAAGATAAGCCGGCCATCAACAGTAATGTGACAAGCTGAAATCGCACATTAAAACAATTTTAAAAATTCCCCGCATAGGAGTGGCTTATTTCCTCTAATGTCACGTTTAACCAAGGCGGAATAAATACCTCTTAAAAATCGTTTTATTTCACTCACTTCATTTATTACATCGGTAAAGGAGCCAAGAACATTTCTGAACTCTGCCAAGATGATCGAATAAGATCGAAAGCTTAGCAATTTTAGCTTGTTTTTTACCAAACACATTCATTTAAAAAGGAGATGAATACTGAACAAGTATTCCACCATGTACAAGATGGAATAAAAAAGATAGTTAGAAGAAGAGAAAGTTGCCAAAGGAAATTAATTAAGGCAAAATACACCTGCTACCCAACTAGAGTGATATATATATATATATATATATATATATATATATATATATATATATATATATATATATATATATATATATATATATACTTTGGAAGGAGGCCATCCTGTATACAGAAATGGTTAAACTCTACAGCTAAGGAGGCATTGTTCAGCTTCTTCAAAACATTTTTCCAATTTACGATAGATTGCTGACCCTTAAGGGTAAAGGGGTCATAAAAGATCACTGTAATTCAATCTTTATTATCGGCACGAGGCACTGTTCGACCATACTGGTCATCTTCTCGGTCTCCACTGATAAACATATGTCTTACGTCTTGAAAAAGTTAGGAAATAACAAGTCTCCAGTTAAATTAGAGTGGATAGTGGTTGTAGAGTAAGTGTGGGAAAGGGATGGGTTGAGTTGGGTTTTTAGATACTGACTGCCAAGCCATCTAATGGGTTCTTCTTTTTATATCTCATTCTTCATCCTTGATAAGTTGGAGGCTCTGATCTCTCTATTTTTCTTCTTTTGTTTTAATTTTTCTTTTGTAAGTCTAATGCTGTTAGATCTTTTTTGTTCGATAATTTATTGAATTGGTTAGTAACATTAATATTATGTGTATAGAGGAGCCGGTTTTTCCCTTGTGTCAGCCTTCCCGCTCCTTAATTTTCCCCCGTTGTTGATTCTGTATTCCGGGGATATATCCAGTGCCCTTTCTTCGTCCTCGCTAGGTATGGTGTACACCCTGTCCCATATTTTGCATGCTCATTTGTGTAGCGTAAAGTTTTTAGTTGGAAGATATATCTCTCTCGCTGTCTCCTGTGCTCTTTTCTTCTTGTGTCTTTTATTATATAAACTGCGGAATTTTGGACTCTCTGGAGCTTTACGGCGTTTGTTTGCTGGTGTTTCTTAAGAGGCGTAGCAGGGAAGAGTAGGGTGGTTTTGCAGAGGGCATTGCATATTTTCTTCTTGTTCTCCTTCTTTACACCCCTGAGTTAGTACAATTTTGCAAGATTTGCCTTTGCCAAATAGTCCTTTCTGTTACGTCTTTACCGTAACCGTGTTGGGCGATTTAGAGTGGGAGCACTTAGCCTTCACTTTTGTAATGATACAGATCTTCGCTAACTTTCACTCTAGATGTTTTTGCCTTCCTATTACAATGATAGAGAATATCTTTGCGTTTGTGCAGATCTTCCATTTTCGAGCGTGGTTGTTTATGTTCTCTATCTCAGCCGCCGTCATTATTGCCATGGATTGGGCGTGCCTGTTTGTACTGTTTGATATTTTTGTGATATCGTTAACGATTTCGATGTACCTAGTAGAGTCGTAGAAAAGGTTTGGTAAGACCATTGTGAAAATGCTGTAGAGTATAGGACTTATGCAGACCCCTTGCCGAACACCTTGTGGGACTTCGAAGACCAGTTCATCGTAACCTTGCACCGAGATATAGGCTGAACGATCCGTTAACTAATCGGATAGACACTTTGTGAGAATCTGGGGTAGCTGTAATCTTCTAAGATTGCACTTTAGGCCGATTCTCCATACTTTATCAAAAGCTTTTTGAACGTCCCTTGGCAATACTTCGTTGTAGCTTTTTTTTTAATTTTGCTTTTAGGATGGTTTCGACGTAGACGGCTAAAGCTGTTTCAGTGCTTGTGTTGTTTCGGACGTCGTGTTGACGTTGCGGTATTACTTTTCTTTGTTCTAGAGGGTTAATTTCTCAGTTGTTCATCGCTCTTTCAAGAAGTTTGGCCAGCGTCTTGAGTTGATTTATAGGCCTAAAATGCATGGTTTCTTACGAGGCTTGCCCGGTATTATAGAGATATAATTTTTAATAATTTCAGTGAGTCAGAGAAATAGCTCACACTAATTGCAGCCTTAAATAACAGTACTATTTTATTAAGGAAAGAGTCGGGTGCACGGACTAAATTTTCCTTTGTTATTTTCGACTATCCAGGTGCCCTCTGCTTGGTTTTGTAGACTGTATCTTTAAGTTCTTCTAGTTTTGTTGGATATGTAGTATTGCTAGTGACTATCTCGAGACTATTCGGTTCCAGTCTTCTACTATCCTTAATTCGTGATCTCTGTCGAAATCTTCGTTCCATCTGGCGATATATCAAATACCCCTCCCCTTCCAGTTAGCCAGAAATGTCGTTTTTATCTCTTGAGGCTCCTTCAAATATTTTCCATTGTATTGGGTTTCGAGTTGGAACTTTGGTTGTCCTTTCCTTCCTGCGATGTTTATCTTATACCAAAATTGGTTAGGGTTTAGTTCCCTGTCCAGTGTCTCTACGAACTGGTCTCTCGTTCTTTATAATAGCCGTCCATATTGTTGGATGTCTTCTCTCAGCACTATGTATTTCGTTCCAGAGTTAATATTTGAGCTGTTCTATGAGAGTGCAGTAGGGTTCTATATGTTGTTTGAGAAACGTACTTCTTCTCTGTTTTTACTACGCTTTTATGATGTTTTCGACTCTCAGATGAATTTCCGCCAGAGTTGCCTCTCTTAAGTCTTCTTGCTGGTATCTGGTTAGTTCTTCAGTGTAACCGGTCCATTTGGCGTTCATATAGTGTTTTCTTAGTGGGCACTTTCCTTGAATCGGTTCCAGTGATACGGTCAGAATGTTAATCTCTTGATCGCTGGTCGAGGCTAGCTCTTTCTCTATAAGATAGTCTTAATGGAGATCCAGAGTGGCCAGAACGATATCAGGCTTTGTGCTCTGTTGGGTCCTAAATAAGTAGGAAACTCAGGACTGATGCGTTTGATTATACCTCTCTCTGGTAGCGTATCCAGGTTTTTCCATGCTTTATTGAAGTGGTTGGTATAGCCCGAAGCTCTGGTGTGGGTGTTCATGATCCCCATGAGTATAGCCTGGTCCTGGTTTCCGAAAACCTCCATAAAATTATGGAGAGACAAGAAATTTCTCCTTGAGGGATGGTATCCTGTAATAATGACTAGGTTCCCTGTAGAGGTCCTTATGTTGATTGCCAGATAGGCTTCAGCTAGTTCACGAAATTTGTTGAATTGAAAGTCGCTTCTAACAGCTATCGTCGCAACGCCGTCGAAGTTAATATCGTTTGTGGTCTTTGTAAGGATAGAGTACATAGTTAAAAAATTTATCTGGTTTGCTTTAGGGTCTATATTAATTTCTTTTAGTAGCAGTAATTTGAGATCTTCTTTTAAGGAGTGCTTTTTTTGTTCCAGCCTGCATAGTTATCCTTATGAACCGCTATGTATATGTTCCCATATTGAGAACAATTATTTCTGAATAATAAAAATTTTAACTTCTCAATACTTCACTGTTTAAACTGATCCTTGACATAGAATATTGAATCAATAGAATTTTTCAGCCACTTAAAACTAGAAGATGATTTCAAAGGTAAACGTACCAGTCACTTTTTCGTCTGGTTCTTCTTTGTGTTCTTTATACGGTTTGCCAAAAACTCATAAAGCTGATGTTCCTTTAAGACTTATTAATGCCGCCTACACTGCAATTAATTACTACCTAGCTAAACTTTTAGTTTTCTAACTTTCTGATTTAACACAAAATCATTATCCTGTTGATATTTCTCAATAATTTGTAGATATACTCATGCCACTCCGTTCCCACTGTAACATGGTCAGTTATGACCTTTGTTCTCTCTTTACTCACATTCCATTAATTGATTGCAGAGATAATTTTAAATAAACTGTTTCAGTCCCTGATAGCTTTCATTATTAATTTCCTTGGTCTGCATTTAAAACACTTTTAGCATTAGCTGTTCACGATTTTGTTTCCACATTTAACCAAAAATATACAATCATATTAATAGTATGGCTATGGATTTGCCACTTGAACCAATCTTCGCCAATCTAATTTTTAAAAAAAGATACATCGATGACACTTTCACATTAAAAATTAAATCACATTAAAAATTAAATCAACACAATCTGAACTTTTCAAGAACTTCATAAGCGTATATCACCTTAAAATTTCGTTTACCGTGTAATCGGAAACAAATAATAGTTTATCATTTATGGATATTAAAATAGAAAAATCACGGTTACTTTGTATTTTCTCTCTTCCAAAATTCAACGTCGACTAAACTTGGTCTAAATATTTTTAGCTACTCTACATTTGAATTTAAAGTTAATGTTTGCTAAATCTTGATCCACCACGCCTTCAATATCTGCTCTAAATGGACTCTATTCAATTTATAAATGAAAACACTCAACATTTTAAAAATTAAATAAGTAACCGTTCAAGATATACATACGTTGAATTACGGATTTTTAAAATAATTAATTTAATCCTATAAAAAAATTCGCTGCTTTCCGCAAAAAATACATAGCTCCTTTCTTTTTTTACTATTCAAGTCTATTGTTTTAGGAAGGAAGGGTTGAATTTTTTACAAAGATTCGATCGACATTTTAATCTAAAACATAAAAAATTGACTCCACCCTTGAAATCATGTGTTCCACAGTAATATATAAATATGCTTGTCCCAAATGTTGTCTGGGAACGTACATTGGATGTACAGAACGCCTTCTTAATGTTTGCAATGATGCTCACCGGGGGATCTGCTACGGAACAGGAATAGATCTAACTGGAAAGAAAAACTCTGTTATCTGACTTCGCGTATTATACTCTGAGAATCTGATGGACTGGCGGCTTAGGTATGTCCCTGGATTACAGCACAAGAATCTAATGTTTAGGCATCCACCTTAAAGTCCTCAATAATGCAGATCAAACGGATTCCCACTGAGGTCTTGCTGTCCATTGTTCATGAATTTTTACAATAGATATCTGATAGCTCTGACTTTGTCTAATATTTGGAAACTTTTCTCATTTTATCTATTTAATCACTTGCTCCTTAAGTTTTCCTGCTTGGAAATGATGATAACTTTGAGTCTTTTCAAGGGATCTGGTAAGTAACGTGTAGGCATAATAGCCTAAATGAAAAGAGTCAGCAAACGTCTTGCATTCTCCGCAGCCACTTTGAGACTTCTGAGGGTAAATAGGCTTAGGCTTGATGACTTCTCTCCAAAGGCTTTGATTTCCTAGTCAATACTTCTATGTTTATATTTCTTCGTTGAAAAGAAATAAGCGAAACGCCATGTTTAAATACCATTCAGATTTGTTAAATGATAAAAAGGCGTTTATTAAGAGGAAACAAGGCAAGAGCAAGAAGTAAGTGTCGGGAAACCAACTGCTGTGTCACTGACTAACTGATGCGGAAGGACCGTGAGTTTGTTTAAAGTTAATCGGACGTGGCTATGAAGAGGGTTATTATTGAATTTATCCTCTTTCTGCTTATTGCCTGTGTAACTACGTTTTCCGGTCCTCAGTTGATGTTGTGGTCTACATCTTTCAGTTGCCTCGTCAATGCGTTACTGAACCGCACTGGAGGAACATTCTGTCTGTGATCGCTTATCCTGGTTCCACTCCTCCGTTAGTCTAAATAAAGTAAGCTACCATGTACCCATTATCGTCGAGCAACCTCTAGTCTATATACGGAGTTCTTATTCTTCTTCTTCTGTGGTCAGAAACGGGAAATTTCTCCGACTGTGTTACTTTGCCTGAAGTTCGATTTTGATTAAGTGACTAATCCTTTTGCCCAATTAAGCAAATAAAGTCATGATGGGGTTTGAGACGTTCATGATATGCCTCAGATTGGCAGTTGTCTCGCGTTGGCTGATGTTGATGCCTTTGTTCCAGGCCTGTTGATGAATGGCGCAGGGTTGCCCAATTATCTGAAGTTGTCATCTAATTATTCTTTCGCGTAAGCATTAAACTCAGGGCCGCATATTCTCCGTGCGCGTGGAAAGTCCCCGCTGATGAATCCCATTTAGGTTCGATCGTCATGGCTACCCAACTAATAATGAGTCATCTTTGCTGATTCGCTTCAGGAGGACGGAGGACAATTTCAGCTTTTTGACTGTTTCATGCACCTTGACATCTAAGAATGGGATCGTGGTGTTATTTTTCTCTCGCGTGGAACTGATATATCCTCCCTATCAACCCCCATGAGTAAAGCACCGGAAGCACTTGATCTCCCTTGTAATTCCCTTTACCGGTAAGATAGTGGAAAGGGTAAAAAAACTGTTCCATCCGTACAACTGTAAATACTCTTGGCCATGCAAGGCCAAAGTGTCAAATTTCATACATGGTTTAACAGCTTCAAATACGCTAAGAAGGATTGGAAGTAACTCCGAACTGTTCTTACTCATATCTTGAATGGCCTCTCTCGCTTATTCAACAGGAATGCTGGTGATAAAGGAGATTACAACAAAACTCTTGATTTTCTCCTTCCTGATGCTAACTCCTTATAGATTTTCTTTGACGTCCGGCCAAAATTTGGGGTGGGCAATGCTGATGCCTCCAGGCACATCTTACTTGAGTCTTCCAGATGCTTAACAGCTTGTGCCGGGTAATATAGATATATGACTCATTGATACGTTGGTTTTATGCATTTTACGCGATCCTTATTTTTTGTCAGGCTAAAAAAGCTCGGCGTAAGGAAAACGCCATTATAGGAACTGGGAGCAGCTCGGATATTTTTTCAATGTTCCCCTTTCAATCTTGTATCCTGTATATTATTTTGAATTTTTAAGCGATGTCCTTTATCATATTAATTTTTAATTATTAAAGAAATGCTCGTAGATTCTGTTTGTTGTTTATCTGTGTTGGTATACGCGTTACCCCTGCATGAGATCTGTTATGCCATTTTACATAAATACTTTAAAATGACATTAAAATTAAAATAAAGAACTGATGCCTAATCTAAACTAATAATTTGGTTTCTTTTGTATTTCCTTTGTATAACTTCACTCTCTAAGTTATGTTTAAATAGGGTTTGTTAATAGTTTCCGTAAAGCATTATATTTAATTATTTTTTATTCAATTTTGAAGAATTTACCAGTGTTTCTAATATTGTTTTTCCTATCTCTTTTTATTTCCATGAGACTTTGTGCTATTTTGGGTATTTACTAATGGACTAGGGTTTTATTTTTACTTTTCCTAAATCTAATATTGATTTTTTTGTAATTCTGACACTGACTTAAATTGTCTTATTTTTTTGTACTTGCTAAATATAATTATATTTCGTGGTTATGTAGTAAGTATTTAATGATTTATATAAATATCAAATTTTAGGACCTGAAGATGAGCTACTAGGCTCGAATATAAGTTAATAATTCTCGGCCCAAGAGGCCCAACAACTCCCCTTTACTCCTTAAACGGTCAAACGTAGAAGGCACCTTGTTGGCTCACTAAAATAAATATTTGCAAATTATCCCACTCAAAGAACACGGTTAAGACGGCTTAATCTTTCTAATCTGTTGTGAACTAACTCAAATATTCCGGTAAATGGAATACACAAACACAAAGAACAGGTGCCAACTAATAATCTAAATTTTAAATAGTTAATAGACTAATGTTTCACTGATCTAGAACTAATTTGAACATACTTTGGCCAAAATAGAAAAATAAAGAAACTTCAAAATGAGAGGGAACTACTAAAACTTAAAGGGGATGTAAATCAACTAAACTGATTTACTATGTAATATACCTCACACACTTGACACTAGTTATTATAATATAGAAGTAATATAGATATATAATATATGTTGTGGTACAACCACTCCATACCATACACTACTCCTATATTATGTGGGGAGTGACTTAATCACCTACTGCAACGCGAACCGTTAAAGTACTGTTCGCAGGGAAAAACGACCGACTAGAAGGTCACACTTGAGGCGTTAGGTTTCAAATCCTTAATAATCGGACAGAGTGCATAAATGGTTGGTGAGATTTACTTGAATCGGTAGAGAGTATCGTTCAAGGTTAGTTAAAGATGAAACAACAAAATATAATTTTATTTACGAAGATCAAAATAAGAATAATAATATGCAAAAGGGGATTATTTAAATTAAAATAGTCTCTTGATAATTATTATGAGTTGGGATTCTCAAATGGAATTAATTGCTTAATGTTACTAGGCTCAGAAAAAAAGGGGGAACTTGACAATAGTAATAATAAAGGGGGTTTCAGTCTTACGGGTAGGTGACTTTGAGGAAGGTCCTTCTGGCGATGAGGCGAGTGGGGAACGATCCAATGAGGCAAGCGGGGCACGATAGAATAAGACAAGTGGGGTACGATCCGAATGAAGCAGGTGGGGCACGATCAGAACCAACCTTCCGATGAAGATAGCCAATCTTTAGAGATAACGCTCGACGGGGAATGTGGGAATTCTCATAATTCCACTGAAAGAGGAAACTTCTTTTCCTAAAAGGTAATCGATGGAGATTTTCTTCGGTTTGATTAAACGAAATGAGACTGTTGCGCAAACTCAAAGGATTGCCGATCAGAGAAGCTACCAATTGACTAGGGTAGAATCCCAGCGACAAAAGTATTGCTGTCTGACAAACGCTCACGGGACTTAAAACTTGAGACGATGAGGAGGGCCTTGAGGTGCGGGTTGTACTCTTAAAACTATGGAATAACCCGAGTATGTGTATGCCCAATTGTGGGGTGGAAGTGGGAGTTTGGAGAAGAGAGTCACAAGCTCCAGACATCTTAATCCGGAGGCGGAGTCAATTCATCATTTAGCAGCGAGGTGTTCGAAACAGCGGCTCTCCCATCGCCTCGTAACCGGGTGGGAGGGGAAGGCTTGGGACGTGTTCGCAGGATTGAGGAATATTTCTCCAATACGCTTAGGAGTAGAAAATTCTTGAATATTCGAATAGGAAGTGTCGTACCTCATGGTGGGATACACTCGCACGAGGTATCCGATAAAGAGGGGGGTGGGGTTAGAGGTTGTTCCTTTACAACTACTAAATCATCTAGATCGGAAAAAGGTATGATTATTAATTTATTGAAATTGTTTGATTTTTTATTGGGTCAAATGGCAAGACATATAAAATATTTAATATTCGTTGGCATAGAGAAATCACTGAACTAGCGAGAACTAAATTTTACATCCATATGCCAATAAACACTGGCCAAGTCAATTGATGTGAAGAAGCATTATGGTTTAGCCACATTCAAGATCATCTCTTAAAGGTGTGATACTGAAAACTATCGAAGATAGTAAAAATTCAGTTTTCAATTGTCAATGTATAAATGATATTGACATCTTTTTTGAATAGTAATAATAGGAGAGCTGCCTAAGATATCACCGAGAGTTCGATGACATCCCGGTCCAGCAACTATTTTTTTATGCTCGTCTATTGAAATTTCTTAGGAATACGACTAATTTAAACACAAAAGAGGATTGCCTTTAAGAGTGACAACAACTAGATTTTTAATTCATATGCCAGCTGTTCCTTGAAAAAAAATGATGTGAGGAAAGCCAGACCCTCGATTTTAAGTTAAAATGCCGTCAAGCTACCTCTAGGGACGCGCGATAGAGAGGCGATCCTCCCTTTGCCTTTCTTATATATGATTTACCCTATCTCCTTTCTAATTTGGGCTAAGGATACGTCATCGGACACTCCAGAAGCCTACCCTAATTTGGTATGTATAAAACCCAGCTTCTCGAGAGGCAATGATATCAGTTCAGTCAAGTGGGAGTTCATTCCATTATCCGCCACAATTAAGATGATTCTAAGGAAGGCCAGGCTCAAAAGACATCTCTTTCTCTCACTGATATCCATGGTAACAACTTCTTGTAACCACACCACAGTCATCATCATATCCTCGCGCATTTCAAGTTCAAATGTTGTCACATTTATCCTCATCGAAGAATGACTCTCATCAAAGCTAAATCTCTATTAACTTGCAGGTTTATCATTAATTAGCCAAATTATAGTGATATTTTCTTTTCAAATTGACAAAATGAAGCAATATATATTCATTGCAGAAATAGAAAATATAATTCATTCATTTATGTGTTCCAACAATCGCTTGAATATTCAATTAATATCGTTAAATTAATTATTTACCTAGTATGTTATTTAAGGATAAAATCCACTCTCTTACCTTGATATTATCCCGTGTCAAGATTAAACATTCATCTTCCTTCAAATTCACCACGATTATTCACTTCCCTTTTTGGATTCTCAGGTGAATGAAAGCAAAACCAAATTATTCTAATGGGCAAAAATACTTCGTGCTCTCTAGCTCAATGCTTATTGCCTCTGAAGCTTCTTACTTCAAGTTAACTTTCTAAACTACCTATATCTTATCAACTTCTGCATCCATTTTCGTACCTATTTTTTGGAGGGGGTGGACTAATATCTTTGACTCTCACATATGTCTCATAAACTCACTGAAACTTCAAAACAGCAACATCCTCTTAAATTTCGGCTAATAAGACACATCGACTTAATTCCTTTCAACATCCACATTTGTGTATTTATTTGCCCTACTCCTTCTTGGATCTGGGAGTATCCTTGTCACACACATTATTTAATTAGGAAAGAGTTCTACACTCATGGCAGAAGCTTTAGGCATATAAGCGAATTTGTTGTTCATAAGCTTCATCGTTTCAGATTACTTCGTAACTCCCATGTGTAGCTCTATAAGGTGGAATTAAAGACAATCAAAATTGCATGTATTGAAATGAAATATCTAATATACTATAAAGACATTTGATTCATAAAGCTAGTATTTTGTGAGTTAGCATTAACTATTCATGCAACTCACTTTGGCATGATGGATAGCAACATATGGAGAATATTCTAATATATCATATTCCAGTATTTTCTTAACAATTTTCGGAAGTTTTCTCAGTCTGTGGGCTTCTGCTTATTTACCTACTTATTAAGAACCTCCTACAAGTGGTGAACCAGGTTAAGATAAAGGAAGTATCCAGGCTAAGGACCCAATATTTCAATGCGTTACTGTTCATGTAACTTTGTTATAACTCCAGTGCTATGGCATGGTGCTCCATCATGTAAAAATACGGAAGGTTCTCCACCAAATTGGTATTGGATCGCTGGTGTGAGGATATTTTTAGGAAATTTCTGTATCTTTTTGGTCATCATAATTTTTAAAAAAAATAAGAAGAGACCAGACCCATTGTAGGAGAATCAATGTTTCAATAATCTATGATTATAAGAAGTAACTGTTAGCCCATCAACAGTCTCCTAAACACAGTTCATTATTTCTAAGTCACACTTAACTTTTGGCCGCTGCAATTTGGAAGATAGTTTGTTTATTTCCTCATAACTTACGAAATATTTATTCCATTCCCTTGAAATTTGCACAAATAATAGATATTAGATATATCTAAGTAGGTATCTAATATATTGTCTCAGGGTTTTGTTAAACTTATATAATAAATATTTTAATACACTTGTTCTTATGGCCGCTAGCATATACTTGTATATATATATATATATATATATATATATATATATATATATATATATATATATATATATATATATATATATATATATATATATATATATATATATATATATATATATATATATATATATATATATATATATATATATATATATATATATATATATGTATATATATATATATATATACATGGGTTTAGGTGTGTGTGAGAGAGGATGCCCCTCGAAAGACCAGCGTGAGAGGAAGCCCCCTGGAATACTCTTTTCAGCCCCTTCGCTCCAAACCACGAGCTCTTTGGTGTGAGAATTTTAAAATCATCCAGAAGGAAGCAGTCGCAGCATATCGCAGACGACCTCGGGTCGCTATTTGCCCGTGCTTGTGTATGCGCCCTTACTCTGAGCGTGTCTTTACATAAATGACTCGACATATATATATATATATATATATATATATATATATATATATATATATATATATATATATATCATTATCATTATATTAAAATTTGGGGTCAGGTAAATTTGGGTTATTTTGTATTGAAGAAACGCTTTTTCTTTTAATGTTGTTTAGTAATCAGTTTGCCAAGTTCGTTCAAGGATATCCAAAGATAGTGAAACAGTTTCTCTTTTTTTTCTTTGATTGACCATTTTATTGTTGTGCCCGTTTTTTTCAAGTTTATTTTTGTTGTGTGTGGGTTTTGGAGACGATCTCTCCCGAAACTCCCTACTATTTCCCGAGGAGGACTAAAAGGCCATATAATTACTGGTCATATAGGGATCAATTTTTTTAATCAAAACTTATTTTCTGTTCCTTATTGTTTGCGTACAATCATTGCGTGAGTAAATCTCCGTTAAGATTTTTTGGTACCATCCTAAGAGCCCCATAATTTTTTCCGTGAGTTCCTTGGACGCGCATTTCCACCATCAAGATGTCGTCAATTCAACGTTTTCGACAGCAAGAAGAGAGCCGTGGGTTGTCCGGCAAAGATCTAATTCCCTATATTAAGAGGAAGAAAGAAATGTATGCGCAGAACTACAGACTACAAAAATAAGAACCAGCAAAGACCCTAAGGTCTGCTCAAGGCCAGTCCGCTTAGTGTATCATGCTTTTTTTTTCATGCTTTTTTTTTGTTATATATATATATATTTTTTTTTAACTATTTCAACTCTACGGTACACACTTATCTACATGTGTACCCTTGACATGCAGGTTTAGCTATCCCTCAAATTCACTAACACGCTTCTTCGAACCAGGGGGGAGGGGGGGGTTGATAGGACAGTACTCTCTTCTCCCGCAAGCGTCGCCTGCTAGTGATGAAAATAGTATAGGTATAGGACAGACAGAAAAAGAAAAGGAGAATTCACATTCACTCCATGCATGGAGGCGTCGATGGCATCTTTCTATTCATCATTTCATTTTAATCCTCAACTCCTAATAATATATGACTTTTTAATCTGTGCTCCTACTACGTTATATTTACACTATTGAAGTACTCATCAAGTCGGTTTTTGAACATATTAACTGACGTGCTTTCAACTACACGGTTGGGAAGGCCATTCCACGTTTGCGTAATTTTAAACGTGAAGTAATTTTGGGCTATAGTAGAGTTAAATCGCTTGTTCACTAATTTTAGACCATTTTGGCGTGTGTTCGCCCTTTCGTCCAGCTCAAACAATAGTGTGTAATCAATATTAGTAAATCTTTTTTTAAGGTTTTGAATAACTCTATCAATTGTCCACGTAATCGTCTACTTTCAAGTGATAGTAGGTTTAATGAGCGTAGTCTATCTTCGTATGGTTTGTTTCGGATTTCACGAATTAGTTTCGTAGCCCGACGTTACACTCTTTCTAACTGCGCTATATCCTTATTTAGGGAGGGCCCCTAAAATTGGACCGCGTATTCGAGGTGTGGTCGCACGAGCGATTTGTATAGTGGCATGATTATATCTTTGGATTTGAAAGAAAAATTCCGAGCAATATATCCTAGCCTTCGGTTTGCTTTTTTGCAAGCTTCTGTGCATTGTTTTGATGCTTTAAGGTCCTCCGAGATTAAAATCCCCAGGTCTTTTTCTAAGTTAACGGATTCGAGAATTTGGTCTTTCATATGGTATTCTACTGTTAAGTTCTGACTTCCTAAATGCATCACCTTGCATTTACCTATGTTGAAGCCCATTTGCCATTTATCCGCCCATTCCACAATTTTATTAACGTCCCTTTGCATTTGCTCTACATCGGGTCTCGCAAGGGCACGGCTTCCTAGCTCTGTGTCATCTGCAAATTTAGATATCCTACTAAACACTCTATTATCAAAGTCATTAATGTATACAATAAATAATAATGGGCCCAAGACTGACCCCTGAGGTATCCTGCTGGTGACTGGGGCCCAGTCTGAACACGCCCCACTTACAACAACCCACTGTGAACGATTTGATAGCCAGTTTCTAATCCATTTAAGTATGTTACCCCTCGCTCCAATTGCTCTAATTTTCATCAATAGCCTTTCGTGTGGGACTGTATCAAAGGCCTTTTTAAAGTCAAGGTAAATTATATCCGCCGCTTAAGTTTCATCATAGATGCAAATCATGTTATGAAAGAATTCGAGTAAATTGGTTAGGCACGAGCGCCTCCGTCTAAATCCATGCTGGGATTCTGCAATTGAATTATTTGTTTCACAATGGCTCACCAACCTATCTCTAATTATCGATTCTAAGAGTTTTCCAATTACAGAAGTTAGACTGATGGGACGGAAATTAGTAGGCTCAGTTTTATCCCCTTTTTTGAATATCAGCGTAACATTAGCACGCTTGAACTCTATTGGAACTAGGCCTTCCTGTATTGATCGATTAAAAATCGTGCAGAGCGGTGTTGCTAATTTATTTTTTAGTTCTTTAAGATGTGTTGGGTACACCCCAGGTGACTTCGAATTTTTCATTTTATTAATATATGAGAGAATCTCCCCTTCATTTATATTTATATTGGATAGGGTATTTTGTTTTTCAAAATTTATGTCCTCGCCTAGTGTTTCTAATTGCGTCATGTCTTCAATAGTAAAAAAGCTCAAGAAGTGGTCATTTAATATTTTAGCAAATTGTTCTGGGAACTCCGTCATAACACAACCTTTACCTCTGATCGGCCCTTTTGAACCCTTTATGGGCTTTCTACTTTTAACGTAACTGTAAAACCGTTTCGGTTTTTGTTTCGAATTTATAGCAAGGTTTTTTCATATTTTAACTTAGATTCTCTAATGGCCCGCTTTACCAGCCTTCGAGCCTCTACGTATTTTTCCCGATTTGTTGTCGTTTAGTTTTTTTTAAAACTTTGATAGTCTTTATTACGCTCCCGAATTAAGTTAATTAATAAAGGGCTAACCCACGGTTCTCTCTTTGACTTTCCATTATTTCGACGAACGTACTTAACTAACTCGGAATCCACCGTGAGCACATTTTGCTGTAGTTCCGAGTACATTCCTTGTACTGTCTTATTATCTAAACATCTCCCCCAGTCTATCCTTTTAATCCGGTTACGGAAGGTTTCAAAATTACAACTCTTAAATCGTGGGATTAGTTGTGAAATCTCTTTTACCTCAATGCTTGTATTAATTTCAAACCAAATTACATTATGGTCACTCGTCGCCAAATGCTCACCCACGCAAACGTTTTGTACCAAAGTTTCCTCTGTTGAAATAATCAAATCCAGTATATTTTGTTCACGCGTTGGTTCCTCTACTTTTTGCACAAGAAAATTATCTTGGATGAAATCTACTAATCTCTCCCCAACTTTATCCGAAGTATAGTTTGTAAAGTTAACGTTAGGGTAATTGAAATCTCCGCAAACTATTGTTTTTCCTTTTCTCACCATGGATAAAAGGTACTCAAAGAGTAGTACGTTATATGATTCTATTAGAGATGGGGGGCGATAGGTAACGGATAAGTTAATTTTATTATTTTTATCACACTCGATCTCAATTAGCAGAACCTCGCTCTTCATATTTACGGTCGTGGCGGCCATTGATATCGCATTTATCCCCTCTTTTACGTAAGCTAAAACTCCACCGCCTCTTCCATTTAGTCGGTCCTTATGATGGATTTTGTACCCTTCTATATTAAATTCCGCAATAAGGTCTCTAGAAGCTGTATCTAACCACGTCTCGCTAATACATATGATATCGTAATCGCCCCCCTGAATCACGGCTTTAAATTC
The DNA here is from genome assembly GCA_963969495.1 of Ceratothoa steindachneri. Lineage (NCBI taxonomy): Eukaryota > Metazoa > Arthropoda > Malacostraca > Isopoda > Cymothoidae > Ceratothoa > Ceratothoa steindachneri. Next base: position 86,563,401 of record OZ018326.1, read on the forward strand.
GGGCAGTTTGTTTCTCAAACTCCGAACATTGGCGTAAATACATTTCAATTTTCCTTTTAAATAACGACGTCCCTCTCTCGTATGACTGAACCGTTTCCCTGCTCGCGGATAAGATCTCGTTCTGCGCATTTATGGCTTGGGGGCAAATAACTTCCGTACTATAGAGGTTGCGGAGGCTCTCATTTACAATCCTGCCCAGCTTCGAATAACCCAGAGAATTAAAATGTATACCATCATTAAAAAAAAGTGACGGTCTGTCCTGAAAATCATTTCAAATATTATAAAACTTAACTCCCATTTCCTGACATAAACGTTTTAGACATTCATTAGTGTAAATTGACCTTGACTGCATTCTCAGAGTCGCTCTTAATCTGGGAATTATCCCAATTACCCCAACTCTATTCGCCTTCGCTTTGGCCGCTATAATTAGGTCCCTTGCTCGATGAACAATCTCGGTAGTCGAGCTGTCAAAACGGTGTACGTCATTTCCGCCCGCGAGTGTGAGGATAGCTCGATATTCACATGGCTCGTTCAGTCTTTTAATTTCACTAACCACGTGGTTTATTTTGCCCCCCGGTAGGCAGATTTTCTTTCGCTTAGCTGGATTTCTTGCTTCAAATTCAGAATCCTGGTTCTTTATTAAAGAGTCACCGATTAGAATACGCTCTGTTTCCCCCTCGATTGGAGTTAATAAGGCAAATTTATTAAAGCACGTAATTTCAAAACGGTGAGATGTTCTCGTTGGTCTAGCCCCGTTTCTAACCGGCCTAAATTGAGGTTCGGGCGGTCTATACGAGTTTAAGATACGCGCTTGTTTATTTATAATAAATTGCGGGTCACTCTTCTCTATACGGCTTGATCGGTGGCTCTGAGGGCGATTTTCGCTTCTCCGAGGCTTATCTTACGGTTCGTTGCTTCTACGTCTCTCCCGACAGAGTTAACCTCTGATCTAACTTCACGAATCGCGTTGGTCAGTTTTAGCTCGAATGCCTTATTTAGCAGACAAAACCGACATATTCTAACGTTATTAGTATTTGAGGGAGCGTATATTTCCTTATTAAATGAAGCCCGGCAGCGTTCACAGTCAAATTTCACGATAGGCTTTGTAAAACACTAAGACTGTTTAAAATGAATTAAAATTTATGGAGCTAATGGAATATAACCGACACGAAGTGTATTTTCTATCTCTTTAATTTTACGACACGAAGGTTTGGGCACAGACAAAGTACATTTTTTTTTTTTTAGGAGCACAGTGATAACACATCTTAGCAGGAGAAGGGCTTGGCGGAGAGAAAAGAGAAAGATATAAGAGATAAACTAAAGAGAAACGAGAAAGAGATAAGCTGAAGACAAAAGAGAAAGAGAGCAGAAAGAAGAGAACAAAGAGAAGTGGAAGGAAGAGAAAAAATCCATCAGCATGAGTGTGAGCTAAACAGAAACTATTTGGAAACCCTTTCCATTAACTCGAGGAATGAATCCTCCCAAACCCCATCAGTAATTTGCCAGTGTTTAATGAGAGGATTTCAGCGCCTACTTAACTCATTTTGAGAAAATTTTCGAAGTGAACCACTGGGACATTGAAGCCGATGGTGCCACTCGACTATTCCCCCTCCTCACTAAACACCGGGAAATTTTCATTTCGCTCCTCGCTGAAGCCTCCCTCAACTACTCTACCCTCAAGTCGGAACTATTATCAGCTATGAATATGAATTCTATAGGGCAAAGTTCCGCCAGGCGAAGATACTGCCTGGCTAGACCTACCGCCAATTTGGATTCAGCAACCAAAGGAATTTTAAATTCAGGTTGGACTCTGCCCAAGTCAACTGCGACTACGAGTCCCTATTTGATTTCGTCTTACGGGATCATTTGATGGCTGCTCTACCTTCCGAAATCCGCGCATTTGTGAAGGATAGACGCATGTCTTCCTTGAATGAATGTATCGAAGAGGCGGATATGCACGCGTCAAGCCACCACCTATAACCGAAAGACTCCAAGAAATCTCGCCCCCCATCCCCCTAAAGTAAAGGAAACATCTCCAAGTTCCCCCCGAATAACCCGCCCAAATTTGTGAAGGGACCTGCTTCCTCCAAACCCAAGTACCTTTCCCCGACGGAATCGAGGGATATTAAGCCCCTCATTATTAATCTCCCAGCGTTGGATTATCCTCGAAAGCCCGTCGCATTTACTTCCTGCGGCGTTCCCGGTCATGTGAGGACCAAGTTTCCCTAAAAATCCCAATTCCATTTTGCTCTGATTCAGCAGGTCCATCAGATAAGTGCCCCTCTCTTTATCTCTCTCTCAGCTACCCGCTTGCCCTGAAACGCCAGCAACTTCCCCAACAAGTAATCCCACTTGACAGCAAGTCAATTTCTTGTTTCTGCAAAATCTCCCCCGGTAGGAGTGAGTTCGAAAAAGGAACCAATAAAGGTTGCAAAGTGTCACCGACTGCAGTTGCCTCGTCGTCTCAGAAAAGTTTCTCCCTTCAGTGAGCCACGGCCACAATAAATTCGCAGTAGTCCATGATTACTTGTGGCGTGCAAATCTGTTCCTCCTGCTCCGCTGATATCTAGAATGTCAATACTTTACTGGTTGGGCCGAAGTGATAGCAGCTCCCATTGAGTTGTGAGCCATATTGATCGGCCAGAGCCCGCAGCTCTCCTCTAACCCCGTCGCACAGCCGGTCATCACGAGGGCCCAGGCGCTAAAGGACAATGCAGCCCCCCGTGCCATTAGAACCCCCTTATGCCCCAGAATTTGCAGCTCTTCAGAACGAAACATTTGCAACGCTCAGAAGCAGTGGCCTACCCTCCAGCCCTTGTGGAAAAAGCCAGAAATGACGAAGGAAGATCATTTCGCTGTCAAAGGAAAGTCGCCTACCTAATTAGTTACGGATCCCAGTTCAGCTGAGGATTAATCCACAACTCACTCTTTATGTATGACCCTTTAGCATATTCCCCAAGTCCTCCGATTTGCACACGATGGATTACGGGCTGTTTATTTTAGCCACAATAAAACCGCTTAGAGAATTTTCTGTTATTTCTTTTTGCCCGTTGGCGGAAAGAAAATTGCCGACTTTTGCAGGTCTTGTGGCATTTGTCAAAAGACTACAGCAAAAAGGCGAATACCACCTGCGCCCTTCCAGAAGACTCCAATTGTATCGGAACCTTTCTTTAGAGTGGCCATAGACTTGATTGGCCCAATTCCCCCCCCCCCACACACGCAGAGCGAAGGACACTCATACGTCCTCACGCTTGTCGATTTTGCTAGGAGATACCCCGACACAGTTCCCCTTAAAAAAAAGATAGTGTTACCTGTGCGGAGGCCCTGATTTCTATATTTTCCGGCGTCGGCATCCCGAAGGAGATTTTGTTGGATAGAAGAAGACGTTCACCTCCGAACTACTGGAATACGTCGGCAAGCTCATTATGTTCAAGCCACTATTCCTCTTTCCCCTTTCACCCACCCGCTAACGTCGTCTGCGAAAAATTAAATGGTACATTGAAGACCATTTGGAAAAAGTTATGCCATGCCCAGCCCCAAGAATGGCATCAGTACCTACCGGTCGCCTTGGTTGCCTGCCGAGAAATCCCCCACAGAACTTTTGGATTTTCCTCCTCCGAGCTTTTGTATTGCCGAAACGTCTGAGGCTCGATGAGCATATTAAATGAACTTTTTGCCAATCTTCGCCTGGATAATGAGATCAAATCATCGTATTTTTACTTGTTAGACCTTAGGAACCACTTGGAAGAATACGCCTATATAACATACAAAAATCCGGACCTAAACCTGGAAAAGTATAGGACCTATTTTGACATTAGGTTAAAAGAAAGGCGATTCAAGCCCAGTGACGAGGTGCTGCTCCTCCTACCCACGGAGACACATAAGCTCTTGTACCAATGGAAAGGCCCCCTTCCTAATCCTAGAAGCACGCGACCCCGTTGATTACTTAATACAGACCCCCTCAGTTAACAAACTATTTGATGTGAATATGCTTAAGCGCTACCACAGCCGCGCCTGCATTATTAATATAATTGCCCTTGACGAAGAGGCGGTAATGGAATCCTCTTATCCCTCTGCGGCTCTTAACTTGATTCAAACCGTATGTATTGAGTCTGACCACAACTACCCTCTTCCTTCGCTTCCCGGTTTCCTTGAATGCTCCATACGTTCCATCAGTAGGCTTCGTGAACAGAGCCTTACTATAGCCCCAAGCAAGCGCTATTTTGCCTCGGGCCCTATTAAATTTCTTAGTTTCCACATTGGTGAAGATCAAATGACACCCCAGCAAGAAAAGGTTAAGGCCATCGCCGGCATGCCCATTCCGCGTACTAAGAAACAATTACGCTTCTTTCTCAGATTGATGTGCTTTTACATGTGTTTTGTCCGGTATTTCGTGGCCTTAGCTTCTTCCCTTCGCGCCCTGCTAAAAGACATTCCCCGCACCCTCTCGTCTGGAATCCCAAGGTGACCGCCCACTTCCAACAGCTGAAGGAAAAACTAACGTCAGCTGACATACTGCGACTCCCAAACACGAGCCAACCGTTTGGAATACAAGGGATGCCTGTAGTGAGGCAATAGTTGAGTTTTGCCTTAGTATGAAGAAGATGGTATTTGTTATCCCATTGCTTAGGCCAGCCGAAAGCTCTTGTCACACGAAAGAAACTATGCGGTAATAGAACTTGAGGCTCTCGCGATCATTTGGAGCGTGCAAATATTCAAAATGTATTTGCTAGGCAAAGAACTCGTTATCGAAACCAATCATCGCCCATTGGATTATTTAAAAATTGTAAAAGCTAGAACGGAAGGCTAATGCGATGGAGCATACTTATAATAGAATACCAGAAAACTGTATTGCACACAGTTTAAGTAAGAATCGGGTTAAGCCCTGTATTCCCGTGTATATAATCGAGTCTGAGTACTCGCCCCTTTTTAATAATCCTAGGACTCCGCCCAGTCTGAGTATATTTTATGCTCTTTGGTTTTTCTGGAAAAATTGGGGGTTTTGTACATATTTGTCCCTTGTGTATTTTTTTATGTCTTGAATATGGTTCTACTACCCTTCACATGAATGAATTTCTATTTAAATTTATTTTTTTATGTGACATGCATTTAACTATTTCCTGTGTTTATTTATGTTTTTTGTTCCCTCGTTAACGACGATACCTCTTTTTAAATGTACCCTGCGTCCGGAACTAAACGAAAGCCATTCGTTCATTTGGTGACCACTGTGACGACTCAAATTTAAATGCCAGTTATTATTGTACACCTGTAGACCCAGGTCAAAAGAATTTCCATACAGGACTCCTCCATGTTTGGGGATGCCTTATTCCCTCCTCTACGTATCAGGAAAATGTCATCTTCGGAAAGGGAGGCGTGTAAAGGGATGCTCCTCGAAGGACCAGCGTTAGAGGAAGCCCCCGGAATACCCCTTTCAGCCCCTTCGCTCCAAACTACGTGCTCCTTGCCGTAAGAATTTTAGAATTATCGAGAAGGAAGCAGTCCCGCGGTGAATGGCTCGGCCCGGCTGTATTTGTTATACAGGACACACCTCGCACTCCCTCCACCACGATAACACCGAATTATCACCCCTATGCCTCACAGGCATGTCCTTTCCCTGCGAGCGCAGCTATACCAACTCAACCCCATATACTGAGGCAAACTTCGCAGTCCGATCCAACTCGTTATCTCGAATTAAGTTTGCATATATGGATGTCGATAATCCTCTAGGAAGGGCCATGCCCTCTGGCTATTTAACGGATCAGCCACCTGGCTATTTAACCTTGCGTCCGCCATTCACCGAGGAGATTGAGAATCTACCAGTCGATCCGTTTAGACCGTTTTGTCTGTTACCCCGTGAAGTCTCGCAAACCCTGTGAGATCTTAACTCGTCGTTAAGATCTCACCAGCAGATCGCCCTTCGTGAAGCTTTGGTGTCTGTTTAAAGGAAAGCTTATCGAGCCACCTTCTTCCCGGAGAACTATTTGGCCCCCGTCTTCTTGCAGCCCCTTTTAAGACTCCCATGCCTCGTTTCTGAGACTACCAGCCGAGCGGAAGAACCGTGTTGTCTTTGTTATTCCATCTCTCGGGAGCAGAGAAAATCTCGTTCTTTAACAAGTACTCCTCGTCAGGAATCACAGAAGTATCTACTCGAAGAACTGTGCCGTTTGTCTTCCCCCTCCGAATGCCACTAAACGTCAAGGTAAAGCGATTTTGCGTTGTATTCTTCTAATAACACCCCGTCAATCGTCACCTGCATAACTTTTTGAATTGATTTCCGGCTCAAACTTAAATAATATCCATTATTCGAATTAACGATAAGTTTGCACTCCCAGCTTAGCTCTATCATATTTCTTCCCCTTATGGCATATATATATATATATATATATATATTGCTTCTTTTATTATATATATTAAAATTATATTTTATGGTCTTTATCTTTATAAATCCTTGAACTCCAACTTAGCAAGCCATTATATAAATCTCGGTCAATCGTAAACTCACATTAAAAATAAAGGAGGCGGCCTTCCATTCCTTTAATTGCTCCAAAGCATATCGCAGACGGCCTCGGGTTGGCTATCCGCCCGTCCTTGTGTATGCGCCCTTACTCCGAACGGGTCTTCACAAGCATACCTCGAAATATATACGAGGGGCGGTCAATAAGTTTGGCGAATCGGTACGGCAAAACAAAGGCAGGGGGATGGTAGTTTGTGGGATGGGGGGGGGGGGGTAAGACAATTTATGACAAGTCAGGAACTGCAGCCGCACGCTCCTGCCTCGTCTATTTAAGAGACAGTAGCTGATCGCTGATCGTCAATCACAAACTTCTCAACAATGGAGAAGGTTGAGCACCGTGCAGAGATCACATTTTTAACCAAGGAAGGCAAGAATGCAAAAGAGATCCATGAACGCATGGTTGCAGTTTACACCGACACCGCCCCTTCCTATGCAACCATTGCTTGCTGGAATAGGGAGTTCCGCCATGGTCGTTAGTCCTTTGAAGATGACTCTCGTCCAGGACGCCCGTCAGACGTGATCAACGAGGCCAATGTGGCCCGTGTGGAGAGGATGAGCCTCGAGAACCGATGGGTGAAGGTCGAAGAAATCGAGCGAGAACTTGGAATATCACATGGAAGTGTTATCAACATCCTCCACGACAATTTTGCAATGACCAAGGTCCCTGCCCGTTTGGTCCCTGGAAACCTCACGCCCCGTGATTGATCTTAACGTCGTCAAAGTCCACAAGGCCAGAGTTGCACAAGCTTCCCTGCGCGAGTGTGTATTCGAGGAGCTCAACCATCCCCCCTACACTCCAGATCTGGCCCCTAGCGACTACTTTTTATTCCACCAGCTCAAGGCTGCACTGCGTGGACGCCGGTTTGGGGACGATAAAGATGTCCAGCTCACCGTCTAGGAGTGGATTGAACAGCAGTCGGGAGATTTCTGGTTGTCGGGAAATTCGAAGCTTCAGGGACAAGCGGTGCAAGTGCATTGAAGTCGAGGGTAGTTATATTGAAAAATAAAAAAACACTTTTCCTCATATCTCGTTTCCTTATATCCGAATTTCAAAAATTATTGACTGCTCCTCGTATATATATATATATATATATATATATATATATATATATATATATATATATATATATATATATATATAATGCCTTTTAACCACATAATTATGTTTGCGTTATTGCAATAATTTCCATATATATATATATATATATATATATATATATATATATATATATATATATATATATATAGTAGTAGGAATATGAAGACATATGCGATGGTTTTGAACATTTAATTTTCCGGACGTTTCGGTCATTGACGATGACCATCATCAGCGAATTCTAAATACCAAAAATTATTTTTAGAAGAATAACTAAACACAGAAATCAAATTGGTAAAAATTTATTAGAAATTGATGTAATATCTTAAAAAAAAAAAAATAAATAAATAAATAACTAAATTAAATAATAATCCCTTTACATCAAACAAATTAACCCAGAACTCAATGATTATTCATCATCCCTTAAATTATTCACTATATAGACAAATGTACAACCAACCACATCCCCCTTAATAGTTTTCTTTTTGCCTAATTTTGTCCATACTATCAGTTGTTACTCCCAGCTTAACCGTTATAAGGTCAGTACTCGTGCAGAGAAATTTTTATTTCTATTTTAGTTTGTCCCATTAATATCTAACGATCTGGTTTATTATTGACTTTTCCTTAATTTATTGTTTTGGTCGTCCTTTTGAACCCTCTATTATTGATTATTTACTATTTAAACTTTCGTGCCTTAGTCTAGTCATATTATTTGATGTTCAATCACTTAAAATTTAACTTAATTGAACTACTTGCTTCCCTCCATTTATTAATATCCGCTTGGATTACATTCCCCCTGATCTAACTTATTTTCGATTGTTCGCCCTGCCCATATAATTCTCTTGCTGTGTTTTATAGTGATTTTTTTTTTTTTTTTTGTATTACGCTTGATTCATGTTTACTATTCATATGTGTTGCTCATGGAATTATTTAATCTTTTTTCTGTCTTATTAATCGATTTCTTCGTGTCTTTCGACTTTATTGCTATAGTTTATAATTTTTTGTATTTCGATAGTCATTTAAGTCATGTTTATTATGCACATTTAAAAAAACTCGTGGGATTATTATTTAATTTAGTTATTTATTTATTTATTTATTTTTTTTTTAAGATATTACATCAATTTCTAATAGATTTTCACCAATTTGATTTCTGTGTTTAGTTATCCTTCTAAAAATAATTTTTGGTATTTAGAATTCGCTGATAATGGTCATCGTCAATGACCGAAACGTCCGGAAAATTAAATGTTCAAAACCATCGCATATGTCTTCATATTCCTACTACGAATAAGGTTCCCGAGGAACGACTCCATCACTAATACATTGAGGAAGAGATACAATGAAGACGTTGTCCGTCGATTTCGCTGCTTAGAATCCACCTTCAAAAAACTTGAAAAGGCCAAACTGGATGTCCAATTTCTCTCAACATGTAAGAGCTATAGTTATGTTCCGCAGTTTCTGCGCTTCAAACTTTATCGATCTGCTCTAATGCAAGGTGAGCTCTATAAATCTTGGACATCTAAATTACTTTTGCAAGAGATTCGCCACAAGCAACGTCTCGTGTCTAAATTCTCTTCAGATATTACTCGTCTCTCATCGTCTCTTAAGTCTTCAGTTTCTCTGTTGGATTACACAATCTTATATAGCTTTATACGTAGACAAGTTGATAAATATAATTCTGCTACCATTTGTCGCCAAAATAATAAACTATCGAATTTGGGTATAAATTTCAAGTTAAATTGTTCTAGGGATTATGTCATCTCTAATTTTTCAAACAAAGTTCTGACCCCTCAGGAAAAACGTATCTTGTCTCTGGGACTAGATTTTAGACTCCCAGTCTTCAAATTAGATTTCTATCGTTACTTTTTGTATTTCGAAAAACTGTGCCACAGACTTAATCCCCTCCCTATGTCAAAGCCAGGATCCAATTTCATAGATGATATTAGGTATTTGGCCAATAGATTCTATTATAAATATAACAGCTTTAAAGTTTTTTGCCCTGTATTCAGTTTCAAAGATTTTAATATACTGTCCAACCTCCGTAAAGATCATTCTATCGTGATATCCAAACCGGATAAAGGGAAGGGCGTGGTCATTTTGAATCGGTCTGATTATATTTCTAAAATGCAAAAAATTCTTTCGGACTCCTGTAAATTTCTTAAACTGGATAAAGATCCATTTAAACACATCTTGCAAATTGAAGACAAAATTAACAACTTTTTACGTTCTCTAAAAAAGAAAAATATTCTCTGTGATTTTTACAACCAACTGTTTGCCTCGGGTACATCGCCAGGTATTATGTATGGTTTGCCAAAAACTCACAAGGTAGGATTACCCTTTCCGTCCAATATTATCTGCCATTAACACCCCTAGCTTTAACTTAGCCAAGTTTCTAGTCCCCATAATTGAACCTCTCACTCGCAACGAATTCACTTTGAAAGATTCATTCGAATTTGTCAGCTACATTTCTAAATTAGATTTGAACCACTCGTTTATGACTTCAATTGATGTAGAGTCTCTATTTACTAATGTACCTGTCATGGAAACTTGCAAAATCATAACCGATACCCTTTTTCAATTAAATGATAGCATTTTAGGTCTAACCAAGTCTCTTTTTTCTACCTTATTAAAATTGTCCGTAGAAAATACAGTGTTCTTTTTTAATGAGACTTTGTACATTCAACACGATGGAATGGCCATGGGCTCTCCATTGGGTCCCAGCTTCGCTAATGCTTTTTTATCCTACCACGAAAAAAACTGGTTAAGGGAGTGTCCGGTTGAATATAAACCGTTAGTGTTTAAAAGATTTATCGATGACTGCTTCCTTATTTTTAAACACAAAGACCATGCCCCATTATTTTTAAATTATTTAAATCAACAACACCCTAATATTAAATTTTCCATGGAGACAGAATTAAACAATAAAATCGCTTTTCTGGATGTCACTGTTTCAAAAGTTAGTTCTAAATTTAACACATCAGTTTACAGGAAACCCACTACCACCAAACTTGGCACCCACTTCTTTAGTTGTACTCCTACTAATTTCAAACATTCTGCCATCATAAACAGTATACACAGAGCTTACAAAATCAGCTCAAATTGGTTTCACTTTCATTCTGAAATTGAATATCTTAGGAGCTTTTTTCATTTTAATTTTTTCCCAGACCATCTTTTTGACAAACTTACTTCCAATTTCTTATTTAAAATGTTCTCTCGCAAAACCCCTCTAATAACTGTCCCCAAACAAAAACTATTCTTAAAATTGCCTTATCTTCCACTTGACACAAAATTCAACAAAGCTTTACTCTCTACTCTTAATAAATACTTTCCCCAATGCAAGTTTCTCCTAATTAATTCTAATCCTCTTGCTGTCTATACTTTCCTTCGGCACAAAGAATCACTCCCATTATGCCTGCGTTCCTCCATCATTTATCAATTCACTTGTGCGACCTGCCAAAGTCGCTATGTAGGCCAAACAAGTCTACAATTAAGATGTAGGATCGCTAAGCATGTCGGAGTATCATACAGAACCAACATTCCCATCTCCAAACCCGAACACTCCTCTATTCGAGAACATTCTCTAAAACTTAACCACCCGCTTGACCCTGATTCCTTTAGTATACTCTCTTCTGCCTCCTCTTCTCTAAGTTTAATAATTCTTGAATCTCTTTACATCAAACAAATTAACCCGGAACTCAATGATTATTCATCATCCCTTAAATTATTCACTATATAGACAAATGTACAACCAACCACATCCCCCTTAATAGTTTTCTTTTTGCCTAATTTTGTCCATACTATCAGTTGTTACTCCCAGCTTAACCGTTATAAGGTCAGTACTCGTGCAGAGAAATTTTTATTTCTATTTTAGTTTGTCCCATTAATATCTAACGATCTGGTTTATTATTGACTTTTCCTTAATTTATTGTTTTGGTCGTCCTTTTGAACCCTCCATTATTGATTATTTACTATTTAAACTTTCGTGCCTTAGTCTTGTCATATTATTTGATGTTCAATCACTTAAAATTTGACTTAATTGAACTACTTGCTTCCCTCCATTTATTAATATCCGCTTGGATTACATTCCCCCTGATCTAACTTATTTTCGATTGTTCGCCCTGCCCATATAATTCTCTTGCTGTGTTTTATAGTGATTTTTTTTTTTTTTGTATTACGCTTGATTCATGTTTACTATTCATATTTGTTGCTCATGGAATTATTTAATCTTTTTTCTGTCTTATTAATCGATTTCTTCATGTCTTTCGACTTTATTGCTATAGTTTATAATTTTTTGTATTTCGATAGTCATTTAAGTCATGTTTATTATGCACATTTAAAAAAACTCGTGGGATTATTATTTAATTTAGTTATTTATTTATTTTATTTTTTTTTTTTAAGATATTACATCAATTTCTAATAGATTTTCACCAATTTGATTTCTGTGTTTAGTTATTCTTCTAAAAATAATTTTTGGTATTTAGAATTCGCTGATGATGGTCATCGTCAATGACCGAAACGTCGGGAAAATTAAATGTTCAAAACCATCGCATATGTCTTCATATTCCTACTACGAATAAGGTTCCCAAGGAACGACTCCATCACTAATATATATATATATATATATATATATATATATATATATATATATATATATATATATATATATATATATATATATATATATATATATATATTCAACAAGGTTGTTTCTAAGAAGGCGTAATTTTAATTGAAGTAGGAATGATACGAACATCAGTGACATCCTTATTTATTTCAAGCAACTTTTCGGATTACCTAATCCATCATCATGCTAAAGGGATAAACACAATTTGTGAGGCGAACAAATGTTAACTTAAACTAAATACAAATCAAAAGCAAATAATTAAGATAGCTTAGCTATAAAATTAAAAGTATATATTAATAATTACAAGGACATATACAGATAAGCTCAAAGCAAAGGAGAGGATCAAATTCATCCTGGATGTCAGCGAGTCAGGCGAATGACTAAAGAATTTACCAAAACCGGACAGGATTATGGGTAGTTTGTTGTCGGTAGAATATTAACAGGTCTGAAACTAATTGGTTGTGGCTATTAGCGATAATGGGTGGCATGTTCAGTCTGAATTTAACGTGTGGAAATGTGTTTTTATGAAGAGAGATTCCATAATTCTGAGCTGGGGGATGTTAGGATTAGAGCCCAGTATCTCAAAATTATTGAGGTTTGCATCAACCATACAATTTTTAATGTGATCTCTGATTACGAGAGTTCCTTACTAGCGAGAGACTTTCCTGTTTGCCAACAAATGCCAAGGTGTGCGCAAACCCTTGAGTGTATCGAGCGAATAGTACTACCAATATTTGTTCGCCTCACAAATTGTCTTTATCCCTTTAGCCTGATGATGGATTAGGTAATCCAAAACGTTGCTTGGATTAAATAAGAATGTCACTGATGGTCGTATCCTTCCTACTGCAATTATATATATATATATATATATATATATATATATATATATATACCGGGTGACCACCAAAAATGTGCCATTTTATATAATGCTGTAATTTGTTAGCCTTAAAGCTTGACGTTAGAAATATGTATCATTACAAACAATAATATTTGACATTTTATTAGCTAGCTGTTTAACATTCGAAATGACCACAACCTGACACTATGCTATTAAAATTTCTTACGGAATTCTCAAAAATAATGACATTGATGACTGCAATTAATTCTCGAAACTTATTCTTCCATTCTACGATATTAGATGGTGTAGCTTGATACCCTTCTTTGCAAACTTCATAGAAAGTAGTCTAAAGTTGACAAATCAGGAGGCCACTTTACCAAATAACTTTGTTTTCTCGGCATCAATTAAAGTCCTTACATTGTCAATATTCGTTTCCCTCCTCTCAGTTTAATTACGGCATGAATTTCTTTTATTTAAATTAGGAATTGTGCTGTGCATTCCACTTAGCGCAATTTTTTTAGATTAGTTTTTGTCTAATCGTATATCATATATTGCTTGTAAATGACGAAATGATTTGATTATGGAGTCATGTCGAATCAGTAATTTTACGACAAACCTGAGTTGTTCAAGAGTTAATTGTGCCAATTGAGAGATCCTAAATCAGAACTCTTTAATATCTGCACAGATAGGTTATCGTAGGTTGGGATGGACTATCCAGAGCAAGCTTAAGCGACCTAAACTAGCTAATAAAATTTTAAATATAGTTTTTTGTAACTATATTAATTTATACCCTCAAGCTTTAATGGCTAACAAATTACAGAATTATATAACGGGGATATATATATATATATATATATATATATATATATATATATATATATATATATACCCTACCACAATAAACCTTCATGTAGCTTCCAATTAGGTAGTGACGTATCTCAAGTAGTTGCTGAATTCACTTATCGTGTTCTGACTTATTTCTTTGGGAATCGGCATTTTCTGTAAATGGATGACGAACTCGTTTCAGCTTTCACCATTATCAACTCTATAACAAAAGGTATGCTCTATTATTGTGTTCAAGGGCGAAGGATCAACCTGACTAAAACGGAAAAAATGGAAATTCAGTGAAAAATATAAATATATATAATATATACATTTATATTTTTCACTGAATTTCCAGGATTAAAAGTTACATCCCGATCCATATAATGGGTTGAGGAAGATGTTCTTGCGGTTTTATCAAATTTATTCATTACCATTAACAATTTTAGAAAAACTTCATTTTTAACTGATAACAATATGAAATTTAATCAATAATGTATTCTCCGTTATTATTTACGACGTCTCCCCAACGTTCAACTAGTTTTTCGATAAAAATCTCTGCATTTTAACTCGATGAATTCGTCTAACCAGGGTTTTAATTCCACATAGTTATTGAACGAAACGCCACTTAAATTGTTGGAGAGCCATAGGAACAGATGGAAATCAGATGGAGCCAAGTCGGGCGAATATGGAGGATGCGGCAGGATTTCCCAATTAAACGTGTGGATGGCGTCCTTTGCCATATTAGCAATGTGAGGACGAGCATTGTCATGTTGCATAAGGACTCCATAACGTCGATGAGATCGCTTTTCACGAATAGCTTTTGGCTAGTCGATACATTTGTTGAACGTTGAGTTCTGCATTGACAATCTCGTTGTTCGCTAGGAGCTCATAAAGAATGATGCCATCACAATCCCACAACACACACAGTATCGTGTTTCGTGGATGAAGTCCTTCCTTTAATCGCGGAAGTGGTTTTTTATTGGTAATAAGCTATTGTTTTCGATGGTTCATGTTGACATAAACACACCACTTTTCGTCACCAGTAATCATGCGGTGAATAAATCTATTCTTATATCCACGAGTAGCCTTGTGACAAGCAAGCAAACCTGCGGCAATAGTGGAGCGCTGAAGTTTGTTGCTTTCGCACAAAGCGTGCGAAACCCATGCACCGAGTTTTTTAACTTTCCCTATCGAATGAAGGTGATTCACTACAGTTTTATGCCCGCACGCCAATTGTACAGTTAATTGTCTAGTCGATTGAAGAGGATTTTCATGAAAAAGGTCGTTCTTTCGATCTTCATCAAACTTATCGCGACGAGCTTTGGCTGTGTTTGCATTGTTCCCGTCTCGATTGAAAATGAATATCAACAAGTGTCGAAAATGCGCGTTCTTTCAACTTGACATTCCATTTTGAGGGTACAGAACAAAAATTAGATTAACACAACTTTCAAATAAACCGCAATGACTTATTTTCCAGCTTCAAGACGTAGCCTATGCAAAAAGCCTAATAGTCTACCCTGTTAATAGACGTAGCCTAACCTTTGCAAATTTGCTCTCATTATTGATTATTGTTACTTAATATGTGCACAAATCACGTCAACAAAACTTAAATCAACACAACCTTAAAAAAAACGCAAGAACTTATTCCTCAACTAATATATTATATATGGATCGGGATGCAACTTTTAATCCAGGAGATTGACGGATTTTTACGGTTTATAAATAGATTGGGCGACAATGTTCAAAATAGATTTGTTAAATTTAAATTATCCTTCCTAAATATTAAAGTTATTAGCCTTGCCAATATTTGGAACAATCCGCAGAAGAGTGATAACTTTTCTTTTTCCAATTTTTGTCTCGGTGGAGAAACTAAGATTTCCTTTTCCATTTAAGGCATTTCAGAAATCTTGGGGAAATCCACGCATTCTAATGGTCCCATCCATGAGACGAAGGGCAAAAAAGGTTTGATATTTATCTGATGAATGAGACCAAACTTAAGTCTCTAACTTCAATAGTTTAGCTGTGCGGAATTTAATTTTTTTTTTTAATTCCAGATTTGCTCATTGGATTCTTGTTTGAGTTTAACTGCTATATAGGTTCTTGGTTTGAGTTTAAGACTACCACCACCACCAATGCAAGAATGCAGACGGTTCCATTTTTTATGCCACTTTACTCGTAATTGATTCTGTAATCAGTTTTTCTATATAATTGTTGAAAATATATATAATTTGGGCTTGGTTAAATTTATTTCTATAATCACAATTTTGCATATGGACGAAAATGCTTGAGGAATGTGAACTTTTATTAATATCTGAACCATGATCTTTAATCCTTTTACTAAAATGATTGATGCGTGTAATGTATATTTCAAAAAATCCGCGGACGCGGTCTAAATAAAAAGCATTGCAAAGCCCCCAAAAGTGGAGATCGCTTCCCATTGTTTCAGTGGCGGATGCACTAATGAATTTCGAAGAAAAGCCATGAGTTCATAGAAGCTTGGGCGTCTGGCTACGGCTGCCTCAACTGACACATTTTGGTCAGTCACTGTTATAATTCCCTGCGTTAAAAACTCACCTTATTTATATCTGACAATCGCGATTTATTTTAGCTATTCCCTAATTATCTGTTCTTGTTCAATTGGCTAGTGTCTTTAGCTTTTAATCAAAATGTTTATACTTCCCTTGCCCTTACCCGATCCTATACGTGCATTTTCCTCCTCTTTTTCCTGCATTACTGATTCCATTGCACGAGATGGCCAATTAGAGAATGACTACATTAGCTGCTGCACAGAGGCTAAAAGATAGTGAAAGTTCTCCGGTTGAACGAAACTAAGACAAAAATGAAACGAAATGAGAAGTGGAAGGAAGAGAACAGGATTGGCCAAAGATGGGGCTGATGCCCCTATTTTTATTTATTTATGTAGAAAGATAGTGAAAAACGGGACCTCATCCTTGGCATGGGGTACAGGGGTAGAGAGGAATAAGGGATGAAACTAAATACTGCAAGAGGTAGAAAGTGTGCCCGGGAATCGGGACATGTCAGTAGTAATATTGTACAAAATACATTGTTGTTAAAAGAGTACTACATAATACATAATATTCCGTTTGTAATCATGGATTAACAATTAGTCCAGAGTTAATAATAGGAAAAATAATCAAGAATCACTTTATCCTAGTCTGGTTCATTATTTTGGTGTATATTTACTTCACAAAGTAATACTTAAGCTCCCTTTCGTTATTTTAATTACTATTGTTCACTTCTGATTATTCATATTTAGGTCACTAATAAGTTATTCACAGTCACTTGTAGATGGCCAGTGTGGCCACTGACCTCACAAGAGGCATATAAGACTTGTATCTCTGCAGGTCCTGTAGTCTGAATAGGTAGTCTACAGTACCTGGCGAGAGAGTTGCCTCCAGACTGTTTCAAATGGCCGTGCTTCGTGAATGTAAGAATACATTGACCGTCTCTATTCACGTTCTCATGTAGAGATCCATTGAGGAGATTTAGTCGTCCTATTTTGCACCCTTTGCGTCTGAATCATTCTACTTCTTGACGTGTTTAAAACAACTGCTGGGTACAGCAGTTTGGTTCTTACCAAGGCAGTATATATTTTTTTTCTTATTTTTTGTACTTAGGTTACGAAATCTGTGTAGGTTTTCAAGTTCTAGTTTTGCAACTTGAATTTATATGGCTTCCTATGCCGTGTTTTGAGATCCGAAGCCTAGGATGCTCGCGCTCTGGGAATAATTAATAGTAAAGTTTTCCAGCCAGATAGGCTCCGTCTTTCGTCTACCAATCGCGAATGCGGTGAATTTTGCTCGTTTGTTTGGAATTTTCACTTCTCTTCGTTCCTGGAGATTTTCTGGGCCTCAGCTGTCCTTTCCCTTGATATCATTCTTTCAGATCTGGTTTGTCGAGTCACAATTTGAGTGACGTCGTCCGCGTATTGTACGTTGACGGTTCGGGTAGCAGAGGTTTCGGAATATCCCTGGTATATACCGTAAAGAGGGTGGGACTGAGACACCCTCCTTGAGTGACTCCGGATCGAAAGTCAAATGGGGTTCTGACGTAATCCTCAAATGCTATCACCGCACTCTTGCCTGTGAAGTAGCTGTGGAGGATTCTTTTGAAATGAGACGCCATCCCGATTCTTGATATCTTGTACTTGAGGCCGTCGATCTCCATTTTGTCGAAGACTTTTTTCACATCACGGGAGATCACATCCACCCTGCAGCCATGCTAGTATATTAGGCACAATTACAGTCTCCGCGCTCCGTTTCTTGCGAAAGTCATGTTGTTTAGCGTTCTGCAGTGAGTGTAACGTCAGATGTTAGACCAGTCTTTAATTCATGATTTTTTTGAAAACTTTCCACATTGTCTCGAAAAGTGAGATCGGCTTGGAGTGAACGGGATCCCCGGCTTATATTTGAATAGGACTGAACAATACGATGATCATCGTCTGAGCTACTCACTGATTTATCAGTTTTCTTGATAAGTCCAAATCAGTTGCAGTCCATAGCCACGAAATTGATTCCCTGCTTCTTTTGACGGTGAAGGAGGCAAATGAAAAGGAATACCACATTCTCTGCCAAGTTCCGACTCATGTTGAAAAAGCCGGAGTTGTTGTTCAAGCATTTTTACGTGGCTGTAAACGTTGAGTTTATTGCCTTCCTCCCCCTTTCCCCCTTCTGTTGATGCACACGTGACTCTTTTGGCTCCATTCAGTTGCTAGGGTGGTCAGCATCTTGCAGGTGTTCGGTAAGAGCGTTGCTAAACCGCCTTGCGCAGATATCCTGGCTATGTTCCCTTACTCTGGAGTCCACGCCCATGTGTACCTCGCCAAAGTAAACCAGGGGGCAGTTTCTACAGAGCACCATGTAGCAAAGATTCTCATGCTACAGATGAGACCCTCTTTAGCGACTAGGTTATTTGGTAAAGGATGATCGACCACATGTTTGACCAGTAAAAAAAATTCCATTTTGGAGTCAAACTACACACATTTCACCGAGCTAGTTTTAACATGCATTTCTTACCCCTTTCTCTGAGCGCAATTACAGCGCTGGATCTATCTATTATAATGAGCTAGCCCCTCTAGCCATAGTGGCTGCTGTTTATTATACATTAATGCGAGAATCTTAGATCACATTAATCTGAA
This sequence comes from Ceratothoa steindachneri, assembly GCA_963969495.1. Lineage (NCBI taxonomy): Eukaryota > Metazoa > Arthropoda > Malacostraca > Isopoda > Cymothoidae > Ceratothoa > Ceratothoa steindachneri. Next base: position 86,582,453 of record OZ018326.1, read on the forward strand.
CTAAGAAAAATAGAACAATTGAAAAAAATGCTGATGAATATAGATAGACTAAATGAAAATGTAACTGTGATTCCAAGTTTACACACTTACAATAGTGTATGCACTTTTAATCACATTTTTCCTTTTTCTTGTCGGTACCCAATGTGCACAGCTGTAATCATGGTCATTTGTGATCATTTCTTTATAGTAAAATTTGGAGTAACTCACAAAACAGCGTGAGCTATAATGGGGTTAGATTACGCTAAAGCAATAAATAAATCGCCATTCCTTTATTTAGTAAAGTTTCATTAAAGAAGTGAAAATAATTTAGAGGAACATATCATATAGTGAAGGAAAGGGGTTGATATTAAATTAAGGAAATGATAAAATAAAGATACATTCAAGAGATTTCTTCCCAATTCTTCTCTAGCCACTCTACCTTTTCTCCTCAAACACGAACATGCAAAATGTTCTTTCTTGGATAGCAAATTAAAACATATTGATTTCTCTATAACCGCCACCCTAGGATTGAAATGTAACACAATCAATCATTAAAAGTTTCAACCCATACCAGTGCTCCTCCTAATAAAAATTCATCTAGGTCAGTTATTTCTCTTGATCATTCGCCTAAATATCGTCATAAAGATAATTATCAAAAGAAGATCCCAAACCAACCAAGATAGTAGCCTTCCATAGTAGCCTACCTAGCACCGAAAATGACATCGTAATCCTCTACTTATATTTATTTCTATTTGCTCAATATTATAAAGATTAATCATCGAGAGCAAAGAAAAATTAAGGACTATAAAAATTACCTTGCTCTTCATAACTTTGGTTTAGTGAATAATTGAAAATACCGAATGCTCTTAACAAATATTAAACCATATAAACAATCCGGTATTGTAGTAACGAAAGCAATATTTTGTCATGATTCATGGTTGTATAAGTTACAATTGTGATGATAATGTATTTTTACATTTTTCCTCCAATTGACAAAATGTCTCCTTTTAAATTTTACTGAATTTCTTTAATATGGATCTTAATAGGAACGTACACGACTATTCTAATATATATATATATATATATTATGGGTGCTCTAACCTTGAGTAATTCACACGAATCACATTTTGATTTGGTTTTTGAGGTAAAAATTGATGTTTTATTTCGAAACCGAAAATCAAAGCAAAATTTTAGAAGAAACAAATCATTAACCAACATATTAAAACACTTGATTACACGCAACAAAGGAAAAAAATTGCAAATAAATCTTTACTATAAAAATGATTTAATAAGGCAAAATCCCAAGTCAAAAGCCGCTTGCTATACCAATTTTTATGTTCGGAAGGCAATTTTTCATTGTCATATATTTTGGTCAACACAAATCTCTTCAAAACACGACCCAAACAACATTGCTTCAAGCGTATCGAGATGAACCGGTACCTCCAAAATGAACACCAGGACACTGAAATAATCGACATATTAAACTTCGAAATAATTTAGAAAGCTGCCGAAGAACAGACTAAGAATAGTTGATTCCATATAAATTAAAACAACTAGAAAAGAAATAAACATTAAGGTAACTCTTTAAACTATTTGGATTCTTTGAGAATTTGATTTGCACTATTGTAATTGTCGTTGAATGGCCAGACTCTATATTTATATATACGTAGGTACTTTGGGGTTTGGAGCCGAAGTTGATTGAAGACCGATAGTGAAAGGGGAAATTGTTATGAGTCCAGGGGGGATGGTTTATTATTAACTTTGCAGGATTCTTTTAAACAAATATTTTTAGAGTGCAAGTTGGCCAATAGATTAACAGGTAGCTGGCTGGTACGCGCTGCGGTTGCAAAAGAAAGACAATGAAGAAAATATATCTTTAATAACAACAAAATGATATTTATATTTATACAAAAATTGGATTTAAAGGAAATGGTCGCCCAGACGGGGTTTAGGGTCCACACGAGATACAGGTGCGTTAATTAAAGGATTAAAGAGGTCAGATTCAGTTTGGTAATTTAAAGGGGGATTTTAAACTGGGGCGTTCACACGAAAAATGGAGCAATGGGGTAAGCCAGATTTAAGATCAATCTGCAGGCGACAGTGGTTACGATTACCTTACGTACTCGTTGCTGAAAAGGAGCCAGTTAGGGGGACGATGAATGCGACGGAAGAAATCGGTTTACCTCTTGCTTCAGGCGAGAGAGTTGGGAATCCTTGTCAAGTACTTACCGATTGACTACGGCATAGTTCACTGATGTCTAAGCTTGCCGATTGACTATGGCAGAGTTCACGGATGGGGATACTTGCCAATTGACTAGTGCAGAGTTCACGGATCGATTTAGCCTTCAACTCGAATCGAATTCTCTCTTGGAGTGGGGGGGAAGCGTCCTTTAATTAGTTCGCCCAAGTAGGGGAAATTCTAACAGTGCTGTTCTCTAAACTCAGTCGAAGCGTTATATAGGATCCTGGTGAGGTGGCTTCAGACGCGCGCGCGAATTTGGGGAAAAGTTGGCGATTTATACGGGGAAAGGGGGAATCGTGATAACGTTGGTTGGAATGTCCAGCGGATTTTAATCTTCGAGCGGGCCGTGGGAGACGATGACATCAGTCCCTAGACAAATACAGCTGGGGCCTGGGATAAAGGGTCGGCCGCCTCCTTGCCCAGGTTCAGCCATGCTTTCACAGCTCCATGCGGTGATCTCAGGATCCACGTGGGTACAGAAGGGCACATGGTCGCCATTTGAACTCATTCTGCTACAGTAATTTATATTTACCGTTTTTGCTGTTTACATTTTTTAAATGTCTTTTAACTCTTTATAGTATATGCATGTGCGAAATTTTATTTGCATCAATGTAATTCTTATTCATCGTTTTTGCTACCCACCATTTTTAATATATTTTTAGGAACTTAAGGAATAATTATGATAAGCATTTATTGTCCCTCACCTTCCATCTCTTTCCCTTCAATATTTTTAACTAAAGAATTAAGATCATTAGGTAAAAGCTTTGCCCTTACATTCACTTTGAAGATTTGAAGCAGGTAGATATTCCCTTGTAGAAAAATATATCATTTCTAATGGTTTAGTCTCGTAAACAATGAAATTTCAAAAAAGACTTTTCACCAACTGTTCGCAGAATCTATAAAATAGATTAAACTGTGAGATGATAAAAAATTCATGCAATTATGATTATATTAATTAGAATTTCGCATTCACTAGCATTCTAATGCAGTTTGTTTTGAGGTACAAATATAAGATTTTATTAATTTCCCAATGTTAAGCTCCGACGATTCACAGCAATAGTTTTGCCGACACAAATGCTTCCGATCAGAGTTTATTCCCTACACTTTCCAAAAAAGCCGCTTATTAGAGATACGTAATTAAGCCTTTGCTCTGATCCATTCGTTTCTTTCCACTTTCGCAATTTCGGATTTTTGGAAAAATTCAATTTAGTCGCGGCGGCTACAATCAAGCGTAATCGGATAAAAATGATTGTAAAAGTAGTTTGGAATATTAATTTTCCTACAAATGAATTCTTCATCTTAATTCAATTTAAAAATAATCTGTATTACATCATTTCTCACTATGTTGCTCTTTGATGAAGAGAAGAAGGCAAGATTAAAAATTACTAAGGGCCTTTATAGATCAAGTATATGTAGTGAAAAAAACTATAACAGAGAGAAGCAGGAAAACCATCCCATCTCTGCTCTATTCACTCTTTCTAACCAAACTTTGCCACTGGTTACTTTTGCTAATGTAGCGAAATACTATTCCAGTATAGAAAACTAAAAATTAGCTGAATATTCTAGCTGAGAATGAGCGACTAAGCTTGGGAGGACCTTGTCAATTATATCATTCAAAGGAGAATTTAAAATAACATAGGAGTTTCAAATTTCGTTAGAATCGGCTGAAAGGTTATGATGTTATTACCAAACAAAATAATTCCCGGGCTAATCTTGGAAGCACTTTGACAATTAAATTATTAAAAAAAGGATATAAAACAATATAAAGATTTCAAATTTCCTTAGAATTGGCCAAAGAGCTAAAAGGTTATTTCCAAAACAAAATAATTCCCGGACTAACCTTAAGAGCAGTTTAGCAATTATATTATTTGAAAGAGAATGTAAAAGAACATAAGGGTTTCAAATTACATTAGAATCGGCACAAAAGTTATATGCTATTACCCCCCCAAAAATAATTCCGGGACTTACTTTAGGAGGACCTTTTCAATTATATTCTTCGAAAGAGAATGTAAAACAACATAAGCGTTTTAAATTTCGTTAGAATGGGCCAAATAGTTATGATGTTATTTTAAAAATAAAATAATTCCCTGGCTAACCATGAGAGTACTTTCGCAATTATACCATCCAAAAGATAATGTAAAACTACATAAAGGTTTGGAATTTTGTTTGAATCGGCGCAATAGTTATGATTTTATTTGCAAAACAAAATAATTCCTAGGCAAACCTTGGAAGGACTTTGCCACTTATATTATTCGAAAGAGAATGTAAAACAACATACATAAAGGGTTTAAATATCTTTAGAATCGGCCGAATAGTTACAATGTTATTACAAAACCAAATAAGGCAAAACAGGGACCGACCGACCGACATAGTGAGATGTAGAGTCTCCCGCGACTAAAAAATGAGCTTCTAATTTGCTACTCTTACAAAAGCAAAACGGGGACCGACGGACGGACCAACCGACCGACTGACTTAGTGAGATTTAGAGTCGCACGCAACAAATAATGAGGTCTTAATTCGCTACATTTACATATATTCATAATATTTCGGAATAAACCAAATTGTACTATTTGCTTGTTTACTTATTTTCATCAAGTTTCAATACTTGAAATCATCGAAATTAATACTCCGAGATCACATTCTTATTCCAACTTTTCTAATCGATGGCCACGTAAAAAGTTATAATAAAAATTTCCATTTTGACAGCAGATGTATATTAATTTTCACATATTTTCACCATGTAACAGTTTAATATCCCTTGTTTATATCTTGCTGTATGTCATCTCTATGTGGGTCGTGTTTTACTATAAGACCGATTTTACTGTCTTCCGTCGTTCACGAAGAAATCAAATAAATCAAACCAATAAATTGGTGACATGGCAGTGAATGTGTTAAAGAATTAAACTATAGGCATAAATAGGCTCAGCTTGGGTGTTGGATTATTTGATTTTTCGTGAATTGATATATAAATTAAAATGTAAGTAAAATATGAATTTATAGAGCTTTTACTTTGTACATTTTTTAAATAAAAAAATAAACTTTTCATAATCAATCTTAGCCTAAAAATTAACCTATCCATAAAAATTTCATGAACTTAAAAGATCTTTTACTTACGATGCATTTATGAATTACTGATGCTTTATTTCAAAGCATGATCTACACATATGTACAGGTTTCCCATCAATTATACAACCTGAGCAGAAGTAAAATGATTTTTTTTCTTTTTCTAGCTTCCACTCTCCCTTCAGATTTGTCAATTGTTTCATAACAGTGTTTACAGAGTCTGTATATGTTTTTGTTTGCTTGATTTTTTTCAGTTTTCAATATATTCACATTTTTTATCTTAGGGGTTTAATATTTATTGGTGCTTTCACACTATAGGAGTGCTTCTGCCAACTGTATTCGAAACTATCCTATTGGAATTTTGCAATTGGTTGCAGTTTGGTAAATAAAATGAGCATTTACAACTGATAGACCTAATAACAATTCCAGTCTCAGCTTCCTTTACCATTTTACCCCTTTTCTGAGGGTTGTGAAATAGGAAGCCCTCTGATCCGAAAGATCAATGCCCACCTTTCCTTGGTAATAGTCAATGACAGCCTCCGGTTTTAAGACAACTTCAGCTGTTCTTCTTCTCTTCGCTTGCTAGGAAACTTCTGATACTCCGGGCTGGTTTGTATCTTGATCTAGAGATCTTAACCTCTTTCTGGTGACTATTTTAACCATGTCAGGTACATGTTTTGTCGATAGGACTCTAACATCTCGTAAATGTTTCTATTTCAGATATACAATACCATTTTGTTCTTCTTTTGCCAGCATTTGCCCCCTTTCAATTTGGCATCAACAATATCTTTTGGCCTTTCCTTTTTAGAGGATCGAACTTTTCCAACAACATGTGTTCTTTTTCTTAAAAATGATTTCATATTATTGCTTTCTTCACGTGCCATTTTGTGAGGTTTTTTATTGATACAAATTTAATGTTTAGATACATTATTTGAATGCACATAAAATTCAAATTGTGATTACCCATTTATTTCTTTTATTATTTTAAGTTTTATTGGTCTCACCAATATATTGTGACATGGCCCAACAGTCCAAAACACAAAAAAATAAAAAAATAAAAGCAAATATTTTATTAACTATTATGAATGAAACTCTAATTTTGGTCCCTAACAAAATTTTAGACATAAATGAATATATTTATACAATAAAAACATGTTTGGCTTGGGGTGAAATATTTTGGTTGTAGGCTGGCAGTGAATGTGTTAATAGAGCTCGGATGAATTTTACTTCAATCGGAGATTTCTAAATTTTAATTTCGTTGATAAATTGAGGCTTCTCTCTGAGCACTTAAGATTGGTAAGCGTATTGTCTTCAATGGAAACAATCAAATCTGGAGAACAGGAATATCACTTCTTCCAACATAACTTATAAATCTATTAAGGTGATATTGGTCCCTGGCAAGCTTCTACTTTGAGTAGAAGCACTTCTTTTTTTTTTTAATGCATTCGCCTTTGTACATAGCTAATAAATATTCTCACTAAAGTCTAGTTGGATTTTCCGATCCTGTTCATGTAGAAGACTTCATTCTAACACACCTTCCTCATTTTATTACCAAATGGATCAAAATTTGCATTTTGAAAATTAGGAATATTGCCTTTTATGGATTTTATTTGGAAAGCCGCTTTTAGGTAAGAATAAATAAAATTTGGATCAATTTTGCCAAAAATTTGGCCGACTGAGAATGTCAAAGAAAATTTATGTATTCGTTGTAAGTAAAATAAGAATTTTGGGGTTGCGCTTTGGATCATTAACAACTTGGCTGAAATAAATTTTTCTTAAAAATCGAACAATCGCTTTCCACATCTTATACCATTAATTTTTATATTTATTAAGTATAAATATCACTATATTTAGCTGTTAATAGTTGACTAGTAACATTCTTTTAAAATTCATATAATTGCTTTTCACTTTTAGTTCCGTTTTAAGCGGGAGTTTGTATCCCAACCCGAAGTTGAGGTTATCTTTTCGGTAGCTATAGAAAGTAAAAAAATGTTCGTTTTACCTATAGTAACGATATCAGAAGATACATTGCTGAGATTATTGGCCGCTTAAAAAATGAAGCTTACCCCTATCCGTAGGCTCATCTTGTTATCGCCCTGGCTGGGTTACCATAGAGAAAGAGACCAGATAGTGGTTAGTATAATGGTCCCTTCTTCCCCGCAAACAGTTCGAGTAGAGTTAAATCTTTAAAGTATGGGGCACAGGACTAAGGCACGCAAGATTTGTCTTATTACTGAAAAATGGGAGCAAAAGCTTATAGTTGTCCACAAAAGTTGAACTTCTTAAATCTTGGAGAATTGCTTCCATTGGATTCCACTCATTATCTTGAGGCAGGGGACAGTTTTATAGACTTTAATTCTTACCACCTTTTGAATATGAACTAAAACTAAACTGTTTTCTTGAGTTTAAATTTGTTATTTTCATATAACTTCAGAAGTCGACATGTGTTTGACCTTATTATTAAAATAAATTTTCTATCTTTTTTATATCAAATTGAACGAAAAGAGGTTAATAAAGCGGGATGTAAAGGTTTACGTCATGGAGGAAGTGAATGAATAGAGAATGAGTGGACAACATAGGTGCTTGTTTCGCCATTCATCATAAACGGATTTAGCAAGACGATTTCGCAATTCTTTGATTTTCGATTTTACACATCCATTTTTTGACAGAAATTAAATTCTACTGAATTCATTGGAATGAACCAAACAACATTCACTCATAATATCCATACCAACACACGTCTCACTCTCTTTCTCTTCATATATATTAATGAAATGAAATTGATGCAGACAATTTTAATTTAATAATGAATAAAAAGCGGTCTGATTATTCTTAATGCTGTTTCTTTGTTTAAAAATTCTTAGGGAGTCAAAAATAATTAAATCACTTTCGGAGTAACCGCAAAACTTAAAAAAATGCCACACTCAATGAGGTTACCACATGTTTGGTTGAGGTCGTAGGTGGATTAAGGGGCAGGTTTAATTAAAGGAAAACCCGTAAGAGACGAGACTTAAAGTGCTGCGTAAAACAACTATGCATTGAATATTTAGTTACACCGACATAGTTTATGTCAACACTTGTGAGTTAATAGGAAAGGTTGCAAAAATTAATTCTATAGGAAGGCAATCATTAGTGTGCAACAATAATCTAATTCTGAATAGATTTAATAAAACCATTTGAACATTAAACGCCAAAAAATTAATATTTCTGAAACTTTGTAGTTTCAATTTCATTAGTAGACTTTTCCTGCCAAAAGAGTGGAAAATTATGAATAATTCTTCTGTCAAGAACATTAAATATTTGATGGGAAATTTAAAAAAAAAACAGAGGTGGAGATCTATATCTAAAAAAAATATTGTTAGAGTTAAATAAATTTAAAATTAGAACATAAATTATAAAGACGATTCCATAGTGCTAAAATGGTGCTGATTAAGAATTTATGGTATCAAAACTAAAATAGCTTAGGGACATAATCATACTAGGGATTGTTGGTTTACAGTAAACTGAGAAGACAAAGTTTTGCCTATTATTTTAACATTTAATCGCCTAAGAGTTCGGACGGAGCAGTGGTCATCTCCTGGCATGCTATTCACAACAACGATCAAACATAAAAGAGAATTATCCTTCTAATTTTCTATGGTAAATTTTTTTATTAAAATTGATGTATTAAAATAATTTACTAATTTAATGGGGTCATTCTTACGATGAAACGGTCTAAACGTATCATCGACATATTTGCAGCAAAAAACAGAATTAAAATCATTATTAGAGTCCTCAAGATATTTATTCTCAAACTGACACAGAAACAAATTAGCAAGGGGGGGGGGGGCATAACCTCACCATCAATCAACCTCTACAACCAATTACTAAGTCCAAAAAATTAATTCACAAACAGTCTCAAAATAGTACATTTAAGCATATATTAATAGTTTTCTTTAAATGAATTTTGTTTGAGCCTTTTAAAATCTAAACTAATCATATAAATCGTTTCTGCATTATTAAATTGAATTAATTCCTGAAAGAGAGAATGCGCGCTTTATACTGGAAAGAATTGGTTTTAAATATCTAAAATAGGATCAGATGTACCGGGATCAGAAGTCTAGCGAAGCCGTTATGACATTTTATTTTGGAAGAGGGGCTCATGATACCCAGTAAATTTTATATAAAAAACCTGTATAGAGTTAAATATTCTGAAGAGATTAAAGTGGGCGCTAGTAACAGAGATTAAATCAAAATCACCTGACAAGTCTTCCACTTTGCAATGAATGCAATTCTGTTTGTGTCAGTTCTAATTCGAGATAACTTGAAATTTCTTTGTGCTACGACCTAACTCCCTTCTTTATTAATCATAAGGCAAATTATGAGCTATTTTCAGATGTTACTAATGTTAGTAAATGGTTAGTCATAAAAGTTATTCCTAAATAAATTTTAATTATCAGATCCAGTTAGAATTTTAAGACGTGTGTACAACTTCCCTTCACGATAGCTTTACTGGCCTTGGCCACAATTTGTTGAGCTCCAAATGAAACAGCTTTGTGCCCCTCATGTTTGCTTGTCTTTTACAACCTCCGTTCAAATTGTTTGTGGTGATTGTGCAGATAATATTTTTTATTTTTTGCTCCAAGCAGTAAAAATATGCTAAGCTCAGCTCAGCTCTGCAGTTTGGACTAAAATGTTATAGAGCTGATCAAAAATGATGATTATATTATGAACTCTTTGTATGCAGTTGGTAACGTTTATTTTGCGAAAGTGGACAATGGTGAACTTGTAGAATTTGAATCTTACGTGAAGAATCTTTCAATTGCAGCATTCACAACCGCCTATACACGAATCAATCTCTACGGACTCGTAGATCCCTTGAGTGAACGGTTGTTGTACTGTGGCACAGACAATGCCACCTTCATTGCTAGGAAAGACGATCCGCAATCCCGACTTGAAGAATTCTTAGGTGATCTTACCGATGAGATCAAAAACGTATACGGTGCCGACACGTATGGAGATTCATTCGACTCTACGGGTTCCAAATCCTTCCGAGTAAGTATCCATTCGATGAGTGGAATAAATTATATGCTTCGTGCTAAAGGATTAAATATTAAACCTCAAACGAAGGAAATAACCACCTACGATACTATGAAACGCATAGTTGGAGCTAATGAGGGTGGAGAGGAAGCTGATAATCATATTCTTATACCACTTATGAGTTTCCGAGCCGAGGAATACAGTGGAGTAAAAAAGCGAGAGTACAAAAGTTTTTTAGAATGAGACTTAGAAAAAGAGTTGAGGTCCTGAGGAGTTATCTAATCATACGTTTAGGTTTCAAAGAGAGCTTACATACCATTTACAAATATTGTGATTATATAACGAGTCTTTGTCAGTTATTATCACCTCTTTACGTGTATAAATTTTTTAGCATTTAGAATGATCTGTGTTTAATATGAATAAAGAAAGATGATAAAATAAGAGTTTTATCTATCCCATAAAGGTAAAATAACAATTAATGTATACGACCAACTTTTAATTTGCTTACAAAATAAAAGTACATTCTCTTGAGTTTGTCAGAATGAGAATTCTTTCATCTCGTCTCTTAAATGTTGCTGTTCATTATATCAGTGTGCTGGTTGGAATACCATGAGAAAAACGAAATGCCAGAAGTTTGTTTTAAAATATAACGATGTTCTAACCATCATTTACAATGTAAGAATGTCATAAGCAAAAAACTTGTCTTCCCATGTACTTTGACGTTCAGGTAAGCCCCTATGAAGAAAAACTGTTCCATAACCTCGTTTTTTAATTTTTCAACAGTAATTAAATCTTCTAAATCCATAAACTGGAGATTTTTAAGTAGTTCTTTTCCACTGTCGTAGTTGTGATGTTGTTAGGCTGACCTAATATACAAGAATTCATTCTGATCAATTGGATGATCAGGAATAAGTCGACGAAGATGGTCGAAAAAAAATCAATCGTAGATTATAGTTTGGAATATATTTAGGATCCTATCCGCACACATCTTCGGGAATCAAATTAATGTTAAGTCTGCGTGTGGAATGGTGCGGATAGTGGATCATCTTATAACGTGTGACAATTAAGGTTATTGAATCCTTTATGGCGTCAAAACAATTATTCACTTTGCTCAAAAAAGCTCACGGACTTAACCATTCAGGGACTCGGGGCTAGTGCAACAAAATTGCGAACTTGGCTTGGGTGTTACAATACTACTGATCTCTTCTAAATTACAATTTGTTTGAATAAGTTATCAGAATGATATCTTTCACATTATCGTTTTTTCCTTCTTAGTTCCTTAAAGACAAAAAATAGGTGCCCATTCAAAATCTGATCAAATATCAATGGTCAGCCTCTATTTACATTTGAAAACTAACCTATGATGCATTCTACTTGGTATCCTTACATTGATCACTGGTAAATCAACTACTTAAAGATCGTCCCCCCTCCTCCTCTCTTTTCTTTTAATTTATTTCTTTTGTTCCGGAAATTTATTCAAATTTCCTCGATTCCTTATGGAATGTTGCCCACATATTTAGTTAAAATAGAATTTATACTCACATTTTTTAGGACAACTTTATCTTTGTAATTTTCATTTTTACTCTTCTTTTTCTTTTTAAGGGAGTTCTTTGATTTTAACATATTTTGCACTAATGAGCTAGCTAGTGTTTTTCTGGCAGAGTGGTTGCCAACATCCAACATACATATTTAACTCTCATCTCCTTTCTTCTATAGTTCTTTAGCTAAGCCATTCATCGACTATTTCTGTAACCTAATAACCACATAGCAGTTAAAAATCCTATACATATATAAGTTTCTCAGCTCATTTAGTGCATATATTTATGATGCAACTTTACCTTTCCCAATTATTTTTACGATAACAATTCTACTTTTTTCTTCTTAAAACTCTTCCACTCTTTTTACTTTGTCATTGATATGCAATATCCACGTTTGTTACACCTAATTCCCTTTCCTTTGTATGCTATGTAGATATTCCTTTATTTCACAAGGCTCGGGTAATTTTATAAACAATAATCTGAGTTTAATTAACAGGAGGCTTAAGTGCAAATTTAATATAGTATTCTTAAGCTACATTTTTTCTCGGAGACGGAAGTGTCTAATAGATCTCCTGATTTAAGACATTAAACGAAGGGTTAAAAGTGGCCCCGCTTCTCAATAACTGAGATAACGTATATCTCGAATATGCCTCGTCAGTACAACAAGTGTAAGAGATAGTTGCTATTATCTTTTTTTGTTATTAAAAGTCAGATAGAAGTCGTTTCTATTGTGTGTTGTTCAAACATCATAGCCGGCGATTAAATAAAGGAATTGCGCAAGAAAGTTAAAGATCTTAAGGTAATCGTAATAAATTCCTAAAGAATACTAAATCAAGGTATTACGACTATAGTAAAAGAAGAACCTCTCCACAAACACTGCCCTAAAACAATCAAGACGACGGATTTAGACCCCAAACAGATATAAAAGTGATTTCAATGTTAATAATCGGGTCTTTCCCTCTGCCATCCGTCAAACCAATAAATTTTCTGCTTTGTCCTAAGTTGGCTAGGACGAGCCCCCAATCACTCTTTACGGAGACTCGTTTGCAAGACAAGTGGATGAAAAGTTCAGCACTGGAAGACATCGTAAGAGAATATGTACATTCATTACGGATGGTGAGATAGATGATATTTCGGCAGCATTTCACGCTGAAATAACGATTAACAAAGAGGAGAAGATCATCGTAATGGTTAGCGGAAACGATATAAGAGTGCAGAAGTCATCGAAAATCTTTAGTACGTACAAATTGATACTAAAAATATAATAGATAGGCGTATGACCGTACTCTGTACTGGGATTGTCCCTAGAATACGTTGGACGGAATACGAAAGAGATAAAACAGGTAAAGTAAATAATAGTTTACACAATTTATGTTAATCATTAAATAAATGATGAATCAATGTTTAGGATAGTTTGCTAAATCAAAAAGATCTCTATGAAAATTATTGTGTTCATCTCAGGAAAGGGTATGTTTTTAGATAAATGTATTATAAACTCCCCCTCAAATTTTCGCAATGCCTCTGTTTGTGGAAAAATATATTAATTCATGGCCGCACAGAGCGAAAGAAAATAGGTCAGGATAATGAAAGCTCCTCACATAATAGTGTAACTAATAATAACACTAGAAATGTAGATAATATAACTAAAAGGAAAAATGGTGAGAACAAAAGAATGGCAGAATAATAACCGTATATTAAGGTGTGCTATTGCAATGCTCGGAGCATCCGAAATAAATATAATAAACTAGTTTTAATTAGTGGTAAATATCATTACGTGGTTGCATATAGCAAATCAGGACTCTCTATAGCCATTTCTAATTCCGGGTTACATTCTAATAAAAGAGGATATACATGCGAGAGAAGGAGGTCGTGTCCTATCTTACTTAGAAAGCGAAATAAAATACGAGGTTCTAAATCGACAACACAGCGAGTCAATTTAGTTCATATGAAGAGGACCTTAAACTAATTAATCATATTAATTATGAAAAAACAACAGGAAATGAGAATAACCTTTTCTATGGGTATTTTTACGTAAATCACGAGTATATCTTCGGTCTCTTTCTGCGATCTCCCAGTTTCTAGTAAATTACCATTTCATTTTCGTGATAGTTCCGTAGGGATTGAATGCAAACAGCATTGGGCACAAACTGACAATTCTAAAAGTTACAAATGATTTTAATATAATTCTACTGGGTTGTTCCTAAGGTATTTTTCAACCTAATTTATGAGTTTATGAAAGTATACTCAATATTATTTTAATTATATTGGTCCAAATTCGTGGTAACTCATACGTAAAGCTTGATAATTTGGTAACAGACTCTAAGTGCTTCCGACTTTTACTTTTTTATTTAATATTTGTTGCCGTTACTATTTATATTTTTTTCACATACTAGAGTGTATTTTCTTAACAGGAGACAAAACTAAAATGCCTAGAGAGTGGAAAAATTCCCCAGACAGTTTCTGTTATATATGTGGATCAGTTAGTTACATACAATACAAGAGACAGTTGACTAAATACGTGAAGAAACTTTATGAGCTGTACTTTGGATGTAAAGTGGGTGACTTTACAGACGATGGAAGTGATGAACATTAAGAGAAGTTTTATCAAAATATAGCGTCAAGGAAAACATATATGGGAAAATGTATTTCTGCTATGATGGCTGACTTCTGCTAGAACCTGAAACGTGAAACACCTGAGACGTCTTACAAAGGACGAAGAAAATTCTAAAGTGTAGGTTAATACATGTATAATGCTAACAAACATGCTGATTCATTATACATTCATGAATTAATCACAATGGACACATTTAATTTGACTTTGCGAGCCAACTACATTTATGGTATGGAAATCGTTATCAATTGCATAATTATTAAATCGTCAATTTACAAGAAAATGTTACGTGATGGGAGATTTTTGTTATCAAGTTTGAATTCAAGACACCTAATTTCATAATAAAATGCACAGGAGATCTATGTATTTTATTGGCACTGAAATTTGTACAATGTAATTACAAAATGTCTGCATTGTAAGGAATTTTAATCTCTCGGAAATTGATTGGTATACGATGAGTTCAGATTCGGATAAGCATATCTTAAATGCATTTTGAGCTGATTATCCTCATCAATTTGTTGAACACACCACAAGAAAAAACAAGATACTTTATTTAGTTTTAATTAACAAAGAGATTTAAATTGATGGGCTTGAAGTTCAGAAAAAAACTGAGGAATTCATTAGTATTTGACATCAAATATGATTTCATTAATCAGAGTAAAGCGCAAATGGTACCTGTATATGAATTAGCTAACTTACATTGCGATTAAAGATGAATTAAAGGAATGGGATTGGCCTATAACTCAGTAATATAACCCCTGTTTCGACTTGCAGTGTCATCGTTGATCATAGTAAGGACCTTTACTCTAGATCCAGTCCTCATAAAAACGATCTAAAATATACATCCAAGGGAAAAACCTTCGATTAAGACTGATAAGACAGAAATGGTCGCTTATAAGCGGTTAAAAGGAAACCAGTAATTTGTGCAAAATTTATAGACTTCCAAAGGCAAATAAAAAGAGTAGTGAATGAAGAAAAATGCAAGTAGGGGAATAGATTAGTGTAAAGGTCACGTGATAATTCAATAGCTTTCTAGAAATACAATAGGCCCCCTAAAAAAGAGTCAGTTAAAATGCTAAAAAATAACGAACGATTAGTTCAAAATGACCTCGCAAAGGCGACTATCTTGAATAATTTTTTTTCACTTTTAACAAGAATATTCCGTATTTAAATTAAGTAAGCTTAGAAAACCTAAATAATAATACTCTTAAAATGAATAAAATAATAGTTAAAGCAGATGATGTGAAAAATTCAATTAATAAAGGAAGTTCTGATAAGCTAGTGTGATCGACGAAATGTAGGTGCGAAGTATTGAGGAAGTTAAAATAAAATTTCCGCTTTTCTTTTTTTTCTGTTTAATTACTTCCTGGAACCAAATTTTGTTCCCATGGATTAGAAACTGGACAATTTGTCTCCCATATTTAAAAAAGTTAGACGTGAGGAAAGGGAGAATTATCGGCCGGTAAGCTTTAATTTTACTTTTATAAAATAATGGAGTCAATTTTTCATTTAAAACTAAGTTATTTGGAGAGAAATCAACTTTTAGTGAATATTCAACATGGTTTCAGGAAAGTTAGGTCTTGTGTCACTACTCTGATCACAGTTTATGAGCAAGTACCAAAAGCTATAGATTAAGGCTTTAGTTACGATGTGATATATCTAGATTTTTTTAGGCCTTTGATAAACTCCCGTTCAATATCCTTCTTTAAAAGAGAAAAGATATGCATACCAATGAGAAAACGATAACTTGGATTAAAAATTGGTTGATAGATCGTAAGCAGAGGGTAATTTTAAATGGGGTAACATCCGCCTGGCTGCCGATAAATAGTGAAGTTCCTCAATCTTCCATTAGGACCCTACTCTTTAGAATTTTCGTAAAGAACTTAGGTGCTGGAATGAATTGGCAAGTAAATTCATTTGGCAACAATAATAAATTGGGCAAATAATAAACGATAAGAATGAATCAAAATGCTTACAAAATCCCTGAATTAGTTAATTAAATGTTAGAACGAATCTTGCATGAAGCTTAATGTTGCCAAAGGGGCGTTTTACTCTTGGACAAAATAATCCTTAATTTAAGTACTATCTCCAAGATCCCGAGATTATACAAGTATAAGAACTGGTTGATCTACGAGTTAAAATAGATAATAAATTAAATTTCTCCAGTCAATGCTTTGCAATTAGAAATAGAGCAACAAGAGTCGTATCATTTAAAAGGCAATCCGTCTCAACGCGTAATTCAGAGACGATGTTAAAACTATACACGTCATTAGTCAGACCTATATTAGATTATGCTGCTCCCTTCTGATCTTCATATCTAAGTAGATATGTAGATAAAGTAGAACTGGTACAACCCCACTATACGAAAATGATAAGGGGTAAAAACGTCTCAGTTACAATGATATGCTTAAAAAACTTCAATCTCTTTTCCCTCGAATATAGAATGAAAAGGGAAGAACAAATAGAAACATATAAATTGTTGGTGAATAATCCTGATACTGCATAAAATATTTTTTCTTTGACAGGTGTGACAGCAAATTGATTACACGATAAAAAAATACAAGGGTAGATATTCAAAATGTCAAAGGCAAATTTGCCTCCAGCAACCGCATCGTTCAAATTTGGAACATCTACCACAACGAGTAGTCAGCGCTCTAAACACTAAAATTATGAAGACCAAATTCGATAAATATTTAAAAGAAATTAAGTTACAATAGCTTAGGAATATTAGAAGGGGTTAACCTAAATTTGCCTTATTCTTCATAGAGCCTACCATGTATGCAGCTTTTATGGCTGCCTGTATGTGTCAATAAATTGTTTGTTCATTTGTTTAAGGTGTTTGTCATTGCGTTATATTTGAGTTTCCTATTTTTATCCAACCTCTTCTCTTTATTCACCTTCTACGTTTTATGTTAGTTCGGTTATATGTCTCTCTGTAAATTACAAATATCTCCTTTACTTTCTCAATGACAAGTAACAGTTTCCCCCCAAAAAATTACGTCATATTCATTAGAAAAAAAAGGTTTAGGTTTTTTAGGATATAATATGTCATTCTATTTACAGAAGGAGGAATGGATATTCATATTTACCGCTAAATTGTGTCCTTTTTGAAATCTTATTATTTCATTAATGCTGCGTCAGAAATGGAAAGCTTGATTCAACTTTGCTCGTATTTTATATGTTTAATATAAGTTTTGGCTTAAATATAAGCCGAAATTTTCATTTTTTACATTTAGTTCTGAGCACAGCTCGTATGAATTCCTTTATTTACATTATTATTCTACAATAGTTATTATTATAAATTTATTTAGGTAGAGATTGCATAAGCTATCCCTAACGGTTTATCCTAATCATTAAGCATATAATAGGTATACCCCGAAATAAGCGATTTCTTAAAGCAAACGATTATTTCTTGCCAGTAATCTAACGCTATGTCTTTCATTCATAAGCCCTATGTGGCATCTCTAGAGACGACGGAAGTATCAACCAAATAAGCGATACCCAAGTATTAGAGGGTCACTCGTGGTACCCCGTGCCCCAGGCGGCCACGCTTCAGAAAACAGCCATTGATCCTCAATTGGTTGTGTCGTGGTATCGTAAGTGTATACCTTATCAGCTGTGAAGGCAATTACTCACGTGGCAGGCGGCCAAAAAATGACCGGCTGTGCAGAGCTAATGAAGTGGGAAAGTAAGTCTTTCCTGGGTTTGGGGGAGTTTATAGTGATAAATCTAGGCCAGTGCGTAATGGTTGACCAGGGAGGTCTGTAAACGCCAGGCTTTATTCAAGGTTATGGAAAGATTAAAACGCAAAATAAAGGTTTAATTACAACAAAAACAAGATAAATATGGAAATATACACATAGGGATAAATCGGGAAATAATGTCGGGCTCAAAGGAAATAATAACTCAATGGTTAAGAGACAATCAGGGGATAAATGACAAAAGGAGATAATCTTTGGGACGGAGTATAAAATGTGAAAATGCTTTTACCTTGTAGACTTGACTCTTAGTGAGGGGGAGGGGGTGTAACCAATTCGGATTCTTACATGGTGGGATAATCTTGCGGCATGGGAGAAGTAATCTCAACGGTGGGATTAAATTACCTCTGGCACGTTTGAGGTAATTTTGAATACTGGGCGAATTACTCCTGAAAGGTGAGGCAAGATATCCTTGAACTCAGGGCGAGAAGCGCTTGGATGCGCAAATAAGTAATCTCAAACGAATGAGCGAAGTAATCGTTAAAACAGGATGAGATGAGTAGGTCGCACAATTCTCCGAAGAACTGACGCTTGGCGAATCTGCCTATTGAATATGGCCAAAGTTTACGGCAATTAGTATAGCCGACTAAACCTTCAAACTCCCAGGTTCGACTAGAAACAATTGGTGTGTATCTTCGCGAAAAGCGGGTGGTACTATTTCTCGAGTAACGGTAGACCTCAGATTAACTACTCTGTCGGCTTCGTCTACCAAGACGAGAGAAGGCCTTGGGGAGACACTCCTTCTGGCTGTGATCCTTGCCTCAAGGCATGGTGGCTAGCTGGATACTCGTGTCTGCAGGGGGTAGGATTTCCGCGAGGGGTGGGATTTCCGCAGGGCATGGGGTTCTCGGTGAAGGCGTCTCAGTGGGAGATCGGCTGACTTAAGCAAACACAGCTGTGGACCGTCGCGTTGGCTGTTCCCACGCGAGAATTTCTTTGCTTCCTCGCTTTTTGGAATCCTGCTTAAGGCCACCTGGCCTCTGCTCGAAGGAACGGGGGGGTCAAGGTGGTCCTTCGAGGTCGTCCTCTCACACTCCTCCCTTCCTAAAGATGATCTTTTCTTGGAGCGAAGGAAAGAGAAAGGGGCATCCTCCCCAATTGGAAATGGGTCGTGCTTGGAGGGTAACAACGGTTGGGGACGTGGGATCTCTAGCCTGATTCGAACAAGTGCACATAGTATCACTATTTGACTGAACCGAGTTAGTTACTCGCTACAAAAGGGGATTTTAATTTAATGCGTCATTGAGGTAAACCAATTTATGACTAAAGGATATTTTGATCCTAGGCGTCAGTTCTTCATTCGGTACTGATGTATGTAATGAAAACAATTGATACAGAAGTCACCAAGCCGATAAAAAATAAAAGAAATAACATTACATATACAAAGAAACACCAATAAAAATCACATAAACGATCAGTCAGGCAATTAGTAGTGGAGCGGAGTAAAAAAAGGACAATTGCATAATATACAAACACAGGGGACTAAAGCATACAAAAAATACATGAGCGCCAACGGTATATGTACATAGAATATGAACATATACTATCCGATTCAAGTTTTATAACGCGAGTACACAGACTCGAAAAAAAAATATTATTTACAAGGGGGAACAATAGAGGACTAATAATTCTTGTTTTAACTGGAAGGATTTTCCACGGCGTTCCTACTAAGACTGTCGGCTATGCATAGATCAGTCTTTTTATATACCGAATTCGAAATTGGTATTCTTGGAAGAGTAAGATCCATCTCATTAAAAGTACACTTCGGCTCTTTGAGTTTTTAAAATAGGCTAGGGGACGATGATCCGTCTCTATAATAACTTCTTTCCCTATCAGATACATACGGAATTTGTGTTGACTCCAAACAATCGCGAAAGTTTCACGCTCTATAACGGCCTAGTTCTTTTCATGCGTCAGAAGCTTTCAGCTGGCGTAAGCAACTGGGTGGCTTTCGCCATCTTCTTCATATTGGAGGAGTACACATCTGATGCCGTCGTTGCTGGCGTCGGATCGAATGCCAAAAGGCTTGTTTTGATTTGAAAGCCTAAAGATGGGTCTGACGCAAGCTTGTCTTTTAGCTGTTCAAAATGGGTGGTAGCTTTGGGGTTCCATACAAGGAGATCTGGCGACTTTCTCTGTAGGAGAGAGCAAAGAGAGGCCTTTAGGGAGGCAAAATTTGGAACGTACCGTCGGTAAAATGACGTTGATCCCATATGAGAAGTTGATCCCGCGCACTATTTTTCGTGCGCAAGAGGGGCATGCTAACGATGGCCCTTATCTTCTCTTCTTGGGGCCCAATTTGATTTTCTGCGATGTGGAATCCTAAATATTTGATGGTGCTTTATGCATAATGGCACTTACTGGGGCCTACAGAAAGTTCGTGCTCAAGGAGCCTACTTAAGAGGAATTTTAGGGAGATCAGGTGATGATCCTTGGTGCGGGGGCCAACGTAAATGTTGTCAAAGTAGAAGGATACGCTATGCAGCCCATCCAGTATTCGATGCATGATTCGATTATAATTTCAGCAAGCAGTAACCAGTACGAAAGGAACCACCGAAACTGCATGAGTCCTTTTGAGGTATATTTCCGGGCGTTTTCCTTAAGGTGGATCTGAGAATAAGCCTTACATAGGTCTATTTCGGAAATAAATTTATCCTCTTCGAATAGATCGAAATTTTGCTCTATAAGGGGGATTGGTTCTGCGTCGAAAACGGTCACAGCATTAAGCTTTCGAAAATCTACGTACAAACGGAAGGACTGTACAAGTTTTCAGACTATGACGATATGCTTTCAACGCCAAGAGTTGAAAGCCTGGCGTAAATGGATTGGTAGGGCATAGGATTTTCAACAAATGGTTCTTGCGTTGTGAACAGGATTATGTTCTGAAAGTGAGTAGAATAGCCGGGTTTTTCTGAAATCAGGTCTTGGAATTTGTTTAACAGGTGTAATAATTGAATTTTCTGGGAGGGTACCAGTCGGAGGCCCAGGTATAGTTCAGGAGCCGAGTAATGAGGGGAGAGGATAATCATTATCATGCTCAACATAAACGACTTGTACTACGTTAAGCAAGTCGTAGGGGTAAGAGGCTTCCATAACTGCCTCTTTATCAAGGGCGACTATATTATATACAGGCGCGGCGGTGGTACCGCTTCAGTATGTTCACGTGGACAGCTTATCTCCAGAGGAGATTTTAATCAGATAATCCACGGGGCTATGATTCTCGAGGAAGTGGAAGGGGCCTTTCCATTGCTAAAGAGCTTATTCGTATCTGTGGGCAAAAGGAGTAATATTTATTGCTGAGCCTAAATCGTCATTCTTTTGACTTTAAGTCAAAATAGGTACGATATTTTTCTAGATTTAGAGCGGCGTTTTTTAAGCGATGTCCTCACATTCTTCTAGGCGATTGCGGAAGTACATCAAATAAATATAGGAAGATTTTATTTCTTCATCTAGAAGTGGGTTTGCGAACAGTTCATTCAAGATACTCATGGGCTCTCGTACATTTCCGCCATAGAAGAGCTCAAATGGGAAAATCCCAGGGTTCGTTGAGGAATTTTCCGGCATGCAAATAGAGCATCGGGCAAGTACCGATGCTATTCTTGGGGTGAGCATGGCACAACCTCTTCAGTACAGCTTTCAAAGTCCCGTTTAACTTTTCACAGATCCTGTTCACGGAGGGGTGAAACGGGGTATAAACAGCAGTTTAACCATCAGGAGATTGGCGACGTACTACATAAATTAGGAGGAGAATTGTCTACCTCTGTCGGACAAGATGTCCTTCTGGATACCGAAGCGGAAGAAAATAGAAATTATGAACTCTGCACACGTCATGCGTTCTATTCTCTTGAGGGTGACCTCCTCTGGAAATCTCCTGAAGAAGTCGACGAGAGTGAGAACGTAGGAGTGTCATTTGCTGGACGTGGGGTAATCAGGACGATTAGGTCAACAGCCACTCTGAAAAACGTCTCCGAGATTATTGGAGTCTTCTGGAGACGGGCTGGTTGTATATGCCCTTTTGAAGTCGTCTTATGGCAAATATCACAAGACTTGCAAAATTCGGCAATTTCTTTAGAAGCGCCGGGACAAAAATTACCGGAATATTCCTTGTACTGTTTTGTTATGACTGAAAGGACCAGCCAACAGACCGTCGTGGGAGCATTTGGGACTAAGGGGACGTGATTTCAGGGGATACATAAAGAGTGAGTCGCGGGGCTAACCCCATCCGAACAGGTGCGGTAAAGTAGGCCTTCCTTAATGAGATAAGAAACCTTTCTTTGTCCGCGGGCAAAGCCTTGTTTCTGATTCCTCACTTTTTCCCAAAGGGGAAGGAGTGTTGTACACCATTATTGTGATTGCGCAAATGCCTCACTGTGGAGTGCTAGGAATTCCGGGTTATAAGGGGCCTCAAGGAGAAGAGGAGACGAAAAATTCTTCTGAGCTTGGGCCCGGGTACTGACGGGCTGAGCCACCAGTTTAGGTGTTATTTGGGGGCTCTGGCCGAAAAATACGGTGCAGAATATAATACTACCTTTCGTAAGAGATCCCGATCTTCTCCTGGATCGACATCGTCTTATCAAGAGCAGGGGGTGGATTTTGAAATCTACATTTTACGACTACGACGTCGTTAACCCTGTACTGTTGGGAAATAATTATTATTTAACTCATTTACTCATTCAAAACTTTCATTTGATATGCAAGCATCTTGGAATTGACTCCACTCTCATACGCCTTAAGAGTGAAGGATTTGGGGTTACTTCCCCCTGTCAAACTGTTAAAAAAATTCTTACCGATTGCTTTTAAGTAGCCTAAAATGACCAATTTTACATAGGCTCAGCTGGACCTAGTTGAACCTTTCAAACACACCGGTGTCGACTTTAATGGACATTTTTCTGTAAAGAATTAGAGCTGTCTCATTGTCAAGGTATATTTTATTATCTTTACCTATCTGAACGTGAGAGTGGTGCACATAGAAGTTGTACCCAATATGTGCACCTTTCAGTTCATCAAAGCCTTTCAGCGGTATTCCAGTCTTTATGGAGTACCTGACTATATTCACAGCGATAATGCTAAGAGGTTCGTAAATGGGGGTCACGTTCTCAACGAAGCCTCGGTGTCTGATGAATTCCAAGCTCGCTTACTTTCGAGTAACATCAAGCACCTTACTATCTCAGTTTATTCAGGGTGGGTTGGGAAAGATTAATTCGTGTGAGCAAATCATGCCTTTACAAAACCATGGGCTGAGCCAGTCTGGACTACTTTGACTTTCTTACCCTCATATCTTCGATTCAAAACGCTGTGAATGGGCGCCCCCTCATCTTCCGATCTTCAGAGATAAATCTTCTCCCTCTCATCGCTAACTCCTTATTTAAGCAAAGATCTCTGCCAAATTCCTGGGTGAATCTAGTGATCATTCTTGATCAAGCCTGACACTTGATCACCTAAAAACTAATCAAACTTTATTCAAAACTACATCAAAAACTGATCAAATTTATTATCAAGTCTAATACTTAATCGCCTTAAATTTCTCAAAATCATTTCATTTTCATTAAGTTCATGATCAAGTCTAATACTTGGTTTTCTCAAAAAATAGTTTAAATCCATGATCAAGTCAAATAAGTAATCATTCCTATCATTTCATTAAAATTCTTTATTTTGAATGTTTCAAAATTCTAATAAATTCCTCTCAAATGTTTCCCCATCAAATACCTCCCCGTGAGTACTTATTCAAGTACCTCCTTCAAATGTCTCATCACAAATACTCTGTTCGATTATCTAAGTTTACCCTAACTAAATTTAGAATTCCTTGCTTAAGCTTCAAAACTTTATGAAGTTGTCAAGCTTCTCTGGCCGAGAGGTTGATAAGATTGCGGCCTATTGCATTATCTTGCACGTGTGTCTGCGTGAGTGTGCATGAATACATGCGAGTCAAAGGACAAGAGTCTAGTGGCTTTTCTCCCCCCACTCTCTGGCCGATTCTTTAGGTTATCAAAGACTGAGTGGTTTATGAGTTAATTAAGGGTGTTTGATGGTGTTTACACGTTTGGGGCCGTATTGAGCCTCTGGAAGAATATTGCCGCTCCTCCTCCTTGGCGATTGGCACGATGGACCCGGACCCGGTGCTTTATAGTTGTATTGTGGGCACAGGGAGTTACGTGTTTCTGACCTTGCTTGCCTGCCATCCTCGTGTACTCCCCCTAATCGTTCCTTAACTCCTCTTTCTCTGTTCCTCGAAAACCCTCTTGCAGGGGCGACAAACAGCAACTCTAGATCAAACGCTTGATTAAGAAACAACTATCTGAAACTTCTCTCTAACTCTTATGCTCTGCCGGACAAAACTTCGGAAATGTGCGGCACCGTGAACTGATCCAACTCGCAAGTAGGTCCTCGCTCGGGTTCTCTGTCTAATGTAAGCTTATATATCTTCTTTCTCGCCATGGTTCTGCGAGTTCACTCGAATTCACATCAAACTCTCTCTCTTTTAGCCCTCTCCCTCGCCTAAATTCATTAAACCTTCGGTCCTTCAAACTCTTAACCTTCTATCGATTTCGGAACCATCAAACATCTCTTAAGCTCCCAACCTACCCTTAAACTTAACTCTAACTAACGATGGCCTTCGAAACTAAACATCGTTTCGAATAAGTTCTTTAGAGAGACCACTATAAATTCCCGAACCAATTGGAGACGAACGTCTCTCTTTTTAGCGCTACCACCTAGCTTAGCCCTGCCCTGCTTTTTGGGTAGTAATTCTAACATACATAAATAGTTGACAGCTTTATACAAGGAGCTATAACTGTAACAGAAACTACAATACTGAACTGAAATTCAGTACAACAGAAGAAAATTTCAGAATAACTTTATAAAATAAAAAAGTGCATTAGACTATTAATTAGAGAGATAAGAGTATTAATATATCCCAATAGAACTTTTCCCCTTGTTCCTCACTGTAATCCTCATAGTTTTCGTGAAAATAATCTAAGTCAGAGTTAAATAAATGTAATTTTGTAGCCATGAGCTCCTAGTTTCTTGAAGGTTGCCAAGAAACTACTAACGATCATTCCATTTTTAGGATTTCACTGCTTTTAGAAAAATTTAATAAAAATTTAAAATCAATCTAAGCTTTTTCCTAATTACTATATGCAGCGGGGGGAAAAAATGTTCTTACGCTCAATCAATCGGATGGAAACGATATATATGAATCCAGGTGTAAAATATTTTTGAGCTGTCCATTTATGTTCTTACGACTTGGATTTCTGTCCGGCTCTTCTAACAGCCACGGAGGATTACCTTTTGATAGCAGCCACATTTAACAGCGTTTGTCTTTCTTCTTTACTAGTGAAACAAAGAATAAACAATTAAGGTAATTTTTACAATGTAAACTATAAATAGGAGAAGAACACTAGTTTTAGGGACATGATGAATTAGAGTCTAGCAAAAATATAAGCTGTTCCTTAAGTTATCTACCATTAAATGTTCCTACATTTCATTTCTTAAGCAATTGGTAACCATTATTTTTACCTTTTTTTTACAACAAAACTTCAATAAACTATTATAAGTATTGGTTTGGAATTGATCTTCAGTGATATGCGCCAAGTAGCTTTGAAATTTAGAAAACCTTTGAATGCTACAAAATTGTGCATCTGTGTTTGCAAAATGTCAAAATGTTGCACAAAATTACCTAACTTGTAATTCCGTCAAACATTTTTAGTCGCATGCACGTGATTCTATAAGTTACTATGGCGGTCCGTAGGTCGGTCGGTCGGATGGTAACCGTTTTACTTTCCAATGAGTTTTTAGCACTAAGATTAACCTTCCAACGGATTCTAACACAATTTTAAACCCTTATGTTGTTTAAAATTCTCTTTCGAATGATATAATTGTCGAGGCCCTGCCAAAGTCAGTCCTAGAATTATTGAAAGTTCTGAAGGTGGTAATGTCAGAAGTCAGTATAATTGAAAGAACGCGACTTAGGTCTGTTGGCCTTGTTTCTTGTAAGAGCACATTTGGCGACTGCCTACCATGGCATAGGTCACCGTATGTCCATCATACAGAAGGAGAATTCCGTCACATGGTGCTTTTCTTCATTCCATACCATTGTTATACCAGAAGGAAATGGCTTAAGGCTTCCCTTGGCCCATCACGTCACATATACGGCACATGTTCTATAGCATAGGCGAAGAGCACTAACCATATCGTCCTCTACTATCTTCATGTTAAAATAGTCATGTGAACTCGAATTTATAGATGCTGTGATGCTCAATTTTGGCAAAAGGAGCACAGCTCTCCAAAAATATGCAGCTATTAGGGTCATTTTTCCATTTTCTATTCATACTGAGTTGTTTTAAAACAGTGAATAGCTCCAATATTTGGATACACAATTATCTTCTAACTTTTCATTCAAAAATCTAACCTTATAAAATACTCCTTTAAAAACAAAAAGTAATTCCACCATTTACATAAAAGAACTGAGTTGAAAGCGAAATATCCATAAAAATCAAGTGTTGTAAGAAAAACTAGACATCTGTAAAAGCGGGTTCCAATTCTGAATTTAGCGCAAACAGCAAACAATTCATATGAAATCATTTAAACATCACAGACATCATATATATGTATATATATATATATATATATATATATATATATATATATATATATATATATATATTAGTGTAGTTGGGTAGCAGTCTTTCTTGAATACAAATTTTGTTGAAGACCATTGTGTATTTTGCCTTAATTAATTTCCTGTGGTAACTTTCTCTTCTTCTAACTATTTTTTTTAGCCCATCTTGTAGATGGTGGATTACTTGTCTAGTATTCATCTTCGGAGTGTTTTGAAATGTTCTTGCCTCCTTAACCGATGTAATGAGTGGAGTGAGGATCTGACAGAGTGAAAGAAAACGATTTTTAAGGGGTATTTATTCCGCCTTGGTTAAACGTAACGTTAGAGGAAATGAGCCACTCCTATGAGTGGAATTTTTTTAAAGAGTTTTAATGTGCGATTCCACACACACACACACACACACATATATATATATATATATATATATATATATATATATATATATATATATATATGGCGAGAGAGAGAGAGAGAAAGAACTGATTGAAAGGAAATACAATAAGATCTAAACGAGATATTTAATTGATATTACAGTTAACTTTTGCTGTTAATATATACAAAGTACTGCAATGTGTATTGGTAATGACAACTTTCATCATACGGTAGGCAGTCATTGATTAGAGAAAATGTCAGACTGACGGGATTTAGTATAGTGATGCCCCTGATTTTAAAATTTTAAAATTCTGTCTAAAATCCTCAACAACAAATTAGAATACTTGGTTTTATTTTGAAAATTTCAAATATAATAGTAGAAGAAATGTATTTTCATTGTTCTAATCACCCTGCGCCCTCAGATGCAATATGAAGTTCATTTCTGGTCTAGTATATGAAATATATTATCACACATTGGACAGACTAAAGCGAATGACGAGATAGCTGATCCCAGAGCTGCGACACAAACTCGTTCATTGAAGATAGACTTATTTGTAGGGGTTTCAGAGAAGTCTTCAATTCTCTGAAAAGCTACGATATAAAAGGTGAATTCACTAATTGAATCAGCTAAAGAATTACTTGGCGTAAATTTAAATTCGAGCGTTATTCGACAAGTATTGTGGGGAAACTTTTCGAACCTAAAATATTTTCAAAATGGAAATACTTCACTCAACAAAATACAAATAAAAGTATCTATTTAATTATTAAACACCCATATTGAGGTGGCACATGTAATACTAACCAAAGTTTAACATCCTACTGATCTCTGTTCTAATGATCCTCCAAATTCCTTCATACTTTACTTTCCTCACTTCTATTACGATTAGCTATAGATAGGATTTAATTTTCTATGTTAATATTATTTGTATATTAATAAAATAAAATAGGCACTTAGTCATAATATTTTATCATCTTCGTCATATTCGTTTCCCTTCTATGCGTTTATGCCTTAAAATTATTATAGATTTAGCCAAACTAAGATTTTTAAAACATTAATAAAATATTGAAGACTGATTATACTTTAGCTAGAATAATAGACTTTCTTCCTGGCTCACACCCTACCTCTCATCTGCGAGGAGAGCCGCCCTTAAGTACGAAATCATGCTACCTGCGTGAATCAACAGGTCTCTAAGAGCAAAGGTGTTGTGTACAGTGCGAGCTCTTGTGAGGTTCAGGCAATCTAAGATTAAGAGTTTGAGGGGTAACCAAAATTACGTCCACGTTTCATTTTAAATAGATAATTTATATATCTTACCTTTTGGGTGAACTAAATTTACCTCGCATTGATTTGATAACAAATTATAGAATGTTACATATTTTTAATTGATAAAACTTCAGTCACAATTCCTATCTCGTTTCAATTTTCTCTGGCAAGAGAAGCTCTTGTTTATCTTATACAGTAATTAATTTCCAGAGTTAGAATTAACATGGCTTCTAAAACGAAAACTTAGTGGCAATTTGATATTTAATTAATGATAAGAGTAAAAGAGGGAAAATCTCAATTATGAAAACTGTTACGTCGTAAAGCTGTAATATACAACACATGTTATTTAACTATGTTGTCTTTATTATGTGGGAGAATATTATGAAAATTGTAGCAAAGAAATAAAAAACAATTTGTGGTTGACGAAAAAGCTACTATATGTAGCTGGCCGCTAAAGCTTTCAGGATTTTTAGAGAGCCATGCAAATCGATGATAACCTTTTTACGATATTAGGGAAAAATAAAGAAAAAATATTTGGTTGAACCTCTAATGTCTCTGAAAGTTAAAAACATAAAAGAGGAAATGCTCTGAAAGGAGAGTCCTCTCAATTAAAAGGTTAACACTAAAAAGCAAATATTTACCAATCGTTTATAACATTATCTAATATCACTTTGTAGTAGTCAAATAAAGAGAATAACAGATTTGAATTAGATTTAAACTATTTTCAATCGTTGTACATAAATTGAAACGTCATATCTCGCTGTATGGTCTTATGGATCAAATGAAAATGGTTTACGACGTTGAAGGGATCAACAGGCTATGATGTATCTTACTATCAGTGTACAAATAAATAAGCGTTTCTAATGAAAATATATTATTAAATTTAGCAAATATTTTTTTAAATTATGACAAAAGATTTTGAGCATGAAATTCAATTTGTTTATTTCTTTATCTGCCTCGCCACTCTTGAATATATAAAGTCAAATACTCAATTTTACATCGGGGCAAACTCCTGATATGCGCTATAAGCGTGACCCAATAAAGTTATCCAATTAATAGGTGGCAGATTATCTTTATCCTCAACTGACTTAATAAAATAATTGTACGAAGAACGATTTGAAATTTGACTATATGTATCCAACAAACATATTAACCACTAATCGCTAACTCCATGTAGATTAAATAGGTAAATATAGCGACTATAAATTAAACTATATTAAGTCATTACTCAGCATATGAATTAAGGTTTAGTTAGGTTAGGTTAGCGATTTTTGATCGTCGTGTTCTCCTCAAATCGATTATTTTCCCCGAAAATTTCTTACTTTTCGTGTTAGATGTGCCCATATAAATGTGAAGCTAAATCCATGGTAAGCCTAAAAACGTCAGAAAAATACATTTTATGGACATAAGATAATGGTGGGGATGTTTTGAAAATTTATGGTAAACGCGTGATCGAACGTAACTTAGTTCGACTCTCATAGAAATGGTGAAATACGCGCGCGAACGTTAACATTTCAAAATGCCTCGTGAAAGAATTGTTGTGTTTCACCACCGGGTTGAAATATTGTCTATTTGTGAATTTATAACCTGTGATAGACAGTCTCCGCCATTGAAATGTTACTCTCAGGACACTATTACAAAGATACAAAGCATAATTAGATGATTTAGTAGCATATAAGGTGTGGAAAATAAAAATTAACATTAGAAATAAACGCTCGAGCGTAAATTAGATGTCTAATGGCAATTCAAGATGGCGTCGTGTAAATATCCTTGAGTTGCAGAATGGGATTGAAATATTGACGTTTTAGACTTTATAAACGCTGATAAACCCTCTTCGCCATCGGAATATCAGTCCTAGAGCAGTATTATAGTGATACGAAGAAGAATTAAATGTTTTAGTAGTCCATAACGGGTGCGCCACTCTTATTCAAAATTGCCTTGGATTGAATTACAATTAAAGAAAGCTGATTTTACTAAAACTATTAAACGCAATGAGCTCTTACAAGCCTTTGATATATCTTTAATAAACTACTGCAGGCTTATGATTTTTGTGAAAGAATATGGGCGATAGAAAAGTAACTTTTCATGAAAATATTGTGTTTCTAGTCATCGCCTTTTAATCAGAAGTTAGTGAATTTTGTAAATCTGACCTTTCAGATCACTCTAAAGCGTTGAAATTATATGACTTTCTTTTTTAGTCGAGTTTAAGCTAGGAACATTTTTCAGAAATAAATTAGACATAGAGGGTCGTTTAGAAGTGCTTTTATGATTTATATGTGGGTGAAGAGGTACCTTTTCAAACTAATTTAAAGAGTTATCTCTCTAGCGATGGTATATAAAGATTGGATTTTTTCATGCCTTCAATGTAATTTTATTTTGAATATATCCTCGCAAAAAGCGAATTCAAATTACCAGCCATAAATTAGAAGATTCAGCGATAACGGGAAAGTAATTGTCAAAGAAAGAGAGATCGAGTAATATTTTGTTTAGACGCGTCGTGTGCAACGAGAGTTATCGGAAAGAGCAATGCCCTACGCCCGTCGACAAATTTCAGGCTAGATTTTCCGAGGATTTCTTCGGTTCAGTTGGACCATCAAAATCTAGCCGCAGAACTATAAACGCTGTGGCGGTGAGGCATGGATTAATTGCTTCCGTTAGCAAATATAAGAGTTCTGGCCAACGCGTATATATTACCCGTCACAAAATTAATCGTAGAAGTATCTCGTCAGAATCCGCTCAAGGAGAAGTCCCGAAGACGTACCCCCGCCCCTTGGAGAAGACCACAGGACGTGGTGGTGAGCTGTCTCGAAGTTGCTCCCGAGTGAGCAAAGCCCGAAAAATACAGAAATTATTCAGCGGCCTCTTTTGAGACATCTGTGGAATCATCCACTGAGGGCGCATATCCTCGAGCGATAGAACACGGTGTCATAACGGCCCGCAGCTAGGGATCTTATTTGGAACGTGGCGTCAGGATCGAAGGACCCCTCCAGAGGAAGCGCACAGTCTCAGCCTCACAGGAGTTTTTCCCCTGGAATTAATAAATAACTAGAGAGTGTACTTATTTGTATTATATGTTTTGTTGAATAATTGAAGATCACTTTTGCAATTGTTGTTTAAGTCCTTCAACCACCAAAGCCTAATTAAATAAGACACTTCCGGCTAACCATATTTAAAGTATTCGAATAACAAAAACGCCGCGCACTCAACGAAATTCAATTCCAATTATCATTTTAGGCTGCCGTAGTCCTTCCCCGAACCAACAAAGGAATCGAGAAATAGGCGATAACTGCCTAATTCTACGACAGTGATTTTAAATTGATTTACTTTGTCTGAAAAAAAGAGAATCTGTAATTGTTTTTGAAATATTTTCACCCTTTCTATATTACATCGCACTTAAGTTATTAGAATAGATTATGAATAACTTTCAAATGCATAAATATTTTGAATAATCTGCCATTTAATTCAACCTAACCTTGATTTTTATATATTTTTCAGTCAATATAAAAATATCGTGAGTGGCAGCATTCAGCAGATGTCATATAACAAATGAAAATATTTCAGCTGTAAATACCGAGAGGTAAGTGGCAATAAATAATAAAATGACATTTTAGCGTTTGTATTTTATTTCCTAGTGGTTCAAATTATTTAGAATGACATTTTCACTTTATTTTTCCATTGATTGACTATTCACAGTCTTTTAATATAACTATAATTTTCCCTCCAAAGTACACTCAGATTTTTACACTCGTAAGAAGCAAACAGCTTGGGAAAAATGTGCTATTTGTAGTACCTCGGCCTAAAAGCCCTGAGTTTACTATCTGTCTCAATAATTTAAATTTGAATGTTTTTTTCTCTACCTAATCCTTTTGCCCTTGATCTTGTTTGTCATTACTATTCCGCTCATGGCTGATTCATTTAACTCGCATCAGATTCTCGATCATGTTTACGTACCCAGAAAGTGGTTAATGGAACCGCAAAAGGTACCATTAACGTAATAAAAATTTTAAACCTTAATAAAGCTTTTCGTTTCCTTTTTTTTTGCTCGTAATGTAAGAGTAACGCTCAATTTTCTCCTAACACATTCTGTGACCAGGCTGCGAGGGATGTTTCAGCTGAACGTTCCCCAACATGACTTACGCCAAGGCATACAAGCCTCCACGTGCGACCAAAATAAGCTGCCGCTCAGGACAGAAGATATTAAATTAGAAACGCAAGATCTCAGGCATTTATGATCTTTCTCGTAGTTCTGCACCACAACTTAGAAAATTTCGAATAAGCGACAACAGCGTGAAACTTAACAAGATTTGCTGACCGTCGAAAATTAACGATGTGAGTCTTTGCCATGAAGAGGTGGTCAGATACTAGAAACAGCCGTTAATGGTGGAAGTTATAGGTACGGCTATTCAGGCAATATGTGCCCCTTTTATGTAAAGTGCGAAAAGGGAAGCTCTTCTTGTGTAGCAGGCTAGGTTAAGGGATCAAACGAGCTTCCTTAGGATAGAGGAAAATATTCAGCTGGATTCTTTATTCTGTCATAAATTGCTGGAACAGGTCTCGAAAAGGCGAACGGTAAGGATTACTTCTTGCTTCTAGAATAATGACTTCTAATACTATCTTTTTCACAAAATGCTGCTCAAGATATAGCTAATATATGTAAACATAAGCTATACAAAATTTAGATAATCAGAATTTAGCAGATTTTTAATGACACTTTTATGTTTAATTTATTTATGTAGCTTTAAAACAAACTATATATTTTACACATAAGCGCTGCAAAAATAGACCAATAAGAGTCAGGATAGATTTTTAGGGATAATTTATGTTCAAACACATACAAACATAAGAGAGGCTGAAATTGGATAAAGATTTTTTACGCTTTATGGTTCTAATAATTGCCGTTCGCTACTCATCCGTTAGGACTAGCAGTGAATCTTGAAAGCGTATTGATTCTAGATTTGCTATAGATATCCATTAAAGATACAAATCTTCTGGATTACAAATGATGTGTAGATCGAGAGGGGGAGGAAATTCTGGGTACAGGGGCTTACATAACAATGGAAGAGATCAAAGGCGAAATACAAACATTCAAGCAGAAAGCGCCAGGCCCCTCAGGAATAACCAGAATTTATCTTACCAAGGCACCTAACATGATCATCAGAACATTAAAGAATATTTTTAACGCATGCTTAAACACCAGTTATTCCCCTGATAACTATAAACTAGCCAAAATGATATTCGTCCTAAAGCCAGAAAAAACGCCAAATCACCTCAGCAGTTTCCGGCCAACATCGCTATTGGACTTAATGGGCAAAGTCTTCAAGAAAATCCTTAACACAAGACTAAAAGAATATCATGAAGAAAATGACCTTTATAATGATTATCAGTTCGGATTCAGAGAGACACAACAATGGCACTTTGTATAATAACATAAAAAATAGCAAAGGCCAAAGCAGAGAAA
The DNA here is from genome assembly GCA_963969495.1 of Ceratothoa steindachneri. Lineage (NCBI taxonomy): Eukaryota > Metazoa > Arthropoda > Malacostraca > Isopoda > Cymothoidae > Ceratothoa > Ceratothoa steindachneri. The sequence continues at coordinate 86,616,374 of OZ018326.1, forward strand.
AACTACATCGATCTGGTCCTGAGAGATGTAGACAAAGCTTTCGACAAAGTCTGGGTCAAATGAATGCAGTATAAGATCTTAAATCTCCAGATAAATTGCAATCTGGAGAGAACTCTCTGCAATTATGTCACAGAAAGAGGAGCATATGTGGAGATCAATGGTTGATCAGGACCAAAATTCAGATTTGAAGCTGGAGACCCGCAGGGGGGCTGTCTCAGCCCCACGCTGCTTTTAATATACACAGCACACCTGCCAGCACCAATAATGCTTGGTTGCCTAAACATACAGTTCGCGGAGGACATAAGCCAACTTGTCGTCACTCAGTATAGGAACGTACGCTTTCAGGCAAGGACAACAGCTTTAGAAATCAGCAACATCAACAACTACGAAAGAGATTGGAAGATAAGGACGAACAAGAGGAAATTTACAACAATTTCAATCTCCAGGAACAAAACAGCAGAAATTGTAATTGAAGATCAGAACTACAGATATTATAGTAAGCGCAAAGTGCTAGGACTCAGAATAACAAAAGTAGGCTAGAAACAACATACTTATAACGGAGAGGAAGAACAAGGCAATTCCGATGCTTAACCTATTGTACAATCTAAGAGGGTTAGGCAGGAAAAATAAAAAAAATATATCTTCCAATAGGAAGAAAAGTACTAATATACTGACCAACTCCTATCAACGGTGAATCAAGGACTACAAAATTGGAACTCCAGAGGATACAAAATAAAGCTGTCTACCTAACTATCAACACCCGTAGGAGAGACAGCAGGAGACTACAGGATCTGCACCAAGAAGCAGGATTAGAAACGCTCAACATAAACATAAGGAACAGAGCGGAAGAAAATATGGAGGAAGATAGACGATCTACCTCCGATATTTGCAGAGCACATGAACACCAGAGCTGGAGTCCCTTTTAACACTTGATCTACCAGCGGAAGACAACAACTGAGAATTCATGAGGTTCTCATGTTTACTTAAGTACAAATTCAAAAAGAGAGAAGGAACAAGCATAACGATAAAGATATTTACCTGACTATATACAAACCTAAACAACAAAGTAACAAACCAAGACACAAGATTGATGCCATAATAAGACAACCGAATTTAAACAACTAAAATAGGAAGAAACAACCAACTAAGAAGACAACACAGATCAAAAGTGTAAACAGAAATAATACGAACAAAATGAACTAAAAGCGTAATAAGTGAACTATATTAAAAAGTTTAACAAAAATGATAGTGAAGTGAAACTAAAGTGAAATAGCGAAAAAAGTGATAACAACAAGATTAGTGAAATAAACAAAACACAGACAAACAAACCCCAAAAGGAATACAAAAAAGATGTCCCATGAAAGTAAAAAGTGAAACAAAGTAAGGAAAGTAAAAACAAGTAAAATAACAATACATAAATAAAGTTCAGAGCTAAAATAACTCAAAACGGTATAAATGCTACAATAAACACATGAATAAAAGATGAAAAGAATATGGGAACAGGGATTAGGCGGTCCTCCCGCTTCCGTATGAGGAACATAGGTGCTAAAAGTGTGAGAACGGAAGCAAGAATGATGAGTAAATGCATGACGGTGGTTCTAAATCCACGTTAATCAGCAGGCTACCCTTGTTCTTTTGGCCAGGGTATTCCATCCTTTCTACCTTTGACTACCAAAGTTGCTCAATCTGCCTCTTCACCAATCTGTCCTCTTTTAACTCAAAATATTTCCGTCTTTCAATATAAACCCTCTTCTAAAGCTTGTTCCTGACTTCCCATTAAGCACTTCACTATCGGTTCACTTGAACTGAGAGTCGGAAGTGTGGTGAATTTCTGCAGGAGCAAGTCGGCCGCGGGCCTCCTCCTCTCCTGTGCCCCCTCGATCGTGGGAGGGGTACAGAGTGGATGAGAAACCGCGAGCTGTACCCTTTCTCCCCCTAAAAAAAAGAAAAAAAAAACAAATTTGTTTTGAATTCTTGGACGAAATGCAGTTGCCATTGATATGTCGCTACCGGGTAAAGGAGGTAACGGTGTAGATCAGTCCAAAATGCCTTCGCTCAGTAAAAAAACTGTGAGGACCAATATGCTGTGAACCAATCATAGAATTTCATAAGACTTCAAACTGCTTGTCTTTGAGAGAGTTGTTTTGAGTCAGATGCAATTCTATAATGTGGATATAGCACAACAAAATATTGACGAGGAGAGAAGAAAGATGGCAGAAGGCTTGGGAAGATATTTCAGGCTGTGGCGTTGATCAGGCCAGAAAATTGATGAGTAAATACTTTATCATAAAAAGGCTGCGAAGAAAAGTTGATTTGATTGTGACAGAATGAAGATTTCTGGATATTAGCGAGACAAGGTTCTGCCATGAATGTTCGTCATGTAAGAGTAGTAAAGTCGATTCCAAACGACTGGTGGTAGAAAATTTACCAATCAAGACTTTTCCATGTTAAAGTTTCAAGCAAATGAGGTAGTTTTACTCGTTAGTGAAAACAATAGTTCCAATTTTCAAACTATTTACCATATACGTATTATTAAAATTTAATTAGTACAGAGTTTATTCAATTTTAAATGTGACCTCCTGAACTTTGGGCTTGATACACCGTTATATATTAATTTATTTTAGAAAATCCTTCTCTTTTAATGTATCATACTCCCATTTTATAAGTAAAGGGTATCGGAACATAAAATGGATACAACAATTAGTAAATAAAATAGCATGGATTCAATTAATAATGTTATTATATAAAAAAGTATTGTAAAATCTCATCAATAATAAATGAACAGACTGAGTATCGGGCCGGCGTTTCGTCTTTCTTAACTGACTAATGACCTAAATCTAAACAGTCCCCCGAGTTTCCTGAGAAGAAGTGAGACAGCAATCGGGAATAGAAAGCTGCATAGAATCATGCATTGATGAATATGTTTCTTAAATATCTGTAGCATGGGCTACATGAATTGCACCTTTTTCATTCTTATGGTGCAGCAGAACAGCTTTAAGACTTATCTTACTTAGAGTCAATGAAAAGTCTCCACTCGTTAGGATCATAGTCAGAGCCGATTTCCTGCATCAAGCCATTAATATTGTTGCTGTAACATACAGTATTTTCTTGTGAATAAAATTTTGCTAACTTCTGGTAAAGATCTCGAAAGAAAGATATCCTGACATCTGGAAGGAGAAGTTTTTTTTCTTGAAATCTGGAAGGAGAAGTTTTCTTTCTTGAAATCTGGAAGGAGCAGTTTTCTTTCTTGAAATCTGGAAGGAGAAGTTTTCTTTCTTGAAATCTGGAAGCAAGTGCATGAGCCTTTTCTTTACTCAGATCTAAATCTCGTACCAAGTCGTTTAAACTTTGTTGGCAAAATAAATTTGGTTCTGTAACTTGATCAATTGGAACATATGTTTGATCTTCTTCAATTTCTCTAGAAATCAATGTAGAATCATCATCTGAACTAAAAAATTCACTTATTGTATTAGGTGGCTTCAAGACTAGAGTAGATTCATCATGTGATGCCGGTTTCAACGGTGATGGGCAATTTGGATAGACAAGTTTAGATTTGTTTTTCTTTGAAAATCCAGCCACATTTGTTAGGCAGAAATAACAATCATCAAAGTGATTTGATGGTTCACACCATATCATGGAAACAGCAAATGGCCTTGCCTACCTCTTCCCATTTAACCAAGCTATCAACATTATTTTACACTGCGTGCAGCAAATATGAGGGGCTCAATCTTTATCCTGCTCCCCTACTTTGCATCCAAAGTAGTATCTGTAGGCTTGCTTCATCGTTACTGCTGTTTTTTTATTTTCTCCGTTTTTCCACTGGTGCGAATTGCCCATAAACTTAACAAAATATGTGGAGCTGTTTACACATCTGCATCTAGAACTTGAAGCCATGACAAGATTTCAAATACTAAGCAAAATTTTGGTAAACGTGTTATCTTCTTTACCAGTTACCAGTTATCAGTAGCAGAAAGGTGATCAAAAATAAGTAGGTATTAATCTGAAAATCTGACTGAAAAAATCAGAAAAAAAACAGTAATTAGAATTCAATGATATTTGAGCTCCAATATAGTCTACTTTATATATAGTAAAAGTGTTAATATATATTAAATATATATATTGTTTATTAATATATATTAAATATATATATTGTTTATTGATATATATTATTATATATATATTAATTGTATACATTAAATATATTAAAAATTACATATTGGTACAATATTGAGCAAAAGTGTGAAATGGCTTGAAAACGAAAATTCAAATTATACAAAAACTAGACGTGATATGCAAATTCTAAAGACAAATTTGTAATCAGCGCCTACAGATCATCTAAAATCACCCATTTTCTGCTCTGTAACAAAATATCTGTTCCCTAGTGTAATATGAGATTGCTCGGAATCTAGTCCTTATAACCTATTCGTAATAGGTCTAAAATTCTGGAGTGAATATATGTATATTAAATTTTCAAGGAAGCCAAATATTCCTCTCAAAAAATACAAAAAGATGACATGCATTTTCGTGGTAGAGGGTCTTTAATTTCCTCTTCTTAGATGGTGATTTTTAAAATTGAAATTTACTATTATGTGAAATTGGGTGATATGTAAATCTTTACAAAAAAAAGCAAATTATCTACAGCCAAAATGTAAATATCCTTTAGTGGGATAAAGTTTTCCGTGATTTAACAAATCGTAGATGATATTTTTCTTTTCAGAAGGATAAAATCTCCTAATTTCCAAGAACGCAAGAGCTGATTCACATAACTTTCATTAATAACCTCTGAGCGAAGGCAATTCCAATAATTAAGAACTTTGGCGATGAAGGAATCTTCTTAATATTAGTTTCAAATCTCGACGCGTGTATTTTGTCTAATTTTTTAACATCTTAACATTCTATTATCCTTTCCTTATTAAAAACATTGACCATCTCTGAGTTGACTTCTCTCTTTTCGGGAGATTGCGGCTTCATTTTCATTAATCTCTCTTCTGACGTATTTTGTTGCAATTCGGAATTTTAATTTTGAGTTATTGTACGGGTACGGTGATATTTGTTGATCACGGCTGCTCTTACCAATCGTGAAAAGATACAAAACGTAAATTCACCGCATATTGCAAGTCACGGACAAATACGATTGAGGCCACGAGCGCGCATGCGCACACACGCACCAGCCATCTCTAAATTTCCCCCTATGAATTGCGCTATTATCCAAATAAGATGCCCTGATGAAACGTTGGAATGGGAGACGGAAGTAGAGGAGACACATTGTAACCAAATGACAGAACAGCGGTCTCTTAATTCTGGTACCTAAGAAATAAATTGCGTTCCTATATTATATATTTTACCACTATCTCGAATTCTCAAGTTTAACATTTTATTTTTAAATTATTTTCATAACTTATCGGTAACATTATCTCATATTTAGAAATTTACGAATAAAAATCTTAAATAAAACCTGATAAGCAAAATATTTGTATTACTAATTTCGAAGAAAATCTTGGAATTTTGAAAAAATATAATATAAATAAAACTTTCACAATAGCTTGTGTAGCTTATTGTAGCTTATTTAGATCAACATGATAGGACACTTGACAAAGGTATAGCACACCTTTTGTATTTATTTGCTAGGGTTGGTAAGGATATTTTGAAACTTATAGAAGTACCGAAGTGAAGAATTTGTCATACTTCCTCACAATGGACTTGAGAAACAATATTTTAAAGTGTAGGGGAATGGTCACTTCCCCCCACCCTCCCATTCACTCTTGGTGCAGTCACAAGGCGGTTACCACAAAGACATCCGTCGAAGGCATCGGCAGGTTCAGTGCTTAACCGCAGTGTGGCACAACTTGGTGCCATGAAAGACCCTAAAGGTCAAAATGTAAGATCTCCCCCAGGAGAGTGAGATCCAGTTTCACGTCAAGTAAGAAATTGGAGACGTGTTTCTCCCAATCTCGAAGGCTAACGAGGAGCCGATGTTTGACTTCGTGGGAAAAACCGTTTGGAAAAAGAACTCTCCTGGGGCCGTCCTCAAGCCCCCCCCCCTTACCACTCCCCCAGTGGGGTAACAAGGTATAAATCAGGAACTCTGAGGAAAATCGCGGGAGTATACGTCAGTCTCTAGGTGACGAAGTCTTCGGATCAAACCGAACTACCGAGATTGGAGAGGTAGAGTACTTGGCTTGCCAGACCAAAAAGTACCCTGCAATAGAGGCAGGGCTACCTACATTAAGGGGCTAAGAAGAAGCTCATCCTCGAGCTGAGGCCCTGGTTATCAAACCAAACGATAAGTTAACTTAGGCAAGTTCAACTTACTCTCGCCAGAGAGACTCCTCATATCCTGGTGCACCTTAAACACCAGGGGTATTCCTCGTCCTTGAGGAATTAAGAAAAGAAGAAGAAAAAGGCTCCCTCCTGGAGCCCGTTAATCGGTGACCACACCCAACTCTTAGTTAACTTGGTGAGGACCCAAGTTCAACTTGTTCTCGTCAGAGAAATCCCTCTCCGTTATACTCGCCCTTGAAGAAGACTGGAACTAAGAAGAAGCTCATCCTTGAGCTAGTTCTGGGTTACCAAACCGAACGTTAAGTAATTTATTCTCGCCAGAGAAACCCCCCTCCGTTATCCTCGCCCTTGAAGAAGACCCTTCCCGAGTTCAGTCCTCGTCCATAAGGAAATAAGTAACGAAGGAGAAAAGCTCCTCCTCGAGCTCGTTACTCGGTGGTCACACAGCACTCCAAGTCAACGTTATTTAAGAACCAAGTTCGACTCACTCTTGCCAGAGAGACCACGACTGCCTAGGTGTTGCATAAAGCTCCGTATTGGTTCTCGTCCTTGAAGAACTTTCCCCCCCGGAAGAACGTGTGGACCCCCCAGCTGCCACTCTCGCCAAAACAACCGTGTGATCTCGCTCATATACATCTGGCCGGCGGCACGGGTCGAGAGTAAATAACATTTCTGAGGCCCTTTAAACTCCACATGAGTCCGTAAGCCTAATTCTTATATCATTGTTGTGTGTAGAGAAAACGTTAACCAATTTATGTAGGTAAACTTATTTAATTAATTCTTGTGTTAAAATAATATTTAGAATATTGCTGTAGTTAATGTATAAATGTTATGTATTCAATTGATAAAGGTAAAATATAAGTTTATTTTGGGATTAATGTTCATTTCTCTTATATATATCCTTACGTGTTTCGTAACGGCTCTGTTTGTTAAGATATTCTTATAATATCAATATATTAGACACTCTTAGCACTCTTAGAATAAAACTAAAAGGAGGGGAATCCTACGACATAAATAAAAGTGGTGTCAGGTTTGTAGGTTGTTATTAGAAAGAACCCAGCAGTGTCAAATTAAGAAAGAGCCAACACGTAAAGGAATATCATATCAGGAATAAGAGAATAATTAACGAGAGGAAAATTGGTAGAGTTAGGGGTGGTAACAATTTGAAGGTAATTGGTAGGCCAAGTGGTAAATTTGTTGTCAGGAGTGGTATTTCAATCAGCATAGTAGTGGGATTAAGGGTAAGTTATGCTGAGTGCTACCTGGTGAGTGGTGGCATAATTACCTGAGAGTACAGTAAGGAAAAATCGACGGACCAACACAAAATGGATCCGGTCGAAAGATTTTACCTACAAGCCCAAAGTCTGGGATTTGAAGGCAACGATATGGATGCCTACATCCTTGAAGAATAGAGAATACAAAGAGAAGAAGAAGAAGAAATAATAGAGTTTGATAGAAAAAGGAAAAATATAGAAATACGGATGAACCGGAAAAGTGAAGAATCCCGAATACAGCTGAAAATAGAAATAGAGGAAAGAAGATTCTCAAGCGGAATTAGAACAAACGAAAGAATAATACTGTTGAAAAGAGAAACAAAAGAATTTGGAATAAGGATAGAAAGGGAAGATGAGGAAAGATCCCCAAAGATCGAACCCAGACACGATCTTCCCGTGTACCTGGTTAAAGGAGAGCTATGGGACTCAAGTTCTCATCAATTATGCCCCGCTGCAACAGGCCGCTCTAGCCTTAATGTTCAATTTAAAGATAGTCAAGTACCATAATATGGATAAGTCAAGTAGGTTGAAATACCGCTACCATTTAGTAACATACTGGGGTAGACTCAATAACCCGAACGGCTGCCTCAGGCGCGGTAAAGTATTGGTCTTAGAGCACCATTTTAGGATCAGCTACATCAAAGGAGCCGATAAAGTACAACTGCTCTATAGGCGGAGATGAAATACCATTGAAGGTTATTTTAGTACCTAATGAGCGTGAAACCATGTTTTCATTTGTTGTTCGTGTTAATATTTATCGGCAGGATTTAAGTTGTCAAAAACTTAGAAATGTAAGGAAGTAGCTTCTTTTGTTGTTTTTTTTTTGGTGGGTAATCGATGAATTAAGGTTTGGTTATGTTCATGTAAAATTGTAAATCGAAAATGTCTAGTTCGACACATTGCCTGTGTAAACGCGCGTGAGGGCGTACATGTGTAAGGAAACTTAATGTATGAGAGGGCTCAAGAAATACAACTTTGCTAATCTCGAATAGGTTGAGTAAGTTGTTTTGAGGTTCCGGGAGCATCCCCCCTCCCCATTAAGTTCTTCGATGGGAGGAGTTGTAGGGGAATGGTCACTCCCCCCCCCCGTTCACTCTTGGTGCAGTCACAAGGCGGTTACCGCAAAGACATCCGTCGAAGGCATCGGCGGGTTCAGTGCTTAACCGCAGTGTGGCACAACTCGGTGCCATGAAAGACCCTAAAGGTCAAAATGTAAGATCTCCCCCAGGAGAGTGAGATCCATTTTCACGTCAAATAAGAAATTGGAGATGTGTTTCTCCCAATCTCGAAGGCTAACGAGGAGCCGATGTTTGACTTCGTGGGAAAAACCGTTTGGAAAAAGAACTCTCCTGGGGCCGTCCTCAAGCCCCCCCCCCCCCCTTACCACTCCCCCAGTGGAATGACGAGGTATAAATCAGGAACTCTGAGGAAAATTGCGGGAGTATACGTCAGTCTCTAGGTGACGAAGTCTTCGGATCAAACCGAACTACCGAGATTGGAGAGGTAGAGTACTTGGCTCGCCAAACCAAGAAGTACCCTGCAAGAGAGGCAGGGCTACCTATCTTGAGGGGCTAAGAAGAAGCTCATCCTCGAGCTAAGTCCCTGGTTATCAAACCAAACGATAAGTTAACTTTAGGAAGTTCAACTTACTCTCGCCAGAGAGACTCCTCATATCCTGGTGCACCTTAAACACCAGGGGTATTCCTCGTCCTTGAGGAATTAAGAAAAGAAGAAGAAAAAGGCTCCCTCCTGGAGCCCGTTACTCGGTGGCCACACCCAACTCTTAGTTAACTTGGTGAGGAACCAAGTTCAACTTGTTCTCGTCAGAGAAATCCCCCTCCGTTATACTCGCCCTTGAAGAAGACTGGAACTAAGAAGAAGCTCATCCTTGAGCTAGTTCTGGGTTACCAAACCGAACGTTAAGTAATTTATTTCCGCTAGAGAAACCCCCCTCCGTTATCCTCGCCCTTGAAAAAGACCCTCCCCGAGTTCAGTCCTCGTCCATAAGGAAATAAGTAACGAAGGAGAAAAGCTCCTCCTCGAGCTCGTTACTCGGTGGTCACACAGCACTCCAAGTCAACGTTATTTAAGAACCAAGTTTGACTTACTCTTGCCAGAGAGACCACGACTGCCTAGGTGTTGCATAAAGCTCCGTATTGGTTCTCGTCCTTGAAGAACTTTCCCCCCCGGAAGAACGTGTGGACCCCCCAGCTGCCACTCTCGCCAAAACAACCGTGTGATCTCGCTCATATACATCTGGCCGGCGGCACGGGTCGAGAGTAAATAACATTTCTGAGGCCCTTTAAACTCCACATGAGTCCGTAAGCCTAATTCTTATATCATTGTTGTGTGTAGAGAAAACGTTAACCAATTTTTGTGGGTAAACTAATTTAATTAATTCTTGTGTAGAATAATATTTAGAATATTGCTGAAGTTAATCTATAAATGTTATGTATTCAATTGATAAAGGTAAAATATAAGTTTATTTTGGAATTAATGTTCGTTTCTCGTATATATCCTTACGTGTTTCGTAACGGCTCTGTTCGTTAAGATATTCAAATATCAATATAAATTAGACGCACTTAGCACTCTTAGAGATAGAACAAAAAGGGGGGGAATTCTACGACATAAAGTATTCGGTAGCTTTAAAACTAAAACAAATAATTCTATTCTCTTTAACTAAACAACAGAAAAAAATGATCTTGCAGGAATTGCAACAGTGATATCTGTATATATTCCTTCTTTTATGAAAAAGTGAGCATACGACTGAAACCTGGCTTGAGGTTTTTGAGTACTCACATGGCTAGACATGTACGAATACCGGAATGGGTGTAGCGTAGGCAGTGGAGTATCCAGGATAAAAGTGGGGGCTAACCTTTATTCCTCCCTCTCAGTTGTCTGAGAAAGGAGCAGAAAATATTAATAATATTTATATTGCACAGCATTGATCCTAAATAATAATGTATCACACGGGAGTGATAACTTACTCTATCAGATCAAAAAGTTTTCCACACATCAGAAAATTAGGAATTATAGTCATGGGGACGTCAGCTAAGGTAAAATACTGAATTTACTCATTTTTTCATAAATTTAAGTTTATTTCATGCATCTATCATATACGGTACATTTGATTGCAACTCTTTAAATAATGTTTTTGATATATGTAAAAGTCTAAATACGACGTAATTAGTGTACGCAGAAATACCCCGACACAAGCTGCATATCCCTTCTGTATTCCAAATTCGCCTTTCGCCTCGAATTCACTCCGCCCCTTTTCGCACCAAAGAGACGACCAAATTTGCGGCCGGTCGCTCAGGAAAATGTCAGCCTCGAAGGACACCCGCTAGCCGACGAAGGTCCGAGTTTTCGCGCCGTCGTAAACCACGACGTAGAGCAAGGATAGCTCGAAGGTGTGAAAGACTTACTCTGTCTGGCAGCAGATGAAAAGGTCTTTCGCGCAGCCATACAGATTTTATGAGAATTCGGTGCTCTCTCCCGAATTTTGCTCGTCAAAGAAATAAAAGGGAAATTTTCCTTGGAGTCAGGCAGAAGATCTTGGACCTACGTTGTGAGGAGAGCTTTTCCCACAAAAGAAACAGTTTGCCCGTTGCAAGGAAGAAACTTCTCGGGAAATTGGTGTGTTGCCGTTATGGTACTTGTAGGTGCCAAACTTCTCGCAGACCTCCCCTCCTTCAGACCTCCCTCTGCGGATTACCCTAGACATAGATAGGTAATATGTTTTGGCTATCCACTTCCCGAGCCGAATAATCGGACAGTCACTTCGAGGAAGAAGAAGTCCGATTTGAGTCACAGTTTGGCTCACCTTCGTGATCCGGCATAGGATTGTTATATCACCTGTGTAGGATTACCTTCTTATTCGGTAACCTTAGACGGCCGGACTAAGTGCGATCATCGTCACCAGAAGAAGATATTTACCGTCATTATCAAAAATACTTACGAGCTCAAAAGTATCGTTAAATTGAATTATCCCCTCCCCTAACTTCACCAGTTCATTCGTTAACTAGAATTCCCATCCCGAGCTTATAACCTCGAGTATTAGAAGTGATTAATACAGTGCCTAATTCAATAGTATTATACCATTCATTCTGTCGGGTGCCATTAATCTGCCACTAACCTAGTGATTAATTTCCAAGTATAATCCCCAGGAAATTTGTAGACTTACTTATTCAGTGCAAAGATTAATTCTATTTATACCTATATACGCTGTTTCATATTTCTAATTTATGTACATTAAAGATTATTTTTGTACCTGTATGTTTAACTAATTTCGGCGATTCTTTGGCAATTATTAAGCAATCTATTCGGCTTAAATCTCAATATTACACAGGTCTACCCATGACTCGCTTTTACTGAGTGAGGACACACTCAGGGGATTATTATCTTAATTTTGATCAAAAGAAAAGCACCGGGGTTATTCTTATTCACCGGAAGTGGCTATGGTAGGTGTATTGGATACACTTCACCTCCGCTTGACCTTGGTGCTGTAATAAAATATATGACCAGGAAGTGGAACCTGGATTACCCACTCACTAAACCTCGACAATATATATTTTTATCATCCAAGAACTAGCTCTGAATATAAAAATACGAGTCTGAAATTGGGGGAGAGCTTCAGTCTGCTAGACTCCCCACTTGGATCCGCGCTTGAGCGTAGGGCAACTAAGTAACCAAGATTGTTCTTACTTACAGAAACATGGTTTACACTAGACGAATATATAACCTTGAGCTAACTTTAGAATATAGAAGTTTGCCTCACAGATATTATGGAGTTTAGAGTTTAGACATTCAAATTTGTTATTTATTTTAAGAAAAAGGCAACATATGAGGCAGTGGGTTTAACCTAAGGGAAACTAATTCCACATAAACTTGGCCCCTAAAAGATTTTTACAGAAAAGTTGGGCAATGGCTGGAAATCTCTTCCTACGAATGTTGTTAAAGGAACTAGTCTGAATTCATTTTCACATCTGTTACTGAAATAAGTGCCACATTATATGATAAACTAAAATTGCTAAAATCAAAGGGAAAAATTTAATTAAAGACAAAGCATAACCTAAATAATTGACTGTTGGTAATCTTCTCCATTTTTTCCCAAACTATTATCGAATATGTTATGAGCAATGCGAAAAGGGACATGGCACCCCTTTCGAGGGAAATATAGATTAGAATTTTGGGAGATGAAAGGTCCGTTCAATTTAAATTACTCTTTTAGTTCAAGCTACTTAACTAGGGCTCCATCTCCTTAAACCTAAAACCCCATGATTCTTGGGGTTTATTTATGTAAACAAAGGTAAAGATACTATAATTTCATTAGATATTACGAATGAATAGAGATTTATAGAAGTATATATATAGTTTTCACATATATATTTTGGAGGGGGTGTATAAAACAACTTTTTTAAGCCTCCCTATAGTGCTTGGTTGAATTCTGTATTTTTATATAATTAATAGAACACCAAATTCTTCATTTTCTGATAATATGTATTGACCTCATCGAGTCTTTAGTGTTGGATCAAACTACGAACGTCTCAAATACGCTCAAAACATTGCAGCTCGTGTCATTCTCCGCTGGGGACGTGACTCTCGTGTAACCTCCCTCCTGTGTGGAACTGCACTGATTGCCATTAGATACAGAATCTCCTTTAATACCCTTAATTATGAGAGACCTATAATGATACAGCTCCCTCTTACCTTTGTTCATCATTAACCCAAATCTAGCCCTTAAGATGGTCAGTTTTCTATTATTCACATATAATTTTCTGGTACTAACCATCAATTTTATGGCTTCAACAATCTTGTATCTACATTGAAAGATACCCTCAATGTGTGAAGACCCAACCTTACCGAGATTTTGCGCCAAGGGACCCAGAGAACTATCACTTCCCACTATGGTAGTAACTTTCGCCTCAGCCTTGATTTTTTATTCCATCACCGTGATAGCAAAACAGTGTTTGGTAGCTGTTTCTAACACAAAACAATTGTAAAATAATTTTTCTTGTGTGCTACTTTCCTACCGTTCACAAAACTGCCTTCTATGTACCTTTTCCCCTCGGAATCACACCTGTATACAACTAAGCGAATTTGCAGAAGCGCTGAAGCCACAAATTTGAGATTTACGTCCACTTTGTTCTCGCCAATTCCCCGTAATTCCTAAACTTTACCTCCGCTTATAACTTAAAACTTTTATGATACGAGGATATATGATAAAATGCTTTCCCAAATTCGAAAAAAAATTCAGGGCTCATTCCAGGGAATAATTGGGAAATAATACTAGTTCATCATTCAAGTTGGTTCTAGGTCCCTCCGAACTGTGGCCGGTCGTAATCTGAAACTGTGTAGGTTATCATCTATCTGTTCATAACCAAACCAAACAGGTATCTATACTTAAAAAAATCAGTCTAAGCAAAGAGCGGGCAGTTCCTTTACTTTCTCAAAGAAATGACATTTCATTATAAGAGAAAAATGACGCCCAAATTAAAAAAGAAAGAGGCAAATATACATTCAGAAATATTACCCCAAGCCAAAGCTAAATATATATATATATATATATATATATATATATATATATATATATATATATAAACAAATATTCCTGTGCTTAGTAAATTTCAAGGGAGATTTATTAAAACTGCTGCCACCACTCTCATTCCTCTAGCGGAATTGTTACAGAACTCAATCAAGCGTCACCCCAAATCAATATGGCAATGGGATGAGCAGAATTCGCGTTTTATACCATAAGAGGAAATAGATAAAGCCACACGTTTACTCAACCTAAAAGAAAACAGTCCAATCCATTTAATTACGACGCATCAGAGTTAGACGTCGAAAGTGTTTTACAACAAATTTCGAAGGTGAATAGCAGAGGGTAGGATTCTTTAATGAGGCTTCCAATGGTCCAGAATGTAAAAAATCTACGTTTACCAAGGAATTAAGTGGTAAAACTTTTATAATAATACACTTCAAACCTTTACTCAAAGGTACTACATTTTTGTTTCTTAATGATCACAATACGCTATTTGGCCCAGGGAAGTCACTCACAAACAGTTTCTCTCTTAAGGAGGCCCTGACTTATAAATTCCTTAGTCAATACAGTAATGATATTCGTCACGTTGCTGTAAGATATAATCTTACTGATCCTCTCCAGGGCATCCATCAATGATTGCAACACGCAATCCATGTAACTAACTGCATCAAAACCGCCATTTACATCACAATAAGACAATCTAATCCCATCATGTCATCCTATCAATTCACTCATTCCTTCTTTCGCTATTATCGATTAATAAGCTTGAGCAAAATCTGAAATGACCGATTGCACTTGAAGACTCTACAAGAGAACGCCTCCACCTCGCTGCAGTTTCATAAGATTGCATTACCTTCTTCATCAAATTCAATTATTTATGATCTATGGAAAGCTTTTGTTCGTTCTTTTCAACATCTGATTTCAGCAAGTTAATCTTCAACTATTCTCAAAATTCAGATAATGTAGGCGCACGCCCTACCCTCAAATCAATAACAAACATTTATCTGGTATGAGATTCGAAACTGTCTTCAATGTCAGATTTCTAAAGTACAATGACTTACGAAACTAACCGCTCCACCATTTGCTGCACATTTATCGAGGTTTTCATCATCATGTGGACCTATTTAATGGTTCCCCAACCAAAATGAGTGTAATAAATACCTTCTGACGATAATCTGCCGCTATTCTAAATGGTTTTAGGCATATTCACTTAGGATAAAACATCAAAGTTTTGTGGTTGAAGCATTCTTAATCAACTACATATCACGTTTGGGTGCTCCTGTTTGCATACTTTCAAACGATTTATTGCAATTTAATTCTATACTGTTTCAGGATTTATTAAAACTAACTGCCAACGAACACATTTTTACCTCTCTCGCTAATGCGACCGGAACTGCAGTTCTTTGAAGAAAACAGAACAATCCGAACATTTCTCCTGGCAAAAAAACATCTTGGAGAATAATTATACAATCTCCCATCCATTCTACTTGCCCTGCAAAACGCAGTAAGCCAGGAAACAGGATTTATTTTCCTGCTCAATTGCTTTATGACAATCCATTACGCATTACAGGTTACATATTTGCTACCATAGATGGCGATCCTTTACAAGACAGGTCATTATAATGATAGCTTTTTTCTACCTCGGTTCCGCAAAAAACATTCATTCCCCAAAATGTTGGGAACTGTACACCAGTTTTCTTTCGAGGCACTCAAAGACGACCTACCTTCTTCATCTCACATGAAAGCCCATACAAAGTACCACAGAGGCGCAAATACACCTCTATCCTTCAGGAAACAAAGGGAATATTCTAGCTCATATACGAAACATCGCCAAAACACGCAATTTAACACAAATAACACTCATATAGAATCTATTCTTAACATGCAAATTCCTCGTATACAACCGACCTAAGTAAACTGATTGACCTTAAGAGAAAACAAAACAAAATAAATCTGAAAAATCACATTAAAATCTAACGCATAATTATTCTGACAATCTTTGCTTACTGGTTTAACGAAATTTTTATATTAAATTCCAGTGTTTTTCCACACAAAAGTAACGTTGATATGTTTAAGAAACTTGTATGTGTGTACAATATGTTTCACCATCCCCTTGCTGGTTATCATTTTTATATAACCTCATTGGTTACTATTTTTTTAAGGATAACGATCCTTTCCAACACTGGTCCATATAATGACATCGAGATGCCATAAATTCTATTTCTCCATCTTTTTTTGCCTTTTGGTTGCGCGAGAAACTTTCATTCCAAAAGATCAGGAGCACTGGGTAAGAGACACTAAAATACGTGAATGAATGAATGAATGAATGATGGACAAAGAGTGAAAACGCGTAGGAGATAAATATAGAGAAAATAAGATGGTGAGTTTTGCCCTGGTTTAGAATGCATCTCTTAGGTACTTTTCTTTTCTTGTTTTGTCTCATTTGCATTCTTCGTGTGCACCATCAGTGGTTGCTTCTGGTGCTTGTTTGGCCTTATAGCGACCTTTGCCTTTGACAGTACCTCTCTCGTTGTTCTTTGGACTTTATTTATTTATTATTCCTTTCTTTATTATTTATTCATTTGTTTTTTTTAATATATATAAATATAAATATACTCTTTATTTCCCATCTCACAGCATTCGAGTCTTTCAAGTGTTATATTTGCTATCTCTTAATGTCTCTTTATTTTCTCTGATAATTTATATTTGTTTGTATTACCGGTATGTGGGCATTTCGCCTCTTTTGTTCATTTCTTTGTTGTTTGTTTTTAGATGTGGGCACTTCGCCTCTTTTTCTTCTTATTTTTGATTTTAATTAGTTGGTTGTAGATGGGCATTTAACCTCTTATGTTCTTGTCTTTGTAGTGGATTTCTTGTTATTGCTGCTGTAGTTACTTTTTCATTTGGTTATCTTATTTATGTGAGGAGTCCAATTAGGTTCTCTCGGGAGCAGATTTTTCCACTTGAGAATTGGGCTCGCCTGGTGGCGCTTCCCCTATCCGCTCTCGAAGTGTCAAGATCAATTTCCATATTTGGAATTATTTCTTCTTGGATTTTGTCCCAGGTCTTACTCCCTAGCCTCTGGAGTTCCATATTCAATGGCTTCAGACCTGCTCTTGCGTGCAGACCTGTCTGCCGAATATGGTCCGCCCTGCGTGCTCCAGCTATCAGCAGGGCTGCTTCGTTCTTCACTCTCTGCATTTGCCTGGTAAAGGTAGAACTCGCAGCCTGCATGACCACTGCTGGGTAAACAAATGTTCAGCGTACCAGACCAGTGTACAGCTTTTTGAGATTATTGAAGCTGGGGCCTCGGAATTTATATATTTTCCCGAGCTGTTATTTGGCTAGGAAGATTCTCTTCTTTATGTGTGCTCTGAACCCTTTTAAGGGGATTTGCAGACCTAGGACTTTTCCCTCGTTGGTGTAAAGGTACACTTCGTCGTCCACTAAGACATCGTCAGGTTTCCGGCGGTTTATTCGAAGGATCTAGAACTTTCGGCGATTGGTCTTGATCTTCCACTTTCATTCGTATCTATTGATGTTGTCGATTTCGGTGGCTGTCTGCTTGACTTGAACTCTAGCATTTTTGTGGGTACTGGGGATGATTTTGGTGATGTCATCAGCAAACTCCAGATACATTACATCCTGCACTACTGGAGCAGACAGGTTCAATGTATACACTAGGTACAGCAGTGGACCCAGACAGCTACCTTGTGGAGCACCCGCCTCAAGTACGAACTCGGGTTCTCTGTAGCCCTCAATCGAGATTTTTGCTTTCCTCTCCAGGACCTAGTCACAGAGGACCCTCTCCAGGATCGGCTTTAGCTGCAGGCATAAGATCTTGAATTGGAGACCTCTCAGCCAAACGTTATCAAAGGCCTTTTGGACATCTCGCAACACCGCGTCTACGTCTTTTCCTTCAGCTATACAGCGGGCGAGTTTCTCAGTGAAGAGAACATGGGCTGTATCAGTCCCCCTTCTATTACGGAACCCGTGTTGCTGAGGGTTGAGAACTTCTAGCTCTGTTAGCTAGTCTTGTAGCCTATTAGCTAGAAGGTTCTGGTAGACTTTTCCTATGACCTCAAGAAGGGATATTGGTTTGTAATCTACCAGTTGATCGTGGGGCTTCTTCGCTTTAGGTATAAAAATGATTTTTGCCACTTTTAGACCATCGGGGTAGAAGCCCGTATTCATGGAAGCGTTGTA
Organism: Ceratothoa steindachneri; assembly: GCA_963969495.1. Classification (NCBI taxonomy): domain Eukaryota; kingdom Metazoa; phylum Arthropoda; class Malacostraca; order Isopoda; family Cymothoidae; genus Ceratothoa; species Ceratothoa steindachneri. Next base: position 86,634,677 of record OZ018326.1, read on the forward strand.
GATATTCCTGAGTCCCTGACTGATATGCAGGGAAGGCATGTATAAAGTTGTTTTTGGTGATGCCCATCCATTCTGGTGTCTTCTTTTGACAGGTTTTCACAGTATCCATGACCTCTTCTGTTGTAATTGGTCGGCCATAGTCTGATATCACCCCGCCATTCGTCGATATAGGCCTGATCCTAAAAATCTTGGTCGAATTCCGCATTGTCTTCAGGTGTAATTGTGAAGACTTCTTTCCAGAACGTAAGGAATCTCTCTTGAAAAACCGCTGGATCTTCCAAATAGTCATTGCCATTCTGATGCGGGGTTTTCTCTACTTGGTAGGCCTTTTAACTTTCTTACTAGTCGCCAGAAATTGTCGGGTCTCACCTCGCTGTTTACTTGTTCAATCAGACTGTCCCAGATCACAGCCTGTTGCTGGTTTATGGCCTGCTTCAGCTCTTCACTCAGGCGACGTAACAGCGAGCTTCTTTCTCGAGTTGTACCTTCTCTTCTAATTTATTCGTACACCTTTCTATGCACCCTAGGGATCGCTCTCATTTCCTCGGTCCATCTTGGTTGTGGAGGAGTTTTGTACCTTTTCATTGCTACACACTCGCGATCCGCCTTGATAATGTGGGAAGTTATCTTTTCCAGTTCCTCATCGATTTCCTCTAGTATTGCTTCGCTTAAGTCCACTGGTTCTTATATGGTAAAAATTTCCCTGTAGCGTTCCCATTTAGCCGAAGCGTAACATTTGCGTAGATGTATCGGAAGCTGGATCGGTGCGAGTGAGATGGTCGTTAAAATCGCAATGTGGTCGCTGGGTACTGTTTTGGCATGGTTCGATATGGTAATTGAAGGGAAAGCTTTTGCTTGTCATGATTATGTCAGGCTTCGTGGCAGCCTTTGATGTGATGTAGGTTAGAAAATCCGGTCCTATCGTCTGGATGTTCTTTTGACGCATAATCATTTCCAAGTTGTGGCCTCTGTTATTCGTGTTCCCATATCCAGCCCTTCTGCATCTGGCATTGAGGTTGCTCCCAAGTAATGTCATTCTGCCGCGGCCGAACAAGGTATAAAAATTTGTGAGAAGCAGGTACGTTCTTCGAGGTGGTTGGTATGCCACCGCGATTACGAGATTGCCCACTAGTGTGTTCAACTCTACCGCCACAAAGGACTCGTCCATTTTTGGAAGGTTTCCGAAAGAATGATTCCTTCTGAGTGCAACGGCAGCACCGTGGAACCTCTCCTGAGAATGGTTTTTCGTAACTACTCTGTAGCCCAGTATCTTTAGTTGACTGGTAGTAGAATCGAAACCGTGCTCCGTGATTAGTATTCTGTCATGATGTCGGGGTCAAGCACGCGGGACTGTCGGAATGGTCCGTAGTGTCAAAGGATTCTGTATCTTCTTTCTTCTCATCCTTTGGCTTGGTCGTGTTGGCTTCTGTTGAGGTTGCATCCCTCTCTTTTTTGGACACAATCATTGGTTTTGGCCATCTGTTTTCGTTTTTGCTTTTCGTCTCATTATCTTAACTTTTTACTGACCTTTGTTTGGGAGTCAGCTGCAGTTAGAGAACGTCCCTTGATGGTGGATTATCATGGAATCACATTTCCCTTATGCCGTTCTTACGAACATTTGATTCAGCTCCTTTGCAAATGTTTTCGGTTGTTATAGGTTCCTGACATGAGCATACAAGATGAAGGTCAGGATTTTCGCCGAGTTTTCATTTTCGTTCCTTAAGTAAGTCTTTTTGGCTTACGCTTCTGTAATGACTGCTTTTCGTCTCGTTATCTTAACTTTTCCGTATTTGCTTGCCTTTCTTTTGCTGTACCTTTTTCTTGATAAGCTCTTTTTTTTCAGAGGGCAGGCCATAGCCATAGAACGATGTCCCTGGCCGCAGTTGGCACATTTCTTCTTGAGGCTGCTGTAGTTCTTCCAGGGGTTTCCTGGCTCGCTGCGCCTTGAACAAATTTCCTTCGGTTTACTAAATTCCTTTGTCATGTAGGTCTCCATCTTGTAACATTAGAAGCAGAATTGTATGGGAGAAATTCTTCCCTCTCTATCCGTTCCTCACTGACTTTTGCATTAAAAAGCAGGAGTCCTTTTTCTTTGGCTTTTGAGCCATCGCATTGTCGGAGAAGACAATCTTAATACGTGTGTGTATTCTGAATTGTCTCTCTTCTTACAAAACTTTATGATTTCGGAAATCTTGACCAACGGTTGGTTGTTCATGAGTTCTTCTTTGATTTGCTCCTTTGTATGTCACCTAATCACTGAAATACGTCTTACCTTCTCCACCCCATATAAAGCCTTATACTATGTGCTATAGTGGGGCAAACATTCCTACATTCTTCAATCAAGCAAAACAAATATTCGTGCTCACATACGAAACATATAGCCAGCAAATACGCAAAAACAACAGGCAATTTAACCCATATAGCACTCATTTAGGACCCAACATGCAAGCTCTTTATAGACAACCGAAAAATAACTCCGATGGAACTAAAAAGCTAACAAAACCAAATACATCTTCAAAATCACATTGAAATCTATATCATAATTAGTCCGACAATCCTTGTTCACGGTATTAAATAAGTTTTGTTATTAAATTTTAATGCTTTGTCGCACAAAAGTAACATTAATATGTTTAAGAAACCTGTACATATATAATGTAGATATCACCATAATTATGATTATATTTTGTATCTAATAATTATTATTGTTCTATGTCCTCGCAGGTTATAATTTTTATACACCTTCGTTGCCTTCTATTTTAATATTATATTTTTCACTACATTAATTTTTTTTTAATTATTTTATTTAGCAACATAATAGTTTTGTTGTACATCCAATTTATATCAGAACTAAGTATAATATACTATGTTATTTGTCACCAATTGTACATAGCCTATAAATTTTGTTTCAATCACTATATAGATTTGTTTTAAATGGGCATTAAGTTTTCAGGTAATTGATTGGCCAATAGGAATTGACTCATGCTTTCATCCATTACACACATGCAACACTCCAAGTACAACTCTCTCCACACCGTTTTCCGCATGCCTTTCTCATGATCAAAAAGCAGTGGTGTTTGTAGCACTATTAACGCCCCATAAGACGAGTAGTACTATCTAATACTTACCTTTCCTTTCCACTATTTCAACGCAATTTTTTTTTTTTATATAGAGCCCATCTTGCAACTGCCCACTTAGGCATAAGTCGCATAAAAACAAGACAGCCTAGAACTAGGCTACTTTAAAATGAAAATATGAAAATATAATGGTATAAATTAGAAAAAATAAACAACCAGGAAGCAATCTCCGGCAGCGGGAGCAGTTCCCCCTCACCCGGTGCCGGAGAGTGCAACCTACAAACAAAACAATAACAAACAAAAAACAAAAGGAACCTTAAATAAAGGGGAGAAGCCCGGCCTCGCCCAAAATGTAAACAAGTCGACAAATCAATGTGCAAGAATCCGTCCCAAGTACAAGGGACAGGCAAGAGCAACCCCGCCCATTCCAGTACCGGGACAGGAATCGTGCGCGAAGATCACCGAGAATGAGACATTCGACAAAAATGTGCCGAACAGTCTGGGGGACGACGCAGTCGTCTCAATAGGACGCAGGCAAGCGCTCCATCAAATAGCGATGCATCACACGAGTGTGTCCGATTTGGAGACGACAGAAAGCAACCTGAAGCCGCCACGGCATTGGGGGATAGGTCCATGGGAACAGTCGCGGCGCAATGGCACGCAAATTTAAGTTTCCTTTGAACGTCTCCCATCTTCTTCGCCAAGCAGTCCGAAGAGCTGTCCGTATTCCTGCCATGTAGTCGGTGTGAGGAAGAGCGAAACGCTGGTCCTCGCGGACTCTTTGGCGCTCTCATCGGCGCGCTCATTCCCCGCAATTCCTACATGTCCAGAAACCCAGCAGCAGATAATCTCAACATCTGCCCGGCTCGCCAAAACCGTGGCGTCAAGGATATCGCGAACCAGGGGATGCGGAGATTCCAATGCCCCGAGAGCACTCAGGGCGCTTTGTGAGTCGCTATAGATCACAATCCAGTCTCCGAACCGGGCACGTCGCGTAATCTCCCGTACCGAGTGGTGTATTGCCACCAGCTCGGCCGTGAAGACAGACGCAGAGCCTGGCAGAGCCCAAGTGACTTCAAACAGAGGGGATACGGCGTGGAAGCCGACCCCCTCTTGGAACTTGGAGCCATCCGTATACACTGGCACGGTACCAGCGTGACACGAGGTGTGCTCAAAAAAGGTCGAACGCAAAATTCCCTGCGCCGTACAAGCTTTGGGAACAGAGGCGGGGCGACAAAACGCCAAATGTGGTACCCTCCAGGGTGGCGTCCTGGGCAGAACCAGGGGCGCCACTGGCCCGAGAGCTATATCTAGCTCTCAAAGGAGTTTCCTGGCCCTAAACCCAAAGGGCTTAGGGTATGACTGGCGTCTCTCGCTGGCATAGGCACCGTCAAGATCAGCTGCGGATGCAGTAAAGCTGTTGGCGACTGAGAAAGGCGCCGTGCTCGCGCGTACAGGCGAGTAATGCACTGCACGCGGCGCAGAGCAATTGGCATCTCCCCAGCATCGACCAACAGGCTCTCAATGTGGGAAGTGCGGAAGGCACCGGTCGCAAGGCGAAGGCCCGTGTGGTAGATCGAATCCACCTCCTGCAATAAGCGCTCGGCTGCGGATGCATAAAACTCGCATCCGTAGTCGAGCTTTGAACGAACAAAGGATCGATAAAAAGTAGGGCAGTAGCCTTATCAGCACCCCAAGCGCTGAACGCCACGGAACGGAGGATATCCATGGCGCGGGTACAAGAGACCCTAAGGCTGCGAATATGAGGCTCCCAGGTGAGGCGTCGGTCGAATACAAGACCAAGGAAACGGTGCGAGTCAACCGCATCCAGGCGCACCCCATTAAGAAACAAATCTCGGTCGGGGTGGAGCCATGGATGGCGGCAGAAGTGCACCACCTTAGTCTTGGCCAAAGAAAACCGAAACCTGTGAGCTTTGGCATAGCGAGAGACGCGGTTCAATGCCTGTTGGAGTCAACGCTCCAGAGTTGGCATCTGGGCCGCCCCAAAAGAAATCGAAAGGTCGTCCACGTAGAGCGTAGCGAAAACATCTTCTGGCAGCAGCTAGGTGATGCCGTTGATGCTCAGGGCAAAGAGTGTGACACTGTGGACACTTCCCTGCGGGACACCCTCTTCTTGCTTCTTTGGGCTGGAGAGGGCTCCCCCCATCCGTACGCGGAATCGACGATCTCGCAAAAATTAAGATATAAATACTGGGAGAAGTCCCCTCGCCCCCATCGTGTGGAGAGTCTCCATGATACCGTATCGCCATGCGGTATCACAGGCGTTCTCCAGATCGAAAAAACACCGTGGCGTAGTGCCCGCTACAAGGGAAAGCCTCGCAGACGGCATTTTCCAGTCGGAGCAGAGCATCCGACGTGGATTGGAACTTGCGGAAGCCGTACTGCGCAGAAGACAGATGTCCTCCACTGTCAAGGAAAAAGGCTAATCTAACATTTAACAATTTTTCCATCAACTTAAACACGCAAGAGGTTAAAGAGATTGGGTGGAAACCGGTCGTAGTAGAGTGATCTCTCCCCGGCTTGCGATTCGCCAGGAGTCTGGGAGAAGACCCTTTACCCAGATCCGGTTGAACAAATCTAACAGAAAGGCCGTGCCTCGCTCACCCAGGTGTCGAAGCATGGCGTACGGGACATCGTCCGGACCATGGGCGGTGTCCGCGCACGAAGCGAGAGCGGAGCGTAACTCACTCACACTAAACTTGTCGTTGAAGGGTTCTCCGCCTCTGGAGGTGAAGTCCAGCCAGGGGCCTTCCGCGACATCACGACGTGCATTGAATGCTGGCGGAACAGCATCCCGGCTAGAGAATGCGGAAAAAGCGGTCGCTAAGGATTCCGCCACGGACGCGGGGTCCGAGATAGCGGTCTCATTCTCCTGGAAAACGGAAGGGGGATCCTGCGAGAACTTGCCCCAAATTCTTTTAACTCGCTTCCACACCTCAGCTAAAGGATCCTTCCCGTTAAGTGAAGACACATATGCCCGCCAAGAAGAGCGGCGGGCGTGCTTTGAAATATACCGGAACCTAGCCCTAGCCCGACGAAATTCAGCGACAGTGAAATCGTTCGGGCGGTGCTTATAGCGCATGTAGGCATTACGCTTTTGTTTGAGGGCCGTCTCACACTCGGCCGACCACCATAGTAGTAGGCGGCGTTCAAAACGGCCAGACGTCCTAGGAATAGTAGTCAGGCCCACGGCGATGAGGTTGCCGGAGAAGAACTCAACGGCCTCATCTGCCGACCTAAACTCCTCGACTGAGATAGAGAATTCAGTCATTTCCTGAAATGCTGGCTACCGCGCCCGCGCCAAGCACCACCTAGGTGGGCTCTCAGGCGGAGGTTGCCCTAATAATAATATTTTTTTTAATGGGAAAGTAAAAACTATCATGGAGGTCATCGACAGCCCCCCCAATCAAAATCAGGCTGTGCATCCGAAGAGCACAAAGATAGATCAAGGCAAGAAAATGAAGCAGTTCTTGGACAGTGATGTATAAACTCATCTATGTTTAGGGAACCTATCTCAAGCTTTTCAATCAGATCAGCAAGGACCTGTCCCCTGGGATTTATTGAGTAATCTCCCCAGAAAGAATGACTGCCGTTCAGATCTTCAAGCAAGAGAAAGGGCCTCGGCAACCGTGCCACGACGCGGCGGAAGTTCACCGCGTGGAAGTCAGCTGACGGTGGAATATACGCAAAAAGGATAGTATACTCTCTATCCCGGTGCAGCTGCACAGCCACTGCCTGAAGGAGGTATCTAAAGAGAAAGGAACAACGGAGACATCATGCCGGGTGTAAACCGCGCATCCCCCAGCCCGGCCATCCCGTGGTGGTGGGGTCGCAAGACCCATATACCCCGAGAGGGAGGGCAGGGGGCACGCGCCTAGCATGGTCTCCTGCAAAAAGATAGCTAACGGGAAACGGGATGAGACGAGCCTCTGCAGCTCCTCCCAGTTGGCCCAGAGTCCACGGCAATTCCATTGAAGAAATATCCCCTCCAGGCCTAGCTTGGAGGAGACACGGGGGCCCTCCTCGAACAGAAGACCCTCATGGGAATGGCCATACGCTTCCCGGAGGCAAAACCCCGGGCGCTGTAGGCCGGACAAAGCGCTGAAGACGCGGGCGCCTTCGAGGACTTATTGGGGGAGGTTGGGCTCGCCATGCGAGTCTTTTCCTCCCTCCGCCTCGAAACCGTAGGCGGGCGTTGCGGCTTCGGAAGTGGGGTGGCCCTCTTTTCGAGGAACCACCGTCTCCGAGCCACTCGCTCCACCTCTAGGCGTGGGCAAAGGAGCCAAAGCTCCTTTGTTGCTGTCCTCCTTTCGGGGGACAGCTTTAGGAACCCCGGAAGATGGCCTAGCGACCAACTTCAGGGGTTTTGCCTCCTGTGAGTCTAACCATCGGTGGAGGCGCGTGGCCATTTCGCCTTACGGAAAACGGTCACGCTGGGGAAAGAGGTGGGAACCCTTTTTGCCGACAGCTTTACCAGGGGAGCGCCCGGGTTGAGTAGAGCCCGCAGAAGGGCTCCGAATGGGCGCGGAAACAACCGTACTTGTTGGCCTGGATGTACCAGGAGCAGAGGGTGCCTTTCTAACTATTGAGGCATATGACGTCCCAGGAAGAGCCACGCGCGCAAGGACCAAGTCCTTAGCCTCGCGGAATGAGAGTCGATCCTGGGCCTGAAAGGCCAGGATTTCTTTCTCAAGAAGATAAGCACCACATTGCTTCGAAGAAGCGGGGTGCGGCTCTCCGCAATTGACACACTTGGCAACACATGATTTAGAATTATCGTGTGCGGCCTTGGAGCAATTTACACAGGCTTCGGGTGACCCCGACTTTGCACGTCTACAAGAACGATTTGTATGGCCGAAGTGGTGACAGTAAGGACATCGCCGCGGCAGTGGCACGAATGCCTTCACGCGGTAGTGGTACCAACCGGCACGCACCGACTCAGGGAGCTTGTCACAGTCGAATGTGACTAAGAGTGTAGGGGTGGCTCTCGAGGCCCCTCCCTGTTTTCTCATCACACGTTCGATCTTGACCGCCCCATGGTCGGCCAGCTCTAAGGTGATGTCCTCAATGGAGTAGTCAACGAGTTCCCTCGCATAAACTACTCTTTTCACAAAGTTCTTGGTAGAGTGCGGCGTCACACTCACCGGGGTGCCATGAAGTGTCCGAAGAGCACTTATCTTGGCCACCTCGGTGGGATTCGCCGCATTCGCCGGAAGGCTCTCGTCCGAGAAACGGGTTACCTTCGGCTCTCTACCAATTGCACTAGCTAATCCTCTCCTCTGATGGATCATGTTGCCCTTGGCCAACATGGTGCCATCAGTGGGGCGAATAACGAAGAAGCGTTTCAAGCCAGCGGGCTCGAAAACGCCAGGTAATTAATTGGGAATTCAAAGGACAAAGGAGAAATTGAGTTAAACACGCGGTGAATACACAATGTATATTTCTCTTGAGCGCCAGAGAGTGATGAAATAAATCCAATACACCGCAAAAAAAGAAAAAACGGAATAATTTTTTTTTCGGAAATAATAATTTCCGACTTCGAAATAATCAGATTTAGGGTGTTCCTGGTTCGAATCAAACCCCATGTTGGATTTTTGCATGTGGAATATTGGAGGTCTTCTCATCCTTCTATTCCGCCTACCAATGTAAGTATCTTGAAAAAAATCTAATATGCATAATGCATTTTCAGGAAAATCTTCTGCAAGTCCCTCAAATGCTTTGATTAGTTTATTAAGGGGACAAAAGGCCAAGGCTGAAATCATTCTTATTTAAGTGAAAAATTTAGATTGTTGGCATATTCCTATGAAAAACCAAAACGTTGAATTTTTCAATAGATCCTTTGGCAAAGGTGGAAAACCCATCCCTTAATTTCCATTTCTGGAAACACTGATTGAAGGCTTTTGTGCATTGCCTTGTCCGGTTTTAAATTGTCATTTAAACTTTTGAGTGCGTTAAGCATTAGGGGAGAAGTTATTTCTAATTTATTGGGTCAAAGGGAATATATGCACGGAGTTACAGTATCATTAATCAAAGCATTTATTTTGTAAACTTTCGAAAATGTTTATTGTTCTCAAGATAGGATAGGTTTATTGAGTATGGAAAATTAAAATTCTGACACCTTGAGTCCCAGAATCGTATAACAGAAAATCTTCATTCTTTTTGGTGATCTTGAATTCTTCTGGAATGGTAAAATCTGATGTACGTAAGGGTAATGTAAATTTATTGTGACTTCTTTGTCTACATTGCCACAAATTTCTTTATAACCATTTAGTGTCCAACGTTCCCATTTTAGAAACATAATTTCTAAATGACTTTTAAGTGCAATGCTCAGCTCAATTCAGTAATTGAGCATTCCAAAATGTAAAACTATGTTTTATTCTTTTTTTTCATAATTTAATCAAATTTAAGTACCCAGATTATGGATTATCAGATATATAAAAAAAATTCCAATTATCACTTAATATTATAAACATAATAAAAAAACAATGTTAAAGTTTTTAATACCTTTCTATTATTTAATATTATAATTTAGAAAATGATTTTATAACTAATTATTAAGAATTCTAAGATCTTCGGGAAATCTTGTATAGAAAAAAAATAGGTCTGAATATAATGTTCCCAAAATGGGAACTCCATTTACGTTGTGTTTATAGGCAGAATTGATTTTGGCTATATAGATATCCAACTAAGTGTAACAAAACTACTAATATATCAATGTAGTAAATTAATGCCTGTCCGGATGGATGTTTGTGTATAGACACGTGTCTATACGCTTGTGTGTATGCACATATGTCTACACACACATATGTATATGTGCATATCTAAAAGTGACGAACCCAAGCCAAACATGTCAATATTCACTAAAGTACATAATTATCTCTAACTTTAATTTGTCAATGCAGGAATAAAATGCTTACCACTGAATTATGGACTCATACATTTATACTGTTTCTGTTTTTTACAGAATGAGGAGAGGGACTCCACGATTTAGATTTCTGGAAAAGGCAAGAGAATATGCTGAGGAATTTTTTATTTTTTATTTTATTTTTTTTTTTAAAGAGCTCATCTGGCGACTGCCTACTTGGGCATTAGTCGCCGTATTAAAACTGGCCTAGTTCTAGGCTACTTTAAAATAAAATTAAAGACAGAAAAAAAAAAAACACCCCAAAAGAGGGAAAGGAAGCAAGCTGGTGCGTCGGGGAGAGGTCCCCCCCCAGCGCAGAAGCGTGCAACTAAAGGAAAAAAACAAACAAAAAACAAAACCAAAAAAAAACAAATGCAAAAAAACAACAAAACAAAACAAAAAAAACAAACAAACCTTGCTTAAATAATAGAGAGAAGGCCGGCCTTCCTCAAGAAGTCAACAAGTCCACAAGTCAATGTGCACGAATCTGTCCTGAGCACAAGGGACAAGCGGTAGCGACCCCGCCCATCCCGGTACTGGGACAGGTATCGTGCGCGAAGATCACCCAGACTGGGACATTCGACAAGAATGTGCCGAACACGCTGGGGGACGACGCAGTCGTTGCAATAGGGCGCAGGCGAGCGCTCACCAGGGTGCCATGAAGTGTCCGAAGAGCACTTATCTTGGCCGCCTCGGCGGGATTCGCCGCATTCGCCAGAAGGCTGCCGTCCGAGAAACGGGTCACCTTCGGCTCTCTTCCAATTGCACTAGCTAATCCTCTCCTCTGATGTATCATGTTGCCTTTGGACAACATGGTGCAATCAGTTGAGCGAATAACGAGGAAGCGTTTGAAGCCAGCGGGCTCGAAAACGCCAGGTAACCTCTGAATGAGGGGCCCCGATGTCATCGAGGCTCCGCCCTGTGCACTCTTGGTGTTAGTCTTGGTCAGGGGCTCCGCACACGAGGGGGTAGAGGGGCCGGATGTGCCGATCTCGGCTTGGTCGCCTACCAAAGTGGTAGCAGACCCATCCGTCCCCACAGGATCCGCGGATGGAGAGGAGCCCCGAGTCTTTTTCGGCTTTTTAGTCTTCTTTGTCTTTTTCTTTTTTGGAGAGGAGGGCGGGGAATGAACCCGCTTTTCACCTCCGCCGGCAGAAGCCCCTAGGCCAGATGGACCGGCCTCAGCCAGGTCCCTCTCCGAAATGGAGAAGGTCCTGGTTGTCGTAGGGGCACCTGTGGGAGGAGATCCCTCCCCTCCTTTTACTGCCTCGGAGCCCTCAGCCATTTGAGGAGGACCTTGCATAGGGGCGGATTCGGGTTCGGTGCTTGGCGCCGAGCCCGAATTCCCCCCCATGGAAGGCCCTACCGTCTGAGGCTGGGTCTCCTCAAGGACCATGTTTATCACAGGAGGGGCCTCCAGTTGGCCATCCCCTCCCAGGACATCGCAGGTCCCCTTGGCAGTGTCGCCAGTCTTGTGTGGGGAGGCACAGGCCTTGACCCCAGCAAGGTTTAAAATTCTTGCCAGCAGGTCTTTTGAGGGAAGCGACCGAAGGGGCCTGGCTTGCCTCTCCCCCCTAAGGGGGTTTGCCCTACCGAGCCGCTTTGATGGGGAGCGACTGGCTAAGGGCTGCCTGCTGGCTTTCTTGGCAGTCCCCTTGGAAAGAAAAGAGGGGACTGCCGCTGGGAAAAGGGAGGTGCCCGAAAGCACCTCCAGAGAAGGGGGTGAGAGGGAGTCCCCTGCACCCGTAGGCTACGGAGAGGAGTAAGCCTCCTCTCCGGTTAGAGAAATATGGAGGGTCCCCTGTGCAAGCCCAGGGGGGGGACCTCCATTTTTTTGCTGGAGCTGCCCGAGGGCGGCTCCGTCGATGAGCAAGGGGGAGTTAAAGGGGTTTTAGGTTTTATTGATTCATCCATGGGCATGGTGACCCTATTTTTGCCACAGACGCAATAGCTCATCACCTCTTGCAGTTGACCGCACTGCAAGAGGTGCTTACAAGCCCGGCAGAGCCAGGTCCTGCCATTTGGGACCACCCCTCCCGCCTGGTGGCCTGGCAGTCCATCGGCATAGCGGCTCCACCTTAGACATGGCGTATAAATCATAGATTTTGAAGACGAGAGGAAAAGGGATGTGAGGAAGGTATGGGTGGGGATGAAGCAGGTAGTTAAAAACCAGCCACCCCAGACCGGAGCTCAGGGGTTAGGGAACATTGTCCCCCACCCCCTCAGCCCTGATGCGGGACGGTTGGCTGAAAGGAAGGTCAGCATCTACCCTGTGAAATTAGAGGCTGACCAGAGAAAGTTATGGGAGAGGTTGTGTGAAAAGAAAGGAAACAAGTGATTTGAAGGAAGGAAGAGAGGCTAAGCTGGGGCCGAACGGAGTGCTAAATCCCGTCAGCACGGTGGCCAGGATGGCAACTCACCGCGCCCCTTACGGGGGAAACGGGACGAGACGAGCCTCCGCAGCTCCTCCCAGTTGGCCCGGAGTTCACGGCAATTCCATTGAAGGAATATGCCCTCCAGGCCTAGCTCGGAGGAGACGCGGGGGCCCTTCTTAAATTGAAGACCCTTACGAAAATGGCCGTACGCTTCCCGGGGGCAGAACCCCGGGCGCTGTTGGCCGGAAAAAGCGCTGAAGGCGCTGTCGCCTTCGAGGACTTATTGGGGGAGGTTGGGCTCGCCATGCGAGTCTTTTCCTCCCTCCGCCTCGAAACCTGAGGCGGGCGTTGCGGCGTCGGAGGCGGGGGGCCCTCTTTTCGAGGAACCACCGTCTCCGAGCTACTCGCTCCACTTCGGGAAGTCGGCGAAGGGGCCAAGCTCCTTTGTTGCTGTCCTCCTTTCGGGGAACAGATTTAGGAACCCCGGAAGATGGCCTAGCGACCATCTTCAGGGGTGTTGCCTCCTGTGAGTCTAACAAATCGGTGGAGGCGCGTGGCCGTTTCGCTTTACGGGAAATGGTCACGCTGGGGGAAGAGGGGGGAGCCCTGGTTTTAACCGGGGCAGGGTATGAACCCTTTTTGCTGCCAGCTTCACCAGGGGAGCGCCCAGGTTGGGTAGAGCCCGCAAAAGGGCTCCGAATGGGCGCGAAAACAACCGTGCTCGTTGGCCTGGATGGGCCAGGAGCAGAGGGTGCCTTTCTTACTATTGAGGCATATGACGTCCCAGGCAGAGCCGGGCACGCCAGGACCAAGTCCTTTGCATCGCGGAATGAGAGTCGATCCTGGGCCTGAACGGCCAGGATTTCTTTCTCAAGGAGATATGCACCACATTGCTTCGAAAAAGCAGGGTGCGGCTCTCCGCAATTGACACACTTGGCCACACACGATTTGGACTTATCATGTGCGACCTTCGAGCAATTTATACATACTTCGAGTGACCCCGACTTTGCACGTCTACATGAGCGATTCGTATGGCCAAACGGTGACAGTAATAGTACCGCCGCGGCAGTGGCACGAATGCCTTCACGCGGTAACGGTACCAACCGGCACGCACCGACTCAGGGAGCTTGTCACAGTCGAACGTGACAAAGAGTGTAGGGGTGGGTCTCGAAGCCCCTCTTTGTTTTCTCATCACACGTTCGACCTTGACCGCCCCATGGTCGGCCAGCTCTAGGGTGATGTCCTCAATGGAGTAGTCAACAAGTTCCCTCGCATAAACTACTCCTTTCACAAAGTTCATGGTAGAGTGCGGCGTCACACTCACCGGGGTGCCATGAAGTGTCCGAAGAGCACTTATCTTAGCCGCCTCGGCGGGATTCCCGGCATTCGCCAGAAGGCTGCCGTCCAAAAAACGGGTCACCTTTTGCTCTCTACCAATTGCACTAGCTAATCCTTTCCTCTGATGGATCATGTTGCCCTTGGACAACATGGTGCCATCAGTGGAGCGAATAACGAGGAAGCGTTTGAAGCCAGCGGGCTCGAAAACGCCAGGTAACCTCTGAATGAGGGGCCCCGATGTCATCGAGGCTCCGCCCTGTGCACTCTTGGTGTTAGTCTTGGTCAGGGGCTCCGCACACGAGGGGGTAGAGGGGCCGGATGTGCCGATCTCGGCTTGGTCGCCTACCAAAGTGGTAGCAGACCCATCCGTCCCCGCAGCCCCCGCGGATGGAGAGAAGCCCCGAGTCTTTTTCGTCTTTTTATTCTTCTTTGTCTTTTTCTTTTTTGGAGAGGAGGGCGGGGAATGAACGCGCTTTTCACCTCCGCCGGCAGAAGCCCCTAGGCCAGATAGACCGGCCTCAGCCAGGTCCTTCTCCGAAATGGAGAAGGTCCTGGTTGTCGTAGGGGCACCTGTCGGAGGAGATCCCTCCCCTCCTTTTACTGCCTCGGAGCCCTCAGCCATTTGAGGAGGACCTTGCATAGGGGCGGATTCGGGTTCGGTGCTTGGCGCCGAGCCCGAATTCCCCCCCATGGAAGGCCCTAGCGTCTGAGGCTGGGTCTCCTCAAGGACCATGTTTATCACAGGAGGGGCCTCCAGTTGGCCATCCCCTCCCAGGACATCGCAGGTCCCCTTGGCAGTGTCGCCAGTCTTGAGTGGGGAGGCACAGGCCTTGACCCCAGCAAGGTTTAAAATTCTTGCCAGCAGGTCTTTTGAGGGAAGTGACCGAAGGGGCCTGGCTTCCCTCTCCCCCCCCTAAGGGGATTTGCCCTACCGAGCCGCTTTGATGGGGAGCGGCTGGCTAAGGGCTGCCTGCTGGCTTTCTTGGCTCTCTCCTTAAAAAGAAAAAGGGGACTGCCGCTGGGAAAAGGGAGGTGCCCGAAAGCACCTCCAGAGAAGGGGGTGAGGAAGAGTCCCCTGCACCCGTAGGCGAAGGAGAGGAGTAAGCCTTTTCTTCGGTTAGAGAAATATGGAGGGTCCCCTGTGCAAGCTTAGGGGGGAGGACCTCCATTTTTTTGCTGGAGCTGCCCGTGGGCGGCTCCGTCGATGAGCAAGGGGGAGTTAAAGGGGTTTTAGGTATTATTGATTCATCCATGGGCATGGTGACCCTATTTTTGCCACGGGACGCAATAGCTCATTACCTCTTGCAGTTGCCCGCACTGCAAGAGGTGCTTACAAGCCCGGCAGAGCCAGGCGCCGCCATTTGATACCACCCTTCCCGCCTGGTGGCCTGGCAGTCTATCGGCATGGCGGCTCCACCTTAGACACGGCGTATAAATGATAGATTTTAAAGACGAGAGGAAAAGGGATGTGAGGAAGGTATGGGTGGGGATGAAGCAGGTAGTTAAAAACCAGCCACCCCAGACCGGAGCTCAGGGGTTAGGGAACATTGTCCCCCACTCCCTCAGCCCCGATGCGGGACGGTTGGCTGAAAGGAAGGTCAGCATCTACCCTGTGAAATTAGAGGCTGACCAGAGAAAGTTATGGGAGAGGTTGTGTGAAAAGAGAGGAAACAAGTGATTTGAAGGAAGGAAGAGAGGCTAAGCTGGGGCCGGACGGAGTGCTAAATCCCGTCAGCACGGCGGCCAGGATGGCAAATCGCCGCGAACCCTACGGGGGGCAACGGGACGAGACGAGCCTCCGCAGCTCCTCCCAGTTGGCCCGGAGTCCACGGCAATTCCATTGAAGGAATATGCCCTCCAGGCCTAGCTCGGAGGAGACGCGGGGGCCCTCCTCGAATTGAAGACCCCCACGGGAATGGCTGTACGCTTCTTGGGGGCAGAACCCCGGGCGCTGTTGGCCGGACAAAGCGCTGGAGGCGCTGTCACCTTCGAGGACTTATTGGGGGAGGTTGGGCTCGCCATGCGAGTCTTTTCCTCCCTCCGCCTCGAAACCTTAGGCGGGCGTTGCGGCTTCGGAGGCGGGGGGCCCTCTTTTCGAGGAACCACCGTCTCCGAGCCACTCGCTCCACCTCGGGGCGTGGGCGAAGGGGCCAAGCTCCTTTGTTGCTGTCCTCCTTTCGGGGAACAGCTTTAAGAACCCCGGAAGATGGCCTAGCGACCATCTTCAGGGGTGTTGCCTCCTGTGAGTCTAACGACTCGGTGGAGGCGCGTGGCCGTTTCGCTTTACGGGAAACGGTCACGCTGTGGGAAGAGGGGGGAGCCCTGGTTTTAGCCGGGGCAGGGTATGAACCCTTTTTGCCGCCAGCTTTACCAGGGGAGCGCCCAGGTTGGGTAGAGCCCGCAAAAGGGCTCCGAATGGGCGCGAAAACAACCGTGCTCGTTGGCCTGGATGGGCCAGGAGCAGAGGGTGCCTTTCTAACTATTGAGGCATATGACGTCCCAGGCAGAGCCGGGCACGCCAGGACCAAGTCCTTTGCATCGCGGAATGAGAGTCGATCCTGGGCCTGAACGGCCAGGATTTCTTTCTCAAGGAGATATGCACCACATTGCTTCGAAGAAGCAGGGTCTGGCTCTCCGCAATTGACACACTTGGCCACACACGATTTGGACTTATCATGTGCGACCTTGGAGCAATTTATACATACTTCGGGTGACCCCGACTTTGCAAGTCTACATGAGCGATTCGTATGGCCGAAGCGGTGACAGTAATAGCACCACCGCGGCCGTGGCACGAATGCCTTCACACGGTAACGGTACCAACCGGCACGCACCGACTCAGGGAGCTTGTCAAAGTTGAACGTGACAAAGAGTGTAGTGGTGGGTCTCGAGGCTTCTCCCTGTTTTCTCATCACACGTTCGACCTTGACCGCCCCATGGTCGACAAGCTTTAGGGTGATGTCCTCAATGGAGTAGTCAACGAGTTCCCTCGCATAAACTACTCCTTTCACAAAGTTCATGGTAGAGTACGGCGTCACACTCACCGGGGTGCCATGAAGTGTCCGAAGAGCACTTAACTTGGCCACCTCGGCGGGATTCGCCGCATTCGCCAGAAGGCTCTTTTCCGAGAAACGGGTTACCTTCGGCTCTCTACCAATTGCACTAGCTAATCCTCTCCTCTGATGGATCATGTTGCCCTTGAACAACATGGTGCCATCAGTGGAGCGAATAACGAGGAAGCGTTTGAAGCCAGCGGGCTCGAAAACGTCAGGTAACCTCTGAATGAGGAGCCCCGATGTCATCGAGGCTCCGCCCTGTGCACTTTTGGTCTCTGTCATCGTGAGGAGCTCTGTACCCGGGGAAGCAGAGGGCCCGGATGTGCCGATCTTGGCTTGGTCGCCTACCAAAGTGGTAGCAGACCCATCCGTCCCCGCAGCCCCCGCGGATGGAGAGAAGCCCCGAGTCTTCTTCGTCTTTTTGGTCTTTTTCGTCCTTTTCTTTTTTGGAGAGGAGGGCGGGGAATGAACCCGCTTCTCACCCCCGCCGGTAGAAGCCCCCAGGCCAGATGGACCGGCCTCAGCCAGGTTCTTATCCGAAATGGAGAAGGTCCTGGTGGTCGCAGGGGCATCATCCGGAGGAGATCCCTCCCCTCCTTGTACTGCCTGAGAATCCACAGCCGTTTGATGAGGACCTTGCATAGGGGCGGATTTGGGTTCGGTGCTTGGCGCCGAGCCCATATTTCACCCCATGGAAGGCCCTACCTTCTGAGGCTGGTTTTTCTCAAGGACCATGTCTATCACAGGAGGGGCCTCCAGTTGGCCATCCCCTCCCAGAACATCGCAGGTCCCCTTGGCAGCGTCATAAGTCTTTAGTGGGGAGGCACAGGCCTTGACCCCGGCAAGGTTTAATATTTTTGCACGCAGGTCTTTTGAGGGAAGCGACCGAAGGGGCCTGGCTTCCCTCTCCCCCCTAAGGGGGTTTGCTCTACCCTGCCGCTTGTACGAGGGGCGGTCGGCAATGGGCTGCCTGCTGGCTTTCTTGGCAGTCCCCTTAGAAAGCAAAGGAGGGACTGCCGCTGGAGATAGGGAGGTGCCCGAAAGCACCTCCAGAGAAGGGCGTGAGGGGGAGTCCCCTACACCCGTAGACGTAGGAGAGGAGTAAGCCTCCTTTCCGGTTAAAGAGGTATGGAGGGTCCCCTGCGCAAGCACAGGGGGGGGGACCTCCATCTTTTCTGTGGAGCTGCACGAGGGCGGCTCCGTTGTTTTAGGGGAAATTAAAGGGAGATGGTTTTTTTTTCATCATTGGGCATGGTGACCCTCTTTGTTTTACGGGACGCAATCGCTCACCACCTCTTGCAGTAGCTTGCACTGCAAGAGGTGCTTACAGGCCCGGCACAGTCAGGCGCCGCCATTTGGGACCACCCCTCTCGAAACTCGGGAGAGGTTCACATGGCTCCAGAAGTAGATTTGATGTCAAGCGCACTCCTTAGGGTGAAAGCTGCTTGATTATCTCCTCCATTTGGTCCTTTGTAAACTCTCGGAAATGACCGGAAGCCAAGACGGGCTCCCATCTATCGATAACCAGTCCGGGAAGGAATGTGGTGGTTAGCTGAAATGGCCAGCAGGTTTTTCTGGCAGGAGGCCACCAGACATCGGGCCGGAAGGGAAAGGTTTGATATCGCGGCCCGCCCGGAAGAGAGGTGAGGAAACGTGGGAGCATTAGACTATTCTCCTACACCCCTATCCTCCCAAATGGACATTATTCTGAAGTGAAACTAGGGATAATTTCACAAGATAGAACCTACTTGTAGTTACAATCTATAGCCAAAATGAGATCCAAGGAATCATACATACACGAAACACACAAAAAATTAATTAACATAATGAAATGGCACTATTTCGCGACAAGGTCTTAGAATTTAAAGGAATAACTAGACATACATAAAAAAATAGAACATACATATATACAAAAGAAAAAAAATCACAATGGCCGGACAGTTCCGGTTAGTCGCCACAACTTGGGCCTTCGTCTATCGGATCGTGTGGTAAATTAGCAGCAATTACGTTATCCGTTCCTTTTACGTAAGATATATTGTATTGGTATTCTGACAATAAAAAAGACCATCTCATAAGTCTGCTGTTCTGACTTTTACAATTTTTCAAGTAGGAGAGTGGCCTATGGTCCGTTTCGACAGTAAAAGGTCTACCAATCAAGTACATCCTAAATTTTTGAATGCCCCTAATGATTGCTAAATTTTCAAGTTATATAGTAGCGTATGCTCTTTCGCAAACCGACAGCTTCCGGCTCGCGTATGCCACTGGAAATGGGGTTCCTTCTTCCTCATATTGTAATAAAACGCACCCAATGCCGAGATTAAGGCATCAGTTCGGATGCCAAATTTTTGGGGGGATCGGGCAAACGGAGGATAGGAGCAGAGACGAAATTTTTTCTTTAGCTCGCCGAAACTCGCAGTCACGGAGGGATTCCATAGGGTGGTCATTTTAAGGAGGTCATTGACGGGTGACGCTATGAAAGCGAATTGGGGGATAAACCGCTGATATAACGAGACGGAGGCAAGAAATGAACGAAGCTGTTTCTTGGTTTTAGGGAGTGGCATGTCTTTTATTGCCTTAACTCTGTCCTCTTGGGAGGATGTTTGTCCCTCTCCTACTTTGAACCCTAAGTAAGAGATAGTGCTATGAGTAAAGTTGCACTTGGACGGCTTGATTGTCAATCCGTGGATCCTAAGCCGGTTTAGGAGTGGGCAGAGGGATTGAAGGTGCTCTTCCCAGGTGCGTGTGGCAACGTATACGTTGTCAAAGTAGAAAGAGACATTGCTAAACCCATCTACGATTTTTGGCATCATCCGGTTATATTTACTGCAGGTAGTAACCAAACCAAAAGGGAGACGCGTGAAATGCATTAACCCCTTTACGGTGGGAACCGCGGTAAACTTCCTTACGGATTTTCGAAGCGGGATTCGATAGTAGGCTTTTCACAAGTTCATTTCAGAAATGTACTTGGCCTTCTCAAATAAGTGCAGGTTCTGGTCGATAAAAGAGATGGGTTTGGCATCGAATACCGTGACAGCATTTAACTTTCTAAAATCTACGCACATACGAAAAGATTGATCCGGCTTACATACCATCCCTATCGGGGAACAATACTCCGACGATGAGGGTTCAATTACTCCTAATTTAAGGAGGTTCTCAACTTCTTCGTTGAAGGCCTTGCGTAGGTGAATTAGAAGAGGGTAGGGTTTACTCCTAATTTGCTCCGTTGTGGTGAGAGAGTTGGCATTCTCAAATTGTGTAGAACATCCTGGAAACCCGGAGATTACGTCTGGGTATTACTTCAGCAGCGAGATATTCTGAGACGTCTCCATGGAACCGAGGTGAGGATTCACGTCGACTGCGGTGGCCAGGTCTTCACGGCGAGTAGGGGAGTAAGGAAGATCAGCCAAAGGATAATCTTTATCAGCCTCGAAGCATATTGTCTGAACAATATTCAATGGGTCCCAAGGGAAGGTTGTTTTCATTGTCCCTTCTTCGTCGAAGACAACAATAGTGTTAACACAAGCTCGCCGGTGATATTTTTTAACATGTTGATGTGGAACAACTTATTGCCAGATGACGACTGAATGACATAAACCACGGGCCCTCTAGCTTCTATGACCAGGAACGGTCCTTTCCATTGGGATAAAAGTTTACTGTTGTTCATAAGGAGTAAAAGCAGAACTTCATCGCTTGGTTTCAATTTTCGTGCCTCAGATTTAATATCAAAATAAGTCCAATACATCTCTAAATTATCTCGGAATTTTGCACGGCAACCTCAAAGCATTTTTCTAGCCTGTCAGGCAAGTCCAAAACATACGAGTAGGAGATCTTTAGTTCCTTATCCGATCGAGAGTTCGTGAGGAGCTCCTTGAGAATGCTCAGTGGACCTCGGACGTTGTGACCATAGAGAAGCTCGAATGGAGAGAATCCCAGAGTTTAGGGGGAATCTCCATACACGCAAATAAAACTACTGGCAGGTACCGGTACCAGTTCTGGGGCTGTTCGTGGCACAGCTTTTGAAGTACGCTTTTTTAAGGTAGCGTTTAACTTCTCGCACATACCGTTTGCAGAGACGTGAAAAGGTGTGGTGAAAATGGGCCTAATTTGAAGCAACTTACTCACAGGCTCCATCAATTCGGATGTAAATTGACGGCCCCTGTCAAAGAGGCCCTTTTTAAAGATCTCTAACCGTGAAAAAATAGAGATTAATGTCTCGGCACACGAGATGCTATCAATTTTTTGAAGTGCAATTGCTTCGTGGAACCGGGTGGCCCAATCGACGAGGGTGAAAACGTATAAGAGACCCTCGGTGGAAGGGGGGTGTATCGGTCCAATAAGATCGATGGCATCCCTGAAAAATGGTTCTGATAAAACTGGGGTCTTCTGAAGGGGGGCCGGTTGTACTCGTTCTTTGGCGGTGAACTTTTGACATATATCATAGGTCCTGCAAAACTTTGAGATTTCCTCGGCTGCACCAAGCTAAAAAAAAATACTTAAATACGCGTTGCGAGGTATTATTATGGCTGAAGTGTCCTGCAAACACACTTTCGTGTGCTATTTGTAAAATCTTCGCAGCCTAGGCTCTTGGCACGCAAAGGGCCTTGAACGAGGAGCCTACTGGATCCGGGGAAGTACGAAATAGCAAAGCGTCTTCTATCACATACCGCACTTTTCGGTCTCCAAGAACCGATTCTGTCTCCCCTCGTTTGGCCTTTTGCAACAAGGGTTAGGGGAAGAGGCAGTCCTTTTGGGCCCTGATAAATTGAGCGTTATTCAGTCCCTCGTAATCGGGGGTGCATGAGGGCTTGAGTGACGGGGGGGGGGAGGTAGGCGTCTCTATCAGCCTGAGCCCGGTTGAAGACAGTTTGCGATACATTAGTTGGGGAGAGCTGCGCGCTCTGGCCCACCAACACTGCACAGAACTTAATTGAGGCAGTTACGACGTCAGTCCACCCCATAAAATAGCGGCATTTTACGTGACAACGGAATTTATTACCTCTTCCCAAGAAATCGTGTACGACAGACAGCGAATTTCTTATGCTGTGGGTCCACGGTGGGAAGCAGCTTGTCCGATACCACAATACAAGTACACCCTGTATATTTCACCAGAGTGGATACTCTACATCCATTAATGGGTCCGGACTCAAATTGGAGCCCACCAGAAAAACTGTTATTAAAACTAAAGTTCTCCTGGTGCTCCTGAGAGGTCGATGAAGATGGCAGAGGCGCAGGCTTGGTAGGCAGTTCGGCAGCGATAGTTGCGGATACTTGATGGACCTGTTGTCCAGGGGCAAAGCGAAATCGGAAGTTTTGTGGACACTGAGATTTGTAGTGACCAGGGATTCCGCAAGAGAAGCATACAATGGGGTTACTCCGGTAGGGGTTACTCGATGGAGCATTAAAAATTGGGGGTTTTACCTCTTCTTGCTTCTTATCGTGGTTACCTTTGGGTTTAAAGGGGCCTGGGATTTTTAGTAAATGAGGGGGTTTTCTCGGTTGTAATTGTCCTTGGTCCTTAGGGGACGGAGAACTGCTCTTCTTTTGCTCCTTAGGATAGAACTGATTATGTGTAGCGTAGAGGTCTGCTTCTTCGAGGCAATCGTTGAAGGAAGAGGTACGCTTATCTTGCACAAGTGCACGGATTTCTGTAGGGAGGGTGTGCATTAGCTGGTCCTTTAAAAAAAAATTTAGCAGTGAGTCGTAGTCACCACCGACTCTAGCCGAGTCCAACCAAAATTAGAGGTTTTTCTTCAGGATGAACCCGAACTGTCGATACGTCTGTCTTGGCTGGATCATAGCCGATCGAAATTTTTGTCTGTATCACTTGGGGTTTAAATTAATCGCGTAAAAGAGTTCTGCTTTAGGAGATGAATAATCTATTGTAGCTTCTGTTGAGATGGCAATGAAGATTTCTCTAAGACGAGAGTAAGATCTTTTCGAAATAGGTTAAGTAAGTGAAAAAGTAATCTTGATCACCATAAGGGAGAGCTTTAATGCGGGAGCCTAAGTTTGGTGACTTCTGTACCCGATGGAACTGACTTCTTCTTGATCTCTACTTAACTCACGCTCGTGTTGACGAATTTTCTCCCTCTCTTCTATTTCTTCTTGTCTTCGGTGTTCTTCTCTTTTTTCTTCACGTTCATTCCTTTGTTCGTTCTGAACGTATTCAATTAATTCCTTGCCCGAAAGGCCCAAAATTTTTCCCTGTTTATGAAACATCTCAAATGAGGAGGAAGACATCTTGAATACGCCTTCCACCTACAATCCAGGCTTCAATTTACATAAAGAAAGCATTCAACACAGTACCAAATCACATCCAAGTATAAAAAATCTTGAATATCATTATCCAAAACAACAAAAAAAGTTGATTGTAAACTTTATATTTTGCAGACAAGCAGGTCTCTCGCCGAACCCTTAAATAACACATCGAACCACTCTACAATGGCGTCCCTCAAGGAACCCTTCTCTCAGCGCAACAATTCGAACTATTCACAAAAACTTTTACAACCACAAATCCCATTAATCAACCCCTACACCTACGAATATGACATCTTGCTCACAGCAAAACACCTCTCAAATCATAATAGCAAGAAGGACACTCTAACAACATATACAAGCTAAAACACTGGCTCACTCTAAACCGCTTACTACCTCATCCAATAAATGTACAGTAACATGTTTCAAACCCAACATCCAAGAACAAACACCCTGAATGAGAGTAAAATGACCCTACCTGCCACTAAACGAAACACTCACCATTCTGTGACTCATAATAGGGACTCATATGACAGTCAAAACCCACGTAACAAACATTATAAACTAGGCCACAAAGGAAATCAACACCCTCAAACCACTATCAAATATTACATTTGAACAACGGAAAGAGCCTCTCACCACTCTAGACAAACAATTCATCCACAACATCCTCAAATAAGCATAATAAGCATGGAAGAAAACTCTAGTCAAACCTCATACAAACACACTCCAAACCACACGGAACAAGGCACTCGAAATAATCACAGGATGTAACCACAGCACACCCACCCCACACCGTCAGGCTGAAATAAAATACTCCCAATAAAAATACATCTAGACATGATTGGAATCTAACAGGTCAGCAGAGCTTTAACCCGTCCTCACCCTAACTTGCATCTGACGGCAAAGCCCTACCAACCAGATACATGAAACTAGCCCGGGCACACTAATTCTATCACTGCTACATTAATCTCCCTCCACTCACCAAGCCCCACCTTAATTAAACACACCCACAATACCTTCATCTAAACATATTTAAACAAATGATATTCTAAACAAGTTCCTAACCTTATTAAACCAATCAGAGATATCATTAGAAAGAACACACTGAGTAATCCTATCTCAACTCAGGATAGACCACTCCACTATATTACCACAATACAGACACAAAAAAAACTTGCTATGACACCAACATAAATCAGATGCAACAAAAGATCACACAACATAATGCACTTAGTCATAGAATACCCACACAACACACAAGCTCACACTACACACATCAACATCTAGGGCCCTGTGACCCTTCCAGGGAGTGTGTTTGCCTTTTCAGAGGCCGACCACCACGCAGGTGAGGGGTACGGCTCGGCAAGTAAATATATATATATACATATATATATATATATATATATATATATATATATATATATATATATATATATATATATATATATATATATATATATATATATATATATGAATATGTACCACGGAAGTAAACGGAATAAAAGGCGGATTGGAGTTATTGCTTTCGTCTATTCGACATTTTCAAACTCAATGGTAAGAAAAATAAGACAGCAAAATCTAGCAAAATCACCGGCAATGTCGATTGGAAAAAAATAAGAAAATAACCTCAAAACCACATAGACATTGCAAAAGGTATTGTTTATTCAGTAGTGAGTAATATGTATAAAAACTTACACAATTTTCCGAAAAGATTTATATCAGCACTTAAATCCTTAAAAAAGGACCAAGATTTGCACATTACAAAAGCTGATAAATCTAACACGTTTAATATAATGAACAAAACAACGTATTTAGAAAAAATGTCCACCTTATTATCTGATAGGTCTACATACCTTCCTTTAAGTAAGGATCCCTCAGATGACGCAATTAAGTGTTTTAATAGAGATGTAAAAACCACTTTAAAAAACACAAATCAATTATGGACTCTGTCTCTTCTACTGGCTCTTCTTTAGCCTATTTCTATGGCCTAATAAAAATCCATAAACCAGGAAACCCAATAAGACCAATCGTAAGTGCCACTGATTCAATCTAATATAAACTTTCAAAATACCTAGTAAATTTACTTTCTTCTATCTTAGGAACTATATCCTACCTCACATATAAAAAGTTCCCTTGACTTTTGCAATAAATTAAACAATATGAGGGTAACATCAGATATGAGACTAGTCAGTTTTGATGTCTCATCATCATTCACCAAAGTGACCATTGATGACTTATTAGACTTCCTAGCCTCTATTCTAAATGCTTATGTCATCCCTTTACCAACCAATACGATCATTGAGCTTATTTGTTTATGTATTAAAAATGTAAATTTAGTTTCAACGGCAAATTCTATAAACAAGTGTTTGGTATAACTATTGGTAATTCCTTATCTCTCTTATTGTCAAATTTCTATATGGAATTTTTCGAAACTAGGTTGATCTCTCCTCTTTGGTCTACTCAAATTCTTTAGTTCCGGTATGTTGACGACATTCTGGTAATTTTAAACAACAGTTTTGACATCGATAGTTTTCTTCTAATTATCAACTCATTGGTTCCGTCAATTAAATTCATCGTACAAAAGGAAGTAAATAAGAGTCTTCCATTTTTGGATGTCCTAATAATTAGAGAACCACATAGATTTAAAATTAATGTTTATAGGAAACCTACAAATAATTTACCTTATGTCCATTTTTATTCAAGTCATACCAAAAATATAAAATCTGCTGTTTTTTCCTCCATCTATCTTAGGGCTCTTCGAATATGTAGTCCCGACTATATAGTTAAAGAATGCACAAAAATTGAAGATATTGCTACCAATTTATGCTATCCGAAGTACTTTCTATAAAAATTTATAATATAGCCACATAAACATTTTATAATTGTAAATTAGAGACAATAGAACCTCGTAAAACCTATTAATTTTACCCTATCAGGATAATTTTATGTCTGTAGTGCCCATTCTAAAACAACTTAATATTAAGGTAGCCTTTAAATACAATATATATTTAAAAATATTTGAATAAAGCATAGCCCTAATAATAATAATGTAATTTACCGAATTCCATGTTTAGATTGTAATTTAGTTTATGTAAGCCAAACTTCCAAAAGGGGTTTCCATAAGGACCCAACAACTTAAAAATGCAATAATTAAGGGATATCTGAATAATGCCTTAGCTGTCCACAATTCCAAGATGGGACACGGAATTAATCTGATACTATAATCCATAGTAATGATTTTATAAAGAGAAATATTCTGAAATGATTTTTAATGTCCCACACAAAGGAGAGTAATCTCAATATTAGCCCAGGGTTGTTTTCGCTAGATCCAATTTTATTGCTTTTTCTAAAATCCGACTTATCTGATAGCATTAAATGTTGACCTCATAGCGAAACGTGCTTAGTATAAATACTGTGTGTCTTATTTTTCTTACCATTGTGAGTTTGAAAATGTCGAATAGACTAAAGTAAAAACTCCAATCCGCTTTTTATTCAGTTTCCTTCCGTGGTACATATTCATATTTATAGTTATCACGCGCTAACTTTTGTGATATTTCCCATATATATAAGTGAAAGAACTGAATAGCGAGTTATGGTGTATGATTGTATAAGTTATAATCGTTTTTCTAACATTAGAAAAACGAACTTTTGTACCTGAACCTTCTACAAAAAAATTGAAAGACAGCTCAGGTACACTATGCGTCAGGCCTTTTTAAGAGAGCAATTCGTGCGGGAGCTGCCATACCAAATTCAAATGGTAATCCATATATTTTGTCATAAACTCCACTCGAACATTTGCTAACTGCATCGGCTCGTGCACTGAAAAATGAGAGTCATAGGAAAATCTGCTCGATCAACGAGGATTTTACTGAATAGTTATACGGGAAATCGCAAGCAGTATTATAATTTTTCAGCACTGAAGTTGCGGTATTCTCGACAAAATGGCTAGATTGAAGGTGGCAAGAGCTCCCTCAAGAGGCAGATCATCAACTTCTCCAAAGAACCACATTCAATCTCTAAAATACCATGTTCTGTTACCAAAAGCAATTTGTGGATAAAGCTCATCATGCCGCAACTGTTACTAGTACAATAGCTGCAGGCTGAAAAACTCCAGAACGAGACAATATTTGAAATGTACCTTTTATTACGCATATCCTCTCCTGTATGTCCTGTATCGATCAAATAATAGGTAGGCAATTCGGAGTTAAAACAGGTTCCGTTGGCTTAGTTATTTCAGCGACAGACTCGGAAAGGAAATCGAAGTGACATGCGTCCCCATTTAAGATAATAACCAATATCCACATCTAAGTTGAGAGGATTACCATATATACTTATGTACACTACTTTGATTGCAACGTGAAAATTGCAAATATGCGATTGGACCAGAACAAATTCATACTCCTACCTAATAAAAAAAAATTTCATCATAGTTCATAAACCGTTTATTGCAAGGAAACGAGATTTACGGGTATTAATGTATCATATAAAAATAAATGAGTAATAGCACGAGTAGTTTCTGTAACCTATTTATAATTTGGAATAGACAAAAATATTCTTGTACGTTATAATAATGATTTATTCGTCATTGCAATTTCAACAGTCTGACTCTACAATTAATCAATTTCCATGGCGAAATTACCAAAGTGTTTTCCAACATAAAATGGTCTAATTACAAAATTTAAATCTAAGTTTAGCTACGAGAAGATTTATGAAGAATAATGGGGTCAGGTAGTCATTACAGTGCAGTCATTAATAAGAAAGTTTAAGGAATTTGAGACATCTGCAAATCTCCATCATTTGGATCGTCCTCGGAAAATTCCAATCCGTGATGTCGGGGGATTTTTAGATTCTACAAATAACCTCAGGATTAATTGAAGGGAGATGAATAATTATCAAAGAAAAGAGGAAAGCATTGATATTATTTTAACCACAGTTTCAACTATATTTCTATAAAAGAAAATG
The DNA here is from genome assembly GCA_963969495.1 of Ceratothoa steindachneri. NCBI lineage: Eukaryota > Metazoa > Arthropoda > Malacostraca > Isopoda > Cymothoidae > Ceratothoa > Ceratothoa steindachneri. The sequence goes on from OZ018326.1 coordinate 86,662,662, forward strand.
CATATACGTCCTACGAGATAAAACCTTTATTGTAAAAAACATCCATAATATATACATCTAAGATAAGCCAAAGGACATTTGTAGACAGATTTAAAGTTTCCCTGCCTTGTTTTACGATCAGTTGAAACGAAGATTGAGATGCTAAGTACAAATTCTCTCGTGTATCTTTGACATAAAAGTGATGAAGCTGTAAAACATGGAAGTGTGTTTATTATGCTATTTTTCACCTTGTTGCAACAAGCTTTAGCACAATTCATCGGATCAAAGGAACAATAAATAAAGAATATTACGCAAAGATTCTTGAAAATTATCTGACTTTGAACTCTAAACGAAATTGATTTCTTCATGGTTGAAGGAAGCTAAGATAAGCGACTTAGATGCTATCACATTTACCAGACATCACCTCCTAGAAAATTTATGGCATGAGTTGGAGATCCGTGACCATGCAAGCAACTCTTCAAAACTTCGATGAACTGAAGATGTTTGGCAAAAACGAGTAGCAAAATTCAGTCCGAAATTTGCTTAAGGCTTGGCAAAATTAATATTTGTTTGAGAAGTATCATTAAGCAAAAGGATTATACAAATGAATGTCATTTATCAAATTGTTCGAGTATAGGTTAAGAATACTTTATGAGTGCAATTATTGTGGTCAAGGTGTTATTACACCTTTTTGTATAAACGTTGTTGAAATTTTGTGGTAACATCAACTAAAGGATTCAGTTTAAGTAGTATATAACTTTTAGGTAGCAATAAAAGGCTCAAGATCTATAGTGAAAAGATTCGTATTAGCAAGAGCATGAAACCTTTCTGGGGCAAGTGCGCTGCCGGTTTTCTCTCCCATTATAAAAGAAGGCGAGACTAAAAAGTATAACTAGTGCAATTTTGGCTGCTAAAATAGTCAATTTAGTGTCACTATTAATGTGTAAAGATTTATCATTTATCTCAATCTTTTTAGAATTTAATGACTCATATCTGTAAGTCGGGAAATGGCTGCGAGGAAGTTAGTTAAAAGAAAAATTTCAGTGTTATTTAGTCAAAACTTCATTCAATTATTAATAACGGCCTACCGGTCTAAGTAGGTCTCAAAGGTTTCAATCTATGTAGGTTTTGCATTACTTCCTAATTTAACGTACAAAATTCTCCATCCCTCCCCCCCAAATTCTATCATTTAAATTTTCTTCTTAATTTTAAAATTTACTCCGGAATGGTTGTATTAAGGAAATGAGTTTCTCCATATAAATCCTTTCGTTCATTCTCTAATATAAATTGAAGCTCTTAAAGAGCAGCCTAAACGATATATATATATATATATATATATATATATATATATATATATGTTTTATTAAAGACGGGGTTTTATTTCGACTTTACCAAATTTCTTTTAGTGCGTTTTAACTGCTGAATACAGTTTTTATATGAGGCTGAAAATTAAAAATCAAGTGAGAAGATCCATTATATTCTTATTTAAAATTATCCTTTTCTTTATATATTTTGCCTGTGAGCTTTCGCCTTTCTTCAGGTTATTGTTGAGGCGGCCTTTATGGAAAGTTCTATTCAAGTTTCCTACTTTAGCAGCGAATAGCCTCTTCGTTCTTTGATGCCTTTCATAGGTCGTAGTTAGAGTACGATTCATTTATCTTTTAGCAGAAAAGGTGAAATACTCGCTCCGAGCTCGCTCGCTGTGTGTTTAGGTTCAGGCAAATCTTTTTGATCAGAAGAGCCTCCAGAATCTTCAAGTGGCAGAAATCCGATTTTTTTTTTTTTTTTTAGGATGTTAGTATTTTCAACAAGGACTTTTCTTGTAATTTAGTAATTGTGGAGTTCATTATAATGTGTTTTAATTTCTCCTTCTTGCCAGGGCATTGTTAGGCGTCAGCTGAGGATAGTAGTTAGTTGTTAGGATGAGGCTTGCAGTCGTCATTGGTGCATTCAAATTTGTAAACCACATTTCTAGCCTTTAGGTTGGATTCTTTTTCACGGCGGTTGTTGTCATTAGTAGGTTACTAACCTTTTTGTTTTTTATAATATATTCGTAGAAATAACTTATTTTATTTTTCTTGGATCGAGTTACTTTTTATAAGATTTTCTAGTATTCATTCCTCTGTTATTTACTTCTCCCTCATTTGGTTCTTGTAGTATATAATGGCATTATTTTTCTTTTTCATTTTCCTACTGTACTTCAAAATTTGAATTGAGAATTTTCATCTGTAGCTGGCCAACACTATACATAATTTCTGAACGGAATTATTGGGGATGGGTTGAATCTTGACCAAGAGGTGAAGTTTAGAAAATCTAAATATGATTAGCAAAATTTTGCAATTTTTTAAAACAAAATGAATTACAAATAGTGAAGTTCGGAAAATTGATTAAAATTAAGATATAGCTATTTATTTATTTGAATATTCGTTTCTTCTATCGAACTTCTTTCTAAAATAGAATTTCATTTTAATCATTATCAGGAGAAAATAGCTACCATCTAAATAAAAGCACAGATAAATGAAAATATTAAAGAAAATTCAGATGGAAAAAAGAGCTATCTGAGAAAAATTCATCTTCTTCTTCTTTACCTTATTCATTTTCATCATCATCTCATCATTTTCATCATCATGTTCTTCATCATCTTCATATTCATCTTCTTCATCTTCACCTTATTCACCTTGCAGGGGGACCTAAACTCGATTGCCAATTGGGCGGACAAGTGGCAAATGGAATTTAATTTAAGCAAATGCAAGGTAATGCACTTGGGTTGCCATAATTTAAGAGTAGATTATACCATGAAAGGCCAAGTCCTCAACGCGGTTAAATTAGAAAAAGACTTGGGAGTATTAGTCTCAGACGATTTTAAATTCTCGAAGCAATGCGCGGATGCGTGTAAAAAAGCAAATCGCGTTTTGGGTTATATCGCGCGCAATTTCATCTTCAAATCTAAGGATGTAATTTTACCTTTATATAAATCCCTTGTGCGGCCACTTCTCGAATACGCTGTTCAATTTTGGGCTCCATATTTAATGAAAGATATCGCGCAATTAGAAAGAGTGCAGCGTAGGGCTACGAAATTAATTCCAGAGCTGAGGAATAGATCATACGAGGAAAGGCTCAGGGCTTTAGATTTGCCATCGCTAGAAAGCAGAAGATTACGTGGCCAGCTAATAGAAGTATTTAAAATACTAAAGGGTTTCTCAAACGTGGACTTTCGCAATCTGTTCGAACTGGATCATAGGGGAAATACTCGTCAGCACGGGTTAAAATTAGTGAACAAGCGTTTTAACACTAGTATAGCCCAAAACTATTTTACATTTAAAGTTACTCAAAATTGGAATCGGCTGCCCACCCACGTAGTAGATAGCACTTCGGTTAATATGTTCAAAAATCGTCTCGACGTGCATTTGAATAGTTTAAATATAACGTAGTTGAGCACTGTGAATTTAAACGTCCTTGCAGAGAGAGAGTTTGGAGCGGAGGTTTAAGGATATGAAATTATGATGACTAAAAATGATGCCGGCGATTCTCTGCATGTGTAGCTTAGATGTCCCATTTCTTTTCCGCCTATCCTATAAGTAGTCTCTATCCCTAAATTAGCTTTTCACCACTAGCAGTCGAGTGGCTGCGGAAGATGAGAAGAAAAACTTTCTATCTCCCCCGACCCCTAGTTTGATTAGTTAAAATTGCACGATAATGTACACATGTAGATAAGTGTGTACAGTAGATAGTATTAAAAAAAAAAAAAAATAGCATGTTAGAGATACACTCGTAGATAAGGGTGTATCGTAGTTTTTGATTTAGTGTAGCGGACTAGCCTCGAGCGGACCTTAGGGTCTTTGCTGGTCCTAGATTCTGTAGTAGTTCTGTAGTTCTTCTTCTTCATATTCTTCTTCCTCTTCTTCTTCTTAATTTTTTTTAACTATTTCAATCCTTTGAATTTCCAAAACACCCGAAGTCATTTGTCAACTAAGCAAAAAAAACATTTAGAAATTTAAAAAAAAAACCCATGAAGTTCTTAAAATGGGTTTTTTAGGGTGGTATTTTTTTAGTATATAAAAATAAAATTTAGATGAAATAAAGAAGGAACGATTGTTTAATCGGTATATGAAAACAACATTAGCGGCCTCGACACTTCTCCTTATAATTATTTTAATATTTTTATTATTTTATTGTTGGTAGTAGTAGTTGTAGTAGTATGATAACTCTATCTTATTATCGCTTGTTTTTATTTAATTAGTATATAGATCATTAAATATTACCTTCTTCATTTCTTCAATTATTATTTTATACTTTTATTTAAATTACGCTTATTTTCATTACTCTATTTCTAGATTGAGAAGACTAAAGTTTTTCAATTAAGCCATTAAAATTCTTACTATCTATTACAAGTGTCTCTATTACTTTTGGTCTTGAATATATCGAGAGCAGGCATAGATTGTTGCCGCAGTAGTTGGAACCGTGGCGTCGCAGCTCTACCAAATTAATTAAAATAAGCCAAATTAAAGTCACTTATGTTAATCAGGCAAATTCCAGTGCCGGAAAAACAAGTCTGTAGCTTCAAAAAGATTTCATAATTGGCACGATTTTCATGAAGGTGTTTAAATTAATTTAGTGGTATGCATTAAACAGGATGCAACACGGGGCCCGATAATTCACATAAAGATTGAAGGGTTTCAACAAATTCAACTGTATTAATTGGCTAAAGATTTCGAGCTACAGCATATCACGATTAAAAAAAATGCCAAATGAAATTTTATGAGAGGTTTAATCAGTATCTATGTTTAGTGGGGAGCAAATGAGTGGAGATAGATGTAACTTCATATGTTCCATATGTGCCCTTTACATAGGTATTTGTTCGTCAAAGCCGTAATAAAACAAGATTTGTGCGGAGTGCCTATAAGTCCGATTTCGCCATTCTCCTTAGTAATTAACTAAGAAAAGAATGGGTTCCACATACTCTATTATATAATTGAAGGGAAAGTCTTTGTGAATGAAGAAAAGACAAAGTCCCCATTGTTTGGCGGCAGACAAAGAACCAGATAACTGCCTGCTATTAATGCTTGGTCAACACTAAAGGTATTGGCGAGAAAAAGCGGCAATTATTAACTTCTATTCTTCTTTTCTCTCCGCAATTTGAAAAATTCCGTACTTTCAGGAAGTTCTGGTTTCAGTTCTTAATAGTAGTTAAAACTCCGATGAAGAAAACCGTAAATCTGATCATGAGTTTCAAGACATGGTCTTCGATTCCGAAGATTCTTCATCTATTGCGAAGCATTCATCAGCTCCTTCGCCTTTTACTCAGGCGGAACTTAATAACTTCTCTGGTAATTTGGCACATTCAGAGAAAGAAGCGGAGCAATTAATCTCCCGGTTACATTGAAAAAATCTTCTTGAGAGATATTTTTGAACGTGGTTTCAGAATACAAACAATTTGTTTATTGCTCCGATACCCCAGATCTTGCAGCACAGTTAGGTGTTACCCCAAATATAACCCTCCAGAATGTACATTGCTTTTGCATACCTCTAAACACAAATCCAACTGTGTTCTCTTGCATAATGACAATGTTTTTGGTACAGTCCTATTTTTCAGTCGGTGCCTTTGCAAGAAGCCCATGACGAAACACTAAGAAGTTAATTATTTACTCAAATATAAAGAGAACAACTGGATCGTTTGTGTGTAGCTGAAAAGGTCAACAGAAATGTTTACTAAATTTCCAATTATTCTCTGCGTGTGGACAGTCTAGCTTGAGACAAAACAGTGGACTCACAAGGAATGGCTCATCGTGAAACTTTGGAAGCAGGCATGTCCAATATTTTGAATGACCCGATCTTCCGTCTAGACAATATAACACACTTCAAAATTCAATAATGACTTGATGAATAGTTTGTGAAGGTATTAAGCATTGAAAGGGAATTCTTTTAGCACATAATTTCTGTCTTTCCTCTTTTGCTTTTAAGAAATAAGAGCAGGCATATTTGATGGACTTCAAGTTTATTCCCTTTTACTTGATAGTGGATTCGTCGGAATGATGAGGGAGAATGAGATGACAGCGTGGCTGTCATTCGTGGCGGTTTTTCAAAATTTTCTTGCTAATAATAATAGAAACAATTTATGATTTTTATTTCATAGATCTTTTGGAATAGCATCAGATGCAATGGATATAGGCTTCAGATTTGACTAATAATATTTAATAGATAAATTTATGCTGCATATTTAATTTAGTTTGCCTATATTTAGAGTATGCATTGTGATGAATATATTCGGTGTTGAGGAAACATACATATTATTTGCTTAAACGCTTGTTTCAAGCTAGATCTAACATAATATGACACTAAAGTGATATTATGCGAAAGCTATTAGAATTTTGCCAAAAAAATGAATTGTAAAAGAATATGTAGCTGATAGAAAAGATCTGACTTAGGATTTGAATTCAATACACTCGAATTAGGTTAGAACAAGTTCTAGTATAATTAATGGGAAAACTATATTAGGAGTTGTGTGGTTATAGGGAGTTATCAAATGATATCCAGTCATCACTACCTTTTTATAGTGAAGTGATGAGATAAGAATGAAATGAGATGAGAATTTTGCAAATTTTCAAATGTCTTAAGGTGTAAGTTTATCAAGTCAAATAAGCAACTAACATTAACTCGTAAGGAAGAGGCTTCTAAGGGAAGACAAAAGGATATAAGTAAGATCTACCTGACAATTGACATTATTAGAAGTCTTTTTGTTTAAAGATTGTGAACGACATGAAAGGAGGAGTAATCAGTAACTACGGTGAGTGGTGATCTAATGAGTGGAGATTGATGCAGCTCATAGATTTCATACGTAAATACGTAACCGGGAAGAAATCGTGAGGTCATATTTATAAGTATTTAATTAATGTAATGCTCAGGTGTAAGGCATAAATTTATAGATGGATTGCTTACATTACTTAAATACTATTTTAACTTAAGTCTCTCAGCTGCATTTGTACTGGTAGGAAAGTAAGGAAGGACGACTAAGTGTTAGCCCCTATGTTTGCTTGTACTACCATAGCCAAATATGGGGAAAATCTTAAGTCTTATGATCATTGATGATCACTGATTCCATTGCACGTGCAATAACTAAACGTTCCTGCGCCACGATATTTACAGAGATTACAACTCGGAATAAAAACCGTTCAATGCTATAGAATTCTTTCTGGATTTTCACGCCAAGATTTATGAAACTTTGTCTTCTAAGTCACTTGTTGGATATGATTAGTTACCGACTTTTTAAGAGTATATGGATGAACCTAATTATTAATAGCGTAAGGTGGTGTCTTATTTAGCTAATTCGAGTCATCTGCTATCATTAAATGTCAATCCTTACACGAGGGCGTTTAGAGAAAGCTTATAATTTAAAAGATTTTCACTAACTTCAGTGGTTTCTCGCAAATTGATGAGAACATGCAGGTAACCACAAAGGAACTTTTCTTCTGCTAGAGTTTTAAGGAGGAAAACAGTTGTTATATGCAAAAAATTCGGAAGTAAAGGACTATTCTAGGGGAAAATATGTACATTAGATAAAAGAAGAGAAATATATAATGGCTCATTTCTTCTCTGGGAAGGTCTAACTCATGAGAAGCAATGGAGAATGAGTAGATTGAAGGTTAAGGTCTCTAGTAGTTGCCACTAACACGATTAAAATAAGGAAAAGAGCACCAAAAAGGATTAGAAATTGATTAAAAAAGAAATTACTAAATATTGAAACAAATGAAAGTCCCACATATATAACTAAGTGTGTAAAGGCTGAATGCTAAGAGTATACTCGTATATTCGTGTTGATATGGCTAAAAAGAAATTATTTTGCTTTTTAAATTCTTGATGTCAAAATAATGGACGTGGATTAGATCGGATAATAAGATACGAAGTGGGCTTATAATGGACAAGACCAGACAGAAGAAGATAAAAGAATGGCAGTAATATATCAGACATACTGAAAGTAAAATGAAGGTCGGCCCAGATGGTGCAGAGAAACTCAACTTTATTTTTTTTTTAATTTAATAAATAAAGATTTTATAAGAACACAAATAAATAATTCATTAATTAAAAACTTCAAAACTAACGATGTTCTGATGCTGCAAAAGAACATAGGAGACCAAAATACTGATATATGGCAAAGATTTCAATAAATAACAAAAGAGGATTAAATGATGAAGACCAAAGAAAATCGAGGGTAAATTCATAAGCTAATTGAACTCGCTCAAACATGATGTTTGACGGTTTGCATAAAAGAACAAGGTCTACAGACCTAAATCGCCCGCTGTCAATTATTTCAAACACTTTGAACAAAAAGATTTAATTAACAAACGTATTATTAATTAACCAACATATCATCTGATCTTACGACCTTCAAAACTTTCAAAAACTCTGAAAAGTAAAATGGCTACCAGCCGACCGACCGACCGACTGACCGACTGACATAGTAACTTATAGAGTTGCGTGCTCGCCACTGAAAAAAATATCTCCGGCAAAAATGTATGTATTTTAAATATTAAAGAATATTAACTAGCTTATGTCTGGGAGATAGTTTACTTAAAGTAGCCGGCATAAGTTTCCACCACCTGCCGCATGCGTTCCTCACTGTGTTCTTGAGAATATCTTCAAACACTTCCTTATTCTTGGCCACCAGCTCGGCTTTAAGTGTTGCAGGCAGAGCGGGTGGTGTCTTTCTTATCCGCGCCTCAGATATAATAATCGATTAAATTAAATCGAGGGATTTTAGGAGACCATAAATTTGGGCTAGTGAAGACGTAGAAATCCTGCAATAACCAATTCTGACTATTTAAGGAGGTATGGCCTTCCATCAGTAACCCTTATCACCCAGGATCTGACCACAAACCCCACAGGGCTGTCTAAAATGAGCCTGTGATCCCGCTCAGGGATATAGGGCTGCATGGCCTGACCTTCAATGGAGACATACCAATAGACCATCACACTTTAGTGGAACTTGATCTTGATGATACGTGGAACGTAGCATGGATTATAGGCACCTGGTTTTGGCAGAAGTTCTTTAAACCTAAATATCCTTAGAGCATCACTTCCCTTGCACTCATTTGAATTACCTAAGGATACTTCAGTTTTTCAGGAGCAACTTTCTCTTTGTCAATCGCCTTTTCTTTGCCATGGGTGTCAAAATTTGTCAGTTGTGCCTCTTGTACAAGTGATAGTGAAGTTCCTAATTCAGGGCCAGCTTCATATGGTGGTGACTCCACTACCCATCTTTTCGCCAAAGCCCGTATTGCCTTTTCGTCTTTTCCATCACCTTGTCCTAAAGTTGTTGGATGAATGTTGTCAGAATGCCAGCTGTGTTTCTATCTGCTGGCCAGGGCTTGTTAACCTACGTTGTAGCTGCGAATGGGATGTCTTACAGCCTTTATGATGTCGGCATTTTGATAGCAATTTCGAATTATCATGACGTAGTTAACACTATTCTAATATTCAGATGGCTTCTATTTGTACATGTCAGCTAACGTTTTCCCAACTAAAAGATTGCTATGTATGCTATCGAACGCCGCTGAAATTTCACCGATATAACAAAATGTTCTTGAATGAAGGAGTCATTAAATTTCATCAAATTTAGCCCGAACACACTGGATATTTGTGCGATTACCCCATCTACATTTATGAATAGCAGATAAAGAGCAAATTCTAAGTATTTTGTGGGAATTTATCATTATTAATGAGAAGATTCACGCGTAGAGAGAGGCTTTTATTTTGGCTGGTGGACAGAAATTTGTGTATATTACAGTATTTAATAACAGCTTAATTATATGATTTTTGGCGTTAAAAAGAGTCAAATTTGCCTCAAAGCTCTAAGGGTTGTGTTTAATGATTTATATGAGCGGGCATAAATGTCAAAAAAATCCTCCACTTAGGCTGTTTTTTGCATTATCAAGCTATACATTACTAAATGAGAGTAATAACTAAGCAAATTTAATATTTTTATACACCTCTTTTATTTCTTCTTAACTCCTTTACATGTAGCAGCAATAAATAACACAGGGAATTAATTTGTAAATGTGTATTTTGATTAGAATTGTTTTTAAGCTTTAATTTTTTCATTGCCATACTTATAATCTACTTGCCTATGTATTGTTCAAACTGCTGATCTGCATAGCCTCCCTAAAATCGAACAACAGAATGGGGAACATTTGCTATTTGACTCTTATTCAATGAGGAAGGTATTTGGCTTTGATAAATTACCCTTTGCATTATCAAGCTATACATTACTAAATGAGAGTAATAACTAAGCAAATTTAATATTTTTATACACCTCTTTTATTTCTTTTTAACGCCTTTACATGTAGCAGCAATAAATAACCAAGGGAATTAATTTGTAAATGTGTATTTTCATTAGAATTGTTTTTGAGCTTTAATTTTTTCATTGCCATACTTATAATCTACTTGCCTATGTATTGTTCAAACTGCTGATCTGCATAGCCTCCCTAAAATCGAACAACAGAATGGGGAACATTTGCTATTTGACTCTTATTCAATGAGGAAGGTATTTGGCTTTGATAAATTACCCTTTGCTAGGTGAGTTTATACGGAATGTTTGTTTGTGTATTTAAGCTTACGCCGTAGCCTATAAAGATAAGGGAAACTTGAAATCAATATTGAATGGAGGAAAAATCCTCATTGGGCTTATCCAAAATCCGTCCACCAAGATTGACCTGTCGCTCATACTTTTTTAGGACCAAAAGGGGTGGCATTACAATCTGAATTATTACCTTAACTTTATTAATCTTGACCAACTAGAAAATAGATAAGACACTAATATTGGATAAAAAGAATAAGGAGTTGGAATTATGCACTAAATTTATGAAAAAGCTTTTTCTATAGATCAACAAAACTCAAATTGGTATCGTGAAAAGATGGGATTGGCGACAATTGTTTTCACAACGAAATTACCCTAAATATCTATTTAAATTAAGTGTTTTTCATGATTTTTAAGCAGAAACTGACTCTGGTTGCTTTTGCAATCTTAGAACATCGGAGATTTTCTGAACAAATGAACATTTAGAGGCACTTTAAGCGACGAAGGCATCGTGCGAAATTATTTTTTCTTATTCCAACTTTGTCATCCGATTCCTACACCCAAACACCCCGGAAAAAAAAGCGTCACAGATTAAATGAGAACTTACGATAATCATAAGGATATCAAGGAAAAGGAGCTGCAGGTAGTAGTCGCGTGTAAACTAAGCAATCCTGCCGGCCGTTATAATGGCGGAGAGTGTCGTCAGTTCATGACTGAGCTATTCTCCTTCACAGATCTTTCTGGTAAGATTGAAACTTTAGCGTACTGGAGTTTATCAATGAAAGTCCTACTGATTCCTTTGTGAATAAGGCATGTGTTACTCCAAAGTGTAACATCTTAACTTCTAGAGAAGTACCTTTATTGTCGATTTCTCCTTTACCATTGATGTCAGGAAGAAATATGGTGGCAGCGACTTGAAATCTTTGTTTTGCGATTACAAAATAAATGCGAGTGACACTTTTTTACTTTGGCTTTATAATCTTGAAAAAATAGCAAAGCCACGCTAAGTTCAATATTCAAGATGATATCAGAAAAATTGGTCTCTCTAAGCATTGCATTCGTCAACAACCAAAATTCTTTCGAGACCAAAAGTAACAGTTCCAACTAATTTTAGGTCGTTGATAATAAATATAATGGTTAAAATTGTTGTTTAGCTTTACTTTTAAAGATACATCTACGAGTTACAACAGGTTCCAACAAACTTGCGGCAGTATATTTCTTACCACACTTACATTCTCACTCCCCTTCAGCAATGTTCCAGCAGTCATAGAAGATGGCTTTGCTGTGCAAGTTTACATTTTGAGGTTAAAGGTAGGTGACTTGCCTAGTCAAGCACTTTTTAAACTTATAATAAAGTTTCATTGAGCAAGCTATTGATATGAATGTGAGGCATTCTATATTAATTTTATTCTTCTACTGAATTATATAAATACTAGTGCTATGCTCTGTATTATAACGATAAATTTATGAATAGATTTCTTTTTTTATCTTATAATTGTTTGTTGTATTTTCTTTCAGATGCCTCGTACTTGTATTAATTGGGCAGACAAGTTCTGCTTCATTTGTGTGTGGGGGGATCGGTTGAACTGTACATCACAGAAGAACCGTATAACTGCTATGGTTAGATAGGCATATCACCTTTTTTTGGATGCAAAATTGGTTCCCAGCTTAAGAACTAGGCTCCTCACATATGCTGCAGCGCTTGTGATACTAACCTTCGCCAATGGTTTAAATGGAAGAAGAAAGCAATGCCTTTTGCTGTGCCAATGACGTGGTGGGAGGCAATAGACCATAACAACAAGTGTTATTCCTGCATGGTACCTCCAATACCAAAGGTCATGTCAAGGAAGAAAAATGAGTCCAATGAATATCCAAACATTCCACCAGCTATCCGCCCAGTTCCATATGGAGAAGGTCGACCTGTTCCTGATGCATCTTCTTCGGTATCCTTTGAGTTAGATGAGGAAAGTAGTGAAGAGGAAACAGAAGAGGATTATAGTGCTGGATTACAGTCACCCAAATTTTGATGAGGCATAGCATAGTCCTCAGGGCCACATCTCATAGCACAAGGGAAAATCTATGACTTTTTCAGGGATCTGCAACTAACCAAGAGTAAGGCAGAGCTGCTAGACTCTCATCTAAACATTTGAATTTCCTAGCAGCTGATATGAAAGTTTCCAAACTTCGTGACCGTCAGCAGCAGTTTAACAATTTAGTGGCCTGCAACAATATTAATGGTCTGATGGAAGCAATTGCCATCAAATACAAGCCTAGGCACTGGAGACTGTTTATTGATTTATCATAAACGAGTCTGAAAGGTGTCTTGCTGCCGAACATAAATAGTAAACTATTAGTTCCTGTGTGCTATGCACCACCTATGCATGAAACTTATCGGAATATAAAGCATATGTTGTAATTCATGAAATGATGAACATAAATGGAAACTCTGAGGTAGCTCAAAGGTTGTTGCTCTTGTGATGGGCTTGCAAGGCGGATACACCAATACTACTACTTTCTCTGTGAACAGGAAAGCAGTGCAAGAGGTTTCCATTATATCAAGAGAGACTGGTCACCTCGTCAATCATTGGAGCCTGGAGGCTTACAAGAACATAGGTTGTAAATGTCACATAAAATTGGCTTCTTGGACTCACATTTGGAATTTTTTCTAGCGAACTGTGGGGCAGTTAGTGACGAACATGGTCAAAGGTTTCACCAAGATATTTCAACCATGGAAAGGCGGTACCAGGTTAAATGAAGTACAACAATGCTTACAGACTATTGCTGGACATTAAACGGGGAGATGATTCTTCAGCCCAATATAAGCGTCAAGCAAAATGGCAGAGAGTGGATAAAGGATTAGAATTTAAAACATAATGAAACATGCTGAGCGTTATAATCAAATAATAAAATATTACATGAGTGGTATCTTTAAACCTATAGCCAATAAGTATTTTCCAAGGTGATATTTGGATTCACTGCATTAAAATATATAAGAACTAATTAATCTCATTTAATAAGCCCGCAACTTTTCATAAATTGTTACCAATGAATTATCAAATATTGCACTATTTTTTGAGACTTTTATATTATTTTGAGCATAACTAAATTTGGTTTTATGAATATTTTTTTTGACAACGGAACTAGGAAATGATAGAAGCTAGTTAACCAAAGTAAAATTGTTTCCATTATAGAAAATGTTTACATTAGTCTAAGCTAATGCATTTCTTTCTCTCAACAACGAAAGTTCTAGATTCTCTATAGAGTCTAAAAAGGGTGGTGTCATCGATCTAAAAAATGTAGAGAGTGATTTCCGCGATATTGTGCAGAGTACAACGGGACGCGAATAGCCAGTACCGACGGTGGCAGACAGAGGATGCCGACGGGGCAGGAAGGACGGCAGATACTGACGGGGCAGGGAGGACGGCGGATACTGACGGGGTAGGGAGGATATCGGATACTCGGCGAATAAGGACAGGCAAGGGATGACGGTGGATACTCGGCGGATACTCCCTTCCAACTCTGGCGCCGGAGGATTTATGGGGGTCGAAATGGGTTTTTCCCCCTCCCTCCGAAGGGTAGGGTTCTAGGGTCAGACGCATCACTAGAAGAGGATAAAATAGGCCTTTTAGCACGAGGGGGAGAAGGTTCTTAAGCGGCGAGGTGAACTTTGTCCAACTTCAGATGGGACCTTCTGGGCTCTCACACTTGTCGCAGGTTTCTGTGAAGGCGGCATTTCAGGTCATAGCAGGGTCTCACGGCGTCTCATAACTTTGCACCTCCATTAGCGTAGACAAAAATGGTCGTCCAGCTGTCTGTTGTCTTTCTTTCTATTGAAGGGCGAGCCGGCGCGTATCTTCCTATCTCTCTCCCTGTGATCTCTGACACAAAAGTTAAATGAATATTATTACAATTTTGGTCTCTAAAGCTGCATAAATTAATAACGTTTCATAGAGTATTGGTTTATATAATAAATATTCGATGTGTGCCCCTCTTGTTGCTCGGCAAACATCAAGGTGATAATCAAGCTCGGTCCAGACTCTTTGCAGCATATCTTACGTAATAGTATGTAGGTCTTCAGTGATGCATCCCTGCAGTTCATCTATGGTCGCGGGTAATGGAGATACATAAACTTTTTCCTTGACATGGGACCAAAGAAAATGGTCACAAAGGAAATGGTGATCTCGGGGGGCCATTTGCAAAACACCTGGTCATGTTGTCCAGCACGGCCAAACCATCTGTTTGATGGGATTGCGTTGAGAAATTTGCGGACAGCGAGAGACCAGTACGCCTGGGCGCCGTACTGCTGAAAAATGTAGTTCCCAGCTTCAGCAGCTAGCCTTGGAATCAACCACTTGGTTAACATTTCCAGGTAGGTTTGCCCAGTAATGGATGGTTTTCAAAGAGAAAAGGTCTGTACACAGACCGCTCTGTTACTGCACCTAACACATTAACTTTTTGGCAGTTACGTTAAACCTCCAGGGTTGCATGTGGAATCTGAATCCCCATACTCTCACATTGTGCCTATTGACCTTTTCTCTTAAGTGGAAGGTTGCTTTTCATCACTGACAATGATCTTTGACAATAGATCAGAATCATTTTCTATTAATGCCTGGAGATGCTGCAAAATTCAAAGCGCATTTCATTGTCTGACGGGTATGATTTTTGTACCAGTTGCAGCTTTCAACGGGGAAACCTCAAGCGTTGCATAAGATCTTGCTTACTGTGCTTTGTGTGACTCGTAATTCTCGGCTACATCCACGCATCGACTTTTAGAGGGCTGCGAAGAAATGTTTCTCTGACCGTATCGACAACTTCCTCCGACATTATTGGACGGCCTGAATGTCCCTTTCTCTGGTCACTGTACTACTTCAAAATAGACTTGACAGTAGATGGATTCCCATGATGAATGCGTCTTATATCACGCTGCACATTTGTAACACTGTTTGTAGAGTAAACGGCATCTTGGATTACACTGCCATCTAGCGGATCAAGTAGAATAGGCAAATGAGGAAGGAAACTTTAGAAGTTTATGCAACTGTAAGCACCAAAATTGTAAGAATATAACTTTTGCTATAATATATATTTAAAATTAAGGAGTGTTTTTGTGGTCACCCTTTATATCAAACACCTTTGTAAATGTTTTAAAATGAAAACTATTTTCTTACCTCTGTCATATCCTCATTTACTTCAATATTTTTTATTTTAAATATTTGTATAGAATCAAAATTGAAGAGTAATATTATCGTGAAAATTAAGTAAAAATAATTAAAATTAGCATCGATTATAATGAGGCCTTAGGGACCCTTGCATTGATAAAAGGTTCAAATTCAACGTAGTTCATCTAATTTAAAAATAATATAATTACCTTGCATTACCTTAACCAAACCCTTCTTACTTGACCATATAAAGCGAAAAATTAAATATAATTATTAATATTAACTATAATACGTTGATTGATTCAATTTAGCTCATCATATTATACAATATGTCAGCGAGCTTAAATCTAAAAGCAATAGCATATTCAACCCAACGTCGAATCTTAGGATATCAAACAATTATATCAGGAAGCACTATCGCCTAAAAAGATGTTAGAATGACCAAATAAATGCAACCTGGCTACGGAGCCAGATTTTCGCAATGTTGATCCTAACGTGTCCTTGCATATTTTGTAGGTTATTTTACCATCTTTTTAGGCGATAGTGCTTTCTCATATAATTGTTTGATATCCTAAGAAAACGTTTTAAGCTAATACATGCCTTCCGTTTTTATTTTCAGGATGGGCCTTTTCCACCAAATTGGGTGAATTGCTCTTGAATGCATATCTAAACTTTCTCGAAAATATATAATGCCTACATCTGATAAATGGTTCTTGCGCCATTCAAAAGCATATCTCTGAAGCTTTGCGTCTGTTCTTATGAAGTTTGTGAATTGAATGCAACATAGAACAACATCCATTGTTGTTGAAATTGGTTAAATCGGGAAAGCTTAATCTTAGTAGGAAGATGAATGCTTACGATATGATGGAGAAGGACATTTAATTGGATCAATTCGAGGTTTCTTCCCTTTACTTGCTCAGTAGGGTTTTATGTTTTACTCAAATTTTCCCTTCTGTTGATATTAGTCACTTTAGAAAAGAAAATCCAAATTAAATATTGCTTATATTTTCATAACTTAGGTGTCCATCAAATTTCTTTAAATTTGTAAAATTTAAAGAGGCTATGAGAATTGAAGAGTTAATATAAAGTTGAAATTTAAAACATAAAAAATGGAATTATTAACCTAAATGAGAATTACCACAATTAATTCACTTCACTTGGGGCACTTTGAAAACACTGATACTATATAGAAATTTTGCATTATTATTTTCGCCATACATATTTTGAATTTGTCAAGTTAGTAAAATTAAAAGAAATGCTAGTGGAAAACTTGATGAGCAATTGAGAAAGTAGTCTTCGAAAAGCGGCTACCTATTAATCTTGTAAAGCGGCAAGTAACGGTTACCATCGTTACCAGCGAGAAAGGGAGATCTCTCAGAGTGAGGTTTGCAAAACTTCTTGTCTTCTCGGCATCTGCCGAAAATTAGAAAAACTAACTTGACTGGACTGAATGATATGTCTTTTCTAGAAAAGGGGGTTTATTACTGCCCAAATTAAGGAAGTCTAGACAACACTACCTGGAGAAGAAATGCGTTTCTTAGGGTGACTTGCTAGCGTCGGAAATGAAAAGGATAGAAAAATAATTTTTGGGGAAAGGCGGAGATGAGCGTTTCTCTCGCGTGGGCTTCAGATGCAGGCGGAAGCTCGGTGAAAAGTTTCCTATATTCGTACGAAAAGGTGAGTGTGAGTCTTTGTAATCCATGTGTGGAGAGCTTGGGCCCGGCGTCCCTCTAAATTTTGTGTATACATCAACAGAATTAATAAATTTAGATCTACTAACTCTTTTGGCCTTATATATGTTAGGTGAAGTTTTCGGGTCACCCTACCCGTTTGCCACCTCCTGACTCATGAAACTCTTTTCTGATCCTCGGTACAGATTGACACCCAAGGAATAAGAGATCTTCGCATTGGAGCTTCCAGCGTGAATATCAAGCAGCACAGCTTGCTTTCCAATTATTTCAAGGGCTTATTTCAGGCGTACTATTGGTTCCTTTACAGATTATGCAAAACTGAGAGTACTGTGATACGAATAAGAGATAACCGTCAAATGACAAAGATGCGCGAAATTATGAGATACCAAAGGCGGAAAATACCCAACAGCACCATGTGCATTTGTATCACTACCCTCATTTTACTCTTTGTTATATTGAAAGTGTGGTTTAGTTGCAATCCATATTTATTCCTTATTTCAGCTAGCATTAAGAAGATATATTCTGTAGAAACATTAGGAAACAAATCTTATGTACTTTTATCAATATTGACTACTGTATCTGCAAAAAAGAGTTGAGAATCCTTGCGCCATGATTTCTTTATGAATTTCTCTTCATCATTCACTTAGCACTGATTGCCATTTCAAAACACTGGAATTCTTCCTTTCTAAGATAGTTTCATTTCTATGATCACCTTACTCCTGTTATTAGTTGACCATGTGTGAAATATTTTAGGTTGGTCACGCCCTCATCTCTAGATTCAGCATCAGTTATTGTTGTGCTCTTGTTATGGAGGTAAACTAATGTGATTATTAATGCCTCATTTTTTATTTGTGAGCGAGAATCCAAGTGTGATAGACCAACTATAGTTGATCTTCTCAGTCACCAGTACTGGGTTCTTTAGTTATTGCTATTACTCTAGTAATTCCTCTTCATTCTGTTTACGAGTATCTAAATTGTTAGGTCTATTTACAATTATTTTACTATTCGTCGGTTGCAAGATACTTTTAGTAATTTTGCTGATTTCAGTCTGTTTATTGATACCGTATATTGACGTCAACTTAGGAATTCTAGTGTGTATTCATTTTCATCGTGTCCGACAAAACGGAACGGGCATCCATAAGGAACGTCTTGGGCCCACACATGATTGGCCTATCGTATGTAAATGCTTACGAATGATTTTGCTAATGAGTGTAGAGGCCCTTTAGAGATGTGCATAAAATAAATTTGTGAAACAGTTTTAGCTAATTCATTTATGAATTTGGAATCATCTTTCACCGAAAAGGGTGCTGCCAAAAAGGGAGGTGAAACGAGGCTGTTTGGACTTAATTAACCTTCCGAAATAGGTAGTCAGCAACTACATTATCTTCACCACGGACGTACGCTATTTCGTTACTATATTCTAATATCACCGTCCAGTTACGTTGCTGTTTGTCGATCATCTTTACACGTAGCGGTGAGGAAAAGGCAGATAACAATAGTTTATTGTATCTACTTACAGTCACATGTCAACCTTCGATCATGTGTCTGAAATTGATCACAAGATACGCAGTCAAATATTCCCTGCCATAAGAGGAGGATGCTTATTGCGTTTTACTTAACTTGCTGGAGAAAAATGCCACTGGCTGTGAAGAACCCTTCAGCATTTGATTAAGAGCAGAACCTGCTGCAAATTGAAAGTTGTCTGTAAAAAGTTAATATGATGAATCATTAGATATGAGGTGAGGCAGATTGATTGAATATCCTAGGGCCTTTTTAGTAGCATCAATCGCTTGAGGTATAATATCATTTCAGAACAGCTCGCGAGTTTTAGGTTGAAATCCTGCGAGTTCAGTCAGAGGAGGTAAAATTATAGCAAAATTAAGCATCTTCCACCTATAAAAGCCTAACATAATTAGAAATCGACATAGCCCTTAGTAATCCGTCGGTAAAGGGATTTCGTTGATTTCTGTAGCCTTCATTATTGAGGGCATATTCCTGCAACTGAAACATTGTGGCTTAAGAAATCAATTTTTTCCTGCATTAACTCGCATTGTAGAATTTTCTCCGCAGGTTTTTAACAGATTTTATCTAGTTGTTCTATGCAATTGTTTGTGTTATCAAAGAACATTAGAATTTCGTGGATATAAAAAAAATAGAATCAAAGAAACGAAATAAATTGTCCATATGAGGTTGAAATGTGCAGCTTGCTTTTTAAAGATCAAACGGCATCCGCAAAAATTCTATGAGCCCAAATAGAGTTGACACATAATTTTTCTCTATATCCATCAGGTTCATTGAAATCTGCTGATATGCACAAACCAAATCCAGTCGCGAGAAAACATATTTACCAAAGAGATGATTGACCATACTCTGAATTCTTGTCAGAAGATTACAGTCCGGTTTTGATATTGCTTTCTTGGAGCAAACCTCAGTAACTCTAGACCCTATTTAGGTCTTTTTGCGCACCATATGAATAGATAAAGCCCATGGTGACCTTGAAGAACGCAACACACATTCTATCAAGAGAACTTCGAACATTGCTTTGGCAACTTTTAACTTGTCGTTTGAAAGTGGTAATAGACGAGCGAAATTTGGTGTAAAGGTGGTATGAACGCATGTATATCTCGATTGTATGAGCAAAGAAGTTAGGTGGATATGAACCAACATCCATACCAACTTTGGGTTATATGTATTTAGATTTGGATCTACGCAAAACTGCTTTGCAACTAGTTGGGAAATGCGAGAGGCCAATGGATCCCACGGGTGCACTTTATTGTTAAACTTTTGATACGAGCCTAATCTGATTGTAAATGAGGATATCATGAGCACGATCCAGCAGAAGATCAAAATAGGCTAGAAAATCAGCTCCTAATGATGGCGAAGTAGAATCCGTAACTAGGAACATTCACCTAAATGAACAGTACAAACTAGGGATAGCTATATCTAATTACATTTCACTGTCTACTTTTATTCTTCCACCATTAGCAGATGAAATATTAACACTTGCATAACGCATTTTACAAAATTGCAGATAATTTGATTGAATTATGGATACACTAGCACCTGTAGCCATTAAAAATTCAGTTGTACTCTTATTTTGTCTCACAGCAACATGATTAAAATGGGCAAGCAGGTCATTGCATTTACTGCGGCTAAACGTTTTGATTTTCGAAAGGGACTAGAGAAGATGGTCTAGATGATGGTTGCACATAAAACAGGGTTTTGATTACCACGGAAAGGGCGAGGTCATAATGGTACACATTTTGTGTTATCACTGTTATAATGATTACGCATATAATTTGATCTATTAACATCAGGGTCTAGGGGTGCGAAGATGTATAAGAGAAAAACTTCCTTCCAAAAAGCAGGAATAAAAATAGCCCATTAAATTACCAAGTCAGTACAGACTACGCCGTAGTGTGACGATAGAGTGCTAGCCTCTAGATTCAAAAGACCCGCGATCGATCCCCAAAGTCCACAATTTTTAAGAAGAAAATTCTCGAAGAAAACGGAGACCACGAAAAATGCTTTAAGGACAACTCAAGAAATCGATTTAAGAGAAAACCACTGTCAAGGAAAACGGAAAGAAAACGACTTCAAGGGCTAACTCGTCTCAACTCATCAAGAAATCATCACGTCATCAAGAAGCAAGAATAACTCGTCTCCACTCTCAAGAAATCATCACATCGAGATAATTGCAAGTTATATGTTTTTTTTTGTTTTTTTTTTTTTTTAAGAGCTCATCTGGCGACTGCCTACTTGGGCATTAGTCGCCGTATTAAAACTGGCCTAGTTCTAGGCTACTTTAAAATAAAATTAAAGAGAGAAAAAAAAAAAAACACCCCAAAAGGGGGAAAGGAAGCAGGCTGGTGCATCGGGGAGAGGTCCCCCCGGCGCAGGAGCGTGCAACTAAAGGAAAAAAAAAACAAACAAAAAAACAAAACAAAAAAACAAACAAACCTTGCTTAAATAATAGGGAGAAGGCCGGCCTCCCCCAAGAAGTCAACAAGTCCACAAGTCAATGTGCACGAATCTGTCCCGGTAGCGACCCCGCCCATCCCGGTACTGGGACAGGTATCGTGCGCGAAGATCACGTAGACTGGGACATTCGACAAGAATGTGCCGAGCAGTCTGGGGGATGACGCAGTCGTTGCAATAGGGCGCAGGCGAGCACTCCATCAGATAGCGATGCGTCACACGAGTGTGTCCGATTCGGAGACGACAGAAAGCAACCTGAAGCCGCCGCGGCATTGGGAGATAGGTCCATGGGAATAGTCGCGGCGCAATGGCACGCAACTTTAAGTTCCCTTCGACCGTCTCCCATCTTCTTTGCCAAGCAGTCCGAAGAGCTGCCCGTATTCCTGCCATGTAGTCGGTGTGAGGAAGAGCGAAACGCTGGTCCGGTCGCAGAGTCCTCGCGAACTCTTTGGCGCCCTCATCGGCGCGCTCATTCCCCGCAATTCCTACATGTCCAGGAACCCAGCAGAAGATAATCTCGACATCTGGCCGGCTCGCCAAAACCGTGGCGTCACGGATATCGCGAACCAGGGGATGCGGAGATTCCAATGCCCCGAGAGCACTCAGGGCGCTTTGTGAGTCGCTATAGATCACAATCCGGTCTCCGAACCGGGCATGTCGCGTAATCTCCCATACCGAGTGGTGTATTGCCACCAGCTCGGCCGTGAAGACAGACGCAGCGCCTGGTAGAGCCCCACTGACTTCAAACAGAGGGGATACGGCGTGGAAGCCGACCCCCTCTTGGGACTTGGAGCCATCCATATACACTGGCACGGTACCAGCGTGACACGATGTGTGCTCCAAAAAGGTCGAACGCAATACTCCCGGCGCAGTACAAGCTTTGGGAGCAGAGGCGTGGCGACAAATAGCCAAATGTGGTACCCTTCAGGGTGGTGTCCTGGGCAGAACCAGGGGCGCCACCGGCCCGAGAGCTATATCTACCTCTCGAAGGAGTTTCCTGGCCCTAAACCCAAAGGGCTTAGGGTATGACTGGCGTCTCTCGGCGGCATAGGCACCATCGAGATCAGCTGCGGATGCAGTGAGAGCTGTTGGCGACTAAGGGAGGCACCGGGCTCGCGCGTACAGGCGAGTGATGCACTGCACGCGGCGCAGAGCGAGTGACATCTCCCCAGCATCGACCAACAGGCTCTTAATGGGGGAAGTGCGGAAGGCACCGGTCGCAAGGCGAAGGCCGGTGTGGTGGATTGAATCCACCTTCCGCAATAAACGCTCGGCTGCGGATGCATAAAACTCGCATCCGTAGTCGAGCTTCGAGCGAACAAAGGATCGATAAAAAAGTAAGGCGGTATTCATATCAGCGCCCCAAGCGCTGAACGTCACGGAACGGAGAATGTCCATGGCGCGGGTACAAGAGACCCTAAGGCTGCGAATATGAGCCTCCCAGGTGAGGCGTCGGTCGAATACAAGACCAAGGAAACGGTGCGACTCAACCACATCCAGGCGCACCCCATTAAGAAACAAATTTGGGTCGGGGTGAAGCCATGGATGGCGGCAGAAGTGCACCACCTTAGTCTTGGCCAAAGAAAACCGAAACCTGTGCGCTTCGGCATAGCGAGAGACGCGGTTCAATGCCTGTTGGAGTCGACGCTCCAGAGTTGGCATCTGGGCCGCGCCAAAAGAGATCGAAAGGTCGTCCACGTAGAGCGTAGCGAGAACATCTTCTGGCAGCACTGAGGTGATGCCGTTAATGCTCAGGTCAAAGAGTGTGACACTGAGGACACTTCCCTGCGGGACACCCTCTTCCTGCTCCTTTGGGGCAGAGAGGGCTCCCCCCACCCGTACGCGGAATCGACGATCTTGCAAAAATTCAGATATAAACATTGGGAGGCGTCCCCTCGCCCCCATCGTGTGGAGAGTCTCCATGATACCGTATCGCCATGCGGTATCATAGGCCTTCTCCAGATCAAAAAACACTGTGGCGTAGTGCTGTCTACGAAGGAAAGCCTCGCAGACGGCATTTTCCAGCCGGAGCAGTGCATCCGACGTGGAGTGAAACTTACGGAAGCCGCACTGTGCAGAAGACAGATGGCCTCCGCTGTCCAGGAAATAGGCTAATCTAACATTTACCAATTTCTCCATCAAGTTGCACACGCAAGAGATTAGAGAGATTGGGCGGAAACCGGTCGGAGTAGAGTGATCTCTCCCCGGCTTGCGAAAGGCGAGCACAGTAGCGATTCACCAGGAGTCTGGGAGAAGACCTTCCACCCAGATCCTGTTGAACAGATCTAACAGAAAGGCCATGCCTCGCTCACCCAGGTGTCGAAGCATGGCGTACGGGACATCGTCCGGACCATGGGCGGTGTCCGCGCACGAAGCGAGAGCGGAACGCAACTCACTCACAGTAAACTTGTCGTTGAAGGGTTCTCCGCCTCTGGAGGTAAAGTCCAGCCGGCGGCCTTCCGCAACATCACGACGTGCATTGAATGCTGGCGGAGCAGCATCACGGCTAGAGAATGCGGAGAAAGCGGTCGCTAAGCATTCCGCCACTGGCGCGGGGTCCGAGATTGCGGTCCCATTCTCCTGGAGAACGGGAGGGGATTCCTGCGAGAACTTGCCCCGAATCCTTTTGACTCGCTTCCACACCTCAGCTAAAGGGGTCTTCCCGTTAAGTGAAGAAACGTATGCCCGCCAAGAAGAGCGGCGGGTGTGCTTCGAAATATACCGGAACCTAGCCCTAGCCCGACGAAATTCAGCGACAGTGAAATCGTTCGGGCGGCGCTTATAGCGCATGTAGGCATAACGCTTCTGTTTCTGGGCCGTCTCACACTCGGCCGACCACCATGGGAGTGGTCGGCGTGCAAAACAGCCAGACGTCCTAGGAATAGTAGTCAGGCCCACGGCGATGAGGTTGCCGGAGAAGAACTCAACGGCCTCATCTACCGACCTAAACTCCTCGACTGAGATAGAGAATTCAGTCATTTTCTGAAATGCAGGCCACCGCGCCCGCGCCAAGCACCACCGAGGTGGTCTCTCAGGCGGCAGTTGACCTGAAAATGATATTTGAATGGGAAAGTGATCACTACCATGGAGGTCATCGACCACCCCCAAATCAAAATCAGGCTGTGCATCCGAAGAGCACAAAGATAGGTCAAGGCAAGAAAATGAAGCGGTTCTCGGACAGTGATGCGTAAACTCATCCACGTTTAGGACGCCCATCTCAAGCTCTTCGATCAGATCGGCAAGGACTTGTCCCCTGGGATTTATGGAGTAATCTCCCCAGAGAGGATGCCTGCCGTTCAGATCTCCAAGCAAAAGATAAGGCCTTGGCAACCGTGCCACGACGCGGCGGAAGTCCCCCGCGTCGAAGTCAGCTGACGGTGGAATGTACGCAGAAATGATAGTATACCTCCTATCCAGGTGCAGCTGCACAGCCACTGCCTGAAAGGAGGTATCTAAAGAGAAAGGAAGAACGGAGACATCATGCCAGGTGTAAACCGCGCATCCCCCAGCCCGGCCATCCCGCGGTGGTGGGGTCGCAAGACCCTTATACCCCGAGAGGGCAGGCAGCGGGCACGCGCCTAGCATGGTCTCCTGCAAAAAAATAGCTAACGGGGAACGGGACGAGACGAGCCTCCGCAGCTCCTCCCAGTTGGTCCGGAGTCCACGGCAATTCCATTGAAGGAATATGCCCTCCAGGCCTAGCTCGGAGGAGACGCGGGGGCCCTCCTCGAATTAAAGACCATCACGGGAATGGCCGTACGCTTAACGGGGGCAGAACCCCGGGTGCTGTTGGCCGGACAAAGCGCTGAAGGCGCTGTCGCCTTCGAGGATTTATTGGGGGAGGTTGGGCTCACCATGCGAGTTTTTTCCTCCCTCCGCCTCGAAACCTTAGGCGGGCGTTGCGGCTTCGGAGGCGGGGGGCCCTCTTTTCGAGGAACCACCGTCTCCGAGCCACTCGCTCCACCTCGGGGCGTGGGCGAAGGGGCCAAAGCTCCTTTGTTGCTGTCCTCCTTTCGGGGAACAGCTTTAGGAACCCCGGAAGATGGCCTAGCGACCATGTTCAGGGGTGTTGCCTCCTGTGAGTCTAACGACTCGGTGGAGGCGCGTGGCCGTTTCGCTTTACGGGAAACGGTCACGCTGGGGGAAGAGGGGGGAGCCCTGGTTTTAGCCGGGGCTGGGTGTGAACCCTTTTTGCCGCTAGCTCTACCAGGGGAGCGCCCGGATGTAGTAGAGCCCGCAGAAGGGCTCCGAATGGGCGCGGAAACAACCGTGCTCGTTGGCCTGGATGGGCCAGGAGCAGAGGGTGCTTTTCTAACTATTGAGGCATATGACCTCCCAGGCAGAGCCATGCGCGCCAGGACCAAGTCCTTAGCCTCGCGGAATGAGAGTCGATCCTGGGCCTGAACGGCCAGGATTTCTTTCTCAAGGAGATATGCACCACATTGCTTCGAAGAAGCAGTGTGCGGCTCTCCGCAATTGACACACTTGGCCACACACGATTTGGACTTATCGTGTGCGACCTTGGAGCAATTTACACAGACTTCGGGTGACCCCGATTTTGCACGTCTACATGATCGATTCGTGTGGCCGAAGTGGTGACAGTAATAGCACCGCCGCGGCAGTGGCACGAATGCCTTCACGCGGTAGCGGTACCAAACGGCACGCACCGACTCAGGGAGCTTGTCACAGTCGAACGTGACGAAGAGTGTAGGGGTGGGTCTCGAGGCCCCTCCCTGTTTTCTTATCACACGTTCGACCTTGACCGCCCCATGGTCGGCCAGCTCTAGGGTGATGTCCTCTATGGAGTAGTCAACGAGTTCCCTCGCATAAACTACTCCTTTCACAAAGTTCATGGTAGGGTGCGGCGTCACACTCACCGGGGTGCCATGAAGTGTCCGAAGAGCACTTATCTTGGCCGCCTCGGCGGGATTCGCCGCATTCGCCAGAAGGCTCCCGTCCGAGAGACGGGTTACCTTCGGCTCTCTACCAATTGCACTAGCTAATTCTCTCCTCTGATGGATCATGTTGCCCTTGGACAACATGGTGCCATCAGTGGAGCGAATAACGAGGAATCGCTTGAAGCCAGCGGGCTCGAAAACGCCAGGTAACCTCTGAATGAGGGGCCCCGATGTCATCGAGGCTCCGCCCTGTGCATTCTTGGTGTTAGTCTTAGTCAGGGGCTCCGCACACGAGGGGGTAGAGGGGCCGGATGTGCCGATCTTGGCTTGGTCGCCTACCAAAGTGGCAGCAGACCCATCCGTCCCCGCAGCCCCCGCGGATGGAGAGGAGCCCCGAGTCTTCTTCGTCTTTTTATTCTTTTTAGTATTTTTCTTTTTAGGAGAGGAGGGCGGGGAATGAACCCGCTTCTCACCTCCGCCGACAAAAGCCCCCATGCCAGATGGGCCGGCCTCAGCCAGGTCCCTCTCCGAAATGGAGAAGGTCCTGGTTGTCGTAGGGGCACCTGTTGGAGGAGATCCCTCCTCTCCTTTTACTGCCTCGGAGCCCTCGGCCGTTTGAGGGGGACCTTGCATAGGGGCGGATTCGGGTTCTGTGCTTGGCGCCGAGCCCCGATTCCCCCGTCCATGGAAGGCCCTACCATCTGAGGCTGGGTCTCCTCAAAGACCATGTCTATCACAGGAGGGACCTCCAGTTGGCCATCATCTCCCAGGACATCGCAGGTCCCCTTGGCAGTGTCGCCAGTCTTGTGTGGGGAGGCACAGGCCTTGACCCCAGCAAGGTTTAAAATTCTTGCCAGCAGGTCTTTTGAGGGAAGCGACCGAAGGGCCTGGCTTCCCTCTCCTCCCTAAGGGGGTTTGCCCTACCGAGCCGCTTGCACGAGGGGCGGTCGGCAATGGGCTGCCTGCTGGCTTTCTTGGCAGTCCCCTTAGAAAGCAAAGGAGGGACTGCCGCTGGAGATAGGGAGGTGCCCGAAAGCACCTCCAGAGAAGGGGGTAAGGGGGAGTCCCCTACACCCGTAGGCGTAGGAGAGGAGTAAGCCGCCTCTCCGGTTAAAGAATTATGGAGGGTCCCTTGCGCAAGCACAAGGACGGGGGACTTTCATTTTCTCGGTGGAGCTGCCAGAGGGCGGCTCCGTTGATTTTCTTGGGGAAGTTGGGGGTTGGGTTTTTTGTTTTTTTTTGTTATACATGGGCATGGTGACCCTCTTTTTAATACGGGACGCAATACCTCATCACCTCTCGCAGTTGCCCGCACTGCGAGAGGTGCTTACAAGCCCGGCAGAGCCAGGCGCCGCCATTCGGGACCACCCCTCCCGCCTGGTGGCCTGGCAGTCCTTCGGCATGGCGGCTCCACCTTGAACACGGCGTAAAAAATATAGGTTGTGAAGAGGAGAGGAAAAGGGATGTGAGGAAGGTATGGGTGGGGATGAAGCAGGTTGTTAAAAAACCCCCATCCCGAACCGGAGCTGAGGGGTTAGGGAACAATGTCCCCTCCCCCCCCCAGCCCCCATCCGGGGTGGTTGGCTTGAGAAGAAGGTCAGCATTCTACCCTGGGAAATTAGAGGCTGACCAGAGAAAGTTGTGGGAGAGGTTGTATGAAAAGCGACGAGGTAGTGGATAAATCGGGCTATCTGAAGGAAGGAATAGAGGCTAAGCTGAAGCCGGACGGAGCGCTGGATCCCGTCAGCACGGCGGCCAGGATAGCAAATCGCCGCGCCCCTTACGGGGGCAAGTTATATGAAGATACATCAAGAAAGAATTACCAAGATCAAGTACTAACCCAGCCAACTAAAGAAGAAGGAATAGTAGCCAACTAGAATATGGAGTCAAAATAAATGGAAGAAAATGTTTGAAGGGGCAACTACAGCCAATATAGAGATAATCAAGATGAACATGAATAACAGAGATGAATAAAGATAAACTGAAAAATAGAGAATGGCCCTACCCCCGCTCCCCATAAGGGTACGCATTGATGGACACTAAAAGTGCACTTTTCGTTTATTGCTCATTATTTATTTGATTACTTCTCATATCGTTTAAACTGAGATCACTTATATTGAGAAATGCAGTGGCACCACTTTGATCTATCTCCATCACTATTAGTTTATCTGCAAGTTTTCATAATTGGCAAAAACTCAAATATTTTTGCATAGCGATGATGAGCGCGATGTTTAGATAAATTTGTACCTTACAAGATCCACATCAACTTAAACTTGCAGTGATGTCCTTCAAAGCTCTTCAAGATTGAACGATGGTGGTTCAGTAAGAGGTGAAGATGCGATTAATTTCTTGAAGAGTTCTGGTTTTGTCTGCTCAAAGAGTCCAATTACTACTCTCTTTAAGAGAGCGTAGCTTTCCTAAGGACAGAATTATTGCCTATTGAATTTCTTGGGGATAACCCGGCGAGAATGCGATAAAATTTCGCATCTTCCAAACTTATCCTCGAAATGTGGAATTGTGCTTCAACTATTTTGAACAATTGCGTAAAAGCTGCTTGATTGAAGACTGGAGGGCTGATGTTAAGTGAATTTGCAAGCTCCGCTTCTCGATGTGCAAAGTGAGCTATTTGTTACTCTCATGGTAAATGCATTTTTCTACTCAAATCACAATCGCTCTATGTAAAAGGAGTCACCGGTTATGTATATGCCCTTTTTTTGTAGGTAAACATCCCTGATTATTATTGCCTCTTCTTTTATATCTAAGGTGAGACCCCAGGTTTGATAGATCAAGTAGAGTTGATCTCCTTCTGGGTCACCAGTAAGGGCTTCTGCTTATTCTGGTGGCGACCGATTCTCTTGTTTTGATAGTGTCTTTGACGTGAGGCACTATATGCAGTTTAATTTTTTTCTTTCGTGATTGAATGCTGGATGAAGGTAATCAGGGATTCTAATGGGTAAAATAACTCTTTAGTAGAGGATTCATTTTTTTCATTTACAGGATCTTAGAAAGTCTTCAGATACTGCAATTTCCATTTTGAGACGATTTCAAATTTCAAATTGATACTCAAGCTCCATACATATCACGGCTAAAATTAGTTTTAAATAAAATTGAATTAGTACATTTAGCTAACACATTTTATATTTACACGTCTTTCAAAAAAAATATAACTATGCTATCTTCCATTATTGTTCTTTTTTTGTCGCTAGAAATAACATTTGAATAATTATAAATATATATGAATAATTATAATGATGATCTTTTGGACCAATCGTTTAATTGGATGCAACGGTTGCCATATTTCTTATTTAGCGCGTCGGGCCTATTCTTTTTTTATCAGATCAACTATAGAACTAATTTGAAGAAAATATACAAGAAGTATTGTCATGGCATGTAGTTAATATATATTCATATACTTAGATATTTTATAATTGAATAAATTAATCAATATTATATTCTCACGTTTTTCTCTATTTCTTTTGAATCGATACATAAATCCTACCTGAGTTACGCAAAAAAAATAAGATAGTTATGGACAAATAATTAATGAACAGCTTACAAAATGACATTAAATTAGTAAAATATAAATGACGCTGTTCACTCTTTTACGTTAAAAAATGGTATATTATAATGTTGACGATCTTTATTTACATAATATTCGCTAATTACTCAGGGGGCCTAATATGATATCTTTATAAAGGCAAAATAAGGATCAATAGAAATATTGATCCGTTATGCATGAACGTTCCTTATCTTTTTAAGGGGTTTGACAGTCATTATTGACGCTCATCATTACTCTTGTAGTATTTGTATGTCATTGGACTTAATTGCAACGCTTGCAAAGAAGGCACCAGAATAGAGAAAAATAATAACGAAAGCAGTTATTTGACCACATTGTCATTTCGGATATTTTCAATAGAGAGAGAATACAGCTGAGGGAACAAACAAGCTTTAGACCACTATTGTACATTCGGACACTTTTAATGAAATGCTGTGCGGGTTGACGTGAACACATTATCTTATATCATAAAATAAATCAAAGTGTTCAATTTTTAGATTTATTTGAGTCAGTTATTCCATATTAATTGTTAGTATGTGCTAGCTACGATTTGTGGTACAAACAATGATTCGAACTTTAAAATTACCTATTAGTGATGTCTGAAGAATACATATGTAGTAATACCTGCGACGTTAGGAGGGAAAATGAACTTGCCATGCATATTTTTACATTTATCACTCCAATAGTCCATTAATTTTTGCAATGGAAGACTAAGAAGAAAGAAACAAAGGAATAATATATTAACTATATATTTAGCTTGAATAAATAATTATTTCGTTTTTTATGACAGTTGTGCAATACAATTTCATGTTTTTTCTCATTTTGAATAAATTAGCATACTAGGAGAGTAATGATTTGCAAGGAAATACATAGAACATAAATTTCTACCAATGATGATATTTTATGCATTAAGTATTCATAACTTCCAGAGTAACCTGTCGGTATCACTTAAAGTTTGACTCCTTTCTATTAAATATCTATATTATTGTAAAAGATTAAATTAAAGAAACCATTCTGTATGCTTTCATAATAAAAATATACGACTATCGTGAAAATAGTCTGAAAATTTACGTTTGTATAGCTATGATGAAGTAAAGATGTTAGCGCATATAAAATTGAAGAAGATTAAATGTTGAAATTTAAGTTATAAATAAATTGGTTATAATTATAAGTAATTTATATAAAAATGGTATTCTTTTATTCTAAAACCTTCACCTCTACACCCAAACCATAACTGATTTGATCTTCAAAATGCCCACGAAGATGTATCAGACTAAGTGTGTCTCATCTGGAAGTCATAAGGGAACTGGGGGTAATTATTAAATGAAATATTTTCTGTTGCATAGCACCAAATCCAATCTTTTTCTCGCAACATTCCCGATTAAATAGTATCCATTCAACGTTTTCACAATTTAGCAGAGCCGTCAATGCCCTCGATGTTTTAGGAGATTAGTCAAAGCAAAATCAAATACATAGGTCCTACTGGTATACAGTTTAGTGCCAGCGGTGGCCACAATAATCGGTGTCACAGGCTCAACGAGGATGTCACAAGATAATGGACAAAAATTCTGAGGGATTCATAGGTCTATATTTTACTGTTAATATTAATAGTCATCCATATCACTTTAGGAATGTGTTACAATCATCAAAATACAAATGCTTACTAACATGTCAAAAATTATCACTAATTTAAAATATATATTTTTTAAGTGTTATCCTGAATTTTCGTACGAAATTACCATTTCTTTTTACTCATAACTGTCTTGCTTCACTCATACACAACTGTAAATTGCAAATAGTGAAGTATAAATAGTTTACGACCTCAATTTCTATCCTGTTTTAAAAAGACCAATGCCATTTAATTTTATAAAATAAACGCATTCCTTAATTTCTTCTAGTAATGGAACTTGACTCTCTTCCTTTTCTCTATGGAATATGATTCTTTATAAATTTTCAACTTCCAAAGAGTCAACAATTTATTCTCAGCCGAACATCAAACTCCTACTTTTGGGGTAAATTTTCCATTGTTGAGCTTTCTTTAGTAATAACTATAGCCAATGGATTTGTTGTCAATTTTACACCGGCTCTAGTTTTAAAAATTTATGCCACTTTGTAGTTGCTTACCACGCCGGTTGGTGCAGAAATTCCGGTTGACTTATCTACTCATGCCAAATGCTCTTGCAACCAAAAGTTGAAATCCATTAAAAAAATAGGACCTTCTTCAATGATCCTATGAGTTAAGGGCAGAAAGCGAGTGAAAATTGGTATTTTGCTATTATGATGCTGTTTTGGACATAATAATAGGTAATCGAATCTTTATTTAAAGAAATTTATCCCTCACATATTGGCAACTCAATGATGAGGACACCTATTATACCGTAATAGGTTTTCTATGGGCCTATTAGCGCGCTCCCTCCTGGCCTTGTAGCTATGTGATGTAGCGTCTATGAACAGTAATGGCACCTGAGAAACTCAACCGTTAGATACGGCACAGAGTCAAGGTGATCAGTCAGTCAGCACAACGACAGGATGCCTGGTGCTTCGGTTGACGTTGAAATCGGACGTGAAATAACGCTTTTTAAGGTATTCGATCGTATTAGAGGGACTTATGACCCTAAATGGTCACAGTGACTAGACCCAAAACTTGTTCGTCTCTGGTTACTTTACGTTTGTACAAAATACAGAATTTGCACACATTATCCCTTATGATCTAAAATTTACAAAGATTTATACAAGACTTATATGAGAGGAGAAAAGGCTCATGTTAAAAAGATTTACCAATAGGATATTACTTAGGAGGAAAAGCCATTCTTATGTTAAGCGAGAAGAGTTTTCACAGGGTTTAAGGAGGTTTACAATTGAGGGGAAATGTACTTTTTCTACCCTATCTTTAAAAGTGGGTGGCGGCGGGAACATGCCTATGTCGTCGAATACAAAAGCATTTTGATCTTAAAGCGTGACTCCAAAATTCATATATTTAATAACACAAAAACTAATAAGGTTATAAAAGTAGCCCTTAGATAAAATAAAAGAGGAGAACTTGCAGGTTTATTATTTAAATATAATATTCTTCAATTGTTCTCCAGTATTGTTAAAACAAAGGCGAATTCTTTGTACCATATTTTCCATGACATTTTCCAAAATATCAGGATTAATTTTGTCGATTTTACTAATATAGTTTTTTCAACTCTTAAAGATTATTTAGTTTATTTACATA
Organism: Ceratothoa steindachneri; assembly: GCA_963969495.1. Lineage (NCBI taxonomy): Eukaryota > Metazoa > Arthropoda > Malacostraca > Isopoda > Cymothoidae > Ceratothoa > Ceratothoa steindachneri. The sequence goes on from OZ018326.1 coordinate 86,695,707, forward strand.
CTACTGCGCTTTAGGTTATCTCTAAAGGAGTAACTCTGCAGGGGTAAAATCAGGCAATCGTGGTGGCCAAGAAACATCACATAAACGCTATGTGTTGTGTCGCCCCATTTTGTTAAACCCACATATCGTGCATATCAAAATCTTCCAGTTCTGGCCTTAAATAATCTTGTAACATTTCTCTGTAAGGGTTACCTGTTACTTTCCCTGTTTTTTTCGTCAGTAACTTCAAAGAAGTAGGGACCAATGATTCGCGAACTGATTATGCCTCACCAGGCCGTAGCCTTATGTGAATAAAGAGGATTCTCGTGAATTATCATGGGGATTTCAGCTCACGAGAATCTGTCATTTCTTATCCTCAAAAATGCGCGTGCAAAGTTTCGTTTCTTTATAGTCTGTATTATTTAATTGTTGAGTTATTTGTATTTTGCATGGTTGATCTCCATCTACACTATGATACTTCGTCTGCCAGCCTTTACACTATATTTGGTGCAATTGGAAGAAAATCTTTTACTTGCTATGCGACGAATCTACTTCCCGTCATTGGATTCGATCGAATTAAACTTAGATTTTTCACTGAATTGGACTTGAGCTCTATTGCTCGTCAGTCCATGCATGCAGGGTTAAGGCTGGTCATACTATTTTTTTAAATGAATGATACTCAATTTAAAGGGAATTTTTAAGGAATTTAATTATACCATTAATTTTATAATAAAAAATACCTTATCTACATCAATTTGCTGCTGAATATGATATTTGGGGCTTTTCTTTAGAAAAAAAGTGAGAATGAAGTGGGACTTTTATTTTTTTTAAATTGGTTGTTATTTTTGACCTCCAGTTGTAGTTTTATATGTAGAACGATATGTTTACTTAACTATACTTACCTGATTTACCTCTGAATTATTATAGGGACCGCTGTAATCAACATTTTAATAATCTTCTTTAATCCTTATCTAATAAAAAATTTCATGCAAGCATCCCAATTTTTGGCTTATAATGTAGGAATACTTCAATTATTGTTCTACTTGCGCTCTACTTTGTGAGTTTCTCGTACCCATATATATATAATGTATATCTCTCATGAGCGCGAGAGAATGATAAAATAAATCCGACAAACCACAATAAAGAGAAAACGGAATAATTTTTCTTCGGAAATAGTTATTTCCTACTTCGAAAAAATCCGAGCTGGACTGGGATTCGAACCGTGCATACTGAGGCAGCGAGCAACCCCTTAGACCACTCAGCTACCGTTGGAATCCTACCCAAGCTCGGATTTTTTTGAAGTAGGAAATAACTATTTCCGAAGAAAAATTATTCCGTTTTTTCTTCCTTACGATATGTTTGATATTTTTATATATATATATATATATATATATATATATATATATATATATATATATATATATATATATATATATATATATATATATATATATATATAAAGTCAAATTGCTAAGATTTGGGGTGATTCTTACAATCTTCTATGTAGAGTTAGTGTGTCATGGTCTAGGTTCAATTTTTGAGTACATCATGCACTTTAGAGCTTCTTCCAAACCGGAGTATCAATATACAGTTCAAAAACAATCACTCTATTTTTAAAATGCTTTTTACTCATCTGTATTTGGACATCTCTAGCAGATCGCTTTATTATCGACATTATAAACGAGAGAGGTTTTTGTGTAAATGTAAAACTTACAATATCTTTAAATTATACCCCCCAAAATATATCTCACTCAAAATAATTTAACTGATAAGGAAATTAAATTTTAAACATGAAATCATCATAAATCTTATTGACTAAGTTTCATGTTGGTTAAAATGTATAATGACAACCCACGAAATTGCTTTCGTTTCAAACTTTCAGAACGTTTCAATCCCTATTTTTTTTTTAATTCCCGCCTAAAATATTCTGAAATTAAAAGTTATAGGAATTAATAATTATTTTCAACCCTGTTCTTTGGATGAAGTGAACTTTAATTATTCAACAAAGAAATTACCCTAACGCGTCTAATGCTACTTTCCTTCGGCCTAGAGTTTAGCCTCTCCTTTTATGCCTCAAATACTTACAAATTTTTTCTTAAAACAGAAAAGCTTGCATCAACCTTCAGTCAAATGGGTGTGGCAGCTCCTTTTTAATGTCACATATGCTAAAAAAAAGAATGTGCATTTGTTTAAATGCTTATATAACTTTATGTCATATAATACTCTTGTCCGAGAGTTTGTTCCGATGATATATATCTAATTAAATCTTTCGTCCCTGATGAAATACGGGATGATTACACTTTTAAACACAAATTAATTTCAAATTGTAAAAGAACCCATTATTCAAACCTTGATTCATGTAGAGGATCGTTTTAATAGATTCTTATCTAAATTGAAGCCGGTTAGATATATAGCAGGGGAAATATATAGCAATTTACACGTATCGGGTTTCCGTTAATTCCATACTATATATCCTAAATTTAAAACAGATAAGGAGAAGTTCCACTCTACCCTATTTTTTCGCATGGAATATGAAATATCAAATTTCCTAGTTCCCATCCTTTCCAAATTGACCCAGAACGACTACATCATAGCTAACTCCAGAATTTTTTAGAAGAATTGTGCACCCGTTCGGATTCAGGTGACGTCATAATGGTAAATTATGAGTTAGAAAACTTATTGATAAATATTTCATTAAACGAAACCATCAAAATTTGTTTAAAAATTGTCTTATAATCTTGTCACAAAGTAATAGGTATTAAAAACCTTTTTAGTCATTTGTATAATTAGCATAAACTTGCATTTTATATTTTATAAGTTATCATGGATAAAATCCCTTCTCTTCTCCATCGAGCTTACAAAATATGTTCTTCATACGGATAAAAAGATTTAAAATTCATATTTCTTAATTTTTAATCACATACGAGTATATTCGCCGCCGACTTTACATCTCACTTTGTTCGTCAGTCGATCCCGTTTGGCTTTTATTTTGTTTTATTGGGGAATAAAATTGTAACCTATCAGCCGATTCTAACAAATTCGAAACCCTTGTGTTGTTTTACATTCTCCTTTGAATGGTATTTCTTTAATGGTTCTCCCACGGTTATCCCATGAATCATTTTGTTTTGGCAATAGCATCATAACAATTCGGCTGATTTTAACGAAATTTGAAACCCTTATGTTGTTTTACATAACTCAAAGGTTAGTCTTTGAATTATTGAAAGTTGTTTAGGTCGTAAGGTCATAAATCAAAATAAATGAGAGCACACGAACCTTTGTTCAGCAGACCTTGTTTTTTAAACCTAGAAAATCGGTATTCAACAGTGAGAAAACACATTAAACAGTTTCTAATTCCTTTCATCACTGAAATCCAACAGAAAATACAGTAGATACAGTATCCATTCTTATTTATCTTCCATACTTCGGTAGAAAATCGAGCGACGTTATTAATGACCTCAATAAAATTCAATAAATTCTATCCATTTCTCGACTCCAAATTCGTTAAAAGAATGGACAAAATATTGCATCTTTTTTCAGCTATAAGGACCAAATCCCATTACATTTCCCTCCTCTGTAATTTATAATTATAGTTGTAAATCTTGCGATTCTTCGTATATTAGATCAATCATTACATAGGCCAATCCATTATATCATCGGGCAGCATCGGAGAAGGTTGAAACGCAAGCGGCTGGTACTAAACAAACAAACCCCTTGCCCATACGAGATCATATAAATTAACGTAAATCTGTAATTACTTTTGAAAACATTAAAATACTCAGTAATGCCCCACATCCCAATGAACTACAAATAATATAATCAATCTTAATTTTAAAATTATAACGTAATTTAAATATGTCAAACACTATCTAATCTTTATACATATTTTCATTTTACATTAAGTAACTTATCCTAAATTTTACTATTTTCTTTAACCATTATATTAAATTAGAAATTTTAACTACAACCTCACTTTTCTATAGCAGACGATGGTGGTTCAATCCTCGAAAGGTCCAAAGTTCTTTGGTTTAACCTTTATATGGAAATTCCGCTTTGAAAAAAGCTCGATAGTTAATGATATATATATATATATATATATATATATATATATATATATATATATATATATATATATATAGGTAGGAGGCCATGTTGTATGAATGCGTTATTAAAGTCAACAGCTGTGGCAGCGTTATCGATTTTGACTTGCAATTTCTTGATTTGCCTTACAGGTTTCTTGCCAGTGTACTCTAAATTTTCTTTCGAGAGACTCTAGGTCCTCTATGATGTTGTCTTCATCTTTGATTTGGGTTCTGTGTCAAGGAGGCAATCCCCTAATTCTACGTTCGGATGTTATTCCAAAACTTTACAGGATTGCTCTCCTTCTCCAGCCTTCCAAGGATGTCATTCCAGATTATTCTTTGTTTTTCAATTATAATGTTTTTCAGTTCCACGCCTAGATGCCTGATTCTGGCTTTCCTTTCCATATTGGTTCCTGTCCTGCGGATCTCATCATAGATTTCTCTATGTTCTTGGACGATTTCTCTCATCTTGTCCGTCCACTCAGGTAGTGGGAGCATTTTATAGAAGATTCTGGGAACGCATCTCTCGTCGGCTTGAATGAGGAGATTGATGATCTTGTTAATTTCCTCATCAATCTCTTCGAGGTTAGCGTCTCACAAGTCAGTTGGTTGGTATGTACTGAATATTTCTCTATATAGCTCCCAATCAGCTTTCGCATAACTTTTCCTAAGTGGAACGGGCTTGAGTATTGGCGCAAGCGAGATGGTAGTAAGAATCGGGATGTGATCGCTTGGAACCACTGGTCCGGGCTCATTGACGATGTTGAAGGGGAAGTTTTTAGATGTCAACACAAAGTCCGGCTTTGTTGCCAAACGTTGTGTTAAGAAGGTCGGGAATTCTGGCCGGCCCTCTGGAGTCTGTCTCTTTCGAGTAGCAGCTCCAGGTTTCTTCCCCTTTGGCCATTGCTACCGTAGCCTAATGCACCGCATCTGGCATTAAGATCACCACCAAGCAATGATAGTTTACCTTGCCCGAAGAGGTTGTAGAAGTTAGATATCGGTAGGTAAACTCATCGTGGAGGTTGATAGGCAGCCGCCACGGTCAGGTTTCCAACCAGGGTAGGTAATACTACTGCCACAAATGATTCATCTAGGTTTAGAAGTGTTTTGTATGTCACGTTGTTTCGGATAGCGATGGCAGCGCCATCGTATCTTTCCTGTGTGTGGTTTTTGTTTATGACTGTGTAGTTTGGTATCTCGATGCTGTTCATGTTGGAGGTAACGCCGTGTTCAGTGATGAGGATTAGGTCGGGATCCACTTCACGAAATATTTTCCCGTAAGGAATGTGTTTCCCTTCCCATCCATTAACTTTAATTGTGAGAATTCTTAATGTATTGTTTTCCATGTTTGTGTTATCTGTTTATTGTGTGTTTGTATGTGTTAGTTTCCTCTTTTAGTGGTTTGTTCTGCCTGTGTATTTCCTGTTTCGAATTTTATTGAATTCTGCCTCGCTTACGGCGAGGCTGGAGTCCCTATAAAGTTTTATTCTGGCCTCCATGAGCGTTGTATCTACTAGCGCTTCTTGGTCTGGTGAGTCGTAAGACCATTTTAATAGGCCCGTTCTTACTCCTTCTCTGATTTCCATAACCTTGGGGTCTTCTGGGAAGGAGGTTTCAGACCTTCTGAAGAATTTGATGTTGATTTTCTCGCCATCGTATTCCTTGATTTTCTCACTGTTCTTGCTCCTTGTTTTCTCGTGAATCTTAAGGGGCTGAGAAATCTCCTGCTGATCCTCGGATGACGAAGCCGAGCTTAGGATGTTACCTTCAGCCTGCTTGATTCGTCTGGCTGCTCTCTTCGCTTTTTTTCTCGCTTCTATTCTTGGGTCTTTGTATAGGGACCTATGTGGAGATGGTTTCTGTTCCGGGTTCTTGTTCTTAATTACTTTTTCTTCTGCATTTCTTGGGAAAGCGGTCGCAGGTCCCTCTTCCTCTGCTCCGAACTGCATTTATGGACTTTCCCTGAACGCTGGTTCACCAAGAACCACATCTCTGCCAAGCCATTGTGTTTGAGCATATTGTTCATTTCACTGACGAAGCAGGCCGGGTTCGTCAGGTTACGTACATGTGCATAAAGAATGCAAGTAAGGATTTTAGTGTAATTTTAGTCCTCTTTGGCTAGCTTGATGTATGTTCTTGGAGTTGAGTAGTTAAGATCACTAACTGAGGGGGTGGCTTTAGCCGCTTGGGCGTATGTGGTGTTCGCCCTCTTCACTTCCGCCTGTTTTTAGTATTTCCTTGGAGGAGGGGGGGGGGCAAGACATCGCCATTGCCCAATGTCTCTGACTGCATTTTGTGCACTTTTCTTCTTTTGCCGGGCATTCGCGTGGGCCGTGACCTTTTTGACTGCATCTGAAACAGGTTGATTCCTGCTCCTTGCAATCCTTCGTGGTGTGGTGCTCTAGGCGATAGCATTTAAAGCAGATCTGCACGGGGGTGAATTCTTCGCGCTCCATCTGCTCACAACTTATCTTGGCGTTAAAAAGAAGCAGCCCTCTTTCTTTCGCCTTGGGCGCCATTTCAGTGTTCGTGAAAATGACCTTAAATACATGGTGGTAATCTGAGTTATCTCTTTTATTTCTAAATTTGATAATCTCGGCCACTTTCACCCATTTCTGGTTATTTTCTATTTCCTCCTTTATGTCGTCTTTTGAGTGCTGGCTGACCCATGGGTGCAGCTTTCTGCACACCACGCTCCTGTGCGCCTGAGTGAACCCGCCCCTTCTGAACCCATATTAAAACAACTGAATATAAGTGTAATTGTTAGATATAATTATACAGCCTAAGGAGCGATAATAATGTAATATATAGTATTCCCTGTTTAGATTGTAATTTATTCTATGTAGGTCAAACTTCTAAAAATATCTCTGTGAGAACTAAGAAACATCAAAATACAGTATCTAAGGGATATCCTAATAGTCCTTTGGCCGTCCACTGGCTTAAGATGAGTCACCAGATTGACTGGTTAAAAGCAGATACCATAATGCATATAAATGATTTTATTAGCAAAAATATCTTTTAATCGTTCCTATTCTCCAGCACAAAGGAGAGAAATGTAAATATTAGCCCCGGTTTGTTTTCCTTTAATCTAGTGCTATCTTTCTTGCACAAATCAGACTTTTCAGAGGTCATAAAAAATCTGCCCTTATAGAGAAAATATTGCTTTGTATAAATGCGGTGTCTCTCTATTTTCTAAGCCATTATGAGTTAGAAAATATCAAGATAAAGAAAGTACTAACTTTAATCAACCTTTCCTATTCGTTACGTGCTATATACAAATATATATATATATATATATATATATATATATATGAATAAAAGAGCGGCTTTCTCTGTAGAGTTGCAATTCAAGTTGAAGGATAAAAGACAAGACGAGGAAAATTCATCATTTAAATAACAGACGACGTTCCGGGTAACAACCTATTTTCAAGTACCAGATAAATAAACATAAAATGACTCGAATATTACATAGAATCTTACAAACAAAAATATCGAAGGCAGTAAACCTCATAACACAGACTTTATTGTGAACAAAGATATTACGTAATTAGATATATTACAATAACAGTTTTGTTAATAAAACTCATAAAACACTAACCATTAACGCAACTCGCTAAACAGAAATACATTTAAAATATATTACATAGAATGAGAAAAAATATTCATTTAGTATTAAATTAAAATGGAGTATAATGGGAAGAGGACTAAGAAAATGTAAATTAATATAAATGAAAATGCGTACAAACATAGATAAATACATTTCTCACGAGATACAGGACAGAACACTGACGACATGTATGAGAAAAAGGTCTGCTGACCAAAAAGTCGCGTGCCCTCACTTATCCTGATTTATGTCCTTACGACTTTGAAAACTTTCAATAATTTCCGGAGTAAAATTGGAAGGACCTTGTCTATTCTATCATTCGAAAGAGAATGTAAACACCTTAAGAGTTTTATATTTCGTTAGAATCGGCCGAATAGTTATGATGTTATTGCCAAAAAAACTAATTCACTAGCTAACCTTAGGCGAGCCTTAGCAATAATACCATTCGAAAGACAATGTAAAACGACATAATGCGTTCAAATTTTGTTAGCTTCTGCCGAATAGTTATGATGTTATTGCCAAAACAAAATAATTCCCTGGCTAACCTCGGGAGGACTTTGGAAATGATATCATTCGAAATATAATCTAAAACAAGATAAGCGTTTCAAATTTCGTTAGAACGGTCGGAAGTTATAATGTTATTGCCCAAAGAAAATAATTCCCTGGCTACCATGGGTGGACTTTGGCAATTATTTTATTCGAAAGAGAATGTAAAACTACATAAGGGTTGCAAATTTCGTTAGAATCTGCTAAATACTTATGATGTCATTGCGAAAACAAAATAATTCCCGGGATAACCTTTATAGGACTTTGCCAATTGTATCATTTGAAAGAGAATGTAAAACAACATAATTGTTTCACATTAGTATAGCTTATCATAGTATAGCCTAGCCTAGAGTAGTATAGTATAGCATGGCCTAACCTAGTATAGTTTAGAATAGTTTAACATAGTATTGACTAGCCTATACTCGTATAGCCTATCCTATACTCGATAGCCTAGGATAGCCTAGTGTTGCAAAGCCTAGCATAGTATAGCCTATCTACCATAGCCTACCTTACCCCAATCTAGATTAGCATAGTATAGTATATGCATAGTATAACCTATCCTAGCACAGTTTACACTAGTCTAGCATAGTATAGCCTAGCTTAGCATAGTATATCATATCTTATTCTAGCATGGTATATCTTGGCATAGCAAACACAACCATAGTCTAACGTAGCCGACCCTGGCCCATGCTAGCGTAGCAAGGTACAATATAATCTAGCCTAGTCTAGACTAGTATAGTCCAGAGCCTTGCATAGCATAGCATGCCCTTATATAGTCCAGCCTAGTATATCAAAGCATAGGATGTCCTAGAATAGCATAGTATACCCTAGAGTAGCCTAGTATGCACTAGCCTAGCATATTATAGACTTGCATATATAGCCTAGCATAGTATATATTAGAATAACCTAGTTTAGTATAGTATACCTAGGCCTATCACAATTTTTCATAGCCTAGCCAATCTTATCAAAGTATAGCCTAGCCTGCCTAGCAGAGTATAACCTAGCCTAGCTTAGCGCAGCCTTCAATTGTATTAAAAACTTAGTCTAGCCTAGCTTAGCTTACCCTAGTCGGGTATAGCCTAGCTTAGCCTAGTTTACTGGAGCCAATCTAGTATATTATATCCTATCCTAGCCTAGTTAGCATATTCTAGCCTAGACTAGCATAGCCTAGTATAGTATTCATAGCCTACTTTACCCTACCCTACCGTAGCCTAGTTAGTATAGTATAGCATACATAGTATTGCCTAGCCTATACTAGAATATTACATCTTAGCCTAGGTTTGCATAGCATGCATAACATAGCCTAGCCTAGCCTATCAAAGCTGCGTTTATCCTAGCCTGGTATAGCAAAGACTAGCCTAGTGTAGCATAGCTTAGTATAACATAGCCTAACCTAGCATACCATAGCATAGCATAGCCTTGTATAGACTTTCATGCACTGCCTAGCCTAGTATAGCTTAGCCTAGCCAGCATAGCATAACCTAGCCAAGCTTTAACTATCCTAGACATGTATAGTCTATACTATACTATTATACCCTCGTCAAGCATATCTTATTATTGTCTATCCTGACATACTCGTATGTACTATATGCTAAACTATCATAGCATATTATAGCCTAAATTAGCATAGTATATTTTACTCTTGTACATTATATCTTAGCATAGTATAGCCTAGCCTATAATATCCTATCATAGCATTGCCTATTCTAGGCTTGCCTAGCATAATATAGCATATTATAGCATAGTCTATTCTCGCAGAGTATCGGCGGAAAAGTTATGATGTTATTGCCAAAATAAAATAATTCTCGGGATAACCTTGATAGGACTTTGGCAATTATATCATTTGAATGAGAATGTAAAACAACATAATTATTTTAAATTTCGTTAGAATCGGACGAATAGTTACAATGTTATTACAAAAACAAAACAAATTGCACCGACATAATGAGATGTATAGTCGCGCGTGACCTTACTCGCTCACGACTAAAAAGGAGAGAGAAAACGACTTTTTATTTAGGAAATAATATATTTAACGTAAAATTAATAGATGGAAGGAGCTGTTAGATTGTAGATAAAGGAAAGACTTTAAATAAACTACAATTAGTAAATTCTTAAGGAGAGCGGATCAAGAGAGTTTTAGAATTTTTGAATTATTAATGAAATATAAGTTTTCAATTTATAGAATGTATATCAAAAAGGAAAACTCTTGCTTCGAATGCGATCCTTATTTTGGGGGGTTTGTGTAGGTTTCAAAATCGGTGTAGTTTATATGGTTTAGTAGCCTGAACCATTTGGCGAGTATGGTACGATCGCACCATCTAGTCTGAGAGGCTCAGTTTTGCGTCTGCTTATCGCGACTGCAATTAATTTGCTAGGTTTGTCTGAATTTTCCATTTCTCTTCGAGCTTATAGATCTTTAGCCTTTGCAGCAGTCGCTTTCAACATAATTCTCTTAGAACTGGTGTGACGGGTCACAATCTGGGTGATGTCATCTGCATACTATACATTGAGTATCAGAGGGAGCAGCGGATTCAGCATGTTACTGGTGTAAATTGCTAAGATTTGGGGGCTTAGACACTATCCTTGGCGGACTTTGGATTGGAGATCAAACTGACTCCTGGTGTGAATCTCTAATGCTATTACCGCTTTCCTAGTGGTGAAATAGCTGCAGAGGACCTTCCCAAAATGAGATGTTAACTCAAGCCTAGAGACCATGTACTTTAATCTCTCAATCCACTCCTTGCCATACGGTTTATTCATACACCAGCAGCAAGCATCCGCCATGCAGCTAGAGAGCAACCACTTGGCTAAGTGATGGGATGGTATGTCAGTGCGACCACTCTCTCAGTGCTCCTTTTGTAGCGTAGTCGGCTTCAATATAATTCTCTATGTATTGTACATTGAGTATCCGAGGTAGCAGCGGATTGAGAATGTCACTGGTGTAGATCGCAAAGATGCTTGATATTAGACACTATCCATGTCGGACTCCGGATAGGAGATCAAACTGACTCCTGGTGTGAATCTCGAATGTTAACACCGCTCTCCTATTGATGAGATAACTAAAGAGGATATTCTCGAAATGGGCTGCTAGCTCTAGTCTAGAGACCATGTACTTTTGCCTTTCAATCCACTCCTTTTCATAGGCTTTATTCATGCCCCAGCAGACAAAATCGGCCATGCAGTTAGAGTGAAACCCCTTGGCCACGTGATGGTATGTTACTGTAATTGCTGTCTCCGTGCTCCTTCTTTTCGTAACGCTTCGATATTTATATCGCGAGAGTTTACGCTGGGCTGGAATACTCTTCACTGTTTAGTTGATTTACTTTCACGATTGTTTAGTTTCTCTCTATTTTTAGGCCCGATCGTGCCGTTGTCATTCTGGGTGGGCGTAGGTAAAGAAGGCAACGGTCACGGAGAGTCTAGTAGGGAAAGTGTTCCGATACGTTGCTTTTTTGCGAATGTGTTATCTTGGAACTGAGCTCACTCCTCCACTCCTTTTATGGATTCAACCAATTTGGGTTCCAGTCCAGTACTTATCCCGGCGAAACATGAAGCTGTATTTAGTTATTCTCTGGACGCAATGAATACAGATTCCGTAACGTGGCATCACCTGACATCCATGTTGGCAGCCATTAATCATGCCACCCGCAAATTAATAGGATGGTCTGCATCCCTTAGATGTTACCTACTGGTGCTGGATAATCTTACCGCCTAGATGTCGAATTTGTGCTTCCTAATCATCTTTCAGTTGCCTTTTGTAGCTATAATTAACCACAAACTTAGAATTTGCGTATATGTATGTAATGCAGGAAGCAGGCCAAAATGTCACATAATCCGAACCAAAAAAGACCAAAGAACAAAGGATAAGTCAATAGTGTGTGAGTTTCCTTTTAAGAAATGCATAAAATCCTACGACGGTGAGACTCACAGGAGTATTCAAGGTTTACTTAATTGGTGTACCAAAAGCTATTGTAAACTACATATGAGTCGAGAATATGCAATTTGGATGAGTAAAAAAAGGGTACCAGGCAAGAAACAATTTACTAGAAAAAATTGGAATTTCCAAGTTGATCAGAGTACCTAGATATCTTGGAAAGAGAACTGGCATTATTTGCATCTCAATTAACTTCAGTTCGATCTCACGTAATTTACCTATGTCATTCTCTTGCCATATGTCGTCTATGGAAAGAGAATAGAATTCTGTCACGCATCTCTCTCTCTCTCTTTCTCTCTCTCTCTCTCTCTCGCTCTCCCTCTCTGCGCAAGCTGATACTAAAGATGCGCCACCATGATGGTCTTCAAATTGGAGTCAAAACAGAGAGTGTCAAACACTCCAGAAGTGTAGTCCATAAACCTTTGACAAACTATGACAAAAATAGGTTTTTCTAAGGCTGGTAAATCAACAGATAGTCCAAGGAAGAAATAAAAAAGAGGAGAAAGAGCGATAACACAAATTGTGAAAGAGGAGCGTTTCAAGACAGCTGCAACCGTTACTTGAGAGATTAGTAAGGTATTAGCCATCCTTTTTTCCCTGGAGTCTGTGTCACGTCTGTTGGATGAAGTTAATCGTCACGTACACACACCGGCAATTAAGGCTTCTATCAGTCTGGAGAATGCGAAGGTGCTTCTTTAAATGCCACTATACATGGACAAATGACCAATGGAAGCAAGTCAACTTCCCTCCACAAACCTATGTGCAATTTGTTTGGATCCAATGGCAGGAGTTTCGTTCATCGCAGAACAGGCGAAAAAGTATCTGTAAATTATATCAAAATAGTTGTGAGGTTTTTCATTGTCTTAGTGTGACTCTGGTATTGCCATGGGCGTGATTTAGGTATTAAGCAATGGGCCACTCGTGCAGTTACAGGGCACAGTGAATCCACAAGTAAACAATGAATTGCTGCAGCAGCACGCTTTGCCCGATCTACTTGCCTCCAAAACCCAGCCTACAATTTTCAGGCAGGATAATGCCCCCCATCAAACGGCAAAGTCGGTTTAGACCTTCCTGAACGACGAGCACATCACTTTGATGAAATGGCTTTCACAAAATATCATAGAGAATAAAGGCCTCTATACTAAATATGAGTAATTATAACTTGTATAAATGGTTTCCACTGATAATTTAATCGTTATATTTCTAGAGAAATTTGCTTCCGGTATCTTTCGGATCATTTTAAACATCATTTTTTTAGTAAATTGCTTATCTGCTGATAACTATTCTTATATTCATGCAAATTTGCATATTCTTTACTATCGAGAAACAAACATAGCTGGCGCCAGTCTAGGCCTGATAAAATTAAGCCACACGGCGCGTTCGAATTCCTACTTCCACATTTACCCATACTTAGCAGAAAGTTGTAGTATCTTACCCCAATTTGGGAATTATTGGATTTTTCTAACAAATGTCATGGAAGAGGTGATAGAAATACAGGTGTTTTGACCCCTTTTGGGCGGTACTGCAACAATAAATGAATTATCAATAAAGTAATTAATAGCATTCAATTTTGTTTTTCCTCAACAACTGATATTGCATATAAAAATTAGTTGCAGCTTTTAACAGGTAAATTTTTCTATAAATCTTTCTGATATAAATTCCCAGACTTGCCAAGAAAATAATTGTACCTATTATAAATATATGTATATGATTTAAATATAAAAGTCATAAAGAATATATGAATCAATCACTTTGTTTAGGGTGAAAACGGATCTAGCCTTTACATATTGTCACAGGTCGGATTCGCACGTTCTAGAAAATTCTTTACCTAGAAATATGTACCAAATAGAAATTAAAATAAGTTTATGATAAATGATAATTAAGCATACCTAAACTAATTACTTTGTTACGCCAGGGTTTATATGTCACTTATTTCTTATAACATTCCTTCGATATGTCGCTCCGTTGAATGAGCCACAAATTCCTATTTGTTCTTCGCAAAAGATAGCTCACTTCTCTCAATTTCTTTTTATTATTTTTTTAGTAAAAATGAAGCCAGTTAAATATAAAAAAACTTGATAACTGCGGTCTAATTATAAACTAAAAATACTTCTAAAACCACCGGTGGTTCGAATCCAAAGTAAACTCTACGTCCTCACTAAAGTAAACATCAAATATAGCACTAAATAATAGCAGTTGTATCTAATCTTTTTAGCTCTAGTCACGAATGTGTCCATGAATTAAACAGTCGGTCAGAAATTTCTTTGAAATACGATTTTCTTTTTTTTTTTCTCCCCATAGCACAAAATGCTAATTATTTCGGAACACATCAAAGGTATAACGACACATTGATTACAAACGGCATATAACATTTCCAGGAAGTCTGAATTAAAATATGCTAATATTGAGTATAGACCACATATATTTATCGCTATTAGAATTACCTTCTTTATATAATATAACCAATGATATAACTGTATAAGGGCAAAAAGAAGATAACTGATTTTTGTATAGATTTTTATCGTTAAATAGGCCCATTCAATCACCTTTCTAGATTAAAAGAAATCACTGCTATTATGACCAAAAAAGTAAATAAATTTCTCCTTTTCACTGTTTGATTTTCTGGGAAATACCATACCTATTAAATATTCTATAGGCAAGCCAAAATGGCTCGTGTTTTTTTATACAAATTAAAGAGAAACGAAAATATCACTAAATATATTGGTTACCTGATACATAAGTTCTACCTATTTTAGTGATCCTTTCTCAAAAAAAATGTCTTCATATAGCTCGAGTAGGCTTTAAATTAAAGAACTTTTAGTCTCTCTTCGACCTCATTCTTATCAGAGGTTATTTAAATTGCCCATATGAGTGTCTAAAGACAAAATAAGGGAGGTATACTCGGCCAAACTGCAAATATTTCATGTTGTACTTATCCAGAAGCATTCAGTACTGGTCAACCAATTAAGATTTGTATTTCTCCAAGACAATACGTGACCACAGATCGCACGAGTAGTGCAAGTTAAACTGAAGGGTCTACATTGGTTTGGAACTACTACCTCATCTGAAATTATGATTATTTAAAGAAAAAAGAAAGTAACCATCCCGAGGAGAAATGTCAAGAGAGTATCTTGACATTTCTCCTCGGGATGGTTACTTTCTTTTTTCTTTAAATAATCATAATTTCAATAATAGATTCGTTGATATCGACACATGTGAAGAGACACCAGCAATTATTTGTTTTAAAGGCTAAAACGTTTAATTCAAAAGGCATACAAAGATAGACTTTTATTTTATTAGGGTTAATAAAGGAATAAATGCAATTTTATTTTAGAAAAACAATAAAATTATTAAAATTTTTGCTTCTCATTTGTTGATTTATAGAATTGACGAACGTTTTTTGGTTATCTTTGTCAAAGAATTGTGTTAAATAAAAAATTTGTTTTAACAATTTCGGCGAAGGAGCAATACGAATGTTTTGAGCAATTATCATCATCATCACTAACTCTATAATTTAATAAAGGGAATTTTTGGAGTATTTGAATAATAATTTCATCTTAGTTTGGTTATGACTTAAGTATATTTTAAATTTTTATTAAGGTAATTTCTTTACAGTTTGAAAAAAACAAAATAATTAATTCAGAAAAATAAATATGATTATCCAGAGCTTTATATGTTTTAAAAGAAAAGGAATTACAATTGGTTAAGGTTAGAAAATTTATTAAAATTTAAGTAAGGCTGCTTTTTTATTTTATCTATAACTATATTTTAGCAACGTGATTTTTTGAAAGGGGGGGAAATAGTTTAGAGTTCCTTTTTAAAATTATTATAATTGGCAAGTTCAGAAAATTTATAAAAATTTAACCATGGCTGCTCTTTTATATATTAAAGATTTTAATCTCAGTAGCGAAGCGCAAGCTCTTGTGGCGAAACCATTGCCTGTTAGTTTCCATTATATTAATATCCATTTATCACTCACTCACACGATAGAATTTTATGATATATTAAGAATATGAAAACCTTATTTGGATTGATTGTTTGAACCGTCCCAAACGTTTGGGCTTAAACAAAACAACTCAGCTTGTATATGCCAAGCAGATAAACCAAGCTATAAATTTGGTACTTACCAAAGAATTCTGAAGATTACTTTTTTTAGGGCAAAGATTTAATATAATCTTAACGTATCATAACATATTTAATCACGCTGGTGGCCCAAACTATGAAACACCTAAATGGAGATTTATTGGGAATTATTTATCTTGAGAATGTTTGTTACCATGATATGAGGAAAGAATCATGATGGAAACAAACTCGATAATAATATGATTGCATTGTTAAAATATTTTGAGTTTCATACGTCTTTGTGAGGGAACCCCACGTGGAATCTCTTGAGCAGACGGAACTTCCATGTACTGCAGACGGCCCGGTTAGGCCTAAATTGGTAAGCCTACCCCCCCCCCCCTTCCACAAGCGGTAGCCGCGAACCGCGTCCCCCACGATTCACTTTTACGCGGAGAAGATTCGAGGCCATTCGAGAGTAGAGCTGCTCCCCCCCCTCCCCCGCGGGGAGAGCCTCAAACATATATATTGCTCGTTTCCCATGAAACTGACACAGAGCTGAAAAGTCTCGCCCAGACCCCAGAAGATTCCCCATGGTTCCAAGTCAAGTGCTAGCAACAAAGCAAAGTGACAGGTGGACTATTTTGTGTATTTGGAATTAGCCCCAGCCTGGAGGTAATTCCACTGAACGATCGCCCCCAAGTGATTTTCTCGACTTCTCCCATCAACTCCTGTCGAAGCCCTCCTCCTTTTCGGTAGCCAAAATACTCTCCCCTAGACCGGAATTTACCCCCCCCCCCTTGTTTTTGGAGATCCGTCATCACTCCAATCTCCCGCTCAGAAGTTCCGAACGGCCACACCTCACGTGCAGAAGACATCCGTAAGCCAACCCCTCCTCCCCCTTCTCTAACTCAACTGAGTTAATTCCCCCCCTCCCCCATTTGAATAGTCTCCTCCTGTAATACCTTAAGTTTTAACTTAAGGTGATATCAATGTTAAGCTAAAAATGGGCGAGAAACTGTTAATCAAGCTTACTTAATACTTCACGTGAGTCATATAAACTCATGGAAATTAAACGAATACCATGAATTGAAGAAAACTCTCTCTGTCTCTCGATTTTCTACTGAGTCCTTTTCCAAAGAGCTTCCGCTAAAAGAAAGAACTTTCAGGAAAAGATTCTTTTCTTTTTGGCGGACATAGTAACGTATGAGGTTGACCTCATTTTCCTTCTCGTTATTTTGCTCTTTGCTGGAGCTTAAATTGGAAGAGGCAGTCACTATTTGCTTCTTCTGTGGAAATAGCGATTGGGTGGGTGGAGAAGGCTTGGCCAATGAGGAGCGAAGATGCGTTGTCCGCCCCCGGGGCAAAAATGGACGCACCATCAATACGGAAGGGGAGATCTGTTGCTCCCCGCGTGGACGCCTTCAAATTTTATGCTCTCTTCTAAAATTAGAATAAGTTTCATTATTATTTTAAAATAGGACAATACAAAGAGGAGAGGAGTTCGCCACTCTTCTTTCTTTATATGAGGAACTTGGGCTCCGCAGGCAGACATTCGGTATGTGGCCTACGGCCTCTCTGGCTTTAGCAACGTGGTTTAAGATTAAAAATTATTTAAAGGTTTCCAGTACATATCTCCTAATTTACTCTCAGTGTAGGTTTTTCCGATCCACGTTTATTTTCTAGTCCTAAACGCAAGGAAAAAACTTTTACCAAAAAACAATAAACAAAAACCATGCCTAAATTTTAATACATTTTCTGAACATAAAGATCTGTAATCAGTTTTTTTTAAAATTCCAAAACATTCGATAATCTTTTTTTCTGAACATTAAGAAATAACTGCTGAAATCTTCAAATATACGAAAAACAAGACCTTTCTGCTGCTTTGAGTGCTGTAAAGAGAATCTTAGAAAGAACTTGGATAGAATCTTCGAATATACGAAAAACCAGCACTCTTTGTTGGTTTCCAAATGTAAAGATCTTAGAAAGAACTTGGATAAAGGCTTCAAATATCCGTTGGCGAGTTACACACTAAAATTCAAACTGCTAGAAAAAGTGCATTCATAAAATAAAGTTTTATGGATAACACAGGGAAACAATTTTAATCAGATTTTCTGGTAACTTAGATTTTTTTTCCCCCATTTTAATTTGTACTTTCATGCTGATTTCAAATATATAATCCATTTTTAGCTACATGCTATAGTTATTCTGTAATTTCTATTTTCTCGTTTTCCCCCAAACTGCCATCCGAACGGACAGAGAGGGTGCTTGAAGAAAGCAAACACTTCACAGTACAGAGTAGTAAAAGAGTGATAAGTGATATTGTGCAAAATATTGATTGACATTATTGTTTCTTTTTTCAGGTCTCATATTAGAGTGATGGTCTCGTCAAGAGGAAATTGCGTTAATGATCCAGACACCTTCTGCTACATATGTGGCTGTTACATGCTAGTTCGTCAAAGGCGCAATATATCAAACCTTGTGATACGCAATTATAAGGCATATATTGATGTTCCTCTTGGCGATCAAGATAAGAAGTAGGCCCCACATGCAGTTTGCCATAGTTGTGTGGAATATCTTCGTGAGTGGACGAAATGAAAGAGAAATGGTCTTCCTTTTAGAACTACCCTGGTGTGGCGAGAGCCAAAGGATCGTGTATCCGCCTTTTATTTCTGTCCGGTGAATACTAACTAAAGGGATTGGCAAGAAATATCGGCAAAAGATCGACTACCCCAACATTCCCTCGGCAATCCGGCCAGTACCTCATTCTAAGTCTTTACCAGTTCCAATTTTCAATGGATATGCCTCCTCCGAGGATGAAAATGATGGACCTGATATGGACGTCCACGGAATGTATTCAGAGTCTGCAGATTCATCATCAGATGATGAACAGTCATTAGCTCCTCACTGTTTCAATCAAGGGATTTGAATGACTTGATGCGTGATTTGGCGCTCTCCAAGAAAGCTGCAGAACCTTTAGCCCCCAGATTGAGTGAAAGACATATGCTTGACAAGTCGGTACGGGTATCATATTACCGAACAAGGGGGAGTACATTTGCTAACTATTTCTCTGAGGACAAACAATTTGTATAGTGTCACGATGTTCCTAGTTTGTTTACCGAGTTGGGACTTGTCACCTATAGCTCTGCTGAGTGTAGACTGTTTTTGAATAGCTCCAAGCTTAGCCCTAATTGTGTCCTTTTGCATAATGACAATGACTTTAGTGCAGTTTTTCTCGGTCACTCTGTCCATCTGTGAGAAACTCACGATGACATAAGAATGGTCATGGATTTACTGAAGTACCATGAACACAAATGGATCATACTAGTATGTGTAAACCTTAAGATGGTCTATTTTCTCTTTGGCCAGCATAATGGATACACAAAGTTTCCATGCTATATATGTATGTCGGACAGTCGAGCCAGTGACAAACACTGGTCTCCACAAGATTGGCAAGTTCGGGAAACTTTGGAAGCAGGAATGCCAAACATTGTTAATGAGCCAATCGTAAGTCAGGAGAAGATCGTTTTCCCTGCACTTCATCTCAAACAGGGGTTGATTAAGCAGTATGCCAAGGCGTTGAGCACTGACAATGATTGTTTTCGGTACATAGTATCGGCGTTTCCTTCTTTGTCATAGAAAAAAACGCAGTATTTTATGGTATCCAAATCCAAAGACTTTTGAGTGATTCTAGATTCGTGAACACCAGGAATGAAAAAGAGAAGGCAGCCTGGCTCCTATTTTCTACCGTTGTGTGTAACTTCTTGGGAAACAAAAAAACGCATAACTATGAGGATCTGGTTACTAATATGCTTTTAGCAGATCGTGATCTGGTATGCAACTTGAGTGTGAAGCGCTTCATTTCCTCAATAGTCACGTCGACCTAGTCCCAGAGAATCTGGGAGCCGTGAGCGAGGAACAAGGGGAACGCTTCCAATCAGGATTTGATGACTATGGAAGAGCGCTACCAATGTCACTTGGATAGACATATAATGGCAGACTACTGCTAGACGATTAGAAGAGATCAGCCAGAGAAGACTTACAAGAAAAAGAGTTACAAACGCAAATTTTGCGCTATTGAAATCAAGAAGAGGTCCTCCAGCCTGGTGTACGGTCATTAATAAATTAGCATTTATTTGGTTGTAGGGGTGCGAAGATGTATCAGAGAGAAAAATTCCTTCCAACGCGAGAATATAAATAGCCCATTAAATTACTAACTCAGAACGGACTCGCCGTAGCGTGACGGCAGAGTGTTGGCATTTGGATTCAAAGACCAGGGATCGAAACTCAAAAAGTCCACAATTTTTACGAAGAAAACGGAGACCACGGAAAACGCTTTAAGGACAACTCAAGAAGACTCACGATAAATGAATCGTCTCCCGAAGAAAACGGAAATCAAGGAAAACGATTTCAAGGGCTAACTCATCAAGCATCAAAGAAGAACTCATCTCAACTGATCAAAAAGCAAGAAAAACTCGTCCCATCAATCCAAGAAGAAATCATCACGTGATCAAGAGTTTGGAAGGAATCATCACATCAAGATAAAATGTTAATATGAAGATACATTTAGAAAGAATTACGAAGATCAAGAACTAACCCAGCCAAATTAAAGAAAGAGGAATCTCAGCCAATAAGCATACCAAGAGTCATATAAACGCCAGAAAAATAATTCAAATGGCAACTTAAGTCAAGAAGTAATAAATAGATTTGATAAATAATTAAAAGTTATAATAAATGCCCCCCACCCATATGATTACAATATTTGTAATCCAAATGTGTAATTCAAGTTTCTCCTAATATGCAATAATATGTTTATGCAAAATAACCTGCTTTAGTATAATTAACGCAAAAGGATGATTCATAATTACGAGTACCTTAGTGCATGATGAAGGGCGTGATAAAATGGAAATTATTGTATAATATTAGTTATTGATATTACGAAAAATCTGTAGCATTTAGATTGAATCTGATTTTAGATTTGAATTCAGTATGCTCTAATTAGGTAGGAAAATACATTGTTTCCGAGTGTAATCAACATTTATAGAATCTTTGAGTCATAGCAAAACAAACAATTCTTTATTATGAAATATTTTTTCAGGAAAGAACGTTAGGAGAATAAAAATATTTGATTATTTATTTTCGATCCATTAGTTAAATAATGAAAAAAATAGTAAAAATTCCAAATATAGATGGAAAAAATTACACATTGAACACCCATATTTTACTTTTTTTGTGCTTGGTCATATTACACCAATAGTATATGGTTATCTAGGTGATTTATCTTCTTTTAATAGATCAGCCTAAATAGCGTTTCGAAAACCATAACCATAAATGTGTTTGATCGAAGTTGTCTGCTGATAGTTTTAGGCCTAAGGCAACAGTGAACTAAATTTTGGAATTAGGACTTGAGCTTTAAGAAAGACAATTACACAAATATAAATATATTCATAAAATCAACGAATTTACAATGAAATAAGTAGGTTAGGTATACAATGCAAGATATTTTAACATATGATTTATAGCAACAATATGCGAAGAGAATTGAAGTATGTGAAATTAATATGAAATAATATGTTGGAATAATATGGTGAAGAATAGTGAAATAATAATATAGTAATTAATAGTGTGAATAATAGAGTGACTATGATGGACTGTGAATTTGGGGCTGAAATGTCAAGTAAATATAATTAGGACTTACTCTCGTATGGTCGTTTGCAAAGAATGTGAAAGTAGAATTAACTTAGTATGATTTGTTTGGAGGTAAATGACTAATTGTAAAAGGAATGATTACCGACCTTTATACGAAGAAAGCTGCGAGTCGATTGGGCGGAATAGTGTGTTATTTGGTCGGGCTGGAAGTGTGTGTTTGTTTGTTTGTGTGTGAAATTTTAAGAGATGTTGTTTGCAACAGTATTACGTTAAATGAATTGACAAGTAAAATAAATTAATTAAATAATTATTAAGTTGTAGATAAAATAATTTAATCAACAAAAGTTAAAGTTAAATAATTGAAAGATGAAATTGACAAAGTTAAAGTAAAATAATTGAATGATTAAATTAACAGTTAAAGTAAAATAATTGAATAGACTTTATACATAATAAATGATGATATATATATTTAAGTTTCCTAGGAGGTTTTAATTATAGGAATGCCTAGAGGCATTGCTATACACCTGTTACCTGGGGGAGCGATACCCCCTCCCGACTCCAGTGCCATAGAATAAATTTATGTTCTCTTTCAAGTCGTATTTTTTTACCTTTTTTAAATGTTCCACTCTTTTTTACATTCTACCTTCATCTTCCACTATCCGCTCGAAGGGGTATATGGTCTAGCAGGGCAAATGCCCCGAATAAAAGGAAGCCTAGAGTAACGTCATGCCCTCCCGTACCCAATCATTTTAAGAACACCTGTAGCTATAGATCTTACATTATTTTCCGTTCGTCTGCCTTCTCTACTTCCTTTACTAAATTTCTAAATGATACGTGCTCGATGCTATTGTTCTTTAAATTTTGTAGAAAAATGTTATTTTACATCAGAAACAAAAATGAAGATAGAAACCTTCATCCTCTTCGTTTAAGGGGGTCATTTCTGGATAAGTATTTAGCTAAGAGATCCACAACGAAAGGTTAAAATTTTTTATTATAAATTATGTTTTAAATGATTTTTTTTCAAAATATTGTGATAACAATTCTACCCAATATTATATTTACTCTCAGAACGGTTAAAAGAAATTAAAAACATTCCTAATTCCTGTTCACTTAAATAGTCTTAAGATATGAGGTCATGCTCATTTCTCTCCATCGTTAAATATTTGAAGCAGGGAGAGAACACTTTCTAATCCTCCCTTCAGAAACTCATTCATTGCCAAACTATGAAACCTTAGTTTTATAACTGAGACTCTCTCTCTCTCTCTTGCTATCATTTTCTTTTTTACTCCCTCTATAATTCTATGAAGATTTGACTTTAATTATAATAAATAAACCAAATCGGTTGTAGTCATATTTTCCAGTCTTCGACAACCACCATAAAATTGGGGAGTGTTTATGACAACGAACGACTCTCCACTTCAACTGCAACCTCAAGAGCTTCACTAATGATCTCAGAAGCAATGAATTTTCACCTCAATGAATTTTCCCTTGGCGCTTGTTTCCGATACTCGGGATACATGACCACGTTAGTGGACGATTGTCATTTGCTTCGAAATTTTATGTCAATCCCCTCAATTTTACGGATTAAGCCACCATCAAAAGAAAACAACAATTCAGAAACTTAAAAGATCAGTGAAGATGTAGACTACATTGCCAGAGATCTGGCTGTTGACAGGAATCCACACTATCCAAACCCAAGATACCTCTATGTGCTCGTCAGAGATCTTGTCTTAATAAAGTCAAATTCTGATCATTTGATTTCCAGGCTCAAAGAGTCGTATTTGTTGGGTATAAATGTACAAGTGATAAGCTAAGGGAAACGAAATAAACATTTCTCAAGATTTTTTACCTATCAAGAAATTCCATTGCAATGATGCAACTGTTCTTGTTGATGTATTTGAAATTATATGCATCCCAGATGAGTGTAGGCATTTCATTCACAACTCATCAAGAAGCATTAAAGCTGTACTTCCTCATAATTGGGATAAGCATCCATCCCTTCCCTTGGTTCATTCACTATACCTCAAGAAGGAGTTCAATAGTCTCAAGCTCCTTGTACAGTGTTTGAATTATACGGAGTAATGCTGGGAAATGATTTGGGGACTTGAAAATGGTACCATTATTAATAGCTCCCCAGGGAGGATTTCCAAGTTTCGGTCATCTCTGTCTTTGACACATTAGATACCACAGAAAATTACCACAAGAAGTAGTGTCCACAAATGACTTACTTCTCTGTTGTAAGGCATAATGTCAAACATGAACTAAAAGAACTTTTAATTGTGTTGTTCCTTCCATTGAGGTTAAAACAAGTTCTCATGAAGCAGTTTGTTATAACTCTTAATAAAGAATCTTCAGCCTTTCCGTACCTTCAAAATTTCTTCTTCAAACTTTCTTATGCAAATTTTCATGCTAGTGTCTTTGTTGGAGCAGAAATTAGGAAAATCATAGAGGGTACAGAATTTTCTGAGAAAGTTACTAAAACGGACAAAGAATCCTGGAAGGGGATTGTTTCGTTGTCAGAGATTTTTGGGAGCATAAATGTGACAATTATGTGGCAATAGTTGAGAACCTAGTGAGAAGCTATGGGCAAATAGAATACATGATGTCCATTAAGTTGTATGGTGGAGTGTGAGTATCACAAAATTCCCCCCTGTGTAATGACGAGTTCGTTACAAGTTTATAGGTAGAATAAATTATCTGACTCCAAAGATATTTCTTCACTGGTATTCTTAAGGTTTGCTGGGGTTACCGAAGGTTTACAGGTAATCAAGGTAAAGAAGGACTTAGAAAAAGGACATAACAAAAATATACTTTTATTCTAATAAGTAGCCTATTAAAGAGGCGAGCGGCACGTCATGAAGTACTTTGCGGGCAACAAGCCAGTTTTCTTATTCAACATGAAGTATTGAATTCTAGAGTGATAAGAAGTAGGTGAATTAAAGGGGGCTCCGTAACACTAATATGGGTATGACAATGCTCTAATAGTGATTGTAATCCTTATTGACATTTCTTCCTATTGATCATATATATATATATATATATATATATATATATATATATATATATATATATATATCTATATATATATATATATATATATATATATATATATATATATATATATATATATATATATATATATATATCGATTTATTATCTAGGGGCGTGATCTAGATTCGTCCATAGGACGAGCCTCCATCCTCAAGCTACTAAGTTTCCACCCCTAAGGCTGGAACTACCGAATAGCTATGTGTGTCAATATACTTACATATCTCAGACAATTTTACCTCTATTCTATGACTCGGTTTTACAGATCTGTGTTATTATTTCCTTTCGTAGGAATTTGTGTTTACTTAGCTGCTTCGTAGGCTCCCGTCTTTCGATAACTTTATCCCAAGACGCAAATTGTTTTTTTATTCGTTTCCTCCTTATTGACACAGGTGTCAAATTTGATAGCTTTCGTGTTCGTATTTTTGTGCCTACCCTCGCAACTCCGACGACCACTTGTCTATTTTTATTCATCGAAATTAATATATATATATATATATATATATATATATATATATATATATATATATATATATATATTTATATATATATATATATACATTAGTGTAGTTGGGTAGCAGTCTTTTTTGAATGCAAATTTTTTTGAAGACCATTGTGTATTTTGCCTTAATTAATTTCCATTGGCAACTTTCTCTTTTTATAACTATCTTTTTTATTCCATCCTGTAGATGGTGGATTACCTGTCCAGTATTCATCTCATTTTTAAATGAATGTGTTTGGTAAAAAACAAACTCAATTGCTATGCTTTTGATCTTATTCGATCATCTTTGGAGCGTTTTGAAATGTTCTTGCCTCCTTTACCGATGTATTGAGTAGAGTGAGGATCTGGGAGAAAGTAAAGTGAAAGAACACGATTTTTTAGGGGTATTTATTCCGCCTTGGTTAAAGGTAATGTTAAAGGAAATGAGCCACTCCTGTGTGTGGAGTTTTAAAATAGTTTTAATGTGAGATTCCAGTTTGTCGCTTGACTGTTGATGGCCGGCTTATCTTCATTTATTAATATGGTTTCTAAGATGTTAAGCCTCGATTTATTAACCTCTTTTCTTTTAATAGTGGTGTTATGCACAAGCATGTCTCTCATTATGTTAATATTATGTACACTTTCCATATGGTTCTTCGGCCCTCCGCTTTGTAGATGCATAGTTAACCGTCTCGAAAGTGTGGTAGTTGTCATGCCAATATATTTAGAGTTTTTATAAAGCTTCCAGTCTTTAGTGGGGCAAGTAAACTCGTAAACTATGTTAGTTGAGTTGAGATTCAAGGAGTTTGGGCAGATGTTATTTTTGATAAGAAGACTGCTGGTTTTAGTTGTTTTATAATAGATGATAAGTTGGATTTTATGGGTTTGATTTTTAACCTTGATGTTACGGTTAATAATCTCCATGATGTTTTTTTAATCTATTTTATATGCCGTAGACATCTGGTTTCTGTAATACACTCTGATGTTATTGACTTCTCCATGATTACTTTTAGTTTTATCCGCATGTTTGTAATGGTTATTTTAAAATTATTGGAGTTGTTTGTCAATCATGCTGTTTTAGAAAGCATTATTCACGAGTAGTTGCTTTACTCGTGCAATCTCTTGGTGAAAAAAGTTCCTACGTAGAGCAGCATTTATAAGCTTAGAGGATGTATGAGCCGATTACGCTTATTTTGTACCTTTCAGGGCATTCACTCTCTGCATTGAGGCATCTTCCTATGTCCGTACTTTTCCTATGTACTTCAGTGATGTAGTTGCAATTGATGTTATGAACCTCAAACATCCAAGAAGAGGAGTTTATTGCCCGTGCTCATTCCATAAGTGAATTTTAGCTCGGAGTTCTCCTCAAAATGTTGCTTAATGTTAACGAGATGTTCTTCCTTTTGGACGTTGATGTAGATGCCATGTACATATCGGCAATACGTGTGTGGCTTATTTTCCATGTGTCCAATAATCTCTGCTCGAGTTGACTAATATATATATATATATATATATATATATATATAAGGAATTAATACAGAACAGTTTCGGTGTATCTCACACCCTTTTTCAACTGACACTAGATAGAAATTATAAGAAAAGTGCATACAAGCATAACACAAGGTCAGGTCGTGAAAGCTCCCCTCTTTTTTTCCCCAATCCCCTACTTGTGACTAATCTGGGGGGGGGGGGTGTTAGGCCTAAACATATTGAAGGGCCTGACATTTTACTATTTTGTTTATTTGCTTTCTTATTACAGGATTAAAAGAAAATTGACCCTCAGATAGATTTAAATTAGGAACTGACGATATCAAGCTCAATTCTACGATTCTTCTCTTAACATAGTTAGCCGATTTAAATACCATTTTACTTCCATTGAAATCGATCGTATGATTCAAGTCTCTAACATGGCAAAATATTCCACTGCTTTCGCTGCCCACTCTAATATCTCTTTTGTGTTCATACAATCTCTTGTCCATATTTCTCCCCGTTTCCCCTATATAAACTTTATGGCAATCGTTGCATGGTATTGCATATACTCCTATGTTATGATGTTCTTTGGGTTTCCTGGCAATCATTAATTGGTTTAAGGAATTATTATATTTAAAGTCTAGATTAATACACGCTTTTCCAAATATGTCCTTTAAACTATTTAATTTATTATTAAATAGCAATGTTATACATTTGTTGAAGTCATTAGTGCGGGAATGCTTATTACCATAAAATGTTTTCCTAGCTGCAAAATGGGCAGACGATATGAACCAATCGGGGTAATACAAATTAGAAAAAATGGTCCTGATAATGACAATTTCTTCATCTAAATAGGAAGGGTGACATATTTTGTATGCTCTAAGGAAAAGGTTAGAAATTACCGATTTTTTAACAGTATTATCGTGAAACGAAAAATAATGTATATAGGCATTCGAGTGGGTTGGTTTCCTATACACGTCAAGTTTTAATTCATGGTGATCTTTATTAATAAGGACATCTAAAAAGGGTAATCTATTATCATATTCCCATTCATATTCAAATTTGATGGAGACATGCAAATTATTCAAATTATTAAAAAAGGTATCAAAATCATGGCCATTAGGCCATACAGAAAATACATCGTCAATGTACCTTAACCATATAAAGTTAGGGGGAGAATTTATGGGAAGGAGTTCAGTCTCAAAATATTCCATGAAGAGACTTTCTAATATCGGAGATAAAATATTTCCCATGCTAAGGCCAAATATTTGTCTATAAAACTCATTATTTACTCGAAACACATTGTCAGAGAGACATAATTCAACTAAATCGATAAATTTCTCGTAGAAATGGGAAGATCCAAATTAAGTCTAGGCAAGATTTCCCGCAGAAGGCCCATGTTTTGGTCAACCGGAACTTTAGTAAACAAAGAGTTTACATCAAAGCTCACAAGTTTCCATCCGGTAATTGCAAGTGGTTGAGGCGGTCAACGAAATCTTGAGTGTTCATAATGTGTGCAGATGAGATTCTTTCAACTGCTGGAGATAAATGCTTGGCGAGCCATTTGGAGGCTTATAAGTACGAGAATTAATATTGGAAATGATTGGGCGTAAGGGACATTCCTCTTTGTGGGTCTTTGGGAGCCCATACATATAGGGAAGTGAAGGGTTCGTACTCCTGAATTGTTTAATTAAATCTGCACTTTTCAATATTCTCTTCAATTTGTTGTTGAAATTGCTTGTTTTGTTATTGAGCGGATCACTTTGTAGCTTTTCATATGCGTTCACATCACTAAGAAGTTCATTTAGTTTATCATTATAACTATGATTGTGCAAAATGACCAACTGATTTGTTTTATCGGATTTGGTTATAACAATGTTGTTATTAAATTTAAGTTTATTTAACGCAATCTGAAATCTTTTGGGAAAACCAATTTGGTCAGATTTTTCATAATTTAGGGCACTAAGCATACAGCCACTAAGAAATTCACCACTTATTTGCTCATATGAGGATTTGGCTATGGATACTAAATGGTCTAGTGAGAACTCATCGCATGACTTAATTGAAAAGCTTAAACCGTATCCTAACGCAAATTTTTCATCATCAGTCAGTACATGGGATAATAAATTCAGAATATTTTTATTGGGGTTTGAACCTTTAATCCAAAGACTGTTCATAAAAATTCGGTTAAGTTTCCATTTCAAATAATTGCTATGATGAAGGATTTTATCCTGAACACTTGATTCAATCACAGAAACTGCATGATGCCCTAAAAGTTCATCGCACTTATCAAACAGATTTCTTCTTGACCGTCTCACTTTGAATAGGAAAGTGTTCACTTGTCGCTTGGCGTTTTCTACACGTTCTTTTAATATACAGCTGTGTATAATGTTAAACGGAACATCACTGGACTTTCTTAAAGATGTTGTAAGTAGGGTGGTCGGAACAATTTTTTCTTGCAAGCAGTTATTTAAAAAGTCCCATTGAAGTTTGGTCTTCTTAGTACACAGTAAGTTTTTCTCATATTCTCAAAACAGAGGAATATGCTCAGGATGGAGACGGAAAAGATTCCTGAGTTGGTTGTGTCTTCTCGTGGTATTCATGATGAAAATTAATGCAATATCGCAAGAAAAGATGGGGAATTAAACCACATTCTCCGAAGACAATTTAATTCAGAACATTGACGATGTATTTTTTGTATGGCCTAATGGCCATGATTTTGATACCTTTTTTAATAATTTGAATAATTTGCATGTCTCCATCAAATTTAAATATGAATGGGAATATGGTAATAGATTACCCTTTTTAGATGTCCTCATTAATAAAGATCACCATGAATTAAAACTTGACGTGTATAGGAAACCAACCCACTCGAATGCCTATATACATTATTTTTCGTTTCACGATAATACTGTTAAAAAATCGGTAATCTCTAACCTTTTCCTTTGAGCATACAAAATATGTCACCCTTCCTATTTAAAAGAAGAAATTGTCATTATCAGGACCATTTGTTCTAATTTGTATTACTCCGATTGGTTCATATCGTCTGCCCATTTTGCAGCTAGGAAAACATTCTATGGTAATAAGCCTTCCCGCAGTAATGACTTCAACAAATGTATAACATTTCCATTTAATAATAAATTAAATAGTTTAAAGGACATATTTGGAAAAGCGTGTATTAATCTAGACTTTAAATATAATAATTCCTTAAACCAATTAATGATTGCCAGGAAACCCAAAGAACATCATAAAATAGGAATATATGCAATACCATGCAACGATTTCCATAAAGTTTATATAGGGAAAACGGGGAGAAATCTAGACAAGAGATTTTATGAACACAAAAGAGATATTAGAGTGGGCAGAGAAAGCAGTGAAATATTTTGCCATGTTAGAGACTTGAATCATACGATCGATTTCAATGGAAGTATAATGGTATTTAAATCGGCTAACTATGTTAAGAGAAGAATCGTAGAATCGAGCTTAATATCGTTAGTTCCTAATTTTAATCTATCTGAGGGTCAATTTTCTTTTAATCCTGTAATAAGAAAGCAAATAAACAAAATAGTAAAATGTCAGCCCTTCAATATGTTTAGGCCTAACCTTTTGCCCCCCCAGATTAGCCACAAGTAGGGGATTGGGGAAAAGAGAGGGGATCTTTCACGACCTGACCTTGTGTTATGCTTGTATGCACTTTTCTTATATTTTATATCCAGTGTCAGTTGAAAAAGGGTGTGAGATACACCGAAACTGTTCTGAATTAAATTGTCTTCGGAGAATGTGGTTTAGTTCCTCATCTTTTCTTGCGATATTGCATTAATTTTCTTATATATATATATATATATATATATATATATATATATATATATATATATATATATATATATATATATATATATATATATATATATATATATATATATTATATATATATATATATATATATATATATATATATATATATATATATATATATATATATATATTCTCCATTTTGGTATACAAATTAACATACACAAATTGAGATATGTGTTTTCATCTACTTATTCTCATATTATACATAGTATTCCTGTTATTCACATGGTAGACAATTTATTCGGATTTTCCCTGTCCACTGAGCTTCCATTTTGTGGAGTTTCTTGTTGATCCTATTAATCCTACAATTTTGGGTGCCCGGAGTCTACCTATTTTATAACACGTTTCCTAGAGTTGCACATCCTTGATGCCCATCATGGCAAGTTCAAGGAGAATATAGAATCATGTTCAAAAGAGAAACGGGAGAGCTTCTATCATGATATACTGAACTTTGAGCATAGATACTTAGAAGTATACAATCAATTGAGACTACATTTTGTGGCTTGTATAGGGAAATTGATTTACATTACAAACGGATATCGAGGAAAACTGTTAACTTCTAACATTTTTACCTGTTTTGATATATTTCCTGTAGAAGTTTCAATCTAATTGTATAAATTGAACCCTGTAATTTTAGCACCATATTGGATGAATAAACACATAATTGGCCTATTTTTAATATATATTTTATCATACAAGCCACAAAAGCAAAGTTTTAAAAACTAATGGATATTTTATATTGTTTTCCAATAAAATGCGTTGGAAATAACCTTTACTAGCACTGAAGAAATATTGTTTTCCATCATGTAATCTGAGAGAATAAAGAATGCCGTCAGGGGGGGAGGGGCGACAAATCAATGAAAACAGTGTATTGTATAAGTGTGACCACACTCTCATATGTGAAGCATCTCGCGTATGCTTACATGTCGTTTGTTAATTTCTAACAATGTGCTGGGCGTGATCTTTGCAGTCTTCATCGAATCAGAGTAAGAGCGAAAGATATGCCATTTAGGCATAGTGAATTATCACCCCAACAGGGCAACGTGGTGTTCTATTGAACACTATGGGCTTCCTCAGAATGGTGATGACTCAATGAACACTTGCAAATGTTTTTTAGGGTTTCAATAGAAAATAACTTACATACGATAGAAAAAATAGAGTTGTAAATCCTAGAAAAGTGCTGGTCACACGAAACTACGTAGAGGCCTAATTTGTAAGACCTAATTTGGATTTAGGGCAGGAAAGGGTACAAGCAATATCATTTTCTGCCCTAAGAACTATTATTGAGAGAGTGATAGAAATGCAAAAAGATGTATATTTGTGTTTTGTCGATTTTGAAAATCCTTTTGACACAGTAAAACATGGAGACTTTTTTAAAAATACTTAAAGAAATTGGAATGGATGGTAAGGATATCAGGTTAATTGCAAATTTGTATTGGAATCAGAGAGCAGTCATGAAAATAGAAGAAAGGAGGTCAAAATAGATGGACATAAGGAAAGGAGTAAGGCAGCGGTGTGTACTTTCCCCAGACCTCTTCTCGTTGTATCGGCAAAAGTGCATGGAGAATCTGGAAGACCTGGAAGGCGAGACAAATTAAACAAGTCAGGGAATTCAATTACTTAAGAGGTAATGTGTCAGAAGAGGCAGACTGTGCGAAAGAAATAAAGAGAATAATAATATTGAAAAGTGCTTTTAGGAAAATGAGAAACTTATTAACGAATCTGATCTTGGGAATGACATTTAGAATTAGGTCATTAAAGTGTTATGTTTGATGAGTTTTAACATACAGATGTGAGTCATGGACGATTTAGAAGAATATGGAAAATAATTTACATAGAAGCAACAGGAATATGGTTTTTGAGAAGGAAGCAAAGAATCCTATGGACAGCAAGAACAACAAATGAGGAAGTATTTGGACGTGCACGACTGAATAGGGGCTTAATGAGAAGTATCTGACGAAGATAGGTCTCCGGACATATCCTGAGAGTAAGAGGACTAGAAAGAGCTTACCTTTTGAGAAGAATTGAAGGAAGAAGAGCCAGAGAAAGACAAAGGAAAAACTTTAGGGACATCCAACTAGAAAGCATGAACAGAAAATGGACTGTGAGAGATCTAGTCAGGAAAGCGGAAGATAGAGAAGAATGGCACTCCGTTGTAGCTGCCGTCACATGACAGGCACTCTGGTAAGGTAAGGTAAGGTAATTTAAAGAATGCCCTGAAATTCTGCCCTCTATACATGCGCAATAAGAGTGTAATAATGGAATGAGTCCAGCATCGAAATTAATTTGTGAACTTGGAAATATATGGTACGAAGGAAGACTAAGACACCTCAATTTATTTCTTCAAAAATATTATTTTTGCGCTCAACTTATTTTAATATTTAAAATACTATACTGCTTCACTAACATAAATTATGACTCGATGTTTGAGCTGTAACCAAATGGCAACTGTTAAATACGGCTCAAGCTAGCAAACAAAAGTTTTAATACCTCGATAACCCCAAAATGTAGTTTCTTATAAAATTACAAAGAGAGCAATGGCTTGTCACGAATATTGTTGGAAGCAGCAGTGTAAATATGGCTAAGAATAGAATTAATATATATTGTCTTAAAGTTTGATCTTACATATATTTATAAGAGTTGTGAAACATTCTTTAATCATATCATATCTTCCTTTCCTTGTCTTTCAAATCTAATTATCACGAAATAACCACTGGTCGGGAATAATCCTATTTTAAAACAACCCTGGATTGCATACTTAACCCAACTAATATCAAATTCAAGAAAACAAAGATAAATATTCATATCATGAAATTATCAAACACTTTGATATAGGTTATATTTAGTTCCTTTTTCATGAATATTTAAATAATTCTCTAATAAAATGTCAAAACCGATAAATGTTATATAGGTTATATTTAGTTCCTTTTTGATGAATATTTAAATAATTCTCTAATAAAATGTCAAGACCGATAAATGTTATATAGGATTTATTTAGTTCCTTTTTCATAAATATTTAAATAATTCTATAATAAAATGTCAAGACCGATAAATGTTATATAG
Source organism: Ceratothoa steindachneri (assembly GCA_963969495.1). Classification (NCBI taxonomy): domain Eukaryota; kingdom Metazoa; phylum Arthropoda; class Malacostraca; order Isopoda; family Cymothoidae; genus Ceratothoa; species Ceratothoa steindachneri. Next base: position 86,729,474 of record OZ018326.1, read on the forward strand.
GATATATTTAGTTCCTTTTTGATGAATATTTAAATAATTCTCTAATAAAATGTCAGGACCGATAAATGTTATATAGGATATATTTAGTTCCTTTTTCATGAATATTTAAATAATTCTCTAATAAAATGTCAAGACCGATAAATGTTATATAGGTTATATTTAGTTCCTTTTTGATGAATATTTAAATAATTCTCTAATAAAATGTCAAAGCCAATAAATGTTATATAGGTTATATTTAGTTCCTTTTTCATGAATATTTAAATAATTCTCTAATAAAATGTCAAGACTGATAAATGTTATATAGGATATATTTAGTTCCTTTTTCATGAATATTTAAATAATTCTCTAATAAAATGTCAAGACCGATAAATGTTATATAGGTTATATTTAGTTCCTTTTTCATGAATAGTTAAATAATTCTCTAATAAAATGTCAAGACCGATAAATGTTATATAGGTTATATTTAGTTCCCTTTTGATGAACATTTAAATAATTCTCTAATAAAATGTCAAGACCGATAAATGTTATATAGCATATATTTAGTTTCTTTTTCATGAATATTTAAATAATTCTCTAATAAAATGTCAAGACCGATAAATGTTATATAGGATATATTTAGTTCCTTTTTCATGAATATTTAAATAATTCTCTAATAAAATGTCAAGACCGATAAATGTTATATAGGTTATATTTAGTTCCTTTTTCATGAATATTTAAATAATTCTCTAATAAAATGTCAAGACCGATAAATGTTATATAGGTTATATTTAGTTCCTTTTTGATGAATATTTAAATAATTCTCTAATAAAATGTCAAGACCAATAAATGTTATATAGGATATATTTAGTTCCTTTTTCATGAATATTTAAATAATTCTCTAATAAAATGTCAAGACCGATAAATGTTATATAGGATATATTTAGTTCCTTTTTCATAAATATTTAAATAATTCTCTAATAAAATGTCAAGACCGATAAATGTTATATAGGATATATTTAGTTCCATTTTCATGAATATTTAAATAATTCTCTAATAAAATGTCAAGACCGATAAATGTTATATAGGATATATTTAGTTCCTTTTTTATGAATATTTAAATAATTCTCTAATAAAATGTCAAGTCCGATAAATGTTATATAGGTTATATTTAGTTCCTTTTTCATGAATATTTAAATAATTCTCTAATAAAATGTCAAGACCGATAAATGTTATATAGGTTATATTTAGTTCCTTTTTTATGAATATTTAAATAATTCTCTAATAAAATGTCAAGACCGATAAATGTTATATAGGTTATATTTAGTTCTTTTTTCATGAATATTTAAATAATTCTCTAATAAAATGTCAAGACCGATAAATGTTATATAGGATATATTTAGTTCCTTTTTCATAAATATTTAAATAATTCTCTAATAAAATGTCAAGACCGATAAATGTTATATAGGATATATTTAGTTCCATTTTCATGAATATTTAAATAATTCTCTAATAAAATGTCAAGACCGATAAATGTTATATAGGATATATTTAGTTCCTTTTTTATGAATATTTAAATAATTCTCTAATAAAATGTCAAGTCCGATAAATGTTATATAGGTTATATTTAGTTCCTTTTTCATGAATATTTAAATAATTCTCTAATAAAATGTCAAGACCGATAAATGTTATATAGGTTATATTTAGTTCCTTTTTTATGAATATTTAAATAATTCTCTAATAAAATGTCAAGACCGATAAATGTTATATAGGTTATATTTAGTTCTTTTTTCATGAATATTAAAAAAATTCTCTAATAAAATGTCAAGACCGATAAATGTTATATAAGATATATTTAGTTCCTTTTTCATGAATATTTAAATAATTCTCTAATAAAATGTCAAGACCGATAAATGTTATATAGGTTATATTTAGTTCCTTTTTGATGAATATTTGAATAATTCTCTAATAAAATGTCAAGACCGATAAATGTTATATAGGATATATTTAGTTCCTTTTTCATGAATATTTAAATTATTTTCTAATAAAATGTCAAGACTGATAAATGTTATATAGGTTATATTTAGTTCCTTTTTCATGAATATTTAAATAATTTTCTAATAAAATGTCAAGACTGATAAATGTTATATAGGTTATATTTAGTTCCTTTTTCATGAATATTTAAATAATTTTCTAAAAAAAATATCAAGACTGATATTTGTCTTAGCTAAGTTCTTCAGTACGCTTGTCTCATTATCACCATAATCAGCCAATTTTTGTGCCTGCAGGCAGAGGACTCCACAAGAAGTTTCTACTGAACACTATCTGTCACCAGACTCTTTTTCCCTATATTGAGCGACACCCCATCTTAACTGCAAGCTCCTACTCAAAGGGTGTATTTATGTATTCTAATTGAATATTTATAATTTTATTCGTCGATCTTATGTCATTTAATCCAATAATATGTCTTTTCCAGTTGCATCACGTAATTTTTATTCCTTTACTACATCTGCCAACCGTGTTTGTGTCCTTATTCAAGTATTTTCTTTAAAGCCCCTATCGGGATTTCGGAACATGTATCGTTACTTGTTTCCTAGAGTTTTCCTAAGTTTCAAAGTTTTACTACCATAAATTAAAACTATAAGCAACTTTCATGAAATAGTTTGCGTAGTCGGTCTTGAGGCATGGTGCTTTCTGAATCTATGCTACCCTACGCCTCTTGCCATCTGAATAGGTTACTCTAAAGCCTTTTTGCCATACTAACATTAAGTTCTCTCCAATTTCTACAGTACTACCCAAAATTAGAGAACACGACCCCAACTTTTTTATTTTGTTTAAACTCTCGTTCAATTTACATGAAATTTGACAGTGTAATTTTTTTTATATTCGCCTCTGATATTCTTGATGTTTCATTCCATAGAATACCAGCTAAATGAAGTTATGAGGAAATACATGTGTTTTTGAAGAAAGAATGAATAAAAAATATAAAACGTTAACGTATAACAAAGCCTACCCTTAAAAAACCGTAACGTATGCAATGCAACAGTCTTCAATGTCTTGTAGTCTGATATTGATGGTATTACTGATTCATCAAGATCGTGAGATGAGTTTAAGTCGGCAAATCATTCAGAAAGTAGGTTGTAGAAACGTGACAGAATGATACTGAGAGTTTGAGGCATTGTAATAGGTAAAAAGGTGAGTTGCCGCATATTAAAGCTACAAAAGGTATCATGGTCCTGCTATTCGACGAAGTAAAAAAATCGCCCTGGGATAATGGAGCCTGTGCCGATGAAGGACCGATATGAGACCGCAGCCGGTATTTCAAGTTGCTAAGAACTTGAAGTAAATGCCTCTCTACAGACTGTCTCACTTAAGAGAGGTGGGATGCAAATGATATCCTTTGTTACTTAACATATTCTGTGGAGTACTAAAATGAAACAAATATAATTTGGCACTATCGGATCGAAAGTATGATGCAGTACGTAATGCCAGCAAAAAATTCAAATATAGATAAATAAGGAACATGTGATCGCCCTATTTCCGAACCTAGAGAGTATATGAGCTTGTTTTCGTGCAGGACACTACTCTGCGCCACGCAACAAAGACGGTGAAGCAGTTATTTGATGCTGAAAATATGTTCTAAAAGATGTTAATAAACTTCGATTTATCTTCACGTGCAAGAGTTAGATCGCAAACGTTGACACAACTTTGCACCACGAATCCTATAATGACAATGGCATTCTTTTGAGAGAAAAGAACAAAATTCGCAAAAAAATTCTCCTACAAGTGTAAAGTGAAGAGGTTAAAATAAAAAGAAAATACACTCCTGTATCCGATTTTTAATTCGCGCTAGTGCTAAATTAGTTTTCGGATATTTACTTAAAAATAACTAATATTAACCTTAAACTCAAACTTTCTTGGTTGGTTTGCTATCTTAGGCCGAGAGAGGGTAACAGTCCGTCTCATTGCATTTAAAGATACAACCTTGGACAAATTTTTGTGTTGCAAAATCGCGTTGAAATATTGACTTTTCGTGAATTTAAAATTGGTTAGAGACATTTCGACCATCAAATTATTAATACTAAGATTCTATTCCAACGATATGAGGAAGTATTAGAGGATTAGGCAGAATAAGCCGCTTGCACCCGTCATATTAAAAATTACTCCCCAAAATTACAATTGTTAATTACTTCATAGTCACCAAACCGATACCAGCATTGAAATCACTCGCAAAAAGAGGAGTAGGTATGGCGGTTCTATTATACATGAAATCTCACTGGGATGAAAAAACCTATTAATTATTGAACGATACAAGGAATCTCATAAATTAAGCCAAACAGTGCTATAGGCGCTCTATCCCCCATATCAGTAGTTCAGATTATTTAAAAGTAAAAAGCCGAACCAATCCCCATAAATTACATATTCAAAATACAAATGAATAAAATGTAAATAGCAAATAATGAAATTAGCTTTGGCGAGCGAATAATGAATAAGGCGGAATCTCATAAATTAAGCCAAACAGTGCTATAGGCCATGAATGGTCTTTTGCAGTCTCCTTCTTTTCTTATGTTTTTATGTTCTTAAAGGCTATCTAAATCCTTTGGTTATGACTGTAGATGCCTTTTGACATGCCTGAACATCCTTGTCTCTTCAATAAAATTAACCATCGAGAAAGAAAAGGACTGAAGCCCTTCCGTTTTTAGATATTTTTTCGTTTATTTATATTACAAACATCATAGCAATGCCAAACCTAATATTTATAAATCGATGTTTTTACGTTCCCAAGTATTGTGTATCGTGAGTTGATGGGCGATGAAATTTTGAATATTTATAATATTGAAAAAAATTTGTTAGTCCTCTCACTGGTTAGATAGTTAGGAGATAATAGATACAAAAATGTTATATCATTTTACAAAGAAAACAAGAGGCATTACCCCTAAAAAGGTCCTTTCTCTCCTTTTCAACCGACTCTTTTACCACCACCTCCACGTCTTGATCAATATATGGATATCAAAGTCATGTTTAAATATTCCTTTATAATGTAGTTTTTTTTAACAAGTCACATTCGAAGTCAAACCTATATAATGTATAGATTGCTTTACAGAGAAGCAAATCGCTCTAAATTATAAACCCTTCCAAACGCTTCTGTTCTCATTCCCACAGGAGAGCTTTGATAATAAATTTGATTACGATCATAATTTTTAGTAATTTTCCTTAGTGGATCTGGTCATGATTCTACTTACCTGGGGCAGCCTTTCTATGAGTCTATAACTTGCAGAAACTTCTCTCTTTAACAAAATATGCCTTAAATATAATTTCAATTGAAGATATCGGAGTTTAACGTTTTATAAAGCAGACGAGAGAATTTCCTTTTGCAAGAAATCTATATTTGGAAGGTAACGTTAGGAATTAACAACTTTAAATTTACAACTTTGATAATATATTTCCAGAAGGAGCACAACACAAGAAAGGAGAAAACTGATATTTTGATTAAAGCCCGAGGGGTATTTGGATTCAAAGTTAGTAACGAGGTCGTGCATACAATAAAAGTGGTCAGTAATTTAATACGACGCAGAATAAAAAGTGAGAATAATTGGTGTCTTTTTTCTTATTTTTAAAACTGTGCTGGCGGAGAAATTCTGCCACAATCTTTAAAATTTAATGAACAAGTAAGCGGAGCTGATCTACGACAGCATTAAAGAGAGGAAAATATTGTTCTCCCGGTATCGAGGAGAAGTTCTGGACAACAAGTGCCATTAGTGTGTCTGCTCGAATTTCTGATTATCAAGGAAAGTAAAGATAAAAGGTACAATTCTTATACATATTTTAATCTCCCAGTATACTGGGATTAAGCTAACTGTCCTAGATGTTATGCTTTACGGCTTTTCCTGTTGAAGTGTGTGGGTGCCGTAATATTTAGTCCACATTGTGTGATTCATGCAAGACACAAAACGCTCTCTCTCTCTCTCTATCTATCTATCTCTCTCTCTCTCTTTCTCTCTCTCTCTCTCTCTCTCTATATATATATATATATATATATATATATATATATATATATATATATATATATATATATATATATATATGTATATCAGGAAAAGGAGAGCAAGTACTGAATATAAAATATGTATATTGCCAACGTTTCGAGCTCTGGACCCATCTTCTAGGGGCTAGAACATTAAAGATTTACATAAGAACAATTGCTTAACAATTACGAGAGTAATAATAATAAATGGCTTTAGGCTAAAAATGTACTACGATGTAAAACAAAAAGAAAAAAATATTTAAATGCAATATAAAGGACAAAATTCTGTATATTAAGATAAAAAATAAATAAATTCCAACAAAATGAATAAAGTTACAATTAAAAGAAAATGAAAACCTCAATAAATACACAAAAATTTGTTACGTCATTCGGAGAAAGCTGTGAGTTGAATGAATGAATTTAAAAATTATACTAACAGGAAAGGTGTGATTTAGTATTAATTGGTTCTCTGATCTATGTAGTTGGTTGGTCGAAAAAGAACAAAAAAGAGTTAGCTACTTGGTTGTTTAAGTGGTAATTAATTCATGGTGACTACCCCGTAAGGGGCGCGGCGATTTGCCATCTTGGCCGCCGTGCTGACGGGACTCAGCACCCCGTCCGGCCCCAGCTTAGCCTCCCTTCCTTCCTTCAAAACACTTGTTTCCTCTCTTTTCACACAACCTCTCCCACAACTTTCTCTGGTCAGCCTCTAATTTCACAGGGTAGATGCTGACCTTCCTTTCAGCCAACCGTCCCGCATCGGGGCTGAGGGGGTGGGGGACAATGTTCCCTAACCCCTGAGCTCCGGTCTGGGGTGGCTGATTTTTAACTACCTGCTTCATCCCCACCCATACCTTCCTCACATCCCTTTTCCTCTCCTCTTCACAATCTATTAATTTTTACGCCGTGTCTAAGGTGGAGCCGCCATGCCGATGGACTGTCAGGCCACCAGGCGGGAGGGGTGGTCTTAAATGGCGGCGCCTGGCTCTGCCGGGCTTGTAAGCACCTCTCGCAGTGCGGGCTACTGCGAGAGGTGTGCGCGATTGCATCCCGTGATTAAAAAAGGGTCACCATGCCCAATGATGATAAAAAAACAAAACAAACCCAACCCTCAACTTCCCCTGTTCCATCGACGGAGCCGCCCTCAGGCAGCTCCAGCAAAAAAATGGAGGTCCCCCCCCCCTGTGCTTGCACAGGGGACCCTCCATATTTCTCTAACCGGAGAGGAGGCTTACTCCTCTCCTTCGCCTACGGGTGCAGGGGACTCCCCCTCACCCCCTTCTCTGGAGGTGCTTTCGGGCACCTCCCTTTTCCCAGCGGCAGTCCCCTCTTTTCTTTCCAAGGGGACTGCCAAGAAAGCCAGCAGGCAGCCCTTAGCCAGCCGCTCCCCATCAAAGCGGCTCGGTAGGGCAAACCCCCTTAGGGGGGAGAGGGAAGCCAGGCCCCTTCGGTCGCTTCCCTCAAAAGACCTGCTGGCAAGAATTTTAAACCTTGCTGGGGTCAAGGCCTGTGCCTCCCCACACAAGACTGGCGACACTGCCAAGGGGACCTGCGATGTCCTGGGAGGAGATGGCCAACTGGAGGACCTTCCATGGAGGAGAATTCGGGCTCAGCGCCAAGCACCGAACCCGAATCCGACCCTATGCAAGGTCCTCCTCAAATGGCTGAGGGCTCCGAGGCAGTAAAAGGAGGGGAGGGATCTCCTCCGACAGGTGCCCCTACGACAACCAGGACCTTCTCCATTTCAGAGAGGGACCTGGCTGAGGCCGGTCCATCTGGCCTGGGGGCTTCTGCCGGTGGAGGTGAAAAGCAGGTTCATTCTCCGCCTTCCTCTCCAAAAAAGAAAAAGACAAAGAAGACTAAAAAGACGAAAAAGACTCGGGGCTCCTCTCCATCCGCGGGGGCTGCGGGGACGGATGGGTCTGCTGCCACTTTGGTAGGCGACCAAGCCAAGATCGGCACATCCGGCCCCTCTACCCCCTCGTGTGCGGAGCCCCTGACCAAGACTAACACCAAAAGTGCACAGGGCGGAGCCTCGATGACATCGGGGCCCCTCATTCAGAGGTTACCTGGCGTTTTCGAGCCCGCTGGCTTCAAACGCTTCCTCGTTATTCGCTCGACTGATGGCACCATGTTGTCCAAGGGCAACATGATCCATCAGAGGAGAGGATTAGCTAGTGCAATTGGTAGAGAGCCGAAGGTAACCCGTCTCTCGGACGGGAGCCTTCTGGCGAATGCGGCGAATCCCGCCGAGGCGGCCAGGATAAGTGCTCTTCGGACACTTCATGGCACCCCGGTGAGTGTGACGCCGCACTCTACCATGAACTTTGTAAAAGGAGTAGTTTATGCGAGGGAACTCGTTGACTACTCCATTGAGGACATCACCTTAGAGCTGGCCGACCATGGGGCGGTCAAAGTCGAACGTGTGATGAAAAAACAGGGAGGGGCTTCGAGACCCACCCCTACACTCTTCGTCACGTTCGACAGTGACAAGCTGCCTGAGTCGGTGCGTGCCGGTTGGTAGCGCTACCGCGTGAAAGGATTCGTGCCACTGCCGCGGCGGTGCTATTACTGTCACCGCTTCGGCCATACGAATCGCTCATGTAGACGTGCAAAATCGGGGTCACCCGAAGTCTGTGTAAATTGCTCCAAGGTCGCACACGATAAGTCCAAATCGTGTGTGGCCAAGTGTGTCAATTGCTGAGAGCTGCACCCTGCTTCTTCGAAGCAATGTGGTGCATATCACCTGGAGAAAGAAATCCTGGCCGTTCAGGCCCAGGATAGACTCTCATTCCGCGAGGCTAAGGACTTGGTCCTGGAGCGCCCAGCTCTGCCTGGGACGTCATATGCCTCAGTAGTTCGAAAGGCACCCTCTGCTCCTGGCCCATCCAGGCCAACGAGCACGGTTGTTTCCGCGCCCATTCGGAGCCCTTTTGCGGGCTCTACCCAAACCAGGCGCTCCCCTGGTAAAGCTGGCGGCAAAAAGGGTTCATACCCAGCCCCGGCTAAAACCAGGGCTCCCCTCTCTTCCCCCAGCGTAACCGTTTCCCGCAAGGCGAAACGGCCACGCGCCTCCACCGAGTCGTTAGACTCACAGGAGGCAACACCCCTGAAGATGGTCGCTAGGCCATCTTCAGGGGTTCCTAAAGCTGTCCCCGAAAGAAGGACAGCAACAAAGGAGCTTCGGCTCCTTCGACCACGCCGTGAGGTGGAGCAAGTGGCTCGGAGACGGTGGTTCCTCGAAAAGAGGGCCCCCCCGCCTCCGAAGCCGCAGCGCCCGCCTAAGGTTTCGAGGCGGAGGGAGGAAAAGACTCGCATGGCGAGCCCAACCTCCCCCAATAAGTCCTCGAAGGCGACAGCGCCTCCAGCGCTTTGTCCGGCCAACAGCGCCCGGGGTTCTGCCCCCGGGAAGCGTACGGCTATTCCCGTGAGGGTCTTCAATTCGAGGAGGGCCCCCGCGTCTCCTCCGAGCTAGGCCTGGAGGGCATATTCCTTCAATGGAATTGCCGTGGACTCCGGGCCAACTGGGAGGAGCTGCGGAGGCTCGCCTCGTCCCGTTCCCCGTTAGCTATTTTTTTGCAGGAGACCAAACTAGGCGCGTGCCCCCTGCCTGCCCTCCCGGGGTATAAGGGTCTTGCGACCCCACCACCGCGGTAAGGCCCGGCTGGGGGATGCGCGGTTTACACCCGGCATGATGTCTCCGTTCTTCCTTTCTCTTTAGATACCTCCTTTCAGGCAGTGGCTGTGCAGTTGCACCTGGATAGGAGGTATACTATCATTTCTGCCTACATTCCACCGTCAGCTGACTTCGACGCGGTGGACTTCCGCCGCGTCGTGGCACGGTTGCCGAGGCCCTATCTCTTGCTTGGAGATCTGAACGGCAGGCATCCTCTCTGGGGAGATTACTCCATAAATCCCAGGGGACAAGTCCTTGCCGATCTGATCGAAGAGCTTGAGATGGGTGTCCTAAACGTGGATGAGTTTACGCATCACTGTCCGAGAATCGCTTCATTTTCTTGCCTTGACCTGTCTTTGTGCTCTTCGGATGCACAGCCTAATTTTGATTTGGGGGTGGTCGATGACCTCCATAGTAGTGATCACTTTCCCATTCAAATATCATTTTCAGGGCAACTGCCGCCTGAGAGACCACCTCGGTGGTGCTTGGCGCGGGCGCGGTGGCCTGCCTTTCAGGAAATGACTGAATTCTCTATCTCAGTCGAGGAGTTTAGGTCGGTAGATGAAGCCGTTGAGTTCTTCTCCGGCAACCTCATCGCCGTGGGCCTGACTACTATTCCTAGGACGTCTGGCTGTTTTGCACGCCGACCACTCCAATGGTGGTCGGCCGAGTGTGAGACGGCCCTCAAACAGAAGCGTTATGCCTACATGCGCTATCAGCCCCGCCCGAACGATTTCACTGTCGCTGAATTTCGTCGGGCTAGGGCTAGGTTCCGTTATATTTCGAAGCACGCCCGCCGCTCTTCTTGGCGGGCATACGTGTCTTCACTTAACGGGAAGACCCCTTTAGCTGAGGTGTGGAAGCGAGTCAAAAGGATTCGGGGCAAGTTCTCGCAGGACCCCCCTCCCGTTCTCCAGGAGAATGGGACCGCAATCTCGGACCCCGCGTCCGTGGCGGAATCCTTAGCGACCGCTTTTTCCGCATTCTCTAGCCGTGATGCTGCTCCGCCAGCATTCAATGCACGTCGTGATGTCGCGGAAGGCCGCCGGCTGGACTTTACCTCCAGAGGCGGAGAACCCTTCAACGACAAGTTTACCGTGAGTGAGTTGCGTTCCGCTCTCGCTTCGTGCGCGGACACCGCCCATGTCCAGACGATGTCCCGTACGCCATACTTTGACACCTGGGTGAGCGAGGCATGGCCTTTCTTTTAGATTTGTTCAACAGGATCTGGGTGGAAGGTCTTCTCCCAGACTCCTGGCGAATCGCTACTGTGCTCGCCTTTCGCAAGCCGGGGAGAGATCACTCTACTCCGACCGGTTTCCGCCCAATCTCTCTAGCCTCTTGCGTGTGCAAGTTGATGGAGAAATTGGTAAATGTTAGATTAGCCTTTCTCCTGGACAGCGGAGGCCATCTGTCTTTTGCACAGTGCGGCTTCCGTAAGTTCCACTCCACGTCGGATGCTCTGCTCCGACTGGAAAATGCCGTCTGCGAGGCTTTCCTTCGTAGACAGCACTACGCCACGGTGTTTTTTGATCTGGAGAAGGCCTATGATACCGCATGGCGATACGGTATCATGGAGACTCTCCACACGATGGGGGCGAGGGGACGCCTCCCAATGTTTATATCTGAATTTTTGCGAGATCGTCGATTCCGCGTACGTGTGGGGGGAGCCCTCTCCGGCCCAAAGGAGCAGGAAGAGGGTGTCCCGCAGGGAAGTGTCCTTAGTATCACACTCTTTGCCCTGAGCATCAACAGCATCACCTCGGTGCTGCCGGAAGATGTTCTCGCTACGTTCTACGTGGACGACCTTTCGATCTCTTTTGGCGCGGCCCAGATGCCAACTCTGGAGCGTCGACTCCAACAGGCATTGAACCGCGTCTCTCGCTATGCCGAAGCGCACAGGTTTCGGTTTTCTTTGGCCAAAACTAAGGTGGTGCACTTCTGCCGCCATCCACGGCTTCACCCCGACCCAGATTTGTTTCTTAATGGGGTGCGCCTGGATGTGGTTGAGTCGCACCGTTTCCTTGGTCTTGTATTCGACCGACGCCTCACCTGGGAGTCTCATATTTGCAGCCTTAGGGTCTCTTGTACCTGCGCCATGGACATTCTCCGTTCCGTGACGTTCAGCGCTTGGGGAGCTGATAGGGCTACCGCCTTACTTTTTTATCGATCCGTTGTTCGCTCGAAGCTCGACTACGGATGCGAGTTTTATGCATCCGCAGCCGAGCGTTTATTGCGGAAGGTGGATTCAATCCACCACACCGGCCTTCGCCTTGCGACCGGTGCCTTCCGCACTTCCCCCATTGAGAGCCTGTTGGTCGATGCTGCGGAGATGCCACTCGCTCTGCGCCGCGTGCAGTGCATCACTCGCCTGTACGCGCGAGCCCGGCGCCTCCCTCAGTCGCCAACAGCTCTCACTGCATCCGCAGCTGATCTCGATGGTGCCTATGCCGCTGAGAGACGCCAGTCATACCCTAAGCCCTTTGGGTTTAGGGCCAGGAAACTCCTTTGAGAGCTAGATATAGCTCTCGGGCCAGTGGCGCCCCTGGTTCTGCCCAGGACGCCACCCTGGAGGGTACCACATTTGGCTATTTGTCGCCAGGCCTCTGCTCCCAAAGCTTGTACTGCGCCGGGAGTATTGCGTTCGACCTTTTTGGAGCACACATCGTGTCACGCTGGTACCGTGCCAGTGTATACGGATGGCTCCAAGTCCCAAGACGGGGGTCGGCTTCCACGCCGTATCCCCTCTGTTTGAAGTCATCGGGGCTCTACCAGGCGCTGCGTCTGTCTTCACGGCCGAGCTGGTGGCAATACACCACTCGGTACGTGAGATTACGCGACGTGCCTGGTTCGGAGACCGGATTGTGATCTATAGCGACTCACAAAGCGCCCTGAGTGCTCTCGGGGCATTGGAATCTCCGCATCCCCTGGTTCGCGAAATCCGTGACGCCACGGTTTTGGCGAGCCGAGCAGATGTCAAGATTATCTTCTGCTGGGTTCCTGGACATGTAGGAATTGCGGGGAATGAGCGCGCCAATGAGGGCGCCAAAGAGTCTGCGAGGACTCTTCGACTGGACCAGCGTTTCGCTCTTCCTCACACTGACTACATGGCAGGCATACGGGCAGCTCTTCGGACTGCTTGGCAAAGAAGATGGGAGACGGTCGAGGGGAACTTAAAGTTGCGTGCCATTGCGCCGCGACTGTTCCCATGGACCTATCCCCCAATGCTGCGGCGGCTTCAGGTTGCTTTCTGTCGTCTTCGAATCGGACACACTCGTGTGACGCATCGCTACTTGATGGAGCGCTCGCCTGCGCCCTATTGCAACGACTGCGTCGTCCCGCAGACTGTTCGGCACATTCTTGTCGAATGTCCCAGTCTGGGTGATCTTCGCGCACGATACCTGTCCCGGTACCGGGATGGGCGGGGTCGCTACCGCCTGTCCCTTGTACTCGGGATGAGTCTGTGCACCATGACTAGTGGACTTATTGACTTTTGGGGGGAGGCTGGCCTTCTCCCTTTCATTTAACCCGGTTTGTTGTTGTTGTTGTTATTGTTTTTGTTATTGCTTCTTTATTGTTATTGTTATTTCTTTTTATTGTTTCCTGTTTAATTTTTAAAGTAGCCTAGAACTAGGCTGTTTGTTTACGGCGACTAATGCCTAAGTCGGCAGTCGCCAGATAGCCCCTTAATTTAAAAAAAAAAAAAAATCATGGTGACTAGTTATGAAAAAAATCAAACGAAATTAATCAGGTGATTTATAACATTGTGGAAGTAGAGTTCAACTGTCATATGGTCAGCTATGACGTTTGATCTCTCTTTACAAACATTCCATTAACTGAAACCATAAACATAATTTTAGATAAACTATTTCCTTATCACTATAGTTTACATTATGGATTTCCTCGATCTTAGTTTGAAACACTTCTAGAATTAGCTGTTAAAGATTCTTTTTTCACTTTTAATAAAAACGTATACAAGCAAGTCGATGGTATGTCCATGGGTTCTCCATTTGGACCAACCATCGCTAACATTTTCATGTGCCATTTGGAAACCAAATTTTTAAATGATTGTCCTAGAGAATTCAAACCTAAATTCTATAAAAGATACATAGATGACACTTTCAAATTATTCCATACCTCTGCTCAATCGGAACTTTTCAAGAACTTCAAAAACTCCTATGACCCTAACATTTCATTTACAATAGAACCAGAAACAGATAACAGTTTAGCGTTATTGGATGTAAAAATAGAAAAGAATCAGGGTTGCTTTGATTTTTCTGTTTTCCGAAACCCAACGTTTAGTAACCTTGGTTTAAACTTTTACAGCTTCTGCACCTATTCCATTTGGAAATGATTAAACTTAAAACTTTTTAAAATTAAACAATGACCCCCCCCCCCTTCATATTTTTATAAATTGCATTAGGAACTTTTTAAATAATATCTTTAAACCTATAAATAATTATAATGTTCTCCGCAAAAAAATTATACATTTCCTTTCCCTTTATGGGATTCCAAACTAATACTTTTAGGAAGGAATTGACTAATGTTTTGACAAAATTCTATCCGCATTTTAATTTAACGCCAATTTTTGTTCACTATAAAGGACCCATTCCTGACATTTTGCGTTCCAGAATAGTATATAAATATACTTGTCCTAAATGTTCTTTGGGAAGGTACATTGGATAAAAGGAACGTCTTCTCAAGGTTGGCATTGATGCTCACCATGGGGTCAGTTACAGAAGAGGAATGGATCTCTCCATAAAAGAAAACTCTGTTGTCCGATCCCATTCCTATTCATGTAAAATACCTTATAAATTATAATCAATTTAAAATATTATCCGCATCAAAATCTAAATCTAACCTTCTCATAATTGAGTCCCTTTTAATTAAATATAATCAGCCTCAGGTTAAATAAGGACTCTACTTCCACACTGTTATATATTGCTTGATTAATTTCGTTTGATTTTTTTTAACTAGTGACCATGAATTAATTACCACTAAAACAACCAACTAGCTAACATTTTTTTTCCGACCAGAGAACCAACTAATACTAAATCACATCTTTCCTGTTAGTAGAATTTTTAAATTCATTTATTCAGCTCACAGCTTTCTCCGAATGAGGTAACAAATTTTAGTGTATTGATTGAGATTTTTTTCTTTTAATTGTAACTTTATTAATTTCGTTTTAATTTACTTATTTTTTATCGTAATATACATAATTTTGTCCTTTATATTGCATTTTAATATTTTTTTCTTTTTGTTTTACATCCTAGTACATTTTTAGCATAAAGCCATTAATTATCATTACTCTCATAATTGTTAAGCAATTGTTCTTATGTAAATCTTTAATACTCTAGCCTAGAAGATGGGTCCAAAGCCAGAAACGTTGGCAATATACATATGTTATATTCAGTACTTGCTCTTCTTTTCCTGCTGAAGATCCGGCTTACTAGAAGCAGAAACATACACGTATATATATATATATATATGTTTGTAATTTTCTAATTGATTTGTTCCTTGGGAATTTGATATGTAGTAGGAATATGAAGACCTAGGTGATTACACTAATCATTTATTGGGTGGACGTTTCGGACCTTCACTAGGACCATCGACTAATGAGAAGCGGAAGGAATATTAACGATAACAGTTAAAAGAATGCAATATACAATGGCTAAAAAAGCGGATGACGACAAGTTAAAATTATAAAATTGACAATTATTTAGATTAAAGTAAAAACACAAATAACAATATATAGAATTAATTAATACTATCCAGTGTAATTTTGAAAAATAATAAAAAGAAGTGAAGTTATGACAAAAATTGACTTGAATATAAAAAATTAAAGGTAACTGGAGTAAACAATAAAATAACCTATTATATTAAATTATTAAAAAAAAAAACGAAAATAAATTAGAATGAATTAAACAGAGGGACTAACCTTATCGTAGGAGTTGTGATATCAACTAACTAAAGATATAAAAACTACTAACGAGATTTGTTCGGTTGGTCGATTGGCCAGTTAACGTATTGAACTGTTGTTTGGTTATATAGTGAATAGTTTAATTGAGGAATGGTAATTATTTATGCTTGGATTTATTTTAATGATGTACAGTGACTCTAAGATTTTAAAATCAAGAGAGGTTAAAGATTAAGATAATATGGTAAACGAATCAGAATTAAGAGGATGATAGTGATACTTAGAGTGTTGCCTGATGGAAGAGGCTTCAGGTTTAGAAATGGGAATACCAATCCTATGAGAAAAACCTAAGTTCTTGGCGAACATGCATTAGTGTGGCAGTTCGTACATGTATAATTTTAAATTATACAGGATCGCAAGCCCAAAGGGATTGGATCCTTATGGAGAAGAAAAGCAATTCAACGATACAGGGATGGAATTTATACAAATGAATTGACATTGAGGCATTGATTTCCATCTTAAACCTTATCAAGGCCTTATATCTATGGCCTCTACAAACTTAACATCTCCTATCAAGGAATACTGTGAGGTTAGCATAAAGGTCGGAAACCCTGAGTACCGGACAGTACGTTTTCTCGTCTTTTTCTAAATGTTACAGTGACATTACTTTCGGAATCCCCTTCCTATGTAAATATTAATCCTTTAGCTAAAATTTGGGGGTCCTCAACTTGACCTAGAAATGCGCTCTCTGGCTTCTATGGTTACGGATCCTCCAAGAGTTTTCACCAACTTATCATCTGTTGCAGACCAGTCATTACAAAGTTACTCAAATTTAAAACGTCTGACTCTGAATTTATTCATTCTGAAGTAGCACGCATCGTTGGACTGAGCACCTCTCCTTGGTGAGTTCAAGTTCATGTTGTGTCAAATCAATCAAAGAAAAAGTTAGTAATTGACTATTCTCTGACGATTAACAAATTTAAGTACTTGGATGCGTATCCATTACCAAATGTTAAATAATTTTGGTTAAAAGGATATTGATCTATAAGATATTTAGGACCATCGGCCTATGTAGTGTTTATCATTGTGTTCTCCTTCACCCTGAGGATAAAATTTACACTGCTTTGGAGACGGATTAGAGGATTTTTCTAATTAAATGCTTGATCGTGGAAGTATTCTTTCAGAATCCGCCCAGGGAGGAGCCTCAAAGACGTACCCCCTCACCACTTGGAGAAAACTCTAGGTCATGGTGGTGAGCTTTCTCTACGTTGCTCCCGAGTGAGCCAAGTGTGGAAAATACAGAAGGTATTCGGCTGCCTCTTTTAAGAAGTCTGTGGAATCATCCACTGACGGTGCATATCCTCGAGCAATAGAACACGATGTCATACCGGCCACCAGCTAGGACCTTATTAGGAACGACGGCGTCCCCAAGAGGATCTTCCGCTTTTGAGCGTCTATATGATAATATTCCCCTTGTAAGCGTCTACTTGTGGTAACCCCTCCCCCAAATAGTAAGACATTTATACCTTTCCTTTCCTCGTCAAGGCGGTGCGACGCTCTCTGACTAAGACTTGTCCCGGCGTCTCCTCCCGAGTCACCTCGGATCACTAAAGTGAATTATTTTGCCCCTAAGGCTAGGTTTCCATTCGTAGTTTTTTCCTACACCCTACCAGGTTAGTACTCGGAGTATTGAGCCCTTGCTGCATGAGTAATTATTGGTAATTTTTGCTAATTTTCCCATTGCTGAATTAATTAATAACTAGAAAGTATAATTATTTGCATTATATGTTTTGTTGTGTAATTAAAGATTTTTTTCAATTCTTGTTTAAGTCCTTCAACTACCAAAGCCTAATTAAATAAGACCAATCTCGGTCAACCATATTTAAAGTATTCGAATAATAAAAAAACAGCGCAATCAGCGAAATTCAATTCCAATTATTATTTTAGGCTGAGGTGGTCCTTCCCCGAACAAACATAGGAATCGAGATATAGGCAATAACTGACTAATTCTACGACAATATGTATTCTAGGTTATCAGGTTCGTCAGAATGAACTTCGCCCTGACCCTTCACGCCTTGCTGCTTTCAAGGATATGCCCGTACCAACCAACCAAGAATCATTATCTCGATTAGTCGGATTGCTTGCATACTATTCGCGGTGGGTTCCCACATTCTCTCAACGAATTCGTCCCCTAATTAATTGCCAGTTTCCACTTTCTGAAGAAGCTACAAATGCACTCGAGTAATTCAAATCAGTCATTATTAAAGCTATTAAAGCAAAAATAGATTAAAATTTACAGTTTACACTGGAAACTTATGCCTTAATTAGCGGCAATGGAGCCCTTCTGAACCAGAATGGACCACCCGTTGCCTTTTTCTCTAGATCGTTAGAATTCCTCCGAGAGAAATCACTGCTCGGTCGAAAAAGAGGCCTATGCTATTGTTGAGGCATCGAAAGGTTACGTCATTTTCTTTTCGTTCATAAGTTTACCTTAAATACAGATAAAAAATCTGTAGCATACATGTTTGATTCACGTCATAAGAGTAAAATCGAGAACGATAAGATTGCGAGATGGTGTTTAGACTTGATGCCCTTTTGTTACGAATTTATACATCGTCCTGTCTCGCTCGACAAAAATGCTGACTCTCTATTGCGCTTTTTCTGTTCAAACTTGACCCAAAATAATCTTTTCAAGCTTTATAAAGCTCTGTCTTCCAGAGATTACACGATTTTAACATTTTGTTCGAGTACGAAACTTACCTTATTCTGTAGATGACGTTAGGCGAGTGGTTTCAGGGTGCAAAACGTGCCAAAGATTAAAATCTCGATATTATCGCTCAGAGAAGCAAGAGCTTATCCGTGAAATGCGCCCTTTTTATTTGAATCAACCTGGAATTTAAATGGCCACTACTATCTTATTCTTCAATAAGTATTTTTTAATACTGGTAGACGAATTCTCGCGTTTTCCCTTTGCTTTTTCTTGTAAGGATATTTCTTCATCAACTGTGATACAGTGTCTTGCGACGTTGTTTTCTCTTTTGGGGTTATCAGGGACGTGTATTCAGATTGAAGTACTTCTTCTATGTCTGCCGAAATAAAATCATTTTTCCGCAAGGTAGGGGTTCCAACGAGTCGTTCAACACCTTACCATCCTACCAGAAATGGGCAATGCGAGCACTATGTAGGAATTGTATGTAAAACTGTTACCTTGGCGTTGGAGTCTAGAAACATGAGCATTAAGCATTGCGAATACGTCTTCCTGGATACTTTTCATCCCTTACGTTCATTGTGATGTACTTCAACGAGTGCAACTCCTAACAAACGGTCTTTTTCATTCTCTCGAAAGACGAGGAAGGGAATGAGTATATCGAGCTGGCTTGCTTCAGCTGAAAAGTACTGTTAAAACGACATGTATGGAATAAAGATGATCTCTTAGTACGCGAAGTAAAACTAATCGAAGCCAGTTCTAAATATGCACACGCCAGATTTCCAGACAGTCGAGAAGATAGGGTGGCTATGCACGATTTAGCGCCAGTTGGAGAGTGCTAGTTAAACGAGATGAAAGATAATTCTAATCTTATTTCCGATGCAAAATCGCCCTTTCCGTTTCTTGATGCTCCTAGAAATGTTGAAACTAAACGAGATCTTAATTTATCATGTAAGAATGTTCCTGTCAAGTTGCTCTTCCTGAAGCCTCTCATGAAAATCTCCCTCGATGATCTACTTGATATAGAAAACTTGACTGTTCTATCGAAACGATACATCTAATGATGTTCCTCCTCTAGCTACTCCCTCTAAAGCCTCCTGTGAAAATATTCTTCGTCGCTTACTCGACCTAGTCCTCCTGTTGAACGTTACATTGAAAACTGCTAGATTCGCTATATACTCGCATTAGACGCTTGATCTAGTATTTCATTGGATTTTAGCCTTTTTCCTTTTGTAGAGAAGAAAATTGTTATAATTTATAAAGTTAAATTTCTTATTTTTTTGATATACTTATGTCCTCTAATTGTTTATTTCTGTGAAATAAAGCAGAACTTTGAAACCATCCTTAACCTCTGGGCTACTTCACTACTCTAGCTGGGCCTTATAAAATCGAGAATTGATTGCAATTACGCAATCATAATTTTGAGGTTAAGAAGGCAATGTTGTAACTAACTTGGCTCTTTATCAAGCCCTGAGAAGGACCTTTTCTCACAGTCAAGAAAAGATAACGTATAAACCAGCCTAAAACAAAAAGTCGTCCTTGATTCGTAAATTTAAAATTTTTATCCTTGATTTGAATAGAATGGAAAATTTAATTTTATCCACTCTATAGAATAGAATAGAAGAAAAGGTGTTAGAGAGTGTAAAAAGCGAGTGCATCCAGAGCCATCACGCCCCATCTCCTTTCTTCTAACACACTGTTGTGGCCAGAAGTGAGAGGAAAAGGGGCAAGAGAGCCCGGACTCCTCCTATTCCCCCTTTTCCCACCCTCTTTGCCTTGCGGTACCGTTGAAAGGATAACAGGGGAAAGATGAGAAGAACAGAGAGAGGAAAAGGAAAGGGAGCGGTAGTATAGCAAAAAACTAGTAGAAGCTCAAAACGATGACCTAGGGGGTCTTGACTCTACATCTAATACGCGGTGCAAATACCACGGTGTGTATCACCCACCCACGTATATTTGTAAAGCTCGTTAAGAAAGACAGTAACCAAGAGTTAGTTAGAAATGTACAGAAGTTAGAGGCGTGTGGTGAGCCGCAAGATGCTTGGAGGTCAAGCAAATCTCTGTCCATTTTAATTAGTTAGAGGTTGGGATTATAGTTATAGATGAAGTACCTGTGATCCAGGTGTCTGTGCTTCCCGTTTTTTTACCTAGTACTTATAGTTGGCGTTAAAACCGTAATTAGTGTGTGTTTTTTTTAAGTAGAATTTGTTTTGCTTTGCTCGCATGTTATGTTGTATTCTAACTGACCATTCTTGCATGTATGTTTTTCCTTTTATCTTTTCCCTTTCACAATTGCTGTTCCTCAAGGTTTTTGTCACCCTTTCCTTCGTCGCGTTGGTGTATCTCTTTATCTGTTATCAAATCCGGTGATGTATCCTTCCCGCTACGTGTAGATGTCTTCTTCTTCTTCGTCCTGATATCCGATCCTCGCCCTGCTTGGGAAGAGTCGGTGAGGCCTCCAGTCTACTTATAGTTCTATTTGCGTTGGAAGTTAGTCTCCAATTTCGTTATGTGTCCTCTCGATGACTCCTTTTGCTCTCTTCACTATTACCATGTTTAAGGGCTCGACGTTGGCTTCTCTGAGTAGTTCTTCTATCCTTCTCCTCTCTGCCTTTCTTGTATTTGTCACTAGGTAAATTGCTTTGTTATGGAATCTTTGGAGTTCGAGCAGTTTCGTTTGCAACAATGTACACATTGCGATTGATGTATATATCAGTGTTGGTTGGATAATCGCTTTGTAAATCTTCTTTTTATTCTCTTGACTTAAAGTTTTTAATTTATGTCAACCGAATCATAGGGTTGACTGCTGGCAGGTGTCCGGTTGAGTTCTTCGAGAATTACGTTCTCGAAATCAGTGTCGGAATTTCATTTTCTTCTTTGCTAATTCTAAAACGTTTCTCCAGTATTCTTTGAAAACTATTTCTATCTCGCGTTCGTCCTTAATTAGTATCACTCTCTCATCTTTAATCTTGATCTTCTCCTTTGCATTTTTTTCTTTCATTCTATCTACACATTTCCAAAATTTCTTTGGGGATTCTTCGACATCTACCTTCCTGACCTGGTCGTTCCAATATTCTTGTTGCTTAACACTTATCATTTGCGTTAATTCTCTTTTATTTCTTCTAAGTTGGTTGTATAGGTCCCTACTATGTCCTTTCCTCCGTATCTGTTCAGAGATAAGTCTTATTTCCGTATTTTTATTTATCATTTACAGTGACCATCTAAAGTTTTTGATGGTTCTAAAGGCTTCTTTTGGAACTGCTTTTTCGTCTGCTCTAATCAACGTACTCCTAATTTCTCTCTAAGTCCCTCGCCCTTATGAAATCAAGAATTGTTTGAAATTGCGCTATCAGAATTATGCGGTTATGAAGGCGAAGTTATAGCTAACTCAGCTGTTCATCAAGCCATTGAATGCAGCTCTTCTCACAGTCACGAGATGATAACCCATAAGCCAGCCTCTCACCCCCCCAAAAAAAATTCACTGTCAATCAGCTATTTTAATTGTTATTCCTGCTTTTGTAGTGTATGGAAAATTTACGTGTATCCACTCTAACTCGGCCTTATAAAATAAAGAATTGTTTGCCTTTGCGGAACCGCAATTATACGGTAAAGAAGGCAATGTTGTAGCTAACTCAGCTTTTCATCAAGCCAGAGGAAGGAGCTCTTCTCACCGTCAGGAGAAGTTAACGAATAAGCCAGCATTTCTAAGACACACACAAATATTATTTTCAATGAGGTATTTTAATTGTTACCCTCTTTTGAAGTGAGTATAAATTTAACTTATATCTAGTCTAGCTCGAGTTATAATCGAGATTGGTTTGCAATTGTGCAATCTTAATTATGGAGTTAAGAAGGCAATGTTCTCGCTGACTCAGCTTTTCATCAAACCTTCGTACGTAAGGAGCTGTTCTCACAGTAAAGAAAAGATAAAGCCCTAGCCAGTTAAAAAGGGAGAAAAACTTACTTCCAATCAGCTATTTTAGTTGATATCACTACTTTCGAAGGGAATTGAAAATTTACTTTTATCCACTCTAGCTGTCTTATAAAATTGAGAATTGTTGGAAATTGCAAAATAATAAATATACAGTTAAGAAGACAATGTTTAGACTCTTTAGCAAACCACATGAATAAGCACTTCTCATAGTCACGAGAAGATAACGCATAAGCCTTCATTTCTAAGAAAGAAAAAAATGCCTTTCACTGAGCTAATTTAAATATTATCGGGGCTTTCAAAAATAATTTAAAATTTACTTTTATCCAATCTAGATCGGCGTTATAAAATCGATTTTTTTTTCGAATTGCGCAATCATAATTATGCGGTTGGGAAGGCAATATTGTAGCTAACTCAGTTCTTCATTAACTCCTCTAAAGGAGCTCTTCTTTCAGCCACTAGAAGACAAGGCAGAAGCCAGCCTTTAAAAACACACCAAAATTTGTTTCTTAATCAGGTATTTTAATTGTTATCCCTGCTTTTGAAAATAGAGGAAAATTTACTTTTAGCTATTCTAGCTCGACTTGATAAAATCGAGAATTGTTTGCAATTGCGTAATCAGAATTATGCCGTTAAGAAGGCAATGTTGTAGCTAACCAACTCTTCATCAAACACTAAGAAGGAGCACTTCTCGCAGTTACGAGAAGATAACGCATAAGCAATCTTTTCTAAGGCCAAAAAATTTTCTTCTAATCACTATTTTAATTGTTATCCCTGCCTTTGAATTATATGGAAAATTTGCATAATCAACTCTAGCTTGGCCTTATAAATCTTAGAGTTCCTGGCAATTGTGGATTCATAATTATCTGGTTAGGAATGCAATGGTGTAGCTAACTCAGCTCTTCATCAAGTCCTTGGAATTTACTCTCCTCTCACTTACTCCCTTAAAGACACACAGAAGTTGTCTTTCTTTCTGGTATTGTACAGTAATTGTTATCC
Source organism: Ceratothoa steindachneri (assembly GCA_963969495.1). Taxonomy (NCBI): domain Eukaryota; kingdom Metazoa; phylum Arthropoda; class Malacostraca; order Isopoda; family Cymothoidae; genus Ceratothoa; species Ceratothoa steindachneri. The sequence continues at coordinate 86,752,705 of OZ018326.1, forward strand.
CTGTTTTCGAAGAGAATGAAAAATTTATCCTTATTCAATCTAGTTCGACTTTATAAAATTGAGAATTGTTTGCAATTGCGCAATTATAATTGTGCATCTAAGAATGCAAGTTCTCGCTAATTTAGCTCTTCACACATTCAGGAGATAATTAAGCATTACCCAGCCTTAGTAAGAAGGACAAAAATTCCCTTCAATCACTTATTTTAGTTGATATCCATGCTTTCGAAGAGAATGGAAAATTTACTTATATCGAATTAAACTCGGCCTTATCAAATCGAGAATAGTTTTAAAATTCACTCATAAATATAATGTTAATTAGGCAATGTTGTAGCTAACTCAGCTCTTCAACAATCCCTGGGAAGGACCTTTTTTCACAGTCACGAGGAAATAACTCATAAGCTATCCTTTCTAAAATAAAAATTTCTTTCAATGAGCCCATTTGCTTATTATCCCTACTCTCGAAGAGAGTGTAAAATTTACTTTTATTCACTCTAGCTCGGCGTTATAAACTCTAAAATTCTTTGCAATTGTGCAATCATAATTATGCGGTTAACAAGGCAACGTAGCTAACTTAGCTCTTAATCAAACCCTTGAAAGGAGCTCTTCTCACAGTCAAGAGAAGATAACGCATCAGTCAGCCTATTGAGACAAATAAACAAATGACTTTCAATAAGTTATTTTAATTGTCATCCCTGCTTTCGCAAGAGACTGGAAATTTACTTATATCCACTCTAGCTCGGCCTTATAAAATCTAGAATTTTTTGCAATTCCGCAATCATAATTAGCGGTTTAAAGGGCAATGTTTTTGCTAATTCAGCTCTTCATCAATCGTTCGTAGGGAGCTATTCTCACAGTCAGCACATGATAAAGCATTAGCCAGCTTTGCTAAGAAATAAAAAAAATTGTCTTCAATCAGCAACTTTAGTTGATATCTCTGCTTTCGAAGAGAAGTAAAATTCACTTTTATCCACTCTAGCTATGCCCTATAAAATCGAAAATTCTTTGTAACTGTGGAATTATAATTATGCAGTTAAGAAGGCATTGATGTAGCTAATTCAACTCTTCATCAAGCGCTTGGAAGGAGCTCTCCTCACAGTCAAGAGAAGATAACGCATAGATCAGAATTTCTAAAACAAACTAAAATTAGTCTTTCAATAACTATTTTAATTCGGGTTTTGTCATTATCCAAAAAGCTGAAATCCCGAAAATCCAATATCCTGAAAGCTGCATTTCTGAAAATCCAATATCCCCTAAGCAGAATTGCCGAAATTCCCAAATCCCGAAAGCCGAAATCCCGAAGGCCAAAATAAGCACCTGGGCGTACAGTTGATTATGTCTCTCTAAACTGGAAAGTATTTCAAATATTTCTAACTTTGTACAAAAGTTGGTGTCGGAAATTAAAAACAGTACAGAAATTGCCTTTGTTTATGTAAAATTATAAAAAAATAAAAATCTGAAATTAAAAAAGTAAATAAATTGCCTTTATTTATGAAAAATTATATAAATGTTGATGAATTAAAAATTACAGAGCGAGATTATGCGCAATTGTAAGGAGATATTCCAAAACTGACAACAGCTTTAACTCTTGCGTCGCGTTCCAGAGTAGTTTTCTTTCTTTTGAGATGACGTTCAAACGTATTTTACACCTGACATTGTTCTTTTTTAATTTATTCTATCATTCGATACATGCCGATGTGTGCACTTCCAACTAAACTTTGACATCTTCGATGCCACGCCTCTATGAGGTTTTGAGTTCGGGGGACTTCATTTTGGAAGGATTCATATACTGAACACAATTCGCTTGGAAATAATACTTCGGATCGAACGAATAAACCATTGCGTAGCCGTCTTCTGATCTTACCATGTACATAATTATTTTCGAACCCGTCAACAAGTTTAGCTGCTTCTTCGGGTAGATGTGGCTTTAATTCATTAAAACTTTCCGGAATCTCATTTGAGGGAAAAAATGCAAATGCTGTCAAATAACGAATTTGCAAACTAAAAAGTATGTCATTGCCGTATTTCTTTGCTAATCCAGTAGCTTGAATTTTGTCCTAGTTGAAATAAACATACTTTCTAGGTAACATCGAGAAATTTACTCTTAGAAGCATTTACCGCAGTCAATTCCAAATCTGCTATTATAGTTTGAAGATTTAGTTCGATTCCATTTTTTTGCGCAAGGTCTACTAAATCTTCAGATAAGCGTTTGTATAGCGCTTGTGATTTTCGCATCGTGCGAACATAAACTAATGGATAAGTTTTATTTTTATTTGCGTCAACTGGCGCATCGATTGTATAAAGCTGATAAAATATTATAGTTACTGTTTTGAATGTGCCATCCATTATCTAAAATGAAGCGTATGATAGCGTTTGCATGTTAACTTTAGTAGTGAATAGAAGAAAACATTGCTCCTCGACGGTAGATCCTCTAATCAAAAATAATTTACCATTGTGATAGAACGGTCTGAGGCCGCTTAAATTCAGCCGCTATCACATGTTAGAAACACATGCTACCCACGTGCATCTGCGAGAGGAAGCAGAGCGCGTTATCGCCCACCATAGCAAATGTTTAATGAAGGAGGTTCGCTCCCCCGTTTCGCCTCCATACGTCGATCTCGCCAGATTGAGTTAGGCTTATAGGCAGATAAGATATTTCCTCAGGCGCCAGCGGGACATTCTTCCAAAGCCTCCCAATCAATTGTCCCCTACGCCAAGGATGTGGCGTCGACTATTTATATCATAGCTTTTCCCGATTGAAGCATATCAGATCCAGATTATCTTCGCGAGGCATCAAGCTGATCCGGTCTCCCTTGTGCACCTAGGAACTCTCTACCTCCAGAAACTCCTTATTGTCCAGAAGAGGACAATATCCCTTGAGTGCCAAGGTTCGTGCCTTCGAGACGCCAAGTCAACAAGGCCCCCCTGTTGTTCAGAAAGAGAACAATGTTAGAACAGCCATTGTTCTTTGAGCCCGTTTGACAATAAACGGTTCTCACCATCCCCTGTTGTTTCGAAATAGAACAATGTTAGAACAGCCATTGTTCTTCAGGCCCGTTCGTCACGAAACGGTTTTCGTTCCCAAGACATCACGCCAGGATAATTTAATTCCCGCCCTTTTTAACGTTCTTCAACAATAACCTCCATTGTTCATTTAGAACATCTCCGATTTTCCTTCACAAAGATCGCTCGTACTTCCGAGCCCCACTTCGCTCTCACTTTTCAAAGACAGTCCTTCCCCTTCGTTAAGGACAACCCCCCGAAGAACCCTTCTGCTGGAAATCGCTAGTAGCCAGAAGATTCCCTCACATCGTCTTTCTCTGTACAACAACTTTGTAATTACGTAAGCTGAGCATTACCTTTAATCATTTAACCTTTTGTCAACGCAACCCTGTGCTTTAAATGGTTTAGCAAACCATTCCTTCCCCTTTAATTTTTATTTGTTTACCTTTTTCAAATCTTTCCAAATCTTAATCCTCGGATTAGTCAGATATTCCCACGACCCTTTTCATTCTCCGTTTATGTAAACATTTTTTTGTGTGTTGTTCATATTTTATTTAATAAAAGTATATTTTATTAATGAATGCCATATTAATTATCCTTGAGGACCGTTCCACTTTTGGACTAACCTCGGTCAATCAGATTACCAAGCACTCGAAATATTAGAATAATTCCCTCAACGAATAGTTATATATGGTATATCGTCGAGAGCCTATTCTACGTCAACCATTTAATAATTCGGGAGGAACTTCTATATCACTTAGCCTTCTTGGTTCATTTGGTCGTTGAGCGTGTCGAACTCTAGTAATTTTCTTGCAAAGTGCATTATTTGAAGGCAAATACGGGAGGATTTCTTGAGGAGTTGACATTGTACAGGATTAGATAAGTTGACGAGGGGAATTTCTTAAAGTACTTTTCTACGCCTTGAGTTAGACAACGGGTTTTTAAATCTGCAACGCACATGCATTGAGAGCGTGGTTATGGTCAACAATGTTTTCAAGCAAATGCTGTCCATTTGAAAATAGAGTTAGTGGTCTTCCTTTGCGAGTAAGCGATTCTTGACTTCCACAGCACCAATAGTAACTAGAATTCACAGATTGAGCTTTCACCAATAAATAACCGCGTGCGTTCAATTGATCACGTCCTTTTTCAGGAGAGACCATTTCACAAATTTACTCCATCTCTTGAAGGGTACTTCACAAAATGTCATTAAAATGAAAAGTTCGACCAAATGTTTACTCGGTTTGTTGGTTGGGTGGTTGGTTCATTTTAATCTTATATCTACGCGAGCGACTTCTGGCAACTCATGAAGATACAACGAGATTATTTTGACTTTTCAGGAATTTTGAATTTCGGGAAATCGGCTTTCGAAATATTGAATTTTGGCGAATTTTGGCCTTAGTGATTTCGTCAGGCACCGTTATAATTGTTATTCCTACTTTCAAAGTCAAACGAGCATTTAATTTTATCCACTGTATCTCGGCCCCATAAAATTGAGATTTGTTTTAACTGTAATTCAGAATTATGTGGTTAGGAAGACAATGTTGTACCTAACTTAGTTCTTCATCAAGCCCTCGGAAGGAGCTCTTCCCTTAGTTACGAGAGGATAAAACATGAGCCTGCCTTTCTGAGAGAAACAAAAAAATATCTTCAAATCACTACTTTAATTGTTAGCCCTGATTTCGCAGTGTATGGGAATTTTACTTTTATCTACTAAGCTTGGCCTTATAAAGTAAAAAACTGTTTGCGATTCCTTAATCCTAATTCTGCGGTTAGGAACGCACTGTTGTAGCTAACTCAACTGTCCATCAAACCCTTGAATGGAACTTTTCTTATAATTACGAGATGATAACACATGAGCCAGCATTTCTACGACACAAAAACTTCTCTGTCAATCAGGTATTTTAATTGTTACCCTGCTTTAGAAGAGAATAGAAAATTTACTTCTATGTGCAATCATAATTATGTGGTTTAGAAGGCAATGTTCTTGCTAACTCAGCTCTTAACCAATCCCTCGTAAGGAGCTATTCTCACAGTCAGCATATGATAAAGCATTAGCCAGCTTTGCTAAGAAAGAAAAAAAAAATTCTTTCAATCAGGAATTTTAGTTGATATCTCTGCTTTCGAAGAGAAGTAAAATTTACTTTTATCCACTCTTAATTGGTCTTATAAAGTCGAGAATTGTTTGAAATCGCACAATCATGAATATACGGCTAAGAAGGCAATGTTGTAGCTAACACAGCTCTTCATCAAGCCCTCAGAAAGAGCTCTTCTCACAGTTAAGATAATGCATAAGTCAGCATTCGAAAAAAAACAAGACATTGTCTTTGAATAAGCTATTTTAATTTTTAGCCCTGCTTTCGAAGAGAATGAAAATTTACTTATATCCACCCTAGATCGGCCTTATCAAATCTCGAATTGTTTGCAATTGCGCAATAATAATTATGCGGTTAATAGGGCAATGTTGTCGCTAACTGAGCTCTGCATCAGACTCTCGGAACGCATTTGCCAACCATTCTAAGGCAAAAAAAATTGTCTTTCTCTTAGGTATTTTAATATTTATCCCTGATTTTGAAGAGAAAGCAAAATTTACTTTTGACCACCTCTAGCTGGACCTTATAAAATCTATAATTGGTTTCAATTAGGCAATCATGTTAGGATTAGAGCCCAGAATCTCAAAATTATTGATGTTGCATCATCCTTACACTTTTGAGATTCTGGGCTCTAATCCTAACATCACACAGCTCAGAATTCTTGAATCTCTCCTTATAAAAACACATTCGCCCAGGTTAAATTCAGACTTGACCTGACACCCATTATCGGTAATAGCCACAACCAACCAGCTTCAGACCTGTTAATATTCTACTGACAACAAACTACCCCTAATCGTGGCCAATTTGGGGTAAATTTCTTAGTCATTACCCTGACTCGCTGACAGCAGGTACGAATTTGTTCCTCTCCTTATCTGTATATGTACTTGCAATTATTAATACCTTTAATTTTATAGGCTTACTATCAAAATTATTTTGCTTTTGATTTGTATCTAGTTTATGTAAACATTTGTTCGTCTCACAAATTGTGTTTATCCCTTTAGCCTGATGATGGATTGGGTAATCCGAAACGTTGCTTGGAATAAATAAGAATGTCCCTGATGGTCGTATCCTTCCTACTGTAATATATATATATATATATATATATATATATATATATATATATATATATATATATATATATATATATATATATTATCTCTAAAGATATCATGGATAAGATAAAACTATAATCTATTGATACAATTAAAATAATAAAATGCTCAAAAGTATGCCTCCTGATTGCTCCCAACTAAGAATAATGTCTAAAATTTCTTTTTCTTCAAGTAAATTATATATCTAATAGTGTATATGGTCACAGTCAGGCGATTTAAGAGGCCGTTAAACCATTTAGATAAATGAGGGCTATTTTCTTCTTAAAATTTCTCTGTCGTTAGGCTGAGTATGAGAAGGCGCATCATCTTGCTGGAAAATTAAGTCCCATTTAGGATAAAAATGATGGCAAGCATGAAGCAGGTTGATAAATAGTAGTTCGATAAAATTTTCTCAATTAGCTTTTGATTTTTGTGTATCCACGTGCCTTTCTATGTGTCTTATATTAATATCACGACAGGAAATGCGCATTCTTTTATAAGCTTTTAATCTTTGTCGCTTTATAATTTTATCATTAAACTTAAAATCATTACAGCATAAATAAGGTTTAAACATTAGCTTAGTGTAAGAAGAGTGCACATAGAGTCGGATGACCTAAATAAAAATACTTCGCCCGGACGTCTGACACACACTAACATCGACGCAATGTCATTCATTTACTTTAAACCACGAGCTGGTTTAAGAGGACGGAAAAATTTAATCCATTAGGGATTAAATTTTCACTTTGTCAATTGTGTTTTATGTATTTCTTTTTGGGTGGGGGGGATAAATCTTAGTAGATTTTTGGGGACAAACTTCCGTGAGAGCGCTATAGTCTCTGTCGTATGTTCCGTGTAGAGACGAGCTGCTAGACGCGCACGTACTCTCAAGGATGTCGTCCTTTGATATATTCCACAAACAATGTCAAATCTTGGGATTAACAGGCAAAGATTTAATTGCCTATATCCATGAGGAAGAAAGAAATTAAAGTGAAGAAAGAAGAGAACAAAGGGAAGCTGAAAGAGAGCAAAGAGAGGACGAAGAAAGAGGAGAGCAAAGAGAAGCTGGAGATAAAGAACAAATAGAAGCAGAAGACAGGGAAATAAACCGTCAACATGAGCGGGTGCTAAGTCGGGATAACGTAGAAACTTTTTCCTTTAGTTCAAGGAATGAGGCCTCTCAAACCCTTTCGGCTAAGTTACCCGTATTCAGGATGGCAATGACTTCAGTACCTACCTCACTCACTTCGAAAAGATTTTAGAAGTGAAATCGTGGGACATCGAGGAGAATGAAGTCGCGCGCATACTTTCCTTGTTCGACAGCTACCTTCGGGAACTTTTCATATCTCTCCACGCCGAAGCGACCCTTAATTATTCAACTCTTAAGGCCGAATTGCTATCAGTAATCAATATGAATCCCAATTTCTATTGGGATAAGTTTCGCCAGACAAGAATATTACCTGGCGAAACTTACCACGAGTTTGGATTCATCCTTCAAAGAATCCTACAATTCTGGCTAGACTGGGCTCAAGAAGGACGCGAATATGAGTCTTTGTTCGATTTCGTCTTACATACATGATCAGTTAACGACTGCGCTGCCATTCGAGATCCGTGCATTTTTAAAAGATAGACAAGCGTCTAACTTAAAGGAATGCCTGGAAGAGTCGGATTTACACGCGTCCAGCCATAATCTGTATCCGAATGACCCCATGAAATCCTCCCATAAAAATTCGCCCCATTTTCTTAAAGTTGCTGCTCCCCCCAAAACCTAGATTCCCTCTCTGCAAGAACTGATGGATATTAAGCCCCTCCCAAATAATCTCCCACCATTCAACTACCCCCAGCGGCCCATCGTGTGTTTCACGTGCGGCGTGCCCGGACATTTTAAGACCAACTGCTCCCAAAGCTCTCACCTTCGCTCTTCCACCATCCAACAAGTTCATTAGGTCAATGCTTCTCTCTCAATCTTCTGGTAACCCAATAACCCCAGCTTCTTCCCCGTGGTTCGCTTTTACCTAGATTGTAAATACTTCACCGGTTGGGTGGGGGCCGTTGTAACTCCCATTCAGTTCTGCGCCGTGTTGGTCGGCCAAAATCACCAGATCTCCCCTTATCCTGTCGCCCAACCCGTCCTTACTGGGGCCCAGGCTTTAAATGAGATTCTAATCCCCGTGCCTTTAGAAACTCCGCATGACCCCGAATTTGCGTCCCTTCATAACAAGGATTTCGAAAGTGAGCATAAGAAGTGCTCTTCTCCCCAGCCCCTGTGGAAAAAAGCCCAGCAGGCTATCAAGTTTCTGATTGTAGCCCAAAGAAGGTTATATATCTCGCTAGAAGTTATCTCCTTTCGTGTTCTACTTCGACCGAGGGTAGTGCTGAGATTGTAGCCCAAAGAAGGTTATATATCTCGCTAAAAATTACCTCCTTTCGCGTTCTACCTCGACCGAGGATGGTATCAAGACTTGATCCCTTTGCAGTCCCTGTTTTTTGCGTTTTCCATGTTCTTTGCCTTGCCCACGATGAGTTATTTGCTAGCCACTTCATCCACAATAAAACCGCGCAAATAATCTTTCGATATTTCTTTTAGAGCGGCGCTGACAAAGAAATTGCAGAATTTTTGTCAATCCTGTGATATTTGCCAAAAGACGACGGCAAAATGACGAATCACACCTACCCCTGAAAAAGGCCCCTATTGTGTCTGAACCCTTTTTTAGAGTGGCTATCGACTTGATGGGCACAATTCACCCCTCGTGGACTTCGCTACGAGGTTCCCTGACGCAGTTCCCCTTAAAAGAATCAAAAGCATAACGTGCGTGGAAGCATTAATAGCTGTCTTTTCTCGAGTTAGCATCCCTAAGGAGATATTGTCTGATCGAGGCAGACAATTTACGTCCGAACTCATGGAATACCTGGGTAAACTTCTCAAGGTAGAACCTCTCTTCACACCCCTTTCCACCCTGCTGCTAAGGGAGCCTGCGGAAATTTAAACGAGACTCTGAAGACCATCATGAAAAAAGCTGTGCCACACTTAGCCTCAAAAGTGGCATCGATATCTACAAGTCTCTCTCTGTTTGCGTTCAGTGAGATTTCTCCTAGGATTTTAGGGTTCTCCCCGTTCGAACTCCTTCATGGGCGAAACGTCAGAGGCCCTATGAGTATTCTAAACGAATTGTTTGCAAATCTTCGACTCTTTGAAGAGATTAAAACCTCGTATTCGTACGTATTTGATCTGAGGAACTGGTTAGAGGAATGTGCCGAAATCGCGTATAATAATACGGAGCTTAATTTGGAGAAATACCGGACTTGTTTCGACATAAAAGCAAAAGATCAACGCCTCCGACCCGGTACTGAGGTATTGCTCATCCTCCCCACTGAATCTAATAAGCTCCTTTCACAGTGGAAAGGCCCGTTCCCCGTCTTAGAAGCACGAGGACCCGTGTACTACCTCATAAAGACCCCCTCCGGTAATAAGTTATATCACATAAACATGCTTAAGCGATACCAACGACGCGAGTGTATTAATAGCATAGTCGCGCTTGACGAAGAGGCAGTGATGAAAGCCGTTTACCCCCTGAGCCTCTCAATTTGATATAGACAGTTTGCGTCGAGTCAGATAAGGAGTGCCCTCTACTTGCACTCTCCGGTTCCAGTGAAGAAACTGCCCAGGAACTCGATTTAGACACGCAATTAGAACCTCCGCAAAGGCCTCAAGTGGCTAAGTTATTAGCTGAATTTGTGAACGTTGATTTCGGAAAAGCCAGGATGTGCGCTCATTTCATACATGACATCTCTTTAAAAACACAGGAGCCTGTTCGCACTAAACCGTGCCTCTTGCCTGTGTATCTTCGTCTGGCCTTTAATTCAGAAGTGGAAAACCTACTAAAGTTGGGTATCATTGAGCCCTCCACCTCTCATTTCTGCTTCCCCATTGTAATGGTAAGAAAGCCCGATCAAACTTTCAGAATGTGTGTAGAGTTCCGAAAATTGAATTCCGTGATGGTTTTGGACTTGGAACCAATCCCGCTCATCGACTAGAATGTACACCTGTTTGAAGAGGCCAAATTCATCTCAGAAATAGACCTCTGTAAGGCATATTATGAAATTCCCCTCAAGGATAATGCTCGGAAGTACACTTCGTTCCCCACTGAGTAGTGCCTAATGCAATTTAGGCGTCTTCCTTTAAGTTTGGTTACTGCTTGCAGTAACTATAATAGAATGATACGGCGAATCCTGGATGGTCTAGGTAACGTGTCCTTTTATTTCGATAATGTATATGTTGCCAAGCGTACATGGGAACAACATATAGTCTCCCTTCGCTCCCTCTTCATGAGGTTATGGGAACACGGATTGACCATTGCCGTTTAATTCCATTCGTTATTTAGGCTTTTATATCGGGAAAAACCAGATGACCCCCCAGCAAGGCAACGTAAAGGCCATTGCCAGCATGCCTCTTCGGTGTACAAAGCAACAACTCCGCTCCTTTTTGAGATCCACATCTTTCTAATGGCGTTTTATCCCCAATTTTTCCGCCTTAGCTTCTCCCCTTAGCGCCCTGTTAAAGAAACAATCCCCATATCCCCTTCGGTAGAACCCCAAAGCATCCACCTACTCTGAAAACCTTAAGGATAGGCTCACTTCTGCCCCAAATCTAAGACTCCCCAATCTGGCCAAGCCCTTCGGAATCAGGACCGACGAGTGCAGTGAAGGATTAGGATGCGTTGTTTTGCAATACCACGATGATCGCAGCCATCAGATTTAGTACGCAAGCCGGAAGCTCTCGTCAGTGAGAAGAACTACGCCACCATAGAATGTGAGGCTCCGCGATAGTTTAGGGGATACAAATATACAAAATATATTTATTGAGAAATGTGTTCGTGATCGAAACGGATCACCGTCCATTAACCTATTTAAAAAACCGTAAAAGTCAGAACGGTAGACTCATGTGATGGAGTACCAATTTCGTATATTTTATATTAAAGGTTCCGAAAATTGTATGGCTGAGTGCCTTAGTAGGAACCCCATAGAGGAGCTTTCCCGTACCTCGTAAGATCGAATCACCGAGCGTGTGTACTCACAATTGTATTTATCGTTATGCTTTGCCCCTCTGTACATATATTGCCTTTAATTATTTTTTTCTTTTCTGTTGTAATTAATTGTAATGGTCACCACGTTTTTGGGGGGGAGGGGAGTATTTTGGTATTATTGTTAACTCTAAGTTCCACAACCTCATATGAATTGATTTTTTTTGTTTGCGGTTATGTAGGGACAAAGTTAAAGATTCCCTTTTTAGTTTGTATCCCGTCAGGTAAATTGTTTTCTCCAATTTCTATCTCTCCTATTTGTGGGGAATGACATTTCCCATCCCCTACGTGTCTGTGAAATTTCATCTTAGGAAGGGAGACGTGTGGGAGAATGAAACTCAATATGCCGTTATCACACATGATTTTTCTGGTCGAGACGGATCAGCGCAGGTGTATTTAATTTAGAGTGCTTTATTACCGTCTTCCCACAGTTTGATAACGCCGTCTGGCTCTGAGGCTCAGCAAACGTGTCCATCATCTCCTCCCATCCTTGAGGTAGAAGGAAATCTAGCTTATTTTTCTTTCGCTTCGTCGATTCTCCGAAATAATCAAGGTCCATGTTTGCTCAAGCCGCATCCGATATACCTTGGAACGCCTTGCTGTGCACAGCCTTCTAACGACCGTCGCTGTGGCTCATATTTAAAGTGATTTCTGCAAATCCTCAGCAGATAGAGAGAGACCGAGCTTCTTGCTGTCCAGATCCGACTATCTGTCCCCCGTGAAGTGGTCCCCTCGCCTGTGTGATCTCGTCAGCAGATCGTCTTTACCTAATCTGCCCTGATCAGAGGAAGATTACAGAAACCCCGTTTGAGCCCAGGAAGATTGTCCTGGGTTTCTTTCGTCTCACCACCTTGGTTGAGACTTCCTGTCGTCCCGCAGACGAATCTCAATTTGTGATTACTTCTTCCTGGAGCCGAGGTAATCTCAACCCCCTTCTGAGTCTCTTTGGACGCCTTCGCATCGGGATTCTATCGACGAAGATCTGGCCATTGGTTTTCCACTTCCCTAGTTCATCCACCTCGTAAGTCCCACCTCTCCGTTTCCAGTTCTAAGAAGAATTCCCACATTTTATGTAACGCCAATAGACTTTCTAATTCTTTCCTTCAATCCAACCTAATGGATCACTTATATATTTTTTCTGGACCTAGTTTCCTTAATTTTTGCCCGTCATAATATTCTTTGGTCGTACAAATTATTATTTAGATTTTCATATTTATCTGTGCCCTTGTTATTTTTATTATTTGCATTAAGAGGTGTTTATCTTGCGAATAACCCTTGAGACGAACCCAGCAAACGTATTCCCATTCCAAGAGCCAACCATAATAATATTGCACTCTAGTTGGAAGGTAATTACCATCCCCCAATTCACTTGTACCCGAGCCCAGCGCCGACGGTGGCCGCCTGGCATTCAGACGTGTGTACCTTTTTGAGACTTTTGGATCACACGCCTTCGACCCTCAACAGGCTGTTTGCGACATGCTGGTCGATGTACATACAGGCTGCTGTGGGTAATTTTTCACCTAACTTCAAATAGTGAATTTTTACCTAACTTGAATAAACTTCAAATTGTGAATAAAACTTTAAATGACTGAAGCATTTCAAAATATTGGAGACATACTTTAACTGCCTTGAAAAATAACAATTAGATACAAATAAAAGAAAACGAAAGACTGACCCTTAAATTACGTTGCATTTGGTATTACACGAGTTAAACTATTTCCCTTTATTTCCACTCTTTCAGCAGTTTCTAAGCCCGTTCTCGATTTAATTGTGCTATTTATAATTGGATTAATCGATGTTAGAAGAATGGGGTTTGATAATAACTATAGAAGTTGTAGAACACAACCCCTGTCATATGATCGTAATTAAATTCTTTCTAAGATCAAGGTAAATAATGTCTCGGGTATTATGCTGATCATATTTTTGGTTATAACGTGAAGATTTTCAACAACTTCTTTATACATGAGCAACGTCTTTTAAAACCGTGTTTGTCACTTTAATTATATTATATTTTCCCAAATGATTTTGCTTCTTACATTTGACTCTAAAAGTTTAAACATTGATGATTTAAGTTAATGGTCCTTAATTTTTAAAATCAATCCTCTATTCTCCTTCAACACTTAACTTGGGGCAAAATATGAAATCATGGTGCTACTTCCCCCAATTGTTAACAATTCATGCAAAATTAAATTTTAGGAGAAGAATAAGCTGGGAAAACCTTACGCATAAAAAAGTTTCGACTTGAAACGCCATCACAAGTAATATGGTTCAATGTATTGGGTTGAGGAATAGGTCCTTGCGGTTTTATCAAATTCATTCATTACCATCAACAATTATAGAAAAACTTCACATTTAATTGATAACAATATGCAATTTATTCAATAATGTATTTATTCTCCGTTGTTATTTACAACTTCTTCCCAACGTTCAACTGGTTTTTCGATGACTCTGCAATAAAAATCTCTGGATTTTGACTCGAAGAATTCGTCTAACCAGGTTCTTAATTCCACATCAGTATTGAACGAAACGCTGCGCAAATTGTTGGAGAGCGATCGGAACAGATGGAAATCCGATGGAGCCAAGTCTGGCGAATATGGAGGATGTGGTAGGATTACCCAATTGAGCGTTTGGATGGCGTCTCTTGTCATATTGTCAATGTGAGGACAAGCATTGTCGTGTTGCAGAAGGACTACATAACGTCGATGAGGTCGCTTTTCAAGAATAGCTCCGGCGAGTCGATACATTTGTTGAACGAGGATTACTGCATTGATAATCTCGTTGTTCACAAGGAGCTCATAAAGAAAGATGCCTTCACAATTCCAGCACACACACAGCATCGTGTTTCGTGGATGAAGACCTTGCTTTAATCGAGGAAGTTTTTTTTTATTGGGGCTAAGCCATTGTTTTCGATGGTTCATGTTAACATAAACACACCACTTTTCATCGCCAGTGATGATGCGGTGAGGGAATCTGTCCTTATATCCCCAAGTAGCCTTGTGTCAAGCAAGCAAACCTGCGGCAATCGTGGAGCGTTGAAGTTTGTTGCTTTTGCTCAAAGCGTGCGCAACCCATGCACCGAGTTTTTTAACTTTCCCCATCGAATGAAGGTGAATCACTACAGTTTAATGTCCACACTCCAATTGTACAGCCAATTCTCTAGAATTTTCATGGAGAAGGTCATTCAATCGATCTTCATCCAACTTAATGGGGCGACCAGAACGTTCTTCGTCATTAAGGATTGAAATGACCGTTTTGGAAACGTGAAAACCACCATTAAGCTTTTCTTTCTGATAAAGCATTTTCTCCGTACACAGAACAAATATCGCGATGAGCTTTAGCTGCTTTTGCATTGTTCCCGTCTCGATTGAAAATGAATAACAACAAGTGTCGAAAATGCGCCTTTCTTTCACCTTGACATTCCATTTTTAGGGAACAGAACAAAAATTAAATTAAATTAATACAACTTTTAAATAAACCGCAATGACTTATTACTCAAATTCAAGACGTAGCCTAAGCAAAAGCCTAATAGTCTACGCTGTTAAGAGACGTAGCCTAACCTTTGCAAATTTTTCTCTCATTATATATTATTGTTTCTCAATATGTGCACAAATCACGTCAACAAAACTTAAACTTAAAAAACTTAAAAAAAAACGCAAGAACTTATTCCTCAACCTAATACTTCATTTAACTTTCTACTTGATTTCTGCTCAAAAAGTTGTTCAATATATTTCTTTACATTACTTTACTCATTCATCTTATGAATGACCATAGGGCGGATATAATGGTTTTTGATCATTTAAGCTCTATACTATGACAGGAGTTACTTTTTTCGATCTGCTAACGCCTTGAATTTCCTTAACTGCCTCCAGATCTCAGATCATCGAGCTGAGGTTCGTAGCTAGGCTGGCTTTCTCCAAGAAACATCGGCTCTCCAAGTTTTCTTAGCGATTTATGTTGGGTTATTTATCAAAAAGCAAAATATAGGCTTGTTTCGCTTAACATACTTACATAGTTTATACCTCAGTGTTGGTAGCAACATAACCCAATTAGTTTAAGTTGTCAAATTTTCTTAGCAACCATATTATGCCCGTGGTAATGAGTGAAAACTTGCTTTACAACTCAATAGCTCTGAAGTTTCGACTGGCCTTTCCTTTCTCAAAATATGCTTTTTCTCGAGCAACTAGAATTATTATATTATCATTGAGTCGAGGCGTCCCCTTTCCATATAACTCTTACGCCATTGTAGAATTCCAATTAAGCTTCAGTGAAAAGGTTGTTATGGCATTTAAATAAGAATGATTCTGAATTTTCACTTTCAACTACTTGCCCGGAGAAGCAATAGCCTTTCCTTTGTCGTGAGTAGCGCATTTCGAATCTCTCATTTTATATTTTGTCCTGTGATCTGTTTTGGTGTATCTGAGTGTAGGTAGCTCACGTTTTCAACATCACAGGTGGTTCTACACAACATTAAATTAAATGTGGGATTCTTTCTTCAGTCGTTATAATCTTCAATATGTTAAAAAAAAATGCATTAAAGATACACAATTCCTCTTTCAAGATCGATTGAGCCCTAAATGCAACAGGCAGGGATGACAACTCTTCATCATCGCGGAATATGCTTTATAAACACTATATCATCATGGCTATGATAATATACTCGTTGATTCCCTTTCACGCTCCGTCGGTGTCATTCAATTAGACTCATTTGACATAGATTTTCTCTTTGATTTTAAAAATAATGAAGTGAGAACCAAGTGTTTTCAATACAGGCTCTAATCCTTTAGCCTTTGTGCGAGTAAACTCGTTTCCTACCCACGGTAATTTGTCACCAAAACTTTACGAGCATGACTTCATCCTATTGAATCATCAGAATCCTACTGGGTCGCCAGATGCTTAAAACTCTCAAACTCATTTGTGTATTCGTGACGCTTCCTCCAAGTTGATTTAGCACGGCTCAAAGTTCTATTCTCCATCAGAACGAAGGTAGAACTTGGTCAAAAGAAAAGGTAAATTTAAGGAGAGAATGACCATTTTTTTAAAAGCCAACTAAGCTGTTATATTATTATAGATGGGGTATTCCAGGGAGTACATGAGGAGAAGGGTGTAAGATTGCTAAAGAATCGCTCGACGTCAGTTATATTTACATATGATGATATCTGTTGATCTTGTATTGGTGACTGAGAGTCATAATGATCTGGAAATGTTGATCAAATCTTTTGACAAAAGTGAAGGAGGATGTGCTTAAGGCGAAAGTTATGTGGGAGTGAGATCGATAGTTGGTATGATATCTGTTTCCATGATGTTACCTTGAATAAATGAGAAGTTTCAATTATTGAAGATGCATTACAAAAGAGAGCGTAAAGATTAAGCAGCATGCTACCAAAGTAAGTATTTTAATGGACGGAAAGTCACTTGGACGATGAGTGTTAGTAAACGCTAAGGAATTGAATGTGGAATGTTTCAGAGCCTCATTATATGGTGTCAAAGATGGTGTATAGGAGATAAATATGGTATGGAAGGAGAATAAAAAATTTCGATTTAAAGCAGCGCTAATGTTTAACATGTGTCTGTGTATTTAAGAGAGAAAAAGCCGATAGAGGAGAAATTGGATGGTTTTGGTTATGATAGATGCGCATGTAGGTTGTTTTTAAGGGACCAAGCCTGAGGCATTCAGCATAAGGAAAAATCTTGAGTGGACGTGATCCTACAGTCCATAACACCGCATCAAATTAGAGACCCCTTGAAGACAACTTGAAGCAGTCAATATACATTCGATTTCTTTCTAATTTTAATGGTGATAGGAGAGTAAAAACAAGAATAAAAGACCACATAGGCCAAGAATTTGAATTTTAACAAAGAATACCAGCAGTTGTTTTCTCTTCATTCTATAAAGAATATACACTCGCAACAGGCCGTTTCCGATTAATTATGATAGCATTTAAATCCACTTTGCCAATGGAGTCACACAGGTTATCATTTGCCCATACAGATCTGCGAGACTATGAGCTCTGCGCAGTGTTACTAAGAGAAAAATAAATTTAAATTACTATAAAATAACATCAAATATAAAGCTTAACAAACAAATTTAGCAATTTTTCCATTAAAAGAAGAAACAATAGTGACGTTTTGGTAGAAGGAATGGGATAACATTACCAAAATGAGGCTAAGATGTTTGGTCAGATGCTTTCAGAATCAGGATACAACCATCGCGAAATTGGAAGAGGACACTTAGCGAGGTGGTAGTTCAAAATTATCTTGAGATTCCACAACATTTCCGTACAACCATGGTTAAGATTTGCTTATATAATCTGCCAGGATGAATTAGAAAGAATAATTATCGACAGAGAGTGAAAAATAAAGACTATTTCACATCAGAAGAATTCTTCAATAGGAACCAAATTCGATATACCGAGAATAAAAAAAACAATATGTACATATTACTGGTCAAAGTTACTGCAAATTTAATGAATTAAAGTAGTGTTACAACATATAACATCAATAAAGTTGCAATTACAAATAATAAAAGCACCAATGTTAAAAATATTGGAATCGAAAATTTAGAAATTGGTAATATTAAAAAACATAGCAATATTTAAATGTATCTGTAGAGGAAAATATATATTAGTAGAAATATATTAAGAAATTATAGAGCTAAACTTATCCTTATCTATATTTATGTGTAAGTGTATACTATGAAATATTTATGTATGTAAATTTATACATTAACGGGCTATTTTCGATGTATATTAACATGTAAACCTACTAATAACAAAGTGATCTTTAATTATCTGTCAAAACAAAAAAAATAAAGTTTTAAAATAATGAATATTAAGAGTAGGTACCCCTGTCGCCTGTAGGCTTACTCGACCTTTTCACATCTATATCTTATTTCCTTCTTTGCCACTCTTTTTATCAATTTTCCTGTTTCCAACTTGCGACTACTTCTACCCTATATTCTGTCTCTTATACTTATAAGAACTACCAAATATCAAGAGTAGACCATCCCGTCATTCGGAGACTCTTTTCCCCACTCTACCATATTGTCTTTATCTCACTTCCTTTCTTCCGGTTGTTTTTCCATAAACACAACTGCTTACATGTTTCTTTTACTCTATCTATCTCCACTGAAATTTAGAGTAAGTTCTCTATCAAAGTTCACCATTAACAACCAAACATTTTCTCTGTACGCACTTAAAAACTGTCCTTCTCTTTGTTCATTTTTTACCTTTTTAACATGCCAGTTATTAGGATAACCATAATAATAAAGCTCTTCAACGTATTCTGAAAATTTGGCGACTTTACACATAAATTCAAATTGGCCAAGTTAGAATTATTCCGAATCCCCCCCTCCCCCTCTGATCTGACTATAATAGAAGAAATCAGGATTTAACCGAGCTTACTCCAAAAATTCACCAGTAAAGGGATGGAAAATATATTAAAAGGCAGTGAGAGTAATAGGAAGAAAAATATCAAATATTAAAGAGGGATAAAAATGGAATTTGGGACCATCCATAAATCCCACAAAATAAAATAAAATAATCATTGTTGAGGCAAAAGGAAAAGATACACTACTAATTACTGTAAAATTGCTGCTAAAACTTTCCTCTAGATTCTAGAGGATTCGAAAAGCATGAAATAGAGAGTGAATTTAGCAAAGAAGAATCTAGCTACAACCTTTTTTATAAAATTCAGAATCAATACAGTCTGGAGGGCATTGGCCTGGTCTTGATATTTTTGTGACATTAGAATCAAACCATTTCGATCATGAAAATTGCTCTTCACTTAAAAATATTTAATGATGCAGAATCGTTTGAAGGGTAACCTAAGACTACTTAAAAATTTAAGAAAAAATTAGGATTGATCTATATTACTGCAATAGAAATAAATTGAAATACTAAAGAGCTTAAGGAACTTATTATTCATTTTAGGCATTGATTTTAAAGCTTACTTTTTTAGTTCAGTTGCCCCCACTTTATTAAAATACAACGGCGGACAAAAGTTACTTTACACAATATCAATAATAATATAACAGTGAAATATGGAGGAATAAATAAGGATAAGTTATATATGTCCTAAACAATCAACAAGAATGAAAAAATGCAAGATTATCCTAAACATGTAATATCAGCAATCAAATGGATACAAGAAGCTCAGTAGCATGTCGAGAGTTCCTTGCAAGCGCTGAGAGCATGCAATTTCCTAGGAAAGTTTGGCACTTCTTGGGATTTATGGTGCCATCACCATAACATTAGACCGCGGCCAACATGCTTTACTGTTGGTACTGTGGAAAACCATTCCACTGTACCACTAGCCTCTAGCTCACTAAGGATTCTAACATTATATGGGTTCGAGAACAACTAGAATGTGGACTTGTTGGACCATAAAACACGTTGCCACTGACGCATGGTCACTTGCGGAGAGCAGGTGATCACGCCTTGAAACGTCGTTTTTGTTGAAGGTTCATCCGCAGCTTCTGGCGTGCTTTACATGATTTCAAGCCTTGTATACACAGTCTGGGATAGACTGTTCTGATGAAAGAATTAAACTGGCCACATTTTTATTTCATGTTGGAGCCAAAGGCGGTGTTCTTACGCTTCACAAGGCCTATGTGACTCAGAGACCAGTCACGTTGCGAACCAAACCTGCTTCCCCCAAAACAAGGTTAGCCTTGGATATTTCCACTTTCTCTGATTTTCCTCAAAATTTTTAAAACACTGAAATGTAATCCGCTGCACTACTAGGCAATTTCTCGACAATTGAGGCCCTTCTCGTACAGAACGCCAATCAGACGGTTTAGTTGCATGCGACTCTATATCTCAGTATTTCGGTCGGTCGGTCCCAGTTTGGGTTTTTGGGCGGGGTAATAATATTGTAACTATTCGGCCGATTCTAACGAAATTAAAAAAAACTTATGATGTTTTACATTCCCATTCGAATGATATAATTGCCAAAGTCTTCCTAAGGTTAGTCCTGGAAATATTGAACGTTGTAAGGTCATAAATCAGAATAAGTGAGAGAACAAGACTAATCAGCAGACCTTGTTAATTCACGGCATAGTTACGTAATTTCAACTTTATCATATCATTAGCAGATCCTGTCAACATGTAATATCATATTAATCAACAAACATGATGTGTTATATGAAGACACTTTGACTTAATCATAACCCATATATTCCAAAAGCTATTTTAGATATTTAACAACAAAGTTATAAGGAAGCCTTTACTTTTATTCTGCTTTCCAGCATTATTGGACATGTGCATGCAACCTACACCAATATATTTATAGACAGCCCCAAGTAAAAAGAAAAATTCCAGATGTACAAAATATTTGGTGGCGGAGGTATAATAGTTACCTTTTTGGTAGAAAAATAACAAATTCTTTGAAGTTACATGCTTATATTTGAGATGATTTTGCTATTTCAATTTTTAGCAGTCAACTAGAATTGACTTGCTGAATTTATATTAGCATTTTATGAGGGGGTTGAAACCTTTTATTTTTAATTCGTTTCTCAACAGATTGATATATCAATTATGTGGTTTGATTTTTTAATTTATATTAGGATATTACTTTTGAAAGTGAAGGTGAACAATAATTAAACAATCCTTAGAGATTTAGGACATGTAGTAGGTTGGGAACTAATGTACTAACTTTGTAAGTTGTTAAAGTATAATGAAAATATTCTTTAGCCTTTCCCTAAAAAATATATATTTAATGTTAAAAATAATCCTTTCACCTCAAGACAGTTGAAGTTAATGCAACCTCTCAAACTCAATCAAATATTACAAATGACATCGATATATGAATTTGTCTCAGAGAGATAAAATCGCCATGCGGACGGAAATCGTCGAGCAGCGCCTTAAGAAAGCAACCCACTTCCGGCGATAACAAGAACGATGGACGGACCGAGCGAACCGAAGATAGAGGCGGAAGTTCCGCGAGATTGTGTGAACCAAGCTATGGTTCACTTCTTTCGACGCCGCGTCTGATAAAGTGGAATCTCCTTTAGGGCCTCGAGCAAGTCACTTCCGGCGAGCTCGTATAAAATTTCAAATGCAGTCCTCAAGAAAGTAGTATCATCGAGCCCCTTGAACGCGACGAGTAAACTCTCGATTCGGTTCCTGCACCCCTCGAGTCCGGAAGCAAGAATTCTCTCCAGATTAACGATAGTCACTGACTATTATTCTGGTATCGGCCCCGTTTCCGTCCGGTGAAATACTCCCTCAATCCATACACTCGAGGTTAAACGTAGCGATCTCTTTCTTCCCGAAAACTTTTCAAAGCATACCGCTAAAAGTAAGCTCCGCGAGTGACTCAGTCGTCAAGCCAGTTTCCTGTGTTCTTTGAATTGTGTGTTAGTTTGTTGGCGCGCCCAGCCGCCTCACGAATGTCCTTTTAACATCTCCGAGTTCATCTAACCTTTAAATTGTAACTTTGCGTATCTATTCTATTATTTATAAATTGTCTGTATAATAGTAAAGTTTATTTTTGTTTCACCATTTTCTATGCCCAGAACCTCAAGAAGTTATATTAAGTTGGCCAACAGTACTCTTACTTAATTTACTAATATCTACGTACTTTGGGGTTTTAAATTCCCCCCAAATTTGATTTCGTTCCATCTGCCTCGACAAAGGCGAGCGAAGGTCAAGGATCTGACCTTGACCTACAACATAAATCTACCATTATTTAGAGACAAATGGTCCCGTAAGAGGGATTCCTTGGTTACTAGATTAATCCTATTTCTATATAAAGAAGTAAAATCTAAATTTGGTGCATCATGATTCTAGAATGATGGGTGGAAAGCTCCAATTACAAAGGTTTCTTGCCTTAATCGTACTATAAGTTAAAAATAATGTGTCGTTAAGGAAACTAGGCACACACATTGGTCCTCGAGTTGAACAATATGAAGAAGATAAATCCTAAATTACATACCATCATACATACATATATACATAAAAATACCCTGAAGACGACTTCGCAAAATTATGGATGATGAGATTCGCTGCATTGGCGGAACAATTTGCCGGTTCACGTCATATCAGTCCACTGCAAGTCTAACATGTTCAGGGCGTCCATCTAAAATTTCAAACCGTGCGGCTAAACATATAGACGGTAAAGTACTGTAAAGAAGAATCCTCTAGTGACTCGATCTGAACTTCAGAAAGATTTGGAAGCAGCTGGGACAAATGTATGCAAAAATACAATTAGAGCAGTTCTTAGGAACGAGGGATTCCATTCTCGCACACCAAGAAATACATCTTTGTTGAAGCCAATTCATGTCAGAAATCGTCTGGATTTTGCCAAGGAACATATAGAGAAGCCTGCAAGTTTGGGGGACGCTGTACTATGGTCTGACGAGACGAAGATTGAGTTATTTGGGCGGAATAGTGTTAGTTACGTTTGGAGGAAAAAAAACTCAGCGCACGAGACTAAAAATAAAATCCGAACAGTGAAGTTTGCAGGATGCAGCATAATGGTATGGGGCTGATTCTCCTCTGCAGGTCGTGAAGACTCCATATTATTGAAGGCAAAATGAATGCCGGATGTATCGCAAGATTCTGGATGATAATCTATTATAGTCTGCAGACGACTTGAAGTTGCCAAAAGGATGGACATTTCGGCAGGACAATGATCATCCAAGGGCACTACACCGTGGTTCCAACAGAATAAAATAAAGGTTATGGGATAGACAATTCAGTCGCCAGACCTAAATCCTATCGAAAACCTGTGGCGAGAATTAAAACTAAAGATTCAAAAAAGGGACCCAAGAAATCTAACAGATTTAAAAAGAATATGCCAAGAAAACTGGGCCAAGATGGCTACAAATATTTGTAAGAACCTCATAAGTAAATATCCCAAACGGTTGGAAGCTGTACTAGCGACTAAACGTCATATCACCAAATACTAACTGGTTTTCACATATGTATCGGCTACCTTTTGAAACGT
The DNA here is from genome assembly GCA_963969495.1 of Ceratothoa steindachneri. Taxonomy (NCBI): domain Eukaryota; kingdom Metazoa; phylum Arthropoda; class Malacostraca; order Isopoda; family Cymothoidae; genus Ceratothoa; species Ceratothoa steindachneri. The sequence goes on from OZ018326.1 coordinate 86,775,910, forward strand.
TCGTTTGATATTTTTGCCGTAATCATAGTAATGTTTTACTATTTTTGCAATATGATACCAATTTGTATTCAATGTACAAGATACATAAGATGTTCAATTTTAGATTACTTTGCTGCTGTGTAACTATGGTAAATAAACTTTTGGCTATGTATCGGATATTTATTGCCCCAACTGTATATATTTATAGAGAGAGAGAGAGATTTGCAGCAAAAAAGAGACACCCAGTTAACTACCAAAATAGGAAAGCAATAGATTTTGAACAATGAAAGTTCATCTATAATTATATGTGTACTTCTCTTAAATGGCTTTAAACCTGCAGAGTTCAGTAAGTTCGGAGATTAGATCTTTTAGGATTTCCTAATTTTTTTGCTGTATGGCATTCAGCAAATCTAAACGCGTTACTGTGCAAGTTTTTTTTTACTTTTTCCCTAAAGTTTTCTCTAGTATTCTAAACGAGTGTTGCTTTGTGTTCATTACAGGTGGCTGACACGGCGAAAGGAGTCGTTTGATGCCCTTTGGGTTCTCCCATTTTTTTAATTATTTAATTAGTAAAAAAAATTATTTTCTCAAGTTGACTATTCGAAAGACTGAAAATATATGTTCACCAATTGCTAACATACTCAACCATTTCATCATTCAAAATTGATCCTAACACCAGAGCAATATCGCCATAATGTTTAACTCTCTAATGTTACATGTTTATTTTGAACTCCTGAGGGCGTAAACACCAGGCCCATACTCTTATAGTTGCTCCGAATCGGTCAAAGTGTGATTCATCAGGAACAAAAATATTCTTGACCGAAATTAGAAATGTTGTCGCGAATTTCTTCTGCCGATTCATTCCTATTTTTTATCTTGCTTATAGTTAATATTCAAAAGATTGCTAGTAATTGATTGCTGATTCGGAGATGATTTGAAATATTTCTGCAACTTCAGAAGCTCTTAACCCAGAGGTGATCTGAATTCATTTTCAAAAAGCACAAAGAATCATTCAGAAGGCAGGGGATGACCAGACCGCCACTAGAGTGATGCATTACCCTTTTATTTTAAATGGAACTACGAGTATATATCAATTCAGGGAATTTCTTTTAGTTTACAGCCGAGGAAGATATGGGAAGCTATATATCGAAACTTTTCCCGCTATATATAACTTTATGCTTCCAAACAGTGGTTTCTTAGAATATATATATTTTTTAATTTAAGTTATGACTATTTAATAGTTGCCTGCAAGGCTCTATTTTTTAGGTGCATGCAAATCTATATCTCACTATGTCGATCGGTCGGTCAGTTGGTCCGTCGATCCCCATTTTGCTTTTTTTTTTGGGGGGGGGGGGCGGAGGGTAATAACATTGTAACTATTGGTCTGATTCTAACGAAGTTTGAAACCCTTATGTTGTTTTACATTCTTTTTCGAATGATATAATAGCCGAAATCCTCTCAAGGTTAGCCCGCGAATTATTCTGTTTTGGCAATAATATCTTAACCATTCATCCGATTCTAACGAAATTTGAAACCTTTATTGTGTTTACATTCTCTTTTGAATGATATAATTGCCAAGGTCCTCTCAAGGTTAGCCGCGGAAGTATTTAGCAAAATATCATAATTCTTCAGACGATTCTAACGAAATTTGAAACCCTTATGTTGTTTTACATTTTTTTTCGAATGATATAATTACCAAAGTCATCCCAAGGTTACCCACAGAATTATTGAAAGTTTTGAAAGCCGTAAGGTCATGATTCAAAACAAGTGAGAGCACGCGACTTTGGTCAACAGACCTTGTTATTTCTCTTTTTAATTCTATTAGTGGTTTAATTAGAAGAGAATGAGTCCGCAACCGCATCAATTATGTTTTCCTCATTTTTATCAAATTGTCTAAAGTAAAATCACAACAGTGCAGACCCAAAGTTCTCTTTGAATTAAGAAGTTCCTAATTCTTTCAACATACATGACAACACATGTGAAACTTACATGTACAGGAAGAAAGGTAAGTACGTTATGTTCCATTTTTTTTACATTTGCTTAATACTAACTTTTATGGCTGAATAAGCATTGAAGAAAACTGAATAGCAAATGATGCAGGGCACCGAGTGGAAATAAAGGAATAAAAACAAGGAACCGAATATTTTTTGGAACTAAGATAAAATATATAGAGTTACGAAAATATGGTCAATTAGCTGAAAAGAATATTCACTTCGATATTGAATTTTAAACCTTTCACGATCAATATATGTATATGTTTTATCCAAGAAAATAAACATCCTGAAATGATAGAGGAAGTCCCCTTTAATATGCAGTATGGGTGGGGGAGTAACCTCAAAAAGGTCTCATTCGGTTTTAGGGGGGTGGGAGGGAGGCTTTCTGAAGCCATATGTGAGAAATCAGAAAAAAAAATGAGGATGATTGCGGCGATACTTTCCTTCAACGGTTTCGTAAATAAAATGTGATTGGTTTTAATTCTATATTTATTATACAAGAAATCTAAGAAATTCTAGTATCTAGTAACCGTTAGTTAAAAGATTTATAAAAATATATAATGTGCTATGATTTTTGTGGATAAGAGAGATTGGCGTAAAAAAGGGTATGAATTAGGATAGCTTGAAATTGGAAGATTAATAAAGTGTTACGTGAGCACAAAAATATTTGTACTCCCTCAATTGTTTGAAAAGAGCAATACTTAGTTTGTTTGCACGTGCGTGAGAGAGGACCCACAATGAGTGTGACCTATAAAACTGAGGATGGTGTTGAGGTTGAGTCTGCCATGAGCAGGCGATGGAGATTCTTGGATGTGTGTGTGTGTGTTTCGATTGTAGACAAACAATCTAGGTGGATTATTTCAAGAGGGGAAGGCAAGTCCCACTGACAAATGGGAGGCGGACTGAGGTGATTCTAAGGACTGAAGTGAACTAGAGGAATGAGTCCTGGAGAGTCGTTTGCGTTGCTTATTTTTGTCTTTCGAAGGTGAACTGTCAACAATGCCCTCCCTTCTGGGGTATTTATTTACTACCAATTAGGAGAACTGCCCTCCAGCAAGGTGCTAGCTGTTGGTTTCCAATCAAAAGGGATGGTGGCTTTAAATGTTCCCCATACTGCTTGCCTTTAGTGCAAATTCTAACGAAGCCTTTATGAAATTGTTTAGTAGAAATGGACTTTTTTAAACTAGTTATTTGCTAGCAAGATGAGAGCCACCACACGCTATGTTCTATCGAAACTATATACTCTAACGAGGACACACGTAAGATAGTCATCTTTTGTATAGGGGCGATCAGCGCAACGCTCCCCCATATGTAATGTAGGGGAATCGTCCCTCTCCCGTTCTCTCTCATTAGAGACACGGGACGGGGACCGCAAAAACATTCGGGCCAGGCACCGTGGGTAATTCGTAACCACAGCCCCTCGCCACTCGTCTTTATGAAAAGCCAAACGGTTTTAAACTACAAGACTCCTGAAAGAGTATATTCAATTTCACTTCAAGTAAGAAATTAGAGACGCGTTTCTCTCAAGCTTGAAGGCCAGTGGGAGCCGGGGTAAGACTTGCTGAGGAAAACCGTTGGAATAAGAACCCTCCTGCGGCCCGTCCACAAGCCCCCCCCCCCTCCTACCCCTAACCCAGTGGGGTGACGAGGCATAAATAACAAACACTTGGGAAAAAAGAGGTAAAATACGTGAGTCGCCAGGCGACGAAGTCCCCTGCAAGAGAGGCAGTGCTACCAAGGGTGCTAAGAAGCAGCTCATCCTCGGGCTAGTCCCTGGTTATCAAATCGAACGTTAAGTTAACTTGTTCAAGTTTAACTTACTCTCGTCAGAGAGACTCCTTCTATCCTGGTGCATCTTAAAGCCCGGGGATACTCCTCGTCCTTTAGGAATTACGAAAAGAAGAAGAAAAAGGCTCCCCCTCGAGCCCGTTACCCGGTTGGAACACCAAACTCTAAGTTAACTTGGTTAAGAAACCCCCCCCCCCATACCACACTATCCGGGTGGATCCTAAAGCCAAGGGATAGTCCTCGCCCATGAGGAATTACGTAACGAAGGAGAAAAAGCTTCCCCTCCAGCCCGTTACCCGGTGGTCACACCGAACTCTAAGTTAAGTTGGTTTAAGAACCAAGTTCAACTTACTCTCGCCAGAGAGACCACACCTTTCCTGGTGGCTCCTAAAGCACAGTGATTGTTCTCGACCTTGAAGATCCCCCCCCCCCCCACTGAATACCGTGTGGACTCCCATCTGCTACACTCGCCAAAGAACCTTGTGATCTTAACCACCTCCAACAATCTGGTCGAAGCACGCGTCAAAGGACCCATCAGATTCCTGTGGTGCCTGGGCTCATTGAGTTCAAGGTCAAACTCAAACCCGCTGCCAGAGTAACCAAGGTATTTAAACTCCATTAGAGACAATTAGCCTATTTTTTGTATATTGAAGTGAGCATCGAATTAGCCAATATAGAGAATCAAGTTAATTGAAGTCATTTTTGTGCATTTTAAAATTTGTAGTATTTCTGTGGTTCATATTTTGTTTTTGTGTAGTAAATTGTTTAATTTAAAATATAAGTTTATTTTGGCAATTCCTGTGCGTTTCTCTATATCCTTACGTGTGTGAAGCGGCTTTTCCTTAACACAACAAAATTCGCACTCTTAAATAAAAGCATACTTCAACAAAAGAAGTATATATCACGACCACAAGGTATTATAAGACAAAAGTGGTGTCACGTGTGAGGTGATCAAAATGGCCATTCTACGACATGTAACATAAATTGTGTGGGGTGCTAATTATATGATTAGTTACATATTAGGCAAACTTCCGAATGGTCGCATATACCAGACCTAAATCAATATATGTTGAATAAGCACTCTTATCGAGTTTTTATTTTTTATCCTTCCTAAGCTAAAAAAACTTACCCTAAAGTTAAAGTAAAATCTTCAAGGTCACAAAAAATTCAGACTCTAAACTGAATTCCTTTTTCTCCTCTTGTCGTATAGAGAATCTTTATATGTCCTCCTGTTCTACTGTTGCGTGCATCGAATAAATTTTAATAGAAAGGGGCTTAAATCAACTAACCATGTCCAGTAGATTACTTAATGTCCAAAAAGATCAGAACGTCTTAAATTTCTATCACCACATATTCCATAAATTCAAGGTTTCCATAATTTGTGTACAAGAATCCACTGGTAAAAACTAAATAAGAGTAAAGTTTATGCAAATTTGGATAATTAAAACGTAAGTTATCAGCACATAAGCAATTTATTAGAAGAATTAAAGTATCCAAAATAGTCCAAACAAGAGCGAAAACCAACGTTAAATAAAACGATTAAATTATCAGTGAAAAATATATGTACAAGTTATAAGTATTGACTATAAATGTGGAACCCTTAATTCTTGATGATGCTCTGGAATCTCTTGTCACAGCATAGAAATATCTGTTAACACTCTTGCGTAGTAATCTTTCTTCATTCATTTTCAATATTATTGCAGAGTTCTCTAACTGTTTTTGAACTCTTCGAATTGGAGCTCTCTCAGAGCGTGGGACAAACAATTTTTAAAGGGAATCAGGTCCTGATTCTATGCAGGTCAGCTCATTAGAGAGATGTTCTGTAGGTTGAGCATTGGATGCTCGCAGCTTTGGACAAGAATGCTGTCGTAGTAATTTCTTGTACATTTGAGCATTTGCTGTGCCCCATAAGCGCATTAGTAGCCAAGTGCCTTCTACAGAAATCCGGCCACAGATCATGAAACTTCCGTTGCCAAATTCCGCACTGGTTTAGGTGCAATTAACAAACAATCTTTTGTCTGATCTATCATAAACGAACCTCTTACCATCAGATACGAACAAATTGAAGTTAGATTCATCGCTTAAGCGGACCTTGCCCCATTGGTGATCCGTCCTTTTAACGTGTTTAGTAGCGAAAGCAGGATGAGCCTTCTTTTTCATTAGACTGATCAATGACTTAATCCCCGGTGTGTGAATGTGAAGAGGCGTGACAGATATTTTAGACCTTTTACCTGTACGACAGCTGGCAAAAAAAAAGGACGCAACGAACATGAGACTAAACAGAAGTTAATGCTACGAGTATTTAAACATTGCCGGTTTATATACAAGTAACATAAGCGTTCGAATCAATTTGGACACTTCAATTTTTATAAAAAATTGATGATTTAGTTATTACTTTTGTTTGCTTTATCTAAGTTTGCATTATCTTTATTCCTAGGTAGTTCATCTGTATAGGTTTGCTTCCAGTAGTTTTGGAACAATTGTCTTTACTCTGGCAAAAGTTATGGAAGGAGCTTGGATACAAATAAAGGAGTTTGAATCTTTTGGGATAGCACTTTATGAATAATTATCTTCCTTGCCATCCATTGTGAGTGTGAATCTCTCACAACAATGTATAACCAACTCAGAAAGGTTATAACCAAGAAAGCAACACAAAAAGTGGACCTCAATTTGACATTGAGAAGGGTACCTTTCAGAAAAATTAAAGTAATTATGATAATCTCAAGGCTGGGTAACAATTATTGAAACGAACAAATCAAGAGTAGTTACATCTCTATGCTATACTCGTAGATAATGAAAATTATGTAGGTTTTGATATCAATTTTGTAAGCCTTTTGTGGACCCTAGACGTAGAATGTGAAGGAGATTAAATTTATAATCTTTTATTTGAAGGACCCCTCGTATAGAAGGTCTAATTTCATGCTCAATTAACATAAACTGTAAATGATTATTAAACTATAATAATTGAACTTTTGAAAGAATATTGTAACGCATAAAAGATGGAAGCATTCAGTTCAAGAAATCTATCGCTTCATTTGGGGCACTGCGATCACACGATTTATAGGAATTTAAAAGAATTTGTTTACTATATAGTAAAGTAGGTGAAAGTTTGTCGAGTGAATTAATTTTATCATGAGTTTAGTGAATTTAAAAAAGAAACGGGGGAGAAAAAATGGAGAAAGTTTTGCTTTACGATCTTGCAGAAGAATGCTATAGAAGAAAACGCACCCCTTTTTTCTTTGTTGAAATATGTCTGATAATGATCGATAGACGAAGTTTCCATTGCGTTAAACACGTATGGGCGGCCAAAATGATTTTGACTCAGTAAAAAATCTTGACTGAATAATCTGTACAGTAAATCACGAAATTTTGTATACAAAATCTTGCTGCCACACGTAAAGCCTCCCTACAGCTACCCTGTTGATCCGGAGCTTTTATATCGCTCAGAGCAAAGAAGTAGCCGTAGGTGTTCAGCTTATGGCTCTTAGGTAAGATGCGTATGTGGCAGGACGTTATCTTCACTGCTACCGACTAGGACTAACATGATTGTTGCTGTAAATTTTATTTCAATGACTCTGGGAACGTTATTGGCAGTTGATTTTCTGGTCTTTGCATAGATCCTTCTTTTAGGAGAAGAAACAAAGCATATCTTGATACAGGGGGTGTATCAATTTGTTTATAAACTTCTTAGCGTGTTTGAGAAGCTTTCCATGTATTGCTTCGTGCACCACCATCCCAATGAGCTTTTCATCTATATCTTTCTCCATTGAAAGATCCTTTCTAATGATCTCTTGGATTTAATGATGGAATTCTGGCGTTTAGATGCCGTCAGATCGTCGACCAATAGTTTTTCTTTATGTTTTAGCTTCGCATATGACCCTTTAAGTCTGGATTCAAGCCGTGGATGAGTTATTCGAAATTCATTAAAAACTTGGATTTTAACTTTTAAAGAGAATAGGAGATGAGATCTTTAGCAAAACACTTTATTTAACTGATGCGTTTCGATACCCTTGTATCATCTTCAGAGAAAAATTCAAGAAAAATTACAAGATTGGTTTATATATAGCAAAAAATGGAGACATTTACATAAAAATAAACAAAGTGATCGGTCTACACACAAGCACATACAGTAATTTATTCTAGAATTATACCACTCTAGTAGTGAGCAAAGTTTTCGCAAATCTAACTCCACTTTTGGTTTAATTTTCAAGAGGTGACCCTCTAGGCTTATTATTAGCCTATAATTTAAAAAACTTACGAACATCCATTTTATCTATGCCAGAAGAAAAAATCAATGTACAATCGCCGCAACTGAAGTCTGGACCCTCGCTATTTTATGTTATTTTTATATTATTTATCTCCATTAGGTTAAGTTACTATAATTAAAAACACTTTTGTTGATACTTTTAATATTTTATGATCTCTCTCCTGGCCTTGATGACATCCTGCATCCTTTTGGGCATACTTGCAACAAGACTTTTCAAGTAACTCAAGTCCATGTTGGTCCACAACACTTTCTTGATGACCTCCTGAAGGTCCTGCACTGATGACACATTGGCCCCATTAACCTTGTCTTTGATGACTTTCCAAGCGTTTTCAATGGGGCTGAGATTGAAACTGTTCTCACCCCAGTCCAATACGTTGATGCGCTTTCTCTGTAGCAATTGCTTGATCAAATTCGCCTTGTGACAAGGAGCTGAATCATGCATAAAGATGGATGTTCCATGAAGTTTCATATGATTAAATAGATGACCTTTCAAAACTTCTTTGTAGCGCTGAGCATTCATGGTCACATTCATGGGCAGTAAATATATACCACCTCTCCCTAACTTGGCACTGAAACAACCCCAAACCATAACTAAGGGACTGTGTTTTACAGTATTCACTGTGTACTGCGGGCTGTACATGTTTGACCCAACTGGCGTCTTCACCTTTACTTTGTGTGACCTTATGACCTGAAATTGGCTTTCATCTGCGACATGACCTCTGACCACTATCCCACTGTCCAGCCCTTGTGCTTCTTTGCAAAATGAAGCCTCTTCTTCCTGATGCGGTCATTCAACAGCGGTTTGAGGGCGGCAGTACGGCTTGGGAGTTTTAAATCTTTCAGAAGACGATGCTGTACGGTCCGTTCCGAGACATTTTGGAAGAGGTTAGGGTACATTTCCTCGAGTTGTCTGGCTGTTATCTTAGGGTTCTTCATAACAACCTTCTTTAGCAAGCGATCTGTTTCCAGTGTAGTCTTTTTCTCTGGTCCCTGGTGCTTTTTATGTTGGGCTATGGTGTTTGGGGGAAGCTCACGGGCAGCAAAGAGGAGCGCCATTACGGAAGATTTTTCCCGCCCTGTTCGCAGGCATATTTCACTTATTTTAACATTTTCTTCCCTCAAAGTGAGAATACGGACCTTTTCCTGATCTGTGAGAGGCTTGGGACCCATGGTCTGCGTGCTAGTTAAAAAATATATGATCAGCCAAATATCTTCAAGAAACCACCAAAATGAAAGTAACATCGCAAAAAAATAGCGTCTCCTCAAGACCAAGTCTGAACGCGTACTGAATAATACAGCGAACACAATGCGCATATATACCTAACAGACGTTGCCAGAAATAGCAAAAAAACATTAATCAACTATAGCATTTTCCCCGCAACGATTATTGGACCAAAAGTCCAAACTTCTGTTGCGGTGACTGTAGAACATATTCAGTACCCTCAGTCGTCGAAATTTTTAAGATGGATCAGTGAAGGTTTCAATTTTGTTGCTTTCCTCTCTACTGAATCTAGCAGGTTGGTATGATGTCTAAAATAACGCTCAATACCTATATACAGTAATCTAGTTGTGACTAAACTTACGAGCTATAGCGTTTAAAGATAACGTCTTTTATTTGGCAACTAACAATTATTTTAATCCCACATAGCATTATTTTCGCTAATTAGACTCTATACACTATTTATAAAACCCTAATGACCTATTACTAAACCTACGTACTTCACATCCTGTAGTGATTTGCAAGTAAAAGTCATATGCTAACCATGTGCACAGATTAGTAATTTATTAAAATCAATCTACGCTTTAAAGTTTCACTTAACTACTTTTAATCCGGCTGAGAATTCTATGTCATCAGCAAAACTTTACATTTTCCTATTAGCTAACTCCCTAAGATCATTAATATATATTACAATAATAATAAAGTTACTCCATATAGTACCACCCTATGTTGCTTATCCTTCCGTCATTCAGCTATCTACTTTAAAACACTACCAAATATTCCAATCCTTTTTGATTTGGAATCTTGTCAGAGGCTTTGCAAAAATCCAGATAAATTGCATTTTCATTCTCTCCCACATCTAATAATTTGGTTATAAATCTAGACATTTTAGGAAATTTGTTAGACATGATCTACCTCTTCCATACCCATACTGAGCATCATTGATTACCTCCTCCCTACCCAAATGATTATTTGATGTAAAGCTTCCATTGCTATTATATCGATCCTGATATTTATTTATTTTATTTAGAAAGATAGAATAAGAGGTGGAAGAAGTATGAAGAGAAAGCATCGCAAAATAGATAGAAGAAGAAGGAAGTAGTAGAGATAAATGAATGGTGGCCGGTGATCGGCCTTTCTCCTTTTTTGGTATTGGAGTCTCACTACGGGATCTTTTTTATTTATGTTTTCTAATTTTGTTTGTCCCACTACGGGAACTTGTTGTTATTTCATCTGTTTTAGTAATTGTTTATTTCAGTAGTTTTCCTCCCAAAAGTTGTATTATATGTTCTATGTTCAGTATATTTTATTTTCTCTATCTTTTTCATTACGTGAGTATTTTCATAGCCTTGACTATTTTATTTTTAGATTATCGTCGTTTACTTATTCACCAACTTTCACATTCTACTGTATAATAGATATGTTATATTATTGAGGTATCTGTCTCTTAATTTCTTAGATAATTTAGATAAGTCTGCAAGCTTCCTTTTGTTACTTTCTATAAATTGTCGTGTTTTTAATAGAAATATTGATACTGGCTTATAGAGGAAAGAATAGTGGTTACTAATCAAAAAATTATAATATCTTTTATAAAGTTATCTTACCTATATAAAATTATTAGAATCTATTGAGCACAAATTAAATGAAAACATGAATGTTTTCTTGCATAGTATTGAATATTTAATTCCGATAGTAAGTTTAAATTACTAGAAAATATTATAATCATTAAAAGCAATGTCACGAAAATATGCACGATGCTGTGAAAGTTCAGATCACAATTTGATAATCTTCGACAGGGGCAGCTGTGAGGTGTCGGTCGTGGCATTGTCATGATCTTGTATTTGGTCAATATCTTTAACCAATGAAGGCTGTTAGATGAACAACGCTCAAAGTTCTTAGAACTTATCTCTACAAATATTATGAATGCTACACGTTTTAGAAAATATCAAATAGTGAATTTGTTCAGAGCGCCACACCTCCAAAAACTATCATTCCCGGTTTATTGTTTATTATTTCAAGGAAATGTTTTTAGATAATTTCCATATTAATGACTTTAACATTCTCCTTTATTTCCTGTCTATGAGAGACTTATTATTTACAATAATTATATTTAGCTAATTTCAATATATTGACACAAACATTTTCATTTATTTTCCTATTTATGAAATTCTTGCTATTTCCAAGAATCGTCACTGAGCTAATTCATGTCATCTGGCTTGTCCTATCCTGTTGTATATATAGCAGGATGAAACCAAAGACGAGAAGCTAATTGTTTTCATTTAATCACCTACCTTTTGGGTACTCTATCCATCCTCTGTCTCTATAAATTACAAAGATATATTAAAATTCAAAGAGATGAAAAGCAATGAAAGCCAAAATACGTAATTGGGTTCGAAGACAAAGAAATATGAAAAAGTGTCGGTTACAAAGTTTGGTAAACCAATTTAAGGTAAAACCAATTAACATTAAACAAAAAACTGGGTAAACAAAATATCTATGTTGGAGAAAACGTGTAAATGAAATAATTTTTATTGATTATTGCGATATGATATAATACGGAAGAAGACATCAAGCACGGCCGTTGAGATCAAGAAAAAGATGATGGCATACAAACAAAGAACATATTTAAATATTTTTTTAAAGATATTATGGGCAAAATTGGCATATACAGATAAAGTTCAATGAGATCAAAAAGCGATTAATGGTCAAACTTCAGAAGACCTAAGCCATGTTTTTTGTAGTAAAAATACTACTAATGGTGTTTGTAGGCATTCTAGTCATCAGTTACGGCTTCGGTTAGGCGCGGAAAGCACTCTGAGTACGATGCTATTTGCAGCGATACCATCTTAAAAATAACTGTTTTCCGCGCGAAAATGAAGTATTAAATGATAAATAAAATGCCTAAAAACCCCATTAGTACTTTTTTTACGTACTTAGTATTGATTTATAGATTATTCGTATATGCGTTTGGTTACTGGAAGCTATTATCGAGCTGCGCACCGGGTTGTCATTATGGGAAGGCTCTACCCATAACCCCCGCTCTCTTTGCTCGCGCGTCAGGAACAAGTAATAAACAATTTGAAAGCTTAGCAAAACTAAATACGAAAAAAACACACGGCAAAAATTAAAAGTTACCAAAGTTTAAAAGTCTAAGAATATCCAGATGAACACTGAAAAAAAATGTACTTTTAAAAATAGGTTTCGACCAACCGCACTTTCAGCGTTTTTGCTTGCGAACTGAAAAAGATCTATCGCATCTCCACCTTTTACAATTATAATCGAGCCGCGCTTCTTTTCCACACCTATCGCATACTTTCGCTTTTAAAAGGGGCAATGATCTATACAAAAGCCTATTAAATTGACCGGGGAATAAACAAAAGTTGTATTATATATAGTCCAACAAACTAAATGCGCAAGCATCGCAAGCTGACATAATTAATGAACGATTGTCAAACGAGTTTTGGTGTTGAATTTGAAATAGGCGCTGCTTTAAATGTTGGGTTCTAGGTCGCCAATGTTTAAAATAAGCCGAATTAAGGTTTGCCAGTGTGCGAAAATAATGGTTTATTTTAACATTAAGAGAAAGTATGGCTCACGTATTTAAATTTAAACTTTTATCTCTTCATTGTATGTTATTGTCGTAGAATGACCCTTGGCTTTGATCACTCTACGCTTTGACACCCTTTTAGTAGCGGTATGCTTTAAGGGGCGTGAGTTACTTCTATGATGAAGTAAGCTTTGTTCTAAGAGTGCTATTTTAGTGGTTTAGTCCTTAAGGAAGAGCTATTTTTAAACACATAAGGATAAGAGGAAACACCAGAATCTACCAAAAATAAACATGTATTTTAAATTAAATATTACAAACCAACAGTAAAAGCATTTCTATATTTGGTCTCAAAGATTTTTCAATGACAAAACATAAACAAGTAGGCTTTCAATAAACAAACCAATTGCCAATTAGTATTTTTATCACGACCCTATTTGTTTAGCATAAAACATTAAATTAATGTACTGTCATCTACAAACACATATGACCTAGGTTCAAGAATAATGGTTTCTACTCTCCTTTAAAACGTGGGACGTACTAAACTTCTACTATCGCAATAGAGATATAAATGTTATTGTTAACTTACAGGTAGGTATTAGGGATTGCCGGATGTCGCTGGAGGACTTATCTCTCGCTTTGAAGTGGTGTGGCCGCTGGTTGAAATTTTCGAAGATGGATTGCTTGAGATGTGAGAATCACTCGAGTGTGAGCGGCGTTGCTTTTCTTCAGTCGGACTTCTTTGCAGACGGAAAAGGCTTCTTCGGTATGGCACCGATATAAAACTTGACTATCTAGGTTAATACGGCCCTGAAAGGGGGAATCGATTTTCTCAATCTGATCCTATCGTTTCTCACGGAAATAGTCTTGTATGGCTGAAGGATCGATCTTTACGAACTAATCTTTCTTCTGGCGAATCGACTTCTAATAATCTTCTTGTCTAGCCGATGGATCGATCTTGACGAACTAATCCACCTCTAGCGTATCGACTTCTGATCATCCTCTTCTCTTTCTTTGTGGGGCTATATATATAGGCGGATTGCCGCCCCATCTAAAGGGGGAAGTGACCAGGCCACAGATGCAAAAGGAGGGGGGGGGAGCGAATGGAGAGTTAGCATCTGGGGAGAGCGAGAATTCCTGAGGTGGCACTGGGGTGCCCAAGTCAGCTCGCAAATTATAGGCTCGCAACCGCACCGCTACTTGGCGTGCCTTCTGACTCGCACCGTTTTTTTTTTCCTAACCACGGGTTTATGGGTCTCGTAGGTAATACGATCGTTAGAGCGTCGTTTAAGGACCTTAGGTGGTCGCCTTCAAACATATGTTAGCTCCAACTGCCCACAGCGGCGAGGAGATCACACATGGTAAGCATTTTCGCCGGCTACCTTTCCCACGCTTCTCCTCATGAAGGGAGGGGGGCTTGAATGTACCTATACTCCTCCAGGAGGCTTAATGTAGCCATTTCTCCAAATTTACCTCCATTCTTAAGAAAATAACGGGAGGGGGGGGGTTCCAATCCGACGCTTACAATAATATACATGGGTAACTTACGGAACATTATATTATACAATAAATTCTAGTTCACTCGGGAATGCCTCGATAACATTTCACCTGACCTTACATTAATTCCTATATTACTGTGCCAACTTAGGATTTTCTCACCTACCACTCGGGTTACTCGCCCCTACTTACTTACAATTCTACTGATTTACACTTAACTTTGCTATAATACAATAGTTGGGCTGCTCCTTAATCGTCGACCGGGTTCCGACTTAACGAGTCGGCCATACAATTGTTGGACCCTTTTATATAGTGAATGGAGTACTGGTACTCCATCAAGAGTAAACTCCATCTCAGGAGTCTTCCATTCTTACACTTATTTTTACCTAAGTATGACAACGGTTTATGGTCGCATTCCAACTTAAACTCGCGCCCTATTAGATAATATCTGAATTTACCTATGGACCATATTATGGCCAAAGCTTCAATTTCGATAGTAGCGTAGGCTTTTTCTCTACTCAACAGTTTCCTACTGACATAAGCTATGGGATAGGCTGTTTCGTCATCTTCGTATTGAAGCAATACTCCGCCTAACCCGTCCCGACTAGCGTCCGTGCGAAGGCCGAAGATCTTGTTGGGATTTGGTAAGCGAAGAATGGGCGCAGTTACGAGTTTTCCTTTTAGAACCTCCAACTGAGTTATTGCATGGGGATTCCACGTGACAGGGTCTGACGCTGTCTTTTTTAACAAATCATTCAGTGGGGCCGCAATGGAAGCGAAGTGTGGTACAAAACGCCTATAGAACGAGGCCGCTCCCATAAACGATCGGAGTTGTTTCTTTGTTTTCGGCCGGGGCATCTTGACTATGGTGTCCACTTTTTCTTGCTGGGTAGTCAAGTGTTTTTGTCCTATTTTGAATCCCAGGTAGTCAATGGATTCGTAGGCAAAATAACACTTGGTCGGCCCGGTAGGGAGACCTTGCTCCTTAAATTTCTCCAGCAATGAGCGTAGGGCGTGTAAGTGTGACTCTCATGTACGGGTAGCTACGTACACGTTGTCGAAGTAAAACGACACGTCGCTTAGTCCAGCGATAATTCGCCTCATCATCCTATTATAATTGCTACCGGCTGTAAGTAGTCCGAAGGGTAGCCTGGTAAACTGTAACAGACCTCTCTCGGTCGCAAAAGCCGTCAGTTTTTTGGACTCCTTAGCGAGAGGTATTTGATAGTACGCTTTACACAAATCCAATTCGGTGATGAATTTAGCGTCTTCAAATAAATGGAGATTTTGATCTATAAGTGGGATGGGCTCGGCGTCGAAAACGGTCACTGAATTCAATTTTCGGAAGTCCACGCACATCCGAAATGATTGATCAGGTTTCTTAACCATTACTATGGGGGAGCAATAATCGGACTCCGATGGCGCTAAAATTCCCAATTTTAGTAAATTCCGGACTTCCTTATTGAAGGCTTCTCGTAGGTGGATCGGTAAAGGATATGGTTTGCTCCGAACCACTGAATTAGTTTTTAGTTTTATTTCATGGATAAAATCCTTGGCACATCCGGGGTTTTCAGAAATGACTTCTGAGAATTCCATGAGCAAGTTCAACATTTCCGCTTTTTGTTGAATTTCTAAGTGGGGATTTATCTTTAAATCCACCCGAGGGTCTTCCGGGGTAGGTGAGAGCGAGAGAAGTTCGTGTTCCTCGTCTTGTTCCACACACACGGTGTGTATGACTTGCAGGGGCGTACCCGGGTAAACGGCATCCATCGGTTTTTCTTCGTCTAGAAGGGTAATATTCTTTATGCACGCGCGGTGGTGATATTTTTTTGGCATGTTTATGTGATAGGTTCTTCGCCCTGTTGGGGTATCTATCAAGTAATCGACTGGACCCCGTGCCTCGATTACTTCAAACGGTCCCTTCCACTGGGCCCATAATTTATTATTTTCGGTCGGGAGTAATAATAAGACTTCATCTCCTGCCTTTAATTTTCGAGCCTTTGCTTTCATATCGAAATATTCCCGGTATCTGGCTAAATTTTTCTCGGCGTTCTCTCGAGCTAAGCCAGAGCAGTATTGTAGGCGCTCGCGCATATCCATCACGTAGGCGTAAGACGATTTGATTTCTTGCTCGAGCTTCACGTTGGAAAATAATTCCTTAAGAATACTCATAGGACCTCGCACATTTCTCCCGTATAATAGCTCAAAGGGCGAGAATCCCAACGTCCGATGAGGTATTTCTCGGCAGGCGAAAAGGGCAGCAGGCAGGTATCTGTGCCACTGTGTAGGGTTGTTTTGACACAACTTCTTCATTATATTTTTGAGAGTCCCGTTTAATTTCTCGCAGATTCCGTTAGCGGCTGGATGAAATGGACTCGTAAAAATTGGCTTGACTAACAGAAGTTTGTTAAAATACTCCATCAATTCTGAGGTGAATTGGCGCCCTCTATCAGATAGAATTTCTTTAGGCAGGCCTACTTGTGCAAAAATTAAAATTAATGCTTCCGCGCAGGAAATAGTGTCAATCTTCCGGAGCGCCACGGCATCTGGGAACCGGGGGGCACAATCCACTAGGGTGAGGATGTAGGAGTCTCCTCCACTTGAAGGGGGGTAAATTGGTCCCACCAAATCAATTGCCACTCGAAAGAATGGTTCGGTTATAACGGGCACCTTTTGTAAGGGAGCGGGAGGTACCCGTCCTCTGGAGGGATCCTTCTGACACACGTCGCATGATCGGCAATAGGCCACAATTTCCCTGGCGGCCTGGGGCCAATAAAAGTGTCGGAATCTCTGCT
The DNA here is from genome assembly GCA_963969495.1 of Ceratothoa steindachneri. Classification (NCBI taxonomy): domain Eukaryota; kingdom Metazoa; phylum Arthropoda; class Malacostraca; order Isopoda; family Cymothoidae; genus Ceratothoa; species Ceratothoa steindachneri. Next base: position 86,792,993 of record OZ018326.1, read on the forward strand.
GCGCCGTTTTGTTGTGCCCAAAGTGTCCGGCTAATATTCCATCATGCGCGGTATTCAAAATTCTTTGCGTGTATTCTTGAGGTACACACAGGGCTTTCTTGTTCTCCTTATCCTCCTCGCTGATAGTACGGTAGAGAAGTGAGTCTTCTACGATATACTGGATAGGCTTCTTTCCTTTCACTTGGAGAATTTCACCTTTAATAGCTTTCTCCCATAGAGGTTTAAGAGTGGGGCATTCCTTCTGAGCACTGGCGAAGGAAGTCAATTTGAACCCATTGTCTTCGAGGGTAATCCTTGGGGTCAACTTAGCAGGTTGCTCTTTCCTCTGGGCTTCTTGTGCTCGGGTGACTACTTGTTGGGCCACTTCTTGCTGGGGAATTAGGGGGTTTTGTCCGATTAGTACTGCGCAGAACTTAATCGGGGCTACTACCACGTCCGTCCAACCGGCAAAATATCTGCATTGTATATGACATCTCACGACGGGGAATCGATTGTCGCGTCCTAAAAAGTCGTGGACGATTGCGAATTTCTTATGGGCAGGGTTTACTGGGGGCAGCAATTTGTCGGATACCACTATGCACGTGCATCGGGTGTCTCTGACTAAAGTGGATACTCGGCACCCATTAACAGTGCCCTCTTCAAATTGTAGGCCGCCTGGCGAACTTTTGTTGAATAGAAAGTTTACCTGTTGCTGAGGCCCTTCGGATGTTGGCGCGGGGACTTAGGACGAATCAGCTTGTCCTATGGGATCGCGGCAGTCAGGTTTTGCACCTGTTGTCTCGAGGTCTCCCTCAGTCGGGAGTTCTGTGGGCACTGGAAACTCAGGTGACCTATTATCCCGCAGGTATAACAAGTGACGGGCTTCCTGGGATACGTGCCGGTATTAGGGTATGATCCTTGTGGAATCCTAACTTCTTTTTTATTTTTTTTTCCTCCAAAATTTGGTTTATAAGTTCATTTTGTGGCTGAGAACTTAAAGGGCTTCTTCTGTAAAGGCCTGGGTGGCGGCCCATTTTTCTTTGGGGAGGGAGCCTTCTCTTTCTTGTACTCCCTAGGATATAACCGATGATTTACCGCGTGGAGGTCAGCCTCGTCCAGGCACTCGTTGAAGGTAGAAGCTTTTCGGTCCTTAACGAATGCACGGATTTCCTGGGGTAGTGTACTTAGTAACTGATCTCTAAGCATGAAGTCGACGACCGCAGCGACTTCATTCTCTACCCCTTCTGACTCCATCCAAAACTGTAGGCTTCGACGAAGCTCAAAGCCAAAATGTTTGTATGTTTGTCCAGGTCTTATACGAGACTGCCTGAACTTCATCCTTTATTCTTCCGGGTTAAGGTTTGTTGCTGAGAGAAGTTCGGCTTTGAGAGTGGAATAGTCCACAGTCGCTTCTGAGGGTAAAGATACGAATATCTCTCTCATCCTACGATTGAGTAGCGGTAACAGTCTGGCGACCCCATCTTCTTCTAGGTCCCAATTATTGACTTCAAATATTTTCTCAAAATGGGAGAGATATGAGCATAAATCTTCTTCGTCCTTGTACTCCGGGAGTTTCATGCTGGCCGCTGGTGACACTCCTGTTCTAGATGACACTGACTGCACCTCTAACTGGTCTTTACTAAGAGCTCTTTCGTGGGCCCTTATCTTCTCTCTTTCATCAGCTTCCATTTTCGTCTTTTCTGCTTCCATTTTCATCTTTTCTCTTCTTTCTTCTCTTTCGTTTCTCTCTTTCTCCTGAATAAACGAACTCAGATCGGTTCCTTCCAGTCCGAGGCTTTGACCTTGCTTCGATAAAGGTCAAACAATGCCATCGCGCTTATGTCAGTCATCTACCTTGTTTTTAATCAAGCCTTACCTATTCCACCACCGAAACTTACCACTTGGCCTAACAATTACCTTTAGATGGTATCCCCCTCTAACTTTACCAATTTCCCACTCGTCAAATATTCTATTATTCCGGGTGTTCCTTTTATGTGTTAGCTCTTCCTTAAATAGACACTGCTGGGTTCTTTCTAATATAAAACCTCTAGACCTGACACCACTTTTATAATATGTCGTAGAATGACCCTTGGCTTTGATCACTCTACGCTTTGACACCCTTTTAGTAGCGGTATGCTTTAAGGGGCGTGAGTTACTTCTATGATGAAGTAAGCTTTGTTCTAAGAGTGCTATTTTAGTGGTTTAGTCCTTAAGGAAGAGCTATTTTTAAACACATAAGGATAAGAGGAAACACCAGAATCTACCAAAAATAAACATGTATTTTAAATTAAATATTACAAACCAACAGTAAAAGCATTTCTATATTTGGCCTCAAAGATTTTTCAATGACAAAACATAAACAAATAGGCTTCCAATAAACAAACCAATTGCCAATTAGTATTTTTATCACGACCCTATTTGTTTAGCATAAAACATTAAATTAATGTACTGTCATCTACAAACACATATGACCTAGGTTCAAGAATAATGGTTTCTATTCTCCTTTAAAACGTGGGACGTACTAAACTTCTACTATCGCAATAGAGATATAAATGTTATTGTTAACTTACAGGTAGGTATTAGGGATTGCCGGATGTCGCTGGAGGACTTATCTCTCGCTTTGAAGTGGTGTGGCCGCTGGTTGAAATTTTCGAAGAGGGATTGCTTGAGATGTGAGAATCACTCGAGTGTGAGCGGCGTTGCTTTTCTTCAGTCGGACTTCTTTGCAGACGGAAAAGGCTTCTTCGGTATTGCGCCGATATAAAACTTGACTATCTAGGTTAATACGGCCCTGAAAGGGGGGATCGATTTTCTCAATCTGATCCTATCGTTTCTCACGGAAATAGTCTTGTATGGCTGAAGGATCGATCTTTACGAATTAATCTTTCTTCTGGCGAATCGACTTCTAATAATCTTCTTGTCTAGCCGATGGATCGATCTTGACGAACTAATCCACCTCTAGCGTATCGACTTCTGATCATCCTCTTCTCTTTCTTTGCGGGGCTTATATATAGGCGGATTGCTGCCCCATCTAAAGGGGGAAGTGACCAGGCCACAGATGCAAAAGGAGAGGGGGGAGCGAATGGAGAGTTAGCATCTGGGGAGAGCGAGAATTCCTGAGGTGGCATTGGGGTGCCCAAGTCAGCTCGCAAATTATAGGCTCGCAACCGCACCGCTACTTGGCGTGCCTTCTGACTCGCACCGTTTTTTTTTCCTAACCACGGGTTTATGGGTCTCGTAGGTAATACGATCGTTAGAGCGTCGTTTAAGGACCTTAGGTGGTCGCCTTCAAACATATTTTAGCTCCAACTGCCCACAGCGGCGAGGAGATCACACATGGTAAGCATTTTCGCCGGCTACTTTTCCCACGCTTTTCCTCATGAAGGGAGGGGGGCTTGAATGTATCTATACTCCTCCAGGAGGCTTAATGTAGCTATTTCTCACAGGTATCTTCAAAAGTATGTACTTTCCGCTACAAACCGAAACTATATATGCCGATTGAAATGCCTAAAAAGACCATGAGTACTTTTATAAGACTAAAAATACGGCATATGTCTTGTAAAGTTTGACCCGATTAAAAAAAATACATATAAACCTGAATCAAGAAGTTTGGTTGGAAACTTTGTCAAAAGCAAATCCTATAAAATTTCTCCTTTTTTTTGTGAATATGTTTACTCTCCCCAGAGTTTCGAATGGTTCATTTTAATTCATTATAAATTCTCTTTGAGACTTTAAAGAGAGCAAAAATTGTCTTGATAGTTTGCAACTGTGTATTTTACCTTACCCAACCTATCTAAATTCTAATTTAAAATGAAATCTATTAACGTCCACTGAATATTGCGAAAGTTATTTGCATTACTTCCATTCGCACATACAATAAAGCGTTTATGTATTTAAGACAAATTTATTTTTGCAAAGCAGTATAAATAGAATTTTTTAGAATCCTAGTTGCCTTTATATGGGGCAAAATCTATACTCGTCACCGTCCTTGTCGCGGGTCGTGAAATGAGACTGAAGCAGGATACGCCTCGTTGCCTGGAAAACCGCATTCTCAGTGCTTTATCATGGAGCGAGATTAACAAGGACAGTAATAAACTCGGTGGTACAATCATACTTTAAAATGAGGCTATATTTGCTGGCCATCTTTAAGGAATTTTAGAACAAAATACAGAATAAAACTACGGTTAAAGGAATCATCTGAACTATAACATTTTATCGTGGCTACACACAATAATACGAGTAATACAAGTATATTACTATTCATTTATTAGGTATAATAATTTTTCAGTAATTTTCTTGCTTGCCTATGGGTAATTAATGTTTACTATCACGAATATCGATGCAGCTACTCTATTGTTAAATCAAACTACATGAAAACTTTAGCATTGGTAGAGACTAGGCAAAGAAGCAAAACAATTTTTAGCTAATGAAAGCAGCACCAATATCTTTTCAATTATAGTTATTTTTATTTCGTTTCGCATTTTCGAGGGACGCCCGATATAATCCTCCGTCAAAATCTATCATGTGGCGACGGTTAATCCGCTGCTATGATCTATCATGTCACAAAAATTGGCGTCTGTTATCTTTTAATATGTCACAGCAATTCGCGCTCCGTTATCATCTACCATTTTGCAGAGATTGACTCTTCGTTAACGTCTAGCATGTTCAGACAATTGGCCTTTCGTTATGATATATCATGCCGTGGCGATTGGCCCTCCGTTTTCATCTATAACGCCTTTGATTAACACTTCGCTGTCAATTATCATGTGGCAGCGTTTGACCATTTGCTATCATCTATCATGTCACAACAATTAGTGCGACGTTATCATCCGTCATATGGCGGCAATTTGCACTGTGTTATCATCTATTATATCTCATCGATTGGTCATCCGTAATCATCTAGCATGTGGCGGCGATTAGCACACCGTAATCATTTATCATTTCGTAGAGATTTGTGCTCCGTTATCATCTATGCTGGCGCAGTTATTGGCCCACCGTTACCATTTATGATGTCGGGCAATTTTTTCCCTGTAATCATCTATTATCTTTTGGCGATTGACCCGACATTATAATCTATAATGTTGCAACGATTTACCTTCTGTATCATCTTTCATATTGCATTCTTTGTCCCTCCTTTAAGCTCTATCATGTCAAATTGCACTCCATTATCATCTCTCATATCACAGGTTTGGTGATCCGTTATCAACTATCATGTAGCGGCGATTTGCCCTTCATTATAATCTACCATGATTTGCGATTGGCCCTCTGTTATCCTCAATCATGTCCCGGCGACTTGCCTTCCGTTATCATCTATCATGTCACAGGAATTGGCCCTCCATTATCATCTATCATGTCACAGCGAATAGTCACTCGTATTCATCTATCATTTAGCGGCGGTTGACTCTCCCCAATGATCAAACATGGTACAGTAATTGGCTATCCGTTATGATCTATCATTTCACAACGATTAGTCTCCGTCACCATCTATGTAAAAACCCCAAATGCTCAATATGCTTTTCACTGTCTTTAATAACGGTAAATAAAGTGGTGAATGCTGTAGCAGAGATTCATCCCTTTCAGAATCTGACACTTGAGTGAACGGCATCGCCTCCTGTCACCTACGTGTATCTTGGAAATGGAAGCAAAGAGAGCATGGGCCTTCAGCCGTGTAGCTGAAGTTTAAAAGATTGCGTGCGATTTCCGGCCCCGATGCTATGATGTACTTCCTCAATTTTCACCCCCTATAGTTATATTCACCTTCTTCATATATAAATATATATATATATATATATATATATATATATATATATATATATATGAAAAACATACACACACACACACATATATATATGTATATATATATATATATATATATATATATATATATATATATATAAAGAAAGAACAAATACAAGTTCTACGGGTCATAACAACAACCACCACAGGGCTTTCGACAGACACTCTCTGAGAAAATTAATTGGAGATTAATACTGGTAACCCCCCCATTATTTACCTATAAATACTCAGAAATTAAAGTAGTTTACACACCGTTGGTCATATAACTTCAGGAAGCAAAAGTCTCTTCCATTCGACTTCACATTGTGATCCATACACTGAGAAAGGGCTTTTGACTCAACTCAAGTTCACCTATTTCTCTCCTCAAGAAGACCTCAGTGGATAGCATTCACTGAGTTACAACGCGATACCGCATCAAGAAAGACTCCTCTTTCCATTGGGGCACACATTCACTCCTTTCACGGAAAACAAACTTAAACTCACCGATTCCACTCATTCATCTTACCAAGCATCAAGTGCAAACTAAAGTTATTTTATTAAATGGCTTGTAAATCCAAATACGATTTTATTTGTTGAACACTATCAGAAACAACCTCGAATCGCAAATTTGGATTCATACACAAGAGAAGACTTATTTGTTACAATACGGAACTGCTGACACCGCCCCAATTGAAGATAACCACCTCCTCCCACCACTAACCATAAGCTATTCAGGAGAAATCCCAGAGCCACCAGAAACGGAAGCAGCATTATTTAATTTCCACACAAGGGGTCGAAAACGACAAGTTTTCATCTTCTGGATAAAATACAAGGTTACTACCATAATACCCAAAAAGAATATATGAAGATGCATTGGTCAAAAAGACATTGAATTGTTTTAAAATGACTAATTATAAAATGCTAATAAAATTTATATTAAGATAAAACTATAAGAAGAATAAATAAACGGGTTTTTTAAAATGGACGAAAGCGAATAAGTTTTAAATTTGTTTAAAATACAAGATACGAACAAGCAGTAGTCAAAATTGCTTTAAAAATTAATAAAAAGAAAAAACTAGTTAAGATAAAAACTTTAACTAAAATAAGTTTGAAATTTGTTAAAAATTAAAAAAATATTATTAATTTAAAACTGTAAGAGCAAAAATCATTTAACCGATTAAAAGTATTGTTAGAACATTAAGAAAACAGGATGCTTTTAGTGCTTACTGAAGAGGATCCATCAGAGAGAGTAATTGATGGAATTAGATTAGGGGCTAATACTGGTATTTAAAGGTTTCAGTTTCGAAAAATTAACAATTGAGAGAGATGGAAAGAGAGTAATACAACCAAGCAGTAATTAATAACTGTACTGCACTAATATCTTCATTGAGATTAGGTTTGTAGTGTTTTATATATAATATTTAAAGGGCTCAAGGGCATGGAAGTTTTTTATTAGAGACTAATACTTTAAAATTTGCAAAAGAAATACCGGTCTTACAATTTATGGTGTGTTCCCTAATAGAAGATTTCTCCTTTCTACTCAATATTTTTTTTTCCTGTGCAGAGAGCCTAGCTGCAAGAGACCTAACAGTGCTGCCAATGTAAGAGGCATCAGTACAACTGAAACATTTAAATAAATAAAGAGCATCACTGCGGAACTCCAAAGAGATAGGATCTTTAGTGCTAAAACGATATTATATTGATAATTTGTTTAGAAAAAGCATATAGGGTAAACTCGTGGAAAACCTTTATAGAAAAAAATAAGAATTTTCTTTTAAAACTATCGCTTAAAAAGCGAATCTCTGAAATTACTAATTACATTGTCTAACAAAATTTAACGTTTTGTCGAATACAAAGATTCTAAAAACATTTTTTTAATGTAGTTTTATGCACAGATTTAAAAAATGGAAGTCATTTTTATCTAAATGACTCCAGCTTTTTGTAAGTTGCCAATTACTATTGTTGTAAAATTTTCAGGTTATTTAACTAAATAATTTTTTTAATAAAAGCAACAATTTTAATTAAAATGCCAAGAGGACAGTGTAAAAATAGCCCAGATAAATTCTGCTACATATGTGGTTCAGTAACGTTTAAAAAATTGAAAGAAATATTTCTTCTCTAGTGAAAAACTATATAATTTGTATTTTGTATGTAAAATTGGCGACCAAGATAAACCATGGTCACCACATATATGTTGCACGACATGCTTCAATTTTTTATCAAAATGGTCTAAAGGAAAAATAAAAAGCCTTCAATTTCGTGTTCCATTGGTATGGCAAGAGCCCCAAGATCATGCCACTGACGGCTATATCATTTTGGTAGACATACAAAGTAATGAATTGTTTATTGTCCACTGTACCCTATATTTTGAAGTAGTATACTGTAATATTTTTTTTTAAAAATATGAAATGAATTAAGCCTAGAACCACTTTATTGTAATCACACATATGTACATAACTTTAAATTTTATGCATATAATTTCCATACTTTTAGGTAAAACAACGAAGTGCGCTTCAGCTGTGGTATGCCCTAACCTAAGATCTGATATTCAACCTATGCCTCACTCAAAAGACATTCCAGTACCTCAACAACCTGCAGAATTTTTTTGTCTACCTCTGATGAATCAGATATGGAATCATGGGAACCAGAAACTACTTCAAAATCTTCCTCACATCTTGATCTAAATGATCTTGTAAGAGATCTAAACTTAACAAAGCAACAGAGTGAATTATTGGCATCAAGACTGAAAGAAAGAAATTTTGTAGAAAAAGATGTTTGAATTACTAATTTTTGCATTCGACCAAACAATTTACAAGACAAATTTTCATTTGACAACAATTGATGCTACTTTAATAATATTCCACGTCTCTTTCAAGAATAAGTTATACATTATGAACCCAGTCAATAAAGACTATCAAACAGATGAAAATAACATCAAGAAGATTATTAACCGTAACATCAAGGTTAAAAATCAAACGGATAAAATCCAACTCATCATTTATTATAAAACAACAAAAGCTTGCAATTTTCTGAGGAAAAACAATACCTGCCTAGACTCCTTGAATCTCAAGTCAACCAACATAGTTTAAGAGTTTATCTGCTCCGATAAAGACTGTAAGGTTTATAATAACTCAAAATATATTGGAATGACAACCACTACACTTTCCAGACGTTTAAACATGCATCTACAAAGCGGAGGGCCTAAGAATCATATGAAGAGGGCCCATAATATTAACCTAACGAGAGATATGCTCGTTGTTAACACCATTATTAAAAGAAAAGAGGTCAATAAAGCGAGGCTGAACATCTTAAAAGCCACATTAATAAATGAAGATAAGCCGGCCATCAACAGTCAAGCGACAAGCTGGAATCCCACATTAAAACTATTTTAAAATTCCACACACAGGAGTGGCCCATTTCCTCTAACGTTTCGTTTATCTAAGGCGCAAAAACTACCCCTTAAAAATCGTTTTCTTTCACTCTGTCAGATCCTCACTCCATTGATTACATCGTTAAAGGAGGCAAGAACATTTCCAAACGCTTCGAGGATGATCGGATAAGATCGAAAGTTTAGCAATTTAGATTGTTTTTTACCAAACACATTCATTTTAAAAAAGAGATGAATACTGGACAAGTAATCCACTATCTAAAAATTGGAATAAAAAAGATCATTAGAAGAAGCGAAAGTTGCCAAATAAAATTAATTAAGGCAAAATACACAATGGTCTTCAACAAAATTTGCATTCAGGAAAGACTGCTACCCAAGGAAGAAGTCGAATCTATCTTTGAAACAAAATAACACTCAAAAGAACAATAAGCAATGGAACAGACGGCAGATGGTCAATCATTAGATGGATAGTGGTCGGGTTTAGCGTGCGCAAGTGAGGAATATACATATGTTACTTAGGTCCTTCCAGCTTTCTGTTCAACACTCGTGGTGATTGTTTTTTTTATTTTTTTTTAATTTACATATGTGAACCCATAAGGCCATATGCACACTCATAGGTAAGCTAAAATAAAATTTAATATAAACTACCACAGTTCGACATTTGGCTGATGCGTTTGGCTAGTTGAACGACATAGTATTCCTCTCATGACCCACATTTTAATAATAAATTAATGCAATTATGTACTGATTTCGAGTGATGGCTTTTTTCAGCCCAAAAGATGAGTCTTTTTGTTTTATTGACCGGATTTCAGTGCTCATTTATAGGATCTGATGGCAAATAAGATTATAGAGCAAGATCGCATTAGATTCTGCGCGTTCTCTTTAGTGTGGGGGGGAGGGTTAACGAAGTATTAAAGAAGTTTGTTCATTAATCAGTCTCTTAGATATCCTTGTATCATTTTTTTTAATTCTATAGAAAATTCAAATCTTTAACTACATGTTTTAACTTGAATAAAATAGAGTAAATCTGTGATTAAACATACTCCTGGAATTAGGTTAAAGCTACGTGGTGTAAAACTAATGAAACTGGCTCACACTCGGTGATGGTTGGTTTACAGTATACCCTTAAAGAAAGGAAATTTGGGGGGGGGGGTATTAAATTAACATATAAAAGGCAGAGAACAATTGTTTCTAATTACATTATAAATTTAATATTTGAGTGCTCTTGACTAAGAAAATAAAAAATATTTTTGGGTGTGACTTCGAATTTATATAAAATATTGGGGTATCATCAATATAGGGTCTATAAATGGGTAGCTGAAAATGAACGAAGGAAAAAAGGCCCGAGTAAAAATTAAGCCACAAACAAAACTCGTCGGAAAATTCCACACGGTGAGACAAAATACCGGGGTAAAATTTTAAAAAAATTAAACAAATAAGTTAAATCCACAAGGCTGACACACCGTGCGTAAACATAATAAATATTATTTATTTTTCTTTGATCAGTTAGAGTGGGGGCACGAGATTACATCTTGTATCCAAATTAAGTTGGGCATAAAAGAAAAACCACCTATGCTACTCGCAAATTCAGGACTATCCCAAATATTGTATGTAAATTTTGCTGGGAATAGATAAAAAACTGACCTGAGGTAACCCACAATGCGTAAACAACACACGGCTACCACAGATTTAATTAAGTATTCAACTTTTTTAAAATTTCTTTTTGATTGGGGTCGTTTTAATGACCAGACACTTAAATAAGCTCACATGATTGACGTACAAGACTATATCTGTATGCAAATTTAGTTAGGTATAGAAGAAAAACCGACTAAGGGAAATCCTGGACTAGCCCACCATGTGTAAACAAAACGCGGTCATAACAAGTATTCAACTTTTTGAAATGCATATGTGTATTTATAGAATTCGAAAATTTTAAATTAAACGTCTTTAAGTAAGTCCGTAAATACCAAGGATTGAATAGCTTCTTTGATTGATGTTTTTATTTGGCACCAAATAGAGCGGCTGATTTAATTTATCTCAATACTAGAATAAATTCGCTGTTTGGTTTTAGGCCATTTCATTTACTTATCCGCTTGCTACTTTGTTACCTGTTGCTCTAGTTCAAGTACACATATTACATAAATATACACATTATGGAATTCGTTCATTCAAATAATGGAAAATTAAAGTTATGTTAAGAAGGATATGTATGTCAAGCAAAAAGATTGAGCAAACAGTGTTGTATGTTATGAGTGTGTAAAGCCACGTTCTAATGCGCAGTGCAAAGCTAAAATTAAAGTAAAGGATGGAGAGATCGTTGGAAGAGTGAAGACTCATACACAAGCGCCTGATTCAAATGCCCTACAAACTCTTAATCCTTTGCAAAACATGAAATCGAAAGCCAAAAAAACCCTTGACACTCCTTTGCAGATAATATCACAAGAAATTGAAAAAATGGCGGAAATTGCAGCAGCATATTTACCTGCAATCAAATATTTAAAATAAAAATTTGCGGCAATGTAGACAGAGAAATCACAATATATTTTCATCACCCTTAAGTAAATCAGATCTTACCATCCCAGAAAAATTCAAGATCACCAAAAGGAATGAAGATTTTTTGTTATGCGATTCTGGCACTCAAGGTTTTAGAATTTTAATTTCCAGTACTCAAAATTACACAATACATACAAGTTTACATTATACATACTTTGGTTTTTCACAGGAATATGCCAATAAGTTCAATTTTTGACTTAAAATGAGAATAATTTCAGCCTTGGCATTTTGTCCCCTTAACAAAGTAATCGAATCATTTGAGGCACTTGCTGAAGGTTTACCTTAAAATGCATTATGCATATTAGATTATTTTGAGGCTACCTACATTGGTAGGCCAAATAGAAGGATGCGAAGACATCTAAAATTCCATATGCAAAGATGGAACATGCATACAAAGAGAACAAATGAGCTCCTCAAATCAAATAATTCAATGGAAGGAGGGCATAGTAGTTTTCGCTCAAATATTGGATATTCTCATTCTAATATTCGCGTATTTCTACAAGGCACTTAAAAGGAGCACGCGCTACAAGAAGCCACCCTGGAACAAGCTTGCGCTGGTTATCTTTTAAGAGATCAGAGAAAATATAAAGAGCCCAGCATCTCGATTCGAAACATTATATTAATACATTTGAAAAATGTCTTATTTTAAGATTCTTTACGGGGAGTAGCTTACAACTTGTATTTTTAATAGTTCATAGTTTTTAACACATACTCGTACTTTGATTAGGTAGTTAATAGAATATTTGTTTATTTCATTTCAATTTTTAAAAGTTTGTAAATCGTATATGCTAACATTATTCAATAATTTTTTGTAATATACAACTTGACTTTTATTTTTTTATTTTTTTTTTAATTTGTACTGGTAAATATGTTTACCATAAAATATTGCAAATAAATTTTGTAACTTACAACTATATATTTTAATTTTTAGAAATTGTACACTCTGTAATTTGTCTTTATTTCTTACAAGTTTGCGACTCATATATGTATAAAGCATTATTATAATAATTATTTGCACCATACAACTTATCCTTTACAATTTTATAACTTTGTATAATAAATGTATGGATATGTTAACATTATAATAAAGCATATTTCCAATGATATTTTAGTTTATTCTCCCATAATGTATGTTTATTTAGGACAATTCCTTAAAACTGGGATCTTTTTTCCTCGGGGATTTTTTCCTAGTTTTTTTTCCTCGGGGGCTTTTTCCTAGATACCCATAAATGACGGCAGCATAGTTCGGTGGGCAACCTAAAGTCATGAAGACTAGTGAAAGTATAAATATATTTGCCAAGGTGGGGGGCGTTGGATGTCCTATCTCCACTATTTCACTTTGAATGTACAGTTCATTATTAAAAATAAAGTAGGAATTGGAAAACGCAGTCAAAAAGTGTACAGAATTGGCCAAGCTCAAAGCCCAAAGACTGTTTGCAGGAACACAATTCGATTAAATGTAGTACCTTTTTTTATTATAATGTGATATCGGTAAATATATGTGTAACATCAAATATATTAAAGTATACTTGTTGGCGTTTAGAATGCTAGAAAATTGTTCAGAAATTGCATTAAAGCAGCATGCATTGGTCAATAGATATCGTAAAATGCTACTTCAGGACAATGCCTGGTCCCACACTACACAGATGGCAACGTCTAAGTTTAAATAATTTGGATCAAATGTCTTGCAACAGATCCATATTTATTCGCATTTTTTTTCAAATTGTAAATATCTTTTTAAGCACTTCAGAATTTATATTAGAAATAAAATGTATAATAATAAGGACAACATCACTCGTGCTTCTACTGAATTTTGTACAAATAGGTTCAAATAATTTAATCGATCATATTTTGATTAAATATTCTCTATTTTGTTATTAAATGAAACTCATATTATGTGAAAAAACTAATATCTAATTTCTATTGCCATTTTCTAGTTCCTGTAAATAGTTTAACAAAAGAACCCCCTTTGTGTAATTATTTAATGATAGAGGAAACAGAACTTATAATAGTGTATTATAAATTTGGGAATGTATCCCAAGTCCAGTGGGAATTGAATCTGATGTTTATAGACAAAACATCATCACATCTTATCATTCCAATCATCCTGACAAGTTAGAGGCAGAGGAATATTTTCAAGATATGCACAAACAAAGTTCCAGAAAACAGAACCCAAATTCAAGTAATGAAAATTCTCTTTTGCCTCGCAAAATCCTTTAATTAATCACTACAATATTATGTTTGCAATGTGGTTGCTAATGTGGCATAGCATGTCAAGTAACACTTGAACGTAAAAGATGCAATTAGAGATAAGATTGAGCATTACACCATTTTGTTTAGTCATTGTTGGTAAAATATTTAGTTGCTGCATTCAAAAGTGGTATTCATCCCCCTACTTTATATTTTGAACTGTATTCGCGTTCACTTTTTTCTCTAAAATATATTCGAGCAAAATTTAGCCTGAAACTATTAGTTTATATCTTGCTTTTATTAATATTTCTCGTAATGTATTAAGCTGTATTTTACCAAGAAAATATTCGATATTTTCGATAGGTAAATATAAATCAATATGACCCACATTTCCTATTGTCCTTGGAATCTTATTCAGGAATAAATGCGGGCTACAGGGCTTGATGCCTTTTTATTATATATGAATATTAGCGAATCTAATAAGTATTATTTTTAGAAGTTAAATAACACATTGGGTAACCTTGTATTAAATAATATGTATATATATATATATATATATATATATATATATATATAAGTAAAATAACTCAATGGCGAGTTATGGTATATGATAGTAAAACCACTGTATATGAGCCAAAAGTTTAATTTACGAGACTAGTTTCAGTATGTAGTTTATCATACCCTCTTTTTTAGTCAAATACCGAGAATGTGATAGATAAAAAAGTCTATAAATAGCGTACAAATCATAGAAAAAGAAGAAAAAACACAAAACGGAAAAAAGTCATTAATCAGTGGGTGTGTGTCTAAGATCGTTGATTAAGCTGTTTACGATGAGGGCACGAGAATGGAGGCTGCATTTCAATTGCCCATCTGACTAATTAAAATTAGAAATTTCTCTAATTAATATAGATTTTACTAGTTTCTTACGGAAATCTTTACAATTATATATGATTTGTGCCTTTGAATAGTCAATTTGGTGGTTGAAGTTGCTAATATGTTCATAAATTCGTTTTGTTAAGGAATTTCCGCTCTCTCCTATGTAAAATGAGGGACAGTTTGCTGAACCCACATGGGATTTAATATACATTTGCTTCATATATATATATATATATATGCAAAGGTTACATAAATAAGGAGAACAGAGATCTTATAGTTGATGACCCCGAAAATCCCTTGCGAAAAAACAAATCGCCCCGAGAAGGGCTTGAATCTGATACCTATGGTTAGTTATCTAGAGCAGTGCTAACCATTGACCTAAGGGTACCAAGACGCAAGACGACATATCTTTTCCCAAATAAACTTATTTCATTTGCATCTCTAAATGATGCGTTAACTTTTTCATTCGAATATTTACCGTCCAACAAGCACAGATTCGGGTGGACGTGATCTTTGGATATACAAACGGAATAAGTATATTTGAGAAAAGATAGCACGTCATGCGTCTTGGTACCGTAAGGTCACTGGTTTAGGTAAGCAACCATAGGTATCAGATTCGAATCCTTGTCGGGGCGATTTGTTTTTTTCTCAGGGATTTTCGGTGTTATCAACTGTTTTCCTGATTTATGTAACCTTTGCATATATATATATATATATATATATATATATATATATATATATATATATATATATATATATGAAACAAAGCCCACAAGGAAAATAAAATCAGAGATTTTAAGTACTATCGTACTTAATTTCCATTTCATTATGAAGAAATGACAAGAACTAAATGAAACTATAATGAGTGACCCCCCAAAACGGGCCTGCACGCACTTTTTGTCATATATCCTTCATTCATTCACTTATCATCCTTACTCTGCAGGACATGACAGAAGCTACGCCTGTAAACACAACTAGATCTCAATGTTAGCTCCAGTAAAGAATATACTGCGTCCTACATTACTACACGACAGGCTTGTTGAAGAAAGTGCAGGAGACTTTCGTGCATCATTCCGAATATGAAAAGCCCCCTCCAAGAGCAGAATTCTGGACTGGGTGGACTACTTCGAGAACTATGGAACAGTTGAGAACCTCAAGACAGCCAGTGAAAACTGCCCAAGCTAGTCAGCGCGCCCTAGGAAGCGTACAGATGAGATGGTCGAGAGCCTGAGAGAATCAGTATAGTAGAGTCCAAAACGCTCTGTGCGCAAGCGAAGTCAGTCCCTCGGTATATCCCGTGAGACTTGCAGGAGAGTGCTAGTAATGGATGTAAAAGCCTACCTATACAGAATACAGACAAAGTAGACCATTGCAGCCTCAGGCAAGGAGCAGAGAATGTCTATGGAAGTAAAGATACTGGAAAAGATTCAGGAGACCCCAACTTTCCTTAACCTCCTTTGGACCTCAGATGAATCTCACTTCTATGTTGAAGGAAAGGTAAACTCGAATACAAATGTCTTCTGGGTGACCTCTTGACAAAATGAGGTAGCCATCAACGCCTAAAATCTCCTAACTGCACGATATGGACTGCAATCTCAGCCAGAGGCATCATAAGACCATTCTTCTTCGAGTAATCTGGCACGACAGCAACAGTCAGTCACCAAGGAGCGGTATATTGAGGACCTCAAAATCTTCAAGAAGTTCTGGGAAAGTTCTGTTTCAAGCAAGATGGAGCAAGCTCAAAACACCTCAAACTTGTCCCTAGATTGGCTGAAAGAGAACTTTGGTGGCGGTGTGATCAATCTCAAGAGTGATTTTGAGTGGGCACCTCACAGCCCAGACCTTATTATCCCAGATTTATTTCTCTGGGGATTCCTTATGTCCAAGTTTACGCAGGGAGATCCACGACCATCACAAAACTGAATGTAGCCATCAGGAAGGAGATCAGAGCCATTAGTCGGTCGGTTTGTAAGGATATCATGGACAACTTTGTGCTGCGCCTCAAGAAATGCACAGAGCTAAATGGAGGTCATCTCGAAAACGTTCTCTAGAATAAAGAAGAAAAGTCCAAAGACTCTCACGTTTTGATATGATGTTTTTCAACACAATAAACTAGTTATCACCAAAGTTCTATTCAATTCTTGCAGAAAATTAATAAATGAGGCCTATCGAAAGTTGGGGCCCATCTTTTTGGGGTGACCCTGTATATATTATACCGGCTTATAAGAAGAATAGAAGGGAAAAGAGAAGAAAAAGAAAGGTAAATACAAGATAAGATCATTAATGCTACGTAAAATTATGTAAATATCGAAAGGCTAACCAGAGAATTGAAAATAACCCCAAAACCATTAAGAAGGAAAATAAGATTATAAAGGGAGGTTAATATAAGAGGATAGGATTTAAAAATAAAGAGGCAGATAAGTAAACATCCAATCAAGTGTACAAATATACAGAGACAAAAACGTATATATTTAAATACAAACACATATATATATATATATATATATATATATATATATATATATATATATATATATATATATATATATATATATATATGTATTGTATATGTCTCTCATGAGCCACGTGTTTAACTCAACTTCTCCTTTGTCCTTTGAATTCCGAATCAATCTCCCTCTCTTTCCTACTTACGACCGACCTAGCAAAGTGTGCCTAAAAAGTTTGTCTATTTATAAGAATTCCAGTTCTTTCAGGTAGCTGAGTGGATAAAGACTCATTTTAATTTAGATCAAAGTGTTTGCTCGCTGCCTCAGTGTGCAGCGAGTACGGACTTTTTCGAATTAGGAAATAACGTTTTCCGAAGCAAAGAAATTATTCCATTTTCTTTTTCTTGAGGTATGCTGGATATATATATATATATATATATATATATATATATATATATATATATATATATATATATATATATATATATATATATATAATTTCACGGTAAAAGTAAGTTTGGACAAAGTTGTTTAAATGCAATTTATAATATAGCTATCGTTTTATATAAACCAAGACTTATTGATTAATACCGATTAATTAACATTGCGCGCAATAGTATATTTAGTGTGACAAATGATTTTAGCTGAGTTCCAATCTAATCGATGTTATAGTTAAGTTGTGTTGTATAAATAAAAAGAACTGCTCTCTTCTCCACGTCGAATATTATATTTTTTGAGGGGGGAATATACGTTTTGGCAAACATTTACCAGGTTGCCCAAAGAAACATCAGAAAAATCTATATATTTTATGTAATATACATTGCTATGGTGGAAGGAGCATCCTGCACTTACAGTTTATGAAAATTATTTTTTTATTTAAATGCAATAAAGATACCTAATGATTCTGAAAGGTGACGGAGAGTGGCAAAAGCTGGATTAAAGAAAGGAAGTACATTCCTTTTATTACCAAGAATCCTTCACTTGTTGGTGGTGGGATGTTCGTCGTATAGATAGCATATTTTACTGGACCCAAACACCAACCCTGGGGAACATCAGCCTCAACTTTAAAATGCTCTCCAAGGTGACTGCCTGTGTTCATATGCGCTTATCTATCTAAGACATATTCCCATAGTATTCTTTAAAATTTATTCTAAAATCCTAGATGTGGTATTTTGTACTGGATAGCCCTGTTCCAAACCTTATTGTAAGCTTTAGACACGTTTCGGCAGAGGATGTCTTGGCTTACTTTTCCATTATTAAGCAGAGTGCCTAATAATACTTCCTCTTGGTGTTGATCTAGTCTGCGTTTTAAGGTCATTTTATATACCTTCCCAATGAAATCTAGTAGCCAAATCACTCGGTAATTTTCTATCCGATAAGATGATTTTCCACTTTTTGGTATGAAAATAATTTTTGCTACCTTTAGGTCGTCAGAGGAGTATCTCGTGTTCAAGGATGCATTAAAAACTTTCTTTAATCCTTCTAAAATGTAGTTTTGTGCTTTTTAGTAATTCATCTTGAGTCTTGCTGCCACTTTTGTTTTCTGTTTAAAGCTGCTTATTGTAAGCCCTTCAATCGCGATGATGATATCAATCCCTTCGTTAGTGACCTATTTATGTGTAGAAAGTGGCGGAAGTGGGTTACTCCAGTGTTCTCTAAATTCTCGTCTAACTTTGACATTGTCTTCTAGTGTGTTTCTTCTCTAATCCTTATTTCTTTTGTTTTCTTTGACTGGCTTCTCTTTCTTACTTTTGAAACATTTCCAAAACTCTTTTAAAGATCTCATTTCGTCTATCAGTCCGTTCCATTTTTTATCTTGTTTTTCACTAATTTGTAACGTGAGCTCTTTCTTTTTCCTTCTTAAATCTTATATAGTTCTTTGCTTAGTTCTTTTCTACTTATTTTTTTAAGCCACTCTTATTTCTACTGTTTTATCTATCCTATCAGGTGATCATCTAAAGTTCTGGTGATTCTGTGAGTTATTTTATGGATTACCTCATTGTCTGCGGTTATCATCAAGGTTTCCCTAATTTCCTTGAGTTTTTCGTCAATTTAATTTATTGACACTTGGTTGAGTGTCTTTGATTCATAATCTCTTAGTTTCCTTTTATATTTCGTCCATTCTGCGTGATGATAAGCTTTCCATTACTTTGATGGCTTCTGTATAGGGAACTGGTTAACTATTAGAAAGGGTAGTTATGTGATCCTTAATTGGGATATCCTCTGCGTTCTAAGTGATAATTAACGGGAGGATGAAGTTTCACAGGCAGAAGATACATTGTTGTTGATGGAGGTTAAGAATTGAAGGCCTAACCTTTTTACCATTACCATATTTTGCATGTTCTCAGTTGCCTGCCCGCAACGCTTCCGTTTGAATATCCATTTTCTGTGCAGTGGGTATTTATGTATCCCATAAATATGACTGGCTTTTTATTATTGAAAGCCTTGTGAAGTTTGCAATCGATAGGCCACCCTCCCTGGTGGTTAGTATCTCATTGCTATGATGAGTTGTATTTTTATTGCGGCGTGTGGCTCTCTTAGTCCCACTTGCGTCCAAAGGTCCAACTCCTTTTTCACCACAAGGGTGGCTCTGTCAGGTCCCTCTCTTGAAGTTTTAGTTGCTACGATGTTGTAGTTCCATATCTTCATCAGTCAATTTCCTGTACTGACTTTAGTTTATATTTGGGTCTATTTTATAAATATGTATATTTCAGTAAATGTATTTATCTAGTTGTATTTATGTGGAGAATTTGTAAGTTCGTGTTCCTATAAATATGGTTTACTTAGTTTCCTCTTCCTAGTAGTCTTGGATGGTTGGATTTAGTGTTTTATCTTCTCCCTTTCGTTCTTTGTTTTCGTTTATACATATATTCTGAATTTCACTTTTGGGTAGTTGAGGTAGACTAGACACGACCGGTGTTTGTTCTATTTTGGTAGTGCTTCTTTTTTTATTTAGTTTTCCTATTTTTTTGGCGCTTTTTTTCTTGTTAGTGTGGTTTTCTGTCCTGATTCCTCGGTGTTAGTTCCTGAGTGTGTTTCCTATGCATTTGTATCATCTTCTTTGTTATTCCATTCTTTAGTTTGATCTTTAAGTTCTTTTGTGTTATTCTTCGTTATGCTTTTGTTGAATATCGCCAAAGAGTCAACTTCTTTAGGAACTTTGTTGGCTCGTGCCCATTTTTCTTGAGCATCTCATAGAGTAACATAGAATAACCTTTCGGGTTTGTTATGCTCATAATATGTGCAGCAAGAATAAAGGTCAGTATTTTACCTTTAATTTTGTGTCTCTATTTACTTGCGTTTCCATTCTTGCAGGTTATCTGGGTGCTTTATTTGCTGAGGCGTACGACTCGTTCCTTTTATCGTTCCTAGTTTTCTCTCTCCTTAATTTTAACGATGTCTTTCCTTATAGGGTAAGACATGGCCATTTTACGGTGAGGTCCTCCGCAATTAATGGATTTTTTCGTTGAATTCTGGCCTTTTCTCTAGGTGTGACCTTCCGAGCTGCATTCCGAGCACATCGAGGTGCTTTGGGGGAATTATGCGGTAATATCTTTCACCATTGCGTAGCAATTGGAAGCAAATTTAAATTTTAGGTGTTCCGCATGCATATTGCGATGACCTTTATCGATGATTTTGATGTCATTTCAGTTTTTTCACACACAAATATTAAGACGTGTGTATGCTCTCTGAACTTACACACTTTGTGTACCTTCAGCCATAATTACCTTATCCCTAGTTTTTCTTTTACTTCCTCTAGTGAGTGAACTTTTACGTATGGTTCCATTTTTCGCCAGGCCATAATCGTGTACCGGTGATCTGGGATGGAGTTTTTGCTTGTAGGTAGAGTTTCTTGAGAGTAATCATTTTTGCTGAAGATAAAAGTTACTCCACCTTGATTCTCTCGGAACATATGACGATTAATCCCGTCGGCATTTCCAGGCACTTGATGATGGGGATTTGGAGGTCGTTGAAGATCGTTTGGGCAGCTTCTTGCGGTGCTCTCTTTCATCCATTTGGACTCTATCTCATGGCGAGTCGCTTAATAAATGCCGTTTCCATGGTCTTCGTGAGGGTCCCCCTTTGCTACTCTAAAAAGTGGCAGAATCTAGAGGTTTAATCCTATTCCCTTCCTGCTAGTGCATTCCGTAATCCTCCTACGTTGATAAGCCAGACCATTAAAAGCCTCCCCAAGGTTTTTGGCTCCTTCAGTGATCCTTTTTTGGCAGATCATAAAGGGCTTCCGTCTGGGGTTTACTATACTGTACTACCAAGGAGGTAAGTGCACAGTGAGTTTTTGAAGAAAATTGGCTTTTTATGACAAATCACATTTTACGCTTTTCTTGTGCTTAACCTTTGCGCTTTTACCAGTGAGTAGCTTTATCAGAGCAGAATAGCGAGAGAAAGCACACATACTCAGTCCATTAATGAAGTTCTTTTTCTTTAGGGAGAATACTAATAGAGGGTAACTTTGTCCCTGCTACCGGCACCCCGCCCCTCTCCCCACTTCAAGGAGTGGGTAGAGAGGTGGGGCGCCGGCACAAACTGACTCCTTTTTCGATCTTCCTCCTCTACCTCTAGTAGGTCAAGTGGCCTCGGAGAAGACAGGTACAGCCAGAAGACGGAGTGAGAGTGAGTAATATAAAATGAGATAGGTCGGAATGTGGAAATATTAGGTGAAATAAAAAAGCAGGCCATTGTTGGTGTTCTTCAGGAGGCTGAGCGAAGAGGAATAGGGTGCATACTGAGAGGCAATTCCTTTTGTTGTACAGATTGACTGGCTGGGAGGACCTACTGATTAACATAATTTCAAACGACGAGCTCATCATGGAGCTTTCTATTCTTTGATTATTCCTCTTCATTATCTATTTATTTTATGTTCGATAATTTTTTATCACAAGGGAGGACGGAAGATTCGTCTAATATCTATTAGTCTTGTTTGAAGCATTCTATTGGGTGTCAAACTGTTTCATTCCTATCTCGTGCTTGGAGAACAAACTAATCTTTGTGATTAGCTAGTTTATTTGATTATATGTTTAATTACTTTGTTAAAAGGCGTTAAGACCCCTATTATTGTTGTGTAATTTTCTAACTTGGGTAAGAGAAACTAAGAAGCATGAACTAGTGTTTTACTAACAAAGTGTATTAATTGTTTCACCTCTCGCTCTTCGATTCGGTTGTCAGTTTCGGTTAGTTATTGTTTCAAATCCTGTTTCTTTCAATAATCAGGGTTGGAGATAACATATCCTATTTATGTCACTTAATGGTACATATGAGTGAGGTTGTGATTTTTTCTTTAACTTGTATTGTTTAATTCTATAATTATTTCATTTGACTAAACATTGTTATGCATAACTTTCTACCACCTTTCTTTGTTCTAGGTTATATACGAAGCTTGAGTATCATTGGATTTGTTTTGTACTTTACCAAAGCCTCAGGCAATATAAACCATTGATTGGAGAACATTTTTAACGCGCGCTTGAATACAGGTCACTACCCTAAGCAACTCAAGGTAGCAAAAACGATCTTCATTCTGAAACCAGGAAAACTTCCTGATGTTAATGAAAACTACAGACTTATTTCACTATGTAATTTGGAGAGAAAGTGCAAGAAAACTATTAAGGAAAAGAATGATAGAACATCATAAAGAAAAAGACCTATATAATGATCAACAGTGCGGATTTTGGAAAACATGGATTACAGAAATGGCAGGTAGAAAAGAGAAGATAAATAGATATAGTATGAGGAGAGGTCTTAAAGGAATTCGACAAAGTTTGGTAACAAGAGATGCAATACAAAATCATGCAACTTGGTTTAAACGAAGATTTAGAGAGTATCATCTGCTATTATATAACTGGAAGAGCAGCTATTGTCAGCATAGGATTTTTTATAATTTTGAGAGCTCGTGGGGCGATTGCCTACTGGGGCAAAATTCGCTATATTCATAACAGAGCCTACTTCCAGGCTAGATTAAAAAAAAAATAACAAAGAACAAGCATAAAATGAAAGTCAAGGCTAAGCACAGGCTAAACACAGGCTTAAAAAGTAAAACAACAAATAAAAAATAAAAAAAAGCAAAAAGGCAACAGTAAGGACGCGCACTCTAGCGTCGAGGTTAGGCCCGTCTACTCCCGGTGCAGGAACAGCGACCTACAAAAAACAGTTAAATAAAGTGGAGGAAGTCAGCCTCTTCCAAAAGGTCATATAGTCCACAAGTCTAAGTGCACGAACCAGTCCCAAGTACAAGAGACAAGCTATAGCGACCCCGCTCGTCCCGATACCGGGACAGGTAGCGTGTGCCAGAATCACCTAGACTGGGATATTCACCAAGAATGTGCCAATCATTCTGAGGGACAACAGATTTATCACAATAAGGGGCCGGAAAGCTT
The DNA here is from genome assembly GCA_963969495.1 of Ceratothoa steindachneri. Lineage (NCBI taxonomy): Eukaryota > Metazoa > Arthropoda > Malacostraca > Isopoda > Cymothoidae > Ceratothoa > Ceratothoa steindachneri. The sequence continues at coordinate 86,816,590 of OZ018326.1, forward strand.
TCCATCAAATGATCGTGCGCCCCAAGAGTGTGCCCAATACGCAGACGAGAGAAAGAAACCTGAAACCAGTATGGCAATGGGGAGTAGGTCCATGAGAACAGTCACGGCGCAATGGCACGTAACTTTAAGTTCCCCTCCACAGTCTCCCGTCTTCTTAGACAAGCAGCCCGGAGAGCTGCCAGTATGCCTGCCATGTAATGGGTGAGGAAGCGCAAAACGCTGGTCTGGTCACCTAGTCCTCGCGAAATATTTGGCACCATCATTGACCCGCTCTTTTCCCCAATTCCTACATGTCCAGGAACCCAGCAGAAGATAATTTCAACATCTGCCTGGCTCACCATAACCGTGGCGTCACGGATATCACGAACGAGGGGATACGGAGATTCCAATGCTCCGAAAGCACTTAACGCATTTTGCGAGTTGCTATAAATCACAATCCTGTCTCCAAACCGGGCATGTCGCGTTATCTCCGTACCGAGGATTTTTTTGCAACCAGCTTGGCCGTGACATCAGACGCAGCGCAAGGCATAGTCCCGTTAAATTCAAACAGAGGGGATAAGGCGTGGAAAAGGACCCCTCGCTTGGCACTTAATCCCATCCGTATACACTTTTACGGTTCCAGCGTGACAAGAATTGTGCTCTCAAAAGGCCGAACGCATTTTTCCCAGTGCTGTAGAAGCTTTGGGAACAGAAGAGTGGCGACAGGTATTCAAAGGTGGTATTCTCCAGGGTGACGTCCTTGGCCGAACCAGAGGCGCCGTCTATTGGCGTCAAAAGCAACGTCAAGATCAACTCCAGATGTAGTGATAGCTGTTGGCGACTGAGGAAGGTGCCGGGCTCGCGCATAGAGGAGAAAATAATGCCCAGTCGCATCTTCCCAACATAGACAAGTAGGCTGTGGATAGGGTACATGTGGAAGGCACCGGTGGATCGATACCACTTTCCGCAATGCATTCTCGGCTACGGATGCATAAAACTCGCATCTGTAGTCGAGCTTCAAACTAACAAAGGATCGATAAAATGTAATGCAGTGTCCATATCAGCGCACCAAGCGCTGAACGTCACAGGAATAAGAGTATACCTCTTATCTAAGTGCAGCTGCATAGCTACTGCCTGAAATGAAGTATTTAAAGAAAAGAAAAGAACGTAGACATCATGCCTGATGTAAATTGCACATCATCCTATCTGGCTCCCATCCTGTGTGGTAGTGAAGTCGCAAAAGCCTTGTACCCCGGGAGGGTGGGCAGGGGGCACGAGCCAAGCATGGTCTCCTGCAAAATAATAGACTAGGTAAAACGGTAGAATACGAGTCTAAGCAGCTCCTCCTAGTTGGCCGAGAAACTGCGTCAATTCAATTTAATGAATATGCCCTACAGGCCTAGCTCGGGGTCCATCTTCGAAAAGAATACCCTTATGGGAATGGCCGTACGCTTCCCGGAGCCAAATCTAATGTTCTGTTACCCTAACAATGCGCTGAAGACACTGTTGCCTTCGAGGACATATCCGGAGAGGTTAGGCTAGCCATGCAAGTACTTTCCTCCCTCCTCCTCAAAACTTTAGGCAGGCGGGGTTTATTCTTAGGCAGCGGTCCCTCGTTTGGTCTATCCACCGTCTTCGAATCACCCAGCATAGAACTAAGTGTGGGCGAATGAGCCAAAGCTGCTTTGGTGCTTTCCTCGTTTCGAGGAGCAGCTTTGGAAACCGGGGAAGACGGCCTCACAGCCAACTTCAGAAGTGTTACCTCATGTGAGTCTAACGTATCGGTGGAGCCACTCCACCGTTTGGCCTTACTGGAAACGGTCACGCTGGAGGAGAGGGGAGAGCTGTAATTTTAGACGTGGTTAGGTCTCAAGCCTTTGTAACGCCAACTATACCAAGGAAGTGCCCAGGGTGTGTATAATCCGCAGAAGGGTTCAAAATGGGCGTGGGTACGACCATGCACGTAGGCTTGAGGGGACAGGAGCAGAGGGTATATTTTTACATTGAGCCATAAGACGTCCCAGGCAGCGCTGGTTGCGCCAGGACCAATTCCTTAGCCTCGCGAAATGAAAGACTATCCAGGGCGTGAACGGCCAGGATTTTTTTCTCCAGGAGATACGCATCACATTGCTTCAAAGAAGCGAGTAGCGGTTATTCGCAGTTTGCATACTTGGCCATACACGATTTGGACTTATCGTGTGCAGCCTAAGAGAAACTTAGACATAGTTGGGGCAACCCCGACTTTTCACGTCTACAAGAGCGATTTAAATGGCCCAAGTGGTTTCAATTGTAGCAGCTTCGTGGCAGTAAGTAAAAAATGCCTTCACGTGGCAGCAATACTAACCAGTAAGCACTGACTCAGGGATCTTGTCACAATAAAAAAGACGCAGATTATATGTAGGGGTAGGTTTCGACGCCCTTTCCTGTTTTCTCATCACAGGTTCGACATTGACCCTTCGATGGTCGGCTAGCTCTAAAGAGATGTCATCTATGGAGTAGTCTACGAGATCCCTCGCTTAAATCACTCCATTCACGAAGTTCATGGTAGAGTGCGGCGTCACACTCAACGGCGTGCCATCAAATGTCCGAAGGGCACAAATCATTGCCGACTCGGTGGGATCCACCGAATTCACCAGAAGGGGCAGTCCGGAAAACGGATCACATTGGTCTCTACCAATTAGGCTACCTAGTGCTCTCCTTGGCCAAGATTAAGTCATCAGTGGAGCGAATAACCTTAAAGCGTTTGAATAGAACGAGCTCGAAAATGCCAGATAGTCTCTCGATGAGGGGCCTCTGCGTGATCGAGGCTGCGATCGGTGCACTCATAAGTTGTGTCTAGGTCTTGGACCCTGCACCCAGGGTAGCGCCGGGGGCAAATTGGCCAATCTTGCCCTGGCCGATTACCAAAACGTCCGTCCCTGGAGCTCCCGCAGAGGGAAAGGAATTCTTAATCCTTTTTGGTCTTTTTCTTATTATTTTATTTTGGGGAGAGAAGGGTGGAGAATCAACATGCTTCGTTATTTCGCCAGAAGGAGCCCTTAGGCGAGATCCTCTCTAAAATTTGGGTCTTGGCTGTCAAAGGTGCACGAACTGGGGAGGAGGTCACTCCTCTCCTTATGAGTCCTCATGGGACCGAGCTGTATGAGGAGAAGCTTGCACAGGAGCTGACTTAGGTTCTGTGCTTTGCACCAATCCCGGGTTGACCCCATGGAAGATCCTTCTATCTTGGGCTAGGTCAATCTCATAAGGGCCTTCATTTTGCCCCCGCCTCCACACACACCAAATATATCACAGATCCCATTCGGTGTACATTTTGTCATGTCTAGGACCGATAAACCAGCACCCATCTTGGAAGAGAGGTGGGCAGGTCTGCTGCTGCCCTTTAACTTGAGACTATAGGACTTCAGGACGTTAGTGGGGTCACAGATCAACGCGCCCAGCCATCCCCTGCCTCCTAAGGGGGATGGCCCTATTGAGTCGATTCCACCGAGAGCGTTCTTTTTTTGGCCACCTGTGTGCTTACTTGGCAGTCCCCTGTGAAATTAAAGTAGGGACTGCCACTGGAACCGAGATGGAGTCGCCTAATGCCACCTCCAGAGAATGTGGTAAGTGTCAGTGAACAGCACCCGTATGCTAAGAGTAAACCTCCTCTAAGGTAGATGAAGTTTGGTCCAAAGAGAAGTCCGGTGCGAGAGCAAGGGTCGATTGATCTTGAGTTATGGGTGTTTTTTTTAATGTTTATCAATGGGAATGGGGCCCCCTATTATTATCACGAGATGCAAATGTTAATCACCTCACGGAGTAGCCAGCTGTTTGAAAGGGGGATGCGAGCCCAGCAAAGCCACCTGCCGCCATTAGAAGCCACTCCTCCCACCCTTTGGCTAGGCAACCGATTAGCATGGCGGCTTTCCTTGAAGCTGGGCGTAAAATTAATAGTCCGCAAAAAAATGGAGAGGGTATGCAAGGAAGGTGATGGTTGAGGTGAGGCAGGTTGTTAAAAGCCCAACAACCAAAGGTGACCACGAGTGATACCATATAGACTTGCAGGCCCCTATATATGGAGAATTCACATGCATGTCTTAGAGTCTTCCAGCCGAGAGTCAGTGAGCAGAGTATAAATAGGACAGCACCAGTTCCCTGAAGCCATTGTCAAGACCTTACAAAAAGAAAACGTGTATCAAGTTTTACTTTAATTTGAATAGGAATTATTCTGGTATTTCTCGGATGATAAATGGAAACCCTCTCTTCAATGATGTTGTAAGAGTGGAATTTATGGTTGAAATATATATTGAGAAATGTAAAAATAGTTTGGTCGAATAGGTTTAGCTAGTATCCGTTTGCGGAAATAATGAGAGAGGATGATAACTTGGTTCTGAATGCTGAAATATGTGTCGGCGAAGTTAAATGTGGGGGAAAATAGTGTCAATAGAATCTAGTTTAAATTTGGTGGCAGAGTAGGGTGATGTAGGGGTATACCGATGTAGGGGATGCAGCGAGCAGGTGTCATAATATCTCCCCTAATAGTTAGCTCAATAATTTAAAAGAAGAAAATGGGAAGCCTCAAGATGGTGGCTGAGTTTTTCGATTTTTTCTATGCTTGATGTAATATTTCACGTTCCTTATATGGTGTTTCGTAACCGCGAAAGTGTGCAGATTCCTGTTATTAGTGACAACCATGTATCTACCATGATATCTGCTGAAAAATTATGCAGTCCAGCCACTTCTTGGTACCTCATGGCTGGCTTCTTTTCGTAAGCACATCAGGGGTATATCAAAAGGGAGTATATCAAACTGTTCAGTCTACCCCATATTTAAATCCGAAAAAACTATTCCACAGGAATAGGCAGAGTAAAAAGCAGCAACTCACGACTGGCATTACGCTTAAATGGAACGCCATCCAGAACTGACACTGAAAGCCCCAGAAGGTATGTAAATTGCCAGAGTCATTGCTTTTAATAGAACCATGGTCAGTGCATTCTTTGATGCCTATGCAGAAGCAATGTCAAAACACTAATTCACACTAGACAGAATCTACAACATTGCTGAAAGCAGTTTTTTAACAGTAAGGAAACCTGAAAAGTGGTCTCTCAAAAGGGGCAGCCAGTGGCCCCCCAAATTTGGGGGGAACGAGGGTGCACCATGACATTGGTGGAAATTATTAATGCAGCTGGGCAATTCATACCACCTGTCTTCATAATTTCAAGAAAAAGATGGAATGAAACATTCATGCGGGGAACTACTCATGGCTCCAGAGGGATTCTTCCCCAAAATCGATGGATGAATGGAGGTTTGCTTCTTACAGACCCTTCAGCATGCCCAGACCATGATGTATTTCAGTTTAGACAGTAAAATAATGCTTCTAATGGACAACGAAGAATGCCAAATGAGCATAAATGCCATCGAGTATGCTATAAACAATGGAATTTTTATTGTGAACTTGCCTCGACACACCACTGCCAATCTACAACCACTAGATGTAGCAGTCTTTGGCTCATTTAAAGCCCACCTACATGCGCTGATGAATGACCTCTCACTTATGCATGCCCATACATACAAATCACGGAAGACATACTTCCTGAGTTGGCTTCAAAGGCATGGATAAAGGCATTCACTCCTACTAACGTACTCAATGCCTTCAAGATTACTGGTATTTAGCTCATCAACAGAAATATCTTTTCTGAGGATGATTTTCTAGGAGCAGAGGTGTCGGCAAGACCTGACCCAGCAGTAGACGCATCCGAAGACTAAGAAAACCCAAAACCAGACAGTCCAGAAAGGTGAGGCCTAGACAGAGATTAGAGACTACATTCAGCAACTTCATGTGTTAATGGTGAGTCCGTTTATTTTTATATATCTTCTTCTATAACTATATTTTAGCAGTGATATTTTGAAAGGGGGGGAATTTAGTTTAGATTTCCTTTTTAAAATTATTATAATTGGCGAAGTTCAGAAAATTTATAAAAAATTAACAATGGCTGCTTTTTTTCAGAATAAAATTTTAATCTTAGAAGCGAAGCGCAGGCTCCCGCCGTAGAGGAGAGTGGCGAAGCCATTGCCTTGTATATATATATATATATATATATATATATATATATGTATATTACTCATTTTATCATTTCAAGCATTTGCCTCTCACTGTTTGGAGAAGGGTTGTTCGACCCTTCAAATTTCTTTTACTCCAAACAAGTAATAGGGTTCACATTCATTTATTATTACAATTTATATGCATGGAAGAAAACAAAACAAGATGCTCAACGTAACATAAACTCGACGAAGGAAAAGGTTATCAAATGTAAAAAAATAGACTTCAAAAACGGTAATCTTACATAGTAACTATTTAAAAGGAGTAGTATAAAAAGTTATACTCGACAACAACACCATCTAGAACCCCAACAAACCTACAACTCCCAATAATTTCCTGGTCGTCACAAACTGAAAGTTTAAATTCCAATCAATTAAATAAGAGCCATAAAACAACAGGTCAGAATAACATCACTTCAGACTTGCTGAAATATTGTGGAAATGTCATTGTGGAAATCTTTGCCTCTTCACTAAATGCTTCAAACAAAGAATGATGCCGGAGGACCGACACAATGCCATAATAATACTTCTACAAGAAAATATGATCGAGCACACCTTAGAAACTACATACCAATCACCATTTTTTCTTGTGTCTATGAACTCTTCACATCAGGCATTAGTAACAGGCTGCAAAACTTGGTAGAGGGCCAAAGTTCAAAGGAACAAGCTAGCTTCAGAAAAAGCTTCTCAACCATCGACCACTTACATACTCTCACTCGCTCACTGAGAAAACTTCATAGTAAAATATACATTCATTCTAGGGTTTGTATACTACCAGAGAGCATTTGATTCAATAAATACACCAGTGGTCATGAGAGTGTTAAAGAATCAAGGTATAGGTCCGGTCTCGATAAATATTATAGGAACACATACCAAAATTGCAGAGATTCTACAGTGAGGTGTAAGACAAAGAGATAATATTTCTTCGAAATTATTCACAAGAGGAAATCTTCATGAGGCTAAACAGGCAAAACAAAGGCAATAAGATCGATGGGATTACCTCAATTACTCTAGATTCGCAGATGCTATTTTACTCATATCTGATAGCCTAGAAATGATTCAAGCAATGTTTCAAGTACTTAATATGAAAGCAAAAATGACTGCCTAAAGATAAACCAAAATTCATGAAAAAACAACCGAAAGGCAACATACTAGACATCACTCAACGAGCAAACTGAAATCGTATACATTTACTCGTAACATTTCAGGCATTTGGCTTCCAGTGCTGGGCGAAGCGTTTTCTCATCTTTCTGAATTTTTATGCTTCCTGTGCATTTTGTTTCTAATTGTTAGTATATTTTTGAAGATAATGTTTCAAGCTAGTTTTCGGTCTTATTTTCGTTCATATTTTGTCAAAGGGAGTCCAATCGGTAATTTTTCTGCTCCTTCGTGTCACATGGCCTGCCATGCCTTCTTTAGGTTTCTTACAGCTTCTGCATTATCCTGAATTTTGGTTTGTTTACCTATCCAAATGCCTGGTTTTTTTGTCACGTTATCCCCATCATTGTTTCTTTGTGTTCCGAAGATTTAATGTAAGTTTATGGGTGAGGTTCCAAGTTTCTCCTCTATCGGTCATAGTTGATTTTATTCATTAAATCTACACGTTTCTTCTCACGTACATGAGTATTTTGCTTTTGAACTCGATGCTTTCTTTCCCAAGTGTTTGCGAGCCTAAAGTGATTCTACTTAAGCTATTTACTCGTATATTGGATAGCACAGCTTGCCGGATACCTCCGTTAAATTATAACTAACGGACAATTCAGTCTTTGATTGTAAATAACCAACGAGTTGAGTTCCCTTGCCTATATCCTCCATAAGGACGAAACATAAATGAATACAGGCCATGGACTCCATTTTCTTAGTCATTCTGCAACTAAAATCAAACTCAACTCTATCGAAACCAAACTTTCTCGTGCTTACAATCTCGCCCCATCATACCTCAATTTCCACAATGAGGTCACTTTCCTCACTAACTATTTCCCCCAAAACGGATCTCCTTCAAATTTATACGACCGAACTCTTAGAAATTTTATCAATAAAATATTTAACACGAAAGTTCCCTTATACAACGTCCCTAAAGAGAAGCATTTTTTACTTATCCCATATATATGAACCCTGAATTCACTTCTTTGGGCCGAACTCCCACTCATTCTTAAAAAATTCCTTTCCTGTCACATATTTTATACCAATTTTTCAAAACACACGCAAAGTACGACATTTTTTCAACATTAAATACAAAATACTAACGCCGCTTCGATTGTCCATCATATATGTATTCACCTGCTCGAGATAAAATTTCAAGGGGTATTTGGGATCCATGTAGCGCACACCACATACCTGTATTTGCGCATATCTAGGCATAAACCTCAGAACTGGAGCCCTACTCACTACTCGCGAATTCTTCCCTGTTCGATTACATCAGCAAAACAGACATCCACACCATAAACCCAACTTAAATAATTTTTCAAATAAAGATACACCCAACCTCGAAAGCCAACTTCCTACCCTTGAATTCCTATATATTACATTTACAAAACCCAATTTAAAATCGGGCACAAGCTCATTTCCACATTTACTACACCTATAAACCCCCTCAAATCACACATGCCCAAACCATTCCTATAAAAACTAACGGATATTGTCCCAATATTTGCATTATCCCTGATCTCCAAGAAGAATCAAAGAGCCCGCCTTCGTTACGCTCGCCAACATGTAGTTTGGACAGAAAAAGGGTGGGCGCGGGTTCATGTTAGCGATGAATCTAAGTTTAATGTGATTGGTTCCAATGGCAGGATGTACTTCTGATGAAGATGTGGCTAAAGGTTATCTCGGGCATGTGTAAAGAAGAGAGTGAAATATGAAGGAGGCAGTGTAATGGTATGGGCAGTGATCTCTCCTGCTGGACCTGGTCCAGGTATTTGCCTCGATCTCAATCCTATAGAAAACGTTTAGAAGATTACACTGGGGAACGATGTATTTGGTGAATTGACAAAAGTACATTTTCCTACCTAATTCGAGCATACTGAATTCAAATCTGAAATCAGATTCTCTCTAAATGCTACATATTTTTCGTAATATCAATAACTAATATTATTCAATAATTTTCACTTTATCACGCCTATCATCATGCCCTGAAGTAATTTTAAATCATTCTTTTGCGTTATTTATGGTAGAGCAGGTTTTTTGCGCAAATATTTTATTGCAAATGAGAAGAAATTTGAATTGCACATTAGGATTACAAATACTGTAATCAAAAACTTCTGCGCAAGCTTGGAGTAACACAGTACCAACCCTAAGATTGGAGACTTTTTATGTTTTCTGCTACCCAAGGTAACCAGTTTTCTTCTGTACTCCTCACTCACTTGACTTTACTAAGGAAAAGTATGAAGAGGTGAAGTACGTGCTGGAGAAAATTCGTTATGAGCAGCATAAATAGTTGATTTATGTTGACCTGAAGATAGGAAAATTTTTGTTGAAACAACAGTCCTAATTCAGAAAGTAACCGTGCTTTTTGTGCAGGTAGGATAGTGGGACCAAGCTCAGCATTGCACGAATAAAGAATATCCTGTACGGACAGAATTGCTGTCTTGCAGAGCAGGGAAGAGGAACATCATAAACAATCCTCTGGTGGACAGAGACAGGATAATCTTCCCATCGCTGCCATCAGACTCGGCTTGGTCAAACAGTTTACCAAAGCTTTGGACATGAATGATGGCTTCTTCACCTACTTATACCACACTTTTCCAAGATTTCCCAAAGAGAAGTGGAATCTGGCATCTTTGACGGTCCTTAACTCCTTCACATCATGGGGGATCCAGAGGTTGAAAGCTAAATCAACCAGGTGGAACTGGAAGCGTGGGAAATTTTTGTTCTGGTCAAGAGCTTTATGGGTAAGAAGAAGAACAGGAACGACACAGATTTTGTCACAAATTTTCTGACTGCTTACAAAAGCCTCGGCTGTAATATGAACATCAAAATGCATTATTTATTATTCCCTATGGATCTTTTTCCTGAGAATCTGGTATCGATGAGCGATTAGCAGGGGGAGATATTATATCGGGACATGAAAGAGATGGTGAACATGTATCAGGTATGCTGGGATGCAGGCATGATGGCTTATTACTGTTGGACTTTGAAGAGAGACCTTAAATACCGCTGACCATTCTAGGAGTTAAAAAAAACGGAAGCTCATGCTCTAAACTCTGAACAATGATTACCTAATATCGAATTTACTTTTATCATTCTAATATTCAATGTATGCTAATTAATTTATGTAATACTTGATTAATAAATTGTGTTAGAAAACTATTTTTATTATCTTAAACCTATTTCGAATAAGGAATATTGAAAAAAATTAACTGATAATGTAACAACATTGTAATCGATTTAGTTATAAGATCGGATTTTAAAAAATCGACTGAGCACAAATAGACCTACCCGGACAAAATAGATGTCACTTACGGATTCGGCGTGGTGAAAATATGCTAAATCAGTTGAAAAAAATACAAGATTCTTTTTAACTCAGATTTAAGGGCGACAAACGGCGCTCACGTCGAAATGTACTAACATTAGAAGGAGAGGTCAAAATTCTTGATTGCTATATTTGCATGCTTCTGCCAAAGGTATGATTTCTCTATTGTGGTTTTCTATATTTTTCCAAGAAAAAACTGTAGGTCTCACTATATATCAACCTATACTTTTGATTAACAACCAGGCAAGAATTTCTCTCACTGGTAAAATTTTATGGTCTCCAAGGTAGAATTAGGAGTAGATATTGACACCCACAATCGTTTGGAATGCTTTACTTTTGTATAACTACAATACTATAGTTTGTTTATAATCTACACGAAATCGCATTATAGAATATCGCGGATTTAAGTGTAAGAATTAGTTTATACCCCATTATCTGTAAAGTAGGGAAATAGGGTTATAAATATTTTGAACATACACTTTTAATCGGAGAATCTTAAAATTGGGGGAATGACATTCAGCCATTTATAGAAATTGTGATTGGGAGAAAAAGTTTGAGAATCAATGATTTATATAAATAGGGAGAATAAAAACAGGGTTTTCCATATATTTCCTTTTTCCAGATTCTATTCACAAAATTTCTGTTTCTCATTTTCTTCTTAATTTTATTGTAAAGAATCCAATTACATTGGTTCTATATCACCTAGTTAAATAAGAACATTCTATTTTGCTCATGTTTTAACTAATATCTTTGCTTCGGCTCTTTCTTTTCAGCTTTAAATATTTAATAGTTATATTTTAAATGTAGCTAATTTATAAAACCACTAATTTTTAACTATTTCATCTTATTTTCAAATGTGGGCGTCCATAAAAGAGCCATTCAGTTGTTACATGTTCTTTTTTATCAGGGTGATGGAGTTTGTAATCCGGTTAGAAGGAGAAATAGTGTCAGGTCAGCAAGGCTAATCCCATTTTATCTTTATTTTAAGTATATAATGACCTCTAATCCTACAATTTATTGAGGTAAGACTTGGTTGCTTCTTTGTCTGCATTCACCACCCGGTTGATACAGACGGGAGTCCATCTAGCGAGTGGCCATTCTCCAGGCACCGAACTCAGAGAAACCCAAGGGTTTTAAACCGTTCATTTATTCTTTCATCAAATCTTTATTCTAGATACCGTTAAGGAAAATAAATTTTCCCTTTAGTATACGCGCTGTTGTTTTGAAGACGAAGAAACAAGAATCTTTTTAGACCAGAGTTAAAAATATTTGATCTTACGGCGTTGGCCTCCCAACGTCGCGGTACTGGGTTCGATTCCGAATCCCGGCATGAGCGGACAAAAACGTCCACCGATTGGTGGACGCGCTGTGCCTACCCCGTTTTCGGTGAGGGGTAGATCTCACACCTCTCACCTCACACATAGCCAATCACAAAACTGCTTTCTTTCCTCTCCCGCCTTCACAGCACAACACACACACACACACACACACACACACACACACACATACTCTCTGTTCCAAGGAATCCTGCCGATGGGTATCTATATCCACGTACCTCTGACGCGTATTATGTCAAAACATAATACTTCCTGGCACCTTTCCCCCAAATAGGACCGGCCCCTCGGGCTCTCGGGCCGACCAGCGATTGTCATACTGATCTTAGATAAAATTTAATTATCCGGTCGGGGATCCTCCCCGCATCATGGAAGGATTGGCGCTGACTAAGTAACTAACTATAATTATAGACTAAACCAGGCAATGACTTCGCTACTTTGATTAAAATTTAAAATCTAAAAAAATGCACCCCATGGTTAAATTTTTATAAATTTTGTGAATTTCGCCAATTATAATAATTTTTAAATGGAACTAAATTTCCCCCCATTCAAAATAGCACGTTGCTAAAATAAACATAGTTATAGAAGAAGTATAAAAATAAATTTTCTGAACTTGACAATTTTGTTTTTTGATATTATAAAAGAATTATTAGAAATAACTTTGATAAAAAACATAAGTTATAACCAAACTAAGATGAACTTATTATTTAAATACTCAAAATTCCCCTTCTTAAATTATAGAGTTAGTGAGGATGATGACTAGGCTAAAGTTGCCGTAATTAGCAGAAATCCTAATATTAAGCTATATTAAAAAACAAAAAATAACAAATAACATAACAAAGGAAAAAAGGCTCAGCCACAGGCTAAAAAAAAACAACATTAGATAACAAAGCAAAAAGGCAACAAGAAGGAAGCGCTCTCCGCCATCGGGGGTAGGCCCACATCTTCCCGAAATAGGAACCTGCGACATACACAAAACAGTCAAATAAATTTGAGTAAAAGAGAAAAACAGTAGCGACTCCGCTACTGGGCGAAGATCACCCAGTCTGTGGACAACGCAGTCTAAAGAACTACAGAAACAAGGCCTAGCAAAGACATAAAGGTCCTCTCAAGGCCAGTCCGCTTATACAAACGGTGTTAGACTACTACTATCTAATTCTAGTTTATCATGCTTTTGTTTTTTTAGCATACTGTTTGTTTGTGTTTTTTTTGTTTTTTTAAATATTTAAATTCTACGGTACAAACATATTTACCCGTGTATCCTATGACATTCAGGTTAAGTCATCCCTCAAATGCACGTACACGCTCCTCCGAACGGGAGGTGGGGGGGGGGTGATAGGACAGTACTCGATTCTCCCCCAGGCTTCGTTTGATAGTCATAAAAATAATATAGGTATGCAGGGGGATGTCGCTGACATCTTTTTGTTCATCATTTCATTTTATTGCTTTACTCCATATTATTATGTATGACGTTTTCATTTATGCTTCTACTATGTTAAATTTACACAATTTAATTACTCATCAAGTCGATTTTTTAACATATTTACTGACGTGATTTCTACTACACGTTTGGATTTTCTTAAAATGCAGTAATTTTGAGCTATAGTTGATTTAAAGTGTTACTGAGATCCCGGTTCCTCTTTGTGGGGCCTCCGACGACCTGATTCCGCTGAGGCACTATAAATACTTCGAGAAAAGCTTTGATAAAGTAGTACCATACATCTTCGTCTTGGTTAGCAGCCACGTACAGTATCGTACACCCTGCTTTGCCTCCTAACGGCTTCGAGCTTTGAACGTGACGCATCATCTCTACCCGGCCTTGCTCGTATCTAAGGCCAGATTTCCAGCGGACAGACGAGATACACGGACAGGCATTTATCACTCGGTTATCGACTTCATTCAACGACTGGAGTACTCCCTCGCTTATTTCTCAGCGAGGTTATAGAAGAACGAATCTTGTAAGTTCAACTTTGCCGCGCCCCGTTTACTCGCTGTATTTAAGCCTCTAGTCAATTAGGCTTTGCGTGATTCTCTCGTACCCGTCGAGTCATTTGTATCCTCTTCCCCGTTTGGTAACCCAGGTTTTATTTCTTTAGTGTAATTTATTTACTTGTGCTATTAATATTTTCTTTGTATATATTAAAGTTATATATTTTTCTACCATTAGTTTCTCTAATCCCAGAAACTAAGAATTAATCATTTAGGCCAACCGCACTCGATTTTGTTTATTTAACCCTCGCACTGGGATCTGTATCCCGATTCTCTGGCGTGCCCTCTTCATGGTCACCCTTAGACATCTATATTATATTCTGGTGTCAGGTGTTGGGTCATCCGTAGTATCTGATCTCATTTATTTTAAGCCTGTGACAGATTCTGATGGGTTGTTATTCTTGTATATTAAAGGTTCTGGTTTTAGAAACTGTAGAAAAGAATTTACCCATTTCCTATTTTCTCCTTTTGTGTGCATATTTTGTATTAAATTTTGTGCCCGTGTGAAACTTCAACCCTTTTTAGGCGTCATAAAACGTCTGCTGTATTGTAAAGCAGTTAATCGTATTTCTTTGGGGGGGAAGGGTTGTATTGTGTTTTCGATTTCTTCGTGCGTATTGGGCCACACAGGCTCTCGAAAAATTCCGAAGTGAATATTTCACGTATAATTAAGAATTCGCGTCGTGCGAAATAATTATCGCTGTATTTGTTTGTTTTTTAAGTGAAAAATCGTAGGTCCGCCAAAGCCTACTAGAACTTCTCCTCTGCGTCAAATAATTCCCCTTTTTTTGTGCTTTTCTTAAAAGCTGGTCGAACACGATAAAAAGTCTTCATTATTTAACACGTGCAAGTTGCAAGGAACGTCGCTTGGGCTCAGCGGCAATGATCTCTCAGCTTATATCCAACATGAGAAGAGGACCGAAATAGAAGAGAAAAGAGAAAAAGCAAGAGAAGAGAAGGAACGAGAAAAGAAAGAGAAGAGAAGGAAGGAGAAGAAAGAAGAAAAAGAGAAGAAAGAGAAGAATGAAGAGAAAAGAAGAAAGAAGAGAAAGAGAAGAACGGGATAAAAGGGAAAGAACTCGTCTTCATGAAATTGAAGTGGGTAGGACCAGGAACTCTCGCTGCCCATTAGCTTGAGGTCCGAAGCTCCCCCTACCACGTCTGTTAAGCTTCCGGTTTTTGAGCAAATCTTCTAAATCAACCATTGGAACATCGAGGCAGATGGAGTGGCTCAATTGTTGCCCTTGATAAATTTCCAAGTCCGAGATATATTCATATCACTCCCCTCGGATCAACAATCGATTATTAGACCTTAAAATCGGAGTTACTGGCGGCATATAACATGACTCAAGACTTTTACCGATCCAAATTCAGACATGCCCGCCTTCAGCCAGGCCAAATATACCGTCAGTTTGGCTACACCCTCCAGCGTTACCTCAACCTTTGTTCGATGCTTCTAAAATACAGCATGACTACGATGCTCTCGTTGACTTCTTCCTGAGCGACCAGTTGTTGGCTGCACTTCCGGCTGAAGTCAGATCTTTCGTAAAAGACCGGCTGTGTCTTACATTCAAGGAGTGTACAGAAGAGACCGACATTTATTCAGCAAGTCACAACCTTTATCCGAAAGAAAAGAATAAACACCTCCCCATCTTCTTTCCTCAAAACCTAAGCCAAACAAAGGAAAATTCATCCCGCAAAATAGAAACAAGTTTGCCAAGGTAACTGGGCCGTCGAAGCCGAAACCACTCTTTTCCTCCGAACCTTGGGATGTAAAACCGTTCTCTTCAGGCCCCTTTACCCTATGTCATCTTTCCCCAGGAGGCCCATAATTTGTTTTTTCCTGTGGTGTGGAAGGTCACGTAAAAAGGAACTGCCCCAAGAACTCTCAGTACGTGAATAACTCTTCTCATCAGGTACACCAGATCTGTGCCACGTCTGCGCCTCCGTCAACACCCTCGGATTCCTTTCCTCCCCCGAGCACCTTAAGTCCAGGCGACTTGAGGTCGCCTGGACCTGCATAGTGGTGTCAGACAAGGTGCTTCCCGCTGTATATCCGGACCATAATAAATTCGCTGTCGTTCATAACTACATGGGGTGCGACAATTGAATCCCCATCGTTAGCTACTACATCGATAGTGTGTACTTCACTGGCTGGGCAGAAGTAGTAGCAGTTCTTATTAAATTGTGCTCCATCCTCATTGGCCAGGGCCCATGGGTCTCCCCCAACTCCGTGGCGCAACCAGTGGGTAACTATTCCCAAACCGTGCGTGCTCAAAAAAACAGTAAACAACCGACGCGAGTATGGTGTGTCCCGCGTTCCCACTTTGGTCACATTTAAACTACTGCCCATGACTTCTTATTTTCAGGCCATTTTATCCACGCGAAGACCACCCAGAACATCTTCAAATATTTTTATTGGCCAGGCGCCCATAAAGAAATTCTTCGCTACTGCAGGTCGTGCGACCTTTTCCAAAAGACTGCCGTAAAAGCACGAGTTAAGCCCGCACCATTGCAGAGGGGACCTCTAATCTCAGAGCCGTTTTCTGGTGTTGCATGTGATCTCATCGGTCCGATTCACTCCCCGTCGAGTGAAGAATACAGTCACGTGCTAACATTAGTGGATTTTGCCACCCGGTGTAATGCCTTATGAGAATATGTGCCATTATTTGCTTTTATTATTGTGTATATGTTTTTGATGAGTTACTCTGTTCGTATGTACTTTTTTATTGTGGGACCTTTCCTTTTTTCTTCTTTTTAATATCCTTGTATGTAATCCCTTGGTTATCAAGATTATGATGAACCAGGCTATTGATATCTATTCCTGCTTAACTTATTGTATTATTATTCTTGTAGTTTTGTGTAATGACTTATAAGAATATGTGCCATTATTTGGTTTTATTATTGTGTATATATTTTTGATGAGTTACCCTGTTAGTATGTACCTTCTTTATTTGTATTGTGGGATTTTTTTTATTAATATCCTTGTTTGTAAGCCCATGGTTAACGAAACTATGTTTACCCCGAGTATTGATAACTGTTCTATCTGTGTTATTTTATTATTAATGTTTTTTCTTGATGTTTTCAGTAATGGGAATACTAAGCATTTCTCGAGTACCCTTCATTTGACTTATTTTACTGCAGAGTACCCAGTACCATCCCTTTATAATTGTGTCCCTATGGGAAGTTTATCCGTGTAATTACCTTATATTAGTCTGATGTCACTTCCTTCGAAAGCTCCATCTTAGGAGGAAAGAAGATGTCAGAGATAGAAGGTTTAACCCACTTACTAGAACCCAACGTCTACCTGTAGCGCCTGAGAAGATACACCTGAACGGCCAGGCAGCCCCAAGGGAGCCACGAGATTTTCGCGGGACCGCGTAATCCATTTTGGCTTCCATTCCTCGTCGCCGTCGCACTGTTTGATCGGTGCCAGACCCACGGCGCCAAGGACGTTTACGCAAAGCTGTGAGGCCCTTCCCCCCTGGGCGCCAAGTCTAATCAGATCCGCGTCCCCCTTTGGAGGGCTACCGGTGACCCGCTTCCACCGCGGAGGTATAAATACTTCGAGAAAAGCTTTAAGAAAGTAGTACCATACAACCCCGTCTTAGTTAGCAGCCACGTACAGTCTCGTACACCCTGCTTTGCCCCCCAACGGTTACCAGCTTCGAATGCAACGCGTCATCTCTACCCGGCCTTGCTCGTATTTGAGGCCAGATTTCCAGTCTAAAGACGATAGACACAGGCAGGCATCTATCACTCGGTTATCTACTTCATTCAAAGACTGGAGTACTCCCTTGCTCATTTCTCAGCTAGGTTAAAGAAGAAGGAATCTTTTAAGTTGAACTTTGCAGCGCCACGTTTACTCATCGTATTCAAGCCTCTAGTCAATAAGGCTTTACGTGAGTCTTTTCGATAATTGAACTCTCCTATTTACTCTGGAAGCAATCATCGTGTATCCTTTCTCGGACTCTCGTACCCGTCGAGTTATTTGTATCCCCTCACCCGTTTGGTACCCCGGGTCTCATTTATTTATCGTCATTTATTTATTTGTGCTATTAATATTTTCCTTGTATATAGTAAAGTTATATATTTGTCTCCCATTAGTTTCTCTAATCCCCGAACCTCTAAGAATTGATCATTTAGGCCAACCCACTTGATTTTGTTTATTTAACCCTCGCACTGGAATTTGTTTCCTGATTCTATGGTGTGCTATCTTCACGATCACCCTACGACATTGGCTTTAACCGCAATGTTTCCGCCCCCGGATTCATCAACGCATGCACGAACACCGTTGGCAAGTTCGTCTAGTTTACGATTCGTTTCAACTACGTCTCTCCGTACAGAGTTTACTTCTAATCAAATTTCATTTATTGCGTTTGCAAATTTTCACCTTGAATACCTCGTTTAAAAGACAAAAACGACATATTCTAAAGTTATCAGGGCAGGGTAGAACGTAAATTTCCTATTAAACGAAGCTGCACAACGAGTACAATCAAATTCGACGATTTGCATGTTTAAAAAAAGAGATTATTTAAAATGTCACAAATGAAATTGAAACTTATAACGCTAAAAAAACGTCTAACTGACACGCATTGTAATTTAAATTTATATCAACTCATGACTTCACGTTTGGGGACGATACAATTGTAAGTAATATTTTGAACAATCTATACATTTTAAACAATATATATTGCCACGAGGGGAGGAGTATTCTGCACTATTCAGCCAAATTTTAGAAATATTTCGTTCCAAATTTTTACATGGGCAATCAGGTAAATGTTTTCGTAAATTTCAACACAAATATAATGTCCATTATGGTGAAGAGATTAGTTCTTCTTATGTATATACATATGTCGCAACTTAACCATAACATTCATTGGAACTCAGCTAAAATTATATGTCATGCTACAAATACTTTGCGCGTAAAGTTATGGAATCGACATTCATCACTAACTTCCCTCATTTCAATTTTATTCCTGGCTGATATAAACCCGATGAGTATATTATAAATTGCATTGACACAACAATTTTCCTTTTGTATTCTCTCTTCATGATAATATATACATATATATGTGTATGCATGCATATATGTATATTTATATTTGTGTCAAAATATGTATGTACATTTTATTACATATGTACTTATCTGCCTTCCCATTTTACTCTTTACTTCTTATATTATTCTCCCTTTCTCATCTTATCATCTTCCTTAATCGTTTGATTTTCAATCCTTCGGGCAATCTTAGGATATTTTGGAACTACCTGAGATTATTTTGCATTTACCTTTTCTTTTTGATTACTTCTGCTCCTCCTATTCTTAATCCATATGCCACTAATTCATTTTATAATTGATTTAATGTTTTATTTCGGGCTTTCTATTCTCGCCCCCCACCCCGCTTATATATTACAGTTTTCTGCTGTATTACATACACACACACACATATAGGCGCGTGTGTTTGCACTTTTATCCTTATACTGGGCAAAAGTCTTTATAAAAAGCATCTAGCCATCGCGGACACGAGCAGAAGTATGCCATGTTACACTTGCTCATGACTAAATTTTAACCTCCAACATCGTCATGATGGTCTTTGCAAAGATCTGAATATCTCCTAAAAAGCTGCAGTAAAAAGTTTTGTGGAGAGGGAATCCCTATGTATCTCTCTTATTGGGGATTGGTCAAAACCTTTATATAATCTACGAATACCATTTAAAAAGGTTTTATATATTTATTTGATTTGTGTTCGTTATGACTAGGGAAGTTGAAAGTCAATAACGTCAACTTGTCTTTTACAAGACACTTTCCTCTCGAACAGCTATTAATGTATTAAAAATGAATGTAGGGTACGGTATAGTAACAAAGTTAATAGGTCAACAAGAAGTTAACTTTTACACATAGGTTAACAAACTCTTTATGTCAAGAAAGTAAAAAAATATAGAATAAAAATATATCTGGTAACTTTTCGCCTAGAAATTGCCAACTAATGACCACCAATTAGCAACTCCTGCCCTTTTCAGTCGCTGTTTAACAGCTATTGTGCACGTCTGTTGTTGTTTTGGGGGTTCTTTTGGCAGTTTCGATTTATATATGTATATAGGCATGACTAAAGTTGGGATGCCATTTATTCCTAAAGTGCGTATTGTAATTGAAAATTTCCTAATGAATTCATTTGTTCAGAAACAAATTAACTTTATTTTCAAATTTGTTGTGTTATAGTGAAGCACGAAAAAATCTTTTTCGTGGAGAAACATCGTTCGAATCACAAACACCATCGAAGCCTACCTAAACGTGTGGAAACTGGAAAGACACAAGGAGTGTTAAACCTTTAGTCAAGATTTTACTAAAAAGCTAGTGACTACATTTTTGTCAGCCGACATACCCCTTCATTAATTGTACCATCCTCATATAAAACAATTATTCTTTGATTTTGGTGTAGAAGTCCCCAGTGTGGCAACTTGTAGATCAATATCGATGAAAATGGCCAAGAGCGAATCAGTTAGGATAAAACAATTTCTAACGGGAAAACTAATTTTCCTCGTCGTTGACGAAAGTTAAGTAAGAGGCTCTAAATATTTTAGTATATTTGCGGGAACTATTGATGTTCCAGAAAAAAACTTATTTAATCAAATGTGATGTTCTTGTCGATCTGTTAATGCGCAAAATGTCATATACAAGATTTATGACACCATAAAAGAATTGGAGATAGCAAGAGAAAATTTTCGCTTACTTCTATCTGATGCAACTCGTTATATGGTGTCGGCTGGAGCAACACTCAAGAATTTTTAGCCAAGACTGTTCCATGTAACATGTGTTGCACATCTGTTACATAACTGTGCAATGCATAAAAGATAATTTTATAGTGAGGTCAATGCTCTAATTACATGCATCAAGGTATCTACTGTTAAAAATAAAGAAAGGAAGGCTTTGTTTCAAGAAATTGGTTCTCCCCTAGATTTAATTTTAACACGTTGGGCAAGTTGGCTAAACGCTTCCGACAATTTTTCAAGCGTCATCTGCATTGTTGAGATTTTGAAGATGATGGAATTATCGTTCGTAAGACTAAATATAGTGTGTCTAAGAAAAACCTACCCTCGCAACTACTTTCCATTAAAATAAATTACAGTCAAAGTGCTCCTTGTGAGATCAAGCAGTACATTGAAAGAAGACTTAAGGAAAATGATATGCGTGAGATAGTTGAACTCTGTAGGTCCAAAATATCACGAACAATTTATTCTTATCTCCTTAAATGTCAGCCAACAACAGCGTTTGTGAAGAGATCATTCTCCATGCTTAACAAACTTTAAATAGACCCCGCAACTTTCTGCCGGAAAATATTGGAAAATACTTCATTATGTACTACAATCAGCCAACGCTAGAATAAGTAAGTAAAGTTTGGTCCATATAAAGTAAACTTTCACAATTTTTAGGTCAACCTTTTCAATTTTTAGGTCAACGTTTACTTCCCTAGTTATAACTTTTGTAACTATATTAGTTTTGCTTATAGAATATTAATTGAACTCTAGTAATTTATGTTGTCCCTATCTCCCTTTTTTAAACGAAGTAAAACCAAAGATTTGTACCTTCCCATCGGAAGCTCATTTACATAGGAACAGTGTAATTAATGTCATTAATATGAATCGGTCTGTTGATAAGCAAGTGAATCAACAAGGTATCGGCATTCCTTGGCAGGATCAGCAAGCGCGTGATCCAGAACCACAACCTCCGTCTCGCCACGAAGGTTGCTGTCTGCAGAGTTGTCTATCTCAGCATGCTGCTCTACGGGAGTGAAACTTTCACTCTGTACCGGAAACACATCAAGCTCCTGGAAGCTTTCCACATAAAGTGCATCAAAATAATTCTCAGCCCCACTTGGCAAGACATCGTGCCTACACTGATATGCTTGAACTTGCTGGGATCTCAAATATTGAGTACCAACGCCTTTGCAAACAACTGAGACGGCTAGGAAACGTGCTCTAGAATGCCCGCTAATCATCTGCCAAAACGCATCCTTTACGGACAAATGACAGAGGCGAGGTGCAGCTGTGGTTGCCCTGAAAAGAGGTTCAAAGATCAAGCCAAGAGGACACTGTGAAACTTTAACATCAACTTAGACCTTTTCAAAGCTGCAGCTGCAATCAGAGCCACATGACGTTCTGTCTCTCTTCTAGGGACGACCCACTTTGAAATGGAACGAACTCGGCAGCGGAACGAGCGTCCTCATATTCGTCACGAGGGGGCACCTTGGCCCCCTCCAGCCCCCAGCTCCAGAGCTCCAGTGTCCTGAGTGTGAACGCCGCTGCAGCTCCCGCATCGGCCTCTACAGTCACGAGCAGACCCACCA
The DNA here is from genome assembly GCA_963969495.1 of Ceratothoa steindachneri. Taxonomy (NCBI): domain Eukaryota; kingdom Metazoa; phylum Arthropoda; class Malacostraca; order Isopoda; family Cymothoidae; genus Ceratothoa; species Ceratothoa steindachneri. Next base: position 86,838,786 of record OZ018326.1, read on the forward strand.
ACCGTGAATATTATGAGGCCATCCGTCATCATCGACCATGATGGACTTCCCTAAGCAAGAAACAGGATTGGTACTCAGATCTTTGTTATTTACATATAATGTAAATAAAATTGACTTTGACAAGTAATTACTATCGAAAATTTCAAAGTTTGCAGAGGTTACAAAATTAGATAATTAAACAAAATATCAATGTAGCTTCGAAAAATTTTAAAGCAATTGTGCTAGATAAATTGTAATAGGGTGGAAGATAAGATTTTAAGGAGATAGCTGTAAATTAATACACATGGGATCCAGCCCCAGCGGTTAGTGATAATGTAAATGTAGTTACTATTTAAAATGATTTTGGTATTTTAATGTTCAACGACACGAAAGCCCCAAAGCAATATATTCCATTATGGTAAAAGAGAATTAAATGGGTGCCTCGTAATACAAAGATATAATTTTTCTGTTATATAGGGTGCTTTTTAACACTCATTTATAGTATGCAATTCAATTTGGGCCCCAAAATATGTAAAAGAAGGAAGAAATTTAAGGACATGTTCAGTGTAGAGCGACAAAACTAATCTTTTAACTTATAAATAAAACAAATGAAGACAGATTTCATTGGATAATCGTCTTTTGTGTGGGCAAGAAAATACGAAAATTAGTATGAAATTTTAGTTTGCCACACCAACATTCGATGATTGTCAGTAAGGTTGTTCGTCTAGCCATCAAGCTCCACAGTGCCATTAAGGAATTTTTGTTACAGCATGAACTCATTTTGCAAACAATTTTCCTAATGGGGAATTGTTTGCCCGAGTGTTACTTGACTAGTATATGTTATGATTTAAAACACGACAGGCTTAGATACCTGTCAAGCTGTCACTACATTTCTGGAAAACTGGAAGTTAGGATGCGGCACTTGGATAAAGGAGTAATCGCCGCGTTCACAAGCGTAGATCAGTTATTTCAAGAGATTCTCAATATTTCGGAGTATTTCCCCAGATAAGCGAGATAAATATTAGTCAAGGTTGGAAAGGATTCAAGACAAGTCTTGCTTATACCAGCTGAATTCATTCATGATGCCGATTTCTATGCCAAGGAGGAGTGGGTCGCGACTAATTACACTCTAACTTTTGTCAGGAGAGCGTAAAAATTTTTGGAATTATTTTCGGCATCTTATACGACGGAGAAGGAGTTCCAAACTGTAATAAGGATGAAATTCGAGAAAAAGATTCGCCTGGCTGTGGTACACAATACCAGGCTTGGACTTTCAACTAAGATACTAAGATTCACTGACCTGGCTTTTGGATGAAGGGCAACTATTGTCGTCTCACTGAATAACTGACCCTAAATGATTTTCATTATTATGATGATACAACTATTTAATATTTGAAGCCAATATATGTTAAATAGCTAGAATTCTAGTTTTTCAAGAATAAGAACATTGATATAGAATTGTGACAAGATATACAGTATTTAACGATCAAAAAAATTATTGAGAGCTACTCGTTTATCCCAACCAATGTCACATTATCCCTGGATTTCTGACCCTCAGGCAACAACAAAAAAATTATCTTCGATTAATATCCAGGAGATGGATTTCATGATCATATGAAGCAGAAAGTAGCATCCATGACTCAATAATTGAGATTAATGATAGGGTTCAAAGTTTATATAAGTTTGAAAAAAACCTCCAAAGTGACTATTTGCCTGTAGGAAAAGGATCTCCTAGTTACTAATTTCGAAATAATAAAGTTCAAATCCTTTTCTTTTCCGCCAACAGAGATATCCTCTCTATTTCCCTCCTTAAAATTGAGGCATAGCCCCAAAATGAGTAGCTTTTTGTATTTTCGCAGTATTTTTTAGCAATATTTTGTCTATTATAATTAAACCTCGATATAACCCTACCGTATTCATTCACTTCCGTTTTGGATGTTTCCGATTAAGCATTTGTGCAAGTACTATCCTTAGTAGGTGCCATTTCTTGACTTAAATAGCGCAGATCTGTCTTGATTATTTTAAAGAAACCTGGATTAGCTGCTTATCAAACAATCGGAGACTACCCCTTAAAATAGTTAAAGAAATATGGAAGCTTTATGAAATTTTACTCTTTGTAATGTGTTTTACTCTTTTCTTTTACTTGTCTTAATTGTGCTCCTGAGTAATTCGTTATCACTACACGGGTTGAATAATCTCATAACTTCTTTCTTTACTTATGTAATGTTAATGCTATTTAATGGGTCAATTATTTTTTTTACTTTGTCTTATCAATATCTATCTTCTGTTGTATCTCTTTAGGGAAAGACTTGTAAAATAAATGGCTGCTAAGTTTGGTCATATCTTTAATATTTTTTACTATATTTCCCTCATCTTTTGCGAATGTTCCTGACAATATATCGTGTATTTGAACCATAATGGTTGTCTTGTACATTGATGAATGCTGCCTACAATTCTTTAACTCTTCCCTCTACATATGTGGGAGATAGTTATGTAAATCAATCTAGTTAGAAAACATGCCAATTTAGGTTATAAGGAAACACAATACAACTAATGTGCATGTTGTAGATTTAAATAATAGCCTATTGAATATATTTGTTTCGAGTTATGCCTTCTCTTTAATTTTATCATACTTCGTTGAGGCCAATGCGGGTCCATTCCGACTTGTTAAGTTTTTTAATTTGTAAAGCTGAGTCTGAATTTAAAGGTTTCCAATGTTGAATGTAGCAGCTTTTACATATAGTTCTAGCTTACCTGATCGCTGTCGTAAAGTGAGGCACGTCCACTCTTTGGCAAATTTGAACCGATGTATAGTGCCAGAGATCTCACCACATAGCTCTTTTTCATCTTTAAGTGTTAATATGGCGACTAATGCCCAAATAGGCAGTCGTTAGATTAGCTCTTAAAAAAAAATCAACTTTAAGTGATTTTTTTACCCAATCGCCAGTCACTTTTGACGTGCTTAGCATTCGATGTTCATAAAAGGTAAAACAGTTATGGATGTGCCCAAACTAGTTTTTTTTCAATCATAAAATAGGCATAAACGTTATTTTATTCATTTTAGAAACCTTTCGGTTGGGGTCACATTTTTGGTGGGTAAATTCAATAAAGAAAGGTAAAAAGCTAAGAAAAAGGTATAAAGTGGAAGAAAATGCACACTGTAGGCAATATATTCACCTTATTTTAAAAGAAAATAAAGTATTCCTTAGTTTAAATGAAAAAATACCCTTTCATAATTTTTTTAAAGACAAATTGAAAGCTGCTTGGATCGCACTTAGAAGTAAACGAACCGGGCATTTACAATATGAATATTTGTTATTCCAAAAAGAATAATAATGGGAGCCTAATTGTTAGCATACATTATTGAGGAGATTTTCTTTGTATGTTGAGCGTCGAATAAGATATTAAACATTTATTTACCTTCATAAAATTCATTCCTTGCCTTTACCTGGTTAGAGAAGTCTACGTCTTGGTCTAAGATAAAATTTGAAGGTCTCTTTTTTGCTAAATTTTCATTTTTTTTAGATTCCTTTATCACATAATATTCTACTGAGCAAAGCTGGGCTATAGAGGGAGGTGGGATAATAATTGTAATCGCATTTATTACACTGCTACATAGTCATACTCTCACTATCCATCTCTAAAATAAGAGAGAGTTCCTAATTGCTCTGAAATTGATTTCTTTTTACTCGGTTTATTGAGCATAAAATTGCGTAATGGAATTCATATTTCAATTTCCTCGCTTCTGCTCAATATCCATTATAGCTAACCACTCGAGATCAAACGAGTCGAGTTACTCTGATTCTGGTTCTAATGAAGGCGATCAATCATTAAAAATGAAATGAAAATTTAGAACATTAATTATGAAAAAATGACAGAAGGATTCGAACGAAAAGATAAGTTTGAATATTTTTTTTAAAAGGGAAATTTAGGCTTTAAAGGAAAATATTAATCAAAGTTTGCTTGCAACAAGTTGCTAGAAAACTAAAAGGTTTTCAGATGTTCATTGAAGTATCCTTTATCTTTAGAACATTAATTCACTGACTCTATTTATTACATTAACTAACCCTAAATCAAATGTTTTTAAATAAAAAAATATTTGGCAGTTTCTTATTATTTTAGACTTTAAGGAAAATTAATATGAATGTTTTTGAAATACACCCAAATGTATTGTTGAGCTTTGCTAGTAATAAAATTTCTTGCTAATCATTTTCCAGCAAAATTAACTGCAATTTTTATATTACACATGTATTATTCTTTGTAACTTTCATGAATATTATTACTCTTGCATTGCAGAAAAATTAAAATCTCTTAAATTTAAAAGAGAAACAAATATATATAGTCATGGTCAAAGGTTTTGAGACTGCTATATTTTTCATATAGGAAAATTAATAGAACTACTCAAACATTGCAAATTTTTTTAATATGTTTGAATCATAATAATTTGAAGAAGAAATATACAAGGGTTAAGAGACTAACCCATTTTATCAATAAATACAATAAATTGTTGTGCTCAGTCAAAATTTAAAACGACGTCTCTTTACTTCAGAACTGCTTCAATTTGTTTTGGCATGCTGTAGACCAAATTTGTGATATCTTGACTTATATTGCTACATTTCTTTCAATAAGCACCCAAAACTGCTCAAAATTTGACGGTTTGTGATTATCAAAGGCAAATTTGATTATCGTCCATAAATTCTCTACTGGCTTAAAATCAGACCAATTTCCAGGCCATAGTACCAAATGTTTGTTGTTATTTTCAGCCAAGACGTTTTTTTATTGCTGTGCACGTGTGAAAAGATGCCCCATTATACTGCAAAATACAATTATCATCCCCAGACAGGCTCTGAACTGTTGTGCAAAGTCTGATGATGCACGTTTTCGTACCATTTTGAGTTCATGGACTGTGGAAGAAGGGAGTAAGTGATATTCTCTGGTGAAACTTCCTTCCACCTGTTTGGAGCTTTTGGTAGATCCCATGTTAGTGGGAGAAAAGGGGAGCGTTTTCTGTGGAAGAAAGGAACAAGTGATATTTTCTGCTGAAACTTTCTTCCACTTGTTTGGAGCTTCTGGTAGATCCCTTGTTAGTAGGAGAAAAGGGGAAAGTTTTCATGTGTCCTTTATCTTACTCACGTTTAATCATCCGGGGACAGTCGAAGTCTGTGTTGGCTTCACATCTAAATTCTATCATTAACGCTTAATGGATTTAAGGTAGTTTGAGTATTCGAAGTATAATTACAATTTAGAAATTGGTTTACATTTCCAACATAAATTGTTTTAAAATGGTTTATATCTGGCATTGCAAAGTTCCTATTACTCTCGTTACGCCGCTATAACTAAAGGGCATAATGATAGTTTTGGTGCACTTAGATACGTTTGTATGTTTCCAGCATATAAATATGTGTGTAACAGGTAAAATTAGTCGATTTGTCCGCCATCGGCTGCGAGGTCGCGTTCCAAGCGAAAACTAATGCCGCGCACACGTTACTGATGAAGCTCTTCCTTATGTTTTCCCACACGCGGTTAACGGATGACTTCAACTCGACAAAGTAGTTGTGGCAGACCTTTTAAAGCTTGCAATCGGCCTGCTTCCATACGCTGTATTCGAGGGGATTGAGGTGGGGTGATTGCAGAGGCCAAAATTCGTTCATGTTCGACCAAACCATCTTGCATGGTCTTGGCTGTGCTGGCCGTGGCACCGTCAAGCTGAATGACCTATTCTGGCTCTTCGTAGTTTTTCACAACTATGGCAGGACTTTCTTGGCTAAGATGTCCCTACATTCGGCTGTGAGGAACAAGTAACTGGCCGCAAACCATAACGGTGGCATCTTCTCGCCATTCGAAGCCACGACGCCGAGCATCAGCAGGGAAACCGGGTGCTTGATCGTGAACAAGTAGTGGACCTCGTAATCATCCTAAACGAAGCTTACCACGCGGGCGGTCTGCTTATTGATAACCGGATCAAACGTGAAGATTTTTTTATCTAAAGAAAGGAGAATTCGAATGCCATGAGTCTTCAAGTTGTTTAAAAGGCGAGGACAGCGTTCTCAACGTTGTTCTCGCATACAAGAGGTGAGCAAATGCCTTTCCAATCACCATAAGCTCTTGCCGCTCTCTTCATTGACGGCTCTGGACACCGTGGCCACTGAGATGTTCTTTATTTTAGCCAGCGCAGTCATTTTTAGCTTCAGAGCACTTTCGAAGGCCTTTCTCACAATCAAATGGTTGAAACCCTGAGTTCTTAATGAACGACACAGATTTGGGGGGTCTTTGCCATTCTTGAGCATCTCCAAGACTGTAGACGGTCATGCAACTGACGTTTAGCTTCTTAGCGATGTTGGACATGTTATTGCCGGCCGGCAGGAGATCCAACGTTTGGATTCTTTTGAGTTCCATCTTGACACATCAACACAAACTGGAAAAGAAGTTTAATGACTATTGCAGGGAAAGTAGTACTTTACTTTTATTTAACGAAACTTTTTCTATAACACAAGTAAACCTTTTGAAAGATCAAAAACTGAGTGTCACAGGACTTTTGCAAAACCGGTTACGTTACAACACAAGTGATATTTTGCCTAACTAATGCTTGGATATCGTTAGCCCTATCGAATAGTAATATATATATATATATATATATATATATATATATATATATATATATGATCTGATACTGTAGAAATGTATAACACTGCAGATATGCTCTTTTGAGCACTTTTTGAAAATAAGTCACTTCTGTAAGACATTTTCTTAGCATTCATTGTGGACCATTTTGCACATAGTCATAAGTACCTATTAGTGAAACCAACTTGTTCTTGTGGCTTATTGGAGTCGAGTTTTAGTCGGATGATTATCTCTATATCCATCATCATTCTCAACGCATAATTTCTTTGAGTAGCATTAAAGACATTATACCTTTATTTTCCCTTACTAACTTTTTTTTAAAATATGACGAGTAGGTATATGAAATTACTATGGTACATGAATGCATATCTTACATATATTTTAGGAAGATTTCATATCATATACATAATAGTATATTCAAGACATTATACTAAATTAACAAACAAGATAAATATTGACCTGTGAAAAATTGTTCCCTTGAAGACTTCGGGGAGGACTCTTTATAACGCCCGAAACAGCGTTCTGAAGTTATAAAATGAAAACAAAAACCTATAAATCTCCTGCAAAAGCCGTTCGATCCCAAATAACCATCTGTCCAACAAGACAGAGCTATTAGGAACTACTCTATGAAGGATCCTTTCAAGACTGCAGCAGGAATTTTCGAAACGATTAAGCCAAATACTGTCAAAGAAGTGTCCCGCACCTTTTCCTCTAGCAACAAACAATCATCACTAAAAAGACCCAGAAGGTGTGACTCGAATATGCTGATATTCATATTGAATGGAGTGGTGAAGATTGAGTGATAAATCAGTTCAGCAACTAAAGCAAATTTAATTTGTTTGAATCTGATGGCAGACGCTTTTGTTAGCCGCGCTGCAGGTGACAAACTCAAACCTAAATGTATTAAAATGTCTGCCAAGCATAGAGGAGGCAGAGTAATGGTATGGGAGTTGTTTTCGCTGAAGGTGCTGGTCCGCTCTTGCTAATAATTGGAACGGTAAATGCGAATGCGGTCCTAAACTTCTGAACTAGTTTGCAGTATTTAGGCAGAAAAATGCGCCATACAATACTGTCAAGCGAGTAAAATACTATTTCGAACAAGAATATACCAAAGTAATGAAGTGGCTAACTCAGAATCCCGGCCAGAACACAAAAGAGCACTTTTGGAACATCGATGGAGAAATAATTCAAGATTATCTGCTTTCAATTGTGATAAATTTACATTTATTATTGTAAATTCTAAAACATTGTAAATTCCTTACATTCATTGTGATTTTAAATATTCTAAATTAATTATAATTACCTACTCATTCTCTCTGCATCACTCTCGCGATTACCACCAATATTTATCCTACTGTATCAAAATCAATCGGTCATCGTGTAAACTAATTATCTCGTCACTTTCTTATAAATTTCCTGTAACCTAATCAATTCGGATTATTCACTTGTTAATTCTTATATACAATATATTTTCGTTATCGTTGATTTTGTCTATTCCCTAGTTCGCAGGTGCGTAAATTTGCACCCACGCCCCTCATTAGGCTAATATTCACCAGTCAATCATTCCTCTCAAAAATTGATGTGTATTGATTTTTGTGTGTGCTATCTATGCTAAATAACACACTAATCAATACGTAATAAAAATGGTGAGCAGAATTAAATAATCTACGGTCAATCGATAAATATTATAAATTCAAACTTATATTATATAAAAATTTTCCTAACTCCTTGCGGCCATTTACGCTCTTTCCTTTTCGAACACCCATTTCATTCACGTGTTTCCTTGTTTGCGTCAGGCTTTATCGACAGCATCCTTCTTCCAATTGTTACAATTCTTAGCATTTTAAGTTAAATAATATCAATTCAATACAACGAGTGAATAATTTACTTTCCCTATTATAATAATTTTTTCCATTTTTTCACGTTTCTGTCGAATGACTAATTTGCTCACATAGACACAAACACACACCGGAACTTTACGCGCAATTCTTTCCCACACATCAATATAATTGATACGTTCAACCGTTTACTGTATTTCTGATTAACATAAGGTGATCACAATGGTAAATCAACCAACATCAGCTAAAACAACGGTGATTGACCAAGCAGTTACAACAATGCAATCGTCAACTGAAACTCAACAAGGTCCAGTCAAGGCCCCACATGCCTTCCTTACACTCCCAGCCTTTGTGTCATCAAAGCACATCGCTTGTTTGGACGTTTGTGAGCTAATTATCCGCCCTCAAGCAATAACAGAGGCATAAACGATAGCTTCCATTATCCGAAAAGTTCCCAGAAGTATTTTAGGGACATTTTATTAAATGGGGGAAGGTGCGAGCATATGACGAACTGAGGGATACCTTCCGAACGGAATTTGAGAAGTCCCAATTTGAGGATCTAAGGGAGGTTCTGCAAACTCAAGAAATGAAAGATAAGTCTCTTACCAGCGTCTTAAATCATTTAAAGGATCTTATCATGACAAAGTTGCGAAATCTGACCTTTTTGACCCTCTCCTCACCAAAACTTTCACGCGGGCTGTCTCAGAGTATATTAGGCTCCTGATCCTTATGTCCTCACCTACCGATGTTGACCAGCTGCCAAAAGCAGCCAACTAACTTTTTTTACATCCATATGTAAATTGGGGTTGTGTACAAAATCACGGCTCCAAACTAATTCTTCCATTTTACAGCTTCGGATAACGTCGAGGCTTGCGAACAACAAGAGCAGGGCGAAATCCCCCCCCCCCCCTAACGAGGGATTTAGCAGCCACGTTATCTAGGATTGAGAGTCGCCTCAACATGTTGAAACTTCAGCAAGTGACACAGACCGAGCGAAGGCACTAGTAAGGTGAGCGGAGAGATAGGACCTGTTCAGGTTCTAGTAAAGAAATCAACGATGGAACCTCATCCCAAAAGCTGAGACGCAGCAAATTTCACAATCTTCTTCCGCCTATTCTCACTATAGCATTTCACAATAAAAGGGTCTCTGCTGCTAACACCGAAGGTATGGTAAAAACGCTCTACAGTGTACACAGCCTTGTAACTACTATTATATTTTTCCCATACTGCGCTTAGTAGTCTCCAAAAGCATAATGGAACTTACACCCAATCAACCCAATGGTGCTGGTACCATAACAAATATGGTGCACAAGCTATAAAATGCTTGCAACCGTGCACACATTTACAACTGTATCTCCACCTAATCTTAATTATCCACATCTCTGTTTGGCACCAAGCAGGCTACTCTTTCTATAGACAGCCTGAAACCCGCCTATTACGAAAATGTTCCCCCTGAACATCCTTTACTCTCTTTCTCTCCCACTCTAACCCTTTATGGTCCAGAAAGTCCCCTACATACCTCCAAACAACTCTTCCATTCACCCCTGCTACACAAAATACACCTTCCGTTTTGCTGCATCTGCTTCTTATATTGCAAGAACCCTCGTCGGCAGCGGTGGTCAGTCAGGAGTAAATCTATCCACTATTGGTAACCCAGTCAGCGGAAAACTGGACTATAGACTCACTCGTCCAGCTGGACACCATTTTGGAAGGAGCGAAGAAGCGGGTTACCTTCGCTCCGTCAACTTCCAGTCGTGCCAGTGCCTCGCCCAACGCAACTGTCACTGCCACAGCCAATAAGTGTCCCTGTGCTTACAGTCAAACCACTGGCACTGTGAGTCGCTCCTGTCGCGTGAAAAGGAAACCTCAGCGTTATCAAAAGTAGCAAGAGCATATTAAAAGGGGCGGGGGTAACTTTCCTAGGTGGGAAGTGTTTGTAGCTCTGCACTCTGTCGCAGAACTCAAAAGTAATTAAAATAATTTTATATCTTGTATTTCTGTAGTACTCCAAAGAAAAAAATCATTTTTATATATGTATTTTAAATTCAACTTCAGAGGAGTGAAGAGAGATCCCCATATATTATATAACTGAATTTAGAATTCCCCTATAATAAACAATTCACCTAGAATTACAGCAAACTTTCTTAAATTACTTAGCAATAATGGAACCGCCTTGTCTCTAATCTTCCCAACGAGCTTTGCTCTCCTCCCGCAAGACCACAATTTACATTTACCATTGTGAATCCTAAAACCTTCTAAATTCCCTTCATTAATTGTGATTTCAAAAATTTTAAAGTAAGTATTATTACTTATTCTCTCTGGAACACTATCGCGCTTACCGCAAATATTTATCCTACTGTATCACATTCAATCGGTCATCTTGTAAACTAATTATCTCGCCACTTTCTTATAAATTTAAGGTTACCCAATCAATTCGGTTTATTCATTTGTTAATTCTTTAATACAATATATTTTCTTTATCGTTGTCCATTCCCTAGAGTTCGCTGGAGCATTAACTTTCCACCCAGGCCGCTCATTTGGCTTAAATTCACAAGTCAATCATTCCTCTCAAAAATTATGTGTATTGACTTTTGTGTTTGCTATCTAGGCTAAATAACACACTATTGCAACATAATTTCAACCTCTAGTTTATTTGTCATGACATTTGCTTTTCCAGGATTTATTTTTAGGCAGAATATTTTAGCTTTCATGTATAGTATATGGTTATTCATGGGATTTATTTTCTGTTAATAAATCAGCCTAAATAGGGTTTCGAAAACCATAACCATAAATTTGTTTGATCGAAGTTATCGTCTGCTAGTTTTTAGGCCTAAGACGAAAGCGAAATAAATTTTAAAATAATGAACTGGGTTTTAAGAAAAACAAATATAAATATATTCATAGAATCAACGAATGTACAATGAGATAAATTGGATTAGATATACAATGTCAGATATGGTAAAATATGATTTACAGTAACGAGAAGTGAAGAGAAATGAAGTACGTGAAATAAATATGAAATAATATGGTGGAATAATATGGTGAAATAATATGGTGACTATGATGGACTGTGACGAATGTACAATGAGATAAGTTGGATTAGGTATACAATGTAAGATATGGTAAAATATTATTTACAGTAACGAGATGTGAAGAGAAATGAAGTACGTAAAATAAATATGAAGTAATATGGTGAAATAATATCGTGACTATGATGGACTGTGACTTTATACGGAGAATGGCGACAGTCGAATGGGAAAGAATAGTGTGCTATTTGGTCGAGCTGAAAGCGTGTGTGTGTGTGAAATTTTCAGAGATGATGCTTTAAACAGTAGTACGTTAAATGAATTGACAAGTAAAATAAATGAATTAATTAATTATTAAGTTGTACATAAAATATGATTTAATTTACAAAAGTAAAAGAATTGCATGATATGAATTTGACATAATAATTTATGTGTATGTATATATATATATATATATATATATATATATATATATATATATATATATATATATATATATATATATATATATATATAAATATATATATATATATATATTTAATTTTCCCAGGAGGTTTTTATTATGGGAATGCCCAGAGGGCATTGCTATACATGGTTAAGGTCTTCAGGCATTATTAGAATCTCTCTTCTAGATTGTTATAAGCAATGGTGTATATTGTACTCCGCGGTTTTTCAATAGGCTGATTGAGAGCATTTAAGTGCTCAATCGTTGATCAACCTTTTCTGAAGCCAGTTTCTTCTCTCGGTTGCTGGGCATCTAGCTGGTTTTGCATGTTGTTAGTGGTGACTCTTGTGATGAGTTTATTATAGCCACGCGAGTATTGGCTGATTGGTCTGCATTTTGTCAGGTCTTTTTAATCACCATTATGTCCCAGTCGCCCAGAATCTTGCCTTGTTTTAGAAATTCATTGAATATGAAAGCTAATTTGTCCACAATGATTTCTCCATAATCTGTAACCAACTCCAAAATGATATTATCCTGATTTGTTGCTTTATTGTTCTTTATTTGATTGATTGTAATTTTAATTTTTCATTTGAAGAACTCCTAGACGTCTTTTGGTGTTGTTGGTTAGTTGTGGTTCTGGAAGCTACTGTTGCTTGAGTACAACATTTAATAGTACTCATTAGCTCTTTTAACTATCCTTATTCGATTTTGCATGATTGTACCATATTCCTCCTTTATATCTACTATGATACCGTTTTCAACAATAGTTCTATTAATTTTCTGATGAAAGTTCTCTTTTCTGTTTGTTTTTTATTTAACAAGATGTTTTAGTTATGCTAATTAATTGTGGTGGGTTGTGTCCGTTGTTCTAAAGTATTTGCACTTCTTCATTAGCATAAGGGCTTTTTCTGAGAGTTTGTTCTTGTTCCTATTTTGTGTTTTCTTATATTTTTCAGAAGTTTGTCATGTGTTTCATAAAGTTATTGTTCATCACTTGTATATTACTGGTTTATCTTGGATCTATCGAATAGCTTGCTTTTCTCTTTCTGAATGCTATTTTTTAACGTACAACATAACATCCTGTGGTGATTTATTTTTATACTTTTGATGGCTTGTAAGTTATCATCACTGATTTGTTTAACAATCAGTATGTAATCAATATCAATGTATGCTGATTTTTTGGTATTTTTCTACTCCAAATTTGCTGGTGTGAGTTGATTGACAGGGTGAGAAACGAAATCGTGCGAGAGAGATGTGGAAGTAAAGTAAGTTTGCTTTTAAGAGCTTAGAGAGATGTGATGAGAAGGTATGGTCACCTGGAGAGACTGGAGGAGGAAAGGCTGGTAAAGAGAGTGTATAGATCTCTAGTGAGAGGAGGGAAACAGCGTGGGCGTCCGAGGAGGGGGTAGATGGAGTGTACGAGTGAGGGCCTTGCAGGCCGGGGCCTAAGCATACGGAGGCAGAAAGGCGGGTTACGAATAGGAATGAATGGAAATGAATGATAAGGGAAGGAAGAGCTGTGTAGGGTGATACACAAACGCAGGTAATGAAGTTTTCAGGGGAAACCGGATAGCAGGAATCTGATGAATCGAAAAATGCAGAAAGTTGTTCACTTAAGTTAAGAAGCGGAAAATGTGTGCGAATGGTGGAGTGGAAATATCTCTAGCCATGCGCCATCCCGTCCACGAGAGATATACATACGGTATATATAAGAGTATATATATATATATATATATATATTTATATGAAGATACACCCCCGAAGGAAAAGTGAAAAACGATTCCGAGCTCTTTCGTGTTTATTCTTAAAGACGAAAGCACTCAGAATCGTTTTTCAGTGTTTCTTTGTGGGTGTATCTACATAACTTTGACTCAGGTGCACTTTGTGTTTTTTTTCACATATATATATATATATATATATATATATATATATATATATATATATATATATATATATATAAATCCAACATACCGAAAGAAAGAGAAAACGAAATAATTTTTCTCCTGAAAGTTAAATCCTAATTCGAAAAAATCCGTACTGGGATGGGATTCGATCCAAACGGTTGATCGCCGCCTTAGTGTACTTGGTTCCAATCCCTCACCAGTACGGATTTTTTCGAATTAGGAAATATCTCTTTGCGAAGAAAAATTATCCCGTTTTCTCTTTCTTGCGGTGTGCTGGATTCATTTCCATCATTCTCTCGAGCTTATGATATATATATATATATATATATATATATATATATATATATATATACAGGGTGTTCGGAAAGTCACTGTGCACTTTTCTCATAATTTTTTTTATATTTCAGATTTTGACCCCAAACCATTTATGTTAATAAATATGCAAGTGCAACTGATAGCCGTGTTTAGAAACAAAATAAGAAAGGTCCAAGCTTGTATTGATGCCAAGGGGGGTCACTTTCAACATAATTTATAATTGTCATTCATATTTACCTCCTGTATTCTATATTGAAACATTTATGTTAATAAATATGTAAGTGCACAGTGACTTTCCGAGCACTCTGTGTGTATATATATATATATATATATATATATATATATATATATATATATATATATATATATATATATATATATATATATATATACACTGTGTGTTGTGGTTTACGGCCGAGTAAAGATGTACGGTGGATTCGTACATGACTTAATCCGTTCCTCTTTTTTCTAAAAATGCTCCAATTTAATTCATTAACCAGGGAAGCTTCGTATTATGATATATACGAGGGGCGGTCAATAAGTTTTGCGAATCGGTAGGGCAAAACAGAAGAAGAGGGATGGCTGTTTGTAGGGGTGTTAGGACAAGTTATGACAAGTCAGGACCTGCAGCCGCACGCTCCTGCCTCGTTTATTTAAGAAGCAGTAGCTGATCGCAGATCGTCAGTCATAAATATTTCAACAACGGAGAAGGTTAAGTACCGCGCAGTGATCAAATTTTTGACCAAGTAAGGCAAGAATGCAAAAGAGATCCATGAAGGCATGGTTGCAGTGTACACCGACACCGCCCCTTCCTATGCAACAATTGCTCGCTGGAATAGGGAGTTCCGCTATGGTCGTGAGTCTCTTGAAGATGACCCCGTCCAGGACGCCCGTCAGACGTGACCATCGAGGACAATGTGGCCCTTGTGGAGAGGATAATCCTTGAAAATCGACGGGTAAAGGTCATAGAAATCGACCGATAACTTGGAATATTAGATGGAAGTGTTATCAACATCATCCACGACAATTTGGCCATGATCAAGGTCTCTGCCCGTTGGGTCCCTAGAAACCTCACGTCCCATGATCGACTTAAACGTCATGAAAGTTCGGAGGAACCGCTGCTCCTGTACACTCAAGACCCGGTGGGATTCGAGTCGCGCATAGTGACAGGTGATGAAACGTGGGTCTATTACTGTGATTCCGAGACCAAGCTCGAAAGCATGGCCTGGAAGCACAGGGGCTATCCGACCCCCATCAAGTTCCGGACCCAACCCTCAGCTAGAAAATCATGGCCACCATCTTCTGGGATTCTGAGGGAGTGTTGTTGGTGGACTATGCGCCTCGTGGAAGGACCATCACAGGCTAATATTAAGCCGAGGAACTAGCTGGGTTGAAGAAGTGCATCCGTCAGAAGCGGCGCGGCAAGTTGACACGCGGTGTCCTGCTCCTCCACGACAATGCCCCTGTCCACAAAGCCAGAGTTGCACAAGCTGCCCTGCGCCAGTGCGGATTCAAAGAGCTCAACGACCCCCCCCCCCCTACAGTCCAGATCTGGACCCCAGGAGTGAATTGAACACCAGTCAGGAGATTTCTGGTTGTCGGAAATTCGAAGCCTCAGGGACAAGTGGCGCAAGTCCATTGAAGTCGAGGGTAGTTATATTGAAAAATAATAAAACACTTTTCCTCATATCTCGTTTCCTTATATCCGAATTGCAAAACTTCTTGACCGCCCCTTGTATATTGCCACTGCTGCGTTTGAAGATCTAATTAAACAACTCCAACAAAACATACTTTTAATCACATAAAAGAACGAAATCATGAATCTTTAAATACATTAATTCTATAGTAAAAAGGTCTGATAAAAATTAACACTACAAATAAGTAATACGAGATGGTTGACGAAAAAATCATCTATAATATTAACACGAGATTTAAGCTCAATTAATGCGAGTTCTTTAGTCATTTGAAATTAAAATAGTTTAATTACGAATACCAGCTTGAAATGGTTTTGTTACGAATACACTTTCGCACGGAATAGGAAATAACAAAATGAATAGTTTTTCGTATTTGTTTTACCTTTAACTCTGAGTGTGTCGACAGTTGGGTGACCTAAAAGTGGGCCACCTAGGCAAGTTCGACTACGGATGCCCTCGCTGAGGCGAGGAGGGTTGAGAAAACAGCTGATGCTTCTCACGAAGTGGTTGAGGCGAGTGACGATGCTTCTCTCGACTTGAAGATGTAAGTGAGGGGATCTTCGATGAATGGAAGTTATCCCGATCCCTGTGTTACCAATTCTGGCTTCTCGACGATGAGACAACCAAGATGTGAATCTCTTCTCGAATGGGAATTCACTTTGGTCTTCCTCGTTAGTGAGGGGTATCACGATGGTTTTTCAAAAAACTGAGATATGTTATTTTCTCTGGACTAGAATGGTAGGAGAGTTGGTCTCGATACCACTGGTCTTCTCTTCTAAGCGACCAAAGGAACAGCCTCGAGAGGGTAAGTCCCGCTTAGTTTGAACTATCTTCTTTATTCTCTGTTTGAATCAGGGACTCTTCTTTTTCTCTTGAAGGCTACGCGAATTCTCCTCCAAATTTCCCAAGATCGAAATATATACGTCGAATATCCCCTGGGAGTAGGGCAGACGAGGGAGTTTATGAGGGGTGAACCCTCAATAGCCAACCGTTATGCCTCTCTCCTAGGGCATAAATTTTCAAAGCTGTGACACTTCGCCCCTTCATGTTTACGCGCGGGGAAGGTGAGATTTCGTCTATTTGGCGAAAAATAGACATAAATAATCGGAGGGGACAGTGAGCCTGTTCATAAACTTTATGCCGATGAAGCTTTAGGCAGCAATATTTTCATTATAAAGGCTTTTACACCCTCCTATGTTTATATTAACGGACGAAGGGAGCAAGTCGTGGTTACTTGACTCCAGGATGAAAGTTTACCCTACCAGTCTCGTAAATTACGAAATGTGTTGACCGAAATCAGTCTTTGCGTGTGACTTCGAAGGGTCTTGGGGCAGCGAGGAAGGGAGGGGAAAGTCTTGGCCCATGAGGAGCGTAATGGTAAACGCTTTATAAAAAACTAGCGTCTGCTTGTCCTCATTATATTCATTCCTCCACACTGTCTGTCAAATTATTAGGCAGCTTTGTTTTTCGTAATAACAGAGCATTATTTGTTTGAATTAAGATATTTACTCACTGAATAATGGCAACATATGCTTGCACATGTTGTAGTAAAATATATTGGATCTGTGCAGATGCAAATAAATGGTGGCTATTTTCATGAAACAGCAACAATTTTACCCTCCTAAATTATTAAAAGTGTTATTATGGATCAAAAGCGTGATTTAACATCAAATGAGAAGACCATTAATGTCTCAGAGCTTGGAAAAAAAACGACACTGGAAATATCAAATATCCTGGGAAGAGATCATCGAACTGTGATGATATTTGCGGAGTCTTCTGCTGTCTGTTCGAGGGCTGACAAGAGTACTTCGAGGGCTTATTTCCAGGTGTACCATGTCACGTATAACGAGCGAAGTAATAAAAAACTCGGGTTTGACTAGTCGAGAAGTGTTTAAATGTTGTGGAAGGGAAGATATTTCGAAATCGACCAGGTGTCGCCTCCTGAATCAGGTAGGCAAAAACGTAAAACCTGTTACCACGCCCCCTCTGAAGGCTGTTCATTAGCAAAATAGTGACATGGGCAGAAGACTACATGAAGATAGATTTTTCAAAAGTCTTCTTTACTGACGAATGCCGTGATACCCTAGACGGACGAGTTGGGTGGAGTAAAGGATGTGTTGCCAATAGTGGAAATCGTCCTCATCGTTTGAGACGCCAACAAGAGGGAGGAGGAATCATGTTTTGGGCTGACATCATTGGACACAAGTTGGTTGGTCCGTGGAAAGTTCCAGACGGAATTAAGATGACATCTAATGCATATCTTGCCTTTTTAGGGCAATTTTAAGCCATGGTTGAAGAAGAAAAAAGTTTCATTGAAGAAAACACTGAAATTTATGCAAGGTAATGCGCCTTCCCATGCAGCTAAGAAATCTCTGGAATATCTACAGCAATTTGGCTCCTCTGGACACCGTTTGATGAAGGCCAGCGTGTTCACCCGACTTAAATCCGATTGAAAATCTATGGAGTGTTCTGAAGAGAAAGATATATCAAGATGTAGGGCAGTTTTCAACGAAAGAGGCTCTCTAGGAAGCTATTGTAGATGCTGCTGACAGTATTACCCCAGATTAAATAGTTACCTTGACGAATTCGATGGATAAACGCGTCAGGGACGTTCTTTTATGTGGAGGATCATACATTCATCATTAAGAATTTTATGACGCCATATATTTTTAATTAAAATTTTAATTCAAACATATTATTATGCTCATTATAAAGTCCGTTATGATTATATTTGTTGTTGAAAATTAATTGTCGCATTGAATAAATGTTTGCTTTTGCATAATTAGCATTTTAATTAGACCTACCTAATAATTTAAGACGATAAAAATGGCCGTTGTTTCTTTACGTATTGGCGGATCAGATTCATTTTGGTGCAGTACATGCAAATGGATGGATGTTATCATCATTCAGGGAAAAAATATCTGGATTCGAACGAATAAATAATCTGTTATTACAAAAAAAACAAAGCTGCCTAATAATTAGTGATGGGAAGATACCAGATTTTCAAGCGAGTACCGATACCGAGTACGATACCAGTGTATACTCCCTATTCCGATATGAGTACCGAGTACGAATACCGAGTACTTATATATATATATAGTTAATATACGTACTTGTTTGTGCATTAGTAAATACTTATATAGATTTCTATTGATTTGTTTGAAGAATAATACTACTGAACAATAGGGCTTTATTGCAAAATAGAATATTTAGACATCCAATTATACAACTAATTCCTTTAGCAGCCAAATAAAAACAACAGACAATATAGGTTTAAACTTCAATATTAGTCTTACTTCAAACCCAATTTTTTAAATAATTTTTCCTAAAAAAGAAATTTCTACGCATTTGATTATAGATTGAAAGAATAGTAATACAATAACAAAATTTAAGTCGTATGTTTCGTGTTTGTTCGTTTGAATGAACGCTGTTTGAACATGTTCGATATGGTTACTCTCTAACACTACCGTCTATTTCATGTGACTATTCATATTCATTTTGCAATGAGTGAAAATTGAATATGAATATCAAAAGAATATAAAATAAATAGCATTTATCCATTGTAAATAAAGATTAAAGAGTCTATTTAAAGCTTAACTTTTAGCTGTTTTAAACGAAATAAAATTTGGCGGAAAAAACGATGGAACTTAAATATATATTATTGTATGCACTCGTACATACAATATGACTATATGGAACGGCTTTGATTTCAAGCTAATTGCAGGTATTTTTTGTGTAATAATAATTTTCATTGTGACGGAAGTGACTTTAGAAATTCTAATCTTTTGTTCAAGATTTACCCAATAATAATGGAGATGAAAATAATGTAAGATTTTCCCTCATTTATGACGGCACGTGTACACTATTTTCCAAATTTTTTTGAACGGGATAAAATTATTGAAATTTACGAATATTGAGTTAAACATTTAAATAAAATTATATTATTTATACCAAACGAACTGCAGTCATTTGATTGATTGCAATTTCGTGAATTTTTCACGTACGGGTAAACTAGTAGTTTGGCCTGTGCTTGTTCCTTTTGGTTCCCTGAAAAACTAAGGGTTTGAAAAGGTTATAAAATGTTAAATTTTGTGTAAATAATTTAGGTGCATATTATGTGAATTTTTTCACTTACGAGACACAAGAATATAATCATTAAATAAATAGAATTAATATATGTTGTAAAATGATTGCATACAGTGTCTTGGGAATTAATGGGCAAGTATCGGATTTTGATTTCGCAAATGAGACATGAAAGTCCCGATACCGATACAAGTTTCGATACCGCTAAAAACAGCCGATACTACCGATATTCCATACTGATACTGAGTACTGGTCCCATCACTAGTTCATAGTGGGAAGGATGCTCCGACGAAACCGGTAGCAAAACACCGACACGTCGGAGTTGCCAATATTGGCAACTTTCTCCCGGTTTCGTGCTGCCAGCAGCAAAAATCGGTAGAAAGTTGCCGGTATTTTTGTAGTGTGAAGAGCCCTTTAAGGGCCTTGAATCAAACGTTGGTATCAAAAACTAAGGCAAAATTTTTTAGATACGAGTACGAGTACCGATACCACTAAAATCGTTCTATATCATCGATACTCGATACCGATACCGAGGTACTCGTCCCATCACTACTACTAACATATGTGTACATATATATATATATATATATATATATATATATATATATTAGACTAGCCCAAAAATTTAAATCCTTTGTCTCACCCCTAGATATAAAGAGGCTTGATGAGAAAATGCGTTGTACAAATTAGCAGCAAAATAAAATAATATTTAGTAGTGCCAAAACGAATGTTTATTTCACACATATTAATATTATGTGCAAAATATGAAAAATAGTTAAATATTAGTGAATTTTTGTATTTTTTAGAGTAAGTAGTACCCTAATATAAATTGATATTGTATTATGTTAACAGCTATATTAAGTGCATTCTAAGTTTCATTATCATCCTATAACCTGTGATTTTATAGGAGTGGTACAAAGGACAAATAAGTCTAACGTGTAGTCTTGGAGGCGCGCTGGTGTCCCGTTTCATTGTCCCCGCAGCACATCCCTAACCAGTTAGCAACTACCAATGCCCTATTCAGTGTTGTGTGAACCAGTGAAGAGCTAGCTAGCATTGTTTCAGTGCCTATCTGTGTTTAACAAAGTCTTTCTGGAATATAATTAGCATGTCGAGTTCAATTAAAACAAGAAGTAAAACAGAAGTATGGCTTATTATCGGAGAAACAGATCAATGCAATTCAAACCACAAAACCTTCAGCAAATAGTGATATATTAAGACGTCTTTTCTCCTTAACACAATGCAAAAAGAATGTATATTCATACATATATGAAATATAGGACAAAGCAAGCATACCAACTAAAGACAAACAGCATATGTTTACAAAGATTCTGAAGTAATATGAGCATTTCAGAACCCTCCTCAAAACAAAATTAAGGTGAGATCAAACTCAAATATCAAAGGAAACTTCATTCCAAGAATCTTTCACTGATTTGTATGATATAGCTCATGCTAACGCACTAGAAATGATAACCAAAGAAGAAGATCGTTCATTTCTACAGGCTCAAAGAGAGAAAAGTAGACGAGGCTATATAAGTAATGTTGAGAAAAAACAATAAATAATGAAGAGAAAAAGCGGAAAACAAGTGAAAAAGAATCGCAGCGAATTGAACATAAATTGCGTAGAAAAGTAAATTTCTCAGTTGTTCAGCTAACAATTAGCTCAAGCAGCGATAAAAAAAAGCAGTGGTGAAGCAGAACCCGGTCCATCTAATCCCTCAAGAAAGAGAATGTTTAAAGGCGAGAAAATTATTTCACCTGTATTAGTGGCTACATTAGACAAAGCCAAAATGAGTGATCGTCATCCGATGTTGGTGATCTCAGCAACAGCATTAGCCCTTGGAAGAGATATTGATGATAAAAACATAAATAGAAGTACACTGCAAAGAAAAAGAAAAGAACTGTGTGAAGAAATAGAAGATAGTTCGAAGCAAACATTCCCTATAGATGCACCTCTTAGAGTCCATTGGGATGGCAAATTAATGCATGATTTAATTGGCGCTAAAAATATAGATAGACTGCCTGTGTTAGTGTCTACTGGTGGTAACCCTAAGCTTTTGGAAATACCAAAACTAACCACAAATACAGGTGCAGAAACAGCAAAAGCAGTTGTGGAATGTATTCAAGATTAGAATATGATGAGAGTGTTAAAACCTTATGTTTTTAACACCACTGCTAGTAACACTGGTTCTAAGAAAGGTACATCTGTGACAATAGAAACAAAACTAAATAGAAGTCTTCTTGGTTTTCCTTACAGGCCTCATGTTCATTAAATAATTGTATCTGACGTATCTTAAAAGTAATCCGTTTCAATACTTCATCCTATGAACACACAATACGTATGTTTCTTGGAAAGAAGCTGTGCAAGAAGAGTTTAAATGTCATCAGTCTCGAGCAGAGTGCAAAGAACTTTTGTAACTATCAGTTGCATATTTAGGGGTCGGCACAAAAAGTTTTTCCTTCAAGCAACCTGGAGCAGTGCATCGAGCACGTTGGATGGCAAATGTTATTTATTGAATCAAAATTGTACACTTTAAGTCACAATTTACAATGACTAAGAAAGAGCAGACATCAGTCTAGCGATTTGTACAGATTGTTGTACAGTACTACGTTCCCAACTAGTTTACATCTTCAACTGCATCCGCTGCCACACGAAAAGACTTAAGAGTACTTGCAAAGTTTCCAAGTATTTGAAGATAAGGAACTTGCTTCTGTAGCCAGCAAAGCACTTGGCCGTTACCTTTGGTACCTAAGCGAAGAACTTGTGTCCCTTGCCTTCATGGATGAGGTGTCACTCTAGCTTTGAAGAGAAAGATGATTGCAGCACTGCAGAAGCCTGGCTTACACCATACAGAGAAACAATATACCGTGAGAGAAAAAGAGAGTATCTCAGAGAAAACTGTTGCTGACTTCTTAACTGAATATAGTCGCCTTTTTTTACAAAACTTTCGTTCAATTCCTCTTTTTTAGAAGTAGCCCTTTCAGAATGGATGAAAAGAAAAGATTATTACACACTAAAACAATATACTCATAATATGAATGTCATCAATGACAATGCAGAGAGAGCTGTAGATTTGATTGAGAGCGACAATAAGAATCTTACCCAAAATGAAGATCAGCTTTACTACGTTATACAGGTAGTCAAATGTCACAGAGAAAATTATCCAAAACAACAAAATAAGCATTAAAAAATGCATGAGCAATTAACAAAACGAGATGAGTTCATGCAAACCACTATGGAATAAGCCTCCTGTGGATACCACTAAAAACGTCCCTATTGCAGTTACCTCATTGGTGGTGTGGAAAAACTGTAAAACATTAAACTTTGTAAGCTTTGTGGCACTACTAAAACTTGTTCAAGTAAGCTAAAACTTTTTTAAAATTGTCTTTATAGGAAGCCTCCAATTTGCATGAGTGAGAGACTAAGAAGTTTTTAAATATGAAGAATCGCCTCTATAAATCTGGGCCAGTCGAATATATATATATATATATATATATATATATATATATATAGTTGGACCCCTTTCTGTTTTAGTAAAAGTATTAATTTTTCGTTGCATAGATTTCGCTAAATTTTCACAAATATCTAAAAATATCTTTCCTTACTCAGCTTGTACTTTTTCCTATAGTTCTCTGTTATTAGTAATTGTGGCAATTCATATTGCTTTTCGAAGCATTTTCTAAAAGTCTTCTAACAGATTTAAGTCCAGCCTCTGTGGTGGTCACCCTAAAGGGGTGATCAACATTTCTCCTAACCAATACTAGATAGATGGCTCTTAAACTTGCGATTTAATTTGCGAATCTCAATCTTCCCTTTATTAAAAAACATCTCCCCTGAGCCCGACTAGGTCATGCAGCCATACACTATGATCAAACTACCCCCATGCTTCACATTTGGTAGCACACAAGTAAGATAAAATGCCTCTCCAACTCTTAGTCTGACAAAGCTAGCTCTATAAGTGCTAAAGTTCTGTCAAATAGTTACAGCAAAGTTAAAATTTAAAAAAGTAAATATTTCAAGATATATTTAAATGGATTGCATAAATAACATGTAAATCAACAATGCAATGGTCTTTCTTATATAGCTGATTATTATTTTAATCTGGCTAGATATTTCATAGCATTGTTCATTTGTCCAATTTTTGTGAAGTTTGCCAAGTGTAGACGTTATTTTGGTTCAAATAAGATAGCGATTTCTTCTTTCTTGCCTTGCAACCTTTTAGCTTATTCCCATATGATGCTGCTAATGTACATATTATCCAGTAAGCCACCTTCACTCGCAAACAATGAGTAGGTTATGGATAGGGGAAGGTACCAATCATTACGATAAGCTCTAAGTGAAAAGAACCAATTATAAAGCAGAAGCAAAAATCAAAACTCTCTTAAAGCGAGCGAGGTTGCCACTCTTCCTTAGAAACCACAGACCAAATGAACAACTAAAAGATTAAGCGGAGAACAGCCTCCACAATCTTAAAGCCCCTATTCAAGGAAGCGAGGCCGGACATGATCGGAGACGCGAGAAGATCTCCTCTTCCAAATAAGAGGAGAATGAGGAAGGCATAGATTTCGGCCAAGAATTCGTCATGCAACGAATCGTTTTACGTACTAGAGAGATAATTTGAAAGAGGCAAGAAGAAAATGATCCTAGTATGGTAAACCTCTGCCCACAAAAGTTTTGCGTAAAAAATCGTGACTATATCTCCTTCAGGAGCAGTTGCTACAATATTGTGTTATGTATCCCATTAAAAGGTATTAAATTCATATCTATACTATATTTCATGCAATATAAAAGTAAAGATCAAACATTAATGACGTGTGCTTTGGCGTTACAATCATATATGTCAATTGAATATATATTTATAAAGGAAAGTAATGATATTGTAGGGTGAAATAACTTGTATCAAATCTCTAATAATAATAACCGTTCTATCAACCCAAAACATTTCCTTAAAGTCATCTTCGCTGTGTATCTCTCTGAACGACCTCGAGGAGAAGTTATCTTGTCAAATTCCTCATATATAATAAAGAAACGTTTGATTTATGTAAAATTTTCGTAAGTTGGAATTCATTTTATGATTTCCTGTAGGAATATTTCTTTTGTAGTTAAAAATTGCAAGGAGCGGTCTATAAGATTAAAAATTATAAGATTAATGTGTAAAATTCGAAATTAATGCAGCAAAAAGGTCAAAGGAAAATGTGTATTTGGTGTAAACACGTTGAGTAAGATTGCTTTTAAAGGCGACGTGCGAAGGTCCAGATAGAGGTCCGGTCTGAGATTTCACATAGGCATTGTAAAATTTCCGTAGTTGATTCTTTTCAAATAATTAAAACGTTTTTAATGGGTTTTATAATAAACAAAATTTTGTATGTGTTGGGGGCTAATATTTGGCCCAGCGAGACACCTAAATTGTAAGCTGCCATAATCAGGGATATAATAGATGATCATCAAATATAAATTTTAAGAAAAATATTTATCTTCTACTTTATAGATAGAAATGGAGAAGGTATGGCATTTTACCCTCTTAAAGAACCCTGCAAGTCTCCCTTACATTTCCCTCTGCGACGGTATCCTCGCAGAATTTACATATACCCACATTGCTCAAAAAATAGAGAGGCTAGTTCGTATTTCCCAAATCTCACATCTTCCACCTGATAATATGCTGTGGAAATTACGGGGACTCTGCGAGAAAATGTGAGTCAGGACTTTCTCCGAGAGTCCTTTTTCCCCATCTCCCCCCTACATTAAAGAGGCCCTCGAGATTCTGTTCCAAAATATCCCTTTAAACCAACATGCGGCCACGGACATCGGCATACACGAGTAACGGCCCTTGCGAAGTCTCTTCCCTCCCAGATTTCGAGTTACAAATGTAGGAAGAACTAGGGCTCATAAAAGAGCAAGTCGCAGACCTCTCCCGCCAAATAGCACATGTGAAACACTCAGATATAATTGTGGAACACATTAAGAGGAAAATTCACTTCACGATCACTTAGATCTCTTCTCCTTCACACTAACGAACAATTGCTCTCGCATCTATACTGCATAAGAGAACGATATTTTTGATATTAACTAGAATTTGGTCGAATGGCATATCGCTGTTTTCCCAGATGCTAACAATTTAATACCATGCTCTATTTTCCCAGGTAACACTAATGGAGGAAGTAGCATCATTGTGTGTTTACCAACATTGTTTAAACGTCAAGGAAGCCAGCCTATTGCAAAAACAGAATTTTAACGAATTTCTTTTTCCCCTGACCCCAGCTTCAGGCACTCCTATTCATACATTTAGCACTCAAATTTCAAACCTCTCATTAGAACTTTGACGAAATTTCTATGGGATCTTTTTTTTAAATATGATGTCTAAACTACAATATTAGGTGCCAACTGGGACGCTATACATTATTAGTTAATTTAAGAAAATCCTGTTAGGTGGATAGTAGAAAAAGATTTTCAGTTCGAGTCATAAAAGAATGTTCAATTTTTCCTAACTTTTTATTTATTTTTGATGGCTCCCCGATATACCAATTATTAAACAAATAAAATGCATTTACAAACCAACCAATAAAAGTGTTAGTTCACAAAGTGTGCATAACATTCACTGTGAAAGGATGCCCCTCGAAGGACCAGGGTGAGAGGAAGCCCTTCGAAATAGCCTTTTCCAGCCTCTTCTAGCCACAAACCACGTGCGCCTTGGCGTGAAAATTCTAGAATTGATGAAACGGAAGTTGTCTCGCACTCAGACGAGGACTCGGCTGTATTTACTTAAGCGGGACACAAATCGCTCTCCCTCCCCTGCGCTAACGCTAAATCCTCGCATCTTTGCCTCGCAGACATTTCCTTTCCCCGGGAGCGCGCCCGCACAAGCTCAACCCTATATCCGGAGGCAAACTTCGACGTTTGATCCAACCCCTCGAAACAAGTTTGCACAGACTGGCGTCGTGAATTCTCTTGGGACGGCTATACCCTTGGGTTAGCTAACGTAAAAGCCACCGAAGCCTTTAACCCTGCATCAGCCATTTCTCGAAGTGATTGAAAGCCTGCTACTCCCTCCATTCTAAACGTGTGCCTGTTTCTCGGAAAACCTCGCAACCCCTGTTCCAGTTGTACGTCGTCGTTAAGATCTCGCCAGCAGATCGCAATTCATGTAGCTTGGTCCCCTATTCAGAGGAAAGCTTATCGAGCATATTCTTTCTGAGAACTGTGCCCCCTCCCTTCGCTGTTTCGCCCCCCATCCCTTCAAGACCTCCGTGCCTCGTGTCTGAGACTCCCTGCCGTGACGCAGAACAGTCTTTCGTCTTTGAGATCACATCTCTCTGGAGCAGTGAAAATCTCGTCCTTCTGCAAGAAGTACTCTCAGAACCCCATCTACGAGTCTTCCTCGTTAACATCCTAAGAAGTTTCTCCTCGGATGTCTATGCCATTGGTCTTCTCCCTCCGAATAGCTCTAAGCTTTAAGGTAAAGCGATTTTGCTTTGTAATCCCATGATTAAACCCCTCTTCATTCATCAACTGGATTCCGTAGCATCCCCTTTAAATTGACTCCCTCCACAAACTTAAATAATCTCCATTATTGATAAACGATAATCTTCACTCCCCGCTTAGCTCTGTCACATTGTAAATTGTTACAATCTAATTAACTATCCTTAAAGCATTATTTGTTCCCCATGGTATATATATTGCCACGTTTATTATTTATATTAAAATTATATTTTGGGATCTTGATCATTATATATCTTTGAACTGTAACTTGGAAAGCCAGTAGATACATCCCGACCAATTGTAAACGCACTTACTCAAAAAGGCGGCCTTCCACTCCTTTCATTGCTCCAAAGCCTATCGCAGAAGGCCTCGTGATGGCTATCTTCCCGTGCAGTGTATGCGCCCTAACACTGAAAAAATCTGCACAGGCATACCTCGACATATATATATATATATATATATATATATATATATATATATATATATATATATATATATATATATATATATATATCATTATATCAAATTCTATTTTAGTGTCAGGTAAAGTTGGGTGATTTTGTATTGAAGGAATTCTTTTCTTTTCAAAGTCCCCCCCACCAGTTAAGTTGTTTATTTACCAGTTTGTAAGTTCGTTCAAGGTTATCCAAAGATAGTAGAACAAATGCTTTATTTGTTTATAGCATTTTATGGTGGTGCCCGTGCGATCGTAATTTTCCCAAGTTTATTTTCTGTGTTTTTTTTTTGAGACGAGCTCTCTCAAAATCCTCTACTAATCCCCCTGCAGGATTATAAGGTTCTATAACTACTAATCATATGAGGATCAATTTTTGAATTGTAATTTAATTTATTTTTCTTATTTATTGTGTTACAATCGTTGTGTAGGTAAATCTGCGTTAGGATTTAGGTACGATAGTAAGAGCCCCATAATCTTTTCCGTGAATTCCTTGTACGCGCTGAGCGGTCAGACGCACATTTACACCAGCAAGTTTGCGTCATTCGAACGATTCCGACAGCAAGGAGAGATCCTTGGGTTGTCCGGCAACGATCTAATTGCCTATATTCAAGAGCAAGAAAGAAATAATAGGGCAGTAAAAAAGAAAAAAGATCAGAGTAAAATGGAAGAAAGAGAAAGAATTCGTCAGCACGAACGTGAGCTAAACAGAAACCAATTGGAAACCCTTTCTATTAGCTCGAGAAATGAATCCTCCCCCCCAAACCCTTCAGTAGAGTTGATGGTATTTAAGGACTAGGAGGATTTCAGCGCCTATTCAACTCACTTTAAGAAAGTTTTCGAAGTGAATCACTGGGAACATTAAAGCAGATGGAGTTGCTGGACTACTCCCACTCCTTAATACCCATCTTCGGGAAATTTTCATTTTGCTCCTTGCTGAAGCCACCCTGGACTATTACACCCTCAAGTCGGAACTATTATCGTCAATTAACATGAATCTTTATTTCTATAGGGCAAAGTCCCGCCAGGCGAGGATAGTGCCTGACCAGGCCTACCACCAATTTGGATTCACCACGCAGAGGAACTTTTAATTCTGGTTGGACTCGGCCCTAGTCAACCGCAACTAAGAGTCCCTATTTGATTTCATCTAACGAGATCAGTTAATGGCTGCTCTACCCTCCGAAATTCGCGCAGTCATGAAGGATAGACGTCTGTCTTTCTTCAAGGAATGTATCGAAGAGGCAGATGGGCATGCACCAAGCTACAACCTATACCCGAAAGACCCCAAGAAATCGCTTGCCTCCTCCTCCAAAAGAACTCGCCCAAGTTTGTGAGGGTACTTGGTCCATCCAAACCTAAGTACCATCCCCCGCCGGAACCGAGAGATATTACGGCTCCCATCCAGCGTCGGATTACCCTCGAAGTCCCGTCGTATATTTTTTCTGCGGCGTAGCCGGTCACGCCCTGAAACGCCACCAACTTCCCCAACATGTAGTTTCCCGGGAGAGCAAGTCAACTTTTGCTTTGACAAAAGCTCTCCCGGGGGGCTTGGGTTAGAAAACGGAACGATTACCGGTTTAAGAGTGTCAACCCTCGTAAGAAACACCGGCCTCACTTGCATCATCGTCTCAGAAAAGTTTCCCCCCATCCCTCAGTGAGCCCCGACAACGTAAATTTCAAGTAGTCCATGACTACTTGAGGTGTGCAAATCGGTTCCCCGTGGTCCGCTGCTATCTCGAATGTAAGTACTTTACTGTTTGGGCCAACGTGATGGCAGCCTCCATTAAGTTCTGCGCCGTGTCAGTCGACTAGAGCCCGCAGCTCTCCCCTAAACCCATCGCACAGCCCGCTATCACGACTGACTCCTTTTTCGTTCTAGTTTGGCTGAGGATCAATCCATTAATCACTTTTTATGTATCCCCGTTCGCATGTCCCCCAATTCCACCGACTTGCCCACGATGGAGTACTGGCTGGTCATTTTAGCCATAGTAAAATCGCTCAAAGAACTATACATTATTTCTTTTGGCCCGCGAAGAAATTGCCGAACTTTGCAGGTCGTATGACATTTGTCAAAGGACTGCAACAAAAAGGCGCATACCACCTGCACCCCTCCAGAAGACCCCAATTGTCTCGGAGCCTTTCTTTAGAGTGGCGGTTCATATGATTTCATTTAACTATTTACAAGTAACATTCGACTTATTGCAGGGAAGTATAATCCTATTGAGCCCTCTCTAAAGCACCCATCATCGAGTGCAACATTAAATCTTTTAAAAATTTACAAACAACATCGGCATCTTAAAATAGCACTCTAAACCTTATATGCCATGCAATAAATTCATCTTTTCCTTCCCCTCCTCTTATTGATTATTTATTTCTCTCAAACTTCAAAACAACAGATTAGGAACTTGCTAAACAAGAAGACGATAAAAGCCCCTCTCTTACATTTTATAAAGTAACACTTCCATCTACATTTCACTCTCTCATTTGCAGTTTATCAATAGGTTTTGTACGACATGATCTTACTTCCGATTTTCTCAAACTAATCTTTGATTTACATTATAATCTAGCCCATCCTATTAATAGAGGCACTCTCAAAGTTATCTCAGACCGATTTGTTATAGAAAGGAATGAGAAAAAATATTCGATTACGGGTTCGCAATTGCCTTTCATGTCAGAATGCCAAGGTGCAACGACACACATAATCGTCTTTCACTTAATTTGCTGCAACAGAATCCAGCGGTTTCCTGCAACTCAGGAAGGATCCAAATAACTTCTTACAGTTATATGCCATTTTTTCAAAATGGATTGCAGCATAGCCATTGAAAATCACGACATCAGAGTCTGTGTTTGACGCTTTTTTTCACTCATTAACGGGTATTGCAAAACGCGTTTTAATTGTTTTAATATATAAATGTGTTTATATTGTAATATTAATGAATGTGGCCTTCATTGGGGGCAAGCATGCCCTCGTAGCGATACCTGAAGGCCCACTCGTTGCGGACGAAGTCTTTCCGTATGCTGGCCCACGGGCAGTTGCTGCAAGACTTCATTTCGTTGACGTTGCTGTGGCATACCTCGCATGCCCTTCCTCGAACTTCGTCCACAAGCGGTAGAAGACAGGATTGAGTTCGTGCGACTGCGGAGGCCAAATTTTCTTCGACCAGAATTGCAAGTTCGACCCAAACCACTTTAGAATGATTTGGTCGTGTGGGTCGGAATACAGTCCTGATGAATGATGGAGGTAGAATTTTGGGGGAACTTTCTTACCCAAGGATGGGGTTTTGTGGGCAAGACGTCACTATAATCGGAGGTCGCGGGTCTGTAACTGGCCGCAAACCACACCGGTGGCATTTTCAGGCCATTTGAAGCCACGTCACCGGCATCACCGAGCATCATCATGGAGGCCGGGTGCTTGGTTGTGGACAAGTAGCAGACCTTGCAGACGTCTTGGCCGAAGCTTATTATGGCGGTCATTCTCCTTGCTGATAGCCGGCCGGATAAACACAGAAAGATTTTTTCTAAAATAAATTTGATTGCTATGACTGTTCAAGTCATTCAGAAGGCGATGACAGCGCTCCCAACGTTGTTCTGGCATGCGTCGGCACTAGCTTGCTTTGGGTAGTCCACCGAGTTCGATGATGGCAGCTGTCGTCATATTAAAGGCATCAACCTAAACAAGAATTAAACTGGTAAGAATGTGTGCAGTCTTCGAAGCCGTATCTTGAGAGATGGGAGAAGGACCATGTTGGCAGGAGAGACTCCAAACGACCACGCTTGATCCTCCGCTGCAGGGAGCTGCTGAGTCACCACTCCTTTGTTGCTCACCTATAGGCACTCCCGATCTTGGTTTGTGATCAAGGTATTCTTCCTCTAGCCTTTGCCTAAAAAGGCAGAACTCACAAAGCAGTGCGGGGGGGGGGGTACAATGCTGGTAGGCGCCAGGGCGTGTCCACACACCAGAGGACTTGCACACCGTACCTCTGAGGCCCACTGCTGCTCCGGCATCCACAGCTGATGAGTGTACATCGGTAGTTGTTTTTCTAGAAGAAGCTGCAGTTGTATTTGTTGAATTGCTCGTGAAACAGTAGGGAGTAAGTCAGATTAAGGTTTTTGTATGATGTTTCCTTGTGAGTTTTGGGGGGCTTTTAACTTTGTCGTTTAGTTGACTGCTTGGTGTTTTTTATTTGGTGGTATTTTGCATCGATTTTTTGACGTTTGGCGCAGTTTTCCTATGTATGAAGCACTACTTTATATATGTGCTTATGTTTCTGGCGCTGTATAATGGGTAACCACCATTTGAATCCTAAGTTTCTATTCAGGAGTGATGACCAATGCCGGAAAGACAAACATTAATAAAAGCATAGGTGACAGAGTAAACAAAATATAAGTTCCTATTTAGAACTCAAAAGGAGACACTGCTAGAAGAAAGAAGAGAAGATGGAGGAAGGAAATACTAAACATGAAACTTTCATGCATAAGGAGGCCCACAAGATGATCCTGCAGGGGATGGAAATATGGATATCGGTAAATGGCTGGATTAACTTGGTAGAACTGAGCACTGGACCGTGATGGTTCGATCCTTCTTCGAGACGATACCTCTCTACGCACCTCAAGCTCTTGCCGGTCTCCTCCTAGATAGCCATGGAAACTGCGGCCATCGAGATGTTTTTCTTGGCGTGTGCAGCCATTTTGAGCTTCAGAGCACTTTTGAAAGCCTTTCTGAGAGGAGCCATCGGTGGACAGCTTGAGATGTGCCTGCACGAGGTTGATCTTAGGGAGTCTTCCCCATTCTTGAGCTTCCCCGCAACTCTGTGGACGTTCATTCGGCTGACGTTGAGTCACTTGCCGATGTTGAACATGTTGTAGCCCACGCGCAAGAGAGCAGAGATTACGATTCTTTTCATTTCCACTTCGACACAACTGCACCAATGGAAGAAACGTTTTAATGATACGTGCTAGAAGATTAAAATTTTAAGTTTGTTTAACGAAACCTTTTTTTATCACACACGTAAATTTTTCGAAAGATAATAAAACACATGTAACAGAACCTTTGCAAAACCTGCTATATCTAAATATTTTGTGCCTCTCTTAAAATAATCTCTGATGATGGTCTTCTATTCCATTCGCAATTATTTCAGGAACTACTCAAGCTAACTAGCACAATATACTTTTATTCCAAAATACTTTCATACTTTAACTCATGTTTTTGTTTTATTTTTTAAATGCAAATTCGCCCAACTTTTCGACACCATACAAGTACCCATATAAGATTTTAAAGAGGCATCAACATTCATATACTCTCCAAAGACACACAGAACACAAAGGCACACTCCGTAATCTCAAACCGGCCCATTTTGAATTTTGCAGCAAATGGTATCTCTAGTATTTCAGTGCCAGCTTATGACCACCCTTTTAAAATCTAGCACTTTCCCTTACAGGTAATTTAAAAAAATAACACTATTCACATCATACCATCATGCGCAAACTGAAATTTATAGTATGAGCAAACTGACTTCTTTCACCATTTATCAAGATTTTCTAGTTTTAACCAATCCATGTACATTTTAAATGTTATAATGAGAGCTGATTTAGACAATTAGTTTGCGACGACAAACGACTTTCATGTTTCTTTTGTAAATATGCCCATTCCATTATATTTATTTTGTTTATAACAATGTGATTCAAAGTTTAATCTACTGTATTGATTTAAATAAATGAACCATACCATTTTAATTATCATGTATTCTCTAAATATTTGATTAAATTATCCTGTATATATTTTTATGATCATTATTTTCACATTATTAATAATCAATATATTAATCAGGCAATTTCAAAATTTAGTTTAACAAAAACTAATCTGTCATTTGTTTTTATACTCGTGCACTATTTTTAAACGACGAGTTCATTCTAAATGATTTTAATTGCCTTCATTCATTTAATTTTCAAATGAGTTATACAATATTTTTATTATCTATATATGTTCAATTTCTAATTTTAACCAGTAGTATACACAGGACTTAAATACCCTCCCAGAGCAAGGCCCACATTAGGCTTGAATCTTACACCTTGGTAATTCTCCGTGTCTATATATGCATATCTTTCCATGACGTAGTCGCATCAAATTCTTTCCAGATAGTTGTTCATTTCCAGATTTATAATTTTATTCTGAATGCCTCTTTGACAGACTTTATCGAATAACTTCGATACGACAGGGCATACAATATCCATACTGCATTTCTCTCCTTTCCTTTGCATATGTTTTCTGCAATCATACTGAGGGCCATCTCCGTATTCTTGTTCTTTCTGATCCTGATTTTTAAATACACAAGAGGTAGTTTTCTTTGAGCTATTTATTTAATCTTATGTTCAGGATTTATTCAAACACCTAACCGATTGTCGTAGGTCAGGTAAGTTTCACTTACCTTTCCTTTCCCTCCCTAGACGCAGAGAGATTCTCCTTTAAGTATGGGGGATATTTGAGTGAGTTTTCTACCGTTGGCCGACTTAAAAAATAGATCAATGGAGTTTTATGTGGTTCTTGGAATTAACCAACAAAAATAAAATTAATCTTTACTATTATACAAACAAATAACAGAATTTAACAATAATGTATATATTGTGGCCAAAATAAACGTTCAGCAAAAGGAAATTAATTTACAATGAATCCTTCGGCACGAGCTATGATTAGCACAATATTTCACTGAAAGAAAACGGGAGAGATTTTGAGGTGAAGCTTCGTAGTCGGATAGCGTCACGTCTCTTCGACGGTGGTAGAGAACAATGTAATAGGCTTACGATTTTCCAAGAAGGGGGGGAACTCGAGTGGTTGTTCGAGGGAGTATCGTTGCAGGGCACGGATCGAAGCGAGTTATTACAGAATGAGTCCTTACGTTCTTGACTGCTGTAGTTCTGAATAACTGGTTTCTTACCTGCGAGTCCTCAGGATACCAGAGAGTCGCTTAGGAATTGCAAATTGTGGCCTGTGGCTGGTTCCAATAAACCCTCTTAATTATTGCTTTGATACTGCGTGAGCAGTGCCTGACTTCTGGTTGAATACTAATTTCCACGTTTCCACGCTGGGAAATATATACGACTTCGCCGAAAGCGATTTTGTTTGCCGTCGGAAGTGGATCCAACTCCGATTCAAGGCGCAGCGGGCAAAGGCCTTCTAACTTATTCGGGTTCCGGGCTCCAGTTTGACTCGTCTCGCTCCGTTATCGCCCCGGAAGTTTACCGTAAGACGCTGGTCGAAGGTCCGTTCGTCCGTGAGATACCCCCTTAGGATCTTTGTCCCCATGAATCCCTTTCTCTCTCTCTCTTTCTCTTTCTCTCTCTCTAACATCTCATCCCCCCTTAAGATGGGACTTCCGGAAAAAGTGACATCTCAGGAAATGGAAAAGGGAGTGAAATACCTTTGCATCACGAAATAAAAGAACGCGATGTACAAATTCAAAAGGAATACAAAATTAATAAATTCGGATCACAAAAAAAGGAATGCATTATACAAAACCATAGAAAAAAATAAATACACACACAATAAATACTAAGAGGGACTAAAAATGTACATAGATCGATTATTATCCAAATAAAACTAATTTACAACAATCATGATTATAAACACCTAAATTTAAGGTGAGGGCACATCTGCCTCGGTTCTAAAATAATTGTAAAGTTTATTTACATAAAAAGGGTACATGTTTCTGACCTAAATTTATTTGGAAATATATATACAAAAAAATTAAAAAAGAAAATATAAAACAATAGTCGACTCAAGATTCACTTAGGAGGAAATCTACAGGATTTCGGCTATACAACTCCCGGAACCTTTTAAAAACATTATTTTAAATTGGAATTCTTGGAGAAATAAGCTCCAATGCATTAGTCTCTTATTAATTTTTTTGATGTTCCTCAGGTACGACAAAGGTTTATGATCAGTCTCGATCACGAATTCCTTTCCTATCAAATACCTGTCAAATATTTTTAATTCCCTATATGATAGCGAGGGCCTCTCGCTCAATCACTGCGTAGTTCTTTTTAAGCGGTAATAATTTTCGGCTAGCGTACGCTATGGGGAAACGTTCGTTATTAGGTCCGTATTGGACCAATACGCACCCTATACTCTCAATGCTAGCGTCCGTCCGGATGCCAAATGTTTCGGCGGGATTGGGCTATCGTAATATAGAGACTGACGAAAGTTTACCCTTAAGTTGTTTGATTCTGGTGATTGACAACAGAGTCCAAATTAATTGTTCTGGGGACTTATTTAGAAGCTTGAAAAGCGGAGCAGAAGAATGGAGACACTCCGAATGAATCGCCCATTAAAGAGGCGCAACCCTTGGAGATAAGGGCTTCAGCACACGAAATGCTGTCGATCTTCTTGAGGGAAACCTGGTGGCAAAATCTACCAGAGTAAGGACATAACTATGGCACTCACTAGATGGTGGTTGGATTGATCCAACCCAGTAGATTTCCACTCGGAAGAAGGGTTCTTAGATTACGGCACCCTTCTGAAAGTAGTCCGGCTTAACTTGCCCCTTAATGGCAGTTTTCTGGCATATTTTCCATGATCGACAAAGGCGAAGAAATTCATCTGACGCTCTGGGGCAATAAAAGGACTTAAAATTGGTTGGGCAGTCTTTGTGTGACTGAAATGACCAGAGAAAAGACTGTCATGTGCGGTTTGTAAAATAAGTCGCACATGAGAGCGGGAAACACATAAAGCTCAAGACACGGTGAGATCACCCTCAGAACATATGCGGTAGAGGAAGTTATCTTTAACGATGAAGGAAATTAACTTTACACCTCTAATGGAGGCTTGCGTCTTATTTTTGGCTTTAGTCTACAGATGACAAAGGGATTCACACTCCTTACGTTTCTTAGCAAAACTCTGGCTTATGACATTGCTATATTCTGAAGCACCGGGGGTACCCTGGATTGCAGGTGCTTCCAAATCCTGATTCGCTGGCGAGCGGGTGGTCAAGGGTTTAGCCACCAGGGATAGAGAAACTTTGGGGGTCTGCCACTACTTCGGCCCAACTAATAAAGTAGGCGCAGTCTATATCGCACTTAACGATGGGAAACTGATTAGCGCGTCCCAGGTAATCATACACGATGGCGAACCGATCGTGATCCGGAGCTACAGGTGGAAGTAGCTTATCCGAGATCACGATACACGTGCAGCCGGTATATTGGAGTAGGGTGGGGATACAGCAGCCATTCACCGTACTGGTCTAGTATTAAAGGCCCCCAGTGTTGCTTTTTTGAACAAAAAGTTCACCTGGGGGCCGGTGGAACCTGGTTCGTTCTAA
Source organism: Ceratothoa steindachneri (assembly GCA_963969495.1). Lineage (NCBI taxonomy): Eukaryota > Metazoa > Arthropoda > Malacostraca > Isopoda > Cymothoidae > Ceratothoa > Ceratothoa steindachneri. The sequence goes on from OZ018326.1 coordinate 86,875,933, forward strand.
GAGATCGGAGTTTCCGGTAGAGACGGGGTTTGAGATGGAGTGGCACTCACTTGGTGCCACCCCCAAAATTTTCCTTGTTGTGAGGCCCGAATTTAGGCCTATTTACCTTCGATTTAGGAGAAGATGGTTCCACTTTCTTCTCTTCTTTGGGGTATCAATTGTGACTTGCTACGTAGTTGTCAGCCTCTTTTATGCACTCTTTGAAATTAATGCATCTTCTCTCCTTGACGAACAATCTGATTTCTGATGGAAGTGATGATAAAAGTTGGTCCTTAAGAATAAAATCGATCATAGCATCGTAGTCATTGGGCACTTTTAATGCGTTAAGGCAGAAACTAAGGTTCCCTTGTAATGTGTACCCGACCTGTCTGAAAGTTCGATTGGGCTGAATTCTGCACACGGTAAAAATCTCAGGTCATATTATAGGCGGCAAGTAGCTCGGCCTTCAACGATAAATAATTATCAATTGTTACCTCTGAAGGTAAAGAAATTAAAATATCGCTCAGATGAGTGCTCATTAGGGGAAAAAATTTAGCTACCCCGTCTGATTCTATGTCACAATGATTTACTTCAAAGGTCTTCTCGAATTGGGTTTTTTATGAAGCGAAGTCTTCACCTTCTTTGAAGACAGGCAGTTTTACAGATGCTGTTTGCTGGATTCCGTTTCCCGAGGTGACAGAAAGGGTTTCGTTTCTCGTCTTTGTCATCTCTAATTTGTGCAAATGAATTCTCTCCCTTTCTTCTCTTTTTCTTCTTTCCTCTCTCTTCTTCTCTGTTCTTCTTTCTTCTCTTTCCTCTCTTTTTCTCTTCTTTCTTCTTGCTCCTTCTCTTCTTTCCTCTCTTGCTCCTCTCTCTTCTTAATGGATTTAAGACATTATGTCGTTACCAGTTACACCCAGAGATTGTCCTTGTTCTCACTTAAAAAAATAACGCACACACAAGAAGATGCAGCGGGTTTGCGAACCCGACTTAACCGTGTTTCACTTAACGCACTTATGAGTAGTGATGGAAGTGCCAATAGGTTTTAAGTGACCCAGTTGTAAACACACACACAGAAAAAAAACACGCAAAAAGAACTCGCTTAATTCACACCATGCTAATTCTGTGATTTAGGCAAAAAAGCCTTAACGCTAACCTCTAGATACGCCAAACAAAACCAAGCAAATACAATTTCTCTGAATCTTTCAAATAGCACAGTATACAGGGAGAAAAGAACAGATATAATATTCCGCTTGGGGAAACAAGTGGTGCACAGTCACAATGATCACAAAGTAATTAAATTCAAATATTCACCAGGATCATATATCTATATTCACAAATAGTTTATCAAGAAAATTATTGTTTCCTTGATATCCAGAGCCCTAAGATTAAAAGGCTTCAAATATTAACCCTTGAAAACCAGACACAAGTTTAATTATTATATATATAAATATATATATATATATATATATATTCATAAATATAAATATATATTATGTAGTAGGTCAGTTAGGCTTCACTGACCTTCGCTTACCCTCCCTGGGCGCGGGGATGGGGGCTCTTTTAAGTACTGGAGATATTCGAGTGCATTTTCTACCGTTGGACGACTTAGAAAATAGATCAATGGCTTTTTATGTGGTTCTTGGATTTAAACAAGAGAAACAAAAATAATCTTTACTATTATACAAACAAATAACAGAATTTAACAATAATTTATACACTATGGGAAAAATAAGGTTCAGCTAAAAGAAATTTATTTACAATGAATGCTTCGTCACGAGCTATGAGTAGCACAGCATTTCCCCGGAAGAAAACGGGGGTAGATGATGAGGTGAAGCTTCGTAGTCGGAAAGCGTCCCGTCTCTTCGACGGTGATAGAGAATAATGTAATAGGCATACGATTTTCCAAGATGAGTCAGGGCCTCGAGTGATTTTCCGAGGGAGTATCCTTGAAGGACACGGAGCAAATCGCGTTATTCCAGCATGAGTCCTTATGTCTTTAACTGCCGTAGTCTTAAAGAATTGTTTTATTGCCTGCGAGTTCTTATAGTAATAGAGAGTCGCTTGTGAAGCGGTGCGTTGTGCCCTTTGGCTGTTTCCAATCAATCCTCTTTATTACTGCTTGGATAATGCGTGAGCAATGCCTAACTCCTGGTTGGATACTAATTTGGTCGTTTCCGCGCTGGGAAATATATACGACTTCACCAGAAGCGATTTTGTTTGCCGTCAGAAGTGGATCCAACTCCGATTCAATGCGCGGCGCCCTCTCGCTGCTTTGGGTTCCCGGCCCCAGTTTGATTTATCTAGCTTCGTTATCACCCCGAAAGTTTACTGTAAGACGCCGGTTGAAGGTCCGTTCGTCCGTGAGATACCCCATAATCCTCTTTGTCCGCGTGAATCTCTCTGTCTCTCTCTCTCTCCCTTTCTGACACCGCTGAACTCGAGAAGTGATATAGGTCTGAAGTTTTCGACCTCCGAAGGCCGTTTTTCTTGCTAGGGTATAAATTTCAGCTTGGCTATCTTTAACTAATCCGGGAAGTATCCCATGTTTATACAAGCGTTTAACACGTTCCTTATACCCTCGAGTATATTACCCAGTGCTTCTACTTATATAATATATTTTTTTCTGGTGAGGCCTGGTTTTCAAGGGGCCTTTTGTTTGAAATTAGAAATAGTGTTCTTTAATTCTTTGATTGTGTTTTCAGTGTTAAATTCTTCGGTTAAATTTGTTCCTCTTCTACATAGTGATTTGGAAAAGTCCTCTCAATTCGTTGGCTTAGTTCTTCAAATATTTGATTTTCCACGTCTATGTCGTAGTTTTTGTATTCTTCTTCGCTGATGTTAAACACTTCTTTCCAGTGTTCCCTGAACAATTTTTCAATCTCTATTCATCGTCGATTAAATTTCCGTTTCTGTTCTTGATCTTTATTTTCTCTTTTCCTTTAGTATTTCCTATACATCTTATATTTACCCGAAATTCTAGGGGCATTAGCCCCGAGAAATGAATATGAGCCTGCTTGTTGCTCTTTATGGAACAGAATGGAGTCAAATTACATCAAATAAATATACATTCATCAGTTATGCGCGCAGAGCATAAAATTCAAAGGAAAGGCTTTTGTCCTACAGGGCTAGAAATTAAAGTGTAATTGTTGGCAGTCCCGTAAGTGCATGTCGATTGCTCATTGACAAATTTATAGTGCAGCACATTACGAAATATACAATCCCCATCGCTAAAAGCAGACTGGAAAGTAGGAGATCATTCTGAGTGGTGAGAAGTTAGAAGCACTTATCGCTTTTATGTACATACGAGGGATAATGTGAGCAAATGTTAAGCCTTTGCACTCTCTTTGGAGAGAAAATTGATGGGTGTCATATAAGCAGGCTAAGTCCAATAATCAATTCTACGTAGTACTTCATTTCCTCTGATTTGAGCATAAATCAACTTGATCTTTGAGGCTACAGACTGAAATATTTGCTCTACTCTCAGTGGTTTGGAATAGTTTTGTAGATAGCTACTGTATTGCAAATATGGAGCTTTTATCACAGTTGATGAACAACATTATCCGCTTCAAAAGCGGATAAGTTCGGCCAAAAGTACTGGTTAGCTGTAGGCAAAGAGAGAAAATATCTGGTAAATGGCTTTAATACATCGGTAAGGATGAGCTCCTTCCTAAAGATGAACGAGGTTCTGACCATCACGTTATGACCATAATGGAAATTTATCTGAATAAAGGAAGAAATTTAAAATCGATAACTATTTTAAATCTCTGAAGCTGGCCAAGCATCTAAAGTTAAAGGAACACGCCCATTAGCAATAATGAATAAAATTAAGAGTGAAATACCACTGTCACTCAAAAAAAAGAAGGAAGAGCTTTACTTTACTAAAATTTACAGTAATACTTGAGTTTATGGGCGCACGCTAGAGGCACTATTTCTGGGATAAAATTAAGCTTTATAACGCCAGACAAAAGCTTCAGATGTGGCCAATCACGCCGTTTTGTTTGTTTTGTTATTTAGGGGGGGACTCTATTTTTTATTATTTAGTAAGTGCCTGCACTTCTGCTCTATTATAATATTTAGTAATGCATTGATTTTTTTGTTTAGTAGTGTAATACATTTTTTATGTTTCGTTTACCTAATTCATTTAAACACAAAAGTCACTTTAAACATGCATTCCAGTCGGCATATATGGTTTCGGTGTGGCACAGAAAGTTCATATTTTTTAGATACTATACCTTAAATCGATTAAAATTGACATTTAAATAGGTGAGCTTTGATATCTCTTAATGTTAAAATAATCTATTTTTTTCACACACTAGCAACCTTTAATACGGCTTTATTTCAAACATTAGCAATCCTGGAGCCAAGCAATTAAAAGAGCGCGATTCTTGTGCATTCGGTTTGTTAGAATTTAATTTTAATACCTCTGTCAATTCAATAGACCTTTGTATAGATCATGGCCTCATTTTAAAAGCAGAGATTTGTAACAGGTGTGGTAAAGAAGCGCGGCTCGATTATAATAGTGAAAGGTGGAGATGGTTTAGCTTTTGTCGTGAAGTCATCAATTATTATGTAATTTATGACGACGATAGCGCCGCTACAATTTTTCAATCACCTTTTGAATTCAAATCTGATGTTGGCCTTTCGAATTAGGAATATAACAAGTTGTTTTTTAATTTGCCAAGGTGAAGCTCCCCATTTCGAAAGTAATTGAAAAATGTTACTTTTTGGCGGAAATAACTTAAAGTAGGCGGCGCTATCGTCTTTATTACTTCAATAAACGTGCATAGATGATCGCATTGAATGTAGCCTAGAAAATATCGCCTCTTAGCGTGCGCCTTTAAACTTAGGTATTAACTCAATTTTTCTGGAGGGGGGGGGGCATGAGTTAAACCTCTCCACCATAAAAACACTAACTAATTGTAACCCAAAAATGTAGCCCCCAAAATATCGCCCCCTAGCATACACCCATAAATTCAAGTATTACCAAATTTACAAATCTGAAGATATGACGATAAATGTAAGACTAAAAAAAATTGTTTCTTCTTAACACTCTTCATCCAAAGGTTTTCATAGATGATAATGTAAAGAAAACAACATAAACATAAATAATTAATCAAATGTTTTAATGCAACTAAATATGGAGTTGATATCGAAGATCAAATGGCCAGAAAGTATATTGTAGGAACATGTATAAAGAGGTAGTGGATTCATTCTTTCCATAATACTTTGGATCAAGCAGCCCTAGATACCTGGATCATTTACGAGGAAATCAATAAGGAGATAACTTCCAGACGAGCATTCATTCAAAGGTTGGCAGATGAATTAACTGAGCCATACATTAGTCAAGGAGGAATGATAAATTTGAAACAGATGGGAAAGATGAAGGCTAGTGCACAGGAGCACCTCAAAAGTACTACCGAGTAAAGACTCCTTTTAACAGAAACCATACCGTTGGCACCTCTATTCTCTGCAAAAAGTCATTGTGTGGAACTTGTACAGCTACGATTCAGGGTGTTTGCAAACAAATGTGAATAAGTAGTGTAAATTTTATTTGTTTACCTGAATAAAAGAATTTTCGAATTGTAATTAAATAATCTCAGCAATAATCATTAGTAAATTGTTTTTTTTATTAGCGTCACTTTTTGCTTTGTGCACTCTCTTAAGTGCAATAAATCAAAGGCTACTTAAAAAATCCGAAATACAGTGAAATGCTAAAGTAAATATGCAGATGAGCTCTTAACAAAAAAAAAGTTCCCAAATTTAACACCATACTAAATACTACATTTAAAAAACTGGTATGCCTGTCTTTCGCCATCCTAGTAACCTGTTGCCTGCAAAAACGAAGCCAGTCAAACAGGAATTTGCGAAAATGAAATGTTGGGGTATAATTAGGCAATCTCCGAACCCACGAGCCTCGCTTCAACAACTCGTTTGAAAGAAAGATTTTACCTCCATGCTGGTTTGTGATTAAAGTGGTTTAAATGGAGTAAATAAGGTTATAGATACCATGTCCCCTTCAAGCTCTTAATTGCCTGCGTCTTTTTCAAGGTTAATCTTTTAAATGCTTTTCAGCCTGTGAAAGAATGTAGCCTGGGATATACGTCGGTCTAAGCCCCCTTTGGGTCATATTAATTTTTCTTCAAGCTATTTAGTTGGAGATCGTAAATTTAAACGTTTCTTAAACGAACTCCTACGGAACAGTTACTTTATATATGCACTTATCGATAAAATTTTATTTGTTTAGTTGTTCACGTGACACATACACCTAAAAAAAATCTTTGAAGGTTTACTTGATTGTGGTTTAGAGATAACTACCCCATAAAGGGCACATATGAGTGGAGAAGGTTGAATTCTCGATGAAACGTTTATCCAACGAGGGCATTTCACAACTTCCTAGTAGAGTTTAAGCGATAAAAACTTTCCCAATTTCTAGGAACTATTAACCATAAGAGAAAACTTTTCACCTTTTCAGAATTTCACAAATCCTCTGAAAATCCTAAGGCACCTTAACGACCTCCTTAGGCTGAAAACATATGTATTAATTTTCCTATAAATAACTGCAAAAAAAACGCCTTCTAATTGTCCAAATTTGTCATCTTAAAATATCCATTAGCCGTTGTTTTAATCGAGATCCTAACCGATGCAGGAGAAGATAGGAGGGGGAGAGGCAGGGAATAGAAGCCAGATGAGACTAAAGAGGCTCCATAGGCCCTTTTTTCAAAGCTGATAACTGAACTATGTAAAGAAAGTGTGTACCATCTACCAAAGTTGCCAGCAATTGTTTTAATTATGCTCAATCTATCATGAGAGTTTAGTAAAGTTGGGTTCGTTTCGTCTTTTCTAATTTACTTTTTTAAGTATCAAGAAATCTTTCAGCTAATTTAATATCAGTAGTCGACAGTTTGGGACAATTTTACCAAGTTATTATGATTTCTTGCATAATATTGTTCATATTTTAGCAGTATTGACTTATTCCACTATGAATATTAGTTATACTGTACATTGGGAAAACAAGAATATTAGTACAGAGGCCCAATTCGGGCAATCGAAAGATCCGAGAAAAAGATTATGACTGATTTATCAAATGATCGTGCCACAGATTCGTTCGACTGAAGATCGGAAATCCAGGCATTATTCTGCCTAAACACCCTGTACGGTCGTAAATATTTTGTCACTGGCCCTCACAGTAATTTTATCAATATTCTTTAAACTGATATAGTTATTGACAAAGGATATTATTATTATTATTTAATAATAATACTCTCTTATAAATGTAGAAAGTAAACATCAACCCCTTTATCATTAATGATATATATAAAGGGTCTTTCAATAAGGTTGCTCGATTTTTAAATGTAAATAAAATAAGTTTTGTGTGATATATGCACTTAATTTATTTTAAATTTGAAAGTATATTTTAGGGCATTAAGTGTGAAATATGATGTTGTTCAAATATCCGCCGCGGCTTTGCTTGGTGGAGCCTATTCGGAAGGCCCAATTTTCGATGACTTTGTCGCATAAATCTGGCTGAATTTTCTGGATGGTGTTCGTTATGTCGACTTTGAGGACATCAACTGTTTGTGGATTATTCGCATAGACCTGCAATTTAAGGTAGCCCCAAAGAAAGTAGTCTAATGGCGTTAAATCGCATGATCTCGGTGGCCAGTTGACGTCACCGCCGCGCGAGATGACCCTGCCCTGAAATCGCTGGTGCAAAATGTCTATCGTGGCATGCGCAGTGTGGCAAATAGCGCCGCCCTGTTGGAACCACATGTTGTCAGTATCCATATCAGGCATATAATCCAGTTGAGGCCACAAGAAGTTGCTTATCATCGATCTGTAGGTCTCGCCGTTGATGATTATGGCAATCCCATCTTCGTTCTCAAAATAATCCGGACCAAACAGTGTCTTTGTTGGGATGCAATTGGTGCTAGTGTATCTCATGTGGATTTTGTTTTGTCCCAAATCCGACAATTTTGCCTGTTCGCAAATCCATTCATCCAAAAATAGGCCTCGTCGCTAAAGATGATTTTTTGGGGAGAAATTTGGGGCAACTTCCAACTGCTCTAGAGCCCAATCAGCGAACACACGGCGTTGTCTACGGTCGTTTACCTTAAGTTCCTGGGTAAGTTGGATTTTGTACGGGTGCCGACTCAAGTTCCTACGCATAATTCACCAAACTGAAGTCGCAGAAAGGCCAAGTTCTTGTGAACAACAAGAAATTGACTGCCTCGGATTTTCCCGTACACTCATTTACGGCAGCGATGTTTTCAGCAGACCTTGCGTTTTGGCGATGTACGGGTCTAGGACGATTGTGGCGAGGATAGAAATCAATTAATGCGCGGAACGTTTGTCGAACGGAGCACTGATTTTGATAATAACATTTGATGATTTACACACGCTGTTCAACGCTATAACTTGTCATCGTGACTTGCCAAGCACTACTGAATAGTTCACAGTGATGTTGCCAGATATCGGTTTAACAACATGGCCACTATCACCTGACAAAGCTCGAGCGTTCTTGTTAAAGGACCCTATATAACTAGTTTACAAAAGAATAAGATGGAATCTACTATCAAATCCTCAATACCTATTTCTATTTCAAATGTATAAATAGGAACATAAAATATAGATAATAAGCTGAAAAAAGAAAGCATGATTAAATTTACTTATCCCTGGGATTCTCTACTATTGTTCTTTGTGGGGAGAGAACAATACATTATAAAGGCACCATGAATCTATGCATTCAACTTGTGTTAGCAAACACCAAGAACTATTTAAAAGAAAATTATGTTATTTCAATAACCAAAAGGCTTTGCAATCACTACATCTGTTTGATCTAATTCAAAGGTTTTGCTTGCCTCTTGAAAAGTCTTCCTTTTACAGTATTCTTAAATTTTAAAAAGATTCATTCATTTGGAGAAACTTTGGCATTAACTCCAGGTATTTATTTGGGTAAGACGATTTTGGAGATATTGTAAGCTAAACGAGTTGCCAAAGTTTCCATTGGCATAATTAATTGAAAAACTCAAGAATTTTCCTTCCTTCCTACGAATTTAGTAAGCAACTAATTTAGTAACTTACTAAAGATACCTACATTCCAAAAACTGATGTGTATAAGGACTTGTAATCTTGCAAATGCCATTGATGGAAATGCATTAGCCGAATAAATCAGGATCCGACATTTTTTAGGAAAATTTCATAATATTAATCAGTTGCATTTGAGTTTGCATTTACTCAGCTCAGTCAATATTAAGTTGAAAGACTAATTTACAAGCTTTAGTAAAAAATGATACACTATATTCCGTCTAGATGCACTGCATGCTTTCTTAGCAAATACATTTTCAAAAGGCATGAGTGAAGGATTTCATGTCCTTTTCCAAGATTTTATTGTAGTTATCAATTTTATAAAGTATAATCCGTTAATAGCAAATTTTTTTTAAATTACTTTTTAAAATTTTTATTCTTCAGCGATTCATATGGAAATATAAATAAAATTTCTTAAAAGTAAATGAATAATCTCTAAAATAGTAATTATTATTTTTTTAAATGACGTGCATTTAGCTCCAAATGAAGCTGGAAAGTCGTATCTTTATCCTATAGAAGCAGACTTAACAAATAGTGAGAAAAATATGTGATATATGCAAAATACTCATACACGTCTACTCAAAAATGCATAAGCTAACGTAAAACCAAACCTAAGAAAAAACAAATTGTAATGTAATGATTAATTAATTAGTCATACCTTAATAATTAATTTTCCAATAGAGATCATGGTTATCGTTCTTAAACTTTGCAAAGCACTTAACCTATTTGTAATCTGTTGTGGCAGATCTCCTAGTTTCAACAGAGGATAGGATGAAGGAATTCAAATATGAAGTTTTTACCTTCTATGCATAGAGTGCTCGGAGATCAGAGATCAATTCTTCCTTTTCTCCTTATTCAGTAGCCTTCTAAACACCAAGTGAGTTAAATTCATCAACACGTTAAGTAAAAAATTATATAGCAGACATGTCCTTTCTAAACAGGTCACAATTCCAAACTACTGATTTTTAATCAAGAGAGAAACTAAATCTAAACGTAATTCAGCTCCCTGAAATATTAACTGACACACCTCACCACAGCTAACTTCAATAGAAAATTGGTCATCAATTCTCATTTCTTTTTATTCGATCGCAAGACGAGATCTTTGTGTACCAATGTTTAAGACTCAGATGGAATTTTCCAGTCTTTGTTCAAAGCGTCCGAATAGACTTCAAAATAGGTTTAGAGCAATAAGGTCGCGTGGTGAGACAGTTAATTTGCAAGTCAACTACACTACGATAAGGAATGTTAGTGTGGTTAAGAATTAAATTAGGTCGCTTCTAGTAAGAATACAAGTTGTCTTACTAGTTACTCTTCAGCATAGGGTCAGCATTATTTTTTTGCTGTAATAGTGCGTTTCATAAGGAGTAATTGGTTTTATTTGCTTCCCTTAATTGGGTTATTTTCGTCCAATAACTTTAAAAAAGATGATCCAAATTGTAAGTTAATTTGCTTCCGTCATAAATGACATTTAGTTACCACAGAAGCAATTCTAAACCTTAATTCTACAGGTGTACGCTCACTTGTTTGTAGGGAAATGTGCACAAAATATGCATGTTTTTCTTACACACATCCACCTTTTTTATTCGTAAAAACCCCAAAGTAAGTTTCATGCAAGTAGGATAAAACTTTCTCTCAATTTGCATAAATGCTAGCAATTCTTCTTTCTTAACTTTACTAGAAACACTTGTGTTGTATCATACCGCGGATACATTAATTACACTGTAGAACACCGAGAAGAAACGGAAATGAGAATAACCTTTTCTAGTGGTATATTTTGCGTAAATCACGAATAAAACATCCTTCTATCTTTGCGACCCTCCAGTTTCTCGTAAATTACCAGTTTACTTACGTTAAATACACTGATGGTTCCGTAGAGATTGAATGAAAACAGGATTGGGCATAAACTGACGACCCTAAAAGTTCTAACGGATTTTGATATAATTTTAATGGGGTGTTTCTAAGGTATTTGTCAACCTAACCTATGAAATTCATGAAAGTATACTCAATATTGTTTTAGTTATATGGGTCTAAATTCGTAGTTACTCTTACGGGATTAAATATATTAGAGCACCCTGGTATAGATAGTAAAGTAAGTTTCTATCGAATGAAGTCTTCTTTACTTCTACGATGTCTAGGCGATTGTTCTATCTAATAAAACCTTGATAATTTTGTAACGAACTATAAATGCTTCCTATTTTTACTTTTTTATTCAATATTTGTTGCTGTTACTATTTATATTATTTTTCACATACTACAGTGTTTTTTTCTTTACATGAGACAGATCTAAAATGCGTAGAGAATGCAAAAATTCTCCAGATAGTTTCTGTTATATATGTTGATCAGTTATATTAAGACAATACAAGATAAAGTTGACTAAACATTGAAGAAACTTTATCAGCTGCACTTTAGATGTAAACTCGGTTACCAGGACAAATGTTGAGTACTTCACGTATGTTGTTCCAGGTGTACAAGTTCCCATTATACCTGGGTAAAAGACAAAGTGCCTGGCTTCATGTTTAGCGTACCAATGGTCTGGAGGGAGAAAAAGAACCATCCAACGGAATGCTGCTTTTGCTTAACAGACATTAAAGCTGGTTATTTAATGTTTCTTTTGCTGGTCTTTAATATATTTTCGAGAAATGTATGAATTACAAAGATAAAAATACATACTATGTTGTACTTTCACTATTTCTGCAAGTGATCACAGTCAGTAATATCCAAATTTAATCTTATCTTATTTGATTTCACTGCAGGTTGCAACAGAAAAGGCAAGAAACCTCTCATGTATCCAGGTCTCCAGTCTGTTTTTCGCCCAGTTCGACATTCAAGTGCTATTCATGTACCACAGCCGCCCTTTGAACTACCAAGCGATGACACGATCAACTCACAAGATTAAGAATCTCACGATACACCATACGTGGCACAGCTTGAATCTGACAAAAAACTATACCTCATCACCCAATCGTAACTCAATGATCTAGTTCGTGATTTAACACTTACTAAACAACAGAGTAAACTCCTGGCCTCACGTCTGGAACAATGAAATATGTTGGATAACCATGCTTGAATTACAGTATTTATGAAGTGTTCTGCAGATCTACAGCAATTCTTCACGCTTGAAAACAACTTGACCCATTGTAATGATATCAGAGGCCTATTCAATGCCCTTGAGCTGACCTATGAACTAAAAAGTGGAGGTTATTCATAGATGCATCCCTTCACAACATAAAAGCGGTTCTGTTGCATATTAGAAGTACCATGCCTTCAGTTCCAGTTGCTCACTCAGTCATTTTAACAGAGGCATATGAGAACCTTGATGTTATTCTAGACCACATAAGCTACAAGGAGCATGAGTAACTAATTTTGGCGGACTTGATAGTAGTAGCTCTACTTAATGGGCTACAAACTGGATACACTAAGTTTATGTGCTTCCTTTGCAAGAAGGTGAGTAAGGCTAGACCAGAAGTTTATTTACAGTCAGAATGGTTGCCTCGGAAAACTATGACGCCTGGATGCCATAATGTAATTATGACCTACTAGTTAAGAAGAATAAAATCATTTTGCCACGACTGAATATAAAACTAAGCATAATGGAGTGTGAGGGAATTCAACGTAGAATCTCTTGTCCAGCACGGAACTGCCAGGCGCTGTAGAAGGTTCTGTTATGCTTAAATTGGTAAGCCTAAACTTCCACTTCCACAAGCGGTAGCCTCGAACCGCGTCCACCACGATTCACCTTTACACGGGTTAGAATAGTCTCGGCAAGAAGATTCTAGGCTATTCGAGAGTAGAGCTGTTTCCCACTACCCCCCCCCCCCGCGGGGAGAGCCTAAGACATATATATTGCTCGTTTCCCATGAGACACACACAGAGTTGAGAAGTCTCGCCCGGACACCAAGAAAAATCCCCTAGTTCCGAGTCAGGTGCTAACAACAAAGCAAAGTGACAGCTGAACTATTTTGTGTATTGGAATTATTCCCAGTCAGTGAGGTAATTCCATTTAACGATCGCTACCGAGTGATTTTTCCGACTTCTCTCGTCAACTCCTGTCGAAGCCCTCCTCGTTCGCCCCTCGTTTTCGGGTGGCCGAAATACTCTCTCCTGGACAGGACGTTACTGCCTGTCGTAGAATGACTCCCGACGATACTATATATAACACTATTCGTTGAGGGAACTTCCTTAATTATCTTTAGAGTGCGTTTACTGTCTGGCGGCCGATATTATGTATCTTCAAAATGCTTAAGAAGTGGAACTGAGCTCAAGGATAATAATATTGCTATCATTAATAAAATAGAGTTTTATTAATAATAACTATAAACAATACACAAAAACGGAAAATATTGACATAAACAGAATGAAAAGGGTCTTGGAAACTCGGGCTAATCCAAAGATTTAAGGGATTAAAAAAGGTAAAACAAATATAGAGTTAAAGAGATGGGATGGTTCGATAAACAATTTAAAGCACAGGATAGAATTGACAAAAGGGATCAATACTCAAAGGTGAAGTTTGGCTTACGTAACTTTTCATTAGGGTGCAGTGGAAGGTACTTGAAGGAATATTCGGTCCGCTGGCGAGTTCCAGCCGAAGGGGGGGGGATAAAAGGATCCTGACGAGGCGTCTTGGAAAGGAGAACCGTTACTCGACGAACGGCTTGAAGAACAATGGTTGTTCTACTTTGTTCTCTTCTGAACAAAGGGGGGAATGAGAACCGTCTCTTGTCTACGGGCTCAAGAACAATGGCTGTTCTAATGTTGTTTTCCTTTGAACAACAGGGGGGGATGAGAACCGTTTCTTGGCGAAGGGCTCAAAACGAACAATGGCTGTTCTAATGCTGTTCTCCCTTGAACAACAGGGGGGGAAGAGAACCGTTTCTTGGCGAAGGGCTCAAAACGAACAATGGCTGTTCTAATGCTGTTCTCCCTTGAACAACAGGGGGGGGAAGAGAACCGTTTCTTGGCGAAAGGCTCAAAACGAACAATGGCTGTTCTAATGCTGTTCTTCCTTGAACAACAGGGGGGGGGGAAGAGAACCGTTTCTTAGCGAAGGGCTCAAAACGAACAATGGCTGTTCTAATGCTGTTCTCCTTGAACAACAGGGGGGGATAAAAACCGTTTCTTGGCGAAGGGCTCAAAACGAACAATGGCTGTTCTAATGCTGTTCTCCTTGAACAACAGGGGGGGGATGAGAACCGTTTCTTGGCGAAGGGTTCAAAACGAACAATGGCTGTTCTAATGCTGTTCTCCTTGAACAACAGGGGGGGGGGGCCTTGGGGACTTGGCGTCGGAAAGGCTCGAACCTTTGGCACTCAAGGAATATTGTCCTCCTTCTGGACAAGTGATGGTGAATCTCGAGGTCGAGGTCCCTTGGCGCACAAAGGGAGAGAGGGTCGTGGTGATGTTTCGCGACGAAAATCTGGATCTCCAATCTGATCTTAGTGGTAAAGTTTCCATATAAATAGCCAGGACATCTCCTTGGCGTGGGGGAAAATGGAGTGGAAGCTTGGAGGGAACGCACAGCCGGGCCGGGGAACAATGCCTTATCTGTTCATAAGCCTAACTCGATCTGGCGAGGTCGGCGTATGGGGGCGAACGGGGGGACGATAACCTTCTTGTTTAAACATTGGCATCCGGTAGCTGAGATAAGACTCCAAGCCTCGAATCGAAGATGCACGTGGGCAGCATCGTGGTTTTAAATTATACGGGGTAGGAGTTGAAATTAAACGCAGCTTCAACACGTTCTATCACACTGCCCTTCCCCCACTTTTTTTGGAGAACCGTCATTACTTTAAATTCCAGCTCAAAAGATCTGAACGACCTCGCCTCACGTGCAGAAGACATCCATGAAGCCTTACCCCGACGTTTCACCGGGAATCCTCAAGAAGACAACCCCCTCTCCCCCTTCAGTAACCCATTTGAGTTAATCCTCCCCAATTTGAATAGTCTCCCCCGGTAATACCATAAATTTTAACTTCATAGCCTGATGCATAAATACAATTCCCGCCCTCGTTTACTGATGTAATTTTGCCCATCAATTCTCTCATTATTTTTTTGGTAAATAAAATTAGATTTTTGTACATGCCTCTTTAAATAACCTTGAGCTTTGCCATTGCCCATAATATACCTGAACTCGTTGCACTCTTATCTAGTTGTTTCGCCCGTCGAAACTCGTTGCGTTCCGTCCCTTTTGTCGGTTCGCCTTGAAGTTATTGGTCCCTCCCCCCATAGATATAATATGGTATTGATATAATGTAATGTCATACCACGACATGGAGCAATTAACTAAGCACTGAAACATAAAAAGTCATGTTTCCAGTACCTCAAAGCGATCTTCCCTAAAATAACTGATGCCAAGATTAAAGAAGGTATATTAGTAGGCCCTCAGATTCGTCAACAAGTACTACCAAGATCTTGGATGCAATATGTCACTGAAGAAACACTTTCTTCATTCTTATCTGTCATTCTTCCTAAAGAATG
Source organism: Ceratothoa steindachneri (assembly GCA_963969495.1). Classification (NCBI taxonomy): domain Eukaryota; kingdom Metazoa; phylum Arthropoda; class Malacostraca; order Isopoda; family Cymothoidae; genus Ceratothoa; species Ceratothoa steindachneri. Next base: position 86,891,473 of record OZ018326.1, read on the forward strand.
CACGAGATGTAAGTGATGAACATGGCGAGAGGTTCCATCAAATTTACCGTCAATAGAGAAAAGAGGAGCCCTTTTATGCTGGCTGACTTGTGCTAGAACATGAAGCGTGACACACCTGAGACGTCTTATAAACCAAGAAGTAAATACTAAAATGTAGTGTAATAATTATAGAATGCTAACAAACATGCTGATTTATTATATATTCATGAATTGATTACAATAGTTACATTTAGTCTCACTTTGGAAGCGAAATACATTTATAGTATTGTGGAAATCGGTTTCAATTGCAAAATTATTAAATAGGCAATTTCCAAGAAAATTTACGTGATGGGATTTTTTTTAGGAAATTCAAATTCTGCACACCCACCTTCATAATAAAATGCACATGCGATCTATGTTTTTCTTGAGACTGAAATTTGTCATTAATGGGTTTAAAATAAGTTCTGAATTGAATCTTTTTAAAATCCAAGGTAGTGTACACATTCAGTTTTTCCTTCTCTTTTTCCCTTTTATTTGGTTATCCAATATATTTTATTTTTCTCATATCAAAAGCCTCTTAGGGGCTCTCCTCGATTTTTTTGGTATTAATCTGTGATGAATGCAATTATGTAGGAATTGAAAATTCTTTATCGTTATAATGACCCCCCTAAAAAAAGAAAAACCCAAGGACTCTATAGGTTGGTAATGTAGCTCTTGGGAAGCAATAGCTAAATATCTTTAGTAGATTTAAAAAGGATGAGAAGTTGGACAATATTCATATTCTAGCTCGGCATCGTTGTTGCACATTTTGGAGAAGGTTACCTACCAGGGATGTTTATTCTCCTGTTGAAGGTCATGCGGAACCCTGTTATCCATTTTTCCTCCTTATATCACCCGGGATGTTGCAGATAATACTCGATACGCTTAGCTTTAGTTTTCTTCAAAGTGCACTTATTATCAAGCGAATCTCTCTCTTAGTCAGTACATTTTACAAGTTGACACTTTCTGCTACCCAGGTTGATTATTTTCCTAACTCATAAAGAATTTATTCACAAGTCAAAGCTTTTAGAACTAAACTTTTGTTGACTATTTGACAACTCGGTAGATTTCGTGGGCAGCTTTCAAAGTTTCGTTTCAGCTTTACTTTTATAATACCTTAGATTTATTAACTGCCATAAAATAAACTGCATGGCATTTAGACGATTAAGCAAATTTCATTCATTTATTTTTTAATTTGCTTACCACAATAAAGTTAAGCGCCATCTTGCATAAAAATGAGCTCATCTCGCATACCACTAGTTTCTGCTTCTGGCCAGAACTTTTTTTGTAGCTTTGTAAGATAGTTTTCATTTGAGATGTTTGTGATAGAACAAGTTAAAGCTGCGTTAATTTCAACTTCTATCACATATTAATTAAAACCACAATGTTGCCCACGTGCATCTTCGATTCGAAGCTTGGTGGCTTATCACAGCCACCGGATGTCAATGTTTAAAAAAGGAGGTTATCGTCCCCCCGTTCGCCCCCATACGCCGACCTCGCCAGATTGAGTTAGGCTTATGGGCAGATAAGGCATTGTTCTCCGGCCCGGCTGTGCGTTCCCTCGAAGTTTCCACTCCATTGTCCCCCACGGCTATTTATATGGAAACTTTACCACTAAGATCAGATTGGAGATCCAGATTTTCGTCGCGAGACATCACCACGACCCTCTCTCCCTCTGTGCGCCAAGGGACCTTGACTTAGAGATTCACCATCACTTGTCCAGAAGGAGGACAATATCCCTTGAGTGCCAAAGTTCGAGCCTTTGCGACGCCGAGTCCAAAAGGCTTTCCCCTTGTTGTTCAGAGGAGAACAGCACTAGAACAGCCATTGTTCGTTCGAGCCCTGTTGACAAGAAACGGTTCTCACCCTTCCCCCTTGTTGTTCAGAGGAGAACAGCATTAGAACAGCCATTGTTCTTGAGCCCGTAGACAAGAGACGGTTCTCACCCTTCCCCCTTGTTGTTCAGGGGAGAACAACATTAGAACAGCCATTGTTATTGAGCCCGTAGAAAAGAGACGGTTCTCACCCCCCCTTTGTTCAGAAGAGAACAACGTAGAACAGCCATTGTTCTTCAAGCCGTTCGTCGAGAAACGGTTCTCCTTCACAAGACGCAACGTCAGGATCCTTTTATTCCCCCCCTCCGGCTGGAACTCGCCAGCGGACCGAAATTTCTTCGCGCCACCTTCCACTGCACCACTAGCGTAAAGTTACGTAAGCCCAACTTCACCTTTGAGTACTTAACCCTTTTTTCAATTCTATCCTGTGCTTTAAATGGTTTATCGAACCATCCCATCTCTTTAACTCTATATTTGTTTTACCTTTTTAAATCCTTTAAATCCTCGGATTAGCCGAGCCCCCACGACCCTTTCCATTCTCTGTTTATGTCAATATTTTCCGTTTTTGTGTTTGTTGATAGTTATTATTAATAAAACTCTATTTTATTAATGATAGCAATATTATTATCCTTGAGCTCAGTTCCACTTCTTAAGCATATCGAAGATACATAATATCGGCCGCCAGACATTAACGCACTCTAAAGATAATTTAGGAAGTTCCCTCAACGAATAGTGATATATGGAATATCGTCGGGAGTCATTCTACGACAATGTTCTCAGCCAAGAAATATAGCCCTCAAATGCCGCCTGTTCAATTAAGAGCAACTTTTAAAATTCTCTGAATAGTACATTGCAGTAATGCGTTCGGGTTGGTTGGAAAAGGTTATAATAGAACTGCCTCTTCATTTTCTTTAGAGGCAATTAGATTTTTATAAAAAGAAATCTAACAACACTTGAAAGGATTTTGAAACTAGCTTTTCTGCATTGTGCAACATAAGAACAAGGAAAAGAGAAAGATTGCATAGAGTGAATAAGAAATGAGAGTTGACAAGGCAACGTCGCAATATTGAAGAATTATGTGATTCTCCTTAAGCTCAATTTCCTATTAAACTTTTAAAAGAAAGACTTATTTATTTTAATTTTTTTAGTCACGTGGTTAGAATTAAATAAGTTCCTATGTCGGTCGGTCAGATAGACACCATTTTACTTCTCAATGAGTTGGGGGGAGGGCAAAAACACTGTAACTATTCGACCGAATCAAACGAAATTTGAAACCCTTGATGTTGTTTTACATTTTCTTTCAAATGATATAATTGACAAGTTCATCTCAAGGTTAGTCCGGGGATTATTAAAACAAAGCAATGGGTCAGATTTCCTCAATTGCTGAAATTTAGGTCATATGGTCATAAGGTCAAAAGTCACGATAATTGAGAGCACGCGACTAAGGTCTGTTAAAGTTTGATCTTATTTCGATTAAATTAGGCTAATTGTCAATCGTGGGTAATTTTGAGGTGCTTTCCACGTAATTAAGCAGTTTTACGTAAACTAGCTTTAATGGGGGTGCCACGGCTACTTCTATCAGGGTGCACCTATTATAAGAAGGTTGGAACCACTGAGATAGAAACATAATAAATATGTGACATTTTCGCTATACAATTAAATTTTAGCTAAATTTGAACTAAAATCCTTATAACATTTTTCTGTATTTCTTAATTAATTTATATTAATTAGTATAAAGTTGAGATCAGTATTATCCATTAGGTGAAGTTATGTGGCTTCCGTAATAAAATTCTAGGTAGATCCTTAGAATTATTTTCTAGAAGATCGTGTCTTATTACCGTGTTTTAGTGGCTTATTGCTGTGGTAGGTCATTGAATTAAAAGAAAACATATGAATATTGCACTCAAAACTTATTATCTGCATATTGTAAGCTTAATATTTATATCTATCTAGATATCTGCGTGGATCACACATATGCCTGCAACGGTGTCCAAGAATGCCTTTTACAATCTTAAAAACTGACCCAACTCTACTGGTGTCCACAAATGATTTAAGGTAGAGAGTGATGCCACGACTAAAATGCCAGCCTAAACAATCAATCTGCCCTGACATCGAATAAGAGTAGAGTATCATGAAGTAAGGAGGAAAAGAAAAGTGGTTAGAAGAAGAAGCAGAAATCGACTTTCCCGGCCGTTCTGTCGGACGGGGGCACCCAATGCGCGGTGGTGGGAGACTCGCAAACGCGAGGCCTTCAGTAAGACCTGGGTGGAAAGAAGTGCTACAGATAAGCACGATGTCTTCCCGGGAGGGATAACGAGGCACTTCGAGACAAAGTTGAGGTGGTACGAAATTTCTCCAAGAGCTCTGTACTTGCCTCAATGGTCATTGGAAACGACCTTTTGCTTAGAGGGGGGAAAGTCGGAGGAACGGAACATATAGTCAAGACATCGATGAAGATGCAGAGGATCTTCTTTCAAAGACATCAAGGCCATGCCGGTGAGGATAGTACCCAGGAAGTTTGTTACAGCGCACGCTCATGTCAAACTTCCTCGCATTAATGAACGTCTAGGTCACATATGTGCCTTGAAAGGAGTTAAGTTTGTAGACCCGGTTGACTTGCTCTTCGGACGAGATGACCTATACGCGGAGAAAGAGATCAACCTAAGCAAACGAGGAAGGAACTTTTTGGCTAAGTTAATCGACAGGAATGCTTTCTGGTTGTTGAAGGTTGCAAGGGGCGAAACAAGCGCCAACTTACCGGGTGTCAACGAGCAGGAACATTTGAGGAGCCGCGAAAGCAGTTAAATGCAAGACATCCTACAGCAGGAGGCCCTGCTGCACCACAACCCGAGAGGAGCAAATTGAAGCTCTGCCAGTGACGAAGAGCCGGTCCCAGGGGGACAAGACGAAAGAAACTTGGAATGAGCTTATGGTGATGTGCCCCTTTCTGAGAACAATACTCCAACCAGGTAGGGAAACGTGTTAGAGGAGGGAGCATGCGGACTAGCCAGCGTTCCATAGAAGTTTTATTTTTTAACGCGAGGTCTATACGAAACAAGTGAGAGGAAATTGTGGCAGTATTGGTCTCCAACAACCAAATAAATATCGTGGCGATCGTATAAACGTGGATCCATACTGACAATCGAGATTTCGAAAGTGAGTTTGCAATCCCTGGTTATACAATGTTCCACCGTGAACGACCTTCTCGAGAGGGCGGCGGAGTTATGGTATACGTCCGGAACTGTTTTCTCACTGTTGAATGTAAAGTAAGATGTGGGCACGAGATTTTAGGGCTAAACATAGATATTACCAGCTCCTCTTTTTGAATACTGGTGGTGTACAGGTCGCAAAGCCAGTCAAAAGAGTCAGGCTCAAACCTATAACGAATCTAACCGACCTAATAAATAGTCAAACAAGTTTGCTCATTGGTAACTTCAACTGCCTAGGGATTGAATAGAGAAACTGACTGGAGTGATGATGATGGGAGGAGACTAGTTGAGTTCGCTCAGGATAACTTTCTGACACAGTGGGTGAGGAGCCAACGAGTGGTGAGAACATGTTAGACTTGGTGTTTGCCACCAAGGACGACATGATATCAGTACTCATGGTGAGAGAGTGTTTGGTTGGGAGAAATCACTGCACAGTCACGTCTTCCGTCTAAATTCCATGTGACAGACGCTCTCACTTCGCTACGAACTCCGTATATCTTCGTGATGCGACAGCTCGGCCTAAACCTGCAACAATAGAAGGACTTCGAACAAATGTTTGGCCTTTAAAGAAATCTTTATGGCCCAACAGTCTGCGTTTGTCCCCAGCAGGAGAATGAGCAGCAAGCCTCTCGAACCGAAATGATTGAATCTTGAATCGTGGCATTACCGCAGCCATAAGTAACAGGAAAACAGTCTAGAGCAACTGGAAAGCCAACCGTAATGAAAAAAGTCTTCTGCAGTACAAGGAAAAGTACAGGCAAGTTAAAGTACTGGTTGGCAGAACTATAGGCAGCGACGAAGATTAGTTGTCATCCCTATGTATAGAGACCCTGAAAGAATTCTTCTTACATGTTAATATCGGCAAAACAGATTCGTCATATCATAGGACCTTGGTGAAATGACAATGGCGTGAAACGAAAGTCAGAACCAGACATCGACAACGTGTTGAATGAGAGCTTCGGCTCCGTATTTACGAAACAAGTGAACGGTCCAGGTCCGAGCCCGGCATTTACGACGAGAAGTTGCAGGAGCAGACATGATCTGAAACAAAGGAAATATATACCTATGTAAATAAAATACTAAAATGGAATAGTTACCAGCTTTGAAAGCTAAAAAAACAGCATATAACGAAATAGAACGTACAACACACAGCTCTCACCGCACTGTCTCAATGGTGACTGCACAAACAAGTTGCCACGTAGCTGTAGATGAATTCAATCGTAATCAGCAGGCAAATCTTATTACAGTTAATTAGTAGAATTTTACTTTTCTGGAGGTTAAGCTGTGGAGGAAAAAATAGACGTGTTAGAAAAAAGCTGACTGCAAATTTGGAATCAGCATGCTATTTTTAGTCTAAATCAGGACAAAAATCTAACTCAACAGAATTTTTTTTTAAATTGTTCCCCTGTGTTATAGATTAGAGGCAAGTAGATAGGTTTCAACTTTTCTATAAAAATTTCCTGATTGTGTTCTTTTTCACAGCATATTCAGTTGTTGTTTCTGTTTTCTGGCTCGCAAAAGCGTGTGGGAGAAATTGGCGAGGAGAGCCTTCATCTATGCTATGCTTTCTCTTATGCTAGAGTTTAGGGCATTCCCAAAATAGTACCTCCACGGTATAGTCAACAATGTCCTTTGAGGTGCGACTTTTCCTTGTGATATTTCGTCCTCGATATCTATTAGAGTTTATCAACATTTGTGATATCTAGTGTTTAAATTTCAAAATTGAACCATATTTATGTTTTCAGGGTGATATTTACTGAAAGTTATGGAGTTTTATAGGCAACGTGTTAGTTCGAATGAATTTGGAGAGATTCGATAGTTAAATTAAGAAGTGGGTTGCAACAGGACTATGAAAAGTTCCCTTATTCTATACCCATTTGAGATTTTTACCCGAAAACTTTGTAACATTGATCGAACTTCAGAAGCAAAAATATTTCATTAGGTTATCAATGACATGAATTTTTTTTTTTTTTTAAGAGCTCATCTGGCGACTGCCTACTTGGCATTAGTCGCCGTATTAAAACTGGCCTAGTTCTAGGCTACTTTAAAATAAAATTAAAGTGAAAAAAAACGCTCCAAAAAGGGGGAAAGGAAGCAAGCTGGTTCGTTGGGGAGAGGTCTCCCCGGCGCAGGAGCGTGCAACCAAAGGGGGAAAAAAACAACAAAAAAAAAACAAATGCAAAAAAACAAAAAACAAAAACAAACAAACCTTGCTTAAATAATAGGGAGAAGGCCGGCCTCCCCCAAGGAGTCAACAAGTCCACAAGTCAATGTGCATGAATCTGTCCCAAGTACAAGGGACAGGCGGTAGTAAACCCGCCCATCCCGGTACCGGGACAGGCATCGTGCGCGAAGATCACCCAGACTGGGACATTCGACAAGAATGTGCCGAATGGTATGGGGGACGACGCAGTCGTTGCAATAGGGCGCAGGTGAGTGCTCCATCAAATAGCGATGCGTCACACGAGTGTGTCCGATTCAGAGACAACAGAAAGCAATCTGAAGCCGCCGCGGCATTGGGGGATAGGTCTTTTCCTCCCTCCGCCTCGAAACCTTAGGCGGCCGCTGCGGCTTCGGAGGCGTGGGGCCCTCTTTTCGAGGAACCACCGTCTCCAAGCCACTCGCTCCACCTCGAGGCGTGGGCGAAGGAGCCGAAGCTCCTTTGTTGCTGTCCTCCTTTCGGGGGACAGCTTTAGGAACCCCGGAAGATGGCTTAGCGACCATCTTCAGGGGTGTTGCCTCCTGTGAGTCTAACGACTCGGTGGAGGCGCGTGGCCGTTTCGCCTTACGGGAAACGGTCACGCTGGGGGAAAAGGGGGGGAGCCCTGGTTTTGGCCTGGGCTGGGTATGAACCCTTTTTGCCGCCAGCTTTACCAGGGGAGCGCCCGGGTTGGGTAGAACCCGCAGAAGGGTTCCGAATGGGCGCGGAAACAACCGTGCTCGTTGGCCTGGATGGGCCAGGAGCAGAGGGTGCCTTTCTAACTATTGAGGCATATGACGTCCCAGGCAGAGCCAGGCGCGCCAGGACCAAGTCCTTAGCCTCGTGGAATGAGAGTCTATCCTGGGCCTGAACGGCCAGGATTTCTTTCTCAAGGAAATATACACCACATTGCGCCGAAGAAGCGGGGGGAGGCTCTCCGCAATTGACACACTTGGTGACACACAATTTAGACTTATCGTGTGCGACCTTGGAGCAATTTACACACACTTCGGGTGATCCCGACTTTGCACGTCTACATGAGCGATTTGTATGGCCGAAGCGGTGACAGTAATAGCACCGCCACGGCAGTGGCACGAATGCCTTCACGCGGTAGCGGTACCGCCTGGCACGCACCGACTCAGAGAGCTTGTCACAGTCGAACGGGACGAAGAGTGTAGGGTTGGGTCTCGAGGCCCCTCCCTTTTTTCTAATCACACGTTCGACCTTGACCACCCCATGGTCCGCCAGCTCTAGGGTGAGGTCCTCAGTGAAGTAGTCAACGAGTTCCCTTGCATAAACTACTCCTTTCACCAAGTTCATTGTAGAGTGTGGCATCACACTCACCGGGGTGCCATGAAGTGTCCGAAGAGCACTTATCTTGGCCGCCTCGGCGGGATTCGCCGCATTCGCCAGAAGGCTCCCGTCCGAGAAACGGGTCACCTTCGGTTCTCTGCCAATTGTACTAGCTAATCCTCTCCTCTGATGCATCATGTTGCCCTTGGAAAACATGCTGCTATCAGTGGAGCGAATAACGAGGGAGCGTTTAAGGCCAGCGTGCTTGAAAACGCCACGTAACCTCTAAATCAGAGGCCCCGATGTCATCGAGGCTCCGCCCTGTGCACTCTTGGTGTTAGTCTTAGTCAGGGACTTCGCATACGGAGGGGGGGTAGAGGGGCCGGATGTGCCGATCTTGGCTTGGTCGCCTACCAAAGTGGCAGTAGACCCATCCACCCCGCAGCCCCCGCGGATGGAGAGGAGCCCCGAGTCTTCTTTGTCTTTTTAGTCCTTTTAGTCTTTTGTCTTTTTTTGGAGAGGAGGGCGGGGAATGAACCCGCTTCTCACCTCCACCGGCAGAAGCCCCCATGCCAGATGGGCTGGCCTCAGCCAGGTCCTTCTCCGAAATGGAGAAGTTCCTGGTAGTCGTAGGGGCACCTGTCGGAGGAGATCCCTCCCCTTCTTGTACTGCCTCGGAGCCCTCAGCCGTTTGAGCGGGACCTTGCATAGGGGCGGTTTCGGGTTCGGTGCTTTGCGCCGAGCCCGGATTTTCCCCCTATGGAAGGCCCTACCGTCTGAGGATGGGTCTCCTCAAAGACCATGCCTATCACAGAAGGGGCCTCCAGTTAGCCATCCCCTCCCAGGACATCGCAGGTCCCCTTGGCAGTGTCGCCAGTCTTATGTGGGGAGGCACAGGCCTTAACCCCAGGCAAGGTTCAATATCCTTGCTAGCAGGTCTTTTGAGGGAAGCAACCGAAGGGGCCTTGCTTCCCTCTCCCCCCTAAGGGGGTTTGCCCTACCGAGCCGCTTTGATGGGGAGCGTCTGGCTAAGGGCTGCCTGCTGGATTTCTTGGCAGTCCCCGAGGAAAGAAAAGAGGGCACTGCCGCTGGAAAAAACGAGGTACCCGAAAGCACCTCCCAAGAAGGGGGTGAGGGGAGTCCCCTACACCCGTAGGCGTAGGGGAGGAGTAAGCCTCCTCTCCGATTAAAGAAGTATGGAGGGTCCCCTGCACAAGCACGAGGAGGGGACCTCCCGAGGGTGGCTCCGTTGATGTTCTTGGGGAAGTTGGGGGTTGGGTTTTTTTTATTTTTCATCATTGGGCATGGTGACCCTATTTGTGCTACGGGAGGCAATAGCTCATCACCTCTTGCAGTTGCCTGCACTGCAAGAGCTGCTTACAGGCCTGGCAGAGCCAGGCACCGCCATTTCAGACCACCCCTCCCGCCTGGTGGCCTGGCAGTCCATCGGCATGGTGGCTCCACCTTGAACACGGCGTAAAATTGATATAATGTGAAGAGGAGAGGAAAAGGGATGTGAGGAAGGTATGGGTGGGGATGAAGCAGGTTGTTAAAAACCAGGCACCGCAGACCGGAGCTCAGGGGTTGGGAACTATCAATGACATGAAAATAAGAAAACAGGAACATAGGGATATCAATATGTAGTCCAACTACTTTGGGATATTTTATTGGGGCCCCCCAGAAATAATGTACAAACGACTTACCCTTGAACGGAATTTTATTCGAAAAGTAATTAAACTTTCAGAGTTGTTTCGTTTACATAAATATTCTTAAAATACGAATTACAAAATATTTTTGGCATAGTAAATTTGATTCATATTGTGTTAGTGAATTAAAATGTTTTATTTAATATAAACAACCGTCAAAAAACAAGGGAACAAAATGATAAATCTACATTTACTAGAAAATACTCGTTTAACATTTCCGTGAAAACCCCCGGAATATTTTTGGAATTTTCCTCTGATAGTGTCAAATTTTCATTTCATATAACGACGCTTAAAAGAGTTCTACATTTTGTAAAAGCGTTGTACACGTGGAAGCATGAATCTCCTGCCCGATAAAGAGGATTAAATTTGTAACTTGCAGCGTTATGGTCTGGGACATGTTTGTAAGCACCGGATTATGCACACCCATTATTTTACGCTGCAAATTATATGTTGGTGTATACTAGTATCTGCTTCAAGAACATGTGATTCGCTCTCTTCTAAGATCGAGAGTATGTGAGACTGATTTGATACAGGAAAATCTTCTGTGCCACAAAGATGGCTGCAGACTGAAAATATCGACGCGATGAATTGCCTGCGCAGAGCCCGGAATTAAACCAAATAGAAACACTATGTAAGATACTTCGGTGAGAATATTATGAGTCGCATTTCAGTGAATGGTGAGGAATGAAATAAAATTTCTTTCGAACAATGATACAAATTGAACTAGTCATGCGGCCGAACATCTTAAGTTATTAAGAACAAAAGCCTATATACTTCGTATTATTATTGTATTCAATTTTCTATGATATATGTTTGTTATTTCCTAGTTGTATCTGCATTCATACTTATCGTTCTCCAGCTTTTAATGCTTTGCTTCTTAAAATACACAATAATTTCATTATAACTTTTCATATCCTTTGTTCTATGTAGAAGTCAAATTGAACCCCATTAAAGGAAAATTTCAAAGAATATTCATATCATGTCAAGAATAGGGAACCTAATTTTACCGTGTCAATTATAACGGCTCTAAAGTTTCACATGACTCTTTCGAAAAACTGAATCTACCCTTTATAAAAAGAACAAGGCTCAACTGGACTTGGACTACATATCTTACTGTAAGGTAAATGGAATTACTCCTAACTTTGTTAAATTTGAGCTGTATAGAAAATCCCTTTATCAATCTGATTTTTATCACTCAGCTACTCAGGAACCTCTGCACATAGAAACTAGGTTTAAGCTTAAATGCCTTAAAAGATACCCCCTCTCAATTCTCGGTTATCGTGAATAACTTACGAGCCAAGATTACTTTTCTTGACCATATCTTTTGTATGTCCACTATTTACAAAAATGCTAAACAATACTCTGAATCTGTTCAACGCATTTATGAACGCGAACTTCTCATTTTGAGAGCCAATTTGCCTTCTTTTTCTTCTCCATCTGAAGTAATTTATAACTTTTCGGATTACACTTTGAGTTGCAAGAAAAGATCATTGTTGTCACTTGGTCTCGACTTCAACCAAATATTTTTCCTAAATTTTGTCCCATTTCAAAAAGTTTCTACTTCCTTACAAAATGAACTATGTTATGGCCACCTACAACTCTTCAAAAATCTTTTGCACAAACTGGCTCATAACACTTATGTTAAGTTATCCACAGAATCTTTTCCTTTTTTCAAAAATTAGACTTAAATATTCTAAAGAAGTTTTGTCTTAACCAAGATATTCTTGTAACTAGGCCGGATAAAACTAAAGGTGTTGTCCTCATGAACCGCTGTGACTGTTTCCAAAATGGAAACAATTATTTCTGATGAATTTAAATTTCAAGTGGTTGATACTGCACCGTTTAAGCTAATCATTAGTATAGAGGACCGAATCAACAGAACGCTTAGGTCACTTAAAGCCAGAAGTTGATTTCTGAAGTTACCTACCAGTCACTTTTTTCTTCTAGTTCTTCATTGTGTTCTTTATACGATCTGCCAGAAACTCATAAAGCTGGTATTCCTTTAAGACCTATTCTGGCCGCTTACAATTCACCTATTTACGATAGTGCTAAATCTTTAGTTCTTCTTCTCTCTGAGTTAACTCAAAATGAATATACTGTTGATAATTCTAAGCAATTTGTAGATAAACTCGAGCAGCTCGGTTCTAAGGGTCATATGGTCAGCTATGACCTTTCATCTCTCTTTAAAAACATTCCATTAACTGAAACCATAGACATAATTTTAAATAAACTATTTCCTTATCACAATAGCTTACATTATGAATTTACTCTACGTTCGTTTAAAACATTTCTAGAATAAGCTGTAAAAGATTCTTTTTTCACTTTTCATTAAAACGTATACAAGCAAGTCGATGGTATGGCTATGGGCTCTCCACTTAGACCAACCGTCGCTAACATTTTCATGTCCCATTTGGAAACCAAATTTTTAAATGATTGTCCTAGAGAATTCAAACCGAAATTCTATAAAAGATACATAGATGACACTTTTAAATTATTCCATACCTCTGCTTAATCGGAACTTTTCAAGAACTTCATAAACTTATATCACCCTAACATTTCATTTACAAAGGAACCAGAAATAGATAACAGTTTATCGTTTTTGGATGTAAAAATAGAAAAGAATCAGGGTTGCTTTGTATTTTCTGTTTTCCGAAAGCCAACATTTAGTAACCTTGGTTTAAACCTTTACAGTTCTGCATCTATTAATTCAAAGTTAATGCTTTTATAACTTTAATTCACAATGCTTTCAATATCTGTTCTAACTCGACCCTATTCCATTTGGAAATGATCGAACTTAAAACGTTTTTAAATTAAACAACTACTCACCCCATATTTTTATAAATGACATTAGGAACTTTTAAAATAATGTCTTTAAACCTAGAAATAATTATAATGTTTCCCGCAAAATTTATACATTTCCTTTTCCTTTATGGGATACCAAACTAAAACTTTTAGGAAGGAATTGACTAATGTTTTGACAAAATTCTATCCGCAATTTAATTTAACGCCAATTTTTGTAAACTCCTTAAAATTAGTTCTTTGTTCACTATAAAGGACCCATTCCTGACATTTTGCGTTTCAGAATAGTATATAAATATACTTGTTAAAAAATGTTCTTTGGGAACGTACATTGGATATAAGGAACGTCTTCTCAAGGTTGGCATTGATGCTCACCGAAGGGTCAGTTACAGAACAGGAATAGATCTCTCCGTAAAAGAAAACCCTGTTGTCCGATCTCATTACTATTCATGTAAAATACCTATAAATTATAATCAATTTAAAATATTATCTGCATCAACATCTAAATTTGGCCTTCTGATAATTAAGTCCCTTTTAATTAAATACAATCAGCCTGAGTTAAATAAAGACTCTACTTCCACACCGTTATATATTGCCTGATTAATTTCGTTTGATTTTTTTAACTAGTTATCATTAATTAATTTCCACTTGAACAACCATCTAGCTAATATTTTGTTTTTCGACCAACCAACTACATAGATCATAGAACCAATTAATACTAAATCACATCTTTCCTGTTAGTATAATTTTTAAATTTCATTCATTCAGCTCACATCTTTCTCAGAATCAGGTAACAATTGTAGCCTTATTAATTTCGTTGGAATTTATTTATTTTTTTAACTTAATATTCAGATTTTTGTCCTTTATATTGCATTTTTATATTTTTTTTACATCCTACGAGGGGCACTTAATAAGTTTTGCAATTCGGATATAAGGAAACAAGATATGAGGAAAAGTGTTTTCATTATTTTTTAATATAACTACCCTCGACTTCAATGCACTTGCGCAACTTGTCCCTGAGGCTTCGAATTCCCGACAACCAGAAATCTCCCGACTGCTGTTCAATCCACTCCTGGACGGCGAGATGGACATCTTCATCGTCCCCAGCCCGGCGTCCACGCAGTGCACCTTTGAGCTGGCGGAAAAAAAAGAAGTCGCTAGGGGCCAGATCTGGACTGTAGGGGAGATGGTTGATCTCTTCGAATCCGCACTCACGCAGGGCAGCTTGTACAACTCTGGCCTTGTGGACTTTGACAACGTTGAAGTCAATCATGAGGCGTGAGGTTTCCTGGGACCCATGGCCAAATTGTCGTAGATGATGTTGATAACACTTCCATGTGATATTCCAAGTTCGCGCTCAATTTCTTCGACCTTCACCCGTCGATTTTCGAGGATCATCCTCTCCACACGAGCCAATTGTACTCGTTGGTCACGTCGGACGGGCGTCCTGACGGGGGTCATCTTCAAGAGAATCACGACCATGGCGGAACTCCCTATCCCAGCGAGCAATGGTTGCATAGGAAGGGGCGGTGTCAGTGTGCACTGCAACCATGCGTTCATGGATCTCTTTTGCATTCTTGCCTTCCTTGGTCAAAAATCTGATCACTGCGCGGTGTTCAACCTTCTTCATTGTTGACAAATTTGTGACTGGTGATCTGCGATCACCTACGGCTTCTTAAATATACGAGGCAGGAGCGTCCAGCTGCAGGTCGTGACTTGTGATAAGTTGGCCTAACACCCCCACAAACAGCCATCCCCCTTCCTCTGTTTTGCCCTACCGATTCGCAAAACTTATTGACCGCCCCTTGTAGTACTTTTTTTGCCTAAAGCCATTAATTATCATTGTTCTCATAATTGTTAAGCAATTGTTCTTATATAAATCTTTAATATTCTAGCCTAGAAGATGGGTCCATGGTCAGAAACGTTGGAAATATATGTTATATTCAATACTTGCTCTCCTTTTCCTCCTGAAGATCCGGCTCTCTAGAAGCAGGAACATACACTAAAACGTATATATATGAAAATTAACCCACATGAAAATGAAAAGATGAATTCAAGCACTTTAGAACTATATTTGCAAGTTCATTTTCAAGGAATTGCATGAAAATGGAGGAGACAACCTTATATAGGGTACAAAGATACGAAGGGATGGGCGTTCCCTTCGTATCTTTGTACCCTATATAAGGTTGTCTTCCCCATTTTCATGCTATTCCTTGAAAATGAACTTGCAAGATGAATGTACCAAATTTCTACGCAAGAGTGTCAACAGTTGGTTTGTTCCTATGACAGGAGATATAAAGGCATTACGAGGAATAAAAGCCACCACACTAAATACTAATTAGTAGGTTGGAAAACAAAAGCTTTCGCACAACTTTTATTTACAATGATTTACAACGAAACACTGTATCAAAGGAAACTTATCAAAGAAAAATGTAATCATCATTATTTCCAAGTACCTACTTCCAACGACGGGATAGATCATGAATGCCTTTGTTGTAAAATTCAACTAGTTTGCTATCACAGAATCCTCCAACTGCATTTTTCAGTTCGTCATCATTTACAAAAGTTTTCCCATTCAAATAGTTTTGCAGTAACAGGAATAGTTGGTACACTGTTGGCGCCAGGTCTGGCGAGTACGGTAGAGGAGAGAGAACTTCCCACCCAAGGATCAGCAGTTTTTCAGGGGTATGATTTGCAACGAGTGGTCGGGCGTTATCATAATTATGGTCGTTTCTCGGCAATTGCATCTGCCACCTGTTGCAGTTATTTAATGAATAATTGGGCTTCGATAGACTGATAGCGTTCCAACATTTCCCAGTAAATTACTTCCATATCATCCCACCAGACATAAACCATAAGCTTCTTTTGATGTCGGTCGGCCTTTGCCTGAAGTTATGCAGGTGCACATTTGTCTCTTCAGCTTCTTTTTCATGCCATGTTCGAGTTTAGACACCATTTCTTATCCGCATCCACATTAAAAACTTTGTTTAACCAATAAAAACAACGTTTCTTGCATAGTAATTTCATGTACATAGATGTCTATGCGCCGCTGACCGTCGAAGCCCGTCAGTTTACGTGGAATCCATACGTCCACTTTGCTTAGTTTGCTCATTTCCTCATACATAACGTGAGCTGACTGAAAAGTTTAGCATCAGCCAACAGTCCATATTGTATCATTTAGAGGAAATGGGCTGTATGGCTGACGCTAAACTTTTTCAATCAGCTCACGTGATGTCAGATGAGGATCAGAGTCGACCACTTCTTGGCCTATTTGAAGATCAAATTGGCCACGATGAAACTTCTTAAACCAGTCATAAACTGTGAGACGACTAATCATGACTCCTCCAAATGTTTGGTTGATACGGCGTTGCGATTGGGCAGCGTTTAGGCTGGACTTGTAATAATACAGTAAAAGAATACGTTGCTGTTTACGAGAAAGAGCCATTTGAAGGTGTAATTGTTTAAGATTTATATATCAAATCGGCTGTCCAACTATTTACTGTCTAGTGGCCTTAGCTTTCCTAGGCCTCGCTTGAAAGTGCCTAGTGACCTAATTTACCTAGGTCTTTGTGCACTTTCAAGGGGGCCTGGAAAAGACAAGGCCACTTCACATTAACTAATCGTACACCCTGTATAAATCAATAAACAAATGAACTTCTGAATAAATCTATAAATATAAATCTTTAAATAAATCATTTTTTTAGAAAAAAGTTGGGTGGAAACCTTTTTTCAACGTAATAGTTATAACTTATAGAAATGTATTCCACTGATAATAAATCGCTATATTCTAATAGCAATTTGTTTCCGCTGTCGTTAGGATCATTTTATACACTTTCATTTTTTACGTAAATTTCTTTTCTCCTGATAACTTTCGTTTTATTCATTCTAATTTGTATAGCCTTTAACTATACGTAATTTATATATATATATATACGTTATCGTAGAGCAATTTTGGAAACCTTTCATTTTCTTTGGCAAAGGTTATGGAAGGTCTTTTGATAGAAATAGAGCAATTCTAATCTTTTTGGACGATACTGAATTTTTAAAGAACTTCAGAATATTTTTGTTAAATTTATTTGATTTATTTTTTTAATTTCTTTTATATTGTGGGCATTAGTGCAGAAAATATCACTACCTCGAAGCAAAGTAAACTTTTATTACTCGTATTTACACTTTCAGACATCCGTTTTTGACAAAAGATATCTGATGATGCCAATCAGATGAATTCTCTTTCTTAATTTATTGCAGTAAAATCCGGAAAAATAATTGGCCGAGAAAAGCCTCGCTCAATTTTAACTTGTTAATTGCATCAGAGATTAAATTTCTGTCTTTATATGATTCCATTATCGGGATATATGAAATTTCTTGTCTCCAAACTAAGAAAAATTAATACCTTAATACGATAGTACGAAATTTAATTCTAAAAATAAATTTAAAAATTAGGAATTTAGGAACTAATAAATTGTTGAAAAAGCAATTTTTTATGTAAAAAGTTTCGGAATTGCAGAATTTCTTCGAATTTAAAGCGCAATAGAAACGAAGGAGTACCACGGAAAAACTTGATTTGTAGAGAGAGTGTATATGCCATAAGTGGGGAAGATATATAGCCGTAGATCCTCATACATGCATTGGATCCTGATAGCCCAACACGGGAAGACACATGATATTTCAGATGTCAGCCGCAGCAATGTTGCCCATGGTGACATCCCCCTCGCCGTTGAGTAAAACTAGAAATTAGAAAAAGAAAAAGGGAGGCACTAGAAAGAGTAAAGTGTGGTTGGAGGAGTAGGTTAATTAAAAATTAACACCCCTACCGGTGCCACGAGGGAACTATCCTCCTCCCTCCTGGCCCCAACTAGGGAAGAATGGACAAAAGAAGCCCAGCGACTAGCCTGCAAAATTAGCCGCCGTACCAGAAAGTCGGTGAGAAGACTCTTTTAAACTAACCTTCAAAAACAGGTAAAATGGAAATGTCTCTAAAGAATAAGCCGAGGTAGTATCAATCTAGTTTAAAACTCCTGTAGCACTAGAGCTGAGTCGAAGTGCCTCCTCTCAAGGTACCAGGGGTCTACATGGGGCACCTTTCTCGCGTAGTCGAAGTTGAAGAAACTTCTCTCATTATCATAATTAATCTAAAAAAGAACTCCTTAAATGCATTATTTCTTATTTAAAATTAATAACATTCGATGTGTTGCAAAATTAATGTCTCAATATCATGTATTTTAGCATAAAAAATAAATGTTTTGTTATATCAATTATCTGAATGATCGACTAATTCTGTCTGTTTTTTACCAAAGGCCTGGTAAAAATGAAACCTCTGTTCGAAAATATAATACATAATCTAGTTACTTACATTCTTTCAACTTAGCCTGTTTTCATTGCATGATACAAATTCTGCAGTGTTCAGCTTAATTCACTTAACCAGTTCAGCAACGGCCCATTGTGCAATGATGTAACCTTAGAGAAGGAATACATCTTCTGAAGTGGTATATATTTTAGAACGTGTCCGAATTTGGCAGGCAATATAACCAGGAAATCGGACTAAAGACGCACAGACATCTTGTCATAACGAACATCCATGATTGTTATGAGGTAATTTGATCTTTTCAAGTTATGAATAACCATAGATATCGCCAACACAAATAAAGTTCAATTGATGAAACCTTCGTTTCGGAGGCAATAAACTTAATGGATCGCCACAGAATTCAATTTGCCCATGCGCCGCCCGTTAAATCTCTTTCCGTAAATAAAGTGTTCAGCGAATCCACCAATTAGTAAATGGAAAAATTCTATATTTCAGGTCTGTTACACACTATGACAGAAGATGACGAATTATCTCGAATTTTATGATCTGTGTCAATCATTGGAATCCAAAGACTTTGACTTTGCGAAAAAGAATTATCTGGTTTGTTAAAGCTACTTTCGAGCTAAATAGCCCCGTATAACCCCACAACGGTAGGTACTGGTCAACTGATAATACATAAGGTTTAATTTGAAAAAAATATGTTAAGTTACAAATATTAGTAAAATGAGGCTTATCATAAAAGTCGTTTGGTTGGGCCCATTTTCATTAATACCACCTTGACCAGTTATAAATACTTCGAGATGTTGGGCATAAAAATTACACTTGGACGTCAGGAGTTGCTGAGAACGACGAATTTTGCTTTAGACAAGATGGATCTCTAGTTCATTGTAATTACCTTCTCATAAGATACATCCATAAAACCGGACCTAATCTTTAGATAGGTAGATGACGAAGTACTAAATATCCTCCGCTTTCAGAAGACATAAAACCACTTGATTTGAACTTATAGACTACTTTAAGAATGCATCATACAGTAAAACCAACCACCCTTGAGCATGATCGAGTGAATACAAATACTCCCAGTGTCCGCTATCAAAAACATTCCTTCCTCCTAATGCATATGTAAAATATAGCTGTCTTCTCAGACTTAAAGTTAGACCAATTTTCCTTTTTATAGACTGCTGATGTATTTGGAATTAGAATTTAATAGAATATATTAAATTTAAGAAATTAGATTTAATTCCAATAAAATTAATAAAGTTTACCTAGAACGCAATTAGCTAGCAATTTTGGGGGCAAAAGTCTTTGCAGTAAAGACAATCCCTGCATATCCAGGAATGGGATGTCAAGTGTTCCATTCACAATCATGTTGCACCTTCAATAGGGAGGATCGCGTGCCCTTCTGGCTCCAATTATCTTAATTAAGTGTTAACACATTGAGTGGCATATTCTCAAGTATTTCCTCACGAAAATGTTTTCCTCTCCTCTTATGAGTAATAATAATAATAAACCTATTCTATTATTGCCCAAAAGATTAACCTTATCTTGTACCTCAAAGTGAGTTCGTGCGTACATTACGCAAGCCAGGCAAGTGATTGAGGCTTCGTCCTTCTCTCACTTTTAGTATCCTAAGTTGTCTACTTCGTTTATGTGTAATTCCGCGTTCTTTTAGGGCCCGGGTTTCTCTGTGGTGCTCTTGCTAATTTACGAGACTGGTCTGACTCTTTAAGTTTCTCAGAGGAGAGGGAGTAACAAGGAGTAACAAGGAAAGAAGGTAACCTAGGAGACCTTATGGTCCATTCAAGAAGGGTACCTTTGGACTAGCAATCGAGCGGGCACATGGCTGCTCAATTGTTTTGCGTCCCTAAACGGCCACTTTTCAAGACTTTGTCTAGTCTTGACTTGAACTGGTCAACAGATTCACTGTTGACAACTTCCAATGGAAGTGCGTTCCACTTACCGCAGATATTGGAAGTGAAAAAATTTTCACACAGATTGCGGTTGTAACGCTTCAGTTCAAGTTTGAAAACGTGATTGCGCGTTCTGTTCTCACTCAGTGTGAAAATATCCCTGTAGTCAACATTGTCGAACCCTCGAAGTATTTTGAAAACTTCGATGAGCTGACCCCGCAGTCTACGGGTTTCCAGCGAGAACAGATCTAATTCCCTTAGTCTATCCTCATAACTTTTATGTCGGATCGAGGGAATCAGCTTGGTTGCCCTGGCTTGTACGCGTTCCAATCTCGCGATGTCCTTTCGAGATTAGGGACTCCAAAATTGTACGGCATACTCCAGGTGCGGTCGGACAAGTGAGTTGTACAAACACAGTACAATCTCCTTATTCCGATATCCAAACTGGCGCTTTATATAGCCTAGAACCCTTGGGCCTTTTTCTCCGCCTCAATGCACTGTTTCGAGAACTTGAGGTCACTAGTGATTGTTACACCCAAGTCCTTCTCAGTGTCGGTGGATTCAAGAGCAGTGCCCTTAAGTATATACGGAGATTGGGGGTTTCTGTGGCCGATATACATCACTTTGCATTTGTTCACGTTAAAAGGAATTTGCCACGTGTCCGACCACTCCCCAATCTTCCCAAGAACTTCCTGAGTCGGGCAGTATTTCCATCCTTTGCAACGTTCATACCAAGCTTGGTATCGTCGGCAAATTTGAAAATCTTGGCAACCATGTCACCGTCCATGTCGTTGACGTAGATGATGAATAGTAGTGGTCCCAGGACAGAACCTTGAGGCACCACGCTAGTAACGGGCACCCACTCAGAAGCTTGTCCATTCACCACCACCCGTTGCCGTCTGCCACTTAGCCAGTTCTCGATCCAGCCGGCTACTTTTCCGTCTATGCCCAGCACTCGCACTTTCCGGAGAAGGCGGCGGTGTGGTACCTTATCAAAGGCTTTCTGAAAGTCTAAGTAGACCACATCCACCGCCTTGTCCCGATCGTGCTCACTGAAAACGAAGTGGAAGAATTCCACAAGGTTCGTCAGGCATGACCGTTGCCTTCGGAACCTGTGCTGGAAACTCCTCAGTAGCAGCTTTGACTCTAAATACGACGTCATTTTGTCCACCATCATGCATTCCATGAGTTTACCGACTATCGAATTCAGACTGATAGGTTGGTAGTTTGACGGTTGGCTACGGTCTCTTTTCTTGAAGATAGGAGTCACCTCCGCTTCACGCCAGTCTCTAGGAACGCATTCGGTCCGGATTAACATGTTGAAGATTGCGCTCAGGTGTCGCGACACTTGATCGCGCACTTCTTTTAACACTTTAGGTAGAAACCCATCCGGGCCAGGTGACTTATTCGTCATTAGGTCACTGATCTTCTTTTTTATTTCCCCTTCGGTGAAGTCCATATCCTCCAGCTTTTCCCCCGAGTAGGAATCCATTGGCTGGGGAATGGGACCACACTTTTCAGTAAACACTGAAGAGAAGTAGTTGTTGAGGAGGTTAGCATTTTCTGCATCTGAATGCTTTAATGTCCCCTTCTCACTCCTCAAAGGGCGAATCGTTCGACGGATTGGTTTACGGCTGTTTACATATCCAAAGAACTCCTTGGGATTCTCTTTACAGAGTCTCGCCACTCA
Source organism: Ceratothoa steindachneri (assembly GCA_963969495.1). NCBI lineage: Eukaryota > Metazoa > Arthropoda > Malacostraca > Isopoda > Cymothoidae > Ceratothoa > Ceratothoa steindachneri. The sequence continues at coordinate 86,913,438 of OZ018326.1, forward strand.
TAGTTCCTCAGACCGCTTAGCCGCCCTTATGCTGGACTCAACCCTTCTGGCTAACCTCCGTTATTCGTCAAAGTTACCCGAGATCTTCGATTGCCGGTACACATTTCTTTTCTCCCTAAGCAGTTGCCTGATTTCTCGATTAAACCACTTTGGTTTAACAGAGGACTGACGGGGAAAATTTCAGAGGGATAAAACGCGATTGAAGACTCATGAATGTGGTTTTAAAACTGTTCCAAGAGTCTTCAACAGCCTCGCACACTTCTAGCCTCGCGTCAGTCAGTCCCGCGCGTAGACCTGCAAAGTCTGCTCCTCTCAAATCGAGTTTCCTTGATTTACTAGTTGCAGGCTCTGCCTTGGAGACTTTGACTACAAATCTAATTAGTCGGTGGTCACTGCCACCGAGGTCTTTGCCAACAGAGAGGTCCTCAACGATGTCATCCTCAGAGGTGAAAACCAAGTCGAGGATATTGTCTCCTCTCGTTGGCTCTCTCAACTATTGAGTCAAGAACTCGTTGTTAGCGAACTCTAGGAGTAGTGCGTTCTCGCCACATGGTTCTCTGGTTTCCCAGTCAACTTGTGTGTTGAAATCCCCCATGACGATACACACTCTGTCTTCGACAAGTTCTCCTAGTAGCTGGTACAGATCTCTGTCCTTTTCAACGAGTTGGGTAGGAGGTCTATAAAGCACCTGGGTCCTGTATTTGGCAGGACCTATCTCTAGGTCAACACCTATTAGTTCATGGTCGAATACGCTGTTGCAATCCGTCGAGTTGAGAGTATTCTTGACATACAACATCATACCGCCACCCTCTCTGTCTGGCCTATCTTTCAGGAAGAGCTGGTAACCGGGAATCGTGAATTCACCTTCAAAATCTAGGCTTGAGGTTATTATCCACGACTCCGTTATGGCCACCATCTCAGGTTCTTCTGTTGCTACGAGGCCACGAAGTTCTAGAAACTTGTTTCTGATAGACCTCGCATTAAACAAAAGAACTTTGAGGGAGTCCCCTAGTGTATGACTCCCTACGCTCTTCCGTTTCCCTCTTTCTTTCTCTGTGGAAGGGTCACTTCCCTCTTTGTGACTTCCGAAAAGGTCGTTTCTGGATTAACACAAGTGTAGTGGCGTACATCCTCCTTTACTCGGGGTCTGACACTTCTTTGGGTCCGCTCCACAACATCCTGGATCATGTTCGCGAGTGCAGCTTTCCCTTTAAAGGGATGGTGTTATAATATGCTGTCTACCTAGATTTTTCCAAGAGAAGTTTAGGCGTTCAAAAAAATGGTGCTTAGCTTTAAAGGTTAGGTGCTTAATTAAAATATAATTATTTTATTTAATTTGTCTAGTCTTACCTTTGTAAAATGCTTTGATTACACCGGGGAACAATTTGAAAAGAAATTTCTGTTGAGTTAGATTTTTGTCCTGATTTAGACTAAAATTAGCATGCTGATTTCAAAAGTGTAGTCAGCTTTTTTTTAGCACGTCTATTTTTTTCTCCACAGCTTACCCCCTCAACAAGTAAAATTCCACTGCTTAGCTGTAATAAGATTTGCCTACTGATTACGATTGAATTCATCTACAGCTACGTGGCAACTTGTTTGTGCAGACACCATTGAGACAGTGCGGTGAGAGGTGTGTGTTGTACGTTATATTTTGTTATATGCTGTTTTTTTAGCTTTCAGAGCTGGTAACTATTCCATCTTAGTGTTTTATTTACATAGGTATATATTTCCTTTGTTTCAGAGCATGTCTGCTCCTGCAACTTCTCGTCGTAAATGCCTAAACAACCCTGACTCCTTCTGCTACATTTGTGACAGTTTCACCATTCCAAGTCAGAGGGAAAACATCAGTGCATGTGTCAAACAAGCATATTTAGCATATTTTAAAGTAAAACGTGGTGATCAAGATAAGCCATGGGCCCCGCATAAAGTGTGCAGGCAGTGTGTCGAGAGTCTACGGATGTGGAACAAAGGAACACGTGAAAGGTTGCCATTCGGTAACCCCATAGTTTGGCGAGAGAAAAAAGAGCATTGCACAGAATGTTACATTTGTTTAGTGAAAATATCAGGATTTAACAACAAATATAAAAGTAAAATAGAATATCCTAATCTACCGTCAGCTATAAGGCCAATGCCTCATTCAGCTAAAATTCCAGTGCCAGTTTTCGAACAACTACCTCCTCGAGAAGATCTAAGTGATGTTGACAAACGCAGTGACAGCAATGATGTAGATTTCTAAATACACGAGGATTCGGTTCGTAGGGGATTTGATTAGCAGGAGTTGAATGATTTGGCACGTGATTTGGCCCATCAAAGAAGGCTTCAGAAATCCGAAAATCAAGACTGAATGAGAAAAACTAACTTGAACAAGGAGCGAAAGTACGAGTATCATGCTCGTACTTTCGAACCGTAGAAAGTACATTTCTGCAGTAATTTCGAAGTGACAGAGCTTTGTGTATTACCATAATATTCCTAGTTTTCTAAAGGAATTAAGGCTCTCAATATACAATCTAAATGAATGGCGAATGTTTATTAATAACTCAAAGCGGAGCTTGAAGTGTGTCCTTTTACACAATGGCAATTTATTTGGTGCAGTCCCTATTGGGCATTCTGTCTGTCTTTGTGAAGAGCATGAAAATATAAAGAGGGTCGTTGAGTTATTGCAATATGACAAACACAATTGAATCATCTGTATTGACCTTAAATTGGTGTTCTTCCTTCTTGGTCAGCAACGTAGGTACACAAAGTATCCCTGCTTTCTCTGTATGTGGGATAGCAGAGCTCGAGGGAAGCATTGAATTAAGACGAATTGGCTTCCAAGATCTGATATTAAATCTGGAGATCCCAACATTCTACATTAGCCACTTGTTGACAGGAAGCATATAATATTCCCATCTCTGCACATAAAACTAGGTCTCATTAAGCAGTTTGTAAATGCATTGCCAACTGATGGCGACTGTTTTAAGTACATCATCTTGACATTTCCTGCTCTGTCAATTGAAAAAATCAAGGCCGGTGTGTTTGATGGTCCACAAATTTGACACCCCATCAAAGATGAACAGTTCACCAAGACTATGTCAAACCTTGAGAATAAGGCTTGGTTATCATTTAAAGACGACGTCAAGAACTTTCTTGCAAATACACGTGCAATTAATTACAAAGAAATTGTTCAGAATCTATTGGAGAGCTACAAGGTGCTTGGTTGCAACATGAATATTAAACTACATTTTCTGCATTGCCATCTTGCCAGCTTTCCTGATGATCTTGGTGCTGTTAGCGACGAGCAAGGTGAACGATTTCACTAAGATTTGAAGGTTATGGAAGAACGTTATCAGGGTAGATGGGATGTACATATGATGGCTGACTATTGTTAGAGGATCAAACGTGATAGTCCTCAAGTTGAACACTCAAGAAAGAGCTATAAACGTAAATTTTTCCTTTAACTACTTTCACACAATTATCTCTATATAATTACATTAGCCATATCCTTTGTTAAAACATAATAGTGTTAAATAAACATTGCAATCAAGCCTGTTTCTTTCATATTTCATTGTATGTCAATATTTGGAAAAGTTCAAAAACTTGACGCGATAGAGAAAAACACAGATCAGTTTTGGATTCAGCACCGAAAAATTAGTTAAAAACAGCTGTCAGACCTAACTCAACAAAAATTCTGCTCCCCAGTGTTAGCTGAAGTAAAATTTAACAACGTTTAACTAACCCTCTAGCCTTGAAATGTTACACGTTTTTCTTAATCCCTTAATCTTATTCCAATGAATAATAATTAGATCGCTTAAGTTGAGGTAAGCAGCCTATTTGAAGATCGAATATGGTGCTTTGGAAGTTTTCAGTTTATTTTTTAAAAAATTAATTCCATTTTCACTTATGTAAATATATAAAAGTGTATTGTCACCGACAAAATTTATTATGTATTCTAATGTTATTTTAAATTCGACGTTAAAAACATTCCTCGTTTTGAGAGAAAATCCAAAACAAGGTGGCAATAATAATAAAGAAACTTCAAAGAAAATAACTATTCCAGACCAAATACCATAAAACCTCTATTGAGGGCCAAAAATGGCAGTTATGTACAATTATTATTAGAAATCAAGTCATACGAAATAAACTTTCAAACTATAAACAAAGGTTTTAAAATCTGATCAAGATAGTTAGATCATAAATTATGTACTTGCGCCCTCAATTTGTTTATAATTGTTTCAAGATAAATCTTTTTATTGTTAACTTCAATCATATTTTTATCTTATTTTCATTTGCATCGTCCCCGATGAGTCTCGAGTACCCATAGTACACGCTTTAAACTCTTTGTTGCATATATGTATACCTTCCACAAATATTTAGCTGCGCCATCTTCTAAACTTGCTCAAATAACCTTTCTTCACAACCATTTATATCAAAGATAGACTATTTGGATTTCTTTTCTAACTTTGAATTAAATAACATGAATTCTCTTCTTAAGTGCCAGTGTCCTTTTAGCAAGTTTCCTTTTGCCCTATTAAGGTTTTCCAAACAATTTGATTTTATCTATGAAGACAAAATTAGTATAAGCCTGAAATTACTTTATTATTCAAAATAAGTATTATTTGGTTCTCCCTTTTCTGCACAAAATGAAACGGTGCTCCTTTTTACTTAAGCACCAATGAAGAGTTTCTATGTAAATGTTCGCACCTTCCTCAGATCTTATTGTATTCAATAAAGTTAGACATGAATTTATATTCGAGAATAAAAAGGCTAACTACAGGACTCTATCATCTTAGCTGAAGTTTGCCCTGAATTATTTAGACACCCGGAAGACTCTAGTGTTATCTAATAACTTTGTCTTCCCTATATTTTGCTTGGATACTCTAGCTTACACAAATGTTCAAAGACAGGTCGCTTAGAATGCTCGGCACAACGTTCTATTTAAAATTTTATGGTCATTATTTTTTTCCCTACTTAAAGTGACGGCCTCCCTCGCAGATAGTTTTAGGATTTATGTGTAAAGAATGTAGGAAATATAAAGTAAAGGAAGATGTGTTGAAGATATTGTATATAGCCTCAGATCCTAATGCAGACTAGATAGCCGGTAACTCAGTGGTTGGGCCGCGAGCCTAAACAACCGCAGTGTACTTGCGCGGACCAGATGAATATTACCTACCTATTTGTTTTAACTATATTTTTAATAAATAATAAACACTTCCTGATGATTAAAGATAGTGGTTGGGGTTTGTTTTTTTTTACTTCTGTGAAATCCTAGTAGAAAAATCGTAATCTTTTTTACTCATGATGAAATGGCCGAGTTTAACTAATTTTATGATCGGGGTCTTCGATTTGGTTACGAAAAGTTCATTAGTAGAATATTTCTATGATGTTGCAAACTAAACGACTTATGTGATAGGATGTTAAGCGTGATGCTTCCCAAATGTGAAAAGTTAATTACATCCTTTCGGCTTAGACGGAAGAAATGAGTTAAGATTTTATCTAATTATTTATCCTTATGCTAGCAAAGATTAACAAAATAAAACTTTAACTCTAAAGAACAGTAACATTTAGTGTTATTTCGTACTATGACTATTTTTTCTTGCATTTATCATACTTCATTAATATTTCATTGACTCATTTCTTTCATATCTTCTTATTGATTTAAACGTTTGTGAATTTTATATACTTATTTGCTATTTATTACGATATATTGGTCAATAATGTTGATTTTGTACAAGTATTATAATAATTATGTTCGCATTCTTTATAGCGGTCAAATATTAGATTCCATTTAATCGTAGAAAATTATAGCTTCGCGCTTCCGAAAGTAGCTTCCTAATAATTATATTCGATGATAAGGTATTTTTAGTCGCGTGCGAGTCTAATCACGGGCTACTCTACATCTCACTATGTCGCTCGGTCGGTCCACATTTTGCTTTTTTTGTTTTTATAATTACATTGGTCCTATTCAGCCTATTCTAACAAAATCTGAGAGCCTTGTTTTGTTTTACATTCTCTTTAGAGGATTCAATTGCCAATGTCCCCCCAAAGTTAGCCTAATGCTAATTATTATATTTGTTTTTGATGGTAGTTAATCTGATGGCATTTCTGTCAAAGGTAATCGATGTATGAAGGCGAGCCTGCATAATTCTCCTTTCTTTCCAAAACAATGAAACAATGTTAAGGCAAAAAATTACATTATTATAGGGGTTTTAAGACTATATGCAAGCGATGTTTTCTCAGGAGAAGAGTTTTAAATCACTTCGAAGAGATTATCATAACCAATATAAAACTAAAAAAAGGATGTAATAAATATGATTTATTTTATATCAAAGATGACACGAAAAGAAGAAACAATCTAGATAAAAACTGCTCGATTCAATTTAAAAGAATAGCAACAAAAGATCTAGGACAGTGTTTCCCGACCTCTTCCCCCCAGGAGCCACTATAACTTTCCTTAAAAAGGTATTCTCCACTGGTGGTTGCAAAAAGTAAAAGAATTATTAGTATATTTAATATTGTAATCTAAATTTTTGAGTACAAAACAAATCTAGATCCCATATTTATTAACTGCAAAAGAATAAGTGAATCAATTTAGTTTAGTAAGCACCTTGTGTCTGGTGCTCATGACAGATATCCATGAATCAGAAAGACAACTTTTTTAGCTTCAACCGTAAATCAAAACATTTTTTAAGGTTCACCTAAACCTCTTTCAACGAGTTAACTCGGGGGGAAATTAATCAAAAGTTCATTCTTTAATGTAGCAGTGTTGGGGTGTCGTAGGTTAGGTTAGATCCTCTGAACTCCGTTTACTTTCCGTGTCTCGTAATCGTTGGCGGATAGCATGTAGGGCAACTCTGCAGTTGAGCCTTGCCTCGACTAATGCAATTGAGCTTTGGGTTCCAATAAATCTCTAAGAGTGACTAATTATACTTGGCAGAATTAATTAAACTATCAAGAAGGTTCTGTATATCAAACTGGGCGAAACAAAATAAACTTTAATACTGTACAAACAAATAAAATACTGGGCATGAAAGATAATCAAAAATAAAATATTGGACATGTAAGATAAAGCAATGTATACACACTTGGCCGCTCACGACCGACAACAACTCCGTGTGGATCTGCTACCACACTGATTCGGCTGCTCGAGGGAAGCACAAGAGGGGGGGGGGAGCACTGAGCTCGAGTACTATCCAGCAGCACGGGTTGGGTTTGCACTTAAGGCCATTTAGTACTCGGCCTGTTCGAAGTTATGACGCAAAATACAACCTGTATTCAAGTAACCACAGTCAGCCTCGAAAGTAGGGATGAAGGGAGTATTTGCCGGGGAGAAAGCTGAGCTCGAGAGATCTTTTCTTGTTTTTTTTTTCTTTTTTCTTGTCTTCGGGCTCTTGGGATATGGGAGGCCGAGAGAAAGAAGCTTTAAAGGGAGACAAAGAGACACTCGTAAGGATAATTATAGCCTGGTCTAGTTAAGTACGGAATTATTCAGAGGGCAATGAATGTTTAGTTAATATTTAACAATTATCCCAAATTAATTCCAGCTTAAGCTCGGCTAGCAATCAGAGCCTGCGGGGCTTACCTTATGCGACGTCTCCTCTTAACATAATACTAACTTACCCAGGCCAATGCTTGACTATATATACAGAGCGACGGTAGTGAAAGTTACAGCGGCACCGAAAGTGAATTTAAAGCTTCACGTAATGTCGCGGTATCTCTCGTTGTTACGATTAAGCTTGCTATAGGATGTTTTATCGGACGGAAGTGACCTCAATAGAAGCCGATCGCGGGTTCTTTCCTTCCTACGCGTCTCTCTCTCTCTGATATAGGGTATTTCCATTTAACATCGTCACATACCACATAAAGGAATCTATTTGCCTATTTAACCGGTGGGACATTGTAACGTAAACAAACAGCAGACCTTGTTATAAGGCAACTCTCTTTTTTGAATGAAATTGATTTAATTATTCGAATTAATTTTACTTTAAACACATAATTTTATTTTCTCGTTCATATGTGGCCTATAATGCTGCTTTGCAATCATGTTAATTCATTAATTAGTTAGAAAGAGGAAAAACCCCTTTAATGGAATAAAGTTTATTGATTAAATGGAAATAGAATGTGAATGTGGCAAAATTAAATAATGGTAAGTGAAGGGCTAGAATAAGAATTTCAATGCAAATAATACTCAGAAGTGTCACAATTTTCAACTCTTCAACTCCTAAAAAGTTGGATCGAAAATGAAGTATTCCTTGAAAGAAAGTAGACGGAGCATCAATTCAATGGGATAAAACTTTTGAGTGCTGTAGGTAAGGTGTATAAATCTTTTGAGTGTGTAGACAAGGTATATAATAAATTTGATTGAATGAAATGGAATTAATAAGGTAAGATTACAGCGTACAGAAGATGGTTTATGAATAAAATGTTTATGCAAGTTCAGGTAGGTATTTGATATAGCTATTTACCAGGTTAATTTGTAAAAAGTGAGTTGAGGTGAATATATCAGGATGTATGGAGGAAATTCGCCTAAGATTAAGTTTATTAGGTTTAGAATTGAAATAACGTTGTATATGTGGGATGATGGGTTCCATAATTTTGGGATACACCAGAATTACTAATTTCAGCGATAGTGAATGGTCTTCGGTGTAAAATATGTAGGAAAGTCTTAGGAACTCATGCTAGATCTATCTAAGGTGCATACTAGTTAGACTGTGGTATAGAAATATAAAGAAAGTTGACATGTATGACCAGCGAAAACAAATTCAAATGGTTTGATACGGATATTAGCGTTATACTGAATGGGTAAAGAATAGAGGTTAGATCGTACATACATATCTGCGAAATTAATAAACTTCAATATATCTTACTTTTCTCTTTTGAATAGGTACACATTTTGCTTAAGAAATGTAAGAAATTTGCCAAGTTTTATTGAAGGGATAGTGTAGAAGTCTAAGTACATCCATGCATTAGTGCATACATAAATACAACGACACAGCTGCGTGCCCTCTCCCTTCCCTAAATCCAAATTCGCCTTTGCGCATCGAATCTCCTTCACCCCTTTTCGCGCCGTCATAAACCCGCGGTTGGAGACGAGGAAAGCTCGGATGGCGGCGTGGCGTAAATATTTTGCATGTCCTGGCAGCAGAAAAAGGTCTTTCGCGCGACGATACGGATTTTATAAGAATCCGGTGCTCTCTCTCAATTTTAGCTCCTGAGGGAAATAAAAGGGAAAATTCTCCCTTGGACCTACGTTGGATTGGGAGCTAGTCTCACAAAGGAAACAGTTCGCCCGTTGCAAAAAAGAAACTTCGGGGAATTGGTTGTTGCGTCACGTTAGTTGTTTGTGCCAAACTTCTCGCAGACCTCCTCATACAGGGTCAGAGGTTACACAGGATCTCCCTCTGCAGATTACCCTAGAGCAGCTAGGTAATCATTTTGGCTACCCATTACAGGTGCCAATAGCCGGGATAGATACTTCGAGGAGAAGAATTCCGATTTGAGTCACCGTTTGACTCGCATTCGCGATCCGGCCTAGGATCATTACATCAGGACACTGGTCTAGAATTATCTCCACATTCGGTAACCTATGGCGACCGGGCTAAGTACGAACATCGTCAGAAGAAGAAGACATTTACCGTCACCATCCAAATACTTACGAACTCCAAAGTCTCGTTAAAGTGAATTATCCCCTTCACTAACTTCACCAGTTTAACCGTTAACTAGAATTTCCATCCCGAGCTCATAACCTCGAGTATTACAAGTGATTAATTCAGCGCTAAATTGCATAATATTATTCAATTAATTCTGTCGGGTGCAATTAAGACGCAAGAAACTAAGTACGTAGATTTCAAGTGTAATCCCCATGACATTATATAGACTTACCTATTCAGTGCAAAGACTAATCTTATTTATACCTATATATGCTATTTTATATTTCTAACTCATTTATATTAAGGATTATACCTGTATCTCTGTGTTTTAACTATTTTGGACGATCCTTTGGCAATTGAAAAGCAATCCATTCGGCTTAATTCTTATTATTACATAGGTCCACCCATGACTGGCTTTTACTGAGTGAGAACACACTCAGGGGATCATTATCTTAACTTTGACCAAAAAGGAACCACTGAGGTTATTCGTATTTACAGGAAGTGGCTACTGTAGGTTTATTGGCTACACTTCATCCCCACTTTACCTGGGTGCGGGATTATAATATATGCCAAGGAAGTAGGACTGGAATTACCCACTCACTAACCCTTGATTTCTACTTGATGGCGCGGCCTTAGAAAAATCAAACATTTATGGATATCGTTAACCATAAATTTCGAGATTAAATCTGGTTTTCCAGAATAATAGATTGTTTGGCTTTTAGTGAAATATGAAAAAAGGGGTCTATATAGATAATCACGAAACTATCAAGATATAGATCAGCAGCTTTTGCAAATAAAAAAAAGCCAAAACGTCCTTTTTAAAATTATGCAAAATATGACTAATCGAATATGCTGTATTTTGCATTAAAATGTTTACTAATGCATGTAGTTTCCCCTTTTGCGTGTTCTTTTGGCTTATATTTAATATTTATACGTGGAAACTTTATGCAATATTGGAATTTTATTTATGTCCCATGGGTAATATATATCCTGGATATATGCTAGTGGAGGAAATAAGGTGAGGTGAGAAAGAGAGATGTCGATGAGGTTGTAACAAAGAATGTTTTTACCTGTATTGTAATAAAACGAATGAATGAAATTATCCTGGTAAGGACAATATACTAGTTTGGATGAGTGCGATGGTTATAATAGTTAGATGGCCGAGTAAAAAACGAATTGATTATGCAAACAATTGAGAGAATGGAGAGGAAAGGACGGATAGGCGGGTAGAATGCGCATGACTGGTTTGCATGTGTAGGATTGTGATGGGCTTGGGGCTTCTTATCGAGGGATGAAACAGAGTGGAAGGAGATATTATAACGCATAATAACCATTGATCTGATATAATATTAGTGCAGAAAATAAAATGGGTAGTTTTGAGCTTTTGACGTGGAATGGGGAGGCTCCTTTTTGATTGAGGTGACGCAGTTGAGCCAATTCACCTATTTTTCCGGTATTCTTTAATGCTCGGCCATTTACCAAAATCGAACATGAGTTCAAGTTGAGGAACTCAGAGTCTAATTATCTTAATTAGCTTAATATAGTAATCAATGTCACATAAAAGTACATATTAAGATAAACTTAAGTTTATATTAAATCTCACGCGTAACCGCGTAACCCAAGATAAAACCGTCAGAGGAAAATGTGAGGACTTCTATCATAAAATTTAGATTCATTATATTTCTATGAATGGAACATTAGTGTTACTAAAGAGATGTATCATTTATAGGTATATTCTAAGAAGTAATAGCAAAATAATTACTATGACAATAATCGTGACTTAGGCATAAACATATGATTGTTTTAAATTAGGAAATGGTTCTGATTATACACAGCCTTGGCCTAATTTATGGGGCAGGAATGAAAAAGTGAAGAATATGATTGAAAATAATTTATTTCATACTTGAAATAATACAAATAAAGATTTTTGCGTTTATTCTATCAATAATTAATATTTGATGTGTCCTCCCTTTGCTTTTGTAACCGCTTTTATGCGTTTTTGCATATTTGAGACTAAGTTGGCACAGGTGTTTGATTCAATTTTCTGCCCTTCATGAATTTGGGCCATTAATTTACTTTTTGAGGAACATTTGAGCACACTCACCCTTGTGCCCAAATGTGTGACCCCAAATTTTTAATGGGGTTGAGGTGTGGAGATTGGGGGTGGCGGTCATTCCATCAAAGTTGCCACTTTATTTTCAAACCAACCCTTTGAGACTCTAGATGTGTGGCATTGAGCATTGTCTTGTTGGAAGATTGCACCATCTGGTATGTCATCATTGAGAATTGTATATAGGAAAGGTTGATAAATTTAGTCTATCATGCTCGTGTAAGTGTTGAAATTCATTCTGCCCCCACAAATGAACAACAATCCTGGATCTGAATATAACATGCAGCCCCAAACAATTACACTACCACTTCCAAATTTGACGGTTGTGGTAAACAAAGTTAGATAAAGCTAGAAATAATAAAAAGAAACATAAAAGGATAAACAAGAAACAGGTTAATAAAATAGAAAGAAGAAAACTTTATACCAGTGAAGGAAAACAACTAAAACAACGTTTTGAACGCCACATCACAGCAACAATAACACAGATTTTAAAGCATTACATAAAACGAACATAAAGGATAAACTTGATACTCAGGCAACTATTTCTATTCATTTGAATTCTAAATTATAACATTTCTAAATGCCAGAGATTAACGTGACCTCCACGTATAACTTGCATTCAACTGCACATCTTCTATCTCCTTCTTTTCGATCTACATTTTCTTCTATCTTTCACACTAGATTAAACACAGCATACGTGGGATAGGGGCACTAGTGATTTAATGAATAGACAGGATATAGTACACACCGTGGCTCGGATTTCACGTAAAGCTATAGGACCGCCGACCACCTTGGTCTCCTTTAAAGCTTCCACGCTACTTTAAACTTTGCAATCTCCCTTTCCCTTTCCTCTTCCTCTCCTTGTCTCCCTCTCTCCTATCCAGAAGTCCAACAGGACTCTGGAGGGAGAGGCGAGACTGGGAGGGTGAGGGGGAGGGGCTTGGCGATCTATTCTATCTAACCTTCTACACCTTTTCTACTTTACTTTACTTGGGACAACAGATCTCGGATCATAAGCTTCCCTCACTCTTCGACGAACATAAACAGCTCCAAAGTTTCCAGAAATCTGAGGAAAAATACAAATTTTATTCATAATTTTTGGTATCCAATAAAATGTCTACAAGCATAATACATTAGTAGAAACTAATGTGGAGAATCTGCCTCAAAGCTGCTTTCATCAGACCAAACAACTTTAGCCCAATCATCATCAGCCCAATCACCTTCACTCCAATCTCCATGTTCTTTTGCCCAAGAGAATCGCTTCGTCTTGTTCAACTGAGACAGCCACGGTTTCTTTCTAACCTTACATTCTTTGAGCCCAGCTTCTAATAACCTTCTTCTCAGTGTGCGTCTTGATATCTCTTTGTTTGTTGCTGCCCGAAACTCACCAGCTACATCCGAAGAGGTTTTCATTCCTATCGGCCAGAGATGTCACTTTCAGCAGCCTCACTTACCTCGGAGTTGTACACCTTTTGCGGCCTTGAATATCACGGAATGGTTTTGGAGGGACCGTTTCTCGAGCATTTACTTGCAATTTTGACTTGGGATAATCCCTCTCTGGACAATACAATGATTTCAGCTCTTTAAACTTCAGAATTATTGAAATTTCGAAGAGCGTAAAGTCTTAAATCAGAATAAGTGAGAGCACGCGACATTTTGGTCAGCAGACCTTGTTTAAAATTTGGATTTCATTTTCTGACTTAGTGAAGTATATTAATTTTGACATATCGCTTTGTTGTGCGTAAGCTGTAATATATTTAGCGGAGATACGTTCGGGAGTGGCTTTTTCGCCTTGTCTGGCCTCAATGAAAGCTAGTTGAGCGAAAGGAAGAGGGATCTTTCTTCGTCGTCTCAAGGTAAAGTGGTGACTTTGCTCAGTGGACATTTTTCCACCTTTACGCATACACTTTTCCCTATTTTCCATAACGGATTCTTAAACTACATACATACACGCATAGATACACACACCTAAACACTCAAGTCTCCCAGGTTTCCTCCCAAATTACACCCTCGGGTTATGAGCAGACTAGGCGTATAGCCTTGAGGACCTTGCCTGACCGGAAAAAACTGGACATGGGTAAGGTCTTCGACATGATCTACGGTGAGCTGAATATTGCTCTCATTTGGCTAATCGATATTTTGGATGGTTACTCGGCTATCTATGCGAGGTAGGAGTATACCAAAGCCCTCACCTCCGGGCGTGCTACAGAAACCTTACAAAAATAAACCTTCAACCAGAGACACCGCCACAAATCTGCTTCAACAGAAGGGTAATCTGCAGTCGCCTAGACCGAGTAGGTTCCTGCCTTCGAAAACTAGGAGTTCCAGGTACATGTACTACTCGAGGATGCTGAGCCTTAGAGTATGTGCTGCCAAAGGAAACCAGTTTCCGGAAAGGTGGGCGCAGATGATATTGTAGATGGTCTAAGGACCGGATAATACAAATGGGACTAGAAGAACAACGCACCAGAAGACCTGGTCAAAGAGGCTCTCTTCCGTGGACTTATGAAATTCTCGACCGATGCTTTTGTTATTCTCATGGAGTCATATTTCAGTAGGAATGGAGCGGGTAAGTGGAGGACTACCCCGTCCAACCCCCAAGGAGCAAATGTTGAGCGAGAATAGACAAGATTTTACCAAAACATCTACGCTACATTGCGAGCGTAGTGTCTATTGCTTGCCTTTGATCGAAAAAAAAACTTATCAAAGAATGACTCTTATGTACCTAAAATTACACAATAATTTCCGATTATACTACCAAATATGAGTCATAAATCAACTGATTCGGTCTAACTATGGTTACGGGGTTACCTAGATACTACAAAGGCTCGATTACCAACCAAACATGACCATATACAAACGTGAACGAAAAAGTACAATGCCAGAGCTACTCTTTCACTATAGGTCTTAGAACCACTAAAATACTACTGAATATGCTATTTTTATTAAACCTTATGCTGGAGATACCCTTTCACCAGGGAAAAAACCTTTTTTCTAAAGTTCCGCCACTATACCTTCACTATACCGCCACTATACCAAGTCCAACCAAAATACTATGAAATTGGTTCCCATTAAAAACGATATTATCAAACAAATGATCAGAACACTAAACCAAACCTACCCAAAACACTAACTTACAACAAAACTACCTCCACTCGGAATTCAATAAGAATCCCCAATACACTCCGACCAACACATATACAAATACTTTCCAGTCTCACCCAACTCACCCAATCGATTGGTTAGAGAAATCATTACGATGGAAGCACAGTGTATTTTTATCTCAAATTTACTAAGGTAACTCGTCTTTTCTTTAAAATCACAGAATAAACATCATTCCAACACTAATATGCATCAAATGTAACTAAGAACAGGATGATGATTTACTCACTCTGACACTTGATCACTGATTGAGAACTGGCAAAGCTATCTCAGGTGATGGCGGAAAGAAATTTGGTAAGAGTCGAATAAAAGTTCTTTCTCAGGAAAACTTCAGACGAGAAATATATTCACTTTTGGAGTGATTGGAGATTTTTCTTTTTCCTCTTGAGCAATGCAGCCTCCCGCGAAGGTGCTGGTTTTTATTAATCTAATTCTTAGATCTTTCTTAACAACCTTTTACAAATATCTTATTTTTTACTAGTACTACATAACTTGGCAAAGCCTAAGTTGCGGTTGGTAGTAAGATATAGTGAACCCCTACACGAGACCACGTTAGGGGACTAGAAAAGAAGGGCCGATTCATGGTCACGACCCAGAACCAAAATATGTAGTGTAGAGTGACCAAGAAGATCGCGCAATTCGGAAGTTAGGTGAGATAGAGTTAGGACGGATACATGGGCTGTTTGACTAGTGGAGACTGAGAAATTTCTCTAAAGTTGAAGATTTTCAGTAGAATCAGCAAACATGGACCTCTCGGACTTTTAAAAGGCTGCCCCTCAAACTCACACTGAACGGAAGGAAAATATCTCCGCGGAAAGTAGCGCAAATGATATTTTCGAATCTAAAAATTCCACTCAACGGATGTAGAGAGAGTAAAAGGTTTTGCAGTCATTCCTTAGGAAATCAAGGACGTTGATCAATTGCTTTCATAAGTTCAATGTATCAAACTATAAAAATGGATTTAGAAGCCAATCCCTACCCCCCCAAAAAAAATCACGGCTACCAGAAGCGTCATCTGCCGAAAGATAGAGTCTTGGGTTGGAGATCTAAAGGAAAAACTAGAGAAGAGGCAGCAATCGGGAAAAATATCTAAGGTAGGCAAATTTTTAAACCACACTCACGTGTTCAGAGTCATTTCTAATCTACTGAAATGGCTTCATAGATGATTTTAAAATGACTTCTCGCATTCCTCCTGAGAATTCCACCTGTCCACATACAGATAAGCGTCTCATGTTATGCTATGGAGGATCAGACGAGACAAAATTGCCCTAAAAAAGACCTGATCATCTGTTCAAAATGCGAAAGAGAAGGCCATTAGTTGAGTAACTGCAAAATCTCAGTGGAAAGAAGCATTAACTGCAAAGGGTACACAAAACTATGGCTATGATCTGTCGCAAAAGAAAATAGTTTATTAAGTGAAAATAAACGGCGACTATAACAAACTCATACGCATCAATGGTAAAGAACAACCAGCAATGACCGACATCGCAAATTAATTAAGATAGAACACTCAAAATAAAAATACATACATGTATACTACACGCCTACGTGATGATAATTGCAACTCCAAGCAGCTACCAAACTAGATAGAGTAAAATGCATGCTACAAGAAAATGGTCTCGAACCAATGAAATTTCCCATAGAGGTCCACTCATCGGCCATATTTAAAATCAATGCCACAGAAAAAAACATCCAAGCGTTATTCGAAGAGGCAACAGAAAATCACAGACATTAAAAAGAGAAGAGGACATAAAAATTGGACCTCTGTAGAGATGGAATATAGCTCCGACAACACTAAGAAAAATGCCCACGGGTTACATCGAGGAAAATCAAAAGAAATTGGAAATATAATTTTGTCAGCAAAAGGAGTCCATCTCCCAGAGATGAATCTGTCGAAATACCCTAGAAAAGAATCAGTAGGGGGAGAACCCAGGCGTAACTGAAAAAGAACCAGAATAAGAAACACCGATAACTCATCTCAACGGTTAAGATAATTGGAATATAGAAATTAAGATATACTAATACTACAAAATAATATATGCGGATGGAAAGAAAAGGAAATTATTCACGAAAACTTATTCAGAAATATAGATTCAAATGATATACTAATATCAGAACATGAAATAAACATAGTAAACGAGAAAATAAAGATATGGAACAACAATGTTATAGTGACAAATCCTTCAGGAGAGAAAGGTGACGGGGCTGCAATTGCTATCAAATAAGGATGGCAGTTGAAGACACTACAAGGAATGGAAAATGCATATTTAGCTATAGAACTTCCAGAGTTATTCAACATTATGGTCGCAACAGGATACTAGCCACCCAGGCGGTGCAAATTATCGGTGCAAAACTGTACTAACCTATTCAACAATAGAACGCCGGTCATATTGATAGGTGACTTAAACTCCCATTGCTGGGCATCCGGGTCTAGATTTACAAACAAAGTCAGAAAATAACTTATTTCAATCATAAACAGACGGATACTTGAAGACGTAAAAACATCTTCAAAGGAATTTTTGAAACATATTAACAGATTAAACCCATGAGGTAAGCGATAGAATAAAGATTAAGGACGCAAGCAACAACATTTTAGAGGTATTGTTCACAGAGTACTGGAAAAAAATGTGTTGATAATAAGCGAATAAGAGGATGAAAACTGTCACATTGCATTCGGACTTCAAATCATGGACGAAATAAATCCATAATTCGAGAGAAGGTATCCCTTCCACTTTGTGGAGGAAGGAAGAAACAGCAACGATATAATAGATGCGGTCATTACACTAGAGGAAAAAGATACGATAACGAACTTCTGACAAAGATTCCCAAGCATAGGGGACTCACCAGGTTTAATTACATAGAAGTTCCCCCACTAGACTGGCTGTAATAAGAAACATCACCAATGCATGCTTGAACCCGAAATATTTTGCGATGAACTGAGAGTAACAAAGATCATATTCATCCCCACAACAGAAAACCCATCAAATCAGGTGGGTAACTACGGCTCCGTCTCGATATTAGGTTTAATCAATAAAGCATTATAAAAATAATCAACAGACTGTCGAAATACCGCGCGGTGATAATGTCCTAAGCAACAGCTGCCAATTTAGCTACAAGTAAAACAGAAGTAGGGAGATGGTTCAAATAGTAATCCTAGAAGAGATTATGTAAGTAATCTTCACCTGTTGGGAAGTGTTAAAGGCCCTTAACAAAGTTTACCAGTGGGGTATGCAAATTAAGATACACAGAGTGGGAATGAAAAACAATATTGAAAGGATATGCGATTATGTAATGTAGAGAAGTATTTATGTAGAAATAGATCACCATCAGGGAGCAGAATTTGAGCACGCTGCCGGTGTGCCCCAGTGGAAATGTCTCAGCTCGACTCTCTATTCAATCTTCACCGCTGATATACCGCTACACAGAAATGAGGGCTGCCTGAAAATTCAATTCGATAGCAACATCAACCAACTGATAGTTTGCCCTTACAGGAACAGACAAATATAAACTAGAATGGTAGCAAAAAAATAAGAAGTATCAATACATACGAAAAAAATACAAAATTAAAACAATAGTGATAAATTTATAAATGTACAGGAGGACCACCTAAGATGAATATTTAGAAGAAGAGCGCTACAGATACGACATAGAGTGTAAGGTGCTTGTGCTAACGATTACCTCATCAGGTAACAAAAAGCACTTTACTGAGAAGGAAGTTCGGGGAAATGCAGTCAGGTATTATTAGGAAATTTAAGAAACCTCAGCATATAGAACAAGAGGAAATCCAACCATAACCATTTACTCGATTTCAAGGAGCAACCTCCTAATACCCCAAAGAGTACAGAACAAAGCTATGTGTACTTATACTAATAACGGTTTGAATGCTTTATATAAACAAATAATTTACTTACAAGGATAGAAATAGACACAGATATAAAAACACGTTGACTATAACTACCTTCCATGGACAGATATTATCCTGATCTCTAAGCAAACAATCATTTCTTTGCAATCATCTTATTTCCTTCAGTTATAAGCAACTATTCATCATTAACTATTACATTCACACACTGGGCTCACAGTAGATACGCAGGATAGGGGTCACGATAAACATCTACAATCTAGAATAGATACAAGCTACACATCATAGCACGGATTCCACGTTAATAAATAGATCCAATGACTATCTAAGTCCACTTTTTTGTCTCCTACCATTTATTCTTGCTATCCTATCCTTAAACATTCTTCTGCTTTAACCTCTCAGTCCTACCACCGTGCACACAGCGTTTGGAACCTAATTAGTGTCTGGAGTGTGTGGATGCGGGATAGTATAAAAGGGTAGCGGGCCTCGCCCCCTACAGGCTGCTCTTGGTACTCTTTTTAGGGCCAAGGGGAGAGCGCAAACTGTTCTTGATCTCCCACTTCTCTTTTCATTTCATTTTCAATATGACCCATCATTTTCTTTTCGACTCTTGAGGGACCCCCACTTTGTCAAATAGAGTTAGGAAAGCGAACAAATTAATGTAAGTTTACCTAACTTTTTCCCTCAGTTCACTGTCCAAAAATAGGAAGAACTCCATCGAGAGTTACGTGAGTTTATTCTCTAAGCTCAGTTAAGATACTCGTTTCAATGCATCCTTAAATTTCCATCGCGATACAAAGTTTGGTCTTTAAAGTTTTAATATCCCTCGGGTTGTTGTGTTTGGAAAGTAATGAACTATGAGGTGACACATATTTACTTCACAACAAGTTGAAGTTATTTACGTAATCCTTTCGTTAAAGTAAACGTTTTGATACCTTTTTTTATTTTGTATTAAACATGTACCAGTAATTTCCTATCCTTATCAGTTTGTCAAAGACGATAAAGTTAGTTGGATGTATATGTTACCCTATTTATTTACATTCTTAAGTACCAATAAAAATGCTCTTCATAATACTAATAATTGTATTTTTTCCAAATGAACAGCTCATTTCTATAATTTCAAATAAAAAAGGCAATAACAGTATAAGTTTCTGAGGAGGTATGTTGCCTTTACTTCAGAAAAATATTTAGTAATATATTTGTTTCCCTTTAGGTTTTTATAATTTAGAAACTGCTGAAAACTTTCCTTAAAGTGGTAACATGCCTACTTCTCTAATTTAAATATATTCTTTCTAATACTAAATAAAAGTTGTAATATCAATATAGTTTTCATGTTTAGGAGCAAATTAATTGCGGTCAGTTCTCTGTTAATTAAAAGGTTAAATAACTAGTTATTTAACTTTTTAACATCGAGATTATAAAATAGTTAAATATCTTTGTTGGCAACGCATTGAATAATAATATGCGAGATTATAACATTGCTTACAATCTTTTTACCAAAGTTTGATTATTTATACAAATGTTCTATGTTTCAGGTGAAAAATTATCTTTTACTTCTTACGTTCTAAATTTTGAATACAATTAAATTTTACCCGTATAAAAATAAATATTTTCTCCACAAGGATGTTTGGTTTGTATACTTCAGCACGATATTTGGTAAATTACTTTTAAGGGGTTGTTTTTTTTTATTTGGGGGTTATATTAAGACGTTGCCAGATGCCTCCTGACCTAAATAAAATTTTAATGTATAAGAAATTTGAGCTCAAAACTGGGGGGCCCTCTATGAACAAGTAAGGTGCCAAGTCTTTTTTAAAACCGGAAACAGTTGTCAGCTGCAGCATGTAAAAAATGTTACAGCTGATCTCTAGAGGATTGTATAGCCTTCCGCCCACACTGTCTGTAGGTGAATCTATGTCTATATATCTTCCACATATATTCACTTCCTTTCCCTTCGCAACTTTCTTAAGAGATATCTTCATGGAAACGATAGGCGGGAAAGACACGCGTTTTTTTCTATTTAAACTTTGAGGTAAAATATTTAGTTGAAGATAGAAGGGAACATTTGGAAGACCCTACACCATAAAGCAACACGGGCATTTGAATTCTCTTGTGACATTAAGTAAAAAATGGAACCGAAATTCACAGATACAAATTGTAATACCCTTTCAAAAGGGGAACATTCTTGGTATTAAAAACAGAAAATAATTAATAAAAATTAATACATGTTTTGGTACCAGGCAGAGAGCAGCAATGGGAATCCATACCATTTGCATTTGATAGATAAGGCTTTCACCTCCTTCTCAGATTTTCAAATCCGATCAAAATTAAAAAAGGAAATTAAGAAATACAAAAGAAATTAAGAGATATAAAAGAAAACCCTAACACAAGATTTTTCTCGGATCTTCCTAGTAGGAACACAATTTGTGTGGCGACTTCTATCATCAAGACTTTGTCGTCTTTAACGACATGGCTCGAAAACTGCATGGTAGATATTTCTGCCACATGGCATTTTTTCTCTAATCTAACTCTTTATAACTTATCTGTTAATTAAAACATGAATAAGAATACATAGCAGAAAAAATATATTCCCTCTGTTGATAAAAAAATATAAATTTTTTTAATCTGCCTTTGTAGGTGTCTATATCCTTCATACATTAATAAAACTCAATATTTATTTACTTTTTATCATCTTCCATTTTCTCTCATTACACTGGTTAACAACCAAAATGCCTCTGAGAACATAGTAGCAATTTTCAACTATGTTAGCTCTACTTTTCAAGATACACCTACGTGTCAGAACAGGTTCAAACAGGCTTGTGGCAGTAGGTTTCTTACCACACCCTCACAGTCTCACTGCCCTTCACTATTGTTCCAGCAGTAGTGTGCAAGTTTAAATTTGAGCTAAAAGGTAGGTCCTCATCCTAGTAAAACACTTTTTAAACTTATAATAAATATTCACTGAGCAAGCTATGAATATGCTGGTGAAGCATTTTATATTTATTTTATTTTCCTACTGAATGATAAAAATATTTCTGCTAAGCTGTCATGCTTTGTGTTATAATGATAAATTTAAAAATAAATTTTATGTTTATCTTTTAATTGTTTGATGTTTTCTTCTTTCAGATTACTTATATTTGTGTGAATAAGGCAGATACCCCTGCTACATTTGTGGTGAGGGGACCTTTGCATTAGAGAAGTGTTATAGAACTGCTATGGTTAGAAATGCATATCACCTATATTTGGAATGCAAGATTGGTGACCAGGATAGGAACTTGACTCCTCACATATGCTGCAACACTTTTGCTACTAACCTTCGCAAATGGTTGAACAGGAAGATGAAAAGAATGCTTTAAAATGGTTATTTATGCATGGTACCTCCAGTTAAAAAGGGCTTATTAAAAAAGAAAAAGGAGTCGATTGAATATCCAAACATTCCATCAGCTATTGGCGTACTTGCACAAGGAGAAGGCTACCTGTTTCTGATGCAGCAACTTTCGAATCCTTCGAATCAGACAAGGAAAGTGGTGAGGAGTAAGAGAGAAGGAGGAAAGTGCTGGATTACAGCGATCCAAATTTTAATGAAGCACACTCGTCTAGGACGCATTACATAACGCAAGGGGAACTCCTTGATCTTGTTAGGGATCTGAAACTATCCAAGGATAAGGCAGAGCTACTTCTGCTCCCGTCTTCAACAGTGGAATCACCTAGAGCTGATGTGAAAATTTCAAAATTTCGTGACCGTCAGTAGCAGTCCAACGATTTCTTCGTAATGGAAGGTGATTCAGTAGTTTGCAACAATATTAATGGTCTGATGGAAGCACTTGGCATCGAATACAAACCCAAACAAGGGAGGCTGTTCATTGATTCATAAGAAACAAGCCTGAAAGGTGTCTTGCTGCACAACAGCAATAGTGAATCATCAGTTCCTGTGGGCTATGCACCCCATATGAAGGGAACTTCTGAGAATATAAAGCATATGTTGTAATGCATAATGGCAGCTCTGTTGTAACAAAAATCTTGTTGCTTCTATGATGGAGTTGCAAAGCGGATACACCAAGTAGTGCTGCTTTATGTATGAATGGGACAGCCGTGCAAGAGGTTCCCACTACAGTATAACAGGAGAGACTGACCACCTTGTCAATCATTGGAGCCTGAGATGAAAAATATTCAACATCAACCTTTTACTGAACCAAACAGAATTTTGCTCTGACCACTACACATAAAACAGCGGCTTATGAAAAACTTTGTAAAAGCTATGGACAAATCTGGTCAAGGATTCAAGTATTTAACATCAGAATTCGCCTCACTGAGCGACGCTAAGATAAAAGAAAGAGTTCTCATTGGTCTTCAGATTCGAGAGTTTCATAAAGATGGTGACTTTGCATCAGGCTGTAAATGGAGAGGATAAAGGTGCTTGGGAAGAATTCAAGTTAGTGGCGAAGGGATTTCTGGGAAACAGAAGTTAAGTAAACTATGAAAAATTGGTGGAAAACCTCATCAAGGCTTACGAGAACGTGGGATGTAACATATCACTTAAAATCCACTTTTTATGACTTGCATTTAGACTTTTTCCACCAAACTGTGAGGCAATTAGTGGTGAACATCATGAAAGGTTTTAGTAAGATATTTCAACCATAGAAAAGTGGTACCAGAGTAAATAGAGCACAAAAATGATTGCAAACTATTGCTGGACATTGACAAGAGATGATTCTTCAGCCCACTCTAAGTGTCAGTCACTAAGGCAGAGAGTGGATATAGATTAGAGTTTGAAAACATAATGACATATACTGTACATTATATAAAATAATAAAACATTATATGACGCGTATCTTTAAACATACAGCCAATAAGCATTTTTCAAGGTGATATTTAGATTCAATATATGAAAATATATAAAAATTAACTAATTACATTTAAGAAGCAGCCAAGGTTTAAAAAGTTGTTGAACAGTGTAATGTTGCAAATTCCGTATAAAACTGTATTTTTAACGCTCCATGTCAACCTTCAAATATCTTGTGGCAATTCCTCTAAATGTGATTATTTTCGTTGATTAACGTATTAAAAGTTTTTGTATATGAAATAAGAGAAAATTCCTAAAAATATAATTGATTATTTATTTTTTCGTTAATTCCGTTCGTTTTATTATGTCAAGGGAGCTAAGTGGAAGAAGTTAAGAATGAACTTTTCAAACAACTTGCACTGCTTTCAATAGATCCTTATAGAGGGGCACTATGCCACACGAGTGGAAACTTACTAAGGCAACACCAATATATAAATATGGCAGAACTTCTATACCTGGCCACTTTCACCCAATTAGCCTTAGTTCATTTGTGTGCGAAATTCTTGAAACGCTGAAAAGAACCAGAAGCGCAAACTATTTGTATGCAAACAACATTCTTAAAGATACCTTAGAGACAGCCATCATGGTTTCCATAACACTCGTTTAACTTTTTAAATCTTTTTGACCTCTTCCACGATATTCTTCATCTAGGCGATGAGAGTAAAGCCTTCGATATCTTATCCCTTGCCATGAAGAATGCGTTCGACAAAGTTCCTCACAAATGGCTAATGATAACATTACAATCGCACGGAATACAAGGCAACAATTCAAGATGTTTTGCAAATTGTTTCAGAAAAAGAAGAAAAGGAAGTAGTCATAAATGGACCCGCGGTTAAATAGCTCAATGATACTAGTTGGGTTCAACAGGGCTCAGTTTTTCGACCTATCCTCTTTTTATTGTAAAATCTCCAATGCTTTAAACAAACATAAGAGAGTAGATGATATTTAGTAATATAGTAGAGATCTCCCCCCCAATAGGTCCATTTAATCAATTTTTATTTATATATACATATAGTCGTATCTAAGTTGCCTCTCTGCAGGGAAAGTTGATTCGGAAAACTAGATAAGCATTTTGAAATTTATATATCCATATTTATTTGCTCCTTCTTAATCCTCGCAATTAATTGATCACAATCATTTTGAATTAATAATTCTCCGCCAAATTTAAGTGGATTAAAAGGCATTTTATTTTAAAGGGAATTTATTCCAAATATTACAATTGTAACTTTTGAATAAATAATAATTTTTGAAACATTAAATGGCTTTTTGCAATAGGAAAAATAGGAAAGAGATTCCATCATTTTAGAAAAAAACTTATTTTTAAAATGTTAGAAAAATTAACATTCTTTGAAACTCCCCCAAAAATTTAATATTTATCAAATAGACTCAAGTAAGTAATTTCATTGGGAAAATAAGATGTTATAAAGTCAAGCTATTAGTTTATTTGTTCTCATTCTATGACTGGTTTTTATTTTACACAAATAGAAACTCGTGCCTGAGAAAGCTCACTCGGCCTCGACGCTTGTAGGCTTTATAAATAAAAGAGTAACAACAAGAAAAGAAGTTACCCTAGGAGACCTTACGGTCCATTCAAGGAGGGTACCTTTGGACTAGCAATCGAGCGGGCACATGGCTGCTCAATTGTTTTGCGTCCCTAAACGGCCACTTTTCAAGACCTTGTCTAGTCTTGACTTGAACTGGTCAACAGATTCACTATTGGAAACTTCCACTGGAAGTGCGTTCCACATACCGCAGATACTGTAAGTGAAATAATTTCCACACAGATTGCGGTTGTAACGCTTCAGTTCAAGTTTGAAGCCGTGATTGCGCGTTCTGTTCTCACTCAGTGTGAAAATATCCCGGTAGTCAACATTGTCGAACCCTCAAAGTATTTTGAAAACTTTGATGAGCTGACCACGCAGTCTACGGGTTTCAAGCGAGAACAGATCTAATTCCCTTTGTCTATCCTCATAACTTTTATGTCGGATAGAGGGAATCAGCTTGGTTGCCCTGGCTTGTACGCGTTCCAATCTCGCGATGTCCTTTCGCAATGAAGGACTCCAAAATTGTACGGCATACTCCAGGTGCGGTCGGACAAGTGAGTTGTACAGGCACAGTACAATCTCCTTGTTCCGATAACCAAACTGGCGCTGAATATAGCCTAGCATCCTTTGGGCCTTTTTCTCCGCCTCAATGCACTGTTTCGAGAACTTGAGGTCACTAGTGATTGTTACACCCAAGTCCTTCTCAGTGTCACTCGATTCAAGGGCAGTGTCCTTAAGGATATACTGAGATTGGGGGTTTTTATGGCGGATATGCATCACTTTGCCTTTCCCCACGTTAAAAGGCATTTGCCACGTGTTCGACCACTCCCCAATCTTCCCAAGAACTTCCTGCAAGCGGGCAGTATTTCTATCCTTTGCAACGTTCATACCAAGCTTGGTATCGTCGGCGAATTTGGAAATCCTGGCAACCATGTCACCGTCCATGTCGTTGACGTAAATGATGAATAGTAGTGGTCCCAGGACAGAACCTTGAGGCACCCCGCTAGTAACGGGCACCCACTCAGAAGACTGTTCATTCACCACCACCCGTTGCCGTCTGCCACTTAGCCAGTTCTCGATCCAGCCGGCTACCTTTCCGTCTATGTCAAGCGCTCGCACTTTCCGGAGAAGGCGGCGGTGTGGTACCTTATTAATGGCTTTCTGAAAGTCTAGGTAGATCACATCCACCGCCTTGTCCCGATCGTGCTCACTAAAAACAAAGTGGAAGAATTCTACAAGGTTCGTCAGGCATGACCGTTGCCTTCGGAAGCCGTGCTGGGAACCCCTTAGTAGCAGGTTTGACTCTAAATACGACGTTATTTTGTCCACCATCATGCTTTCCATGAGTTTACCGACTATCGTAGTCAGACTGATAGGTCGGTAGTTCGACGGTTGGTTACGGTCTCCTTTCTTGAAGATTAGAGTCACCTCTGCCTCACGCCAGTCTCTAGGAACGCATTTGGTCCGGATTGACATGTTGAAGATTGCGCTCAGGTGTCATGACACTTCATCGCGCACTTCTTTCAACACTTTAGGTAGAAACCCATCCGGACCAGGTGACTTATTCGACATTAGGTCACTGATCTTCTTTTTTATTTCCCCTTCGGTGAAGTCCATATCCTCCAGCTTTTCCCCCGAGTAGGAATCCGTCGGCTGGGGGATGGGACCACATTCTTCAGTGAAGACTGAAGAGAAGTAGTCGTTGAGGAGGTTAGCATTTTCTGCATCTGAATGCTTTAATGTCCCCTCCTCACTCCTCAAAGGGCGAATCGTTCGACGGATTGGTTTACGGCTGTTTACATATCCAAAGAACTCCTTGGGATTCTTTTTACAGAGTCTCGCCACTCATAGTTCCTCAGACCGCTTAGCCACCCTGATGCTGGACTTAACTCTCCTGGCTAGCCTCCGTGATTCGTCAAAGTTACCCGAGATCTTCGATTGCCGGTACACATTTCTTTTCTCCCTAAGCAGTTGCCTGATTTCTCGATTAAACCACTTTGGTTTAACAGAGGACTGACGGGGAAAATTTCAGAGGGATAAAACGCGATTGAAGACTCATGAATGTGGTTTTAAAACTGTTCCAATAGTCTTCAATAGCCTCGCACACTTCTAGCCTCGGGGCAGTCAGTCCCGCGCGTAGACCTGCAAAGTCTGCTCCTCTCAAATCGAGTTTCCTTGATTTACTAGTTGCAGGCTCTGCCTTGGAGACTTTGACTACAAATCTAATTAGTCGGTGGTCACTGCCACCGAGCTCTTCGCCAACAGAGAGATCCTCAACGATATCATCCTCAGAGGTGAAGACTAAGTCGAGGATATTGTCTCCTCTCGTCGGTTCTTTGACCTATTGAGTGAGGAACTCGTTGTTAGTGAATTTCAATAGTAGCGCGCTCTCGCCACAGGCAGTTCTGGTTTCCCAGTTAACTTGGCTGTTGAAATCGCCCATAACGATGCACACTTTGACTTGAACCAGCTCACCCAGCAGCTGGTGAAGATCTCTGTCCTTCTCAATGGGTTGGGAAGGGGGTCTGTAAAGCCGCAGGGTCCTGTATCTGACAGGACCGATCTCTAGGTCAACGCCTAGGAGCTCGTGGTCGGATATAACGTTGGAATTCGTAGATTTGATTTTATCCTTGACATACAACATTACACTGCCACCCTCTCTGTCTGTTCTATCTTTGTGGAAAGTATGGAATCCAGAAACCGTGAATTCGCCTTCAAAGTCTCGGTTTGAGGTTTTTATCCACGATTCTGTTATGGCTACCATTTCGGGTTCTTCCGTCGCTACGAGGCCACAGAGCTCAGGAAACCTGTTCCTGATTGACCTCGCATTGAACAGAAGAACTTTCAGGAAGTCCTCTAATGTAGGACCCCCTATACTCTTCCGTTTCCCGGCTTCTTGTTTGTCGCGGTGGCACCATTTTTGACAACCTCCGAGAAGGTTGTTTGGGTGCGCTTCACGACATTCTGGATGAGGTTGGCTAGGAACGCCTTGCCCTTAAAGGAGAGGTGCACCCCGTCCCTTTGATAGAGATCTTTTCTACCATAGAATACGGCGCACGGGTCGACAAAAAAGACACCCCCCGCCGTACAGAGGTCTGCAAGGCGACATGTTTCTCAAGTGAGCAGTCCGGCTTGGACCCCACCTCGGGAGCATCCCTTCAAAGGTTTTGAATTCCAAATTTAGAACAAAACTGCTACGTCAACCTTCGTCACTTGGTGGGCTCTTTCCAAGTTTTCCTAGTTTCATGAATATACTCTGAAGATAATTGATTTTCATAATCACTCGAGAAATGTGCGAATTCATTTCAATTTTTTGTTGAACTTGATTCTTTATGTGTCAAGATACCTTTTATATTTAAATTTTTATATATATTCTCTACATTTTAATTATTATTTTTGCGAACAGCATAGGAAACAAATCATCTTTCTCTCTTAAAAAGGCTGGATTATGTAAATATTTAATTAACGCTACAGTATCATTATTGTTTTCATTTTCAATATGATTTAGAAATGCAATCTTTTAGTTTAAGATTCAATGAAGTGACATTTTCAGATTAATATGGTTGCATCCTTACTGCAGAGGTTTCTTTTCAGAACCATCTCTATTGGGTGAAGTGTGTGGCACATATCTTGCAAAAGTTCCCATTCTCGGCATGAAATTACTTGAACACAAAGAGTCGCTTTCAAAGCTTTGGGAATTTACTTTTTCAGCTAAACAAACCTTTCAATCATAGAAAGGAGACGGATCATTCTTGTAATTAATTTAAATTCTTTCCCATCAAAAGGTGCCTAACAACATTTTGCAGTTGCACATCTTTTACGGGGATTTGCGAAATATTTTGCAAATCTTTCTCCTCTTATTATGCTGGCAAGAATATTGCCTTTTATAACATATTGGGTTATATTTTTATCCATAACCTCCAGAGTTAAGTCTGAAAATTGACTTTTATGAGAATGATATTCTTTATCTTCAAGATCGTAATGATCCTATGCGTTATGGCTTTCTTCTTGTCTTTGCTCTTCGCTTCTATTCATATCTTCATTTTCAAACTCTTTATCATTCCCATAAACGTTTTCCCTCTTTCTATACAAGACTGAGAAAACAGCAAAGTGGATCCCTTGATTTTGTGGAATCCCAAGATTAATCCCGGGCTTGATCCCTAGTCATCACAAGGAAAATTACAATGAAAAAGGATCTTACTTAATAAATGAAGCACAATTAAAGCGTAGACAAGGAAAAAGATTTAGGTGTAATATTATAAGGTAACCTAAAACCCAGTCGATAATGTACAGAGTTACCAAGAATGCTAACAAAATAATTCACTTAAAAGGGAGGTTATTTGAGTATAAATCGAAAGAAGCAATACTTACATTACCCAATTCTTTAGTTCAGCCTCTTCTAGAGTTTTATGTTTACGTTTGTTGAACCTACTACCAAAAACATATAAACAAGCTACAACGGATTCAAAGTTAATTTACAAAAATGATACGTAGTCTAAAAAACAAGCCATATGATGACCGTTCTAAGAAGTTAAATCTCTTCCATTAACCCAACGTAGACATAAGGATCACTTATGAGTAATTCAATATTTAAAATCATCAAAGGTATAGTTATTATGAACAGTAACTCGTTCTTTATAATAGACTGATCTAATTACAAAAGGAAAAAAAGTTTCAAAATTCTAGATAAACTGTTTAAATCGCACGAGACTAAAAAAAATGTCCTCAGCCGAATAGTCAAATTATGGAATGGTCTTCCACGTACCGTCATTCACTGCCCTACAGTTGATTCGTTTAAACACAAACTAGACAAAACCTTAGCCTTAAGCCCAAGACTGACTACGCTTATATTGGACTAATACTTTCATTTTTCGCTCTCCATCAGATAAACGAACTTCATTCATCGAGGCAGTGAAGTTTAGTAAACTTAGCTTACATATTTAATAACTGCATGTAACTACGCAAGGATCGAATGGTCTGTTGTTGCAGGTGGTTTTCATTTTTATTCCGTTGTATATAAACAGGCATATCGTTCTTAATGAATTTGGCCTTTTTTTCTATAGTAATCCCTTTATACTGAGTTCCATTTCAGAGGGCAATTCCGTAACATATATATATATATATATATATATATATATATAGAGAGAGAGAGAGAGAGAGAGAGAGAGGGGAGAGAGAGGAGGAGAGAGAGAGAGAGGAGGAGAGAGAGGAGAAGAGAGAGAGAGAGAGAGAAAGATTCTCATTTTCTTTTTTGTGCAGTTAACTTCAACTTCTATTCCCCCAAGGCTTGCAAACTCTTATATATAAGCCTGTTTTAAGAATTCTGTGTGAAGATTAAGCATGAAAAATACTCCTGACTTATATTTTTTGTGCACGCTTATTAAATTATAAAAATTCTTTTTTTAATAAAATATGAAACGAAGTGTCCCAGCATCTTGAAAATATAATACTTCTATCTCTACTCTTCGTAATAATTCAGATATTTTTAGGAAAATGTATTTGCCTTCCAACTCGCACACAATGCGGGAGTTCATTAAGCTGACCAAAGATGTCTGCTTCACTTTTTCGTATTTGTTAGAATTTTAATATTTATCAATTTCATTTGCACCATTGCTGACCAATAAAGAAATGAAATGTTAATTTTACTATGATGACAAATAATTTGCGCTTGTTACGTGGACAATTTCAGAGCTTTTAGTATAATTTTTCGGTGTCTCTACTCTCATGGTCACTAAATGTGCTCTATAAAATAATATAAAATTCCCCTAATTTCTACTTAAGAATCGATGCAGATATCACTCTTTCCATTCAGTCAGTTCTTTCGTTGATAATAAATTAACAAATGAGCGGAAATAACTGTTGTATTTGTTTTATTCGCTTTCTTTGCTTACAGTACATAATTTTAGATACGAAAAACAAATATTTGCACCTAAACATTTACTCGAAAAACTCTGTTTATTTAGTCTAGGAAACGATTTCAATTTATATTTGCTGTTGCTTAAATCTCCAATTTATGATAGAAAGAAACAGAAAAAAATACTGATAAGAAAAATGTGTAGTTGTAATGAACTTTAAAATTAAAGAATAAATATTTACAATCCTCAATTAGAAACACTGGGAAATGAAAAGTGCGTTTGAAACATTCAGAAGAGTCACTCATAAATTGATTTCTCTTTATTGGTATTTCGTGAAACAGGGTACTTTTGTCTCTAGATTCGCAACTTGCAATTACAATTGCTACATTAAAATATTTAATTTCATTTTACATTAATTTACAGTAGTAATCAAATTATAATGGATTTCTTGAAAGTTCGTAATTTTTTTCAGGGTAAAGGTTATATAAAGTTAATTCATTGCCAAGTAATAATTGACCTTCATACATATGGCAAAGATATACTTTATTTCATTGATTAATACTTGGCTGGTCTCCTTTAGCTGCTCTAAGTGCTTTGACACGCTCTGGCAGGCCAGTGATTAAAGTTCTTCATTATTGCTTGATTCTGGCAGAGTCAAACCAAAGCGTAGAAAGGACATTTAATGAGCTTTGCTTTGGTTGTTATGGGAACTTCGTGTACTTCATCTTTTAGAATATACCTTAAACTCTCAATACACTTCATGTTTGGGAAATTTTCAGCCCATGATAGCAGTTCAATAACATTTTGTGCACACCATGTCTTCACTGATCGCGGCGTGTGACAAGGATCCGAGCTTTGATGAAATATGCATGATCTGTCACCAAACTATTCCTTCATTTGAGGTAACAAACGATTTTTCAGTACTTTACTATACTTATACTGATTCATTATACCTTCAACAATCCTCAAGCGACTTGTCCCATGTACAGAAATTACTCCCCGCACCGTGATTTTCTGTGAATGTTTTACAGTTCTTTTAAGACTCTGCCATAAATTCCTCACCTGACCGCCTCATTATCATCGGCACACGGTCATCAAGTACTGCAATAGTTGACTCGTCCGAAAACACAACATGCAACAATATAAAACACTCTAGCAGTACTGAAACGACCTGTGATGATAGTGGCAGCAGTTAGACAGCCAGACAAATTATGACTTAAATTTATTTAATTTAGCATGAACAAATAGCTAGTAGCTAAATCAGAATAAATGTACCTACTACAGTAAGTACAGTATGGTATGTTCTCTTATGCTTAATAAAGAAAACTGGCAAATGTAGCACTCTTACCTGTTCCCATTGCTCAGAAGTCCAATAAGCAATTAGCATTAGTCCAGAGTTGACGTGCCTGTATCATGATTTTGGTAAGCCTAGAATTCTTTCTTGGGCAGTAGGCTCCTAAATCAATGTTCAGTAACCTCCTATTTACTGTTATTCGAGAAGGACTAATGTCATTGGCTGAAGCTTTGCTTGCAATCTTCCTACAAGATTTGCTTTTGTCGTTAATAGCCATTTGCTTTATTTTCCTGTCTGTTCATGGCGTTGCTTTCCTCTTACGACCACATTCCCCATCCCTTTCTGAATCCAAATTAAGACCGTTTTCATTTTTATTCTTCTTTATATTGCTTACTGTTTCTTTGCAATATTTTTTCTGTTTTAGTGCACTATCACTTAATAAAACTTGGATCGGAAAAATTTTCAGAGGGCTTAAGTAACTGACTTTACCATAGCTAATCACTTTCTTTTTATCTATTACACTGCAAGAAAAAACGGTTACTATTAACCACAGACAAGGAAATTACACAGTAGTTGAATTACTGGGCCTGTAAAAGCAAAAAAATGTAGCTTGCACATCCTCACCCTGCGAAGTCTGATTTGGAACTCAGGCAGGAGACTAATAGGTGCCATAGCGGGCAAAACTTAATTGATGTTTCCTTCTTTTATTTCAATAAGTTAGCCAGGAAATAAATCAGAACACTTAATATTTATTCGAAAAAAATGTACAATAGTTATTTCAACCCAATATAATAAAATAACCCCATTAATGACTTATTAAATAGTTTTAAGTTACCTTTTACCAGAAAAAATACAGATTTTCAAGAAATTCCTAATAATTTAGGATATCTCTAAAGGTAAAACTAGTAAAAGGCAATGATTAAAATTGCTCCAAGTTGATATGAGCAGAGGTCAATGCAGCTGGAGATGTTGGGAACAGGAATATATGCATTCCTCCCGATGTCATTTTTCAGTATTTTGGCAATTATAAAAAAAATATAAAATATATGAAATTCATGCTTAGGTACCCGTGAGAGAAAATCTTCACCTATAGTTAAATCAACCATTAATTCAGATTTAAAGTAAATTATACAACCTGAGCTTCAAAAGATAATTATAAACTAAAACTCATTAAATCTAACATATCAATAATGGTATCACAAATCTAATATCAAAACAATGTGAACTACAACAATACAAACAAAATCTTAAAAAACTTCGCACAACTTATAGAACGATAACGAAAATACATACAACTTCACTCCAGTTGCCATCAGAGGTGGATGATATTTGAATACTTTGTATTTAAATAAATTTATGTATTTAAAATTGTATTTGTAAATACATTTTAAATAATGTATTTAAATACTTTGGAAAGTATTTAAATAAAATGTATTTAAATACTTTTTGCAAAAACTTTACTGATAATAGGTTTATATAGGTGTTAAGAACATGTAATGCATGTTTTAGGTTGTTGTAAATTGTATGACACAAGCGGACGGTTGACTGCGTGAGCCAGTGAGGGAAGATTGCTTGCATGAGTTCAAATTCCGTTAACAGATGCTCACAGTTGTGTTTGGTTGTATAGTGAGAGCGCTCAGCATTATTTTAACTGCTACATGGCAACTTTAGCTTCTTCAAATGAGTGTGGAATGGAGAGATTAGACAATAATAAAGACGAGGAAGATAAAGAATCATGTAAGTATAGTCATCCTTTACTAGATGGTACATTTTTTAGAGTGAAATATTCCAACGGAAAAAAGTGAAGTGTGTATGTATATCATGCAATGGCGAAATCTCTGCGGCGAGCAATGCTACTTCCACTCTGCGCATTCATTTGAAGGTAAGGATTTATTTAAGCTAATTATATGATACTTAATTGAATTGACAAGTTTCACTAATTTTATTTTTTAAAAAATGGCAAAATTGCTAGTAGCTAACGATAATGTTAAGTAGTATAGGTTTACCATGCACAAACCTACCAGCTTTTTTTTGCAACTCCTTTACTTATAGCATATGATGATTGAATTTAACGTTAATTATGGCAACGTGAAACAAATGTCCTTCGATTATTTGATCATGTACATTTATCAACAGAGAAAGCATCCTGCTTTGGTGCAAAAAGCGGATAAATACGTGACAGCTCAAGGAAAAGATTCAAAAGGAAAATTTTCATTATTAGACGATTGTCCTTCATGCAGCGGTGTTAAATTGAAGACATTAACGGAGTGTTTTGTGATAAATATTAAGAAGGTCAAACAATCTCTTGTTTACAATTATAGTATAAGTAGTACAGGTTAAGCTCTTATAACGACCGAATACTAAAGCATTCGGATCATTGGTCACTACATAGGTTATATAATGAAGTTAAATAAAGGAAAACATATGCAAACAAGATTGGTTAATATATTGCAATAATTTCATGAGAATCCACATAAATATATACTTAAAGCGCGCTATCATTTATTTGAAAATATTATGGAATACACATTTTTCAGGAATAATTAGTACAATTATTAAGCGATTATATGTAGTTATTAGATTAATTCCTATAACGATGTATGTTTTTATAGCAGCAATACCTGTATATCATTATGTCAAAACTAGCATGCTCGCCCGTCAAAAATGTTAGAAATAAAGCTTGATAATGTATATATTCCTGACAGTACTGAAAGTCAATATTTTACTATGTAATTCTGAATTTGTGCGTTACAGTTCATTGGGTATGCTAAGATTTTGCTCGTTATGAAATTGAAAATTATGTTTATGTTAGGAAGTTATCAGCTCTTACTGAAAGCAGACCTATTTGTTGGTTGAATTTATCTCGATTATATTAATATGTTAAATTTATTGAAACATTTATGAGACAGCATGGACTTTTATTTCTTTTCTTTTTTCAGCTTGAGCAAGCTGCTCTTGTCCGTCACAGTGGAGTATTGGCATGCTGTCGCTTCAGAGGAGAACATAACTACATCAAAATTGCTGAATATATGGAGAATATCATCAATGAATACGATATCCCCCTGCAGAAAATCACGAGCGCCTTCACAGATAATGGCTCTAATTTTGTTAAATCGTTTAAGGAATTTGCAATCACTGATAAAATCCAGGTAGGTGAAGAAGATCAGGCTGAGCACGAGTTGGAGGATAGTTCCTTAATGAGAAGTGCCTTAGATCAGATCAGGAAGAAGACCTTTCGTCTTACCCATGCAGCTTCAACCTACATAAGCATGTGCACTGTGCTTCACACACACTCAATCTCGTCGCCACAACTGATGCAAAACAGTCACTGAAAATATCTTCTTTTGCAAATATCAATCATGCTGCGATGGGGAAATGATCAGCAATATGGAGCAAAAGCGGTCATCCAAAATCAGCAGAGATCATCAAACTATTATCAACTGCTCATTAAAGGTGCCTTGCATTAAAAGGTGGAACTCTCTGTTTATTGCATTGTCATTACTTTTAAAACACAAGGACAAATTACATCAACTCATGACGTCTCTTGAACTTCCAGTGTTCAGAAGTCACGAAATTGAATTTCTTGGGGAGTATGTCTCAGGTTGGCTCATATTGCAGTAGCAATTGATTGCCTACAGGGGGAACAAAACTGTTTTATGTAGAATTGCTCCCTGCCGTGCTCACTATGGAGAAAAAGCTGAAGAGCCTTCAGTCACGTTCTCTAAAGTTTTGCCAACCTCTTCTAACTGCAGTCACTAAGGGCTTTGAAAAGCCATCCATTCTTCAAACTACGCTGGTTAGATATCAGTATTTCATGGACAGTTCAAGCCACCAAGACTCTGTTAAAAATATTATGATTCAAGTGATTGAGAATTTAGCAGAGGGACCCGAAGCTGAATCATCTAGTGGTGTATCGGAGAGTGGCGATTATTTTTGATTTACAAAACCCACTCAAAACGATCAACCGCAGATTTCGAATTGTTCGTTTACTTTCAGGATTCGAATAAAACACTTCAAACTTTAGATAGATATCTAAACATAAAAAAGTTATTTATTAAATATAACATGACCCTTCCGTCGTCAGTTCCTGTGGAACGGCCCTTTAGGAGGATTGACCTTATGTCCAAAACGGAGTTCTTTATCTGACGAAACATTTCAGCAAATGATATTACTTAAATTTAATGCTGATATAAATAGCTAATTGAAATTTCATTCTATGGAACTTTCTAGTTTTTTGTAGTACCTAAGTCCAATTGTCATCAAATCCTGCATTAGTAATTATAATATACAATTTCATTTTAATGGATATTTTTTGGTTGTGATGCAAATGGTCCTTATCGATTGTCATTATATATCATGTATTCAAAAATGTATCCAAATACATTTAATGTATTTAGTATTTAAATACTAAATACATTATCAAAATGTATTCAGTATTTAATATCCATACATTTTTCTAATGTATTTAATATTTAATATTTAAATACTTTAAATGTATCTAGTGCCCACCTCTGGTTCCCATTAACCAGACACTAGTACATAGCTTACTCCCAACAATCAGATAACTTCAATAAAAAACAATGCAAAATATCTATGAAAGATTAATTAAACAACATTTTTTTACCCAAATATAGATAAGTCTTGAGCTTGCATAGATGAACGGCATTTTTCAAATACCAGTATAGATTTTCATTGCGATTTTGATCAGGTGACTGCAATGGCTATTCCAAGAAGTTCCATGCATCACCTTCAGACAAACCTTTGGGGAATATAATGGGTTTTCTTTCTGATTGTTATATTTCTAGTGAGTCATAATACTATCGAGCTTTTATTTCTTCACTTAAAGTCAAACTTTTTCGCACTGAAGAAAATTCATAGTTTTATCTATATTGTGAAGTTTTTCATTTTTTGCTGAAGCTAAACAAACACCCTGGAAACATAATGGCTTCGTCGCCAAGATTCACAGGAAAGAGAGTTTTCTTCCGTTTTTCGTCTCATCATAAACTGTTTTTGAATATAATAGATTAAAAGGGTGAATTCATATTATAACACTGCTTTTGAATATAATAATTATAAAGGTTAAATTCTATCGGAATACTGCTTTTAATAAAATGCATGAAAGGGTGGAATTCTAATTCAAATGCTTCCTTTGAATCAAATACAGGAACATTTTTATTTTTCTTCATAATACTGTTTTCGAATAAATTTCAAGAAAAGGTAGAATTTTTATCCAAATAATCCTTTTGAATATAATAAAAGAAAAGTTTTAATTCTCATCCAAAGACCCTTTAAATAAAATGCAAGAAATAGTTGAATTCTCATTTTCATACGACTTCTGTAGAGAATGCAGAAAAAGGCCATTTTCTATCCTAATACAGTTTTTTATTAGAATTGCATGAATCCGGTGGATGCTTATCCTAATAAAGCTTTTAAATCAAATGCCTGAGAGGATTTACTTCTCAAGATAATACTGCTTTTTAATAAAATGCATTAAAAGGTTTAATTCACAACTAATACTGCTTTTGTATAAAATGCACAAAAAGTTAAATTTTAATCCTAAAATTGCTTTTGAATCAAATTCAAGAATTCTTATTTTAATAATGCTTTTGAAAAAAATTTATGAAAACGTTAAATTCCCATTCTAATACAGATTATGAATAAACTACATGCAAAGGTTGAATTTTCATCCTCTTAGTACTTATGATTAAAATACATAAAAATGTTAAATTCTCATCCCAATAGTTCCTTTGAATAAATTACATAGAGATTGAATTACTATCCTGATAATGTTTTGAATATAATGCATGTAAAGGTTGAATTCTAATTCAAATGTTGGTGTTTAAGAAAATGGAAGAGAATTATGAATTCTTATTCTAATAGTACAAATGATTTAGATGCAGGTAAACGTTGAATTCTCATCTTAAAACATTTTTTTAATAAAATGTCAGAAAAGGTGAATAATCACCTCGACAAAGAAATTAATAAAATGCTCAAAAATGGTGAATTTATATCCTCATATACCTTTAAACAAAATTCAGGAAGAGGTTTAATTTTCATGCTAATATCTCCTTTGAAAAAATAGACAAGGATGTTGAATTTTCATCCCAATAAATTTTTGTAGTAAAAGGAATGATTTTTTTTATTATTTTTTAAGGGGCTATCTGGCGACTGCCCACTTAGGCATAAATCGCCGTAAACAAACAGCCTAGTTCTAGGCTACTTTCAAAAATTTGAAAAGAAAACAACAATAAAAAGAAATAACAATCAGGAAGCAATAACAATAACAAAACTATAACAAAAACAACAACTAAACCTAGTTAAATGAAAAGGAGAAGGCCGGCCTCCCCCCAAAAGTCAACAAGTCCACCAATCAATGTGCACGCACTCGTCCCTTGTAGTAAAAGGAATGAAAAGATTGAATTGATATACTAACGTAGAATTAAAATGAAATAACAGAAAGGTTGAATTCTAACCGGAAAAATGCTTTTGAATGAAATAAATGAGAGGGTTGAATATTCAATCTAATACTAATTTTGAATATAATACATGAAAAGCTTGAATTCTCATTCTTATAGAGCTTTTAAAAAAAGGAGCAAGAAAAGGTAGAATTCACATGCTCTACTACATTTGAATAGATTTTAGAAAGAGTTTGAATACCTAACCTAACATTGAATAAAATGCATGAAAAGGGAGATTTCTCATCTAAATCCTGCTCTTTAATAAAAAGACTGAAATATTTGAATTTTCATCTTGCACTTTTTTAAATAAAATGTATTAAAAGGTTAAATCACATCCTAGACCTCTTTTAAATAAAATACATGAAAAGGTTGAATTTTTATACTAATACATCTCTCGAATAATATGAATAAAAATGTTTAATTATCATTCCTATCTTAATTCAAAATAAAAGGCTAGAATAGGAAAATTCTCGTCCTAATTCTACTATTTAATAAAATATATAAAAAGGTAGAATTTTAATCCTAATACGGCTTAAAAATAAATTTTCAGAAAATGTTGATTTTTTATTTAAATAGATCTTTTGTTGAATAAAATTAATACAAGGTAGAATTCTCATTCTTATCCTAGTTTACAAGAAATGGCATGAAAAGGTTGAATTCTAATCTTAAAACTGCTTTTGAATAAAATACATGAAAAGGGTGAATTCTAACTGTAACACTTCTTTTTAATTAAACGCACGAATAAGAGGAAAGTTCCTAATAATAATGATCGTGAGTAAATTACGAAAAAAGTTTAATTCTCACCAGAAAGTTTCTTTGGATTATATTGCATAAAATGTTCAATTCTCAACTCATTGACGATTTCTTTTTTAAATTCATAAAAAGGTTTCCCTATTTCTCATACGACCTGACGAAAATGAAATAAAAGTTAGAATTTTCATGCTAAGACCTATACCGTATAAAATGCAGGAAAATCGAGAATTTTCATCCACATATGAGAGGAGGTCAATAAGTTTTGCGGATCAGTAAGGCAAAACAGAGGAAGGGGGATGGCTGTTTGTAGGGGTGTTAGGACAAGTTATGACAAGTCAGGACCTGCAGCCGTACGCTTCTTCCTCGTCTATTTAAGAAGCAGTAACTGATCGCAGATCGTCAGTCACAAATTTTTCAACAATGGAGAAGGTTGATTAAATTTGTGACCAAAGAAGGCAAGAATGCAAAAGAGATCCATGAACGCATGGTTTCAGTGTACACTTACACCGCCTCTTCCTATGTAACCATTGCTCGCTGGAATATGGAGTTCTGCCATGGTCGTAAGTCCCTTGAAGATGACCTCCGTCCAGGACGCCCGTCAGATGTGACCAACGAGGAAAATGTTGCTCGTGTGGAGAGGATGATCCTCAAAAATCGACGGGTGAAGGTCGAAGAAATTGAGCGAGAACTTGGAATATTACATGGAAGTGTTGTCAACATTATCCACGACAATTTGGCCACGACCAAGGTCTCTGCCCGTTGTGTCCCTAGAAACTCACGCCCCATGATTGACTTCAACGTCGTCAAAGATCGGAGGAGCAGCTGCTCCTGTACAACCAAGACCAGGTGGAATTCGAGTCACGCATAGTGACAGATAATGAAACATGGGCCCATCACTGGGATCCCGAGACCAAGCTTGAAAGCATGGCCTGGAAGCACAGGGTCTTTCCGGCCCTCATCAAGTTCTGGACCCAACCCTCAACCGGGAAGATCATGGCCACTATCTTCTGGGATTCTGAAAGAGTGTTGATGGTGGACTATGCGCCTCGTGGAAGGACCATCACAGGCCAATATTACGCGAGGAACTGGCTGGGTTGAAGAAGTGCATCCGTCAGAAGCGGCGCAGCAAGTTGACACGCGGTGTCCTGCTCCTCCACGACAATGCCCCTGTCCACAAGGTCAGAGTTGCACAAGCTGCGCTGCGCGAGTGCGGATTCGAAGAGCTCAACCATCTCCCCTACAGTCCAGATCTGGCCCCTAGCGACTGCGTGGAAGCCTGTTTGGGGACGATTAAGATGTCCAGCTCGCCATCCAGGAGTGGATTGAACAGCAGTCGGGAGATTTCTGGTTGTCGGGAATTCGAAGCCTCAGGGACAAGTGGCGTAAGTGCATTGAAGTCAAAGGTAGTTATATTGAAAAATAATAAAACACTTTTCCTTATATCTCGTTTCCTTATATCTGAATTGCGAAATTTATTGACCGCTCCTGGTAGCTCTTTTGAATAAAAGTCATGAAAATAGTGAATTTTTATACCAATACTGCTTTTAAATAAAGTTAATGAATAGTCTGGATTCTGATAATCAATATATTTTTAAATGTTATGAAGGAAAAGGTTGGATTCTCATACTAATACTTTTGTATAAAATGCAAGAAAAGGTGAATTCTTTTCCACATACGGATTTTGAATAAAATACATAAAATTGTTTTATTCTCATGCTTATAATATTCTATAATAAAAGGACGGAAGAGTCGAATTTTCATATTAATACTGCATTTTGGATAAAATAAATGAAAATAGTGAATTGTCATCCTTATAATTCTTTCGAACAAAATTCCTGAAAATAGTTTTCTCTCCATAATAGTACTGTTAATTAAAATGCATTAAAAGATTGAATTCTGATTCTAATACAGCTTTAAATAAAATGCAAAAAGGGTGAATTCTCATCCTCATAATACTTTTGTAGAAATGTAGAAAGTGGTAAAATTCTCAACACATGCTTTTGATAAAATGCATGAAAAGAGTGAATTTGGATCTTAATATTCATTTTGAATAAATGCGTTGATAGAGTGAATTCTTGTTCTAATATTGCTTTTGAATGAAATGTATGAAACCTTTTAATTCTTATACTAATACTGCTTACATATAAATCTGATGAAAAGGTTGAATTCTCATCCCAACACCTTTTCTAATTAAAATTAATAAAGAAGTAGAATTCTCATTTTTATCCTACTCTAGATTAAAATAAATAATAGGCAGAATTCTCATTCTAATTCTTCTATTGACGGAAATACAAAGAAATAGTTTCATTATAATTCGAATACTTTTTATGAATTAAATGTATCAGAAGATTTAATTCTCATTATATTACTGTTTTTAAATAAAATGCATGAAAGCGTTGTATTTTGATCCTAAAAAATACTTTGGAACCTAATGACTTAAAAAGTTAAATTTTCATTCTAATACTGCTTTCGAATAAAAGGATGTAAAAGGTCGAATAGTTATGAAAATAATGATTTTGTATAAAATTGTTATCGTCTCACCATTTAAATAACTTGCATGAGAAGGTAGAATTTCATCTTCATGATATTTTTAATTCAAATGCAGGAAGAGGTTTATTAAAAGGTGAATTTTCATTTTAATAATGCTTCGGAATGTTATGCATTAAAATTTTAAATTATCACTTTAGACTTCTTTTTAATTAAATGCAGGAATAATTTAAATTCTCCTCTTATTGTTATTAAATTGCCAAAAAAAATTGAATTCTCATCCGATTAAATCATATTAAATAAAATACATGAAGAGGTTGAATTTTTTTTAAGAATACCTTTGAAGAAACAAAATGAAAAGGTTGAATTCTAATTTTAGTAACTTTATTGAATAAAAGAAAAGTGGAAATAGAATTGCACCCTAATATTTTTTTAAATGCATGAAAACAATGAATTGTCTTGCTAAAACTACTTTGGAATAAAATGCATTAAAAGGATGAATTTTCATTCTAATATTGTTTTTTTAATAAAATGAATGAAAAATTAAATACTTATCATAGTATTAATTTTTAATAAAATTCGCAAGAATGTTGAATTTTCATTCTAATAGACCTTTTGAATAAATTGCATGCAAAGGCAATATCTTCATTCTCATACTCCCTTCGATTAGAATGCAGTAAGAAATTAGATTCTCATTCTTATAAGTCCTTTCGATAAAATAAAAGAATTCGTTGAAATTCCTCCTAATAAATCTTATGAATATCAGGCAGTAAATAGTGAAGTTATCACTCTAACAACGCATGAAATGGTTGAATTCACATCCTAATAGTGATTGTGATTAAATTGTAAGAAAATGTTGAATTCTTATTCAAATATGTCTTTAAAATATAGAGCATGAATAGGTTAAATTCAGCCTCAATAAAGCTTTTTAATAAAATAAATGAAAAGATTTAATTCTTACTCTCATAATATATTTAATAAAAATGCAGGAAGAGGTTTAATTCTCATTTCATAGGTATTTTGATTACTTTTTTGAATAAAATGCAGGAAATGGATCAATTCATATCCTAATACTGCTTTTAAATAGATTTAATTAATAGTTGGAATTCTCATCCTCCCACAGTTTAAGAAAAGGCAAGAAAAAGTTTTGAATAAATTGCAGGTAAGGTTCGAATTTTCTTCCGCAAGATACTTTTATATAATGTAAGTATATGTTGAATTCTCTTCTAGTACTGCTTTTGCAAAAAACAAA
The DNA here is from genome assembly GCA_963969495.1 of Ceratothoa steindachneri. NCBI lineage: Eukaryota > Metazoa > Arthropoda > Malacostraca > Isopoda > Cymothoidae > Ceratothoa > Ceratothoa steindachneri. The sequence continues at coordinate 86,956,684 of OZ018326.1, forward strand.
AATCATGAAAGGGGAAATTATCATCCCATGGGTCTTTTGAAAAAATCTTTGAAAATTTTGAATTCATATCCTAAATTTGCGTTTGAATAAATAAAATGTATAGGGCAATTTCTCAATCTACTACTGTTTTGGAATAAAATGCAAGAAAAAAGTTGAATTCTCACCCTAACAATACTTTAAAATAAAATGAAGGAAAGTGTACATTCTCATCCTAATACTTCTTCTGTGTAAAGTGCATGAAAAGGTAGAATTCTCATCCAAAGAATATTTGAATAAAAAGCCTGAAGTATATGTGTGATAGAACGGTCTGAGGCCGCTTAAATTCAACCGCTATCACATGTTGTTTAGAAACACGTTGCTACCCACGTGCATCTTCGCGTCGAAGCCGGGCGCCTTCTCGCCCCCTGAGTCAACGTTAGAACAGCCATTGTTTCTTGAGCCCGTTGACAAGAGACGTTTCTCCCCCCCCCCTCTGTTGTTCAGAAAGAGAACAACGTTAGAACAGCCATTCTTCTTTGAGCCCGTAGGCAAGAGACGGTTCTCAGACCCCCTGTTGTTCAAAAGAGAACAACGTTAGAACAGCGATTGTTCTTCAAGCCCGTTCGTCAAGAAACGGTTCTTATTCCCAAGACGTCACGTCAGGATAATTCAATTCCCCCCCTTCGGCTGGAACTCGCCAGCGGACCGAAGATTCCTTCGCGTCGCCTTCCTCTGCACAACAACTTGTAATTACGTAAGTTGACCATTACCTTTAATTATCTAACCTTTCGTCAAACCTACCCTGTGCTTTAAATGGTTTAGCGAACCATCCCATTCCTTTAATTTTTATTTGTTCACCTTTTTGAATCTCTCCTAATCTTAATCCTCGGATTAGTCAGATATTCCCATGACCCTTTCCATTTTCCGTTTATGTAAACATTTTTCTTTTTGTGTGTTGTTGATAGTTTAATTAATAAAACTCTATTTTATTAATGATAGCCATATCCTTGAGCTTAGTTCCACTTCTTAAGCATATTGAAGATAAATAACCTCGGTCAATCAGATTTACCACGCACTCGAAATATAAGAATAGTTCCCTCAATGAATAGTTATATATGGTATATCGTCGAGAGTCTATTCTACGACAATATGAATTCTCATCCTTATAATACTTTAAAACTAAATCCTGGAAGCTGTGAGTTCTCATCCTAATACTGCTTTTAAATGAAATACATGAAAATAATGAATTCTCATCTAAACACTTCTTTGGAATAAAATGCATGAACAAATTTAATTCTCTTCATTAAATTGCCGTTAAATAAAATGAAGGTAAACATGCAATTCTTAGCCTAATACAGCTATAATAAATGCAAGAAACGGGTAAATCATACCCTCAAAATAATCTTCCTTCAAATTAAGAAATAGGTAGACTGCTCATTATAATACTGCTATTGATAAAATTTAGGAAAATGGGGAATTCTGGACCTTAAGGTGCAAAGGGTTTAGATGCAAGAAAAGAATGATTTTTTTTTCCTTATAATGCTTGGAAATAAGATTCATGAAAATGTAGAATTCCCACTCTAATAAAGCTGTTGAATAAAATGCATGAAAACGTTGAATTCTTACCCTCAAATCATTATTTAAACAAATTAGGAAGAGGCTACATTTTCATTCTAATAATTATTTTCTTTATAATGCAGGAAAGATTAAATTTTCATTCTTTCACTGATTTTTGATAATATTCTGGAAAAGGTTGAATTCTAATGTTTTTTTATAGAATACATATGAAGGTTGAATTTTCCTCTACATATAAGCTTGAATAAATGCTTTAAATGGTTGAATTCTCTGCCTAATAATACTTTGAATTAAAAAGCCGGAAGAGATGAATTATCATCTTAATACCTCTTTTGAAGAAATACATGGAAATAATCAAATTTGATCTTAATACTGCTTTAGAATATAATGCAGGAAAAAATTAAATACTCCTTATAAAATTGTTGTTATATGAAATGCAAGATAGAGTTGAATCTCATTCCAATTCAGCTTTAATAAAGTGCAAGAATGGGATAAATTCTCATTCTCTTACTACTTTTGTAGAAAATGCAGAGAGAGAAAGAATTCTGATTATAATAATACTTTTAAATAAAATACTTAAAAAGGTAGCATTCACATCATAATACTGCTTTTAACGAAAATGCAAGCTGTTCTCATTCTAATACTGCTTTTAAAAAAGTGAATATGTCGAATTTTTATCCTAATATTTTTTCGAATAAAATACATGAAAGGGATGAATTCTGATCCCAATTCTTCTTTTGACGAAAAGTCGATGAAAAGGTGGAATTCATACAATAATATTCTATAAATAAAGTGAAAATAATAGAAAGGTTTAAAACTCAATCTAATTCAACTTTTGAATAAAATAAATGAAAAGGTTAAATTTTCTTCCTAATACTGTTTTTGAATAAAATGCATTAAAATAGTGAATTATCACTCAAATACTGCTTGGGAAAAATAGATGAATGGTTTGAATTCTCATCCTACTAGTGCCTTATGGATGGTAGCGGAGTCAGTATGGAGATGCCGACTTGTGAATTCGTGCATTGTCCTTCTGGAAAATACATTTTGCCATTTCTGTAGAATTCTCGGGTTGAGGGGCAGCTTGTATTATCTCAGGACATAATCCTTTGAATTTATAGGGACATCACAAACTGAGAGAACCCTCATCCCTGACTTTGACATCAGCCCCATATTATTTCAAAGTGTGCGCCATATTTTAGTTTTGGCATCCTTGACTCCTGCGGACCATAACTTTTCCAGGGGTCGAGAGCAATAAGAACGTCGCCTCGTCGGGGGCCATAAGACACGTCACACTGACGCATGGTCCATTTTCATTGAGCACATCCAAAAACCAGTGGACGTTTCTTCTAGTGAAGATTGATCAGCAGCCTCTGGCCAGCTTTTCATGACTGGCCATCTTCTGCCCATATATATATATATATATATATATATATATATATATATATACGAAGGTGAAAACCAAGGACGCTATTGATAAAATCATCTTTATTTATCAGGGTTTGAGCGTTTCGAGGACCTAGCCTCATCATCGCCTAATTTTAATATATCCACCGTTCTCTTTAAACTGGACCCTGGAATTAAAAGGCTTATTAGTAACGAAATTGCTCATTTTAAATCTTAGCTCTTTGATTTACTAAATTAGTTATTTTTCTTTTGTTTATTTCAATGAATTTATAATTGCATGTGTATGTATATACATTCTTTTCACACAGTTGAAACATTCGGAAGTAAACCTTATCTATATGACTTTACTCTTCATATCCGATATTTAAGCCCGTCTTTGATAATAATTTTCTATTCTGTGTCCTTCCGCTGTACATCGTTGGGACACCACTCTGTTGTCTTTTATATATATACACCTCTGTTAAGGTATTGGTTCTTCCGTGAGAATGAACTGAACATGTTCGAAAGTACTTGGAATCGGCCTTTCATTTCCCTATGGGATTTTTTGCATTTATTGCTCCACTCCCGCTCTACTTTGTGAGTTTCTCATATTCATATATATATATATATATATATATATATATATATATATATATATATATATATATATATGGAGCTTGACCGTGAAGCCTGCATTTAATATTGAGGATAAATCCCAGAGCCACCAGAAACGGATGCAACATCTTTAATTTCTTACAACGTTTCGAAAATACCAAGTTTTCATCTTCAGGATAGAATAAGTTTATTAAAGTTAATACATTTGAAGAAACCATGAAAAGGCCAACAAGACATTGAATTATTTTAAAAGGTGACCAATTATAAAATATCAATAAAATGTACTCTAAGTTAAAATTTTAAATATGACTTGGCAATAGTTAAATTTGCTTTAAAAATGACTCAAAAAGGTAGTTAATAAACTTAAAGTTTATTTCAGAAATTAATTAAAACTATAAGAAAAATTGAGCTGGCAATAATTAAAGATAATAAATTTAAACTTTGTTTTTAATTTTGTAAACACTGTAAGAGTTAAAAACATTTAATATAAAAACGGTTAATTTTGATAATTACTAAAGTGGATCCATCCTAGAAAGTGAATGGTGGGTTTAACAAGGGGCTAGTATTTATAGGTTACAGTGACGCTTGCAAGAGAGGAACACCAACTAACCAAAAAGTAGTTAAAAAAACAAACCAACTAACAAAATGTAGTTACAAGTTGTTAATTAATAAAGATATTCCACTTACATCTTTATTGAGTGTAGGTTTGTAGTGGTTGATATATAAAGATTCGAGGGTTCTTAGGCAATGTTGGTTGTTGTTAAAGGCTAATACTTGAAAATTATCAATAGAAATGTCAGTTTTACAGCTTATGGTGTGTTCCCTGATAGAAGACTTCTCATTTTTATTTAATATTTTGCTTGTGCGCCTGACTGATCCCCATATGAGCAGAAAACCTAGCTCCAAGAGACTTCACAGTGCTTCCAATGTAAGAGGCTCCAGTACAACTGGGACATTTAAATAAATAAACATTATCACTGCGGAACTCCAAAGAGATAGAATCTTTACTACTAAAAACTACTTATTGATAATTTGTTTATAAAAACTATTTGGGGGTTGATTTGGGGAAAATATCTTTTAAAAATGAATAGGATTTTTCTTTTAAAAGTACTGTGTAAAAAAACCCATCTCTAAAATTTGTAAATATATGTTGCATTTTAGAAACTTTTATGCAGGGTTGAGGGTGTCAATGAAAAATAAATTAATTATAAATTGATTGGTAGATGGTTGTTAGAGAGAAACTTATATGTAGTTAGGTTTTTACTGTGGATAATTTGTATCTAAAACCACAAAATCTAAAGTAGTTTAAGCCTAGTCCTGTGAAAGTTTTCTTTCGGTAAATCCTCAGCTCAGCCTGAGGCTTTTGTCTATTTAATAAACGCAATCAATGTTTTCAATATTTGGAGTTTAATCTTTTATCGCCTTTTACGCTCGTGATCAATAACCAAAGGTTCAACTGCTCTCTGTGCCTTTAAGCTGAATTAAACTATTAGTGATCAGCGTCCCAAGTTATTTCTTGATAATGAACTTAATAAAGTTCGAAAGTACTTAGAAACACCATTTAATTTTTTCCTGCGAAACATTGCATTCATATATATATATATATATATATATATATATATATATATATATATATATATATATATATATATATATATATATATATATATATATATATATATATATATATATATATATTTTTATATATATATATATATATATATATATATATATATATATATATATATATATATATATATATATATATATATATATATATATATATATATATATATATATGGAATGAGCTAAAAGCCTAAACATTATCCATACTGTCAATTGTAACAATTTTGAAAGGTAAATAAAACAAAACTAAAATTGATAGTTATGTATATTATTATATCTAGCTGTAGTGATATCTGGATTTCTTTTTTAACCGATCCTAATCTCAAAAAGTCAGTAAGACTAATAACGTAAAATATATCTTCAATATTAATTTGAATTATCATACGCTCAACCAAAGTATATTTAATTTATGGAATAAAAACGAAGGAATACAGGTATTAAATTTCAATTGAGTTTACGATTCGTCATTTCAAAGCGAAATCATAGAAGCAGAGGTAAATACACACCAACTAAATGGTTTTAAAGCTGATATCTAAAAATATAACCTTTCACAATCGGATCTTTTTGGAAATATTCTTTGTTTGCCTGTGTACAATGTACATAGGTCATGATAAAAATATATCAATCATTTCGTATAAAGACATAAACACTAAATGCAGAGAATATCAGCAGATCAGAAAATTTGTTTATATATTCACTTGAAATTTTTCCAGTTCATCTTAATTGCGTTTGATGCGACGACATACGAGTATGCCACACTCAGCTCAGCCTGAGGCTTTTTTCCATTTAATAAAATCAATCAATGTTTTTAATATTCGGAGTTTAATCTTTTATTGCCTTTCACACTCGTGATCAATACCCAAAGTTTTAAATGCTCTGTGTGCCTTTAATCTAAATTAATCAATTAGTGATCAGTGTCCCAAAAATCTAACAGCAGACAAAAATGAATTGAGAAAAGAGTAATGCTTTCATTCCTCAATAAACCTTTTCTGGCTAGAGTTAAATAGTTTCGCTTTATGATATTAAGTGCATTTATAGTATTACCTTAATCCTTTGGAAAATGAAGTATGACAAAATTAATTGCTTTCGTGATGCTAATCTATCCTAAGTTGAGGTAATTTTATTTAACATGTGATCCTTTTCCTATTTTTTCTTTTTCGTCCTACCTTCCTTCCGTCTGACTTACTCCTTTGTTTTTTCTATTTTAACACGTGTTTTTAGGCTTTCATCTCAGTGCTAAGAACTGTTGATTATCGCTGGCCTCGTTTAGCGCTTTGTTTTTCTAAGTTGGTGTTCCATGGGCACTAAGTTTTGCGAAACTTTTGTCTATGTTGTGATGGATTTTTCTCTCACTTTTTGAGAATACAGGAAACATTCAAAAGCGCAGAAGATAAGAGGACAATGAACGAATTTCAAATTCCTCTATTTTCACATGCCTTCCTATTAAAGCTTCCATTTCAAAATTTTAGACATTAACTCTCTAACCTATTTAGTATTTTATGATACAGAGAGGTAGCACTGAATATTTTTATTTGTTTTGGTTTGTCCTTGAAGGCCAAACATTCACCGTTACAGTTTACGTAAAACTTACCTTAAGTTTAAAATCGTACGCAGACTGCAATCATGCAGTCTTATTCAAACTACTATGCGAACCATTAAGTAAATTAATGTTTTAACTTCATTTATAATAATGAGAGATTGGCAAACTAAAGAAAACCTCTTTTAAATGTGAGAACTTGCAGTCCAAACCAAGTTTCCTTTATTATCTTTTAAAACTTTTTTCTTCATATATTCAAGCTTGTTAAAGCCATAGATTCTGCACTCTAAAGCAGATCTCCATAATCAAACACCAAATCCCTCTATTTTCAAATATTCTCACCTTTGTCTAAAACAACAAATCTTGCTTCAAAAATCAAATTCCGTATTTATCTAACCACCTTTTAACTATGCATAGCATTCGCGACTCAACTCGTCTAAAAACTTTGCTGGAGAAGGCATTTAAACTTTTCAAAAAATGAATCAATCCATATCCTGCCCTTTTCATAGTCCATTTTCAAACCCAGGGCGATCACTGCCCATAGCTTCGGACAGATAGAAGTAACACATCACATCTTAAAAGATTTAGCTATTGCCTCTAGAGAATTTAACATGCTGTTTTGTTTGGCCTCTACATTATCTATTTTGAGACACTTTTCTGAACTACTACATCCAAGATTCAAGAAAACTATGCTTCTAAAGCGTACTACTTTTCCCAGGTACCATGTAATTGCTTTTTATTTTAAATAGAGGTACGAGGCATCTGATAAGTGGTGATTTGCAGAATATGGATTTTATGAGGTTCAAGACATAAATAGCTTGCTGTAGGTTATCTAATTTTCATTTATTCTCGAAATTGCGTAACTCAAACCACGATGATACTATTTTGAATGACTTCTCTCCAGAATAGCATCCATAAAAGAAACTGATAGAAAGGCGTCGTTTATATTTGTTGAAAATTTAATCGTACACCATAGAGACTGTTTGACCTAAGTCTTTCCCAATGATTATGATGGTGTTGCTGTTCTTTGCTTGGTCACACATTCTGGTTGAAGTATTGGATTACTGAAGCTCCCTCATATCGGATAATTGCTTTGATCTGCAGGTTACGGAATCTTCTGGCATTTATACAATTGAACTTTATCCTCTATATGCATCTTCTGATCATATCAATGCTTCAACTAACATTAAAATAAACTAATGTACGCCAACTGTGTGATTTAGGGGGAAAAATCAATAAGATATAAATTGCTTACTGGGATTCACTACAGAGTGTTCTTTTGAGGAGGTTCAGATGAAATTAATATAAGCTTGCTTACCACAAAATAAACTTTACTTTGACCCTAAAATCAGAGGAAAACATTCAAAATCAGCAAATAAATAGTTTACTTTCACTGTAGATGACTCAATATAGGTTAGGATTGTTAAATTTTCAACATTTGTGAATAACTGGCCGCTAATTAGAGTCGAATGTCGTGAATGGCTATATATTTTATAAAGTACCAAGCGACATGTTTGTTATTGGAATGTTTTGGAAGCAAAAATCATTCCTCAGATATTTGACTGTGTTCATTCGGAATATTCATTCACTTATATGCAGGAGGGGAACTCTAGCAACATAGCTATTTTCCTGCACTCAAGAAACAATTGTCAACTTGATTAGCCAGGTAACTCACCTGATATTAACCACAAAGTAAATGTCTGGGGAATAATAAAAAGAAACCAAAGTCTATAACAACATAAGACGAATTAATAGACTAGTATAGCTCTGAAACTATAATAAATATATAAAGACTAACTGCTCTAACTCCATAGAAAGAACGCAACGATATATTGTTGCTATGTAAAAGGCTAAAGGTGACCAAATTAATTATTACTTGTGTCGAATGCATGTTGGCGTATATACAACTATACATGCAAAAGAAAATTCAGTTTTAGTTTATGACAACAATGAGAAGGATTTAGAGGTTTTCTTGCAGAGAACTCTATTACCATGGACTTACTGAACCAATTCTGCGGAAGGATACTGCTATCCGAAAGACAGAGTTTTTGTATAAGGTCGATTCAGTGGAAGAATTCTTATCTACAATTTACGAGCAACTTCTGTCTTTGCCCTGCCAAATTATAAAAAAGAAAATGAAAGATATCTTTATCAATCCATGGGATAAGTTTCAATAGCTCAGTTAGTAATTCTGGAGAGACGGGCTGCAAAAGGACAGGAAAGGATTGGCAAGACATGGGAGCATTTCAATACAAATAATAAGCATGTACACACTTTAAGTTCAGAAAGTCTAACATGAAATTTGTAATATTCTTACACAAATCAGATAAATTAAGGAACAAAATATGTAGATGAAGTAAAAGTCTAAGTTGCGTTGCAGGTATAGAGACATGAATAGACAATGATAAAATGGCCCTTATGTAGGAATTTGACTAAACCGACTATGAAGTTTGTTATAAATAGTACTGAAACCAATTTCGTCGTAGTACTTAAATCAGCAATGCAAATATCATAGAATCCTTTATTAGTCCAAGGCATTTTGCATTTAAATCTAAAGATCAAAGTTACCTGAGATAAAGTATTTATAAAACCTCATTTGGAATATGCGGTAAAATTCTGATCACTGTGCATGAAAAAGGACATTGTAATTTTAAAACACGTCGAGCAAAGAAATTGGTTCCTGACCTTGAACTAAATCGCAGGAAGATAGCTCAAGCACTTCAATTTACTGCCAATGAATAATCGGCATCTATGCGGCCAACCTATTGAAGTATTTAAAATTATCAACAAGCTTACTAATATATAATTAGGTCTCACTATTTAAGCTAGATAACCAAACGCCAACTTAAAATAACGGTATCAAACTAATAAACAAAAGATTTAACATTCCGATATCACAAAATTTACAACATTAGACTATTTTTTCCGAATTCTTAGATCATTCCAGATCTAGACACCTATATAATTTTTTGTGATGATTGTTTTTAAGATATGAGCAGCCATATTATAATCTTTTCTGAGATTATCATGCTGATGGGTAAATTTTAATTGCTATTTTTGATTATTTGACTACTCTATCCAAGTATTTAACAACTTTTCAGTCATTATGATATTTAAAAATGGCAAATTTTTAAATTTAGAATATAAAATTATGTCAAAGTCGTTAACTTACATATATTAAAAAAACAAGGCTCTGAGAACTTACCCCTGAGATAAACCGCCAGTGACCAATCCCCATGAAGAAATATTTCCATTGACATCAATTCTCTCCATATAGATTTACAAACAATCCTCAAACCAATTCAGTACGCTGCTTTCTATCTGGTTCTATTTTGTTTTCCTATACATGAAACGTTGTATAATGCTTTTTGGAAATCGAGATACATTAAATATAGACCTATATCTTGGTCCTACATCGCGAGCATTTAAAGAAAGAAATCATGCAAAATAAAAAGATATCAACATCCCGTTCAAAAGCTGTTCATAAGTCATTTACCTCCAGATTCTTAACGATCCTGTCCCTAGTTATAAATTCTAAGAGTTTACTAATCACCAAAGTAATAAAAATGGGACGAAAGTTAACAGAATCAGTCTTTATGTCTATTTGAACCCCTTAAAAGATATTATTCGGGTTTTTTTTATATTCTACAAAGGGTCTTTTACAATTTACTTTCTAATTTTTCATGGTGGATTGGATAGATTTTATCTGGAAAAAGTGCTTTGGAATTTTCAATTTCAGGTATGTTAATATTTGAAAGTCTAGTATCTTGAGCAAATTGAAATCCTTTTAGTAAAAAACATTGTTAGAAATGAGTCGCTTAGATGACTTCACTAATGTTGCTAAACTAGACGTAATGAACCGATCTAGGGCAACAAGTTCAAATTAATACGATTATTGCGAGAGTTAAAAAAATGCAATGCTTGGATTACGCTGCTTTTGCACCTCTAATCTTTACCAAATTTAAACAATAAAAGTTTTCAAGGAAGTAGAAAAAAATATAGAATTAAAAAACTTAAAGCTATTATTTTAAATATATCAGATAAATATAACAAATATGACCAAAGAAATCAAAACGTTGAGGAAAAATCCTAGACTAAATTACACACAACACTCAAATATAAATATGAACCTATGATAAACACATCCCGAGTACAAGAACAAAAACGAAGAGATTTTTAGTCTTTGTAAATGTGTCCTTCAATTAAATAGTCAAGTAAAAAGTGAGTTAGGTGTGCCTTAAATAAACCAACCACACTACATAGTTCTCCTCTTCTTCATTATTATTTTAATTTACAAGTTATAAAATATATAATAGATTAATGTGGTTCTTCATCGTCTAAGAGACTTTGTTTTTGGCAAACGATCGAAAAAAGTTTCAGCTCTCTGATTTAAAGAAACATAAACGTGAGTAAAAAAAGAAGCTTGAGAGCATTCCCCTACCAACAAAAAGTATAAATTCCTAAGTCAAAGATATATCGTTAAGAAAACAGAAGGAAGGTGCACAACATATAAATCTTACCAATTCATAAAATATCATTTTATGTCAGTTTTCCATTCTGCATTGAAAGGAAACATAAATAATATTCTCTATGCTAACACTAAATTTAACAAATCTATTTGTTACAAAAATTGCCCATCCTGACCTGGGGCCAAGTTATGTGAGGAAAGAGCTAAATCTGTCTAAGGAGATTGGCTTCGCCCTGGAGACCTGGCGCGCGAGCATGCACTCGCTAATCAACCGAATGGCTGATGGTGACTGACGGGGAAATAACTGGCTCAGACCGACGAATTTTTCTGTGGATTTGAGGAAATTGTGCATCCGGCCACGGGAAATGTTCCCATCACAAGAGGTGCTACCAATAATACACTTCTTAAACGAATATATGGCTGGTTATGGCCCCTGTCTCTCGCTCAATTATAATGAAATGGAACTTATATTTTATTTCTATTTCAGGCTCCATATTATAGCAGGAGGAATGTTTTGTCTCTAATATAACAGAGAAGGTGAACTTGCGGGGAAGATTTAGAGCTGCCAATCGTCCGTACCCATTGTAGTGTCATAGCACACTTTGAATGTTGGGGTAGGAAGGGCACACAATCCTTCAGATCTCACTCTCCATCAACTTGGAGGCGCATAAAAGGATAAAAAAGGGAATGAAAAACGAGGGGTAGTAGAAGAATAAAGAGTGGGAATAATGCAGACGAAAAATCCCACCTCTCGATCATGGAGCCAAGAAGGAAGGTTGACTCACCCTCCTGACGAACCCGATCAGGGATGAATGGACGAAGCCCGGTCGGCGGCTAACTTGCGAAATTAACCGCCGGAGATGAAAAGAGGTTAGAAAGGGCTTATAAAGAAAGAGGCAAAAAGAAGGGAAAATTCAAATGACTAGAACAAATAAAGACCAGTTAGCCTCAAACTAGTTTAAAAGAGTGGTTAAAGCACTGGAGCTTGGATGCCGTGTGGCTCCTCTCTGGGCTGTTGCACTTGGTACCTTGAGGACCGGCAAGTTTCAGCAACCCAGTGTTACTCACTGTCTCAAACCATCGGGGTGTTTAATAAATCTCAAACATTCGAGTGAGATGAAGCCACGTTCTTTATGTACATATAACTTAAGATGACCGATACATATTTCTTAGCTGTTTACTGCAAAAATTAGATACATAAAACTAGCATTCATCCCTCTTAGTACTTGTAGATACAAGATGTAAAATTTGTGCACACTAATTTTAAAAGTAGACGCGCTGAAGCTCATCTCTCCATGTTTACACATAAATAATTAACCATGGTGTAATGCCAGGGTTGAACGCGACTAGTACTAAATAATCCCAAACCTTGCTACAAGTGAACTCTCCCTAAAATAGATTACGGCGAGCTTAAAATGGCTTGAGAAACTTATTTAAAATGGATGACGATGGATACGAATTTGGAGCAAAGACTCTGTACGAGGATGAAAAAGTATTTATGAAAGCGACGGACATTGCATTCCGCTATAGCAATGGCCTATTTAATGACGTAAAATTTCTGCCTGTATGTTAGCTGTTACACCAGTAAATTCCTTAGAAATTTAGGAATCTATTTTCAGGAGTCCTTTATTGTTTTATAAATGTTTTAGTCGTATAACTGGCACAAAATGAACTCTCATATTGAATAAAAAAAACATGCTCACTGGTATTGAAGTGTCTGGATGAGCAGAATTTTAAGAATCAGCAGACTCAATCCCCCGAAAGAATTAAAGAATAGCATATGATAAGAATAAAAACCAAGAAACAAAATTATACGTAATTCAGGGATATTTGACTCCTAATGGCGCAGTTTCATGCTACCAAAATATTGTCAACTTAATCAATTTATGTCCTAAAAAATTATTTATTAAACACCCCTTTAAAAAGTAGACTTCTAAATCCAAAAATTGTCATTTTATTGTGCCTTTAAATATTTTTTTCGATTATTTTCTGACTGAAATGCCACTTTCCAAGTCAGAAATGGCGAAACAAAACAAAATCTACAGGAGATGCAAGAAAAATCATTTTACCTCAAATTAAATAAAATCCTCAAATGATTTACAACTATGATTTACCTAAGATAAGGGGCAATTTAGTATGATATTTTGTGTAATACTTTTAAAAATGACTTTAGAAAAAGTACCAAATTTGTGGGAAATGAACATGTCATTTTTTGGCAGCCATTTACTAAAATTAGATTAGATCTGCTTTGGACGGGAGAAGTATGATTACAAATAACCCAAGTCCTTTATCTTTATCTTATATTTTAATAAACGAGACAGAACAATCTCGTTATTTGCTATCCCTTTTCCTCCCTTTCGTTAAATTTTTGCCTCCCTTTTTAAATCATGTTTCAAGTAGGCGAAAAGGAAGAAAGGTTAAGCCAGGAGTAGATCAAGAGTAAAAGAAGGAAAAGTACTTAGAGGTGGATAAATTATAGTTAGATGAAACAAATATTTGGATGCTTAAAAATACTTTATTAATTTTTTTTTACTATAAACTGTGTGTATCATACATTTATATTATTACTTTATTTTTAAATTTAAGACAGAAAATATATACATTTTTAAAATTTTATCTACATTATACAAACAAAAGGAATATAGAGTGGAAATAATTCTTTTGACACTAGATTAAGAGTTAAATTTTTCGTTACACTACAATTATTTGCTATAACAGGTACAGACGTTTGTTACGTGTAGTTTACCAGGTTCTGGCATATTGTGTTGCAATATCTACCACTCCTCTGGTAAGCGTGTTCCTTCACTATTCGTCACAAATTTCCGATCAGATTTAAGTCAGTGGAATGACTAGGCAACGAAGAATATTAATTGTGTCCATAAAAACACATGTTATTTAGTAAGTGAAAGAAGATGAGGCTAATAACTATTAGTAATATATCCCAATCGCTTTTATATCTTCTTATCTTTTGTATGAATTAGAAGATAATCGTTATCGCATTATTTTACTCGCTCTCTCCATGTGACTTGAACATCCAATGATCTTGTATTTCCAATTTCTACAAATGCAGTCCAAGACTATAAGGCTGCTTTCTCCATGCTTGAGTGTGGATGGTGATATTCAATTATATAGCCCTACTGGCTCTGTAGTGCTCAATTATCTAACTTTACAAATCAGTTGTGAACTCTACTTTCAACCATAAAAGTAAACTGTTGCATTATGGCTTTCAAATGGTAAATAAGTTTATAAAAAATCAAACCTAATTAAATTATTGTTGAAACCTATTGGTTCATTTTAAATCTTCATAGAACATTCAAAACCAAACTATTGGCTAAATAAACTGGTTTTATATTATTTTCCATCAGTACCTAAATAATTTAAGACAGCCAAAATTTCTCTTTCTGCCATTAAAATATAAAATATTTGTTTTCTGAACTTTTCATTTCTTTCATTAACAAATCGAAATATCTTAGTTATAAGATTGCCATTCATTTTTAAAGGCTGGAATATACAGTCATGGACAGAAGTTTTGAGACTAATATATCTTTTTCCTTTTTATTCTATTATATAATTTACGTGATATGATTAATTAATTTAATATTTAAATTATTGTAGGTCTATTAAAAAGTCAGCCTTCCTTCTCAAAATCCAAAATCGCACTCTGGTCCTTTACCTGTAAAAGGTGAGTTTCAATCCCTGGAGCTTTGCCATTCAATCAAAAGGGCCAAATGAATAGAAATATAGTTAAATAAATGATGCGTAATTATAAAAATTGCATTCTTATCCAGAGAAAAGCATACACCCATTATTGTTATCCAGCAATTTTTCCTGAAATGCAAGGAGATAGTTGTTAATGGTATTGCAACAAGGAGCACCATTTTTCGATAATTAATGACTTTAAAAAGACTAATTACACTCATGTGAAGAATGCTTTTGGATGCCCAAGAGCTTCAAATGAATACCAAGATCTTCTCATGGTAAGAGAACACATTAATAATCTGGTTGTAGCCAGTGCCACTCATGCTTACGATTGGAAAGAAACAGGTTTGAACTCTTTCGGAGGCACAATGAGGCATAAGCTTTTCAACAAAGGTCTCAAATCGAGAAGGGCTGCGAAGAAGCCTCATCTCACCAAGAAAAACCTTACTGCAAGGAAGCTTCGTTTATAGCAGTGTGCATCTATTGGTCTCAGTATGTTTGAAAAGTTGTGGTGTTAATGAAAGTGCCTTAGAACAGTTAATGGAAGCAAGAAACACCCTCTGCAGGCATTAGGCTAGATGGTTCATGCATTGAACAACTTAAACTTAATTGATCATAAAGTCGAAGTCCTTTTTATGTTGCATGTTGAATTGATGGGGTTGTTTTGAGAGCAATAGATAGTGATGTCTGATAGGTAATAATGTGTAAACTGAAGTATTGGATAATGAAGGAAGGGAAATCTCATGAGGTGCATGCGAATAATAGTTTCATTGAGAAGACATACATTTTAGTTAGTTGTAGCCACTTTTATTGAGTAGAAAAATAATGAACTCACTTCACATTTTATACCCTCATTGATAAAGGCCTCATTGGTAAAAGCCACTTGCACCCTAAAAACTAAATCGATGCCGTACAAAGCTTTGGTTGACTAGATTGAATATTCATATTTTAAGCGTGACTGATGTGCAAAGATTAAACTTAAAAGGACTTTTTAGCCTGAAGTGCGTAACGTTAATTTGCAAGGAAATTTTGCTTATGTTTATTTTCGATGACCATGTTTAATGGGCGGGTGTCATAAAGCAGTTTATAAGTTCCTTTTTCTTATTAACGAGATTCAAAAAGTAAGAAGCTCAGAGTGAAAAACATGCGAGATGGAGCTTTCCTTTTGCATTTCTTGAGAAGCCATGAGTTTGCAGAAAGCAAATGTGACGATCGAATAGCGTTTGACTAATAAATTATGTTGGGTATTTAGGGATACTTGAAGCAGAGGTAAAAGTGTAAAATGAGACAGGTTTGGGGCATATTGTAGGAGAATAACAGAGTGTGAACCTGAAAGATTGGCCATTACATTTAGTTAATCGTCTATGAATGAGCTCTATTAAAGATTCTCGCAGTTTATTACAAACTGAGATGCAATACAAAGCGCTTTACGAGCTTTTTCATTAAAAATGCATTTCTTTACAAAAAGACACAGCGGAAAGTTATGGAAAATAAACCAGCAAAGTAAATAATATACATCTGCATTTATAATCAGTCAAGATAAGATCAGTTTGGGATATTGGGCCAAGAAGATTGTTTGGGTAGTACAGAGAAAATATCTCAGCTAACTAACATGCTATTCAATGATAGGCCGCCTCTTTAATTCTGGAGATGCCGGGGTAATGATATTATTTAAATCAGTGTTCCAAGGAACTGAAACCGGGTTGCATAGTCCAAAACAAATCCTACGAGTTCGAATCCTGCGCTATATCTACGTGAGACGTCGAGACTTTCCGTTCGTGCTCCCCCGAATGAAAGTTTCAGGGAAGAATATATGTTCAAATTTGTCTCTCATATTGCGATAGTTCCCGTAATGATTGCGAGAAAGGATTATATGGAAGTGCAAGGGTGGCTCAGGAATGAGACAAAAGGACGAAGAGCGTCGAATGAGAAAATTCTTGCTCACTATTCTTCTATATCAATTTCAAATACAGTTACAGCAAGGATTTGGAGGTTCTGGCTGAATTTGATAAATTCATATTCAGGAGAGTTGCGCGAATATTGCTGGACTTGGTCGTTTGGCATGGTTGTTGGGTTAGAGCTTGTTCCTAAAAGAGGAGAACGGAAATCGTACAGCCTTGTTCCGAATGGACAGGGGTACCCCTAGTAGATGTGGGCAGGTGAAAGTGGTAAATTTTGTGTAAGAACGAAAAAAAGACGACTATAGTTTTTGTTCACTGAGGAGACACGCGTTATTTTTTTCACTTTTTGTCCAGTCTCGTTTCTATATCAATGAAAATATAAGGAGAGGAATTCATCCAGAAGTTTTGGAGGAAACGGGCGTGAACATGAAACGAGTTCTCATCTATAATTAGGATGTAGATTGAGTTATATTTCGAATCCTTATCTATTTTCCTATGGTGGTAATTGAACTTTATGAGATTAATTTACGTTATTTGGATGATAATTTTCCCAGTTTTTGATTTAAGATGGAGTAAAGAGATTTATACTCATATGTGTTTTTTGCAAGCTATAGGGGATGCATTTGTGAATTTATTTTAATTTAGCTGAGCTGGTGCTAAGGTTAATGATATGGCCACTAACAAAATAGTAGTCTAATAAAGCAATATAGTATCATTTATAGGCCAACCGAGATAGAGAGAAACTACGTGAGAGCAGAAGAAGAGAGAAGCTTTTAAGATAATTTATAGAAAAAATAAGGGCCTGAGAGATGGAATAAGCAAATGCTGTAGTTCATATCACCACATCGGGAGATTAGTCTTCCGTGGTATATCTGCCACCGTTTTTCTGTGTAAACTTAAGATTTGAGAGTTTTCGATTTTTTTAATACCAAATTATGCGTCTTTTTTTCAAAGGAATATTATCGAAATATTCTTAAAAAATAATTCAGCAATGCTAGTTTTTGTTTTAGGTGATCAACGCTTGTAATTCCTAACTTGGATAGTGCTTATGACGGTATTCGTCTCGTCAGCTATGGAAGTGTCATCAGACTATGGGAGCAAAGGCCACCCAACTTCTTCTGAAAAGTAACTGCCTAGCTTAAATTGGCGAAAAACGGCAGAGTACCCACACCTGCTCGGTCGGACTATGGCTGGAATACATCTTCTTTCCCACGTTGATGAGATATAAACCATTTTTAGCTCGAAACACCAACTATACCAGAATTCGCGCTACCTTTTCAGGCATAATGACTCGTACACTTTTTTGCTGCACTATAAGGTTTGATTATGGCTCACTTTCGCTCTTCCTAGCAATTTTAAACTTGGATGATAGTACTGGCTCTCTTTATGCGCCTTCCTTGGACCATTTATGAGTTTAAATCCAGACCTATTTTCTTAGAATTTATGTCAACTGTCGTCTCCTCTCATTTACACGGTATATGGTCAAAACAATTCTATCTCTATCTATCCGCGCAATAACATTACTTAGAGCTCTCTGATCGTTAATATACTTTGCTACTTATATTCCCTTATCAGAACTCCTGCACTACTTTTCGCTTGTCTTTAATATTTAATGGTACAGTCAATAAATTAGGAACATGAAACGAGCTGTTAGATCCAGCTACCTTTTACGGAGATTATTACTCTATGTCTTGAGTGATATTTCAGCGTAACACTCTTCATATACAAGACGCTAAATTTATATCATTATATCCTTCTTTAACATTTCGACAGGTGCCCGATGAAGCATTTACATATATACACAAATAAACATTATACTTAAATAATTCACCCACAAGTGCACTCTACGTCTTTATGATTGCTCGGGGCAATATTGAAACCCGCAAAAATTAATTTTGAAAGAGGCAAAAATTAGAGGAAAACCAGGCCATTGGTCTCTTCTAGAGCTTGTTGATTTTTTTTCATACCTGCTGTTCTCACGCCATTTATCGCAGTTTTAATTCATCAAATTTTTGTAGAGAATTGTAATAATCTTTGAAACTTTATATTCGCTTAATTTTTGATTCTTGGAATTAATGTTTCTGGCGCTCATCTAAAATCTAAATCACTACGATTTGAAATTCAAATACCACTTAACATTCTCTTTGTCTTTATGATTACAGATGAAATTTTACTCTCCCTCTGATGAAAAACATACTTATCAAAGGCTAGACTTTGCCAACTTAATATCGTAAAGATTGAAAATAGATCTCCATAAGTGGGACTTTGGCTAAATAAAATCACGCTTTTTTATACCTTTATTTCCTATTGGTAAAAACTATAGGATTCTGGAATCCTCTATTTCTGAGTCACTGATGAAATTACTGGGACCTAATTAACCTCTATGGACTTATTTCAAAGCTCAGTTACAATTTTGTCAACTATTTGGAACGCACTTAAAGGTACGATCAAATTTATTAATTCCCTCCACCTTGGCTTGCAGGCGGGCAGAGTGTTTATATCTTCGAAAATAAGTATAATTTTATTTTTTTCTTTTAAACATTGCATCTATCTAGAACTATTCAACTCATAGGATTCATATACAAACAAGGTACCCAAGCTTTAAATCAAACAGTTGATATGTTTATCATTAGATCTTTCATTTTTCTCTTCTATGGATTGAATAGCGTTGGTCTCATAAGCAGCTTAGATTTATTGTAAAGTGTTTATCTTTTTTTTTCAATAAGAAAAACGGAAATCCCAAATGCCAACGGGCATAATCATGTATTCCTTGCATCCTTGAACTTTTCTTGACGCGTACACCCAAGTTAATTGTTCGCATTTATGCTTATATCAATTATTGGATTGTAAAAGAAGCATTACATTTAATTCCCTTCAATATTGCAACCATTTCCACTAGGGAACAAAACTAAATGACAACTATTATGGATCCCTTCATGGTTCTACAAGAAAGAATGTCTCTTTTAATGGCTAAACATGACATGTTTAAATCTCTTCGCCCATTTCTATTTTTTCGAGTACAAATCAACCCTCAAAATCTCGTGTCTAATTAATACAAATAGAATTTTAGAGTTGTGACAGTTTTGATTTTCTTTCCTGGCACATTCTGCGACATTTATCAGAGTAAACGTAGAAAGGAACTTAAAATTGTTTGTTGGTAAAGGTTTATGTGCGTAAATATGATGTTAAATTAGAATTTAAATGTAATTACTCTACTATGATTAATTTTGCAATAGCGATCATATATAGTATATTACTAGCTTCAAATAAAAATCAAATAAATTTATCATTGTAGTTTTCACCTGTAATTATAGTTTAAAAAAGTAATTAATACAATTTTTATAGGGTAATGATGAAATTATTGAGTTATTAAATTTCGACTATAGAAATAGTCTTAGCCCATAGTTGTTTGGTTTTTGCTTCTGAAAACGTTTTTAATTCACATCAAGTCGCATTTCATTAGCATCATACAAATCGTAACAGAAGTCACTATTTACATATTTATCTAAATGAGGGCAAAATTAATAAAACGATAATATAAAGGTAACCTATGTGTCCGTAGATTTTAATAGACCTAATTCAAAATGACTATTTCATTTCTTAGCTCATAGCTCTAATAATTTCAAAGATCCCAGAGACTGTAAAATCTAATGACTTTAAATCAAAATACCCACCACCCCAAGTCTCAGATCTTTCACATCCGATTTCTAGATTGAGAAAACGACATTTAAGAAGATTTAGAACAATTTTGACATAAAACCATTCTATAAAGTCTTGTTTTACACCTTAGTTTATCCTTAACGGTAAATAAAATCTTCCCTATAAGTAATTATTCTACTTTGTAAAATAGATATCTCTAAATATTTTTATCAAATTTTAAAACCATAATTTTACAAACGCTAGACTATCTTTTCAGTAAAGTTTTCGTCAAGGAGTAGTTAAAAAGTACCAGAACACCCAATTGATGTCTATTCACTTTCATCATGAGAACAAAATGAAGATAAATGAGTTAATTAGACTTTGACTTCCCCTTCACCCTGTATATGGAGGTGTATTAACGATACTTTTCTGGCAAATTAAGATCTGTGTTTCAAATAAATTGCTATTTACACCATGTAAATTGATTAAAGTAATTGAGAATAACTTTAGTTAAAACCAAGTTTTTAAAATCGGACAAAAGAACACTAACTGTATCGGATAAAAACACAGTCTAAGAGGCGAAACCACTTGCCTTTGCTAATATCTCTAAACGGAACTAAAGGATAATAAAATTTCATCACAAAATTTACTGTTTTATTTTTCATTGCAAGTTATCCTTTTAGCAACAATCAATGAGTTTATACGATAAGAAATGTAATACGGATGAAGCTACTTAATAGGTTTGAAGAACAATACAATTCTAATAGTAAAGCAGACCTGGTTATGAATGTAGATAAATAATCTTGACATTAATGCATATTAGTTCTGTAATTTGAATTTTGTATGGCCTCACTGTATTACCTCTGTAGGAAATAATTAAAGAAAAAGCTTATCCACGTTATTAACGTAGGTTAACAACATTCCGATGCTTCAATTTCAAACATGAAACCTTTTTTTTTAATATTTTAATTTACAATCATCATTTTTTTTTTTCCTCTTACTTTATAAAGATCGGGTCTAACTATATATCAGGTTGCAACGAAGTAGAATAACTTTAGGGGAAATATTAAAAAGGAAAAAACTTACGACTATGGAAATATTTAATTATAAACATAACCTCTTCTGCTTTCTAAAGATTCATTCACGCTGAACAAAGTTTATAAATGCCACGCTTGTAAAGTTCTTTATGTTTTGATGCAAATTATGAACCCAACTGTTTTTCAGCCTTTTTTCTTTATGTCAACCTATGACTATCCAAATGGTACTATAAACTCGTAAACAAGTGATAATCAAAAAGGACTAAGGTCAGGAGGATATGGATGATCAGGTATTATTTTCCAACAAAGCTCCTCCAAAGAGATCTTTGGTCATTCGCGTTGTGTGGGGACAGGTATTATCGTGAAAGAAGACGACAACGCTTCTCTTGACTAAGAAGGGTCACTTATGGCCTAGGGCAGCTTTAAAACAGAGGAGTTAATTACAATATAGATTAGCATCAATTGTTTCATTGTTTTCTAAGTGTTCGTAATGGTCAAGTCTTTCAATAACCATACACTAAACATGAACCATTTTGGATAAAGTCCTCCTTTGCGTTGTTAAGAATTTCTGCTTCCTTGACTGATCTACAAATTGCGGTGTTTATCATTATGATAAATGATCTACTTCTAATTAACATTAACAAGCCTGCTTAAAAATGGTACATGAAGGTGTGGTAAAGCAATAACTCACAGCGAAAATTCCGCTGTTTCAGATTAGCCATGGAAAGTTCGTGCGGGATCCATTTTCGAATCACTTGAACCTTTCCAATCCTTTTTAGTTGGCACAAGACAGTCTTATGGTTAGGCTAAATTGTTATGCGAATTTACTATAAGTTGTAGCAAGATTTGGTGCGACAACAGCTTCCAACTCTTCGGAATCAAGTTCTTTTGGACGAGCTTCTCAAGGTCCGTCTTTTAGACTAAAATTCCCAGTTTTAAAACAGGAAAACCAACTTGTGTAACTTTCATCATTCACTGCATCGTTCCCATAAGTTCTGTAAATGGATTTGCCATTGTACTTGCATTCACACCTCTATGAATCTCTGAGTGAAACATGCCTAATATAATTTTTAGATGGGAGGACATAAAGCTGAATACCGAGGGAGATTAGGAACAATATTTTTGTAATCTGAAAGTATAAAGTATAAATTACACCGACGTACACTTTCATTCCAACCTGATATGATAGGTTTAGGGCGAGCTTAGTTAAGGTTAAAAAGCAAAAGGAATTGAAAATTTAACTTTGAAAACGTTAAAAAAATAGAGTTCATTTTCAAGTATTATTTGCTTTCATTTCTCTTCAGGTTTGTCTTTTATTTACTATAAACTTTCGGTCTTATTTACCCGCTATAATAATTATCCTTAATTGTGTTTGGATTAAATAGTGTTAGTAATTTCCAATATACATCATAATTGTATACCGAGTAACTGTCTTCTTAATTTTTGTTTGTACACTTTAAACTAAAAATATCTTATTGCTAAATTAAAAGTTAATGGCATGAGGTCATGAAAAACGCTCTTAAAGGCCCAAAGAGCAGAGGCGAAGATATATTTAATATCTCATAAAAACACGTTCTTGTCCCAAATGAAGTGTCAAGATGGATATGTGAACGTCTGCACTATGTCGTTTAATAGGCTTCTTGTTCATATTTTATCAAAATCTGGATCATCTCCACAATAGTAAACTCGATGTAAATATCAAGGAAATAAAAATGTTATGCAATGTTTATTTTATCGATTAAAGAATAAGTTAGGTAAGATTGATCATTTTAACATATTCCCCGCTGATGTAAGCATATTAAAATCTCACTCCAAATTTTGGCAATTGAATATTATCCCACGAAGCTGTGTGTTAGCGGAAGTTAGATAATCTAACTTAACCGAACAGACAGAAAAGTACAACTTACTAGCTTTCTGTTATTATTCCAGCAGTACATTCCATAATTCAAATGCCTTAATCGAAGTCTTGATTCGGCTAAAAAGTCCAGTTCTCATGGAAATGTATTTTATATCTTTTGCCATTTTTGTTTTAGCATTTCTAATTACATCTATCCAGATACGAGTGTCTAGAACGTGTTTCCACCCAATTTTACGACACCAAGGATAGAGAATCTATAGGTACTTATGTTATTAATAGCGAATCCAAGGCTATTTATTGGGTTAGCCATTTTTGAAATGACCTCCAAATCTTATATATTAATCCGTCTGCGTATAACAATATGTGATGATGCATTAGTTTTTAGTGATGAAAACACTAATTAAGTGAAATTTTTTGCCTAGCCTTAAGGATGTCTAAACGTTTAGAAAAAACAAATATTTTGTAGTTGTTAAACCAACCAAAAGAATAAATCTACTCTGTATAAGGAATTCTGATAGCATATTCCTGTAAGTACAAACACAATAAGCTACTTAGCCAATTCTAGCTCGATTGAAGGGCACCCAGCAAAGATTTCAAGGTTTTGAAGGACGCCATATAAAACCTCAAATAATAATATTATTATTATAACTTAGCGAGAGATTCTGGTATTTTGTCATACCTCATGTCCCTGCAAATCTCTTCATTACTTATATCGTTTGGTTCTGGATAACCAAAAGATTGCTTACCCATGATCGTCTATATGGAAACCTATTTTCAGCAGAATTCAAATTAAAATGTAGGCCATAATTTACAAATTATACCAGGTACATAAATTCTATTGTAAAGAGATATATATAAGCCTGAAATAAATATTAAATATTTCCGTATTAAATATATATATTTTCGAAACGTTTGCATAGTTTGTGTGAAACTTTTATCTTCTATGAGATAAACTGTTTTTTTTATCTCTCGCAGTTAAAATCAATACGAGACATATAAGCAATCATATTTTGCAGTGTTATACAACAAGGGATCGATCACATAGGTCTCGTCTAATTGGCGAAAAAACTCATGGTAACATCGCTGCAATGGGTGTCGTAGGCCTGTTATATTAATCGGGTATGATTCTGTCGAAGATTTATAGCAATTTCTTTTCTATGAAGTTGCGGGTGGTAACCATAATATAGAAGGCAAATCTTCATTATTTATCTTCCTTTAGGTTGGCCAAATTTCTAATGGGGATTAATTTGGGACTAGTATCCTGTTTGTTGTTTCCAAGATCATTTGAGAAACAGAATCAGCACGCAATCTGATGTGGTAAGACGAAATGCCCGCGATGATTTATTTTGTTTTCCCTCCTTGTATCCAGCCGCAAGGGGATGTAAGGTTACATCAGAGGTTTGTGTGCCCTCCCGGCCCCAATATTTGCAGTTTGTCCTTCTGGCCCTACAGCCTACAGGAAGATGTACGGCTATTTATCTTCCATATATTTTCAATTTCTCTACCTTCACCACTCCCTTTTCAGAGCTCCCATTACGAACTTTCAGCAGGAGATGGCCTTTTTTGCTATTGCATTTAAAATTCGAAAGAAACATTCCTTGCATACGAGAAGGAAGATTGTGAAAACTACTCTTTGATCAAGAAAAAGAAAGTAGCTTATCTTTAACAGCGTTTACGTCTATATATGGGTATTAATTTTATACCTTCATTTTCCAAAGGATTAACTGCTTGAGTACATTTATCAGCACCTTCTCCTCGTGGGTTACAACCTGAAACCAAGTCCATCTGCCAATAGCTTTTCTTGCTCTCGCTTCGCTTTGAGTTTTATTTATTATAAATAAATCCAGTAAATCATTTATAGTTTCGTATTTATGTAATTACCTCACCTACTTTTGTGCGAAAATTACACGGTCTAAGTCTTGTAACCCGTTTCAGTCTTGTGATTTCTAGTGCATCTAGTGGTTCTCTCGTTAATGACAGTGGTTAGTCAGACTCAGTATCTTTTATAGAGATCCATCTTACGCCTGTTTGCTGATTTTGCTTCTAAGCTAAAATCGAAAAGAAAGGAAAGTCTAGTGGACACGGCATGGGCGATGCCTCCTTCCGCGCTAGTGCAAGGACTTGCCCATATTAATGACTGAAATTTATATCTAACCTTTCATATGGCGTAGCCATCAGTAGTATTGTCGACTGGAGTCCGAGTTCCCCCCTCCCCCCCTCCTTATTGCTTTGTCGCCGGAATGTCAACCTCCCCCCCAAACCCCCACCCCACCCCTTGGTGAGTGACCATTTTTTCGAAGGAATCAGAGCCCGCACACACACACTTATTTGTTTGTTGCCATTTGTAGGGTTTCATTGACGCGGTTTGAATTGAAGTTTCAGGTATTTTTGCTTATCCATATAACAGTGAAGTTGTCACTTAACTTTTGACAATCCTTTAATTGTCCATCTAGTTGCCATCTTTTAAATCATTTGTCGCTCAGCCTCTCTGTGTGTCACACGTTCTAAGATGATCCACCATCCACACCGTATCACACCCAGACTTAGTAAATATTTTGAAACCGAAGATGTGTGAGGATTGGATTATAAATTTAGCCGAGACTATTTATATACGTTTGATTTCTTCGATCTTCTTCGTCGACATCTTCATCAAAACCCAATTAATTGGATTGAATTTCTATATAGATGGTCAGTCCAACCACCTTTCAACTACAACAACGAGAAAGGAGGACTTGAACATCTCCAGTTTATGAATTTAGAAGATTTAATTATCGGTGAAAAATTCAAAAACGAGTTTACGGATCAGATTTTCTTTATAGAAGTTCTATCCAATCGTCACACTACATGGGTGTATAAGCTTTTCTGCATATTGCATTCTAACATGGTGAATGATGGTGAGAAAGTAGTGAGCCTCGCTATATTTGATACAAAATCCTTGTTATTTCGCATTCTCTCGTGGTATTCCCATCAGCACACTGATATGATAAAAATCAAGATTGAAGAGGCAAGGATGAAAGAATTCTCCTTCTCACAAGATTAAGAGAATGGGATAAGTTATTTTGCAGCCAAATTGAAACATTGGTAGTTAAACGCGTTTTATTACATCTTTATTTTATTCATATTAATCGGAGAATATTATTAATAATACAAAAATATATACATAAAGAGCTAATAATAGCTGACAGGAATTTAATTTATAGTAACTTTTTAACTGACATGAAAGATTGCTTTGAAACCGAAAGATATGGGTAGATAACTCATTGGGAGTTCAAAACATTCGAAAAAATATCTTTCTCAAAACCTTTTCCACTCTCACCTTTTTCACTCTACCGTGTTCCTTGGCTCTGAACCCCATAAATGGTAGAGGGATATGACTATCAACATTCTCTCTATCAGCATCGTAGGTTATTATATCCTTCGTGTGAGTGTTATTGGTTAATCCTATAGCACGAAGTATATACTTTACCTAACTCGTTGTTTAGATACGTACCGAATAGTATTTGGGAGCCGTAGAGCAGAATGAATCTCCATACGCATCGGCACCGTCTTCATCTTTAATCTCATCGGTGAGATCACCTATGAATTCTCTAAGTCGAGGTTGTGGGTCATCTTTCCTAGCAATGAAGATGGCACTGTCTGTATCAAAGTACAACAACCTCTCACACAACGAATCTAAGAGGCCATAGAGCTTGTTTTGAGCATAGGCGGTTGTGAATGCTGTAATTGGAAGATTCGTTACGTGAAAGTGAACTTCTACATGTTCAGCATTCTGCGCTTTCGTTATATATGCATTGCCAACTACACTCAAAGAGTTTACAATGTAATGGTCGTTTTTGATCAGGTCGATTACTTCATGGTCCGAATCACATATGACCGTTTTCATACTGTGAATCCTCTGAGCCAACTGTCCCCAGAGACTGAAAAAGGAATAAAATGTGACCAGAATTAGATATTATTGTCCTCATATTCGTTGTACAATGTCATAATATTTATAAAAATTACATTTTAAATGTGATATATCAATGCAGAAAAAATCTAATCGCAGGAAGAAATCCTTAACTCTCTCAAACGCTTTCCAGGATTCCTTTTGATGGTGTCTATTTGTATGTTTATCCCTTCAGCCTGATTTGCCCTCTTCACCTATTCCATTTTCTCCTCCTCTCCAACCAATCCTCGTGGAAATCCAAAAGATTCTTTTTTTCTTCTAGAAATATTTTTATATAGTCTGCGAACAAACCATCTCTCTTTTCAAACTCCCAAAACTCGTAAATTTTTTTATCTTATACATCTTTTCCAGGGCAAGTTTCAGTTCCGAGGTTGTGCACAGTCCGCAAATCATACGTTACTTTCAGAGTAATCGCACTCGCGTGAGTTATGCTGAGTGCATGTGGTGCAGAGTGTGAAAGTAAGTTTACCATCTATGGATTGAGGGAGAAGTGGAATATAGAAAATCATTAGGAGGCAGAACATCAACTTTCACGATAGGGAAATATGTCTCATTCAAACAATGGGTGAATTCTTGTATAGACCTAATTTCTCGCACAGATACGCAACGTAGAGGTGATCCTACGGGATATGGATTGTTTTTCATGCAATACGGATATAAGGAGCAAAAAAACGACATAATGTATTTTCACACCTTCGGTTGATGGGTAGTATAAGAAATGGATTATATCAGCCGCCAAAAAGTGCACTCTCCATATTCAATACACCATTCACTACCTTGGCGGAAATTATATTAACTGTCTCCCGTCCTCCTGGAATGGTTTGCATCATGGTTTCAAATTCACACTCCGAGAGAATGATAACCTTGTGTGGTAGTAGCGCGCGCCAAATTAAAAACATATGAGGCGATGAGATGGTTATTTTTGTTTAAACATTTTTAGTGACCTTTTTTTCGAGCGATGGTTACTACCGTCTGCGACACATTCGACATTTTTAGATATTGCAAGATTAATCAGGAAACAAATAATGATGATGATGATGATTAAATAATAGAGTTAGTGATGATAATTAAACAATAGATAGTCGTTTTATATTATACTTATAAGAGGAAGAAAATAGAGAGGCAACTTTATTCACTAACTATAATTTAAAAAGGGGATTTTTCTGTGTATTTGAATAATAATTTCATCTTAGTTTGCTTAGGACTTATGTTTTTTTTATCAAAGTTATTTCTAATGATTCTTTTATAATATAAAAAAATAAAATGGTGAAGATCAGAAAATTTATTTTTATATTTCTTCAAAGATATTAGAAATAACTTTGATAGAAAACATAATTCATAATCAAACTAAGACAAAATTATTATTCAAATACCTCCCAAAATCCCCTTCTTAAATTATAGAGTTAGTGATGGTAATGTATGTTTAAATCGTTTGCTTACTTTTATGTTAATTTCTTCGACATAATTCTCACAACCAAATGGCCAGTAAATATTTTGGGCTTATCTACTTGCTTTAATAGTTAAGGAAGGCTACACTCTATTCGTAAAATCGCGGAAGTAATTTATAAAATAAAACAGGCACAA
Source organism: Ceratothoa steindachneri (assembly GCA_963969495.1). Lineage (NCBI taxonomy): Eukaryota > Metazoa > Arthropoda > Malacostraca > Isopoda > Cymothoidae > Ceratothoa > Ceratothoa steindachneri. The sequence continues at coordinate 86,985,534 of OZ018326.1, forward strand.
TATTTTTGCTGATTTCATAAACAATCTTCCTAAATTATATGCTTAAACCATTGAAAAGAGTTCAGCGCGTTTTTCATTTGTTAAAATAACTATGTTCCTATAATACCTCCGAATGGATTCCTGGCGGAAAGGAATAAGAGATACTATACTCGGGAAAGCGAGAAGTGATTAGGAGTGAGAAGAGTGAGACAGCAAATGAATCAAAGGGCTTACACAAGTAAATGTGGTAGTTCAGAAACACAATACCTCACAGATGACAAAAATAGACAAAAAGAAAAATATTCTCTCGCAATTTTTTTTCTCTCTCTCTTCCTCTCACTGTCTCTCTATCGCTTTCTTTCTTTCTAGGAATCTCTCTCTCTCTTGCCCCAGTCGCCGCTGACGCGAAAATCTCTGCTGCCATGAACCTAGAGGACCTTATTTATTTTTCAGCCGATTTTCTAATACGCTTTAATATCTTTTCTTGACTTTGTCTTGCCCATACTCATTTGTTTTATTCGTCCTGTCTCTACATATTTAGACGGAGCTTTCGTTATTTATATATATTTATATACATATGTTATTCTGGTTCTTATATTCATTGAGAATTTACGAGGTAAAGTTCGAAACTACTCGAATCAGCTTTTTTATTTATATATAAATATTTCTTGTCCAGTGCATTCAATTTTTACGGTTGTTATTTTTTATTTAGTTTTATTAATATATATATATAGAGAGAGAGAGAGAGACAGAGAAAGGTAAAGTTTCGTAAACAGAGCAACTATGAACCTAGAATAAAATAACGAAGTTGCTTCTAAGAAAAACATAATACACGTAATGTGACAATTAACAAAGGCAAGCGGAGCACGAGTGACGGTTGAGCCGAAAACACCTGCTTAAATACCCCGCGCACGTGACGTCAGCGTCAGCCAGGAAACGTCATGGATTTATCGTGACGTCATGAATGACGTCACGGAAAAACGCATACGCTAACTAGCGCTTAATCCACGCGACGGGAAATCAGCAAGGTTCGACACCCAAGCGACCGCAGGCTTATGGGAAATAAAGAGAAAATTGAACATGACCAGTGTAACAGAATTTATGAAAGCACCACAGTACAAAATATGTTTAAAAATAGAATCGATAAATATTACTTTAAAATATGACCCCCCCAAAAATGCGAGTTCTGAAACTAATTAATTTTTCTCCATATCCTCTCTATCTTTAACCTGACTAACACATTGGACTTCCCCTCTCTCCCTTCTTTCTTAAACTAGCCTCGAGTGGACCTTAGGGTCTTTGCTGGTTCACAATTCTCTAGGCAATAATGATTATGTTAATAACATATATGTAACACTAGGAAGAGTTTGTTATCATGGAAACAATCTGCCTAATAATTAATTCTTTTATAATAACACAGGTAGTACCAGGTACATCATAACAATCCTTGATAAAGGTTCTCCCTTATCATGGTCAAAGATAAAAGAAAAATAGTAGACCTAATTTGAAGATTGAAATATTAGGTGGCCTCGTGTGTATTTCGAGGTCACTGATAATATGTGTTGATATAGTGTAACGTCTGGCCCATTTAATTAACTTCCACACGCTAGCTGTGAAAATAGTCCTTCCAATCCAACTATTGGGAAAAAACGAGTAAAGAAAGCCTGAATCTGAAGTTAAACTTGATTTATTCAGAGCGATGTTGAAGGAAGTTGAAAGAACAAGATTCTTCCAGAAGTTGGAACAAACCTTTATGGCCTTATTATATGCTGAAATAATTATCAAAGTTTGGAGAATAAATAAATGATTAGTCTAAAGAAACATAAATGAAGTCGCCTAAAACTTTAGAAGACGCACAAAATGTTTTTAATATTAAAAACAGTACTAATGGTGTTTAAGGCATTATAGTACTCATATATGGTTTAAGGTTAGCGCAGAAAGTACATCTTTTTAAGATATTCCACCGTGATGGGCTCAAATTGAAATGGAAATAAGTCAACCTTGTCTCCTTTTGATTTGTAAGGAAACCGTGATTTAAAAATGACAACATTGATTTTTACCTAATTTCAAACATTTAAAACAACGCTGATTTCAAAATTAACACCACAAACCCATTTGCAACCGTTAGTGAAAGATAAGGGATTGTGATTCTTGTGTGTTTAGTTTGTTGAATTTTAATATGACTTTTGCTATCTCTTCGGACAATTTAATTAACTTGTGTATAGCTCATGACGTCATTTTAAAAGTGAAAATTGCGACAAATGTGGGAACGAGGCGTGGTTTGATGATAATGTTAAAAGGTAGAGATGTGACAGGTGAGAAAGCAAAAACGGCAAAAGTGTAGTTGGTCGAAATCTCTTTTTCAAAAATATATTATTTGACAGTTTCCACCTTGATATGCTTAGAAAGCTGAACCTCGTAAATCCCATCTCCCAATCACTAAATGTTAATATGTCCCTGAATTCGAACCTAATGCTAGGTGTCAAGGTATAGCCTATATATATATATATATATATATATATATATATATATATATATATATATGGAATTTGATTAGCCGAGTGGTGTGGAAATGAGCGAAAGGACGCTCAGCTGATATGTCCTGGCTCCGTTACTAGATAATGGGATTGAGTTAATGAGGAGGCGGAAGAATGCTGTTAAGGATTATTTAAGAGAGTACGCACATACGATATGATCCGTCTGATCATTTTACCATTACTATGGGGGAACAATAGTTAGAATTGGAGGGCCCAAAAATATTTAAACTAAGCGAATTATCTACTGCGTCGTTGAATGCTTGTCTTAAGTGAATGGGAAGGGGATACGGCTTGTAGCTGACTGGTTCGTGTGTGGTTAGAGCGATGTTGTGCTCAAACTGTGTGGCATATCCTGGGACTTCAGAAATCACACCCCTCACCTGACTCAGCAGCTGCTGCAGCTGACTCTTCTCATCCGGTGTCAGCTGCGCGTCAATATCTAGGACAGAGGGTGGTAACTCGGTGGCTCCAGGCAAGGTGGGCCACGGATAATCTTTGCCCTGCTCTAAACAAACGACCTGTACTAGATCCAGTGGACCTGAGGGGTAGTTGGCTTCGACGCATTCTTTGAAACTGTAGCATCTTCGATCCTTTACGAATGAACGATTTTCTGAAGGGAGCGAAGCCAATTATATGTCCTTCGGGACAAAGTTGACTAGGGAGTCATAGTCATGGGCAATTTTAGAAGAGTCCGACCAGAAGTTAAAAAGCCTTTGGAGGGTGTAGCCAAACTGACGAAAAGTTTGGTTCAGCTGGATTCGGGCGTGACGAAACTTGGAGCGATAAAAATCAAGGGTAATATTATACGCGGCCAGAACCTCAGATTTCAAGGTGGAATAATCAATCCTAGCTTTTGATGGGATGAAACTAAGTAAGGGGAGGAGCTTGGCGACACCGTCTGCCTTGATCTCCACATTATTCACTCCAAAAATCTTTTCGAAGTGAGTTAAGTATGATCCGAAATCCTCGCCTTCTTTAAAAACCATGAACTTCACCGATGTTACCTGGGGAATTTCAGCGCGAGAATTGATAAAGAGGGTTTCGACCCTTGCTCGACTGAATTGAAGGTCATACTTGCCTAATTCTTTAATTCTTCACTCACTCGTTGTTCTCTTCTATATGCTCTCTATTGCTCTTCTTGTTTTCTTACTCTTTTTTCTCTTTTCTACCGTTCTTCTTGTTCTCTTCTATCAGGTCTTTCGTTCCTTTCCTCTTCCTGGATATAGGATAAAAGATCCTTGCCTACTAAGCCAAGGGACTCGCCTTGGAGCTTAAAACGCTCAAAAGACGATATATTGCGTGATAACGGAATTAACGCAGCCCCAAAAAATCAGATTAACCGCAAGCAATGCAACAAGGCTGACGAACATGTCTGACGTGGTGTGCGCGCACGAAACGTAAATGCCTTACAAAAAGAAATAATTAATGCGAGAGGCTAGCCTTGTCAATTGAAAAACACACAAAAAAAATACGCACAATCCTAAATGAGCCTTCACGGATAAAAAGACGATGATTCCGCTGAGGAATAAAATTGAGACGCACAGTCTCACAACAAAAATGACCCAAGAAAACGTACGCTGTCAAAATAAAAACACACAAAAAGAAATATATAAATAAAGATTATTCTACTGCACTTTTAAACAACCAGAACGTTCAGCCTTTATAGAAAATACAAAAAGAAACTTTAAAATACCTCTTAAAAGATGACCCCCTTAAAAACCCTGTTAAACCTGACACCAGTTTTTATAATATAGATGTGGAGGTTTTGTCGAGATATATATATATATATATATATATTTATATATATATATATATATATATATATATATATATATATGTATATATATATATATATATATATATATATATATATATATATATATAAATATATATATATACATATATATGGATGGAATTAAGTTAATGAGGGGGCGGAAGTAAGGAAACCGTTCCCCTGGAGTACGCCGGCAAATAACAAAAAGCGAGCGCAAATTAACTATGGCTGAATGCTGATATGGGTTATTTAAAAGAGTAGTACAAAAATAAAATTTAATAAAAAATATAAATAAAATGAAATTAGATAGTGTGGCAAAAAGGGACAAGCTAATGAGCTTAAGGCAGGTAAATGACTAAACTAGGATTGAGTCTTCAAAGGCTGCGCTGAGCCGAAATACAAATAAATCTTTATGGGATGACCGGATTAAGAGATCCGCACGCGTCGACGCTTTGTAGAAGTTAATGCTTGGACGACGAAAGGAAGGGGCAATTTGAGGAGTAGAATTGCAGAAGGTTGAAATTTACCTCGGATCACCTTGACGAGAGAGTACTTGCGCTGGGGACCAAGAACGGCCGTTGCTGGAGAAATCGCCAATTGACTGGGGTGGAGTTCCGAAGGGAGAGTTTCTTGCTTTTGTGCTCGTTTAGATGAAAACGGAACCAAATCAAAGAGACGTGTCTCGGGCATTATAACGAGCCGGTACTAACTTGATCCTTCTGAGCCTGGCGTTAAATACTGGCTGACGAGGGGGTGAAATCGCTTCCGGCTACGGAGGGGATTTTCCCAGGTAAACTCAGGGCTGGGAGATGGACGTCTACCAGCCAGGAATTTGCGATAACAGATGTCTTTCCTCGCTCTCGCATGCTTCTAGATGGTAGGCGGGAGTCAAGTTTGCCGCAAGGCTTGGGAGGAAATTTCCATGAGGAAACACAGCTGCATTCCGAAAACCTCTTCGCTTGGTCATCTTGCCCGTTCTCTCGTCCTTTGATCTCTTGTTTGAGAGCCACGTGGGTCTCTCGGGTCCACGTAGGGCTCTTTGAATTATTAAAAATGAGAGGGTCGAAGGCCCCAATTTCGAAATAATTACTTTAGTGTTCGAATTCAATGTGGTTGCCTGACGTTTTAGGCGCTCCAATTTTCATTGATTTAATGCAGTGCTCCGCTCCGAATGGGCGACAGATATGGAAATGATGCATTAGGTTAGTTTGTATTTAAAAACAGTACTAATATTGTTTTTATGCATTTTAGTCATCATTTACGTCTTTGTTTTGGCGTGAAAAGCATTTATTTGAAGATAGTATCACTGCAAATTGAGTTGTAATTAGAGTGCTAGTATTTTAAAAAAAGTGCTTTCCGTGCCTTACCAAATCCGTAAATGACGACTACAATGCCTAAAAACACTATTTGTACTGTTTTTAATACCAAAAGCACGGCGTAGGTCTTCTAAAGTTTCACCTGAAATCGTACTATTCAAAATAAGCTGCAAATCTTTCAAGAATTTCAATCCAGTTTGAACTCTCTAATTAGCAAACGAAACTAGGAGTATTTACTAAAGCATAGGATACGTATTTCCAGGAATGTTCAATAAGTTAACTCTGACCGAAAAAATATTTTGTTCTCACCTTTCCTAAATATTTCATTGATATTTAAGGATCATTATATTAATGCAGTCTTTAAAACTATTGTGTTAACGTACATATTTGTTTACAGTATCCATAGCATTCTTATCAATGGAAAAAGCATTCAGCGTTTGCCCTTTTTTCATTAGAGGTACTTAGAGTTATTAAAAAATGGCAGGAAATTAGCGGAAAATATTTACAATCTAAATTTTATCTTTGGTGAGGAAAAAATATCGCTTTTACAAGAATTATTGTAATGTATTAAGTGAACTTAATTGCATTCTTCGATGAATTATGGTTAAAATAACTGCAAAAATTCAAATATTTATATAGAATATATATTGCAAAATTCTACTTTCACCATTTTAACGCATAAAGCCATCGCTTATTTAGATTCCTGATCAAATTTTAGCGTTCTACCTTTGCCGATTTTCTCATCGAAGGTGGTTTTTATCTTTAAAAGAGTCCATATGTGCTTCTGTAAACAACTTGACCAGGAAATGTCTGGGATCGATCACCTCAGAAATTAATATTCCTTTTCTGATCTCTGTTTTTTATCACTTAGTGAATCGTTATTGTAGAATATCCTAACTTTATTTTCGCAGATTAGAGCTGGAAAAATTGCTTGATTATAATTATTTCGCTCGAGCATATAGGTATATAAGTTAAAAATATCCTTGTATTTGGTTTAAAATTTCATAAATAAAATCTCTAAGGGTTCTCAAAAATGCGATATCTAATTTTTAGGTTGCAAATATGTAGGGTCAGTGACTATCGTCATTACTTTATCCAGATCAAATATATTTCTCCGACAAGAGTAGATTACAATAAATTTATTGGGACTACAATGGGTTACGGATATTTAATCTACATAAAAAATAAACTAGAAAAAATAGCATATTAACAGAGGAATACTACCAGGTTGGACAGTATTCTGATAAAAGTTCTCTTGTACTACAATTATTGAGGACCCAATGAAACAGTTGAGGCTCGTTCGAATAGATCGAAGTTACATGCGAGAATATCGCATCAGTTTTATAAATAAACAAATATATTCTATGTAAAATATTGATGAACCTTCACGCCTGCAAAGCCTGAGGGTTCATGAAAAATCTGAAAAGCCAAGAGCGCTGGATAGCAGAGGGTGGAACCGCACCAATTTTTTACTCTATTTAAGAAGTAAAAGAATTTATATTATTTTATTCCTTTTGCTATCTCTCTCTTTTCTGGTTTAATCTGTTCGATTGTTGTTTGGTCTTATAAAAAAGAGGAAATTCCTTGTGCATCGTCTTTCCTTATTTTTTATGGTTTATTGAGCATTTACTGCGTTTCGTGGCATTGTAACATGTAAGCCAGTAATCATTGTATTTCAAACCTAATTTTTCCCACCGAATATCAGTATTATCTTCAGATCAGAGGGTAACTACAGGGTATTTTTTTAAAACTAATCTGATCCCGTATCCACTAGGGTAGCGAGCACCTTATTGCATACTTGGAATCTGTATCTGAATCATTCAACAGTTTTAATAAGAGTGCAGAAATGTCTAAATTTTCCACTACAAATGCATATCTATGATAATATATCAATTAAAATTTCAGCGATAAAAGGACGGAAAATACATTAACGTCATTGGCTCACTGCTCACATACGGACAGCGTAGTAACAAGGATTATTTATTCGCCCAGCTGCGTGTAGGGCAAACTGAAACTTAACAATAATTTAAGTCAAATAAATCGAACTTGGTGCCTCATAAATAGACTCGTTTGACTGTTCTCTGTAGGCGTTAATTTTACTTTATTTTTTTAAGTTTGGGTGAAAGTTTCTTACTATACAATTATAATACAAAGTTCATAGTACATTTGTTTGCAAGAAAACTCTAGAGCCCTATGACTGATCTTATTTTTATAGAAATATAAGTGTTTATGATAATATATGTATAGCCTTACATCTAGTAATCATCATCTATATAGCGTTGCATTCGTTGATATCAAATTAATTCAGCCATCATGATAATTTGGAAAGGGAAATGGGAGCCATTATTCGAACTGAGTCAAGTCGTTGAATGGCATTCTCTTAAACAGCTCACCTGCATCTCTGAATCTTAGAGCATGATAAAAATAACTACCTCTTGATATTCAAAATATATTTAGTTGTGATAATTTTGGTATCAACTAGAGATATTAATACAATTTTTGCTCTCTTCAACTGGTGGAGAAGAAACTATTGCATTCCCTTCACTTTGACCAGTGAAGATGCCTGCATTTGCCTCTAATCGACCAAAATCTATTGTCCAAAACTGTTGTTTTTCTTTCTCGTTTGAATTCTATTGATATTTTATGATATATACCAGTTCAACAGCGGTGTGTGTAAGATATAGGCTTATGTTTTGAGCCATGATTCGCTAGTTTTCTAACTAGGCCGTCTTTTAGGTGCGGTGATTGCATGTTTGTATTGTTTTGTTAGTTTTTGAGTATGTTAAAGTTATATTTTGTAAGATTGTTTGCAATGTTATTTAGGCCTTGTCCTTCAATTGTGAAGTAGCGAATTTGCTTGGTATCCAAATAATTGTACTTCCAGTGAAACAGTCCCTTTTCTGTTTTATGTTATTTGCTGTGATTCGTTTCGTTGATTTCATTGTTCTTATGAATCCCCCTCTATAGGAATATAAGTATTATTGTTAAATTTTGCTTATATATCACTATATATCCTAAGTTAAATAACTCCTCTTATCCCACTTAATATGACTGTGTTTAATCCCTGATCTTCGGTTCCGTGCCCTTATAATAAGTCTCTAATCTTGGACATCGCCCCCTCTCTGCTACTTGAATGCTGCCATAAAAGTCTACGCTATTTCTCGAATATAGAACCAGACAAACTCGCTCCATCTAATTACTAAAGTATAAAGTATCTAGGTATATTTTAGCACTCCGCCAAACTCAGTTAAGCTCAAATTTTAAAGGATTCCACAAACTAATATAAACTTCGCCCACCCCCCTATGGCTCACTTCTCTCTGCGATATTATTTATATGGTTGCATTTTGACGTTGGAAAGTTTATTATTATATGTTACCTCTCATTTGAGAACATGCCATTTTAAGCTTAGTAGAAACGTGGTTTGCCTAAACAATTAGAGCACACCTGCTGCTGTCTCCCTTCGTGGGTTTTCATTCAGCATGGCTAGACGAACCTGACTTTGGGTGAGGTAGGTTTAATTACTGTCCCTTATCTCATCTCTCTCTCATTCAAATCGAATCTCCAAACATTTACGAAGTTAGGCTTGCAACCTTGGCTCTGCAAACTACTTTAAGAGTTTGAAATATATATCGTTCACAGGGTCATACTACGGACAGGTCCCGCGATGGATTCAGAAAATCTGATCACTTGTCCACTTATTTTAGTTTCTTTCTTCCTCTTTCATCTAACTCTCACCCACACACTTCTACCAATTGTTATCTTCATCGAATCACTATCATTAACCAAAAGAGATGACAAAGGGAGCCTTCCTCACTTTTTCCTGTTATAATCTGTCGTTACCTCTGCTAACCTCAAATTAGTCCTCCTCCTCTGTTTCTGTATCAACTTTCCTCTTATATTTTCTCTGTTCATACTTCCAGACAGACAACGGAATGTGTGAGATGAGGTCAGGGTGTCCGTGCTCGTGGAGCACCAACATAATCCGTAGCCTATTCCCGTTCTACTCACTCCTCCACCACCTTCATAAAGTTTTCTAGTGAGCTCACACCCAAACTTTCTTGCAGATAATAAAAATAAGACACAGATCAATTTTCTAGCTAATCTTTCTGCCCTCTGGATTTTCCTTTCCCTTCCCTCTATTTTATATGGTGAATTCTATGTCTTCTTTTCTGACAAGATAGTCCATATCCGCTTTTATACAACAATTGCCTCCATACCTTGCCACCGGAAAAGGCCTCAATTTCCTCCCACGCCCAAACGTCTTTCTGCCCCAACCCATTCAGTGTCCACTACAGAAATACTTTCCCTACATCTCATCGATAATATCCTCATCTCTCCTAGATTCATTCTCCCCAACACTTTATCGCCACTTTCTTCCTATTTTCCTCCCTAAACTAACTGATATTTTTATACCAAGCTTATCTAAAAACCAAGATCTGACTTAAAAAATGCTCAATTCGCGCTAATTTAAAGAAACCGCACCAGAACTAAAATGATCAGACACCATACAAACCACCTTCTCAAAATCTATTCATCTCTAATTTCTTTCAAAGGTTTTTGTCAGCCCGGATTTTTTTAATTTTCCTCCTCCAAAATTGCTGAGGTTTTGAGTGTAGTTTCAAGGCAGAAGCGACAACGAATTAAGTCTTCTACATGTAACAGACCCCCTTTCTATCGTACTACTTCTGTTTTCTTTTGACTGCACTTGAAATTCTTGAGGACATTGACTTTCACCAGCTTCGACAATATTTTGATGTCATTACTACTGCCATAACTATTTCCGTTAGCATCTTTCATATCTTACTCAATCTCCTCATATTGAAAATTATATCTCTCCGCCAACGGAGGTGCTTATTGTCTTTCTGCATAGATTTGGCCTTGGTTCGCTTCTATAATTCACCTTCTTCCTGGTATTATTATTCATCTTTTGCTCTATCTTTTTATTTCCATGCAAAAGACATGAAAATATGTATCTCACTATATCCACTCTCTTTTTTTGAGACTCTCAAAAGTTTACTCTCCGCTTATTGACTGCCCTACAGACTACTTTCGGAAAATAAATCGAGACAAAAAGACGGATAAATATGAGGCACTCCTACGAATATGGTTTAGTATGAAGCTATTGATATTTATCTTGACCTTTCCACATCCAATGCCCCTTTTTAAGATAGACTAAAAATTTGGGCGTCACCTTTTCTTGTCAGGTATCTTTCAAAGTTAATGTATCGAATGTCTGTAAATCTTCTCTCGGATTTATCTGCAATCTTGCCGCAGCTGTTTATAGTCTGACCAAAACAAATCGAAGATTGACATTTATTGTTGCGCCACCTCACGCTTTGTCTATTCTTTCTTTGACCTTTCCTTTTGGTTCAAAACTTTGCTAGAGCTCTGTTCTTTTCTACCGAGGACGCTTCTCTTGTGCCCCTTCTATGCTTCGCGGACTGCATTGGCTGTCCCTTTGATAGAGCATATTATAATTTAACCTGGTTCTTATGACATATAAGTACTTAATTTTTGCCCTTCCTCTTTCTTATCTTCCTCAGTGACCCTACGCCAGTCGCTGAGAACCTTACCCTCTCGCTTTCCCTCCCTACGAGGGGTGGTCAAGAAGTTTTGCGAATTGATAGGGCAAAACAGAGGAAACGGGAATGGCTGTTTGTAGGGGTGATAGGACCTGCAGCCGCACGCTCCTTCCTCGTCTATTTAAGAAGCAGTAGCTGATTACAGATCGTCAGTCAAAAAATTTTCAACAATGGCGAAGGTTGAGCACCGCGCAGTGATCAAATTTTGGACCAAGGAAGGCAAGAATGTAAAAGAGATCCATGAACGCATGGTTTCAGTGTACACCGACACCGCCCCTTCCGATGCAACCAATGCTCGTTGAAATAGGGAGTTCTGCCATGGTCGTGAGTCCCTTGAAGATGAGCCCCGTCCAGGACGCCCGTCAGACGTGACAACGAGGACAATGTGGCCCATGTGGAGAGGATGATCCTCGAAAATCGACCGGTAAAGGTCAAAGAAATCGAGCGAGAACTTGGAATATTACATGGAAGTGTTATCAACATCATCCACGACAATTTGGCCATGACAAGGTCTCTGCCCGTTAGGTCCCTAGAAACCTCACGCCCCATCATCGACTTCAACGTCGTCAAAGTCCACAAGGCCAGAGTTGCACAAGCTGCCCTGCGCGAGTGCGCACTCGAGGAGTTCAATATCCCCCCCCTACAGTCCAGATCTGGCCCCTAGTGACTTCTTTTTATTCCGCCAGCTCAAGGCTGCACTGCGTGGATGCCTGTTTGGGGACGATTAAGATGTCCAGCTCGCCGTCCAGGAGTGGATTGAACAGCAGTCGGGAGATTTCTGGTTGTCGGGAATTCGAAGCCTCAGGGACAAGTGGCGCAAGTCAAGGGTAGTTATATTGAAAAATAATAAAACACTTTTCCTCATATCTCGTTTCCTAATATCCGAATTGCAAAACTTTTTGACTGCATCTCGTACCTATTGATCCTCGTAGCCGTCTCCGCTGCTTGGGTGAAGGTGCTTTCTCTATATTTGCCCGAGAATGTGCAAGTATCTCCTTCCCTTGATACATGCCGTAAAGAAGCACTTCTTCTATCAAACTTTTTCTTATTCGTTAGACAGAAGAATCCCTTTTGATATTAATAGAAATTCGTCATTCTGAATGAATTCTCATTTCATTTTCGATAAAATGTATCGATTCTCTTTAACATCTCTTTATATAAATCAAAATTTAGTTCCATAATACATTTCTAAATTTCTATCACATAATGGGAAAACTGTAATTTCGTTTTAATCTTTCAAATATATTCTAAAATCATTACTTAAATTGAGATTCGAGCATAAAATTTTGAATCTTTTCAATTTAAAAAAACAATTAATCTGTCACCAAACGATATTTGACAAACAAAGGAAACGCTCTTGGATAAATGGAAAAACAATAAGGAAAATGAGGTGTAGACTCAATTTGAGAAGTTTAAATTATACAAAGGATCTAGATAATCATTTATGTCTAACTCATTATTTTATCTGCGCAAACTAATTTTCTTATGTTGATTTAACCATGGAATTTAGAAAGTAATTAATCATTAATAAAATAAAAATTTGCTGTTACTCTAAGGATTTTAAATACAAATTCAGTACGCAGTGGCAACATGTAATCGGATCCAGAGGTTGCTGATAGGTGACGCTGTTAAATTGAATATACATTAATAAGTCCCTTCGCCATCTGCTTGATCTTAGGGCAGCTCAAGCCGTGAGGTCTCGTTGCTACGACAAAGTCATGGTTCTTAGGTTCGAGTTTCGGGGACGTCCATAGAATAGAAGAAAAAGGTCTTACTTAGGAGCTTCAAGATGTAATATAAACAACAACTCTATTAGGCACAATAAGTATAAAAATGAACAGTTATAAAATGCTACGAGTATTACATAAAACTCACATGGAAGCATAGAGGGCATTTTACGCAAACTCCAGCCAGATAGAGTTTAGGGTAATTGCAATTTTGCGCCATGGCAAACCAGTAAATCATTAAGTGTACGCTTGACGCAACATAAATACACTATTAGGAGGGGGGGAGGGGGAATGCAGCAGCACTTTCTTTCTCCATTTATCGGAAAACCCTCCCCCTATTAATTGGAATTCGGCTAAATTTATTTACAAATCTAATGACTTTATTCAAATAAATATTGTTGAATGCTCATTCATTAATTCCTCGTCTAATTTTGAGATATCCCCCGGTCTCTTTAAACTCGACCCTGTAATTAAAAGGCTAATTTATAACGAAATTGTCTATTTTAAATCTAAGCCCTTTGATGTATTAATTTAGTTATGTCTCTCTTGTCTATTTTACTGTATTGACAATCGGATATGTATGTACTTAGTTTAGTCACATAAATGTTTACATTATTTGCGCACAGGTTGGAATTTTCCGGAAGTAGACCTTATCTATTTGGTTTTATACTTCACATCCGTCTTTGATATTATTTTTCTATTTTTGGTCCTTTCGTTGTACTTTGGCAAGACATTGCTCTTCTGTATATATATATATATATATATATATATATATATATATATATATATATATATATATTCCACCTTTGTAAAAATTATCGTTATTCCTTGATAATGAAGTGAACAAGTTCGAAAGTACTTGGAATCCGCCTTTCATTTGCCTGTGGGATTTGTACATAATATATATATATATATATATATATATATATATATATATATATATATATATATATATATATATATAGGGTGTTCCATTAAGACAAATTGAAGTATATAAAACAGCGTAATTGGTGAAAATTTATTGATTTCACCATTGGATCATGTTATTTGAGTCATGGCAATTATGTGTGAGAAATAATATCGCCTAAACGTCTGCCAAGGCTTCGGCGGCACACCTCCACTCGATGGTAAAAATTTTTGATGACGTCTCTACATAGTAGCTCCTCGATCTATCCAATATGCCTTATTATCTCATCCTTCAGCTGTTGAATTGTTGTTGGCTTGTTGGCATAGATCTTACTTTTGAGATGAACCCAAAGAAAGAAATCTAAAGGCGTCAAGTCACACGATCGTGGTGGCCAATTGACCTCGTTGTTTCGAGAGATGATGCGACCTGGGAACTTCTCATTTAATAAAGCCATTGTTGTATTGGCTGTGTGGCATGTAGCGCCGTCCTGTTGAAACCACAAATCTTCGACATCCATAGAATTCAATTCAGGCCATAAAAAAGTTGGTTATCATGGCACGTTATCGCTCGCCTGTCACTGTAACAGAATTCCCGGCATCATTTTCGAAGAAATACGGCCCAATGATTCCACTAGCAAAAAATGCACACCAAACAGTTACCTTTTGTGGATGCAGTGGCTTTTCAACAATCTTCCTGGGATTTTCATCAGCCCAAATGCGTTAATTCTGATTATTAACGAATCCACCAAGATGAAAATGGGTTTCATCACTAAAGATGATTTTTTGCGAAAAATCATTATCGGCTTGTCTTTGCTCGTGCACCCAATAGACGAATGTACAGCGATTCAAATGTTCAGCAGTCTTCAGTTCTTGTGTCAATTGAATTTTGTAAGCGTGTAGAGACAAATCTTTTGTCAAAATTCGATGTAACGTTGTTGTGGAGAGGTTCAATTCCTGCGCACGATGACGAATAGAGGTGTCTGGATCTTCGGCCACATTCTCGCGCACTACAGCAATGTTTTCAGCTGAACGGCGTAAACGAGCACGCAATGGCGTTTTCATATCTGCCACTGGCCCCGTTTGTTTGAATTTAAGGAACAATTTTCCCAATTGCACTCTCGGTTGGTCGATTATGTTGACACAAAAAATCGCGAAGTGCCCAAAATGCGTTTCTGTTTGAACATCCATTTTCGTAATAGGCTTCGATAACTTTAACACGTTGTTCGATTGTTAATCTTTCGATGGTTGAAATTTCTAAAGACTGATGTTGTTAAATCTGAAAGAAAAAGAAAAAAATCATTAGACGCTTAAACTTAACTCACATTTATAATCGGTCCAAGTTATTGGAACACCCAAAATATATATATATATATATATATATATATATATATATACAGCCTTGGCCAAAATTATGGGGCAGGTATGATAAAATGAAAAGTATGATTGAAACATTTATTTCATACTTGACATGATGCAAATTTTTGCATATTTCTAGCAATAATTTATATTTGATTTCTCCTCCTTTTGCTTTCATAACCGCTTTTATACGTTTCTGCTTATTGTGCATAAGTGGTTTGGGCAACCTTCTGCCATTCAATGTGTGATACTAACGTTTATTCATATTTTCTCAGTGATTATCATATTGTTAACTTACAAAGGGTAATTTTTTGTTAAAAAATGTATCCGAAGAAACAGATTTCTGACGCTAAAAGAGCTCAAATCATTGCCTTGTCCAGAGAGGGATGATCCTAAGTCAAAATTGCAAGAGAATTGAAATGCTCGAGAAAAGGTGTCCAACCAACCATTAAAAGGTTCATTGAGACCAATTCTTTCAAAACCGTGATGGTCAAGGTCGCAAAAGTTGTACAACCCCGAGGGAAGAGAGGCTGCTGAAAAGGACATCTCTGGCCGATAGGGGAAAAAAAAATCTTCTGCTGTAGCTGCTGAGTTTCCGGCAGCAACAAACACAGAGAAATCAAGACGCACAGTGAGAAGAATGATATTATAAGCTAGGCTTAAAGGATGTGAGGCTAGAAAGAAACCATGGTTGTTACAGGTGAACAAGAAGAAGCAATTATCTTGGGCAAAATAGCATGAAGATTGGACTGATGATGATTGGGCTAAAGTTGTTTGGTCTGATGAAAGCAACTTTGAGCTAGGTTCTCCACATTTTTTTCAACCAATTTATTGCACTTCTACACATTTTTATTGGATACCAAAAATGATCAGTAAAATTTAAATTTCTCCTCCTATCTTTGGAACCCCTGAAGCTGTTTATTTTCATTGAAGAGTTGGGGAAGCTTATGATCTGAGACGTGTTGTCCCAACAGTCAAATTTGGAGGTAGAAGTGTAATGGTTTGAGGCTTCATATCGTCTTTAGATCCAGGATTGATGTTCTTGTGAGAGCAGCATGAATTCCAACACTTACACCAGCATGTTAGACCAGGTTTATCAACCTTCAATAGGTAAACTTTTCAATGATGATATACCAGATGGTGTAATCGTCCAACAAGACAATGCTCAATGCCACACATCTAGAGTCTCAAAGGGTTGGTTTGAAAATAAACGGGTGACGTTGATGGAATAGTCCCCTTAATTCTCCATACCCCAACCCCAATAAATACACAGCCGAAATTCATGAAGAGTGGCAGAAAATTGAGCCAACCACCTGTGCCAACTTAGTCGCAAGTATGCAAAAACGCATAAAAGTGGTTATAAAAGCAGAAGGAAACATCAAATATTAATTATTGGTAAAAATCGAACTTAAATTGCTAAGTTTTCGATCTATTCGATCATCTTCGGAGTGTCTTTATGTATTCTTTCCTCCTTTACCGATGAAGTATGGTGGATTCAGAATCTGATATACTTAAATAATAATAAGGTGAAAGAAGTGAGAGGATGATAAGGGTAGATAGCACGAGAGGGAAGGGGGGAAAGATGGGGGGGGGTGTTTGTGTGATGATTGTATGTAGTTTAATAACTGCCAGGTTACTGGCTGATCTCTTTTTTCTGGCGTTCTTCTATCTTCTAATTTCTTTGGGGTTTGTGTTTTACTATTTGCATGTAAGTTTTTATTCGTTTTCCGTTTTGTTTCCTACATCGTGTTTGTGATTTTGCTTGGGGTACTTTTCGGTAACGTTCTTCTAATTCAAATTCAAATTCGATTCAGATAATGTACTTATTTGCTTTATTTGTTTAGGGTTGGTTCTAAATTTCTTTGTTTTGTATAGTTAACTGTCTTTGTTCTTTGATTTCAGGTATTCATGCCTTTTTTAAAGGTTTTGCTTGTTCAGCTTGTTTAGTTATTTTATTATTGGGCCGTCCTCACGTCGCGGGGGGAGCCAACTACTGGGGAAGATTTTACGGTCATGATTTATGTTTTTTATTTTTAGAGCTCTTTTAGTCTCCTGGTTATTTTCTTCTTCTTTTTGCCAGATTTCTTTGTTCTACTTCTCGATAATTGAATTAAATGGATCTGGTCAGGCCATATTCATTATATCACGTAGTCATTTTTTTTCTTGGCGTCTTCTATTTGTTATTCAGTAGGCCGCCTTATTTTCTACTTTTTGTAGTTTTTTCTTGTTCTGTTTTTTGTTGTAGCGTGGATGGGGATCGGTGGATACACCAGCACTGATTCCAAGAATGCTTTGTAGAGATTCATTTTCCTTCTTTGTTCCAGGTGCCTCAGGCTGTAAATCAGTCTTAGCTCTGCAGGCTCAGCACTTTTCCTTCAGTTGCGTATCTCTGTTCTGTATCGTTGATGGTTATTCTGTCTTTTCTTAATCTCATTATTGGGATTATTTTAAATTTATTCATGTTGGTTTTTATCTTCCATTTCCTCTCGAACTCATTTATATTTTGTATTTCGAGCTCTGTTGACCTGGCCTACCATCCGGGATTTGCGGTTCATGTGGAGATCACCTGGTTGATATCGTCCGCGTACTGCACCTTTATGCAGCCTAGTGTTAAATGAGGCGGCATATCTGCTGTCTACACTGAGTACAAAGTGGGGCTCAGGCACCTCCCTTGCGGGACCTTAGTTTTCAGCTGGAAGTTGGGTCCTTCCTGGTCTTCAATGTTGATGTACGCCTCTCTGTTTGTTATGTAGTCCACCAGGATTCTATCCATCTGGATGCCGAGTTCGAGTTGGAGAAGTTTGTATTTTAACCCCTCTACCCATACTTTATCGAAGCCCTTATCGACATCCCGGTGTACCACGTCCACATACCCTTCTTTTGGTTTAGACTGTGCATTTTTTTTCCGTTATTACTGCGAACACCATAATTAAATCCATCTTCTTTCTAACAACCATACTGGTGTTTGTTGTATTTCCTCGTTTCTTCTAGGTGTTTCACCAGTCTCGCGTTGAGTATCTTTTCTAGTACCTTTCCAGAAAGTTAAGCAGCGAAATTGGTATATAACTTGACATCAATATTGGTGGCTTTCCTAGTTTGGGGAGGAAGACCATCTTCGCCACTTTAAAAATTCGTGATGAGGCAGCGATGTTTATAAGTGCATTAAATAGTTCTTTGATGTATATTCATATCTTCTCGGCGACTCTCTCATAAGTTCGCTTTGTGAGCCCAGTATTTCCGGGTGACTTTTGTTTGAATAAGGCGATTATATTTTTTATTTTTTCCATGGTGATTAATGCTCCTATTCCATCGTGCTCGTCTGTACTTTTATCGACTCTCCTTAGTGGTGTTATCCTTTCTCTATTTCTCCTTAATGTTTCGTTAACTATTTCCTCAGTTTCCCTGTCAAATCTCTCATATATCTTCTTCTTCTATAATGTATATTTTTCTCCAACGTTCTCTAGCTTCTCTTCTATTTCTGCATTGCTTCTCAGGTATTAATTTTGTTCACTCTTTATTTTTATTTTTTTCTCTAGATGGTTTTCCTTTAATTATTTTTATTAGTCTCCAGGCCTCGCTTGCGTTTTCTGTGGACTCTACTTTGTTTGTAAACTCTTTCCATTTCTCTTCTTGATGTTTATTTATCAGAAAGACCATTTCTCCTTTCAGTCTTTTTAACTCCTTATTCCTTTGTCTATTTGTTCCCTAAATACTTATTTCAGAGTATTTTTCTTTGATTCTTCTTGCTTTTCTCTTCATTTTGTCTGTCCACTTTGGACGTGAGAGAGTTTTGTATTTAATTTTCGGTACACTTGCTTCGTCTGCCTTCTGTATATTTTCTATTCGATTTCTGTTTATTTCTTTTAATTCTTAAATGTTTTTTCCATCTAAATCTGGCTGATTATAATTATTTAACATAGTCGTGTAGGTTTCCTAATTTGCATTCCTGTAGGTTTTCGGGGCTTGATTGGCACTTGGATCCGGTTCTGATTTATAATCACCAAAACTCTGATATGATCACTACAGGGTATGGGAATCGGCTCCATGTAAATATTATATGGGGAGTTCTCGGTCGTCATTATTATGTCTGGTTTGGCTGAGAATCGACTGGAAGGGGTAATAGCATCCCTCGATGTGGAAAGCCTGTTTACGAATGTGCCCATCGCTCAGACCATCGACATCATTATACAAAATGTGTACCACCACCCTACATACAATGTCTCCGCCAAATCTCGACTCAAACATCTTAAGGAATATGTTACGTTTATGCACATCAGAGACTCCGTTGAGGACACCAGACGGTAATCTATACACGCAAGTGGATGGAGTGGCTATGGGATCACCCTTGGGGTCGACCTTCGCCAACTACTATATGGGCCACTTGAAGAAAGCTTATTTGACAACAGTGAAAATAAGCCACACACATACGACCGATACGTAGATGAAATCTAAATCAACGTCCAAAACAAAGAACATCTAAAGAATATCAAACAGCAATTTGAGGAGAACTCCGTGTTAAAATTCACTTATGAATTAAGCACGGGCAATAAACTCCCTTTTCTGGATGTTGAGGTACAAAACATCAATGGAAGCTATATCAGAAAAGTATATAGAAAAACTATAGGCATAGGAAGTTCCTCAACGCAGATAGTGAAGGTCCTGAAAGATACAAAAAAAGTGCAATCGGCTCATACTTCCGCCGAGCATACAAATGGTGCTCTACGTGGGAACATTTCCATCAAGAGATCTCCTGCGTAAAACAAACACTCGTGAACAACGGTTTTCCGAACAGCATTATTAAAATTTAACTCAAATGATTTTTAAGTATGCAATTCAAAGATACGGATAAAACGGAAAGTAATCAGGAAGCAGTAAATAGCATCAAACTGTATTACATAAATCAGATGTCTACGGCCTATAAAATAGATGAAAAAACATCAAGGAGATTGCAAACTGTAACATCAAGATTTAGAATCAAATGGACAAAATTCAACATATTATATACTATAAAACGACAAAAGTAAATTGCAAGCTTTAAAAAAACTCAAAATGTATTAACCTGACAGGCACCACCCTTACGAGGCGTTTAACCATGCACCTGCAAAGCGGAGGGCCTAAAAATTATCTGGATAACGCGCAAAGCATCAACCTAACTAGAGATATTCTAGTTAGAACACCACAATTAAAAGAAAAGAGGGAAGTAAAGCGAGGCAGAACATCTTAGAAGCCATCTTAATAAACGAAGAAAAGCTAGCCATTAACACTCAAGCCACAAGCTAGAATAGAACATTAAAATTGTTTTAAAATTCCACTCACCTGAATTACTCGTTTCCATTGACGTTACGTTTAGGCGAGGAGGAATAAATATCTCCTAAAAACCGTTTTCTTTCAGTATATCAGATTCTGACTCCACCATACTTCATGGGTAAAGGAAGAATGAATAAATAAAGACGCCGCCGAAGATGACCGAATAGATCGAAAGCTTAGCAATTTTAGTTTGTTTTTTATCAAACCCATTTATTAGAAAGAGAGATGAATATACGACAAGTGATCTACTGTCTACAAGATGGACTAAAAAAGACAGTAAGAAGAATAGAAAGTTGCCAAAGGAAATTGATCAAGGCGAAAAATACCATGGTCATTAACAAAATTTGAATATATACATATATACATATATACATATATATATATATATATATATATATATATATATATATATATATATATAAATATATAAATATATATATATATATATATATATATATATATATATATATATATATATATATATAATGTATCTCTCATGAACGGGAGAATGATGAAATAATCCAACATACCGCAAGAAAGAGAAAACGGATTTTTTTGTCTTCGGAAATAGTTATTTCCTACCTCGAAAAACTCCGAGCTGGTGTGGGATTCGAACCAAGAACACTGAGGCATCGAGCAACCACTTTGATTTCAATTAGTGAGCCTTCATACTAACATGTCAAACAATATTGAAGAGAAGGTACCAATGAAGAGTGAAAAATCACTTGATTGGGTTATTTTTTCAGAATTAGTAAGGCGATTAAGTGTTCTTAAATCATGTTCTATAAGTAATACGCATAATTTATGATGGTGACAGTATTTGTTAATAATAATAAAAATAACTTAAAGGAATAGCTTCATAAATTATAAATATATATATATATATATATATATATATATATATATATATATATATATATATATATATATATATATATATATATATATATATATATATGGATCTTCCTATAGACTAGCACCAAAAAACTCAGACTTAAATCCAATGGAACACAGAAAAAGAGGACACGAAAAATTATGACTGTAATTAAAGCAAAAGAGGGTGCAAATAAGTATCAAAAGAAGTGAATATATATATGGAGAATGATTTACAAAAGAGCAATTATAATTATGTGGTTAAAATGGCAATGTTGTAGCTAACTAATCTCTTCAATAATCCTCGGAAGGAGCTCTACTCACAGTCATGAGATGATATACTCTCGTGATTGTAACAAGACCTACTTCCCTGGGCTTGATGAAGAGTTTAGTTAGCTATAATATTGCCTTTTTAACCATATATATATATATATATAAATATATATATATATATAATGGAAAATCACATGAAACGTGATCTACGATGTCGTGGCTCAGTGAATGAGCGTTGTGGTTTTGATAGCGATGAGTGCTTGATAACACAGGTTCGAATCTAACTCCTTCATTCACCATAAAATAGCGGTTAAAATAGTTTCCTTATTCACCGTTTCTATGACTCCCATTTTCTTTCTTAAGTTTACGGGTCACGTTATATAGTCCTCAGCGTTTTAACGGTACCGGGTTGTGATAACTCTTTTCCTTTTCTCATATATATATATATATATATATATATATATATATATATATATATATATATATATATATATATATATATATATATCGGGAATAATAAAGCGATTTTCCGTTATTAAAATATTTTCACAAATATAACAGGGGCAATGAAGTTATGATGCTACATAGATGCATACTTTTAATATTTTTTTATGATGATTCTTATGATACAATCATATATTCAAGAAATTATACTAAATAAACTAAAAAAATACAACATTGTCACGTGCAAATTAAGAAAACAATTATTCACAGAATTTTCTCAGCAAGCAAATACCCTAGAAACAAAGCAAGATTTTACCACGATGAAACTTTAAACACTTAATAAGAGGTGACAAACAATTTGTTCTCTACTTCTTTTGCGCAAAGACGACCACAGTATCTCATCAGTTTCTTGCAGAATTATGGTGTTATTTTGTTTACTTTTGCCAAATTTTCGTCCATAAATCCGTCCCAATTAAAGGGTGCTGGTCTCGAACCTTGACTCCAATGATCTTACACACATTCTCAATTAGGTTCATGCTCGGGCTTTGAGCAGGCAACTTGAATCCTTCGATATCTTCTTGCTGGAAATGTTATTTTGCTCGTTTTGCAGCATGGCATGGCGTGCTTTCTTGGATGAATACTGCTGGATAGTTTATAAATGCTCGCAGTGGAGGTATAACATGTTGTACGAGCTTTAGGTTCCAATTCGCATTTACCGTTCCAATTATTCGCAATAGCGCCCAAATCTTTCCGACGTAATCATCTCCCGTTGTACAGTGCTTCTTCCTCCATGTTTGGCAGACTTTTAACATACGAGGGGCGGACAATAATTTTTGAAATTCGGATATAAGGAAAAGTGTTTTATTATTTTTCAATATAACTACCCTCGACTTCAATGCACTTGCGCCACTTGTCCCTGAGGCTTCGAATTTTCGACAACCAGAAATCTCCCGACTGCTGTTCAATCCACTCCTGGACGGCGAGCTGGACATCTTCATCGTCCCCAAATCGGCGTCCACGCAGTGCAGCCTTGAGCTGGCGGAATAAAAAGTAGTGGCTAAGGGCCAGATCTTGAGTGTAGGGGAGATGGTTGAGCTCCTCGAATCCGCATTCGCGCAGGGCAGCTTGTGCAACTCTGGCCTTGTGGACTTTGACAACGATGAAGTCGATCATGGGGCGTGAGCTTTCTAGGGACCCAACGGGCAGAGACCTTGGTCAGGGCCAAATTGTCGTGGACGATGTTGATAACACTTCCACGTGATATTCCAAATTCTCGCTGGATTTCTTCGACCTTCACCCGTCAATTTTCGAGGATCATCCTCTCCACACGGGCCACATTGTCCTCGTTGGTCACCTCTGATAGGCGTCCTGGACGGGGATCATCTTCAAGGGACTCACGACCACGACGGAACTCCCTTTTCCAGCGAGCAATGGTTTCATAGGAAGGGGCGGCGTCGGTGTACACTGCAACCATGCGTCCATGGATCTCTTTTGCATTCTTGCCTTCCTTGGTCAAAAATTTGATCAGTGCGCGGTGCTCAACCTTCTCCATTGTTGAAAAATTTGCGACTGACGATCTGCGATCAGCTACTGCTTCTTAAATAGACGAGTTAGGAGCGTGCGGCTGCAGGTTCTGACTTGTCATAAGTTGTCCTAACACCCCCACAAACAGCAGGTCCTGACTTGTCATAAGTTGTCCTAACACCCCCACAAACAGCCATCCCCCTTTCTCTGTTATGCCCTACCGATTCGCAAAACTTATTGACAGCCCCTCGTATTTATGGCTCTAACTGGCAGATTATTTATGGGTTTTGTTTTCATTGTATGAGATTGACACGCACGAAATCACACTCTTGGACCTCCCTACCTCTCGTGCCATCAGAGAAAGTGTCCTACCGGAAGTCCTCAAGCGAACAATGTTCTGTCAGAACTCAGTAGTTAGTTTCACGTGTGGTGGGTCCTCTGCTGACTTAGTACGACAACAATGGCGGTTGTATACTTTTTACCTAGTGAGCAAAATGTTGGCAGACGATTTCATGAAACTTTTGGCATGTTTCTGAATAAATCTTTTATTTTACATTTGTCAATATTTTATTTAGTAGTTAGCTTATTTAGTATAATATCATAGAATATATAATTATATCATATGAAATCGTCACAAATATATTAATTGCATGCTTTTATGTACCATGGAAATTTCCTTTACCTGATCATCATATTTTAATAATATTTTAATAAAGGAAAATCGTTCTCTGATTTTGATCGGAATTAATTCATATATTGTAGTGGGACATTTGTGGTAAAGTTCTGTCTATCTGTCTCTCTCTCTCTCGCTCCCTCTCTCTCTTTTTTTTTCTCTCTCTCTCTCTCTCTCTCTCTCTCTATATATATATATATATATATATATATATATATATATATATATATATATATGTAATTTGAAGGATGAACGAAAGGACGTATAAAGGAAAATTCATTTAATTTTCTTGATACAACGTTTCGGGTGAACTTTTCACCCATCTTCGGGTACTGGAAATGCAATTTGTGGAGAACAATTTAAGTTAAGAGCCAAACAGATAATCAAAATGACGAATGTATGGAAAGTATTTAATGTTAATTAAGGAAGGGGATAGCGGTAAATTTACAGGTAATTGATAATTTCTGGATTATTATGTAACGAGTTAAAAATTAATGATTGGGGAAACACAGGAAACACATCAGGATAAACCAACCTTAAACAATCAGCCGTTAGAGGATAACTGGGGAGGAAGGGCGAGGAGCGTAAGAAGAAAGAGAAGGTTAGGAGGTTGGTAATATTGTGTGTTTAAAGTAGAAGTAGTGGGTGAGAAGAAGAATCGGAATTTAAGGAAGGAGAAAGGTATTTAATATACATAGATTCAAGAATCCTTAATGATATGGGATCAGGGGTGGTTTTCAAGATTTTAAAATCGTCCGTTGTGATTTCGGTTTTACAATTAATAGAGTGAAGCCTAACAGGTGAGAATTCTTTCGTACAGAGAACCTTTCCTGCCCTGTGGATAACACCCAAATGTGAACAGAACCTCGCCCTCAGCGAGCGCACCGTACTACCTATGTATCTCCCCAGTTTACAATTGGGGCAAGTAAACTCGTAAATAACGGAGCACTTCGCTTTCGGCGGGATTCTGTCCTTACAATTGAAGTATAATCCTATGTGGTCTCTATGATAATCCCAATAAAAAACCACTTCTGCGATTAAAGCAAGGACTTCATCCACAAAAGACTATACTGTGTGTGTGGTGGGATTGTAAAGGCATTATTCTTTATGAGCTCCTTGCGAACAACGAGATTGTCAATGCAGAATTCTACGTTCAACAAATGTATCGACTCGCCGAAGCTATTCGTGAAAAGCGACCTCATCGACGTTATGGAGTCCTTCTGCAACACGACAATGCTCGTCCTCACATTACCAATATGACAGAAGACGCCATCGAAACGCTTCATTGGGAAATCCTGCCGCATCCTCCATATTCGCCAGACTTGGGTCCATTGGATTTCATTCTGTTTCGATCGCTCTCCAACAATTTGCGTGGCGTTTCGTTCAATACTGATGTAGAATTAAGAACCTGCTTAGACCAATTTTTTATTGCAGAGGCATCGAAAAACTAGTTGAACGTTGAGAAGAAGTCGTAAATAACAACGGAAAATACATTATTGATTAAATTGCATATTGTTATCAATTAAAAATGAAGTTTTTCTAAAATTGTTAATGACAATGAATAAATTTGATAAAACTGCAAGAACTTATTCCTTAACTCATTACATCACCACCACCACCACCACCCAATATTATACCAAGCTTATTTCTTTAGTAATAACATCATTTCTATTCGGCAGATACTAACGAAATTTAAGGTACTTAGATTGTTTCATATTCCCTTTCGAATGATATAATTACCAAAGTCCTCCAAAGCTTATACTGGGACTTATTTGGCAATAATTTCATAAGTATTCGGCCGATGCTAAAGAGATTGGAAATCCTTATGTTGCTTGAAATTCTCTTTCGAGTGATATAATTGCGAGGGTGATCCCAAGGTTAGTCCATAAATAATGGAAAGTTTTGCAGGTTGTAAGCTCATAAATCAAAATAAGTGAGAGCACGCGACTCTTGGTTAGCAGACAATGTTCTCAAAAGAAGCAACCAATTATATTTAACAAGGTAAAGTGTTTATACTAAGACTATAAAATATCTTTGCATTGATACTCGTTTTTGGAAACTAATAGTAAAGTAGTTTGCGTTGTATGATTTCAGCGTCTTCTTTTTGGCTTTAATGGTATAAAATGCGGGATTTAAGGTGGTGTATGGAAAAAACTAAGGCCCAAAATTTTATATTTTTAAAAAATATTTTCTCTTTTAATCTTTCGCTGTGTATTTCTTTATCTCTGTCCCTTTCCTTCTATCCATGTCTTTGTTTATCTCTCTTTATCTATCTCTTTCTTCAACTCTCGCTCGTTTGGCATCTCTTTTTATATCTCTTTTCCTTTCCCTCGCTTTCTCTCTCTTTTGCTTTCTCTCTCTCTCTTGCTTTATCTTTCTCTCTAAATCTCTATCTCTCTTTCTCTATCCTTTACTTTTTCAAATCATTTTTAGTCGCGGGACACACTACATCTCACTATGTCCGTTGGTTGGCCGCTCCCCGTTTTTCTTTTGTTTTTTTTTGTAATGATATAGTAACTATTCGGCCAATTCTAACGAAATTTGAAATGCGTATTTTGTTTTACATTCTTTTCGAATTATCACCTATACAGCCTACACCACCACTTCTGCTTCCGCATCATACACCACTAAATCCTTCATCACCAGCGACTACATCACTTTGCTCACCAGCAACACCACCCCCTACATCACCAACATAACCTAAGCCATCACTTATCCCACTACACCACCACCACATATACCACTAACACCAAAACAACCTACACCACTACCACCAACATCTGTACCACCACCACTATCACCTATACTACCACGACCTACACCACCAACACCTATAACAACACTGCCTACACCACAACCCTTACTACCACTACCTACAGCAATAACATCATCACCATCACCACCTACACCACTACCTCCTACACCACCACCACCTACCCAACCACCACCTACACCACCACCACTTATACCACCTACCCCACTACCACCACTTACACCACCACCACTTATACTACCTACCCCACTACCACCACTTATGCTACATACCCCACTACCACCACCTCCATAACTTACAACAACAACACTTACAGAACTACCAGCTGCAACACCTACACTACAACCCATACCACATAAAACACTACAACTTATAACACGACCTTCACTACCTACACAACCAGCCACCTCCCTATCACCAACATTGCAACCAAATACACCACCTAAACTACCACTACCTACATTACAACCAACTACACTATAACCACTTACACCACCTTCACAAAAACAAACTACAACACCAATAGTAATTCCCACACTTACACTGCTACCACCTGCACCATCTATACTACAACCTATACCACCTACGCTACTTACACCACCACCACCAAATTTTATCCCTGAAATTATTTTGTTTTTAAAAATCATCATAACTATGGGCCAGATACTAACGAAATTTGAGACCCTTAGATTGTTTCACACTCTCTTTCGAATGATATAATTGCCAATATCTTCCCAAGGTTAGTCCGTAAATAATTGAAAGTTTTTAGGTCGTAATGTCATAAATCAAAGTAAGTGAAAGCACGCGTTTTTGGTCAACATTCTTTGTTCTGAATAAGAAGCAACCTATTATACTTAATAGGTAAAGTGTTTGTACTAAGACTATAAAATATCTTAGCATTGATACTCGCATTGGGAAACTAATAATAAAGTAGTTCACGTCATATGATTTCAGCGTCGGCTTTTTGGATTTAAGAGCAAAAAATTTGGGGTTTAGGGTGGTGCATGGAAAAAGCACTAAGGCCAAAAATCTAATATTTTGTTTCAATATTTTATTATAATATTTTCTCTTTTTATCTTTTGCTGCTTTTCTCTTTCTTTCTTTATCTCTCTCTCCCTTCTTTCTCTTAAATCTCTTTAAATCTTTCTCTTTCTCTGTCATGCTTTCTCTCTGTCTTCATCTGTCTCTTTCTCTCTCTCTCTTTCTCCATCCATTTTGCTCTCGCTTTATCTTTCTCTCTCATTCTTTATCTCTCTCTCACCTTCGCTTTCTCTCTCTTTCCCTATCTCTATCTCTCTCTAATTCTCTATCCGTTTCCTTTTTACGATTCATTTTTAGTCGCAGGCGAGTCTACATCTCACTCTGTGGGACGGTTAGGCGGTCCCAGTTTTGCCTTTTTTTGTAATGATATTGTAACTATTTGGTGGATTCGACCAAAGTTTGAAACTCTTATGTGGTTTTACATTCACTTTCGAATCATCATCTACATAACCTACACCAACAACATATACACCACCACCACCTGCAATACCTACATCACCAGCACCATCATCTACAATGCCTACATCACCACCAGCTGCAACTCCTCCATTACCAGCACCAACAAAACCTACACTAACACTTATACCACCACAAACACCTACACCACCACACAAACACCACCACCGCCTATACCAGCTACACCTACAACCTCACCACCATCTACACTACCTACACCATCGCCCCCTACATCATTCCTGCCCCCTGCACCAATTACACAACGGGCACATACCCCACTACCTACACCTCCTACACCACAACTAACTAAACATCCTACACCACACAGCCTACACTACAGCTTATGTAACCTTAAACTCATACAACCACCAAGACAACGTACACCAGCACAAACACTAATAACACCTACAACATCCCAACCAACACTGCCACTAACACCACCATCGAATAAAACAGCTACACTACCTACACCTACACCACCACTACCTATACCAGCAAAAACAAAACCACCAGCATCTACATTAACACCACTACCTACAGCATCTACACTACTAGAACCTACAACAGCACCTGAACCACCTCTACCTCCATCAATACGCTACCACCACAAACACCACTACCACCTACACCATTACAAACACCACTACCACCTACACCACTACAAACACCACTACCACTTACACCACAATCGAATGCACCATAAAACCACCACCTCAACTAGATACACTACCTACACCATCAACACCTACAACATCACCAACACCTAAACTAACTACACTTCCCACACCACCACCACTAACAGTACCATGGACACCCATCCTGCACCACTTACACCATCACCTATATCACTTACAACAGCACCTGCACCACTTGCACTACCACTGCCACCTACACCTTCTACACCAATACCAGCTACAACACCTACACTACAACTATGCCACCTACACCAACTAAAACATACACCACTACCACCTACTCCACCGCCACCTACGCTACTACCACCTACACATCTTACACACAAATCAACAACACCAACACCAGCTACAATACCTACACTACAACCTATGACACCACCACCATCAACATAACGTACAGCAACACAAACACCACTAGCACATACACCACCGCAAACAACACTACCACCTCTACCACCAATACCACCTACACTACCACAAACACCAACCCCGAATATATCACAACACCACCACATCCACTAGCTACACACTACCTACATCACCACTGCCTATACCAGCAACACATACACCACCACCACCTACATCATCACCAGTTATAGTACCGACACCACCACTACCTATAGCATCTACACCAATAAAGCCTACACCACAACTGCCAGCATCTACACCACCACAAACACCACTATCAGTTACACCACTACCGAATACACCACCACTACCACCTACACCCCTACCGCCTTATCTAGCAACACCTACGCCACTACCCACACATACTTCACCACCTACACTACAACATATGCCACCTACATCACCTACATTACCACCAACTTCAGCGGATGCTTCTCACGGGGTGAAAGAGACGCGTGCTGAGTCTATTACAGAAAAACAGCTGCTGCCTACCCTGAAAAGTTGGAGGCGTGAGGCGAGACTTATTGACTTGAAAATGTAAGTGAGGGGATCTTGGATGAACGGAAGTTATTCCGATCCCTGTGTTACAAATTCAGGCTGCTCGATGACGAGATTTTACCAAGAGGTGAATCTTTCTCGAATGGGAATTCACGGTGGTATTCCTCAATGGTGAGGGATATCTCTATTTTTATTAGGAAAAACTGAGATAGGGGATTTTCTCTGGACGAAAAGGGTATGAGAGTTGCTCTCGATACTACTGGTCTGCTCTTCTAAGCGACCAAAGGAACAGCCTCGGCAAGGTAAGTCCCGCTAGGTTCCAACTATCTTCTTTATTTCTTGTTTGCCTCAGGGACTCGTCTTCTTCTCTCAATTGCTACGCGGATTCGCTTTTCATTTCTCAAGATCGAACTATATATACGTCGATTAGCCCCTAGGGGGAAGTGAGGGGACATGGGGGCCCACAGTTAAACCTGTCTCCTGGGGCATAAATTTTCAACCTTGTGACACTTGGGCCCTTTTGGTTTGCGAAAAGAGACATAAACAATCGGAGGGGACAGTGGCCTGTTCATAGATTTTTATTCTAAAGACTCGCACACCATCCTCTGTTTATATTAAAAGGACTACGAAATCTGCTGACTGAAATCCTTCTTTGCGAGCGACGCTCGAAGGGATTTGGGACAGGGGGGTAAAGGGGATAAGGGGTGGGTAAAGTATCGGCCCATGTGGAGCGTAACCGTTGATGCTATCTAAACAAACTAGCGTCTGTTTGTCCTCGTGATATTTATTCCCCAACAAGCATAAACTGCGGGATTTAGGGTGGTGTATGGAAAAGACTAAAACCCAAAATTCAATATTTTGTTAAAAAAATTTATTTTAATATTTTCTATTTCTATCATTCCCTATGTCTTTCTCTCTCTTAGTCTCCTTTTCTTTCTCTCTCTTTCTTTATCTCTCTTTTTCTGGCTCTCTTTTTTTCATTCTTTCTCTCTCAATCTCTTACTCTCTCTCTTTCTCTATCCCTTTCCTTTTTCCGATTTATTTATCTCAATAAAAAGCATCCAATTATATTTAACAAGGTAAAGAGTTTATACTAAGACTATAAAATATTTTTCCATTGATACTCGCTTTGGAAAACTAATAGTAAAGTAGTTTGCGCCGTATGAATTCAGGGCCGGCTTTTGGCTTTAAGAGCATAACATGACAGATTTAGGGGGTGTATGTAAAAAATTAAATATTTTGTTTAAATATTTTATTTCAATATTTTCTCCTATCTCTCGGTATGTATTTCTATTTCTCTCTCTCTTTCTTCATTTCTTTTTTTTTTCTCTCTTTCTTTTTCTCTCTATTTCTCTCTTTTTCGTTCTCTCTCTTTTTCTCTATATCTTGCTCTCTCTCTCTTTCTCTATCCCTTTCCTCGTTTCTCTTTCTCTATCCCTATTCCTCGTTTCTCTTTCCCTCTATCTCTTTTCTATCCCTTTCTTATTTCTGAATCATGTTTCTTATTAAGAAGCATTCAATCATATTTAAACAGGTAAAGTGTTTATAATAAGAGTATAAAATATCTAGGAACTGATACTCGCTTTGGGAAACTAATGGTGGAGTAGTTTGCATCATATGATCTCAGCGTCGGCTTTTGGCTTATAGAACATAAAATATGGGATTTGGGGTCGTGCATGGAAAAAACTAAGGCCGTAAATTCAATATTTTCTCTTACAATCTTTTGCTGTCTTTCTCTCTCGTGTTCTCTCATTTTTCTTTCTCTTTCTCTATCACCTACTTTATTTTCTTTATTTTTGTCTTTCTCTCTCTCCCTCTTCATCTCTTTCTATCTATATTTCTAGTTCTTGCATTCTCTCTCTCTCTCTTTCTTCTTGTTTTATCTCTCTATTTCTCTCCCTCTTTCTCTATTCCTTTCCTTATCCCTCTCTTTCTTGCTGGTTCTCTTTCTCTCTCTTTCTTTCTCCCCTTTTGTCTCTGTCTTACTTTTCACTTTCTTTCTTTATTTCTTATCTTTCTCTCACCATTTCTTTCTTTAATTCTCACCTCTGTCTTGTTTCATCTCCCCTATTATATCTATCTCTCGTTTTCTCTGTCTCTTTCTCTCTTCTTCTCTCTCTCTTTATCTATCCTTTTCTCTCTATATCTCTTTCTTCTCGCTTTCTCTGTCTTTCTTTTTCACTTTCTCTCTCCTTTAAGCTCTCTTTTCTCACTCTCTCTTATCAGCACCATCCCTGGTTCGATGAAGTGAGGTCGTGTATTTGAAGGATAGCTGAACCTGCATGTCAGGGGTACACATGTAGATAAGTGTGTACTGTAAAGTGAAATAGTTAGAAAAGACATGTAAAAAAAGGCCGAATGGTACACATGCAGATAAGTGTGTACAGTAGAATAGAAATATAAAAATTCCTGTAACAAAATATATATAAAGGGTAGACATGTAGATAAGTGTGTACCGTAGAGTTGAAATAGTTAAAAAAACAACAACCAAAAACCTTTTGCAAAAAATAGAATGGTACACTAACGTTAGAGACTGGTAGTTAACATTTTCTGTAAGCGAACTGGCCTTGAGCGGACCTTAGGGTCTTTGCTGGTCCATGTTTCTCAAGTGCTGTAGTTCTTTCTCTCTCTCTCTTTGTTTATCTCCCTCTCTGAATGGACCGTAAGATCTTCTAGGCTACTTCTTATCCTTGTAGCTCCTCGTAGCCCTCTCTGTTTCTCTCTCTTTCACTCTATCTCTCTAATTCTCTTACATCTCTTTTTCTCTCTTTCTCTCACTCTCCTTCTTTCTCTCTCTTTATGTCTTTCTTTCTTTCTATTTCTCTGCCTCTCTTTCTTCCTCCTCTCACTCTTCATCTCTCTTTCTCTTTTTTCTCTTTGTCTCTTTCTTTCACACTCGTTTTTTTCTGTTACTTTATCTCTCTCTGTCTGTTTCTCTCTATCTTCCTCTGCTTCTGTCATCTCTTTCTATCTCTGTATCTCTCATTCTCCCTCTTTCACTGTCTTTCTCTTTTCCAGGCTCCCTTAGATTCTCTAACTCTGGGAGACCCTCTCAGATCCTTCCAGGCCTAACTATAAAACACAGCCTCTCTAGTTTCTCCCAAGTCAGACAATTCCTCCCACATGACTTCACAGTCCCTCTTAGAGCCCCCAAAATCCTTTCAGACAGTCACGTATCTTCCTATGCCGTAATAGGCCCTTCTTTTCTCCTTCCAATCTTTCCCATACCCTCCCAGGATCACCCACAGCTTCCAGGACTATCCGAACCACTCCCAGATCCCTTAGACTGGCGGACCCTCTCAAATTCCCATGTACCAACGGTTACCAAATAAGTAGAGAGCCTTGAAAGCCCTTACAATATCTCCCGGGCTAGGCAAAACCATTCTTGGGCATTCCCAGACGCAGGACAAGCCTTCTTCATCCATTTCACCTAATTTCAGCCATTTATCGAACTTTCAAACATTCGATACACTACTAGGCCCCTAGACCTTTGCAGAGCACCACAGAACGTCCCTAGTCATCACAGGCCATTGAAGGTCCTTCCATCCCCTCACAGTCACCCCTAAAGCCCGCAGAATCTCCTAGGTCCTCGTAGATCCCGTAGACACTCCAAGGAACTTTAAACGTTCGAAGACCCTACCGGAATCCCAGGACCCTTCAAAACCATCCAGATCCCCCCCCCCCCAGACCGCCTAGGGCCGACTCAGAGAATCCCAGCCAAACAAAGGCACCCTGTTAGACTCCAAGATCCTGAAGGACAATCTCCCAAGGCTCACCCAGAGCCTCATACCCATTGCAGACCATCCACGACACTCACCTATCCTTTTAACCCTCACAAGCCTTCCCAGACCCTCTTAGATCATTCCAAATCCAAAACACCCCCACTCATCTTTAAGCCTGTAGTTCAGTATTTTGTGATAATAGTGCAAAAACGAGATAATTTTTCGGTATATTTTCTAGGAATATGTAATGGGGAGTGTCGTAGGTCAAGAAAGCTCCACTGACCTTCGATTGCCATCCCTAGACGCAGGGAAGGCCCCTTTTTTGCGTGGGATATGCGAGTGCGTTTTCTAGCGTTGGCCAACTTAATCAAATAGTTGAATTCCTTTTTGTGTGGTTTTGGGATTTGAACAAAGGAAACAAAAGAATCTTTATTATTATACAAAGAAATAAAAGAATTATTTTACAATAAATGATGCACTATGGGAGAAACTAATCGTTCAGCAAAAGAAAATTAATTTACTTTTCTTTTATTTTAAGGATCCCATCTGGCGACTACCTACTTGGGCATAAGTCGCCGTAATCACGACAGCCTCGGACTAAGCTAGTTCGAAACAACAATAAAAAAGGAAAAGGAAAAGGGCAACAAGAAGAAAGCAAGCTCCGGCGTCCGGGGTAGGTCCGCCTCCCCCCGGCGCAGGAACGTGCGACCTATGAAGGCAACTCCAAAAAACAAAAACTAGGTAAATCAATGGGAGAAGGCCAGCCTCCTCCAAAATGTCATTAAGTCCACAAGTCAATGTGCACGAAACCATTCCGAGTACAAGGGATAAGCGGTAGCGACCCCGCTGGTCCCGGTACAAGGACAGGTAACGTGCGCGAAGATCGCCCAGACTGGGACATTCAACAAGTCTCCTGAACAGT
This sequence comes from Ceratothoa steindachneri, assembly GCA_963969495.1. Lineage (NCBI taxonomy): Eukaryota > Metazoa > Arthropoda > Malacostraca > Isopoda > Cymothoidae > Ceratothoa > Ceratothoa steindachneri. Next base: position 87,020,321 of record OZ018326.1, read on the forward strand.
CTGGATGACAACACAGTCTTCACGGTAAGGGGCAAGCGAGCGCTCCATCAAAAGGCGGTGCGTCCCGCGAGTGTGTCCAATTCGGAGACAACATAAAGCAAACTAAAGCCTTTGTGTCATTGGGGGGTAGGTCCATGGGAACAGTCACAGCGTAATGTCATGCAACTTTATGTTCCCATCAACCGTCTCCCATCTTCTTTACCAAGCAGCCCGGACAGCTGCCCCTATTTCTGCCATTTAGTCGGGGTGAGAAAGAGCGAAACGCTAGACCGGTCGCCCAGTCCTCGCGGACTCTTTGGTGACCTCATTCTCCGCAATCCCTACATGTCCAGGAACCCAGCAGAAGATAATATCGACATTTGCCTGGCTAGCCAAAACCGTGGCGTAACAGATATCATGAACCAGGGGATGCAGAGATTCCAATGCCTTGAGGGCTATAAATCACAATCAGGTCTCCAAACCGGGCATGTCGCGTTATCTCTTGTACCGAGTGGTGTATTGCCACCAGCCCCACCTTGAAGACAGAGGAAGCGCCTAGGAGAACCAGGATGACTTCAAACAGAGTGGATACGGCGTGGAAACCGACCCCCTCTTGGGTCTTGAAGCCATCCGTATACAGTGCCGCGGTTCCAGCGTGCCACGAGGTGTGCTCCAAAAAGGCCAAACGCAATACTCCCGGCCCTGTACAAGATTTGGGAGCAGAGGCGGGGCGACAAATAGCCAAAAGTGGTGGTAACCTCCAGATTGGCGTCCTTTTAAGAACCAGGGTCACAACCGGCGTTGGAGCTATACCTAGCTCTCGGAGTTTCCTAGCCACCTAAAGAACATAGGCTATGACTAGCATCTCTCGACAGCATAGGCACCGTGGAAATCAGCAGCGGATGCAGTGAGAGCTGTTGGCGACTGAGGGAGGCGCCGGGCTCGTGCGTACAAGCGAATAATGCACTGTCCACAGCGCAGAGCGAGTCGTGTCTCCCCAACATCGACAAATAGTCTTTCAATGGGGGAAGTTTGGAAGGTACCTTTCGCCAGGTGAAGGCCAAGGTGGTGGATTGAGTCCACCTTCCGCAATACACGCTCAGCTGCGGATGCATAAAAGTCACATCCGTATTCAAGCTTGGAACTAACAAAGAATCGATAAAGAGTAAGGCAATAGCCCTATCAGCGCCCCAAGCGCTGAACATCACAGAGCGAAGAATATCCATAGCGCGGGAACAAGAGACCCTAAAGCTGCGAATATGAGCCTCCCAGGTGAGCCTTCGGTCTAATAGAAGACCAAGGAAACGGTGCGATTCAACAACTTCTAGGCGTATCCCATTGAGAAACAAGTCTGGGTCAGGGTGGAGCCGTGGATGGCGGCAGAAGTGCACCACCTTCGTTTTGGTCAAGGAAAACCAAAACTTATGCGCTTTGGAATAGCGAGAGACGTGGTTCAATGCCTGTTGAAGTAGACGCTCCATAGTTAGCATCTGGGCCACGACAAAAGAGATCGAAAGGTCGTCCACGTAGAGCATAGTGAGAACATCTTCCGGCACCACCAAGGAAACGCCGTTGATACACAGGGCAAAGGGTATGACACTGTCGACAGTTCCCTGTGGGACACCCGCATCCTGCTCCATTGGGGTGGATAGGGCTCCTCTCACCCTTACGCGGAATCGACGACCTTGTAAAGGTTCAAATATAAATATTCGGACGCGTCTCCTTGCCCCCATCGAATAGAGAGTCTCCATGATACCCTATCGCCGTGAGGTATCATAGGCCTTCTCCATATCAAAAAACACCGTAGTGTAGTGCTGTCTAGGAAGGAAGGCCTCGCAGACGGCATTTTCCGGTCGTAGCAGAGCATCCGACGAGAATTAGAACTTGCGGAAGCCGCACTGCGTACTAAGCCTTTAGACCCTTTCAGATCGCCACAGACCATTCCATGTCATCACAGAACATTGAATGTCTTTTCATCCCCTCACAGGCATGCTTAAGCCTGCAGAATCTCCTAGGCCCTCGTAGATCCCGTGGACACTCCAAGGATCTTAAAACGTCCGAAGACCCTACAGAAATCCTAGAACCCTCCAAAACCATCTCACCCCCCCCCCCCCCAGACCACCTAGGGCCCACCCAGAGAATTCCAGCCGATCAAAGGCACCCTGTTAGACTCCAAGATCCTGAAGGCCCAACCTCCCAAGGCTCACATAGAGTCTCATACCCATTGCAGACCACTCCACGACGGCATTTTCCGGTCGTAGCAGAGAATTTAACGAGAAGTAGAACTTGCGGGAGCCGCACTGCGTACTAGGCCTTTAGACCCTCCCAGATCGCCACAGACCTTTTCATGTCATCACAGAACATTGATTGTCTTTTCATCCCCTCACAGGCACGCTAAAGCCTGCAGAATCTCCTAGGCCCTCGTAGATCCCGTGGACACTTCAAGGATCCTAAAACGTCCTAAGACCCTACCGAAATCCTAGAACCCCCTAAAACCATCTCAGACCCTCCCCCCGACCACCTAGGGCCCATCCACAGAATTCCAGCCGATCAAAGGCACCCTGTTAGACTCCAAGGTCCTAAAGGCCAAACCTCTTAAGGCTCACATAGAGTTTCATACCCATTGCAGACCACTCCACGACACTCACCTATCGTTTTAACTCTCACAAGCCTTCCCAGGCGCTCTGAGATCATTCCAAAGCCAAAACACCCCCACTCATCTTTAATCCTGTAGTTCAATATTTTGTGATATTAGTGCTAAAACGAGATAATTTGTTAGTATTCTTTCGAGGAATATGTAATGGGGGAGTGTCGTAGGCTAAGTAGGCTTCACTGATCTTCGCTTGCCATCCCTAATCGCATTGAATGCCCCTTTTAAGTGCGTGGGATATGCTAGTGCGTTTTCTACCGTTGGCCGAATTGTCAAATAGTTCAATTGCTTTTCGTGTGGTTCTGGGGTTGAACAAGGGAAACAAAATAATCTTTATTATTTTACAAACAAATTAAAGAATTTCACAATAAATGATATACTATGGGAAAAACTAATCGTTCAAAAAAAGAAAATTAATTTACTATTTTTTTTTTAAGGAGCCCATCTGGAGACTACTTATTTCGGCATAAGTCGCCGTAATCAAGACGACATAGGACTAGGCTAGTTTAAAGCACCAATATACAAAGACAGGCGCACTGCCTGGCAGAGCCCCACTGACTTCAAACACAGTAGATATGGCGAGGAAACCGACCCCTTTTGGGGACTTGGAGCAATCCGTATACACTGGCACGGTTCCAGCGTGACACGAGGTGTGCTCTAAAATGACCGAACGCAATACTTCCGGCGCTATACAAGTTTTGGGAGCAGAGGCGTGGCGACAAAATAGCCAAAGATGGTGGTACCCTTAAGGGCGCCACAGCCCGAGATTTATACATAGCTCTCGGAGTTTCCTAGTGCTAAACTAAAATGGCGTAGGGTATGACTGGCGTCCCTCGGCGGCATAGTCACCGTCGAATTTAGCAGCGGATGCAGTGAGAGCTGTTGGCGACTGAGGGAGGCGCCGGGCTAGCGCGTAGAGGCAAATAATGTACTGTGCACGGTGTAGAGCGAGTGGCATCTCCCCAGCATCGACTAGTAGGCTCTCAATGGGTGAAGTGTGGAAGGCACCGGTCGCCAGGCAAAGGCTGGGGTGGTGGATCGAGTCCACCTACCCCAATACACGCTCAGCTGCGAATGCATAAAACTCATATTCATAGTCGAGCTTGGAACTAACAAATAATCGATAAAAAGTAAGGCAGTAGCCCTTTTAGAGCCCAAAGCACTGAACGCCAGGGAACGAAGAATATTCAGGGCGCGGGAACAAGAGACCCTAAGTTTGTGAATATGAGCCTCTCAGGTATCCCGTCGGTTAAATACAAGACCAAGGAACCGTCCGATTCAACAAATTCCAGGCGCACCCCATTAAGACACAAATCTGGGTGGGGGTGGAGCCGTCGATTGGTGGCAGAAGTGCACCACCTTAGTCTTGGCCAAAGAAAACCGAAATCTGTGCGCTTTGGGATAGCGAGAGACGCGGATCAATGCCTGTTGGAGTAGACGCTCCATAGTTAGCATCTGGGCCGCGACAAAAGAGATCGAAAGGTCGTCCACGTAGAGCGTAGCGAGAACATTTTCCGGCACACCAAGCAAATGCCGTTGATACACAGGGCAAATGGTGTGATACTGTAGACAGTTCCCTGTGGGACACCCGCATCCTGCTCCATTGGGGTGGATAGGGCTCCTCCCACCCTTACGTGGAATCAACGACCTTGCAAAGGTTCAGATATAAAGATTGGGACGCGTCTCCCCGCCCCCATTGAATAGAGAGTCTCCATGATACCATATCGCCTTGCGGTATCATAGGCCTTCTCCAGATCAAAAAACACCGTAGCATAGTGCTGTCTAGGAAGGAAGGCCTCGCAGACGGCATTTTCCGGTCGTAGCAGAGCATTCGACGAGAAGTAGAACTTGCGGAAGCCGCACTGCACAGGAAACATATGGCCTCTGCTGTCCATAAAAAAGGCTAATCTATCATTCACCAATTTCTTCATCAACTTGCACACACAAGGGGTTATAGAGATTGGGCGGAAACTGACCTGGTTAGAGTGATCTCTTCCCGGTTTGCGGATAGCGAGCACAGTAACGATTTGCCAGAACTCTATGAGAGACCCTCTATCCAGATCCTGTGCATCTGGAGAGCAGAGAAATAAATAGATCGAGACAGTCCATGACGCAGTTGTCGAGCAGTGATGCGTAAACTCATCCACATTCAGGACACCTATCTCCAGCTCGTCGATCAGGTCAGCAACGACCTCACCATGGGGATTAAGCGAGTAATCTCCCCAGAGGGGGTGTCTAGCCTTTAGATCTCCGAGCAAGAGAAAGAGCCTCCACCCACCTAAATATATCTAGGTAGACTCTCTCCGGTTCTACAGGACTAATTTGGACGAAACCGACGTCATTCGGCGGTGAAAGGCTATCCCCATCCATATATATAACTTGCAGCGAGATCGCCCCGTAACCCTGGTTACTATTCATGGTTATATAACTACTGAATGAATTACGGTCACATCGGACTGATATTCGCGGTGGAGCATCTCCTCTAATAGTAGCCCGCGGTAATGGAAAAATTAAATCCCCAAAATTAGTTTTAAGGGTGATAGGCGGCGGCGCAAAGTTCAATTTGGGGCATATTTGAGCGCCTATAAAATCGACAAAAACGGATATCCATATGGGAAAAGGGTAAATATGGGGTCTGGACCGTCCCCTTAAACTACCTCCCGGGATTCGCCTCGATCGTCGGGTAATTCTTTCTTTTAACGAATATTTTCATCTCCCGTCTGTCCTCTCCCTACTTTGCGGACTTAGGTTAGATTTTCATTTATCGATGGAGGAATGGGCCCTCCATCGCTGAAGGAAAAAGACCGCTCTTCGACCTATACCCATTTTCGATACGGCCGGTCAAATGTCGCAAACCCGCCAACCACGAGTAAAAGCCTTGAGGCTCGGAATCTCGTACTACTTATTTTCCGCAAGTTATTTTTGCCCCTTAATCGATATCCGACAGCGGCAGAGTCACAACATTATTATTTTAGGCTTTTTCAAATTTTAATTCATTGCCTATCGGTCCTAGCGAATTGGGTGTAATAGACCGATAGATAGATAATTGAATTCTCTCGACACTTGTAAAGTTACTACCTTGCCGAGATGACAAAAATGCCCTCGGGAGGAAAGGGGGCTAATAACCCGGGAACTAACGAACGGATTCGAACTAATTTGGAGTACCGCTATAGGATAGTACACTCTTTCGTTCTCTATAGGTTTTGGGGTCCTACCGTGGTTAGTCTAGAAGTTAGTCGCGCCCCGAATAACGTCACTCATCGTCCTTTAATCGCCTATATGTCCTTTATTTATAAACGGAAAAATTAAATATAGTTCATTAAATTAGATTAGATTTGGCTACTATTTTATTTGGAGTAGAAAACGCGTATATCCCGTATAAACCTGGCCATCGAGATTCGAACTCCAAAATGGCGACGAAAATCCACCCCTGTTTTCTGCGTTTTGGCATCGCTGTTCCTCGGTAAATTAATTTAGGATTTTTTCATTATAAAAATACATGTGGAATTATAGGCTTTAGAAATAAAATTTCTTAAATCTATTCGAAATTTCGATTGGCTCGGCCGCTATCGTCGACCGAAATCGCTTAACACTGCCTAACTTTGGGTTCATTGGCCGAGATTAATTTCCATTCAAAACTTTTATTTTACGCGTGTTTTAAATTCGTTCTGAAATGTTCTCCCTAATTGTAGAACAAAAAGTATAAAAATATTATAATAAATAACTTTTATGGAGGTCCGAGCCTCCACCCGACGTTAAGTTTTCACCGGTTGCGTCGGTTCTAACCGAACTGACCCGTTTTTACTCGTCCTACCTAGAGCATCCTATCCTTAATAGATAAGCGTTTATACCCGGTTAAACCTAATTAAACTCTCGATGGGCGTTTAAAATGAGGCGGGTAGACTCCATTTTTACATTTTCTAACTTTTAAGTACCCTTCTACCACTAGGGGTCTAGGGGGGCCCATATCGTATCTAGGACCGCCAAACTCGGTATGGGGGTTGGAGAAGACCTATATTGTCCTGTTTGGGGGCCAAAACCCGTTTTGATTCGCACTACTTATATCAATAGCGTTGAACTCGTAGGCCGAGGGAGGGTATAGAGCTCACTTAAACTACACTTGACTACTAAGGATAACTCTAAGTGACACTTTCTATTTTCTAACCATCATTGTGACGTCACTATTAGACATATGACTATGATATTTGCATATTATAGGAAGCAAATGCTGGAAAAGACGAAAATAAGATTACTTTTTAATCGGAATAATAATTTTTAATTAATTAAATAGCTTCGAAAAAAAATAATGCCACGATTATGAGACTAAAAAAAATCAAAAGAAAGGACCGGGAAAATTAAGGGAAAATAAAGGCGAGATTCCTAGTTTTTCGAGACTTGGACCGAGTAAGGGGCGCCCTAGTATATGTATGATATCAAGCTTTCATTATCCTGGCATTATGAATAATGACAACAAACGAGGTCATGTGTTAAAATTGAGAGTTTGCGGCCGTTTTCGGACATTTTCCACTAATATTCAAATTCTATGGGCCCCAGAGCTTCGGGACACGCACCATTCGAAAGGGCATCTAGAAACTTATATATGATTTTATTATCGCGCCGTTTTCTTGGGTAAAAACAAAGATAAACGAGTACAGGCCTACGGCCTCTTAAACAATTAAATATGAATAAAAAATAAACTAGTAACCCGAGCCCGATAGGTCCGGGTGTTTCGGTGGGTGGATCTCAATGCCCTCGTGAGAAATAATGCCAGGAAAATAGAAATTTATACTTATACTAGGGTTCTATTTATTGGGTCCAATTTTCGAAAAAAATATTAATATTTTCCTTACTAAAATCGATTAAAACTTAATAGCGCTGAGGAAAGAAGACTAGGAATCTCGCCTATATTTTCCCTTTATTATCTCGGTCAGTTCTTTCGATTTTTTTTACTTTCATAACCGTGACCCTGGAATTTTTCGAGTAATCTAATTTATTGGAATTACTCCAAAGATATTGGTCAGATCCGAAAACTAATTTTATTTTCCTCTTTTCCAGGCCTATATTCACATTTCTACCTCTAATTGGGACGGAGGTGTTAAATCGCGCCCCGTTTCCTTCCTAGGTAGGATTTTCTTCCAGATATAGGTGGGGCAAGGTACACCCTTTACAAAGGTGAAAGTCCCATCCCTCTATGGCCTATAGTTTAGGAGAAGGGCCGAAAGAACGCTTAAAGGCATGGTGTTTATATACAGTCGAGCATATAACCATGAATTTAAACCAGGATTATGGGACAAAATCTCGAAATGTGTCGATCTCGTTAAAATCGGTCGGGTAGATCCCAAATTATTGGACTTCGATTAAGCGCGGGTAAGCCCACGATAGATAGTTGCCCCTCCCCTCGCCATCACATGATAGACAGACATTTGTACATCTATTCGAATATCTCCGGATCTACTCGAGTGACTTTGACGAAACCGACGTCATCCGATGGGGAAAGGGTCCCCTCCCCGAATATAAACCATTCACTGAGATAACCCCTTATATATATATATATCAAGTTGGGGGAAGCGTTTCCCTGTCGAAATCTGTCGGTTTCATCAAAATCAGTGGAGTACCTTCTGAGATATTCGAGTTCATTTAAGCGGGGCTGTATGTATGTACATTTATGGCTACAAGATATATTTTTCAACTTTCATTCGGGGCGAATATCTTGATCTACCCGACCGATTTCGATGTAACAGACCTCATTCAATGGGGGACGTCGCACCCGATCCAAATATATATATATATATATATATATATATATATATATATATATATATATATATATATATAATTTGGAATGTCCCCGAATCATGATTTTTATTCGTGGTTCGTGCTGTGGCCATTTCTTAGCGGCTATATCTCTCGACCTATGAGCGATAGAGCGGGGTAACTTTGACCCTGGGACATGGCTGAGAGCCACCTACGCATATCAGAAACAAAATTTATCTTAGGTCTGTAAAGTAAGGGAAGGACAGACTGGAGATGAAAATCCACGCCCAACACCCAAATACCCTCCATCGAGTTTATAGCCGAGGAGATCTTTAGGGGGGCTCCCCCTACACCTAATATAAGCCATCCCCCGCCTCTAAGCCAATTTTTGGGGCGATTTTAGAGGGGGTAAACAGAAGCCACTCACGGGAATGGCCGTGCACTACCCGGAGGCAGAACTCTGGGCGCTGTTGGCCGGACAATAAGCTGAAGGCGTTTTCGCCTTCGAAAACTTATTGGGGGAGGTTGGGCTTTCCATACAAGTCTTTTCCTCCTTCCGCTGCTTCAGAGAGGGGAGGCCTTCTTTTCGAGGATCCACCGTCTCCGAGCCACCCAGCCAACTACTGATTGTGGGCGAAGGAGCCGAATCTGCTTTAGTGCTGTCTTCCTTTCTGGGGCAGCTTTAGGAACCCCAGAAGATGGCCTCATGACTATCTTCAGGTGTGTTGCCTCCTGTGAGTCTAACAACTCGGTGGAGGCGCGCAGCCGTTTCACCTTACGCTAAACAGTCACGCTGGGGAGAGGGAGGGGAGCCCTGGTTTAAGCCGGGGCTGGGTGTGAACCCTACATTTCGCCAGCTTTACCAGGAGAGCGCCCGGAGTGGATAGAACCCGCAGAAGGGTTCCGAATGGGTGCGAAAACGGCCGTGCTTGTAGGCCTGGAGGGGCCAGGAGCAGAGGGTGTCTTTCTAAACATTCAAGAATAGGACGTTTTGAGCAGCGCCGGGTGCGCCAGGACCAAGTCCTTAGCCTCGCAAAATGAGAGAGGATCCTGAGCCTGAACGGCAAGGATTTCTTTCTCAAAGAGATATGCACCACATTGCTTCGAAGAAGCTGGGTGCGGCTATCTGCAATTTACACACTTGGCCACACACGATTTGGACTTACCATGTCTGGCTTTGGATCAATTTACACAGATTTTGCGTAACCCCGACTTTGCACGTCCACAGGAGCGATTAGTATGGCAGAAATGCTGACATTAATGGCACCTCCGCGTCAGTGGCATGAATGCCTTTACGCGGTAGCGATACCAATCGTCACGCACTGACTCATGAAATTTGTCACAATCAAACGTGACGGAGAGTGTAGGGGTGGGTCTCGAGGCCCTTCCCTGTTTTCTCATAACACGTTCAACCATGGCCGCCCAACTCGAAGGTGATGCCATATATAGAGTAGTCCACGAGTGCCCTCGCATAAACTGCTCTTTTCAAGAAGTTCATAGTAGAGTGGGGCGTCATACTCATTGGGGCTCCACCAAGTGTCCGAAGAGCGATAATCTTGGCCACCTCAGAGGGATTCGACACATTCGCCAGAAGGCTCCTGTCCGAGATACGGGTCACCTTCTGCTGTCTACCAATCAGACTAGATAAAGCTCTCCTCTGATGGATCATGTTGCCCTTAGCCAACATGCTGCCATCAGAGGAGCGAATAACCAAATAGCGTTTGAATCCAGCGCGCTCTAAAACGCCGGGTAGTCTCTGAATGAGGGGCCCCGATGTAATCGAGCCTCAGGCTCTGCGCACTAGCACTTCTGGTCTTAGTCAGGGACTCTGCACCCGGGAGGAAGATGGGCTGGACGTACAGATCTTAGTTGGTCGCTTGACGAAGTGGCAGCAGACCCATCCGTCCTCGCATCCCCCATGGATAGAGAGGAGCCCCGAGTCTTTTTTTTGTTTTTTTTTCTTCTTTTGGGGCACGAGGGCGCGGAATGAACCCGCTTCTTGCCTCCGTCGGCAGGAGGCCCCATGCCAGATGGACCGGCCTCAATAAGGTCCTTCTCCGAGATCAAGAAGGTCCTGGCGGTCGCAGGGGCACCAGCCGGAAGAGGAGATCACTGCCTTTCTTGTACTGCTTTGGAGACCCGAGCCGTTTGAGAAGAACCTTATAAAGGAGCGGACTCGTCTTCAGTGTTTGGCACTGAGCTTGGATTCGCTTCCATTGGAGGTCCTACCCTCTGGGGCTGCGTTGCCTCAAAGACCATGTCTATCTCGAGCGAGGGGAAGGGGCTCCATTTGGCTATCACCCTAAGGAAATCACAGATTAAATTGGCAGCGGTGTCGCTAGTCAGGTTATTTGGGGGGCACGTGTTCAATATCAGAGCCAGCAGGTCTTTCGAGGGAAGGGGCCGATGGGCCCTGTCTTCCCTCTCCTCCCTAATAGGGTTTACCCTACTGAGTCGCTTGAAAGGGGAGCGGTTGGTTATAGGCTGCCTACTTGTTCTCTTAACAGTCCCCTGGGAAAGTAAAAAAGGGACTGCCACTGGTAAGAGGGAGGAACCCGATGGCGAATCCAAAGAAGAGGGTGAGTGGGAGTCCCCTACACCCGTAGGCAAAGGAGAGAAGTAAGCCTACTCTCCTGTTACAAAGTTTTGCAGGGTCTCCTGCGAGAGCACAGGATGGAGGGACCTCCATTTTTTAGTGGAGCTGCCCGAAGGCTGCTCCGTCGATGGTGAGAGGGAAAGGGGAAGAGTTTTATTTTTTTTATCATCGGGCATGTGGCCATGAGGAAGGTATTGGTGGGGATGAAGCAGGTTCTTAAAAACCCACCATCACAAACCGAAGCTCAGAGATTAGGGAACATTGTCCCCTTCCCCTTTAGCCCCGATCCGGGATAGTTGGCTGCGAAGAAGGTCAGCATCTACCCTGTGAAAATAGAGGCCAACCAGAGAAAGTTGTGGGGGAGGTTGTAGGGAAAGTGAGAAAGTAGAGGATAAACACAGGCTGTTTTAAAGAAGGAGAAGAGTCTAAGCTGGGGCCGGACGGGGCATTGAGTCCCGTCAGCACGGCGGCCAGGAAGGCAAATCGCCGCGCCCCTTACGGAGAATTAATTTACAATGAATGCTCGGGCACGAGCTGAGAGTAGCTGAATATTTGCCCCAATAAAAACGGAAAGAGATGATGAGGTGAAGTTTTGTAGTCGAAAAGCGTCACGCCTCTTCGACGGTGATAGAGCAAAATGTAATAGGCTTACGATTTTCCAAGAGGGGGTAGGGTCTCGAGTGGTTGTTCGAGGAAGTATTCTTGCAGGGCACAAAGCCGAGTGCGTTATTACATAATGAGTCATTACGTTCTTGACTGGCGTAACTGTGAACAACTGCTTTCTTGCCTGCGAGCCCTTAGGGTGCCGGGGTGTCAGCTGAGAAGTGGTGCTTCGTGTCTTTGGCTGCTTCCAACGAATCCTCTCGATTACTGCTTGGATAGTGCGTGAGAAGGCGGGCATCTACCCTGTGAAAATAGAGGCTAACAAGAGAAAGTTGTGGGAGAGATTGTAGGGGAAGTGAGAAAGTATGGGATAAACACAGGCTGTCTTAAAGAAGGAGAAGAGTCTAAGCTGGGGCCGGACGGGGCCTTGAGTACCGTCAGCACGGCGGCCAGGAAGGCAAATCGCCTTGAATATTGCTTTGCTCTTTCACGTGCTGAAAAATATATACGACTTCGTCGGAAGCGATTTTGTTGGCCGTTGGAAGCTGATCCCAATCCGTCTCAAATGCGCGGCGGGCAAGGGCTTAGCGCTCTCTCGGTGATTTGGGTTTCGGGCTCCAGTATGACTCGTCTCGCTCCGTTATCGCCTTTGCATAAATCATCCTTTAAAATCACACTTTTTCTTCTTAAAAAGGAAAGTTAGTCTTTAGTTTTGCAAAATTATATCTTTGTAGTTTTTAATCCTTTTCACATTTTCTTTTGCAATTCTGTTCATTCTTAGTTAAATGTGGTAAAGATTCGTTTTAACACAAATATGCACAGTAATTTAAAAATGTGCTTTTCCTATGCAGGTTTATATGTACATTTCAAATCTGACACTTGTTTTTTCCGGAAATGCATACTTTACCCATAATAATAGCCTGAAGGTCCATAATAGGAAAAGAGTATTACCAGTGAAAACAAGTTTCAGATATGTAAAATACACATAAAACTGCATAAGATAAACACTTTTTCATATTCATTTAAAAGATCCAGAAACAAACCTAACCTAACCTTACCTAACCCTACCAATATTTTCCTCAGCTTCTTAGTGAAACAAATTTTTAGCAGAAAACAGTTTATAAACAAGAGGCTTGCACTTAAGCGAATGCGAACATTAGAAAGCCAAGTGACCTAAAACACATTGACTGAATATTTGTATGTTGTTTTACAGCCTTTCGAAACTTTTGTAGTTATATTCCAGAAAAAGAAATTTTTATCTTTGCTAAATTCAAAATTCCTGCATGTAAGCATTTAATAACTTGCGTGATTATACAATCAGCCCTATATATATTTAAGGCCTGAATATCTTCATCAAACCTTCATGTATTATTTGGCATTGTGACTTAGAACAACCACCGCTCACCATTGCAACAACTAAACTGCGTCACAGTTACTGTCTGAAATGCGCGAACCATCCAAAATATAAGCTGACATACTATTGGATAACCAGTCAGAAAACGCAGGTGCAGATATAAGATAGGATGTTATTGGCTAACAAGTCAGGCAAAGAGTAGGCCAAAAGTTTAAAGAAAAACTCCAAATGGCGCAGAAAGATTCAAATTTACCAAAATAAGATCATTTTCGAAAAGTGAATAAATATTTTATTATTAAGTTCGGGAAGTTAAAAATAACATCAGTGAGCATCATTTTTAGAATTAAAAACATTTATGTTTGAAAATTACAAAGTTATATTTGTGTTGAAACAAATCTTTACCGTCAATGTATTTCTGATGAAATCGTGAGTAGTGAATGGTCAAAATCTGTCAAGTATTCCATTAGAGTAACAAAGGCGTGTCATTATTTCAAAATAAAAGCTTTGTTTTAAAATAGTTCCTAAATCTAAATGAATTTTGAGGATTGGTTTACTTTGTCTCATAATGAATCTGATCATTTTATGTTTATATGGTCATTTTGATAAATATTTTGTGTTTTAAATTATTCTTCCTATATATTACGTGCTTGGTAAGACAGACTTATGCAGCATCTTGGTAATGATATTGTAAGATTTAAACTTGTATCAACAAAATATTCTCCTGAACTTAGAAATAAATCATATCAAGTTAGACTGAGCCACATAAATTTACTTTCACAGTGAAATCAACATCAGTCAGGCTTACTTAATGCAGATTTAAAATACAAACACAATAAATACTCTTAGCTTGATAAAAGAGTGGCTCCTAGGAATAAAGGTTTTTAGTTAATAAACTGTTAGGATTTATTGCAAATTAATGCAAAAGTTTGTGTAATAGTTAGTCTATTGCAAAGCAATAGGAAATATACTTGCCTTAGATCAAGGTAATAAATAAGCTTGATTAAGAGAAATCTGTCTAATATAAATACTAGCGTCCAAAACTTCGACAAACCTGCCTAAAAGATGTCCCCAGTACAGATTTGGTCATTAATTGGGCCAAGTTTTTATGTATCGCTTTGATTGTACCAAGTTAGAGTAATATTATTTATAACTAAGTTGGAAACACAATACTTCTTATGCTTTCTCAAATTACTTACATTTATTATTTTCAAAGGCCTATTATGCAGGTTGTTGTAATTTTGACTTAGCTTCTTGTTGAGATAATTTTTAGTTTGTTAGAACTGAATCCTATTTATGGATATGTTCATTATTAGATGAATCTTATTTGAGAAAGAATCATAGCTCCTTACTATTTAACATTGTTATATTTTCTGGAATATTTTTTTCTATTTTATAATATTTTCTTGTATCAATTTCTTATAAAGCGAGAGATTCAATTAGTTAAAAGTAATAGTATATATATTTAACTAAATACTTTAAATACGGTTTGTTTTTTTAAAAGTTAAGAAAACTACTTCCACATTCATATTCTTCTTCACTTTTGACTGCCATTTCTTTTCTCAAATGAACCTTAATGTTTTTTCGCTGGTTCTTAAATTTTGTATGTATCAAAAAAAAGCTATGATGTTCTGAACTTTAAAAAATATTGGGCAGAGAGAAGTCCTCGAACACCCCCCGAGTTTTAATTTCGCAATGGGAATCTGCAAGAAAATAATAATCCGGTGACGACTAAAACCATAACTTAAATGACTGATGATGATAATGACGATGGGGATGAGAATGATGATTAATGAGATTAAGGTAAAGTTTTGTTTTTTACAGCTCTCGGGGAGTAAATGGAGTCTTAGCTCCCTCCAACCTCTTTGGAGTTTCAAGGGAGAAAGCCTTTGATCCTAAGTTACCGCAATTAAGTGGTGCCGCACTTCCTCTGAAACTGTCCTGGGAAACCACCTTAGAATAGAGGGAGGCCGTTGTATGGTGTGGTAATTTTATACCCCACCCCTCTGCTAGCGGTCCATGCAACAGCTAAATGGGCGACCTATTGGTCTCCACCACAAAAACGGCTGCAAGGGGTGATTGGAACACCAAATTAAACAAGATGGCCGTGGATAATTCTGGTGTGGCTGATGTGAATGCGACAAAGGACCAGCCTTAGGGGACCGTACTATCCGAAGGCTCGAGGGCCAAGATGAACAGACTTTTTGATATTATATAACCTAGAGGACGAATACCCACCCCATTCGTCCTGCAACAAATGAAAAATATACTCTTATTTAGGGAAATAAATCTAAAAGGCTATGCGAAGTTATTAAGGGCCGGAGAATAAGCTGAACGGGCCAGCTGATCACCCTTCTGGATGCCCAGGACCAACAGAGGCCCGGGAAACCAAGCAACAAAGAACTCAATTAACGGACGCATTCTGGACT
Source organism: Ceratothoa steindachneri (assembly GCA_963969495.1). Lineage (NCBI taxonomy): Eukaryota > Metazoa > Arthropoda > Malacostraca > Isopoda > Cymothoidae > Ceratothoa > Ceratothoa steindachneri. The sequence continues at coordinate 87,035,683 of OZ018326.1, forward strand.
AGCCACTTGCAGACTAAGGGATGGGAAGCGCTTAAAGAGCGACTCGATTGTTCCAAAAATTGGAAAAAATAAGGAAATCTTTAAAATTTGGATCAGTCTAAAAGATAAAAAAATGGCTGAACGTTCAGCGATAAAAGGTCCATAATTGACCTCTCCCGATGATGATTATGATGAAGGCGATTATGACAATGATGAATATAATTAGTATGATAACGAGGATGACGATGATGATGCCCATGATGAGGACGATGATAAGGAAGATGATGATTATGATTAGTGGACGATGGTTATGACGATGGTGATAATGATGATCATGTCGATTATGATGATAATGATTATAACATTGAGGATGGGATGACGATGATGATGACCCTGATGATGATTATGATGACGGAGATGATAATGATGACGAGGAGGAGGATGACCAAGATGATAATAACCAATATGAAAAGGATGATGAGAATGATGATGACAATCATGACCATGATAATAACGATGGGATGACAATCGTGATGACGTTCATGACGATGCTGAGGATGCTGACAAGGATGGTAATGAATATGACGACGATGATAAAGATGATGAAGATCACGACGATGATCATAACGATCATGGCAATGATGACAATAACGATGATAACAATCATCATCATCATCATCATCCTGACTATGATATATAATAATAACGACGATCACTATAATATTATAATGATGATGATAATGATGAAGAATACGATTAAAATTCCGATGAATACTGTAATAATAAAGATAATGAAGGTGATTACGTTGACTCTGATGATGAGGATGATAATGATGAGGATGATGATGGTGATGATGAGGAGAAAGATCGTAAATGTGATACTGAATATGATGACGATCATGACGATGATAACAATGATGAGATGAGAATGATGATGTTAATGATACTTATGACTGATCATACCGATGATGATGATTATGGTAATGACGATGACGTGGATGACGATGATGATCATGAGAATCATGGAAATGAGTATGGTTATAATTATTACGATAACGAGGATAACAATGATAATAACTATGATGACACTGATGAATATGATGACGATTATAAGGGAGATGATGATTATTTTGATTATGATGACGAAGATGATGATTAAGAGACGATGATTATGATTATGACGATAGTGATAATGATCACGACAATAATAAGGAATATAATTATCATCATGTCAATGATGATGATGATAACATATGATGACATTGAGGATGCAAATAACGATGATGATGTTGACGATCCTGACGATGATCAAGATGACGAAGATGATCATGATCAAGATGATAATAACGATTATAAAAATGTTGATGACTCGGATGATGAAAATGATGATGAAAAACATGACGATGATGATAACGATGAGGATGACAATGATGATGGCGATCATGACGATGATGCTGATGAAGATGATATTTATTATGATGACAAAGATCATAATCAGGACGATAACGATGATGACGATCAAAACGATGATAACAATGACGAAGATGATAATGATCATGAGGATGACTATGCTGTATAATAATAATAATAATAATAATAATAATAATAATAATAATAATAATAATAATAATAATAATAATAATAATAATAATAATGATAATAATAATAATAATAATAGTTCATTGTAGAGCGGTCTTCAATTAGTAAAATGAGAGAACTCTTTGCGGTGTAGAAGAACAAAGTTTGCTGAAGTCTGAAACACCTGGAGAAAATAACTTCAAATAGATCAGCACAAGAATAACACAAATAAACTTGTTTTACGTTAAAAAAAAACAATATATACCAACTTGTTTTCACACTTACACAGATTATGAGTTAGAAAATTAATATGTACAAACTTGTTTAACATCTAAAAAATTTTAAAAACATTATTACTAGCAAAGTTTCAATTTGATCCCCGATTTTGCAATATTATAATAAATAACTCCACCATTAATCATTTTCCATTTTCTGCATTTTTGACGCAATAACACGGCCTTTCAAACAGGGATTTTGGCAGATTTTAAGGATTATTTAATCTATACGATATCTAAATCGAATTAAAACAAACCTAAGGTAATAAATTATATTATTATGATTGATAATTATAAAAATAATTATGCTAATTATTGGAAAATTATGAAACCCAAACTTTCCATAGGATTAAAGTAAATTAAAGTTGATTTTCAGTCTGTATAAAAAACTATGTTTTAGCCGAAAATAAGGATTTTTTCTATATTTAATCTATACAAAGAAAAACAAGCATAACTTTTATAATATTAAAGTATTCACAACCAATTTACAGCTGAATATACTATGGACTCATTATTTATTTCAGTTCACAAGTAAACAGAATATACCCGTTATATTTTTTTTTTGAGAGGGTATCCCCTTAATCCCTAAAATTTTACATGGATTTTGGCTAGCCTTTGGGTTTGTAGCTGGTTTTATAGCATAAAATATGTCCTTTTAGCCTGGCCTGTTTTATGACTATATATATATATATATATATATATATATATATATATATATATATATATATATATATATATATTACATTTAAAGGGAGTGGGCGGTCAAGGTCAATTGAGTGAGCTTCGCTCGTCCCTCAGCAGCGGCAGACGAAAGGAAATCATATTAGGGGGGAACGGAGTTTCCAATCGAATGCGTGAAAGAATTTATCTACAGAATCGAGTGCAATTGGCCGTTAGTATAATAAAGAAGGCTGCGTGACTCTGGGGCTGTGGAAAGGATGGTGCCAAAATAAACTTTAATAATTACAATAGTTATAGGATATATACAACTGGAAAAGATTGCAAACGGATACTTAATGTGTTTACAGGGAGCGAATAGATAAGCTTACACGTTAGCCATCAAGCGGCTGCTTTGAGCCAATATACAAACATACACTTTATGGGTTGACTGGTCAGAAACCACAATTGAGTCGCTGGAGCCTAGCTTAGGGGTTGAGGCTTTATAAGACGACGCGGGGGATGGGTGATTCAATGAGTAATTCGTAATCGATGGATTTTAACCTCGAGGATTGAATTCAAGAGAGTACTTGCGCCATACGAGGTTAAAACCAAATCCAAGCATAGCCAATTGAATGGGGTTAAATTCCTTGGGTGAGAATTCTGATCTTCGAGCTCGAGAATGGGAATGGGGCTGAATCGAGAAAACGACGTGTTTCAAGCAGAAAGGTGAGCCTATACTCCTTTTTCCTGGCTGTGTCTACCATTATATATGGGTCAGCAGTAAGCAAAAATACCTCAGGCCAAGGAGAAACAGGTCCTTAACCAATCATTCTACTGGGGAATAGGGATGAACTCCAGCAGGGTTTCTTGATATCACCCGGAGAGGCGGGTAGGTCTTCTTGCGCCCGCGCGCTTGGAATTCTTGTTTTTTCCTTATCAGCGGAAGCGACTCGATTCCCGACATCTGGTGAATTTCCAAGCCCTTCTACTACCGTAATCGTCTCGGTGGGGAAAAAAAACATTGCATATTTTTGGAGACGTGGCATGGGGCGTTTCCTACTAGAAGATGATATCACCGTTCAAAAAACTTTCACGAATTTTCGGGAGTATATGTTTCCTTAAGGTTGCTTGGTACTTGTCGTAATTCATCATTCCTTCCACTGGTACCAGTCGTTTGGGTCTATTTGCTGTGAAAGTCGCCCAAAACATCTTCTTAAGAGGGGGTTTGGGGGCTTGCTGGATGTATCCCGATCTTACTGATTTTCCTGTACTGCGCCTCACGACTTGTGATCGGATCCCAAGTCAAACGTTTCACGTTCATACAAGGGGTAAGTAGAGCTTTCTTGAGGGGACTTCCCGCAGTTCTGCCTGCTTCAAGAAGCATTCGGCGAATAGTTGATGAGTCAATGTGTATACTAGTAGCTAATTAATTATGCTGTAAATCTTGGCTGGTCTTTTGCGGGTCTTTTACACTATTGTGTAGCAATATGTTTGTCATCGTGTGCATTTTTTTTCATTTTCAACCAAATCGTCTACGTCTTTCCACTTCTGGATTACCGGTGCCTTCGTTCTTCTTGATGATTCGACCCACAGTCAACTTTGTCATCCTCAACTACTGGCTATCTCCCGAACTGACATACCACCATCTTCAAGTAGTGCTACAACCTTTGCTCTCTTCCTTGGAGTAACGTCTATCCCGTGAGCTAGTCGCTTAATGACTACGCTCATTGCAGTTTTTGTTTTGTTCGTTGTCCTTGACAATCGAGGGTTGCCAAATGTTACCATTTGTCGAAATCTATATTATTGCCAATTAGAAAAATAAACGCCTGAAAGATCATAGCCACTCAGAATTCCTGATTGATCACTCAAGAATCACCTATAACAGGGGCATGTTAGAAAAATTGAAAATTCTTGATGTGCCCTACTGAATTTTAACAGCGCCGTATATGTGAGAATAATAATGCATTTTGATGCTCATGTTGCATCCGATGTTTCTGAAAGCAGTCACCATAAAGGTGACAAGTTCTCTGTAGTTCTTGCTCTTCTTTTTGCCAAGATAGTTCTTAACTACTAGAACAAAAGCCTTCTACGCTTCAAGTTTTACTTCGTTTATTGAGTTTTCAAACTCTGGATATCTGATGAGCTGAGTGAGTTTAGGACAGTCAAAAGTGCCAGATTTTTACTTCTCGATGGCCAATCCTAGAAACGCGTGGCACAAGGACATGAAGAGGCTACTATCTTTGTCCAGAGCTTCGAACTGTTAGATCAAGCTAAGTTTAATGTGCAGTTTTGGAAAGATTATCATGTCTCTCTCCATCCGAAGGATTTTTATGACGTTCCTTGCTCTGAAAGACGGCAATTCTTCCCGTACAGGCCAGTTTTTCTTCGTATAATGCTGAACTTTGTCCCTACTAACCCAGATCCACAGAAAAACACGGGTACTTGGTGAACCCGGACTGTTGTGCTAACAAAATTTTCCCCACCTTAAGGTCAACACAACACAATTACTCATGCTGATGATCATAATAAATTATCTTCAGTACGTAATTCAGCGCTTCACACTTCTATTTGCAGCAGAACACATTTCGGCGATCACTTCCTACTGTCAGAGAACCGTCTCAAAACTTCACCTTGGTACTCTGGCACTCCAAGCATGTGCAGAAGCTGTCTGATTGAAGATCAGGATACGTGAGGCTGCTCCGCCATTTTCTGTTGATTCCCCCCGAAATAAATTGCGTAGAAGTAGCAGTTATTGCTAAGGTTTGTTGGATCTCTCCAAATCCTTGGAATTCCAAACTTCAGACAACTCTTCATGCCCTTGGTTCAACGACACAGATACTCTGTGCATGGCATGCATACCATGTGTGCTCCCAAGCTTTGTCCTGGTCACAAAATTTCATAACAAAATAAGCATGTTAAGCACGCTTTATGCAACTTGTGACTGGATTCATGTTAGGAACAACGGTGTATTTGCTACAGATGTAGTAGAATACTTCGGGCCTATTTTTACAAGATCATCTGGCCAAATCCATTCCATTCACCCGCAAAAGAAAAATACCAGTTAGTCAAAATTATGGTATGTAAATTCTTCAGAATTCGTTTATTCGAAGAAATAAGAAAGGTTTTGTATCATATAGGTAGCAGATGCTCGTAAATGTAAAAAAAACCGGTTAAAAAATCCTTTGACGATAAGTCAAACTGTTGATCTGCTTGATCAAAACCAGTGCGATCTTTCAATTCAGCAGATCAAAATTCTCCTAAATCAGCTAAAAAAACTTACACAATAAAGATGGTGTTGCCCAATATTATTCTTCTCCTTTTGCTTATCGTTAATTTGTTAGTAGTAAAAAAACATTTCTAAGTATAGTGTACGGGTATTTTATCTTTGTTTACCTACATAATTTTTGTTTTATGTAAAAACGTAAGAATTTGAATATACACTTCTATTCCTCTCATCATTATTTGAGTCTCATCTACTCATCAGCATTATCTGCCTGTATCATCTACTTATCATTATTATCTCAAGTTTCATTTATATTTATCATTATCCGCCAGTCTCATCTACCGATCATCATTATGTGCGTCTTATCTAGTTCTGATCTTTATTTACTTCTTTCATCTGCCTATCATTATTAGCCGGCTGTCGCATCTACATTCATAGCAAAAGCCTCGTAGAAGATTTCCCGCAACTCACTCAAGTGGTTGCCTTTGCTATGTAACTGACGCCAGTGAGCCAATCAATTCCTCATATTACCCACTCGGTCAACAGTTGGTTGGTTCTTTTACCATAACTTTTCCTCATCTCCATAAATTTCTCAGGCATTTTATTGGGGGGGAGGGGCATTTAAAAATGGTATTATCTTCACTATACCAGTAACCTATGTTTGTCTTCTTATCAATGTATTATTTCTCTTTGATGTATACTGGTTATTCCCAAAAGTATTTTTTGTATATCTTGGAGTTTGGCCTCAATTGATGCGTGTTTTTTTAGTACTCAAGTATCTTTGCCTTATGTTAAAACTGTTAAATAGGATTAATAAAAATATTTATTATTTTTTAAATAGTTATGATGTATCTAAATATGTAGTCCTTTCTTCGGCTGTTTATCCTAACTATATTTTTCTGCTTAATTCTTTAAGTTTGTACCATAAAGAGTAACAAGCTACCTTAAGTAAACGATGTATTGTGCTTGTTAAAGTAGCTATCTCCGGCAAGTCTTTGAGAGATTGAGGGAGTTTAGTCAGGCAAATAGTGAATTATGACTAAAAATCACGAAAATCAAACTAAATTTAGCCTCATTAACTTGTTTTTTAAGTATTTTTGTGCCTAAAACCATACAAAAAAACGAGATTTGAAACATCCAGATACCTCTCATTGCAAATAATACCTACTTGCGATGTAAGATTTCTCTAGTAATAAAACCATTATTTTAATTTTGTATAGTTTTCCTCTAAACGGAAATTAATATCATTTAAATTGATGTTATAGTTCAATGACACATATTTATGCATTCCAACTGAGAATATATGTCAATTTAGAGGAAATATTTCTCTTAAGATTCTTCTTGACTAATTCTTTGCTGTATATTTTGATGAATCAATACCGTCAAATATTTGTCTTCCTTCATTATTTCCTACAAAATTTAAAATATTGCTCGAAGTAATTTAGAAATGGCACCAATTAATGCAAATAATTACACTCTGTTTATTTACCAAAGACTCCGTTCTAACTTAATGAGATATCTAACGAATTATTCATTGGACTTCAGTTGATTTCGCTGTTTCATCGGAAGTCATTTGCAAATAGAGAAGTTAACTGATTCTGAGATACAAGATGCTGCATTAGATAATTAGCGAGTTAATAATAACAAAAACACACTAATAATAATCATTTAAAGGAGAAGTTTGAAGCTTTTTCTTTAAATTAGTTGTTCTATTTTATTTGCGTTATTACATAGATAAATTTAATAAATGTCAAGGGAAAAAAATAGAAGTATCTTCTATAATTTATTTATTTCAACGGGAAATTCTTCTACGGTCTGATTTCATTTTCCTTTTTAGTTCTTGTGACAAGCAAAGAAACAAATCTCCTGAAAAAAAGAAACGAAGAATAGAAACTAAACTTTCCCATGCCATTTCTTCTAAGTACTTTAAAAAATATATAAGTGATCATCTATCCTACTTCTTAGTAGACCTAACTCTTCCTATTCTTCCATATTGCATATGGAACGTTACACCTTTCAACATTTGTAATGATTTACAGGCTCTGGGTGCACTTTAGGACTTGTCTTTGAACCAGGTCAAATGGGACTAGTTTCAACGCCAAATACGGGGCAAAGACTACTCTAAATGTGCTTCGCCAGCAGAAGAATTTGAGGCAGGAAAATGGCAAAGCACATGTGTCGTCACGTAACTTTTCCGCTGAATCATTGAGGCCGCAGCGCCATCGAAGTTTTCCAAGAAGAATATCCCTCTAAGGTAAGTATCCAAGTGGCCTAAAACCAGTCTGCAAGAGGTTTTCTCTGCAAAGTAAGGCTCCGAATTTACATATCTCCAAGTTTACCTGGAGATCTTATTCAAGCAATGTAATAACCATGAACTACGGACTAAATGGGAGGTACTTAGAAAACTGTTTTCCTCTCCTTTACCCGTGTCAGTCTATCTAGAAGATACAATTTTGGTTCTACCCCAAACTAAAGCTCCCTAGTTAAAGGGGTCTACCAACCTCTATAGCACATATTGCAGTTTGGGACTTTTTATGCTCAATTTATGCCGATCAGATATATACTTTTTCTAAATCTTACTCTCCTTCATTCAGTAACAATCCATATGGGCTTAAATAGGCGGTATTCTACAATTTCTCTCCCATTCTATCATTAACCACATCGTTAAGCTTTTTCTGATTCACTTTCTCATCCTTTAGACATTTTTTTGGTAGATACCCCAGGTGGAGGTGGTGAAAACACAGTCAATTCTAGGGACCGGACTCTTTCAAAAATTGCCAGAGGGTTGAAGATCAATTTATTTACGTAGAAAAATAAACATATCAGTAAAGGGGTCCGCTTTGATTCCCAACCTTGACCTATTTCACTCCTCTCTGGTTTTACAATTATACATATTTTGGAGGGTTGGGAGAAAATCGATGAACTACTTGGTAGTGGGCAATTTCCCATTAAGATAGTTTTGTTGCGCAAGTAACGCCTGAGAACTCAACTCGGATAGTGTATGGAGCTGGCAAGTCGGCCTGCATTTGCTCATATATAATTGATTGTTCTGTTTTGTCATGAATCTATGGTTAGTTGGTAGAAGTCAGGTTCTCCGTCACTCTCATCGCCGCGGGCCTAACTTCTATTAATCGAAAGATTTGCCATTTTTACGAACTATTCAATTCCTTGGTATTCAGGTCTAGACTGAACATACAATCAGATAGAAACGTCGTGCGTATAAATGCTAGAACCGCCGTCCTAACGATTTCATCCTTTGAGAATTTTGAATGTAAGGGCAAGACTTATTTTTTCAAAACACGTCCGCCACTCTTCATAATTGGCTGTAAGGGCTAAACTTCCGCCTTTCAACTGTTTATTTGTTTACGCAAAACTTGTTTAATAATGTGATATAATAGGTGGTGGATTTGACTCACCATACAGGTATCCACTTGGTAACTAGTGCCTTAAGCACGTATCCTTTAGAGATCAATCTTCTTAATGAATGTGAAATATCACTCGCTAACATCGTGCACAGGTAAAAATGCGCTTGTCCTTGCTGAAACAGCATGTCCTCATCTTGTCAAAGGCTTTCAATTCGTTCGCGAGCAATCATGATTGTGCCTATACCCATGAGAAACGTCAATCATTCCCTAAGCATGTCTGGTTTATGCCTACTAAATTCCTTTGATAATTTGTGTGTAACTTTCCATACGGTTGTACCTGTGGTTGTTGCAATGACGCAACCCTTAATAATACAACCTTTAACCATTTGTTGCCACACCTGTGTATTCAAAGCCTATACAGCAACATGGTATTGCTTGTTTATTTCTTGGAGTACATATTGTATTACACCACAACAGTGCATATATATATGTATGGCCCCAATACCGATGGGGACTTAGCTTGCCTGTAATTTCCCCCCCCCCGTTTGAAACATGTAGGAGTGTTCCATGCGCTATCTCTATCTTTATGGTAACGCTTTTTATAATAAGCTGCAAATTCCAGGGTATTTTTTAGCTCTTAAATTCATTTAGGAGACCGATGCTTTAATCCCTAGTGACTCAGAGGCGTGCATGAGACAATTTGAACTCCACACTAACTACTCAGAAGTTTATTTAATGTCATAGCTGCTTCGCGTTGGATGAAATCGACAGTATCTTCTGATGGGTTTTTAGACAGGGCGACGTATCAGGATATGAGCGTCTGAAGAGAACTTTAGGATCGTTCAGAATCGTATCAAGCGTATTCGTGTTTTACTTTTACTAATCTTGACTACATGCTATGAATCGGAACAGAGCTTTGGATTGCATAGCAAAGAAGAGGAGTGACTGTGCCCGTAATTCAAAGTTCGTCCCCATTGCTCCCTCATGGTGATACACTATGTATGCTGCTACGATTCTGACCTAGTGGAGCTGCACGTCCTCCGGACACGAGAGACAATAGTGAAGGTCTGGCTCACTGGTTTGACTAGAACCATGTGATAGTGGTGAGGAAGCTGGCGCCTTTCCCATTTCCCTGTCTATACCCACTTTTCTCAAAGAACCCTTCCCCTTTCTTATTTCTCTCCTTTATCTGCTTTTCTTTACAATGTTACAAACACTCAAATTATTTGGTTCGATATAGCACAGTTGATACGTTATAAATCCCACTCGCTGGCATTGATCCGAGTCATCCCCCTTAAGCTAGTAATAGTTGCCAAATATTGGCAACCACAATCCTTACTTCCACACTCCCTTACCACCATTTTTGGCGTCAAAGAAGGGATAAAATGACATAGGTGGAGTTCGGTTCCTGGCTCCTGGTTCGAACAAAAGGAATTACAGGCTAAAAACAAATTGTTATCTTCCATGTTCCACCTATGTGAACCGGAGCAGTATGAGGCATTAAATCCGCGGCCCTTCCCACTATATCTCCAATTCAAAGACAGCAAGCCGAATTTGTCATTTAGAACCGGCCCATTGTTATAACTACACGGTTGGTGTAGAAGCTCAAACATTATTGGGAACTAAACTCTTTGAACATGAGTTATCTTGATTTCATCTTATCACGTACCTTAATCCACTACAAAAAACAAACGCAACCTGCATTTTCCCCCAAAGTAGACGGCATACCCTCATCTCCATCACCTCCCAGTCTCCTTAACTATGATTTCTATCTCAATGAAACGAAAGAAACACTTTCGTGGATCAAGAAATGACGGGGTTGGACACCTTACATAATATGTGCTAACCAAACAACGATTAAGACTTTTATATCTGTAATCAACTCTCATAGCCCGGTAAGATAACAAAAGCCTTCAATTTAAGAACTCACCACAAAGAAAATAGCTAGAGTTGGTGTGGTATCCTGAGGATGCCCCACCCCTATTCTCCACGCTACTACACGCTACTTTTCATGAATTACTCTCAAAAGAAATTCTTCCATACCAGTTTATTGTCCGCTCCTTCACAAAATTCTATCTCATAAAACGAGGTAACTCTCAAACGAATCTCATAAAATGTAGCATGATGAGACAAATAGAGGATTTAAAAAAAATCTTCCATTGCTCGGGCTAAATTTCCCCTTTAAAACCCACTTAAGCCGAAAAAACTTGATGGAAGTAAACACGAAACTTTAAGCTGAAATATTATTAAATCTCACCGAGCTTGCACAAGATAAAGTTGTGGAAGCATCGTACCCCCTTCTTAAATGACGACCCCCTTGTACGCATGCAGTGGCTACTTCAGTAATGAGCCTTTCATTGAAAAGTTTAGGAAGCAGGCTTCTTGAAGGTGGTTTCTGCATGGTTAGGATGAGAAAGAGAAATCCAATCTACCAGGTGAGCATGGTGAAAATCTATCCACTCCACCATTTTTAGCTTTTTTTTTTTATTTTATAAACTGCCCATGGAGACCCGAATAAACACCTTCCCCGAGGAATGCGTTCTATGGAAGGTGCATGGAGTGACAACATGACTATCGAGGTGCTACTTGAGGTTGCTTTTTTAGCCCAAGTGACCAAAGCATCCCACGGCATGGCAACTCCCCCTTTTGAATTAGCTTATAGAATAAAGCAAGCGGAAAGAAGGGAAGGGTGAGAACTGTTGGAAAGGGTATGTGGGAAAGAAAGAGCATGTATGTTGAAAGTATACTCAGCCACCGGCGGGGCCCCACAAATAAGCACATCGCCGGGCCCAACCACGTCAAGCATGGCTTGCAATGTTACAACGGGCGAATTTTTGTGAGAGGGAAAACATTAGTTTTATACAAATGTGTTTGGTTGACGTTTTTGTAGCTTTTAAATTAGATGTTGAGTAAATCACTCAATCGGACGGCCTAGTACTGTGAACCATTGGTGAACAAATAAAACATACATCCTACATAAGACATCTCATCCAAGAGTGCTAATAGTGTGTGAAAGGTCAAAAGTATTTCCTAGGTATTTCTTGCCAGAAGTTTATTTAAAAAAATTTTTAGCCATTTATTTATTAACATCTCATATTTTAGCAAATATGAACATTTACATCTCAGAAACATTTTGAATCTCAATTTTTAGAAGAAACTTGTAAGTACCCAAGATGGCCTGGTTTTAAACTTAATGCATAATACATATACTCCTTTATAACATGCCTCTTGTATAGTAAAACTTCTCAATTTATTGGCAAAAATATTGTTTTATCTTAGACTTCGTATTTCGTGCGACCCTTTCTAGTGAGCAACACTTATAATCATTTTCTAATATTTGAATCTCTACTATGCATTTTCCGAAATTCCACATTGTTTTCCGCCTTTCAAAATTTACAATCTCCGAAAATGTATAAATTTGAACTCCCCTCCCCCAAAAAACATTACTTGCGTAAAGTGACACGCCCTATTTGTGTCTAAAACGTTGAACATAAAAGATTGCACTATATTTGGGTGTGTGCGGTATTTCAATTTTTCTACTTTCTTTTAAGTCACTGCGACTCTATATCTCACCCTATCGGTCGATGGGTCCCCATTTTCATTTTTTTGTTTGGTAATAAATAACATTGTAAATAATCGGCCGATTCTAACGATCTTTTCGCATTTAAAACCTGAGAAATTTACCTGTCTTCATAGTTTATACCTTTTTTTAAAAAGGGCAGGTAGCATCAGAAACGTTTCGATGCCCAAATAAAAGCTGGTAAAAAGAGAAAAAAATAATTGCTCCTTGTGTCAATAGGATTAAAAATGACTCTCAAATGGCAAGAATTTGGGCGTCAGTTTCCATTCAGTCAAAAAATGGATTGTGAGAGAGACTCACGAAGGCCACCTTTCAAATTATCATTTAGGAGGAGCCAGAAGGTGCATCATTGGTAAACAAAATGAAACCATAGTGAACTTCTACAACATTGACATTTGATATTGGAGTTGAAGTAAATCTTCCAACTTACTTCTATATCATCCAAAGTAAACTTGGAGGCGGCGAAAAGAGAGAATAAAAACTTGCAACCACTGCTTACAGAAGACCACCGACGACAAAGATTATCATTCGCGCAAGCATATTAGTGATTTTCGGATAAGTTATATTTCTATATGCGGAGTTTTAAAGGCTACATTCTAATGTCACTTTTGCATATATAGAGAGATAGTTGGTAGATAAATAGCAAAAGTTATTTATTAGGCCGTTTTGTCTCTCGTAATTACGAAACCAACTATTCAAACTTGTATATAATTATTGCTTCTTAGCATAAATGAAGGATTTCACGTCCCATTGCTATTACATTGTAATCTTCACTGATAAGAAAAGATAAATCTCAACATGAAATTTGAGAAATACGTAAAGAGACAGAAATGTAGTGGGTATCACCCCGACCGGGTAACATTTTGTAATTAAAATGAAGGTGCTCAATAGTAGGTCCAGGTGCATGTGCGGATACTGGATAAAATATTTCTCCCAACTGAGAGGTCTCTCTTCGGAGGAGAACGTGGCCATATACCGCTCGTACATTAATACTTCAAAGTGCACAGATAAGGGATAACAGGTAAGATATTTGTAAAACCTTAAACTGTTCATTGTTTGATGAAGTTAATTTGAAAGAACACCAATTTGTAAAAGGTAATGTCAGTATGGAAGTTTCGTTATGATTAATATATAGTTAATATATATTTTTATATGTAAACGAGTATGCAAGAACGGAAATCTACGTTTCTTGGCTCTTGGTACAAATATAATCCATGTAGAACACGGTGATGGGGGTCACAATTTGGTAACTGAGCTTAGCTTCCCCTACCTATAAACACATATTAAATAGAAAAGTAACTTTTGGTCTACTCAACCAATCCCTTTCCTTGCACACACACACACACACACACACACACACATATATATATATATATATATATATATATATATATATATATATATATATATATATATATATATATATATATATATATATATATATATATATATATATCCAACTTCACCGCACACCAGCTCGGATTTTTTCGAAGTAAGAAATAAAATACTTCCGAAGAAAAATTATTCCGTTTTCTCTTTCCTGCGGCGAAGTTGGATTTATTTCTCCATTCTCTCGCGCTCATGAGAGATATATGCATATATATATATATATATATATATATATATATATATATATATATATATATATATATATACATATATATATATATATAACTTTTCTCATATTATGCCTGATATATATAAAATTAGATTGGGGTAAATGTCTAGAGAGAAGCGATCTGATATCTTCTTTTAAGTTTAAAGGCCAAGTGGTCCAAAAAAGATAATTTTCTGTGTACGTTCGGTTTTGAACAAGTTTGAATAGTTGGTTTCGGAATGAAAATTTTACTCAGGAAATTTGACACTAGTTTAGGGAAAATACTGATGGGATAGTAATGAAAGTCTTTAAAATAATGCATTTCTTGGGCGAAAGAGTACTAATCCTAGCAGATACGGAAGGCCTGATTGATTCTGGATTTAGTGGCACAGAGTTTAAATTTCAAGGAGATACTGCTAAAAGATTATTACCGAGAAGAGTGGTGATGGGCTTTCGAAAAACTGGAGTTAAAAATCCAGACTCGTTCCTGCTACCTAACATAAATTATCTAAAACTAAATTTTTATATGATGTTCAATAGCCAATGTGAAGTTGATATTGTCTTGTTTTTCATTTAAGTATTTCAAATATACTGGAGCGAAAAATTTGGGTTTAAAAATTAATAATCATTGATCTATAAATCTTTGAAAAATAGAGGTTTAAACTCAGAGGGACATGCTTCCACTTCTCGTGGAAGCATACAAAAGAATTGGCAAATGAAAGTCCTAAGGAGGACCCCATCGCCATACAAAACCTGAGAATGGCTTCGCCACACATCCCTACGAGGGAAGCTTGCACTTCGCTACTAAGATTAAAATTTAAAATTAAAAAAAAAGCACCCATGGTTAAATTTTTAGAAATTTTCTGAACTTCGTCAATTATAATAATAATAAAAAGGAACTCTAAACTAAATTCCCTCCTTTCAAAATATCACGTTGCTAAAATATAGCTATAGAATAGAAGATATATAAACATAAATTTTCTGAATTTCACCATTTTTTTTTATATTATACAAGAATTATTAGAAATAACTTTGATAAAAAAGTCATAACCAAACTAAGATGAAATTATTATTTAAATACTCAAAAAAATTCTTTTCTTAAATTATAGAGTTAGTGATGATTCTATATATATATATATATATATATATATATATATATATATATATAGATACAGGATGTTTCAGAATTCTTTGAACAAACTTTAACCTAAGTTTTCTCCAGGTTAAATAAGCATAATTGACTCTATGGAAGGGTATCCATAAATGTTTAGTTTAAAAGTTACGAAAACTTGAAATGTTAAAGTAGGATTTAATTAAACTGTTCACCTTTGCATCTAAATGCCTGGTTGGCAGTCTACTGCACTCGACAGCGAAGATACAGATGCACTCGGGCAGTAGTTTTCACCGAGCAGTGAACGACAATGGACCAACTACCGAATAGTGAACTTACAGATATGCACTTAATTTACGGTATGGCAGACGGCAATTCTAGGAGGGCTGTGAGAATGTACAGTGAAAGATATCCCAAAAGACATGTGCCTGTGCATCAAACATTTGCAGCCATGCATAGGAGACTGCATGAAACCGGATCATTCCACGTCACAAGACCTGATGCAGGCCGCCCTAGAAGTGTAATAGACCCTGAGATGGAGGACGTCATACTTCAACATTTTCATAATGATCAAACAACAAGCACACACTACGAAGTGGTGCGTGCTGCACGACAACCTTCAACATCCATTTCACATTCAACGGGTTCAGAGCTTAAATGCTGACGATCATCCGCGGCGTGTTCAATTTGCCACGTGGTTTTTACAACTAGGACAAGAACCCGATTTTACATCAAAAGTTATTTTCACGGATAGAGCAACATTCATGTGAGAGGGAATATTCAACATGCATAATTTACATTTGTGGTTCCACATCAATCCACGGGGTACACGGGGAAGCAGTCACCAAGGGAGATTCCCTGTAAATGTGTGGGCGGGCATTATTGAAAACTATCTCACCTGCCCCTACATCCTGCCAGAAAGACTCACTGGACGCAATTATTGGGCGTTTTTTGATGAAGTACTACCCGGGTTGCTAGAAAATGTTCTCCTGGCGATTCGCAGACGAATGTGTTTCCAACAAGATGGTGCACCCTCACACTTCACGATTGCTGTTAGGAAGTTATTGGATGATAAGTATCCAAACCGCTGGATTGGTCGTGGCGGACCAATCTCTTGGCCACCCAGGTCTCCTGACATGATATAGACTTCTACCTTTGGGGACACCTAAAGAGTTTAGTGTACGAAACACCAGTTTCGTCCGAAGAAGAACTTATCGGCAGGATTATTGATGCCTGTTCGAAAATTGCTGAAACTCCTGGTGTCTTCACACGAGTTCTGCAATAATTCCGCCGGCGCCTCCACGCATACATCGCAGCAGATGGGCGGAATTTCGAACACCTATTGTGACTACTAACCTAACTTCAAACTCTGTATCCTACAAAATAAACTTAATTTGAATTTAATTTTTCATTTACCCGACGACGCGCTCTCACTTATAAAAGTCTTAGTAACTTTTAAACTAAAGATTTTTGGATACTCCTCCATAAAGTAAATTATGCTTATTTTACCTGGAGAAACCTTAGATTTAAGTTTATGCAAATAATTCTGAAACACCATATATATATATATATATATATATATATATATATATATATATATATATATATATATATATATATATATATATATATATATATATATATATATATATTATATACAGGTGTCCCGCGAAAAGTATCCGATCACTCTCAAAATTTTCAATGATATTCAAAGACGCAGAATTCACTTTCTATTTGTTCTAGCAACATCTGGTAGCTTTCATATAACAGTCTGATATGACAACTTTCCAATGCAATCTTAAGTTAATGATGTGGTAGCGTTCCTTGCGTGTGTGCATACGTCAAGTTTGTCTGATTTCATCTTTTTTGCCATTTCGTTATTATTTTGTGATTTTTTAGAGAAAGTGATCTAAATAAAATTTATTTCTAATGTGTGCTAAGAAACACCTCAAGAGAGATTGTCGAGGTTCTATTGTTGCTCTTCATAAATGTGGGCAATCTCAGGTACCGATGACTAATGAATTAATCATTGCACAAAGTACTGTTAATTTATGGGTTTCACGTGCGAATAACAATGTAAGCCTATCTACGCCAGTACCTAAAAATGTAACTGGCAGACCGAGAAAAAAAAAATTACGAACAGACATGCTTATGAAACGTTTAATAGTGAATAATCCAACAATAATATAGCCCCACTTACTGTTAATTTATGGGTTTCACGTGCTAAAAACAATGTAAGCCTATCTTCTCCAGTACCTGAAAAATGATCTGGCAGACCGAGAAAACAAATTTGCCAACAGAAAAGCTTATCAAACCATTAGTAGTGAATAATCCAACAATAACTGCGAAAGAACTAAAATTTAATATGAATCATTTATTATCTGATGTTTCTGAACTAAGTATTCAGGAGCGGCTACAAAAAACTCCCTTAGATTAGCAACTCGCCTTGCTGCAAAAAAAACATTCATTAATGAAAAAATGCGTAACAAACGTGTCGCATTTTGTAAAAATTACATTTATTGGACTGTTGAGGAGGGAAAAAAGTTTTATTCAGCGATGAGTCAACATTTTTTAACATTCAGAAGCTGTCCTAAAAGGGTTCGCCGGCCCATTCGCTCAAATAAAATGCACCCTAAATCCACCAGAAAGCCAATGAAACACCCTCCAAGTGTGATGATATGGGGTTGTTTCAGGGGAAAATCGATAATGGTGGGGAGTAAGGTAGTTTCAAAAATTTTCATATAGATGTTAGAAAAAACAGGGGATAAGCAATTTTCCATAGCCAAACCAAACTTCTGTAGGTAATATTTACCATTAAAAGAAAACTTACAGTTTTTAGTACACATTGAGATAAGTTCAATGAAAATATTAACTGGCAAGGGAATATCAAAGTTACGCAATTTATCACTGAGGAAGGGTAAAAGGTCATTTAAGGGTACTTTAGTAAAAAGAGAACAAACATCGAAACTAACAAGGGAGAAGTTATTAGAGTAAGGGATATAGTTGATTTTTTCAAAAAGGTGGTAACTGTTTTTAATATAAGAGTTAGAAATGGTACCAACAAGGGGAAATGAAGTATGAAGTGAGCCATTTAGATAAGGAATATGAAACAGAACTAATAATAGGGCGCATAATTTTATTAGGCTTATGAGTCTTTACAAGACCATATAAATATCGATTTTCTCCTTGTTTGGTTCCGATATATAGATTATATTATTTGTTTGTGGCCTTCTTCTAAAGATATTAATAGTTTTCTTACTGAATTTAATTCTCTGGTTCCCTCTATTAAATTTACCTTTGAACTCGAACAAAATTGTGTCCCCCCGTTCTTAGCTCTACTTATTCATAGGACTCCATCTGGATTCAATTTTTTCGTCTATCGTAATCCTACCAACGCCTGTTCTTATATTCATTTTTACTCGGGTCATAATGATAAGGTCAATTGGTCTGTATTTATTTCAATGTTTCTCCGGGGGTTGCGGGTCACTAGCCCGGAATTCTTGGATCGTGAGATTTCTAAGATCTTTGAAATTGGTACCAATATTTGATACCCTCATAAATCTCTTGCAGGATGCCTAGATTGGGATGATAGGTGACATTGACAGCGGTAAAAATTTATCTGATCCATTAATTCCAGTGCTATGGAAGAAACATATCGACCTCTAAGGTGCAATGAGTTCCTAAACCCCAAAAATTGAAGGATAATATATGATTTAGGTGTAAATGCAGGAGATATTAGAGTATTCATTTTCCTTTCATCAACATCGATTAATGTAAAGTTTCTCGCAAAAATCATATCCCCAGTAGAAAAGGAAGAAAAGAACATTCAGTTTTTTGCATTTCATTTCTCATAGAAACTAGATGCCCATACTCAGTTTGGGGTTAAATATGCTTTATTTATCTGGGCAAGAAATTATGGACGAAGATATTATACCTTTCAGATTAGTTTCTTTACCAAATGAGACTGGGATTTTCTAATTTATATTTCATTTTACTAGTAGATATTTGTTGTTCTCTTTGCAACCAATTAACTTTTTAAATCTTAGCTCCTTTCTAAGCTCAATAAAATATTAGCATTAACAACCTACGTGGAAAAAGAATAGACCCTAATTGACAAAGGCGAGTATTATATCCTCATGAATACAACAGGTTAAAAAAATATAATGGAAGATACATTTTTTTTTAAATAGATATAAATTGTTCAATGTTCCCAACTAGGACCCCCAAAATTTGCACCCGTGAGGGTTACCACATAGCCATCCCAATTTTTATTTCGATTTTCTGTTTTTTCTAACATACTTTGAAATTTACTCAGTTTAAGTAAGCAGGTAAAGGTAGATTTTTCATTCACACCAATTTATTCTCTAAAATATTGCATCCATGTGCTTTTGGGGGTTGTCTTCAGTCTTATTACAAAGGGGTTTGTTACAGGGACCAAAATTACCTCAGGAGTTCCAAGGGGAGTTTGGTAAATATTATATATTTCACTTTTCAAATGTTGGGCATTTTTTAATTTTTAAAGATGGTACTTTCCTTTCTAGATTCTTGATAACCGAAATTAAGCATACGTTGCACTTCTTAGACCCATTTCCGTGATATTTTTAGATTTAAACGGGACATGCCGGACAGATGAGGGAGATTAGTCATTTCCGCACCCCTACCGGTCCTGAATATGGCTCCTTATCGACTTCATAACTGCTCTTTACTCAAGGCTCTTGGCCGGGTAGTCCTGTGCCACTCCTGGCAATGGCTTTGTTATCACCCGCCTTTCCAATTGATGCACACTTCTCATCACCTCTCTTCCCCGCCCAACCCAATGCTCCTGGCAGGCAAAGTTCTGTCCCCCTCCTCACTTTCTTATCGACGCCCCCCACCCCTTTTCGGGCCTTCCTGAGCCCACCTGCTGCATCAACCAAAGAGCTGATCGGGATGACGCCTTCAGCTTCCACGATCAATGAAGATAAGGGACTTCACCCTCTTCTTGATACCCTCCTTCCAATCTCAACTTTCCTAGGATGGCTCCCCCTCTCTCTCTCTTTCTCTCTCTCTCTCTCTCTCTTCCCTTTCTCACTCCTACTCTCTCTCTCTTTTCCCTTTCTCTCTCCTACTCTCTCTCCCTCTCTTTCACTTATTTGGAGGATAGGCAATAAGACAATGTGTGTGCATTTTTTTTTTAATCTAGATAGAACTAGCTATATCATCTATCATTAATTTTCCCTTGAGAGCCGTAAGGTACAGTTCTTATTTAATTTTTATTATTTCTAATTTCAGTACGGTTCTGATACGTCTTTCGTAATATCTTTTTATCTTTATGTTTAATCACCCCTCTGTGTGTACCAGCCCCTAGGTTGAGGAAGGGTACCATAACATGGTCAGTAGCATCCTCAATTTAAGAATCTTTCTACCCCACTAACTCTCTCATCTCTTCGAATGTGATGATCTTTATTTATAGTTAATTCTTTTGCCCGCTTTTGATCTTCCGGTGTCCACACTCTGATTGCCTATGATTTCACACTGGTCGAGCAAAAAAGACCCCATAAATATCCTTGATCTCCTTTGTGAAATATCCTAGAAAGTTGCTACTGTCGGTATTTGATCGCCTTCCTTGGCTATGAAGGTGGCACTGTGTGTATCATAATGCAGGATACATTGTTTAAGAAATAAAATAAGCCTATACAATGTCACTCTTGCATAAACAGTCATGAAAACGGCTAAAGTTATAGCGGTGACATTGGATTCGATATTAATCCTCTCTCCATGTTCATATCTTGTGTTAAATCCATTCACCAATGCTCTCTCTAAAAAGCTTGATAACTTCATTATCATTTCGGCAGATCTCAATGTTTGGGCAGCGTATCGTTTGTGCGAATTTTCCTCAGAGGATGGAAAGATAATAAAGAGAAGTGATATTATTTCCAATGATTATAAATAATATTATACATTTACACGTATGTACCCACACATAATACATACACAAGACAAAATTATATTTTGTGAACTATTAATATGAGTTTCATTTGCTTGTTAAAACATAATTTGTCATTGAATCTTTTTCCAGGATTTTCCTCTATCCTGTCTATTCGTATTTCTAAATCCTCAGCTCTGTTTATTTGTTTTATATACTGACACTTTCCCTCATCTGATTCCACCCCACGAGAAAACCTGAAGCCTAACCTTCTCTGGAAGTAATAATTTTATATAGTGCTTGAAGAATGTGTCAGGCCTTTGAAACCCCTTGAATTCGTATAACATCTTGATTGTCTAACCATCCTCAACTGATAACTTAAATCCTAGCGTAGTATATTCTCCTGTGATAATTCCCTGATAGTCATTATTGGTGCATTGATATAATCTATTTTGTTCACTCAAGTTGTACATAATGGAAACATAAGTTTCCAATCAATAGCATAATCAATTTTTTATGCAGAGTAGATTGATTAGACCGCCAACCTCCTGTGAAATGGTAATGTTTACATCAAAAAGGGTAAAGAGAACAGAAATCTACGTAGTGAATTTTCACTCTACTCTAGGTGGGTATGAAATAAAATAGGATTATAACGCCTTCCGTATAACGACTTCCTACCATCAACATGTCTTTTCTAACATTTATTGACATCCACTGAACATTGATGATATCAACGCGTCTCAGCCAGCAATCATCCTTCTGACATCGATGCCTTCTTCACGAACCTATTTTGAGGTATATGAATACGAGTCAGGATTATTCTGTTCAATCATCAAAATTGTCTTTTCTGGCCTCAAAGAATAATTAAAAAACTCTATAACATAAGTTTGCGACGATTATGAATAAGGAATGGGTCGATTTTGAACTACTCGATGAAAGATAAACGGAACTTGTGGAAATATTTTCAAAGTATGTTCAGATCCTTGATACAATATTTAACTTCCTTAGATCGAATGTTATATTCTTTATTCTTATAAGTGTTATAAAACTAGATAAATCTTATCTTCTCACTCAGGGACATCCTATTATCATTGAAATGTTTGTCAGGTATTTTACCAATATAGTTATCAGTTTCATCGGAAAGAAAAGAGTAATGGAAGTAGCCTTTCTCAATATCTGGGATCCCCATTGCTCAAGAGAGCTTACTAAGGACAATAGCATTAAAATATGAGTGACTTTGAATATAATAACTTCTACTAGTTCTATCTGGAATAGCTTCCGTGAACGTATAGGAGAAACCCCTGATATACAAACTGGACTTTAAACTGAGAATAATTTTGAGGCAAAACATAATTTTTACCTTCCCATTCTTCAGTCTCAGTGCAATAAGGATATCGATAAGATGCTGACGGGGTGAGATCGTGTCTGAACCCTCCAAAAAGTCTGGTTCATTCCCTGCAATTCTCGCAATTGTCCTAGTTTTTATTATTCTTCTAGGGATAGCACAGATTTTCAGATTAACTGCTTTACCAAGATGAAATGAATAGGTATGAAGTAATGTCTCTTTTTTATTGTTTATGCTTTTTTCTCTTTCGATGCCTTCATCCAACATACATGATCTAATCCAAATGTTTCATATTTCTCATGATAAACTTTATAGTATATCTTTACACAATAATTTTTTTTAGGCGCAGTGTCATTTGCATTTCCCATTTCATAATATATCTGGGATATTTTCATCCGTTTCCAAGTGCGAATCTAATTATTTTTGTCAAAACAACCGATTAAATGAATTTCTATTACAATTCTTACTTAAAATTGACTCATTTCCTTTTCCTGATTGCCCTGACCAAGATATTGACCGCAAACGAAACTACAATCTTTATAATGTGTGACATTATTATCATAGACCTTTTTAGGCCACTCTCATTCTTTTGCTACGTGTCATGCGCTGTATAATAGGATAATATATATATATGTATATATATATATATATATCATTTTATAGAGCGATATACAGGCAAGGTGTGTTCCATCACTGAATGCAAGGGCTATGAAGAAGGTTGAATCTTCGTTCTCGTCCAATTGGATCGAATATGAGAATGCGACATTTCAGATCTTGCTTAACCGTGGAGAAATCTCAGCTGTGCTTTCTCTATCATCGTCTAACCCACAACGGCGGGCTATAGCTTTAGCTCCCTTTACCTTAGTACGCATCCAGATAATTTATCTACCTTTCTTCTCCATAACATTTTGTGAGCAATAATAACGGCTACAGACGTACAACTTCGCTCTCTTATATGAGTTCTATAAATCCTTTTCCGAACAAAACATAGATCTATAGAAAACATGAAAGCTTTCTATATGTGGTTAAAGTGCTTTTTTCACCGTCCGCGCAAATAGAGGTTGATAAGGTTTTGCTCAAAACAACAGCCAAGTATTCAATTACCCAGATATAAATTAAAACCTTCACAGTTGTGAACGGAAGAAACACAAGCTCAATGAATAGTATTTTCAGTGGAAATCTACCGACATGTAAGGTAATTGGAATAGTAGAGCATAAGCCGTTCTGTGTTAGCTATGACAGTTTCCTCTTTGATATTAAACATTTTAATTCAAGTATAATCGCTAAATTTATTAGCAAAATGAAATCAAAATACCAAATGAATTTGATCTATCAGATATAATAGACCCCGTTACAGCTCGAGTATTCTTAACTACTTATGTATTTGTTGGTTGTCGTTGTAGTGATGGAGAAAGCATAGCAAACACTTATGAAAAATTTCTAAAAATATTTTTGCATGAATTTAAATCAAGATCAAAGTTAATCAATTCGATAACACTGGTTGCCTATGCTGAATTTCAGTCGATTATTAAAATAGATAAATCGAGGAATCTTTTGTAACTTTCTAAAATTATGAATGGTGGGAAATGGAAAAAAATACTTTTAAAATTTCGATAGCTACATAAATCTATATTTCATGGATCTTTTGCAAATCACAACCATTTACAAAAGTTTACCTTCAAAATTACCTGCTGCCGATATAAAAATTTCAGAAAATTATAATAAACCTGACTCACATTGCGGGTTTTTTTTTGTAGAAACCAAATCTAGTGTTTTATTTTGATAGGCTCTGTCTCCCAGTGTCATAATAAAGAAGAGTTATACATAAATCTTTCGCGATTAAATAAATTCATTGTTATTAATCCATTTAGAATTCAAAGCTACTTCACTAATACGTGTGGTTTGTAGTGTATTTACTTTATTATGGAGATTAGTAATGGAAAAAGCTAATGTGATTTTCTCAATCACTTTGATTAAAATAGGGTTTAAATGAATGAAAATATAACTATCAATAAAGCATACAATTTAAGAAATATATTTGCACATTCTCATCCGAAGTTTAGTTTCAGGGTTAGCTAATTAGTGAGTGTCGAAATGTTCCATGGCCAGGACTGACCCCAATCAGCTAATGAAAATAACAAAAAATAATAATGGTGGTGAATTATATAAATAGTTTCTAAATTTTTTTAATCGCTAAATAATTGATAAAGATCTGCAATTTCACAGCATGATTCAAATTCGTCGTTTGATAAAAGGGAAAAAACCTTCATTTTGAAAAACATACTTAGATGAACAGGTCTATTCTCACGCTCTCTTCCTATGACTTATATACTTCAAGATATGAGGCTCTATCTTACAACTTAGGAATCGGTCCTAATCTCTTCTAGTCAAGGAGAACTAATCAGAGCAACTAACAGTACGTCGCTATTAATAAAACTACGTAAACCAAGATGACCTTCAGAAACTTCTAAGACGTCTTTAGTTAGGGCTAGTTTATTCTCCATGTCACTACTTCAACGCCATTATGGAAAAAAAGATCCAACCAACGGCTAAAAATTCATCGGTCAAGTCATTATGCAATCAATGGAAGGATTTATGAAAATGGTTGCATGGCCTTTATAGAGGCGCGCATATTTTTATTATACATAGAACACCTCACCATATAAATATAATATGCGTTATTATATCCTCACGCAGTCAGGAAAATATTGTTAATAAAGTGTAAAATCCAGACATATATAAATAAAAAAATAATTATTCATATAAAATTGTTAACTATTATAAATATTCACTATACTGCCAAATCTTTCAAACATTTTACGCAATTTACCAATCTTTTTCCACATAACGGAACCGTTCGCATCTCTCACGTAATCTTTTTATTTACGTGCTTGATAGTTTATTCTTAATTATGAATAATCATACACAGATTAGTCCACCACGACTCTTTGGTTATTTCACTGAAAAAGATGTGGTAGGCAAAGAAATATGGTATAATAATTCTTTTTATTCCCCACCGGATTTCAATGGCCATATACGTGATCTGATAGACATGAATATACCAAGCAAAGATTTCATATATGAAGGGGGTTAGAAATGCTCTGTGAATTTCACCAGTGCTAGAGACATTCTAACTTATTTAGCGTACTACGATATTAAAGATATTTACACGTATAAACACCTGAAATAAACCTTAATATGCCGCAGCAAACAGTTATATATCCTGAATACATCAGACCGATTTTCATTTTCTACTCTGAAAAAGATGATTAGAGATGCTAAAGTGAGTATATTTATGTGTCGAGATAATATCAAGCTGCACGAATTTAAAATGGTATGCCTTTGAGATATGCTGTTAGTAAGAGGGCTATATATATATATATATATATATATATATATATATATATATATATATATATATATATATATATATATATATATATATATATAAATATATATATATATATATATATATATATATATATATACCCAACCGTCAACATATTCACCCGTTAAATAACCTGTATTTCTCGAAGACTTGATCGGTTTTGCAGCGAGTCGAGAAGTGCAAGCGAGCGGTTAAGAGCTTTGTTTGAGTAACCGTCGGATAACGTTTTTAAGCGCGTTGATCTTCCTTTCTTCAAAATACGATCCGCTTTTAGGAGAATGCTGTGTAGCGTGCCAAGAGGTGTGTGGGAGCCTGAAACTCAATACGCCGTTATCACCCAGAATTTCCCTGGTCGATACGGATCAGCGCAGCTGTATTTAATTTGCGGGGGCTTTAATGTCGTCTTCTCCCAGTTTGATAACGCCGTCCCGCTCTGAGGCTCAGTAGTCGTGTTCATCCCCCCCCCCAATTGGGGTAGAAGGGAATTTCCCTTATTTCCCTTTCGCCTCGTCGATGCTCCGAAATTATCAAGGTCCATGTTTGCTTAAGCCGCTTCCGATATCGTTTGGGACGCCTTGCGGCGCACAGCCTTCTGACGACCATGGCTGTAGCTCCTATTTAAGGTGATGTCGGGAAAACCTCAGCAGATAAATAGAGCCCGAGCTTCTTGCTGTCCAGGTAGAAGTATCTGTTCCCCGTGAAGTGGTCCCCTCGCCCTTGTGATATCGTCAGTAGATCGTCTTCTCGCAATCCACCCTGATCAGAGCAAGATTACAGAATCCCCGTTTATGCCCTGGAAGATTGTCCTGAGTTTCTCACGACTCACTAAATTGGTTGAGACTTCCTGCCGTCCCGCAGACGAATCTCGATTTATAATTACTTCTCCCTGGAGCCGAGATAATTTCAACCTACTTCGGAGTCTCTCTGGACGCCTTCGCATCTGGACCACATCGACGAAGACCTGGCCATTGGTCTTCCACCTCCCGAGTTCATCCACCAGAGGTAACCAGGAGACTTTTCCTCGTAAGTCCTACCTCTCCGTTTCGAGTCCTAAGAAGAATTCTCCCATTTTGTGTAACGCCAATAGACTTGCTAAGTCTTTCCTTCAAGGCAACTTATTGGATCACCTATTTACTTTTCCCGGACTTAGTTTTCTTAATTTTTGCCTGTCATAATATTCTTTGGTCGTACTAATTATTATTTAGATTTCCTTATTTATATCTTTCCTAGTTCTTATTATTATTTGTATTAAAGTTAATTTTTTTTAGAGGTGATTATCTTTCGAATAACCATTGAGACGAACCCGGCAAACGAATTCCCATTCAAAGACGCAACCTAAATCATATTGTACTAGAGTTGGAAGGTATTTACCATCCCTAAATTCACTTGTACCCGAGCCCAGTGCCAAAAATGGCGGCTTGGCTTACAGACCTTTTTGAGACTTTAGGGTCTCAGCCTTCGTCTCTTGACAAGGTGCAAACAAGCGGTTTAAAAGCTTTTCTTGATTGGAGTTTTTTTGAGACTCAGAATGGCGCAGTGGATTTGCCGCTCGCTAACAATGGTTAGGCAATCCAGGAAGTTGTTCGCAACTCGTTTACGTTATTTTCATTTTTTAGTTTGTATTCCTTCATTTTTCTACACCCCTCTATCTACAGTTTTTCTCTTCGGGCGATGCCAATATGATGATAACGGATGAAATATTCTCCACCAGGAATTAGGGCCCCCTGCCGGAGTCTCAAAATAAGAGGTAGGGATTCAAACCTTGCACTACCACTACGATGAATTTAGATTGATAGTCACGTGGAGATCCACATTTTGGGGCTTGGTTTTGGAAAGTGCGAAGATACCACCACCTACTTCACGGCTAAGCGGTCGCCGAGGTAGTGCTGGAGGCGGAGCTAAAGTGCGTCAATGATCGGAAATGATTATGAAAATGAGATACTTGATTATGTAGAAAGTTTTCATCCTTCCCTTTCAGAGCAATTTCTAAACAGCTACGGTGATGCCGTTAAGTTTGTGACTAAGGTATAGATAGAACATGGGTGGCTAATCTTTCGGAACCAAAGGGTTACTTTTCGACTTTTCTAAAATATCGCCGGGCATAAGGCTATTATTATAAACGTAAAGATTAATTAATTACATTTTATTCATAAACTTTATACTGCAATTCTTTTTGGTAGCAACAAGCAATTTGTATCAGGCTCTTTTTATGGTGTTAATTCTACGAATTACTTCAAGCTTCCTACGTTTGAAAATATTGCCCTCTGAAAACCGAAATGCAAAGTTACCAACTGCCGCAAGGTGAATCATAAAGATTTAGGTATATATTTATTTTAATATATTTAAAATATAAATTTTATTATTAATAGTAAGTTATAAAAATTTGAAAATCCTAAAACAGGACACGACCAAGGATACCCCGCTACGATATTTGTTGCTGCCATAAGCCAATAAATATTTCGTGAACCGTTACTATAGAAATGGCTGCGCTGTGGGCTCCAACAGAAAGTTAGAATTAGTTTATGATCAAAGGTTTGATGACAATCATCGGCCCTAAAATCATTTATGTAACATCATATTAAGATAAAAGTTAGGTTTTTATATACCTCGTAATTGATTATTTTATTTTTAGGTACTGTATTTTATTCCTAATGGTCGCGAGCCATATTTTGAGTGTCTGCGGGCCACAACTGTTCCGGAGGTTATACTTTGTCCACCCCTGGCATAGAAGCTCATTAGAAGGCGAGCTACGCGATCCATGGTGTAAGAAGGTATGCCAGTTCAAAATAAGGACAAAGCTCTACCCGGTACGAAGAAAAGTGACTCCTCTGATTTCTAGGAGGCGTGCGGTCTTGCTCTTCGGCTGGCAATGATCTTCCTTCTAATATTCTGACACCTGCGATGTCGCGTCGAGGAGAGATTCATTGAGGTAGAGTCGTTAAAGGAGGGTGACTCTGAGAAGCTGGAATATTAGTTCTCTCTTTCTTTTTAATCAGTTTTTTTAAATTTTGTTAGTTTAATTAATTAGTTAGAATACCTTAACCCTCGATCAATTATTCATTTAATTTATGGTTCCTTCTTGTAAATTTACCTTGTGTATTTATTTCTCGAGCTTCAGTAAGTTAAAGCTCATATATTGATTATAACTCAAGAAAGTTTTATGTATTATAATGTTTAAAAACCTATAGAGTACCGTCCAATACTAGAGAACAAATTACCCAAATTTAGATTTTTAAAATTTAATTTTCACGAAATTGGCCAAATATTCTTTGGAGTTTGAATATGAATGTGTAAAGTTTTCTTCCATGCAATAGCTGCTAAAATTATGAGAAAAATAATGTATTTTTGAATAAAAATGAGTCCAAACTAGAGAATGATAACATACGACTCAGTTTACTTGTAAAGATTTGTAAAGATTATTTGACTAGACTAATTTGCGTGTATTGTAGACTATTAATGATATTATTATTCAATTATCATGAGGTCGAGAGAAGTTAAAGTCAACAGATTATTCAGACATCAGGTTGTCCAGTCGAAAATGGATGAATGATACCTTTTGACATTTAGAGGAATTATAATCTGTCAATAAATGAGACCACCCATTATAAAGCAATACGAGAAGATTGCACGATGCAACATATGTCGATGAAATTCAGATTTGAAACCACAGTCGTTATTTCAAGTCAAGTTGCCAAAAACATTAGCCCAATTGTGTCCCGCCTACGGCGCTTAAGAGAAATAGGACTTTTAGTAGGCGAATCTATATATAAATGTTTTTTTGTTTTTTTATAAACTCCTAGTATTCTGTCACCGTGTATAAGAGCTATGAACTTTGTAATAAATTTGCATATTGGGCAAAAAAATAGACGCATTTAATAAAATGTACATAATATTAGTTTGTCGAGAAATTATTGTCGTTTAAAAGGCAAAATAATGCTTTTTGACTTGTTTAAATTGTTCCAAAATTGGCGGCACACTGCTTAAAACTCTTGAACAAACAGTGGTGCCAACACGTGATTCAGTTTTTTAATAGCCTTGTAAAAGCGAAAATATATGTTTTTTTGTTTCCACTAACTAATTTTTTCTATTCATTTTCTGTCGACACTTTGGAACTCTTACATTTGTTGAATTTAATTAATTGTCAATAAAAGTTAATCGAAAAGCGCCATTTTTTATAGTATCAGACCAGCTCGGCGGTGCACACAAATGGCAGTAATTGTGTGAATGATAAGGAAATATAAAAAGTTTCGGTGTAAATTATTCACAAAGGTTGAGTGAAAAAATTGATAGGAATGTTTCGGAACGATATTAGCAGAGTAAATCCGCAAACTGCTACTAGCAGCTAAAGGTGACATTGGTACCTATGCACCATTATGTCGTGTGTTATGTCGCAGCTGCACGTCACTTTGGAAGATTGTTGCTTTATATTTATTACATTCTCATTTATGTAAAATGTTTATGAAATTTATTATGCAGCTTACAAATTTATCTTTATTTTTGTATTTCCATGATAAAACCGAAATTCAACAATTTCTTCATACATCTCATAACACTAGCCAAAAAATTTTAACTTTGTCTTTGTTACTTGAGTAAATGTTGTAACTAACTCACTTTGGTGTCCTGATTCCAGATCTGTGCTCAGATTTGTCCTAGCACGTTTCTGGGCAAAGGTTTGCTATGAGGCACCCTATTTGGCATTGCGAGTATGTACGTCCTTTTGCAGATCCAGACAAGATATGTATTACATATACAAGAGATAGTACTCACCTAACTATAAATTTCATCAACAATGTTTGAGACTCTTGCTCTTGCTCTTGCGCTTGTTCCTGGATATAGGATCCTCCCATTGTAGGAATCAGCAGTAGTCACCCATCATGTTTTCGTTGAAGCGGCCTTGATACCTGCTTTCCATCATTGCGATATCTCGGTGGAGCCTTTCCCCATGTTCGTCACTAATATCACCCATATCAGATGGAAAGAAATCTAGATGCGAATGTAAGAAATTCATCTTAACAGACATCCGACACCCTATTCGTTGATACGCCTTTAGCATGTAGTCCACTAATTCTTCATAGTTTTCAGCCCTATGTTAACCAAGGAAGTTCTGCACTACATGGAAAAATGAATCCCGAGTTCCCACCTCAAGTGGAGTCAGTTTATTTCTGAACTCAATTTTCTCTTTGATATACTGGAATCCATCAAAATCATTTGCCATTGCTTTAAGAAAATTCGTGATAAGGCCAAGTTTGATATCAAGTGGTGGAAGGTAGATCTTCTGTGGATGTACTAAAGGCATGTGCTTCACATTGTATCGGCCAACTATGTGTTCTTCTCTTTCGGGCCACTTTTTGACAATATAATGATTCTTGTCGTCACGGCTGTTCCATAGGCATAAGAAGCACATATTCTTTGTATATCCTAGCTGCAGTCCAAAAAGTAAAGAAATTACCTTTAGATCACCACTTATGATGCGACTAATGAACACCTTCCAAAATAAATTCCATTGAGTCATATGTCTCTATCACCCCAACAATAAGTGCGACAGGAATTGAAGGTTTTTGTTACCATTGTGTAGCAACATAGCCTGGAGGCTAGCAGTGTTTACATCGATGAATAGTCTCCATTCAGCAGGAAAATACTCGTTTGCTAGCTAATTCATGAGGCCATTAACATAAGTACAGAAACAAACACCATATTCTTCTTTATAAGAGGCAGCTAAGGCCTCGTGGCGTTTACGTAGAGTAGATATTTTTGCACCGTACTCTATAAGATTCCATTGGTGTAGTCTGGATCTCAACAGTTCTGCATTCTCCTTTGACAATGACAAATCACTAACCAAATCACTCAATCTTTCTTGATTTATCAACTGGATCTTCTTTTCCTTAGAATCATCATCATACATTTCATCGTCATTGTTTTCCTCCTCTTCAGGTGATGAATCCCTTCTTTACCTGCACTAGCTGATCGAGGAACTGGGATTGGCATATCCATATTATGGAGTACGGGTTTAATAACTGACTTACAATCTAAATATATAATTTTGGACTTGTTCTGATTTGAGAATCTCGTAATATTTGTCATATAAAAATAACAATCAAAAACATGATTTGTTGGCTCACGCCACCCCATTGCTACAGCAACCACTGTGTGAGCCCCGTATAACACACAGTACAAGATTTATGAGGTGCCCAGGGCTTGTCTTAGTCACCAACTTTACAACCAAAATAATAATTGTATGCAGTTTTCACTCGTTTAGCTATTTTTTTCCGTTGGTTGCTTGGAGTATATCTTCCACAAATATAATAAAAGTTGTCTTGGCTATTTATACATCGCCTGTTCATGTTTTCAACTTAGTTCGTATATATCCTGTTATATACTTTTGTACAATCTTATTTCATTTACAAATTAATTGAGAGATAAATCTGAAAGAAAAATGCAATTAATCACTGTATGTTAATATCGTTAAACACAACTACTATAATGGCTAAATTTGACAACATGATAAAGCAGGAGTGTAACGCAGGAACCAAACACACACACACATCCTCTCACTACCGTGGCTGAGGCAACACTGCCCATAGGTGTAACTAAAGAGTATGTGTGTAACTCAGGAGCCTTAGGTGCTAGAACAATTCTGATTACAGATTCGGAATCAGTATACTCGATTTAGTATATATCACAAGCTAATACCCAAGTAGCAAAATCATTGTTTACTAGTGTAATTTGCAACTCCCAGAAAATGATAAATTTGCTAAACTTGCAGATTACTTTTATTTATTAAACAAATCATTTCTTCAGAATTTTGAAAATGTTTCTTCAATTGAAATATAAATTTATGAGACAATGGTACCGTATTATGAGAAGCATGGCAATGAGCAACACATTGATCGAACCAATCAGATTTAGTTTTAATACAGCCTTGTTTGTATTCCTTCAATGTACCTAATTCATTCCGTATCGAGATTCAAATGCGAGTCAGCTTCATGAAAAACAAAGTTTAGGCTTCGAGTTTCAGTCATTCTTCAGCTTCTTTGCACTCTGCCTAAAGCTATCGCGTACAAATTGTATTTTGGAAATTTTGAAACTGTTATAATGAGAGGAAATTGCACCGAAAAATGACCATTCAAAAATTAAAAGGAAATGGAGTGAGGTAGTGCATTGTCAATGAAGACCACATCAACATCACCACTTGAAATCGTTAAGTGGAACGACAGCATCATTGTCACCGTTTTATTTTTTTAAATATTAAATTTAAAAATAAAACATCTAAATAAGATGTGTTGAGAATCGTATATTGCTTACATTACTAAAATTTTAGCAAATTTGATGAGTAAACAAATGTTTAGATGTTTAGCCGGTTGATTAAAGATAGCTATTAATTAATGCCGAGGCCATTTAAGCTGTAATATAGTCGAGGCCATTACTTACTGCCTTTTGTTAGTTATCTCAATATTAAGGGCCAAAGTGGAACAAACATTAGATATATCATGTTTTATGAATACAGGAAATGAAATAGTATTACATTAATAGTGTATGGAAATGTGTTGAATATATATGAATGTAACTTTGGTACAAAAGAATTCGCGTTGTTGATTTCTGACTAAAATATTCCGAAGGTGGAGGCCGCTATACTACATTTGATCTTGACGCTCTAGAGACTATTTTTCACCGGAAAATATAAATATTGCATAATTTAAAATTTCATCAGTTATAAAAAGTGCGTAAACATTTTATAAAGATACCAGGCAAAGGCTTCGCCACTCCCCCCTATTGGAGAGCTTGCGCTTAGTTACTAAGATTAAAATTTAAAAGCTAAAAAAAGCAGCTATAGTTAAATTTTTATTAATTTTGTGAACTTCGCCAATTATAATAATTTTAAAAAGAAACTCTAAACTAAATTTCCCCCCTTTCAAAATTTCACGTTGGTAAAATATAGAGTTATAGATAGAATAAAATAGAAGATATATAAAAATAAATTTTCTGAACTTCACCATTTGTAATTCTTTTGGTTTTAAAAATTTCACAAAAATTTCGATACTTATATTTATTTCAGAGCTTCACCATTTTGTTTTTTGATATTATAAAAGAATTATTAGAAATATCTTTGATAAAAAACATAAGTCATTACCAAAATAAGATGAAATTATTATTCAAATACTCAAAAAAATCCCCTTCTTAAATTATAGAGTTAGTGATGATGATGATAATAAAAAGTCTACCAAACTAAAGGACAACGTTTACGCGTAAATATGGCTTCATCCAGTAAGCCCGTTAGCCATTTCTGACAGAATTGTTAGAAGAATAAAAAACGGGTTCTATATTGCAACATTAAAGGTAGTAAATAATAATTTAATTGGACCCCACCCAAAAACAAAGTATGTTGTGAAAGGCATTATTCATTATGAGCTACTTAAAATAAGTAAAGATTTACTACATAACTACATATATGCTGAACATATTTTTGTTTAAATAAAGCCTTCAAAGAAAAACAATTTCAGAACTCTTTGATTCCCAACTGGTGGTCATTTCCTGCCTCTAATTGAGTGTGAAGCCTTAAAAGGAGGTGTAATTGTTATAACTGTATTTTATTTAAATATATTTCTACTTTCAACAACTTTTCTCTATAAATAAGAATTTAACCAAGTATAAAATCATATCCGGTAAGGTAATTTTGCAATATGGAGTAAAATATATTTATTCTTTCTCACTCATACTTTTTAGGATTAAGAGGAGCTCGACGATTAAAAGGGGTATACAAATTTACTGAGCACTTGGGTTATATTGATAGATGTGAATTTGCTCTCAATTAAAACCAGAGGCTCTGAATATTCCCTTGTTCCACTTTAATTTCGTCGATGAATTAAATTTACTTTGTTTATATGCAATACTATTGAATGTTGTTCCAGTTTATAATATTTTAAATATTTATTCAATTGAATAAAAAAGTTTGCTAGTTAAAGTTGTTTTAACCCTTTAGTAACTGGTCTTAGTCCCCATGGTCAAAATTGATTGAAATATGACTTAGAAAGTCTTGTTGTCCACTATTAATATGATATTGTCAATAACATGAAAAAATGATTTACTGTAGTTTTTGAACATCTTCCCAAAATGGGAACATTGGACACTTCAGGGGTACTTTGTAGGGCAAAAAGGTTACAAAAAAAAGAATAATTGTTTTGTATATATATTTAATTCTATTCAAAAACTATTTTTTCATTTTTATATGTATATGCGGCTAGCATATATATATATATATATATATATATATATATATATATATATATATATATATATATATATATATATATATATATATATATATATATATATATATATATAGATATATATATGAAATGAAAAACTCACAAAGTATCACGTGAGGGTGGCAAATGAATGCAATATCCCGCAGGAAAAAATGAAAAGGTGTTTCCAAGTACTTTCGAACTTTATTAAGTTCCTTATCAAGGATAACTACAAGAAAAAGTATTATATTAGAGGTATATATACGAAAGAAAAATATGAAAGACCGCCTCAAAAAACAAGAAATCACTAATGAGGAAGAGGGAAGGGGGAAGGTAAAAAAACACATTAAGGAATGCAAGAAGCAGGTAGTAAGGTCAAACTAAGTCGAAGGAAAGGGTAACAGAGTCAAAGAAATTAGTTTTGTCTTGCGTTCCTAGTGGTTTTTTTATATATACATTCTTTAGTTATGTGGCCCCTATCTTATTTTAATTTTTTTTTATTATTTATTTTTATTTTTTAATTGTCACTGCTCTGTTTTGTACTTTGTATTTTTTCCCCCTTTTGCTCATCTTGTCTTATAATCTCCCTCGTTAGGCTATCTCCATTTCTTTGACTCTGTTACCCTTTCCTTCGACTTAGTTTGACCTTACTACCTGCTTCTTGCATTCCTTAATGTGTTTTTTTACCTTCCCCCTTCCCTCTTCCTCATTAGTGATTTCTTGTTTTTTGAGGCGGTCTTTCATATTTTTCTTTCGTATATATACCTCTAATATAATACTTTTTCTTGTAGTTATCCTTGATAAGGAACTTAATAAAGTTCGAAAGTACTTGGAAACACCTTTTCATTTTTTCCTGCGGGATATTGCATTCATATATATATATATATATATATATATATATATATATATATATATATAGGTATATGTAAGCAAAATATAAAATATATCGTGCAACTTTGGGGAAGACAAAATCAATTTTTTATGTGTAGTTATGCCTATGAAACCATATACTGGATTTAAATATTCCTATGAATTCATAACCATTAATAAACGAAAACACTACCTCTCCTTTTATATTAGTTATAATGATGAATTTAGTTACAGATCCTCCATAAAAAAAAATGAGCTGTGCATATCAAATTCTATTTGATATTTATTTACTCCTTATGATAAATGTCACTGCATCCCATCTTATGCATTATTTTGTTGCACGTTTGGCACCGCAGCCTGGTGCTCTTTGAACATACTATACATCTATTTTGACCCTATGCATGCTGGAGCCGTTGGCTCACCGCGTCGTTTTCGTTCTTTTTCATTTTTAGGAGCGTTCTCACTATTTCTTGACTGAACTGTTGCAGGTGAGTCATATTGGTGGAAGGGTTTACATGCTGGTAAAATCGGTATGCTCCTATCACAGACATATTTAGATTGTGTGAAAACAAATTCCACCACCATTTTCTAGATCGTAAGCGTCGTCGGTAAGAAGATAATAAACTATCAAAGACATCTACCCCATCCATTTCTTTATTGTACATGCTAATTAAATGTGGTTGTGTAACAGCTTTTTTCTTTTCCTCTTTCACTCTTCTATCTACCTTTTGGATAGGAGTTATGCTGTAGTAGTTGCTTGCAATATTAACAAATGAATTATCATTCCATTTGACGCAAATCCATTTGATTTAAAATCCTAAAATCCTCTCTTTTTTTCATTTCCTGGTTGCTCAGGAGGGGACAATGCCCTATCCTGTTTTGTCGAACTGTTCCGCAAGCGCGGATTCCTTTCTGAATTAAGGTACTTAGGAGTTTGTGGCTGGTACAAAAATATTAAAATAAATTACAAGCTTTGAATAGTTTTGAACAATTTTCAACATTTGATCCCCTACCCGATATATTAAAGGTAATGATGCACTTTCTTCTTTTCCCCAATAAAGAGAGAAATTGTATGGATAACCATTAGAGCCACACATGATCCACATTTCAAAGCCAACACGAACGGGCTTATTCTTTATGAATTGTTTGGCACTATGTAATCCCTTGTAAGGCATCATAGACTCATCAATACTCAAAAATTCCGTGAAATACCCCAAATTGCTGACAATTTGTGCGAAGCATCTCTAAAAGTGGCTGCACTTTAGCTACTTTTGACTCAGATAATTTGTTGTTACCAGTGATGTGGATATACCTTTTTAATGCTTTAAATCTATCCTTGCTCATTGTTTTTGAATATATTGGAGCTTCCATATCTTCACTATTAGACAAATATGAATTTTGAGAAGGTAAAGAACGATAACCACAAAAGAACCAAACCTAGAAAATTCCTAATTTCTACTTCACTTACGTTGAAAGCTGGAACATTCTTATCCCGTCTAACATATAAATTTGTCTGTTCACTAATGAAACTTATCATGTCATCGGAAAAGAATAAAGAACATATGGAAACAACTTTTCCGAGATAATTTTCGCCAACCTTTTGAGGTGCACTATAATGATTTAGAGCAACCTTATCACTTCTTAGCCACCTAATTGCAGCAGCAGGCGACCCACCTTCCTCATCTGAATCTTCATCACTACACGCATGAACTTCCAACTCGCCAACTACTTCTTCAGGAAAACTTTTCCGATTCAGATCATCGTCGTCATCTTCTTCATCGCTGCCAATTGCCCCATTGCCAGATTCAGGTGGAATAATCACAATATCAGCGTTACTCCTTTCCTCAGCATATTCTCTTGCATTCTCCAGAAATCGAAATCGTGGAGTCCCTCTCCTCTTTCTGTAAAAAACACAAAGAGTATAAATGTATGAGTCCATTGCTCAGTGGGTAAGCATTTTATTGCTGCATTGACAGAAATTGATATGCACATATACATATGTGTGTGCAGACATATGTGCATACACACAAGCTAATAGACACGTGTCCACACACAGGCATCCATCCGGACAGGCATTAATTTTCTAAAATGATATATTAGTAGTTTTGTTACACTTATTGTTTTGTTACACTTAGTTGGACATCTATATAGTAAAAATCAATTCTGCCTATAAACACAACGTAAATGGAGTAAAACTAACGAAATGAAACAAGTTAATTACTCATAAAACGATGTAGAATCCATGAAGAGAGGGCGCACTAAACGTGTTTATTCAATGTATTCCGAGGTTCAAATGACTAATACCACATCAATCAAACCTGTGGATTGCGACAAGGTACAGATTTGAATGTGTTACAATCTGTGCAGCGTGATCGAAATATAGGGGAAAAAAGGTTCAAGTAGTATGCAACGTTCCAATTTCGAGGACCTTTTATTCAGACCTATTTTTTTTCTATACAAGATTACCTGTGGATCTTAGAATTTTTAATAATTATTTGTAAAATCATATTCTAAATTATAATATCAAATAATAGAAAGGTATTAAAAATTTTAACATTAATTTTTCGTGCAATTTATAATAAAGTAACCATAATATGGTCACTAAAATTTTATTTTCTACAAATATAAAAAAAAAATTAGAATAAAACATAGTTTTACATTTTGGGATGTTCAATTACTGAATTAAGTTGAACATTGCACTTAAAAGTCATTTAGAAGTTATGTTCCCAAAATGGGAACGTTGGACACTAAAGGGTTAAAGCAATTTTAATTAGATAATATGTAATTTTTTAAACTTGTTTTTCTCAGATTAAGATTCTTGCATTTGAATAAAGAAGTCAAGCCCTGTAATATTTTAAAATAATACTCACAACTTTGATTTAATATGGCCGCAGAATTTTCCATTTTTGCAATGTGCAAGTACTGTCTGCCAAGTTTAATTACACGGCTTCCTGAATTTCTTCGATTTTTTCTTCCATTTGATTCATTATTTCAGTATCAAAAATTCTATGAAGCGTATTTTCGTCAAATTCTGCTCAAAATATTTAAAATATTTCCTATATATTTTCCCTATATTTGAAATAATATATTATTGCACTTCTCACACCTTTTGTTGAGAGGCTTCAATTAAACAACTGTAGGCTTAGGATGAGAAATGGGATTAAACCATAAATCCGCATAGGAAATTGGAAACTGAATAGTGATAATGAGAATATAAACAACGGATCATTGTAATCTGTTATGTTTCATAAGAGTTAAATTTAACTCCCGAATCCTTATTCAGTCTAGTTTGGGGAGAGGATTCGTCAGATCTCATGAAGTAGAGCTCTGAATGTGAATATCCTTTAAAACATAAAATAAAATCCTCTTCTACGACTACGGGATAAATAAATTAAATATTAAGAAACCTAATGCTAGCTCCTTTTGATGATGTCAAATAAGTGTCCTATTCAGCCCTAAAATCAAACGTAGAAATAGCATAAATAAAAGAAATCAATTTTTAGTTTTCTCAAGGTTAGCCAGGGAAATATTTTGTTTTGGCTTCATAACATCATAACTATTGGGCCGATTCTAAAGAAATTTAAAACCCTTATGTGTTTTGCATTCTCTTTTGAATAATATAATTGACAAGATCCTCCCAAGGTTAGCCCGGGAATTATTTTGTTTAGCAATAACATCATAACTACTCGGACCATTTTAATGAAAGTTAAAAACCCTTATGTTGTTTTACATTCTCTTTCGAATGATATAATTGCCAAGGTCCTCCCAAGGTTATCCCGGGAACTATTTGGCTTTGGCAATAACGTCATAACTATCCGGCTGATTCTAACGAAACTCTAGACTCTTATGTTGTTTTACATTCTCCTTTGATCATAGAATTGCCAAGGCCCTCGCAATATTAGTCCGGGAATTATTTAAAGTTTTGAAGGTCGTAAGGTCATAAATTAGAATAATTGAGACTACGCGACTTTTGGGTCAGCAGACCTTGTTTTTGATCTGTATAATACACTCATAGTGCATAGCAAAGACACGAGAGTAATTACATAATTTGGGAAATAAGAACCAGAAAAAAAGAGAAGGGAAAGGTTGGAAGTCTCAGAAATAATGGAAATTTATAAGCGATAATAGGATGTGAAAAATCAATTAT
This sequence comes from Ceratothoa steindachneri, assembly GCA_963969495.1. NCBI lineage: Eukaryota > Metazoa > Arthropoda > Malacostraca > Isopoda > Cymothoidae > Ceratothoa > Ceratothoa steindachneri. The sequence continues at coordinate 87,075,948 of OZ018326.1, forward strand.
TTTACCAAATCTTATTTCAAATATTTATATTTTAAATAATATTTATTAATTCAATTCATAACCATATTGATGATAGTGCTTTGAACAAGCTTCCTTAGTAATTTGTTCCAAGATTGTGTTGTTTTAAAGAAGAGGTGATTCTTTGTTATTGCACTGCTAGGTTTTATATTTACTACACCTTTTCACCCTCAAATTAAAAAAGTTGACTTTCATATTTAAAAAATTGAACTTCAAATTAAAAAGTTTTCTGTCATATTAAAAACATTGAACTTCAAATTATTTATTTTAGATAATCCCTACATCACCAGTGTTACAAATACTTTAGATACGAGATGCTATTGGAAAGTGGTGATTAATTCACTTTCAATGATTAGAATTGAGAATCCATGTTCGTATTTTGAGTTGGGAAAGGCATATTACGGCTTCATGAGACTCACCTGTCTGTCCTCATCTCTCTTCCCCGCTCATATCGGCAATATTTTTGCCGATTGCAAGTAGGGTGCAGGTGGAAGACGGAGCAGGTTTAAGAGAGGGGTGGACAAAGAAAGGCGAAATATGAAATTTATGAAATTTGATCGATGTTTATAGTTTACCCTAGTTGATCTGACCAAAGAACAGGTGGCTAGAGTGGGATAGTGAGGTTGAGCCAGATTGCTTTGGATTATCTACAGGTGTTATGATCATTCAACATATGTAACTATGAGTTGTCCCTATTCTCTACTCACTCTACTCCTGTCCGTTCTTTGTTGATGTTCATCGGTCTTTGGGCCGATGACCTTACAGGCTAGGGATGCTAGCCGTTCTCCATAGATTTACGTATATGTCTCATTCTCTCGATCCTTACTTCAGTCACGTGAACCTCGCGTCCCAGCACAGTTTTCATTAATTTTATTTTTTACGCTCTTCTTTCCTCTTATTATCTCTTCGTTGTTCTGTTATGTGTATATATGTCTCTTTTCTGTTAGTACTTTCTTTCTACTTGTTGAGAATCTAAGATTTGTATTTCTGTTGTTCTCAATGTTTGTTCTTTGTATCTTTTTCTTCTATCTTAGTCAGAATTTTATGTGCCATTTTAATTAGAGTCAGGTTAACTGGCCGAATATTAGCATCCACAAGTAAGTCCGATAGGTTTCTGCCTTCTCTCTGTTTCGTGTCCATTATGCAGTAAATAGTTAGGATAGGCGGATAAGTTAGGACCGATTGCTCTAGCGTGGGATAAAAGTTTTCTTATTTTTCTTTCCATGTCTTCTCAATACTTGATAAAAGCGTTATTCCGTTTTCTCTGTACATTTCCTTTTCTAATCTTGGGCTGAATGTTCTCTTGGGTTACATTAAGTCTTAGCACGTTTCCTTCGCCTGTATATCTGTAGTTATTTCTGAAAAGTGGTGAAGTGTGGGTGGTCCCTCTTTGGGGGTAACCACGCACTTACCACATGAAGAAATCTCCAATCATGCTAAGTACGCATAGATCTTTCATGCAGGTTGTAGATAAAAACGTAATTTAACGTTCGAATATTGTTTTATTCCTCCCTTTCAATTGAGTATTCTTCCGTAACTTAGTTTCTTTGAAAATATTTTGAGTAAAGAGACTTACCTCTTTCGATCCGTATTTACGTACTAAAATAATATTTGAAATAATTGGATATATTATGATCGAATTAAAACATTAAACTGCGTATAGGCTACCTGATTGAAGCATACCAGGAAAGTTAAGTTTGCGCATAGGAAAGATGCGTGGACATTCTGAGAGAGTGAAAGAACTAAAAATATTTCTCTTTTCATAGAGAATCGACTTAAAACTCGGTTTGAAGAAACTGGAGCAAGCGTGAGATGGATGTTTTTGATGCAAAAATTTAAGTGCTTCTCTCCTTCTTACGCATTCGAAAGCGAGTTTCTTTTTCGCCGAAGTTGAGGAAACTTGACGCGTTTCCATGATGTTAACTTTTTGTAATCTCCGTTGTTCTTCTCTAATGTCACACGAGACATTAGATGCAATGAAGCAAATAAAAGGTTTATTCATCTTTGTCTGTCTTGCGGCGAAAATTGGAAACCAGATATGAAGACCCCTCTGCTTGCTGCGCATCTGCCGTTATTTGTAAAAGTTCTAAGAGGCAAAAGAAAGACTGACTCAGAAGTGTAGTAAAATATACAAAGACGACTTCTAGTGTGGCCTCCCTACCTCTCTTCAGTGAGAGGGTGGCCCTGATCACCACAACATTTACCTGTTAGAAGATGGAGTGTGTGTTTCGTGCTTTGCAAGATTAGGTCAATTTTTTGAGAGTGTTTTTTGCCATCTTAGTCTCGGTTATGTGTGATTATTGTCGGTAATGATGTATGTATGGAAAATTTTGTGCTTTTACTTTTGTAGGGCGAAAAGGTGGCATGATCTTAGGTTATAATTCTTCTGTGTATTGTGTAGTGAATTCTATGCTGTGTAATTTTGTGGTATAGCTTTGTTATGGATAATGCTTATAGGAAGAATGTGTAGATGTGTTTGATTAAGTTCTGGTTTAGGGGATTACATTTTAAGAAGATGGTACTACTTTGCAGGGATCCTTTTTTTAATCTGACTGGAGTTGGTTGTGAAGGAAAGACTTGGATATGGTTAGTTTAGCGTCTTGCTGAATTGTTGTTTTCATATCATGTTTAGGAGTGCTGTAATTATTAACGCCTCTCTCCCTAAATTATGTTTTTTCAATTTTTTTATTCTATTTCAAGATCGCCTTAAAATATATGCTCAATATCTTAGCTATTATATAAATATTATATCCCAAATATTTTAACTCGCATAACATATGCATAGAATACATACTTAGAAATAATATAAAACTAAACCTGTATCAGTGATTGAAAACATATCAATAACAAAATAATTTACTTTTTAACGAATTGTTGAATATGATTTTCTTTTACTTCAAAGAAAATATTAACTCTTTCTCGAAATTGATTTATAGAAATATCAATTTCCCCTTTTAAAGTTTCTTTCCAGAAGGATTACTTCTTTCAGTTCTTTAATATTGCCAATATTTGAAATTCTTATATCTCCTTTGACAAACTTTTCCTTCTTTTCTTGACCGAAAGATTAATGCCAGGGCTATTTAGGGCGATATTTCAGGTTCTAACAACTCAGAAACTCTGTCTTTCAAGTAATCTAATCTAGCGAAAATATCCAGAGCCTTAACACCGTCCTGTTCAAATATAAATTGCCCCGTAGTGGGTATATTGGTTATAATGTTGCGGAATAGGTTATTACAGTATTATTCGCCATGACTGGCATTTCTTTGAAAGAAATGTATTGGATTTTTTGCAAATTTTCAAATCGCTCTACTAATCATTACATTTGAAGGAAAGTGTGATTTACTTGCAAACACCCTTTGGTCTGAAATTTCACTCTTTTTTATACACAGGGCTCATAAACTCTCGATTTGTTTGTATAATGGCGCTTCACTTGAGAATTGTTTTTCATCTTGAAAAATGTTACTTGAACTTTTGAAACATTTTCCCCTCTTAGCCTCTTTTAACTTCGTTCTGTTCATTTATTCATACCTGTTTCAACAAATATTTGTTCTCAAGAATTTTTAAAGGATTAAAATTCAAATAATTATGGCAATGCGATAAAAACTACATTTTGACAGATGATTTCCATCTGGCAATTTTAAATTAATCTCGTTACTTCTTGTCTATTTCCTTCAGTGCTTGCAGTTCATGGCCTTTCACTGCACGATTTAGTTTGATTAACGAAGTGTTAGCAATTTTTCTTAATAAATTGCCTAATATTGATCTTGTCCATCGTTTTTTGTTAAAAAATTATTACAATATTTTCTTGCTTCGAAACATTTTGTCAAGTCTATATTGCTTATATTAATTTTATGCTCTTTATTATAAGTTACGTCTAGTTAGCCTAACGATCTGAAAAACTTATTGGAGGCAGCGTCTAAATGTAAGATCGGTTGAAGAAGGTTTTGTGAAATCTGTGGTTATTCTAATTGGATTCTTTTCTACTCATTGAAGTTTTTCTCATTGCTCGGTGATAGTTTTGTTTTCCAAGCATGAATTAGCTTAATACTCGTTATTTAGATCAAATATTTGTGTGGAGGAATAGTCTACTAGGATCTGAAGGTCTACCTTAAACCCATAACGGAGCCACGTGGCCTTAACCATAAGACAAAAAGCGTGAGAAGCAAGGAAGGAATCGGGTGAACATGGCTTTATCAGACCATCTGTGTTTATCTTACGAGTCCTATTTCCGGCGCCCGGGGCGATTTAAGCTCGCAACCCATACTCGTAACGCGAGCAAGAATTCGAAGGACTATTCGCTCGGCTCCTTATCTCGGATCCTCCCCCCTCCCCCTCAACCACCACCCACCAGCGGAAATCCGGTGACTTTAAATCCCAGGAGAGCACGCCGTGACCCGAGGAAATTTCACCGCCCGCCGACCACCTATATAACCGGAGGTTTCCCCGCTGGATAAGCAGTACAACACGCTCGCGCATGAAGACAAATTACGTTCTCGAGTCGGATCCTCCGTGGCTTATTCGGGTACCGACGGCTAGAATCTCTCCGCTGTGAACATCGCCCCAGTCAATTGGCAGCTCCTTACAACGGCCGTTCTTCCATGAATTCGCGCCAGTTCTCCATCATCGAGAACCCTGAGGTAAAACAAGTCTTCCTTCATTAGCATCAAGAGGTAAAACCAGTACCCCCCCTCCATCGAGAACTATGAGGTAAAACATATTCCCTTGTTGCATCTTCGCCTCCCTAAGTTACCTTTCCTTCGACGTTTACCCCGTGTAAGACGTCGACGCTGCGGACATCGTTATAATCTGGTGTTCACAAATCAATTGTTATTATTTGTATTTGGCTTAGCGTAGCCATTTTAAGACTCCCATCCGAGTCAGGTATTTAACAGCTTTGATCCCTTAGATTTGCCGCTTTGCTGACACCGAGTGCGTCCGTTACTTATTTGATCACGTTTCTCTTAAACCTCTTTTGTATATATTTAATACTTTTTTATTTTTGTTATTAAACTTTTATTTTTGTAGCGTTCTTTAAATAATCTTTAGCGGCTCTTGGCCATAATTCAACCCTTTAAGCCAATCTGCATACTTTTATTTTTAATAATTATTACCAACACACTAGGGGACGAATTTCTCCCCTATTCTCATTATTCCCCCTTCCCAACTGGTCGGACCAAGCCATTAACTTGTAATTTGTCCCTATGTATATATATATATATATATATATATATATATATATATATATATATTATACAATATGGTGTCAGGCTCAGTAGAGTTTTTCTAAAGGTCTTTATAGAGGTCTTTTAATAATTCCTTCTATTTCTTTGTATTTTCTTAAAGTTGAGTAGCGTTCAAGTTATTTTTCGATTCGTGGAACGACCCTCTTATATTTAATTCTTGTGTGTGTCTATCTGGACCGTGAACGTTTTTTTTTTACTCAAATTTTTGGAAACTTTGTTTCTCCTTTGGTCTTTTTAATCCACAGGAAGGTTATTAGCACCTTTAGCTCTTCTTTACCCGTGAAGCCTCAACTTTTGATTTGTGTGTATTTAGGGGTAGTGTAGATTTTATTTAGCGAAGCAAGGCTCAGGCGTCTATTAGGGCACATTCTTTCCGTGTGTTTATTTTGCGCTCATCCAGGTGGTTAACCCCGTCGCGTGCCTGCGGTCAGTTGATCTTCCGCACAAGATGTCCTCTTTCGGCAAATTTAAATTGCAAGGCGAAACCCTCGCATTAACTGGCAAATACCTCATTTCATACATCCAGGAAAAAGAGAGGCATGAAAGAGCGGAAATACGAGCTAAATAATAAGAAGGGAGAAAAAGAGAACAGGAAGAGAATGAAAGAGAAAAAAAGAAAGAGAACAGCAAGAAAGAGCGGAAAGAAGAGAATGAGAAATTTGAGAGCATGAATAGATAGAGAGAGAGAGAGAGGAAGCCCAACAGCATGAACTCGAGCTACATCGCGCCTGGACTGAGACCCTCTCAATTAACTCGCGTACGGAAGCCCCCCTCCAGTCCGTGTCAGTCAAGCTTTCCACGTTCAAAGAAGGCGAGGATTTTGAATCTTATCTCACCCACTTTGAGAAAATATTCGAAGTCAATCCTTGACACATCGAGGTAGACGGTGAGGCCAAATTACTTCCCCTTCTTAGCTCCCAGCTCCGGGTAATTTTCATTTCCCTTTCCTCGGAAGCCACTATCGACTATTCCACATTCCACCATCAATTCTGAGCTGTTTGTGTCTTACAACATGACCTCCGACTTTTACGTTCAACATTTCGACATGCTCAAATCCAAACAGGTCATAACTTCTGTCAATTTGGTTACACCCTTCAGTGAAATTTTCATTTTTGGTTAGACGCTTCTATAAATCGCCCACAACTATGAGTCTTTAGCTGACTTTGTCCTTAAGGATCAGTTATTGGTTGCGCTGCCCACAGAAATCCGCGCATTTTTAATGACCGTAGGTGCTACACCTTCAAGGACTTCATTAAATAGGCGGATGTCTACGCGTCAAACAATAACCTCTATCTAAACCCAATAAGAAGACTGCCCATTCATCTCCCAATTCAAAGATTAATAACTTACGATTTCGTCCGCCTAATACCCCTACGTTCGTCAAGGTATTGGGCCCCTCTAATCCCAGAGGTTTTTCTCCATCGGAACCCAGAGATATCAAACCTCTTATTCCCAATTCCCCTGCGTCGTCACTCACCAGGAGCCCGATAGTTTGCTTTACGTGTGAAGGCGAAGGGCACTTGCGTCCAAATTGCTACCAGAATTCCCAGCTCCGGAATAACTTCACTCACCAAAGTCCACCAAGAAAGCGCCGCTCCTGCTCCCCCATCATCTCTCCCTGAAACCCCCACTCCTCTCTGGCCTCTTTCCCCCCCCCCCCCGGACATCAAGTGAATTTTCTCTAAGATAAAATCTCACCGGAAGGCTTAAAATTTGAAAACGGAGTAATAAATGGATGTCAAGTATCTACTCTCGTTCGCGATACAGGGTGCACGTGTATTGTAGTGTCAAATGAATTAATTATCCTTTGTGGTCCCTGACCAAAAAAGGTTTGCAGGAGTCCACGACTACCTGGGAAGCGCGAACCGCTTCCCCATTGTGAAGTTCTACCTCGAGTTCCAATACTTTACCGGCTGGGCTGAAATCGTTTCAGCCCCTATAATGCTTTGCTCAGTCTTAATCGGACAGTGTCCCCAAGTGTCCCCCAACCTTGTGGCTCAGCCCGTTGTTACGCGGGCCCAGGCGAAGAGAGAATCACTGACACTAGCTGCCATTACAACTCCCTGCGACACTGAGTTTAGCAGTGGAAGGAGCGAAGAATTTGCTCGAGGGCATGAGGAGAGCGAAACCCTCCTTCCCCTGTGGGAGAAAGCTCGAAGCCACGAGAAAGATCCTGCCCACGTCACAAAATGGTTTCTTACCTCGAAAAAGAAGGCCTTTTGTACCGAGCCTGCTCGGATGGTAATAACACTGAGGCTCACTCGTTGTGCGTTCCACGTCTTTACGTCTTGCCTATTCGTGAAACTGCTCAAGGCAGTTTGTTCCCTGGCCATTTTGCCCAAATATTGGAAAATTGGTGATGGTATAAATAACCTTTACCACTCCGTTTCTTTCCGTCGCAAACAGTATTCGCACAGAATAAAATGGGACTTTAAAGCCTATTTCAAAGAAGTTATTGGATGAAGAATCACCTATGGAGAATGATTACCACAAGGATTCACTGAATGTGATACAGATAGTGTGCGTGGAGCAGAATAAGGATTATCCTCTCCTCCCCTTGTCTGGCGCACCCGAATTACCACCCACTGGATTAAACATTGACACACAGCTGAATCTCGAATAAAATAGTCAGCTGTAGTACCTTTTAAATAGCTTTGGAGACGTAATCTCTGAAATCCCCAGTTGTGCTACCCAATTTGAGCATGACATTACTCTTACCACCCAGAAACCCATCCGTCCGAAGCCGTATCCTCTACCTATTCACTTGAGGTAAGCGTTCGATTGGAAGGTTAAAAACTTGCTGAAGCTTAATATCATCGAGCCCTCCAATTCTAGTTAGTGCTACCCTATCGTGATGGTACGGAAGCTTGATTGTATGTACCGTATATGCGTCGATTTGTGCAAGCTAAATTAGTTACTGTCTTCGATGCTGAACCCATTCCACAAACCGACCAAAATTTCTATCTATTTCAAGAGGCAAAATTTATCTCCGAGCTAGACCTTTGCAAGGCCTATTACCAAATTTCCCTTCGGAAAAGCATACGAAAATATACGTCATTCCCGACCAATTTAGGCCTTATGCCGTTCCGTCGACTCTCCTTTGGATTAGTATCGGCCTGCAGTAACTATAATAGCATGATGAGTAGAATCCTAGGGCCGGTTACTAAACGTCTCCTTTTATTCTGACCACATATAGGTTGACGCCAGCAATTAGAACCAGCATTTAGTTTCCCTCCAATTACTGTTGAGAAGGCTACGCGAGTATATGCTCATGATTGGCTCCAACAAGTGGTACTTTGCCTATGACACGATTAAGTATCTGGGGTTTAATATCGGAAAGAACCGGATTGGGCCCCAAGAGGATAAATTCAGTTCCATACCCGTTTACTAAAAAACAACTCAGATCATTCATAAGATCCACTTGGTTTTACAGGCGATTCGTCCCTAATTTCGTGACCCTTGCCGCCCCTTTGTGTGCTCTCGCAAGAAGAAGTCTCCGGATTGCATCGTGTGGATTTCCCAAGCTATTTCCTACTTCCACCATTTAAAGGGCAAACTATCGTCCGCCCTCATCCTGAGACTGCCGAACCCTAATAAGCCATTCGGAATCAGGATGGACGCGACTAAGCTTCCCCCTTGGCTTACGCGAGTCGCAAGTTTTTACCGCACGAAAAGAATTATGCCGTCATAGAACGTAAAGCTATGGCTATAGTATGGAGTATCCAGAAGTTTAGAATGTATCTGATAAGGAAGGAGTTCATAATCGAGACGGATCACCGGCCTCTTGCATACTTTCGTAATGTCAAAACTAATAACAGGTGCCTTATGCGCTGGAGCCTACTCCTTGAGGAATACCAGTTTAAAATTTGGTACATTAAAGGGTCTGATTATTGTGTAGCAGATAACCTCAGCCGTAACTACTTTGCCACTAACCCCAGCTAAACGGCCCATTAGAAAACAGACCTCTTGCTTATTGTTTATGTAATTTTTTTGGCACATTTTATTTGTAGGCTAAGAAAAAGAAAGAACCTGTCTTTGTAATATAAACACTGACTGTATATTTTATCCTGTACTCTTTTGACGTCAAACATTCCCCTGTGTATATATATTTTCTTCTTTTATTTTGGTCCATTTCCATTTAATTGTATGTCATTGTTAATTACTTTTTTTGTATATATGATATTTTCGTTGACACTTTGTAAATTACCTTTTTTTTCCTCTGGTGTATGTCTAAGCTCGGATCAGTCGGTTTTTAGTTGTGTATACCACCTGTTGGACACGGGTCAGGATGTCACTTTAAATTGCTCCCCCCCCCGCCCCACCATCCAGACGAAAGCCGGCGACTTCAAATCCCAGGAGAGCACGCCGTGTTCCGAGGGAATTTCGCTGCCCACCGACCACCTATATAACCGGAGGTTTGCCCGCTGGATAAGCAGTACAGCACGCCCACGCACAGAGACACATTACGTTCTCAAGTCGGTTCCTCCGTGGCTTATTCGGGTACCGACGGCTAGAATCTCTCCTTCTTGGACATCGCCCCAGTCAATTGGCAGCTCCTTACAACGGCCGTTATTCTATGAATTCGCGCCAGTACTCCCTTATCGAGAACCCTGAGGTAAAAACCATTCCTCCTTCATCAGCATCCTGAGGTAAAACCATTACCTCCCCCCCTTCCTATCGAGAACTCTGAGGTAAAACATATTCCCTTGTTGTATCCTCCCCCCCTAGTTACCCTCCTTTCGACGCTTACCCCGTGCAAGACGTCGACGTTGCCAACCTCGTTTTAATCTGGTGTTCCCAAATCAATTGTTATTATTTGTATTTCGGCTCAATCACGTATCTCACTTAAACCTCTTTTGTATATATTTAATACTTTATTTTTTGTTAATAAACTTTATTTTTGTAGCATTCTTTAAATAACGACTCTCGGCCATCATTTAACCCTTTAAGCCAATCCGCACTCTCTTATTTTTGATAATTATTACCCACACACTAGGGGCGAATTTCTCCCCCATTCTCATTATCCCCTTCCCCAACTGGTCAGACCAATCCATTAACGTTTAATTTGTCCTGATATATATATATATATATATATATATATATATATATATATATATATATATGATATACTACGACAGTTTGTATTGTGGGACTTTTTTTAAAGTAGAACTTATCTTCTCCTTGAAATTCTTAGGTGATCATTTCTTTTATGGAAATCGCTGGGATAAAACAGTTGCTGATGATTTTAGAGAAGAGTCTGCCATTGTGTTCTTTATGACCCATTGTTTTAGTGTGTTTATATATTGGTGAGTTATCTGATTGCTATGTTGTCTTTAAGGTGTTATGCTGTTATCGAGTTGTCTTCTGTGTAGTGTTTCTTTGTATGATTGCAATTGCGGGAAGTTTTGAGTGAATAAATTGAAAATCAATGGGAGAAGGATGTCACCTTGTGGACCGCCATTGCGGATGTTAAGTATAACTTGTCCTTGTTCGAGGAAGTTGAAGTTTGCTAGCTATTTTTTGTCGTTTTTAGTGAGGTTGGTGTTAAAAAATTGTCTGCAAACATATGTTTAAATACTGTGTCGAAGATATTGTTCATAATAATTGCGCTCAAGATTATGCATGAAGGTGGAGTCCGTTCATTGAAACCATGTAGAATGTGCTGTGTAAGGTTAGTTAGGAGTGTTGCGGTGCTTTTATTTTCTGAATCTGTGTTGTGTTTGTGAGAGGGTTTCTCCTATCTTATACTTTTTCACTGATAGTCGTGCATGTTTTTTGGATAAAGTACATACAGGTGAGGTAGAACGGCGTGGGTTTGGTTGTTTTAAAAGTAATGTCTGCGACTGCTCTGCTATGTTTGTTATGTTGTCAGGCCTCGTGAGTTTAGAGAATTTTAGATATTTTTCTAGGTCGTTGTTTAAAGGTGTGTTTAAGTTACGCTTGATTTATTGTTTTATGTATGTATTGTTAAGAAACTGTATGAGTATTGTTTGGTATTTGTATCAGTGTTGTTATGGTGAGGCTTTTTTGATGTCTGAGAAATCAGTGACAGATGTGAGAGGGAGGAAGGGAAGCAGTGAATGAGATGAACGTGTTTTATTTAGTTCTCCATAATTCCGTTTAGCGTGTTTTGTGGTTTATTGAGGTTGTGTATTTTATCCACTTTTAGGGTTGTTTGTTGCTTTGCTGTTATGTTGGTGATGTGAGTATTAAATTATCGAATGTGTTGTAGTGCTTTTTTGTAGAGGCTGAGTTTTCACAGGATTTCCTTCTGGCAATATTTTCTAACTTGAATAATGATTTTTTTGAGTGTGATAGTTCTCTATCTGGGTGAGTTGTTAAAAGAAAATTCGTGTACCTTGTCCACTTTGCTGTTTTGTATTTCATGTATCTGATTTTTAGTGAACGTAACGAAAATGTAAGGTGAAATTGCCTCTTTTCTTCAAGGATTTCATAGAAATCAATCAAGTGATTTATTTTTTATTTTCAAAGATTCAAGCCTAAATACTAAAAAAATTAACCTAATGTTCTAATTAAATTATTGTTAAAGCTACAACTCCCGTAACCTTCCAGAATAGCTCTGAGTAAGGAATTTCAATGTTTTTACCCGGTAATCAGTAAGAACTGGCCTTTTAAATTTTTTATTGCTTTTTATTTGGCGGTAGAGAATTTACATGATCGAACGTAGTTAATTCGATGCCTGGACACTTATGTATATATGAGGTTAGAAGGATAAATAAAGGGTGGCTAGTTTTTTTTTATATTTTATTTAAATTGTTCGTACTATTCTGTTGTATAATTCCCTGTTGCGCGAAATTAAAAAGTAACCAAAATTATAATAGAGCGAGGAGTGTAGCTTAAATAATTGCGGTGCGGCTAGTTTGTACCTTTGCGAAACATTTATACACCAGTTTAGAGGCCACTATCTAAATTAATACATAAAACTATCTACCTTTTAATTTATAGTTTATAGTCTACACTTAATCAGATTTTAAAAGTTTAGTAATTTCACTTACACGTAGGAAAAATTAGTTTCGAGATTAGTTCTACTTGAATGTCGGAGTTTCTATTTTTTTAGATCCAGAGACAACTGAAAGCTTTACGAATCCATAAACACGAATCCATAAACACGAATCCATAAACACGAATCCATAAACACGAATCCATAAACACGAATCCATAAACACGAATCCATAAACACGAATCCATAAACACGAATCCATAAACACGAATCCCTAAACACGAATCCATAAACACGAATCCATAAACATGAATCCATAAACACGAATCCCTAAACACGAATCCATAAACACGAATCCATAAAAACGAATCCATAAACATGAATCCATAAACACGAATCCATAAACACGAATCCATTAACACGAATCCATTACACGAATCCATAAACACGAATCCATAAACACGAATCCATAAACACGAATCCATAAACACGAATCCATTAACACGAATCCATAAACACGAATCCATAAACATGAATCCATAAACACGAATCCCTAAACACAAATACCCTAAACATGAATCCATAAACACGAATCCATAAACACGAATCCATAAACACGAATCCATAAACACGAATCCATAAACACGAATCCATAAACATGAATCCATAAACACGAATCCATAAACACGAATCCATAAACACGAATCCATAAACACAAATCCATAAACACGAATCCATAAACACGAATCCATAAACACGAATCCATAAACACGAATCCATAAACACGAATCCATAAACACGAATCCATTTATTACGAGAATTCACAAAAACAAACTTTTTCTTCAGTCTTCTTCCTTTTTTCGCTCCTCTCGTTATATTCAGGGAGAGAGAGAGTTTCTTAGGGCTGTACTTCTATAAATTAACCTTCTAACTTTCTACTAGTAAAATACTGTTTACGCTACCATGCCAGAATAAATAAATAGGCCCCAAATTAACTATATTATATGCTACCATGTTTTACGCCGACTAGGGAATATCAACACTAAGAAAAATATCAGTTTTTACTGATTTGTTGTTGAAAACATTTAAATTTAAGCAAATAACTCCAATGAACAAATCTACTACACTCCTGTCATTTTGACACATAAAGTTATATGAATGGTTTTACATAAATATCTGTGACGCACTTTTGCGAATTACTCATAATCCCTAAAAGAGAAATAAGTGCGTATCGCTTCATAAAATGCAAATTTACTAGAAATTGACGAGAGCATTCCAGAAAAACGTTAAAACTATTTTTCTTTAGTATTCAAAATTATCTTTAATTTGCATATTTTATTAAAGGTCCTATTTACCTTAATTTAACCTGAAATGGTAAATTTGGAATTAAACTAATCTGAATAGAGTTCTGATATCAAACTCCTAACCCAAAGTACTCGGCAAAATTTTATAGCAAATACCGAAAATCTTTGACAGACCACAATAGAAGGTAAGAAAATACTATCCGATCAAACTAGAAGATAGCTAGAGAAACTTAAAAACACTTGCCTAAGGAACTTATGTTCTCATTTTATCGAATTTTTCCCATTAGAAAAAAAGAGGCAAACAGCTGTATCTAATTTGGAGTTCTTTATTACGGTCTTCCCCAAGTTTTATACCACCATCCCGCTCTAAGGCTCAGCACCCGTGTTCATCTTCCCGCCTTTTAGGGTAGAAGGGGATCTCGCTTATTTCCTATTCGCCTCGTCGATGCTCCGAAATTATCAAGGGCCATGTTTACTTAAGCCGATTCCGATATCCCTTGGGACGCCTTGCTGCGCACAGCCTTCTGACAACCATGGTTGTCGCTCCTATTTAAGGTGATGTCGGCAAAGCCTCAGGAGATAGAGAGAGCCCGAGCTTTTTGCCGTCCAGATCCGAGTATCTGTCCACCGTAAAATGGTCCCCTCACCATTGGGATCTCGTTAGCAGATCGTCTTCATGTTATCTACTGTGATTAGAGGAAGATTACAGAAGCCCCGTTTACGCCCTTGAAGATTGTCTTGGGTTTCTCTCGTCTCACTACATTGGTTGAGACTTCCTGCCGTCCCGCAGACGAATCTCAATTTGTGATTACTTCTTCCTGGAGCTAAGGTAATCTTAACTCTCTTCGGATTATCTCTGGACGCCTTCACATCGGGACCCCATCGACGAAGACCTGGCCATTAGTATTCCTCCTCCCCATTTCATCCACAGAGGTAAGTAACCAGGAGTCCTTTCCTCGTAAGTTCCACCTCTCTGTTCCCAGTCCTAAGAAGAATTCTCCCATTTTGTGTAACCTCAATAGACTTACTAAGTCTTTCCTTCAATCCAACTTATTGGATCACTTATATATTTTTCCAGTACCGAGTTTCCTTAATTTATGCCCGTCATAATATTTTTTGCTCGTAATAATTATTATTTAGATTTCCATATTTATCTCTGCCTTTATTCTTATTACTATTTGTATTAAAGTTTATTTTTGTAAGAGGTGTTTATCTTTCGAATAACTCTTAAGACGAACCCGGCAAACATATTCTCATTCAAAGAGCCAACCTTAATAATATTGCACTCTAGTTGGAAGGTATTTACCATCCCCCAATTCAATTGTACCCGAGCCCAGCGCCGACAATGACGGCCTGACTTTCAGACGTGTGTACGTTTTAGTGACTTTTGGGTGACGCCCCTTAGTTCCTCGACAAACATTTATTAAAATAATTTGAAGGCAAACTTGCGTTTTTAATTATTTCTGTAGAAGTTTTGTTTGAGTTAAGGTGAAGTATTCGAAATCTTTTAACATAGAAAGAAAAAGTTGCCTGGTTCGTTAAGATATGATGTTTACAGTGCTGAGTGTAGGAAGATGCTCAGTTAAGGGTACGCTTGCTGTCTGCCGGTAGTGTTTTTAGCTATGTGTGAGGTTGCATATAAAGATTATTGCGGGTGAAAAGGTTACGAATCTTTGTAAGTGGTTCGAGGAAGGATTGTGTGTATGTACTTTGGTTGAATTCTTATAGATCTCAGTGAATGTATTATTTCTTTAGTTTGTAATCAATCTTTCTGACTTTGACCAGAACTGATAATATTTACACTCTTCCATCGTTGTTTAGGAGTGTTTTTATGTCTAACATGATATTGTGAAAGGTGTTGGTTTATGCAATAATGTTATGAAACAATGCGCAATGAGTGAGTGTGGCGTCTCGCCTTTGTGTAATGTATTTTTAGAAAGGAGTGAGGAATTGTTTAGTGTCGAACTTCGTTTCTTTATGAAGAGTATGTTTATATTGTGTTTGCCTAAGAAGAAGATTAATTCGAAAAGCTTATTGTATTCTGAATGAATGTATGTTTAGTTGTATGATTTTAAGATGCATTTATTCAAATTATGGTTAACTGAATGTGTTTATAGTATGTAGGAACTCGAGTTATATATCAAGTTTCGAGTGTAATGTTCATTACTAGGCAGATTTGAGCAGAGGAGGTGTTTCCAGTATTTCCTTGTGTTGCATTTTATGCATCCTTGAATCCTTTGTGTTGTACACTGGTCATTGACACTTATTAGGAGAGAAGTGATTGCAAGAGAGAAAGAGAGAGATATAAGGTGAAAACGTTGGGTTCACTGCCCAATGGATCCCAACCCGAGACCAGTGGACGACCCGAAGTTTTAAGTGATGTTGTTTGCGGCGTCCGCTTTTTTGATTGAAGGACTACTGAATCGATGTAATCCCGTGAAGGCGATATTACATTTAAATTTGATCCTCGTTTTGAAGTGAGTCTCATGAGTCAAAACGCAAAGGAAAATTTGAGCTGTTAAATGAAACGGTGGTTGGCAAGATTTGTAATGGAAATGGAATGATGGTTACTTGGAAAATAGATAGCAATCGTAGAGGTTTACTTAAAAATTGAGTGAATATTGACCAGTTCATTGAGCGATGTGATCGAAAGGTATCTTCAAGTAATTAAGCTGTTGTAAACGTGGAAAAAATATACACGTGTATATATGAGGTATGGCAGATGGCTGCAAAAAAAATGACTGTCGAAACTGACGTTTAGGTGCAAGTAAACATGTGCAGACGATGTAGTTTTCATACACATCTTTCTGTGCATTTGAAAGAGCAAGAGTGGAGACAAGGGTAGTGAAAAGAAAAAACTTCCAAGAACTCTGCAGGGTTGCTATTTATCAAATTTCAAGAATATTCAATCACATCATTTAAATCTTAGTAGAAGTCTCTCCATCGCGACCCATTTAATTTCATCTCCATTAACTACACTTTCTTACTAAACCTCTGCTTATAAACGTTTTCGTGAGATGCACACATTAGCATTGAATTTAAACTTAATGAAAGACAGGCAGCGAGTTTAGTGCATATATTGACACCAACTATCGGCTGCCAACCATAGTCTGTGTGAAAGCGAGACGGAATAGTGAGCAGTTATTGAATGGGTGACCTATGTGCGACGAGCGCCATGCCAATCATGTGCGTCTGTCTATCTTGGTCCTTGTGATCTCGTCTACTGTTCAGCCGAGCTAACAACTCGGCACCCTCATCCCACGGAGCGTCCGAGACCCGCGTGTTCTCTTCATGTACGTGTGATGCGTATTTATATGTGTATGTACGCGTCAACTGTTTTTCTTGAACTAAAAAAGGAAAATGTAAGGATGATGTTCCTGAAATGTGGGTTTTAAAAATTCAAACCACATTTAAGCACAAAACTTTACTTATGTAAAGACCTAGACGTAGATCTCGTGCTTTCAAATTCATTGGAGAATTTGATTTTGAGTCGCGTGAAAGTCTAGTCGCGGGCGACTCTATATCTCACTAAGTCGGTGGGTCGGCCCGTTTTGCTTTCTTTTTGTTTTGGTAATAACATTGTAACTATTCGGCCGATTCTAACGAAATTTGAAAGGCTTGACTTTTTTTACATTCCCTTTTGAATGATATAATTGCCAAAGTCCTCCCAAGGTTATCGCGATAATTATTCTGTTTTAGCAATAACATCATAACTATTCGGCTGATTCTAACGAAATTTGAAACCCTTATGTTATTTTACATTTTCTTGAGAATGGTATATTTGCCAAAGTACTCCCCCAAAGTTAGCCGGGGAATTATTTGACAATAACATCCTAACTAGTCGGCCAATTCTAAGAACATTTTAAACCCTTATGTGGTTTTAAATTCTCTTTCCAATGATATAATTGCCAAGGGCTTCCCAAGAATAGCACGGGAATTATTTTGTTTTGGCAATAACATCATATCATTCGGCCGATTCTAACATTATTTGTAACACTTATGTTGTTTTACATTCTCTTTCGAATGATATAATTTTCGAAGTCCTCCCAATGTTACCTGGTGAATTATATGGCAATAACATCATATCTCTTCAGCCGATTCTATTGAAATTTTAAATCCTATGTTGTTTTACATTCGGTTCCGAATTGTATAATTACCAAAGTCCTCCCAAGATTAGCCGGGGAATTATTCGGCTATAACTTCATGACTATTCGGCCAATTCTAACGAAATTTGAAACCCTCATGTTGTTTTGCATTCTCTTTCGATGATATAAATGACAAAGTCCTCCCAAACTTAGTCCTAGAATTATAGATAGCTTTGAAGGATGTAAGGTCATAAATCAGAATAAGTGAGATCACGCGACTTTGGTCAGCAGACTTTGTTTTCTGTTTTATTCTTCTGTAATTATTCAAATTATATATGAATGTCTATTTTCTTCATGCGTCGACGGGAAATTTTTTCCACGGCTCTTCAGCCGATTCGCATTTCGGAATAAAATTAAAAAAATTATTAAAAACTATCTAAATGGGATTTTTATTTTATGATCAATCCATCCTTATTTCTTGTTTCTCATTTAAATCAATTTGAACAAAAAAAACTTAAAATTGAAACCCTGACGCGAATAATGTTATTGTTGAAAATATATTCCCAGGATAATTTTCTCGTATATTTGTTCCTTCTATATGCATGATCTATGTTCTATATATATTGGTGATTTATTGTTTTTGAAGCGGTCTTTCATACTTTTCTTTCGTATATATACCTCTAATATAATATTATTTCTTGTAGTTGTCCTTGATAAGGAACTTAATAAAGTTCGAAAGTACCTGGAAACACCTTTTCATTTTTTCCTGCGGGCTATTGCATTCATATATATACATATATGGTAATTCTATATTCTATGTTAAGGAATCTTCCCTCAGTGAAGGAGTAGTACTCATTATTGTCTAGTTGCGCTTATGAGGAAAATATAAATTCAACTGGAAACCATTTAAAATCGCATAGCTCTGCAAATGCCCTATCTCGCAATTTAAAGAAAGAGAATAAGTTACCATTAACTTCCATCCGGATCTTGATCCATCCGAAATCTAATCAGTTCTTTGATGATATAAGCCCTAACTCTGAAAATCTTTAATCAAACTTGGAAATAACCTATTGAGATGTCTTGTCACAAACATAACATAAACAAGTGACCAAGAATTCACATACTGATCTTGATC
Source organism: Ceratothoa steindachneri (assembly GCA_963969495.1). Classification (NCBI taxonomy): domain Eukaryota; kingdom Metazoa; phylum Arthropoda; class Malacostraca; order Isopoda; family Cymothoidae; genus Ceratothoa; species Ceratothoa steindachneri. The sequence continues at coordinate 87,094,694 of OZ018326.1, forward strand.
GGCCGAAAAGTATGATCAATTCTTTTCTAGCCCAATGCCAACCAGTTGACGAAATTTCCTCGAAGTGCTTCATTGTTTTGCATATTTTGTAGATAATTATAATCAATAAAGTTACAAAATAGGTAAAAATTTCTTACATAGCCTGTTCAAAGTATCCACCATTGTGTCGCATACACAAGTGAAGACGCTATCTCAACCGCAACAGCACTTTCTGAATCCCAGTTGCAAAAATGTCTTGACACCCCTCCACAATATATGCTTTATGAGATTAAAGATGCTCTGAATATTGAGCTAGTAGAATTTTTCTTTTACTAGGACACCACAAATAAAAGGCCAGTGGACTAAGATCAGGGCTTACTGGTTGTGACTCACTTGTCCTATTCGTCCAATCATTGTGGCAAAATGCGGAGGGGCGCTATCCTACTAAATCACTCCAGCTAGTCGCCTGCTTTGTTCATTAAGCTTGGAATTACTTCCACCTTTATCTTAGGGTACGTTTCGCCGCTTACTGTCTCGTTAAAAAGAAAGGACCGAAGTTTCAGTCTTTTCATATTCCATTCCAAGCCTTGAGGTGTTGGGCACCTTGTTAATTTGAAAAATTAAACCAATGAAGATTAGTTAGTGAAGGGAATTTAGTGTTTTGTCGGTTTACTTCACCGTCACCGCAAACATAAAAGTTTTCATCATCCGAGAACCTAATTTCTGATTGAACATCCCATCAATGCCAGCGATAAAGTATCAAGATGCAATAAATGCTGCTATTGGAGACCCCACTTTTACTGGACATGCATTGAAGTGACTTCTTACGACTGAGAACTACCCTAGCCAACACATCTGTACTAGTGTCGTCGTCCGTCCAATAGTGGAAGCTCCATGCAAAGCTAGTCCCCTATGGATCCAGTTTGCTTAAATTTGGCTATTAACTTGCTGGCACATCTGTTTGTGTATTGTGAGTGATTTGGGTGCATGGTGTTGAATTCGGTTACTAATTCCGATGATTGTGGGTACCGACTAGCAAGATAGCTTCAATACTCTCTTATCTAGTCAGTGAAATTTTTTCTTTATTGTCTATTTATTCTATAAGAAATTGTTTATTAAGGGGCTTGCGAGGTTTGCTATTGTTGTTTGTTATTTTAAACCTTTTTGTTATTTCAGTCCTCTTTAATTAACTATATTTTTATACTATTAATCTATCCCTTCTCTTATCTTTGTCAGTGGAATGAGAAGGAAGGTATTGATTACATATTTATCCATTTTTTCATCATTTGAAAGGATACAATAGTAAAGGAATAGTAAAAGAGGCTACGCTATAGCAAAAAGTGTGTTTTTCTATCTGTAGACAAATCGGGCTTAACTAGAGAGAAAATAATATATATGGCTAAAGCAAAGAAATTGATAAAACTAGATGTTAGAAATAACGGTAGTTCTAGTAGGATTCATTCAAAACTTTAAGGCACAAACGAATTTGTGCAAGTGTAATCATAAATTATTCAGTTGAAATAGAAAATGGAAGGGACGAGTAATGGCTGAAATAGCTGAATTAATAGAAAGAAAATTATCCATGATACAAAGTATTGATAACATAAACTGCATCAGCAAATGACTTTAGCCAAACTAAGTACTAAACAGAATAGTACAAACCACAATTATCACCTGCGTAGAATGGGTGCCAGTCTTTAAAGTTACGAATACCTCTCAGATTGCTGCAGCTGATATCATGAGAGATTTAATGTATCATAAACTTTCTAGAGGTATTCTTTTGAAGACCGATGCTCCACAACCCACATTAAAAATGCATTATATTTTTTGAAAACCAAAGTAAGAAATATTTGGGTCTTATACAACTACCAGAACCACTTATCGTAAGGAACATATCAATTTGACTGGAAATGATGCTAGATGGTCGATTTTAGCAAAGTGGCTGACTGGCAATTTTTATAACTGAGCGGTACTTAGATTAATATAAAGAAATGTCGAAAAACTTGTGCTTAATACAGCAGCATATGAAGATAACGAAAAAGTTAACTTTAATGAATTCTCGAATTTATTCCCAGAAACGGTACGGAAAATTAAATAATATGAATCTATCTGTCCTTATCCTTTCATTATATATACGTAAACAAAAAAGGGGCAATTCATTGATGCCTAGGGAAAGCTATATTAGTTCATATTTAAGTACGAAGGGCGGTCAATAAATTTTGAGAATCGTTAGGTAAAACAAAGGAAGTGGGATGGCTGTTCATGGAGGTGTTAGGATAAGTTAGGACAAGTCAGGACCTGCAGCCGCACGCTTCTGCCTCATCTATTTAAGAAGCAGTAGCTGATCGCAGAACGTCAGTCACAAATCTTTCAACAATGGAGAAGGTTGAGCACCGCGCAGTGATCAAATTCTGGACCAAGGAAGGCAAGAATGCAAAAGAGATCCATGAACGCATGGTTTCAGTGTACACCGACACCGCCTCTTCCTATGCAACCATTTCTCGCTGGAATGGGGGAGTTCTGCCATGGTTGTAAGTCCCTTGAAGATAACCCCCGTCCAGGACGCCCGTCAGACGTGACCAACGAGGACAATGGCGCCCGTGTGGTGTAGGATGATCCTCAAAAATCGACGGGTGAGGGTCGAAGAATTCGAGCGACAACTTGGAATATCACATGGAAGTGTTATCAACATCATCCACGACAATTTGACCATGACCAAGGTCTCTGCCCGTTGGGTCCCTAGAAACCTCACGCCCCATGATCGACTTCAACGTCGTCAAAGTTCACAAGGCCAGAGTTGCACAAGCTGCCCTGCGCGAGTGCGGATTCGAGGAGCTAAACCATCCCTCCTACACTCCAGATCTGGCCCCTAGCGACTACTTTTTATTCCGCCAGCTCAAGGTGTACTGCATGGATGCCGGTTTGGGGACGATGAAGATGTCCAGCTTGCCGTCCAGGAGTGGATTGAACAGCAGTCGGGAGATTTCTGGTTGTCGGGAATTCGAAGCCTCAGGGACAAGTGGCGCAAGTGAATTGAAGTCGAGGGTAGTTATATTGAAAAATACTAGAACACTTTTCCTCATATCTCGTTTCCTTATATCCGAATTTCAAAACTTATTGCCGGCCCTTTGTACATAATGGGCCTTATTATGAATTTGGCTATTTGTTTTTCATGATTTCGGCACTTGAAGTATTGATTACTTCATGTACTAATCTATTTCAGCCTTGAACACCTCGGTTGATGAATGCAAATTTGTCTGTATATGTTTTTAATTTCAACCTCTTCATTTTTTGTCGTGTCATCTCGTTTATGTTTCTATTTGTTCCCTATTTGTCACTTTATGTTTGAGGGAAAAGTGTTTTAGTTCTCTAAAACCTCTCTTCCTAGCTAAGATGTTTCATTCCCCTTATCAGAAAGAAAAAAGCAATTCATTGATAAAGTTGGAAACAAGAGGGACAAAGCATAATATATTGTAGTTTTGACTAATGACGAGTATAGTTTTAACATAGTGGCTGCTTTTTGTGTTAAGACGGACAATATGCTAAATGATGCGACTCTTTGTTTTAATTCGCTATGCAATGATTGGAAAAATTAAATTTATTATTTATTTTATTTTCTAGATGAAATTGTTCTTTTACTTTTAAAAGATCGGTACCTTGGATATAGTAATTTAATTTACGATTATTTATTTCGAAGTGCAAAACGCCGCATTTGTAAATATTAATCTTCATCCCCAAATATGTAGTCTCACCATTTAATTAAACCCTTTAAGCAATTTTGTAAATAATTCCCTCTTTTGTATCCTTTATTATCTTAACCAAGTTTAGTATACTCAGCAAGTGAATTTAACCGGGTCTTCATTCCAGAACCTATGTTGTTTACGAAAATTAGAAATAGGACTGGTCCCACAGGAGAGCCTTGAGGAACTCCACTCCGAAACCATCAGATTTAAAAGCACCCTTTGAAACTTGAATCCCATTCCACAGTTTTGTTATATGGTTATAACGTATGGACCAGAATAGTGCGACAAGATTTCCCTTTCCTTAAACCGCGTTGACTATTTACTGAAAGTTGATTAATCTCCAAATGATTGCGTAAGTCACCTTTTCATCGCTTCTACCCTTTTTGAATATATGAACAACATTTATCAGTTTCAAGTCAATAGGAAAAAAATTGCTTCCCTAAAGTAATTTAACACAATTGCGAAAATAACGGAAACTTTGTTCTTCACTTCTTTAATACTTCATGCGTATATCTAATCTAGGCCTCATGGTCTTTATGGACTTAATTTATCAATTGTTTTTTGTACACTGTCAGTCGTAACTATTATTTCATTTATTTTGGAATTTTCTCATTTATGTTTTCGATTTTATTATTTAAATATCCTTGTTAAAATCTGAAGCCATCTAATTATTTAAGACAGCCACAATTTCAAGATCATTTTTAGCTAATCCCTACGCTTGCTTTCCTTATTATATGTATATCCGTGCTTTGTTTCAAATAGGAATAATCAATTCGTTCATTTACAATCTATATCCAAAGAATTAAACTAGAGGATCAGAATTCAATGACGCGCTGCTAATCAAACTTTCCTAGAGTTACAAGTTTAATTTATACACGGAAGGAAAAAAGTTGCATTTGTGAGAAGTAAATATTTTGTTAATTCTCTAAAGCTAAATTAAGTCACATGATTGATTTTTTTTTTAAGTTACACCTCTAAAAAGTGTACAAAGTACAAAAAAGAAAGTTTCTTAATAAAATCCTAAAATTGTTAAACAATCTGCTACTTCCCTAGAGATTTAATGTTAACTCTATAGACCAAGCGCTTGACGGTTAACTTGGACTCTGATACGATCGCCCTTCAGAGCCCATAGATTATATTTACGGGTGTTTTTTTATCTCAATTTTCTGTTATTTTTATCCTTATTAACTATTTTGTATGATTTTTTTATATTATTAAGTAGCTAATCTAAAATGATATTTTCAGAATATAATTGTAGTGAGATGATCTTTGACCCCCGATCTTGTCAGAAAGTTTCCCAAGAGAAGGCAAACGAAATATACTTTTTTCTATAGGATCTTTATTATAAAAATAGAATTTCTTTGATGGATAACAATCTAGACGTTCCTGTCGTTTATCTTTGATTTAATTGAAATTGATAGAGCATTTGAAAGACTGAAACTTAGGGAAGTAAACTGCTTAAGAGGTTTAAATTGGAGTTGGAATGAGTTTGAAACAAAATTAAATTGAGTTAGACCAGACGACTTAGTCACGAAAAGAAAAATGATTTTATCTGAATGCAAGATGAACATAGTTCAACCAAGCTGAATGAATGAATAGTTGGAATAATTAAGTAGCCAGCTGTGAAAGATATTTCTTTTTACATTTTGATAAAAATATTAGGATCAATTTAAGATTAGGCTCCTAAAGTTACTCAATTCCTTATTTGCGACATACTTAATTCCAGACACCGCGGCTGGCCGTCGGCAAAATCATGCAACTATCGATGACATGACTTGAGCCTCGTTTATATATATATATATATATATATATATATATATATATGCCAGATTTGTAGGCTCGTTTCCTCGGTAAATTGGAAACATTTTTTATTGAGTTGTGAGTTTCGGTCATCATAATAGACTGCTTGGTACATTTGTTATAATTTATGACTAAATACCTGGACAATGTATCCTATTGGAGATGTAAACGCTAAGAATATCGTTGATGACAAATAAAAACAAAAGATTTAGTCGAAAGAAAATAATACTCACTCACATCTTCCTGATCTTGGACGCTGGGGGTATTACAAAACAGAAAGAACAGTTTATGAGAGGGGTTTACCTATACAAGTAATTACCCATTTTATACTATTGGTGATAGTTGGAATGTATGGCTAGAAAGGTGCACTGACAAGGTGGTGTTATAAAAGAATTAGCACTAAAATATCAAGCATTAACATTAAAATGATAGCCATCTGATGCCTACAACAACTCTAACTTTAAACTTGCTTGCTTTGAGAAACCGTTTGTTTGAAGAGGACCATACAAGTAACAAGTAATTTCTGGTTGATTTAATATTGATAGCGGTCTTTATCAGCATTGCACAACATATTTGGAAGACGAAACTTATCAATCATTTCCTTTCGAAAAATCAGCGCAATCTAATAAACTGATCGTGCAGAAGTTAATGGATTTTAGTTTTTGAGTTTCTGAAGTAAATATAGCAAACGGTAATGATGGTAAACAGAATAAAATGGAAGTAAATATTTGAATCATGGTCCTGAAAGATAAGTACAGAGGATTTTAGCATATAATGACAATTAACAATGCCATTGTTTCCCGTCTCCAAAATTAAGCAAAGATTTTTTTAACTAGCCGTTGACAGTTAAACATATAGCAATAAGAATGGTATTGAATCTACCTAAAAAGACGTTGAGGGGCAGCGTCAACCAGCTTTTATCCAGCGGATCCCGACCTGATTATGAAATAGGCATAAAGGTCAGTGGGACAATCTCTGGTGAGCTCGAGGGCATCAAGGGCTGTTATTTTGGGGGGAAGATGTGCCTGAAGGTAATATGTTTTGAAACCAAACATAGGTCAGTTGGAACCTTCGTTGCCCCGGGGCAGAGGGACTTGTTCCGCGTCAGAGGTATGTGGATATAGATACACTTCAGCAGGATTACTTGGAACATATAGTGTGTGTTTATTGTGCTACAAAGACCGGATAAGAAAGAAAGCAGTGTTAAAATCGGCTATGTGTGTGATGAGAAGTGAAAGATCTATCGAATTCAGTACATGGCTGAGCACAGCGAGTCCACCAATTAGTAGCCAGATCTCTAGTTGCCCTGACTTCTGTGTCCGTTCTTACCGTGATCGAACCCAGTACCGCTACTTTGGCAGCCAACTCGGTATCCAAATGACTAGCAAGAACTATCCTAAGAAGAGGTAATAGATATTAACCTCAAACTAATCTCTTATTGGTCGATGTTAGAATTAACCCAATATCAATTTTGGAAGACAATAAAGAGACAACAGTATAAAGTTGTCAGAACTTTTTTATACTGCATTGTATGTATAGCAACATTTAAATTACTATTTTTTATCCTTAATCCATAATGAGGGAATTTCCCAAACTCTGATTATTATTACTTATTAAATAACTAACATTTTATATACACGATATTTCCATTCAGTCAAATAAGAGTCGGCGAAATGTCCTCCTACCAAATTGTACATCAGTCATTCGTCTAATTACTCTGGCCATTTCGATACAATATGGTATTATATCAGAAAGTAAAAAGTCTATTTAGAAAATTTTAATTAAGAAATATAAAATTAGGGAAAAATAATTATCTATCTTTTATTCCAAATAAATGTTTTCAGTAAGAGGGGGTGAGTTTTGACCTTAATCATCTTGTTCCTTAGAAATTTCTCATTTAAAAGGTTAAAAAACTCGAGATCTACAAAGAATAGCAAAATGGGGTTTTCGAAGTTTTCTATATTTCTGAGCAAAACAAATATTCAGCAACCACTGACATAATGGCATAAATTACTTTACCAATTCATTTTTGAGTTAAGGGCTACCCAATTTATTCTATAAGGCAAATGGGTTAAGAACCTTTTGTGTATTTAAAATAAGCTGCACTGACGCTGTTAACATATAGGGTCATGATAGTAATCTCTCCACATTTATGCGGCATTGGGCGCGTTGTGATATACCCTTCTTCCACACCAAGCAGGTAGACGAAGAGAGACCACTAGCGCGTCCGATGACGAATAAATTGGCCGAGAGATTGTTAACATATTTTTTTATTTCTCTCTAATCTTTTTGCACCACTCCATTACATCTCAACGGTCCCCAAAATATAGAATAATGATACATCGGATCATCAGTTTTTAAACTCTTGGATTTTATTTAGATTTCAAAAATTCTAATGGTCTCATGATATAAGTCTTTGAAAGATAAAATTAAGCAAAAAAATATATTCATGAATATATCAACGTAAATGATTATATCTAAAATTAATCAATGTTATATCTATACATATTCGTAAATTTATTCTCACTTAGGTTCAAATTATGTTCAAATTTATTGGTGCTAAATATTTCTAGCGTGAATTTGTGATCAGCTCTTTATATTGAGGAAAAATACATCTCGTATAATCTAATCAATGAAAAATGGCCAATTCAATTTATGCATAGTACTAAACATTTTCAGAATTTAAATAAAATGTTCTATAAGGTTATATAGAATTAACTAGTAAGTAAAATCTCCTAAGGAAGCATGGAAGAAGTAATCAATGGAATAACAAAGTAAAGTTGGAATGTTTTAAGAAAATTAGTTACATCGTCCCGTCGACAGAATTCCTTGGAACAGAGAGTATGTGTGTGTGTTTTGTTTTTTGCTGCGAAGACGGGGGAGGAAAGAAAGCAATGTTGTAATTGGCCATGTGTGTTATGAGAAGTGAGAGATCTATGCACCCAGTACAGGGCTGAGCACATCCTTACAGTTATAACATATAGAATGTCATCTTCAACAATGAACACAATAATCAAAGAGAAATTGAATAGAATTCAAAGAAATATAGAACGATACGTACGAGAAATAACCAGCGTAGATCATAAAAGAAAACATGAATAAGAAAAATAACACAGGTGAGAGAGATAAAGAAAAATAGTAAAAATATTATGTGGAAAAGAAAGGGTACAGGGCTAGGAGAAACAACATAAAAAATGAACATAGAAATTCTATACAGAACACTTTCGTTCCAGCAAACGATGGAAGAAGGTTGAATTTCTTTTAATGGCGGGAGTCTCCTTGCATTTCATGACCTTCGGGATCATTGCTGGAAGCTTTTAGGCGAGACGAGTGCCTACCAATGTTAAGGAACACACTAATATGTGGAAAGATGGCGCCGCTTGGGAAATAAATGACATAGGTCATGCAGAAAGATTGCGCTGCTTGGGAAATTAAAGTTGTGTATATTTTTATTCTACAATTTCTTTCCATTTTATACATTTGAAAATAAAAAATTAATCTTTTTGATTAAGTTTAAACTAACAAATTTTTAACTGACAAATACCTCTCTCTAACGAGAGACATAGGCAATTTTGAGAGAAACTTGGTAAACAGAGTAGTTATAGACTAACTAGGTTAGCCCAGTTTTCACATGTCGCTCATTAGGGAGAGGTAACTAGTTGCTAGCTCAAATTATTTAGCATAGGAATTTTTATTTTCGAAAAGTACTTTGTTTTGGGGTTTTGTTCAAACCAATTGAAAGAGAAAGAAAATGTTGCAGAACAAATTTTAACTACAAAAAACATTAAATTTAGTTAACTTTTTTTGCTAAAGAGACACGAACTTTCGGGATGACATAATATACATATATTAAATCTTTGGCCTACAACCTATCTGGCTCTATTAACGTCGTTTTGGTCTAAAAAAATTAAAAGGTTTCCAGTACATATTTCCTAATACATTATTTCTCTTAGTCTAGGATTTTTTCATATTAATGCTTATTTTCTAGGCCTAAAGGCAACAAAAAATGGGCGCTTTTTTGTTTAGGGCACACAAACCAAAAATGGCTGGTAACGTAACCAGAGTGGCTTCCTGTGAGACAGCCATGTGATCCACGTGTGTGAATAAAGACAAAACTCCTGGTTTAGTACTTTTTTGTTTTCATAACCTAACCTAACCTTAACTTAAAAAGTAAATGTAATGGACCGATTGAACCTGATTTAGTGAAAATGAAAAGTAAAGTAGTAGCAATTTTTTTTATTTTAAAAGATAGAAATTTCTTGTCTTTATAAATTTGCTGAACCAAGTCCAAGCGAAGCAGAATATTATTATGGAGTCACAGTGGCCAGTCGACCTTTTTGGCTTGTGACGTCACCAGCCATTTTTGCTTTGTGTGCCCTAAACAAAAATGCGGCAAAAACTTTTAGCAAAATTATTTTGATATAGTGACCTTGTTTTGCACTGGCAAATTTACACACCAGTTTACTTTTCAAATTAGACGCGTTAGGGCGGGGACAGTATAAGTAGGTAGACAGAGTTAGTACATTATTTTGTATTTATTAGTTATTTCTTTAGTCCTGGGCAAGTTCAAAGAATGTAGCAACGTCGATGAATATTAAATTCATCTACGTACCAAAATATCCCAATAACTCAAGCCCTCTGAAAGATCCAGTTCAAAAAATATAGTGTCATATGTATATGGAGAAAGCTTAGGTCAACTGTTTAGATTAAACATAAGGTACAAAAGTAATTACTATGAGGTATGTACTGAAAACCAGATAATGTTTGCAGAGAGTATGGCCTCTTAACCAGCAGGAAAGAGAAGACTAGTGGCCAACTTGAATACGAAGTCATTTTCAACCTTCTTGAAGAGAGTTCATTACTAGGAGATGGTTCTAGTAAGTACTACGGATTCACAACCAAGCCACAATCACTCGACCCGTGTCCTTTAATTTCGAAGCAGGACAGATCAGGCTCATAGATGTGATGATCTGTCGCGTCAGGAACGCACACCCAGACTCGAGCTTTGGCCGCTCTGTATATTACTCTAAGTTTTTGGTGTATTATGTATTTTAAACCTTTACATAGCCACTGGGGGGCAAAATATATAGTGTTATGGATATATATTATATATATACAAAATGGGACGAGATAGCGTAGTCATTAGCGTGCTGGAATTTAAAACAAAAGGTCCGGTGTTCTTTTAGGGAAGCGAAAAAATTAAAGATTTCCAGTGTCAGCTACTTTCACTGACGACCCCTAGCTACCAATCTGCACTGGGCCAGCATGATAGCTTATGGCCCCAAATCTCTCATGATTAAACAAATCTTATGATATTTTGGCCGTTCCTGTTGCATTAGCTGACTTAAACTTAGGTCCAACTATAGTGCTTGTGTAGACAGGGGTTTTAGGTCAAAATGTGACTACCTACAACAAATTAAATCCCAAAGGTGTGATCAAAATCCTAAATAAGGACAGGTAAATTGAAACCTTACGACTGCAGACCACTATCTGAGGAGGAACATCGCACATATCTCCTCACCGAAATCAATGATATTAAATGGGATATAATTGCTCTGTGTGAAACCCAACTAAAAGGAGAAGCTATCACTGACACAGGCGATTATCACCTACGCTAACACAAAGCAAAAGAAAATCAAAGGCTACATAGAGTTCGATTTCTGATAAATAGAGATCTCATAGAAATGATAATAGTTTCACGGCCTATCGAAAAGATTAACTTACGTAGACTTAAGAAATACAATCTCAAGTGTACACATCTGCAATTACACAGTAAGAATTACATCGCTTCTATAATGACATCAGAACGTTACTAAGCAAAGCAAATCCCATTTTAATATCGTCATGTGATACTTTAATGTAAAAGTGGGCAAGGAAATAATAAATGAATGGAAAAGTTCTCAATGAAGAAACAAAACAAAAAGGGCCCCGAGACATCGAAATTGCTAACTCTCTTAAAAAAGACGCTTTATCTGTTCTTGCGGCCACAAAGTTGTTCTCTCATAACTAACGATCATTCACTCGTGTGCGCAAAATGCCGAGCGTGTGTGGTGAAACGTTTAGCCATTATAAGTATATTATATCATATTAATCGATATTATATAAAAATTATATGATATCATATGATAGGGACATTGCGCAACTCTCCTAAATCTGGCATCACCCCACAAATAATAATAATAATAATAACAATCAGTAAGTAAAGGTATTTTTGGCAACAATATAAGAACTTCAAACAATCTGTATCCGTATTCATTTGCGACAGGACCTTTTATCCAGGTTAACGTCGGGTACCTATGCTAGTGAGATATGAAATTAATTGCATGGTGGTCGAAAAAAAAGCAGCCTCAATACTTTTCAAATCATCAATAAAATCAAAATCTGTGACCATAAGATGATCAGATGTAGAAAAAAAATTAAAATTCAGAATGGGAGAAGTTATTCCATTCAAAATATAAGCCCATTATGCTCCAGAATTCCAGTGCCATATTCAGAGAACATACCGTAAAAATCCCCTTTACCCCAGTAATACCAGCAATATTAAACCTATTAAAAAAAACTTGATAAAAAAACATGACATACACTGCTGAATAATACCAAGAAACTCAAAGTAAAAACAAGAACATCTTACAAAAGAAAACTTAAACCTAATGAGAAAGCGTAAACACTAAAAGCAAAAATCATCAACCACCAAAATTGAATTAGCAGAAAAAAAACAAACTCATTAAAAAGAAACAGAGCTGAAATGAGAAACTATAAAAAAACAATTGTTAAAGACACCACTTAAGAAAGAAAGACGGAGAAAATAGTTAAAAAGAAGAAGATGGTACAATCCTTTGGGATCGAGAAAGAATAGTAAAAAGAAATAAGAAGTACAATCAAAAGTTATACTCGAGCAACAACCTAATCCAGAATTACAACCAACTAACAGCACTCAATAAGATCACGGCAGTTCTCAAATCAGAAATTGAAATTCCATTCAATCAAATGAAAAACTGCAAAGCATCAGGTTAGAACATCAGTTCAGACTTGCCGAAAGGTTCTGGAGATATCATTTTCTAACAATCTAACCTTACCATAATATTACTTCTACCTAAAACAGGTGATCAAACGAATCATACCAAGTACAGATCAATCAGCCTTCCTTCATATTTATATAAACTCTTCGCAAGAGTCATTACTAACAGGCTGCAAAACCAGCTAGATGTCTAACATTTGAAGGAACAAGCTAGCTTCAGAAAATGCTCAACGATTGAGCACACAAATACCGTCACCCGGAGCATTGAGAAAACTTCAGAATACAATATACTTCAGTATTTGTATACAACCATAAAGCAACTGATTCTATTGTAAACCTAGCAGTCATAACAGTTTCAAAGAATCAAAGGATTGATCCAGGATATAAAAATTCATAGAAAACAAATATGAAAATTGCATATCTTACATTAGATTGCATAATGATTCAGACATTTTCAATTACAGAAAGGTGTAGGACAAGGAGATAAAATATCTACTAAATTATTTATTTCCTGTCTCGAGAAAATCTTCCGGAGGATAAACTATCAAAACAAAGGCATTCAAATCGAAGAGGATACCTCAATAACCTGAGATTCACAGATGAAGTTGTAATCAAAGCTGATAATCTAGAAGAAATTCAACCATTCCTTCAAAAAGGTCTGCCTAAAAATAAATCCTAGAAAAACAAAGTTCCTGAAAAAAACAACCAGAGGTCTAGATCATACACATCACAATTGATAAAGAGAAAATTCAAATAGTAGACTAATATATTGATCTGCGTCAACAGATTATCTTTTCACGGGAAAAAGTTCCGGAAATCAAACACAGAATCACTCTAGGCTGGAATGAATTTGAAAAGACAAGCAAGCATCATCTCCACACAGCAAAATTGCATGAGCCTAAAAATAAAAGTATACAAGTGCATAGTCTTAATTATGATTTATGGAGCTGAAACTTGGAATCTGACCAAAAATCTTATATTAAAATTTTTAACAACACAAAGAGCCCATATATGCTTTACGATTTGGATAACTTGGCGTGACAGAAAATCAGCCACGCAGCTATTTGAACAAACTTAAGGATAGAGGGGAAAGCTAGTTTTGTATAATATATGATGTAGTTGAGTCATATTATGTACTGTACTTTAAGGTAATGCTGGAATTCAGCTAAACTTTCGGAGTGAATGGGAAATAATATATATTGCTCCGTCCCTGTAGAGGACCTTATGGAATTGCATAGATAACACTTGCAAAAAAATGTCCAACAGAAGGTTTTATGTCAATCAATCATATGTAAATTCGTTAGTATTTTGCCGATAAATACAAGGTGATTATAGATCATTAACCTGGCATCCAAATTGAAAAGCGCTAAATAATTGATATTTTAACCGCACTATTCTCTGTAATTTGTTCCATGAAACACCAACTCAAGGCCACGAGGCTTGGGTGTTTCAGTATGTTAGCAAGACTAATTAACTGAGAGTAAAGAGCATTTCGACGTATCTAGAAAATAAAGCTGCAAAATCAGTTGAATCTCGGTTTGATCAGAATGGTAAAAAGAGATTACCAGCTGAGCATTAATTCCCTCATCGAGTTCAGGTTTAATTTCCCTGGCTCTAAAACCCATAAATAGTACAAGAATATGGTTATCATTTCTTCTTCCCCATCCTCATCACCTCCAACAAGGCGTTTCATATTATCGTACATTGGTGATTATATCCTTCGTTTGAGGATTAATGATTAATCCTTTAGCAAGAGGTATATACTTCACCCCACTTTTCGTCTGCATTAGAACTGAATAGGATTCAGAGACTGTACAGAAGAATGAATCTCCATATGCATCAGCACCGTATAAATCTTTGATCTCATCGGTGAAATCACCTAGGAATTCTCCGAGGCTAGCTTGAGGATAGTCTTTCTTACCAATGAAGATGGTGCTTTCTTTATCGCAGTACAAAAGCCAATCGCCCAACGAGTTTGAGAGGCCGTAGAGCTTTATTTAACCACGCCTTGGAATGTATTTGGTAAATGCTGCATTTAAAATATTAGGTAACGTGGGAATCAACTTTTATATGATCACCATTATCCACCTATGCTAGGTACACATCAGCAAATACATTCCAAGGCGTTCACAATATAATCGTCGTTTTTGATTAGCTCTATAACATCATAGTCCAAACCGCGACTATGAGCATGATTGATGAACTCTTTTATTATTATTTTTATAATTTAAAGTCGAGTCAGGGGAGGGGTTATACGACAAATGCTTATAATAATCGTAATTAATGTAATATATTAATTAATTAATTAAGATGATGTAGGCAAACTGATTGCAGGAAGAAATCCTTACCTGTTTATAGAGAGCATTGTTCTAAAACATTTTCCGGGATTTTTTCTTACGTTGCCATTTGTATGTCGATCTCCTCAGCCTCATTCACCCTCTTAGCATATGTCATTTTTTCCTTCTCTCGACCCATTTCTCGTAGGAATCCAAAAGCCTCTATTTTTTCTTCCCGAAAAGTTTTAATATACTCTGCGAATAACACACCCCTACTCTTAAATTCCCCAAACTCATAAATTTTGTTGATCTCATACATATTTTCTACTTCAAGTGGTGTACACCCCGCAAAGCATACGCTGTTAATTCGAATGATGGCATTAACATGAGTTTTGTTGGGCCCATGTGGCACAGAGTGTGAAAGTAAGTTTGCCACCTATGCTATGGGTTGAGGCAGAACTGGAATATAGAGATCATTAGGAAGGAGAACATCTACTTTCATGATACTGAAATTTGCCTTATTCACGACTTCGGAAAATTCTTTTCGTATCTCGCAAAGTTACGCTAAGGCGAGGTTTTTCTAGGAGATGTGGATGTTTTTCATGCAGTAAGGATATAAGGAGAAAAAGTCGACGTAATTGATTTCCACGCCTTTTGTCGCCGGATAGTACAGGGTGTGCAAAAAGTTACTAGGCACTGGAAATATATAGTCTCACCAGAATTACAGTGATCAGAGACGCACTCAGGCTCCATAGCACCGGCGTGCATAGCAGCAGCCCCAGGTATTAAAATTGTCCAGATACATCTTCAGAGCAGGGGGGCGGGGTCAATACGTATTCTAGGAAGAACTCTCCTGTTGTACTTTCCTACTGTGATTTTCTGGAATCCTTCATCCCTACGCCGAAGAGGTATCCAGATAGTTTAAACGTTTGCAACTGTTTCTTTGACGCCGTTATTTGAGCTTGGGTGTTTGAGAGCTTATGTGCTGGGGCAAAGGTAAGATTCTCTAAAGACTGTGATCCTGGCGAAACTATATATTTCCAGTACATAGTAAGGTTTAGGACACCCTGTATAATATAAAATAATTAAATCTTCTGCCGAAAAGTGTACTCCGCTCATCCAATACACTATTCACTACATCGGAAGAGAATCTATTAATTAGCTCAAATCGTCCTAGAATGTTTTGTCTCATGGTTTCAAATTCACACTCCCAGATAGTGATAACCTCGTACCTGCTACCAAGAATTCACTCACTCTCTATTGTCTGGTAGTAGCGGCCCACCTACTTATGTTCAGTTATAGAAACATCTTGTTTGAGCGCACAGTCATGTTTAAGACATCCATGCAAATAACAAACATGAAAGAGAAATACTCTTCCTCCTCTTCATGATGAAAACCAATTTGTAAAAATACTTTCCTACCAACGGACAGGCTTCACTCACTACCATTTCTTACATGGAAAATCGTGATTTCTCTGATGTGTTTTCAAACATCACTCTTGTCCTTTGAATTTGGAATTATTATTTGCCATCACATATGTTTTCACTGTTTCTCTTGGTCCTATTATTCATATCAGCTCTTTGATAAATGGTTTGGAAGGGAAATTCTAACTAGCTCTTAAATAATCCTTGTTCGTGGAAAAAGTTCTTGCATTTAATGTTTCATTATCCTGATCGAAGAAGAGTTCACAGATAATCCGCATCAATAGTATATAAGGAAAAAGAATGGGGGGGGGGCATCCTTCTGTTTCGAAAAACAATGAGGATTGCGGCGTGGTGTAGGACTGGGCGAAGTATATGGAGATCATGGGTTGCCCAGTCATCAAGATTCGTCTCTCTAACTCGCTGGTGTCATCCAAAGAAATGCAGAGCAGTACGTTGACTGCAGGAGCTGCCGGAGTCAGTGAATACAGCACACTGCTTCGCCTTCGGGGCTCCACTCCTGATTCGGAATGTTTACTCTCCAACACTTCGCCGTTGGATCAGTCGAGGATCTCCTCCGCCCGGCTAACCGTTGGCTGCTAGAGGCATCTCCTCCGCCTAGCTTGATGGTACAGTATAAACACTATTTCCTCACGTGGTTTAGCCCACTGGCTGAGACAGTGTACCGGGTTGGTGTACTTGGAGCCAGCACGTGAGAGTTTAGGAGATGTATGAGGAACTGGTGGAACTGCAGCGTCGGCTGTGACTGTACAGCCCGATTCTTGAACGGCAGGTCCTGTTGCCATTGCTGCATGTAAAGACGGTGTTCCATTTTTGACCATTGATTTCTTCAACCTGTCTTGTCCGCCTTATAATATGTTTAGTATTTAGATACAAAAAAATTCTCACACTCGTATTGTCTCATTCTATTTCCACCTTTAATGTTTAAATAACTACAACTATGACATATCAAATTCTTTGTACAAGTATGAAGCTCTATGTAGGTGTTAATGCATTTGTTGTACCATGGTCGATTGGACTTATTACCCCTATCACTCGATTTCTTTTGTCATCACACTGTCCGAAATACTGCCCTTTCACACCAATACAATCATTTAGATGGGCCGAAAGGTTATCATTAAACGCATAGTAAGAAAACCACATACCATTGTTAAAAGGTAAATCCGCTTCCGTTTCGCAAGAGGAGTAAGATCCATAACATTTTCCATCATAGGGCCGACGTTCAACGGAAAAACGTCCATGTTTACTTATCGGGATGATAGAATCATCCCTAGATTTCACTAGGTGTGTATAGTGGCTCATCTTTGGATGGAATAAGTCATACACTACTTATTTTAGATGACTTAATGCACAAGATAGATGCAAATATATCAGATGTTGACGGTGTCCCACCACAGTGAATATCTCCATATTCTTAGTGACCCAAAATCTATTTTCTAAAAATTACTACATGTGTGATATTGACTTAAACTGTCACAATCTATTTTTATTTAACAAGAGAAGGAACAAGACCAGATAAATATATTCGCATGACAATTGATGCCTGAGGAACGGAGTTTCATGTAGCTATATAAAGAAGTAGTCTCAAGAACCTATTGTTATTTACTTTGCGTTTTCAGTCCGAGAAACACTCAACTTTTTATCTTACGTTCGGAAATGTTTCCAAACGAGGTCGAAACAATACGCGTTTCTATTTCATGCGTTTACCACACTTTCTAAAAACTAAAAAAAAAGCAACCATGCGTAGCATGGATAATGATTTTGGCAAATTTGTATGTGAAGCATATCTTAATCTAATAAAAGTTAATGTTCCTATGGCAACATCACAGACAAAAGATATCAAGATTCAAACGGTTGCTAAGCATGTTAGCTCGGAATGCATGTCATATTCGTCTTAAGAAAAATAATAATAAACCAACATGAAGAATTATTCTTATAAATTTTATTCTCTCTTTTAATACTTATCCTTTCCAGCTTTCTAAGATGAAAAAAAAATGGTTTATCTCGGAAAAGAGAGAGAAGCATCCTTGAACCGATTCCCATCACAAGAAAGAATTTCATCTTTGGAGAAATAGTTGACTACTCTATTAAATAATTTCCAAATCTCAACAGACAGACGTATTATACTTTACCATATGACGTTGGAACACTATTTGTAACAGTAAGATAAAGTAAAAGTTAATGATATTGACAAGGATCAAATAAATGAGTACATAATCTACCTCGTATAAGAGGTAGATTAATTTATTGGGCACTAAAAAGATACTCAAGGATTCAGTTGGGATAATGGTAGGCTAATTGCAATCGATAGAGAAACAAAACAACCAGTCTAACATTTTCGATCTACTCAACGATATAGCTTGAGCCTGGAAAACACTACATACAACCTACTGAGAGAAAGTAAGAGTAAAATTCATATTTTCTAATTTGCTTAAATCTACCATAAACAAAGTGCAACATCGGAAAGAGTTAGAAACGATTGCTCACACAACAATTTTCCTTCCATAAAAATCATTCCTTCGCACAAACACATGACGCAACTTCCAACTAATTTTAGGTCACTGATAATAAATAGCATGGTTAAAATTGTTTGTTAGCTCTACTTTTCAAGATACACCTACCTGTCAGAACAGGTTCCAACAAGCTTGCGGCAGGATGTTTCTTACCACAATCACAGCCTCAATGCCCTTCAGTATTGTTCCAGCAATATTTTGCTGGAATGACATAAATACTTCTGCTAAGCTGTCATGCTCTGTATTATAATGGTAAATTTATGAATAAACTTTCAGTTTATCTTCTAATTGTTTGTTGGTTTCTTCGTTCAGATGCCTCATGCTTGTGTGAATAAAGCAGACTACTTCTGCAACATTTGTGGTGGAGTGACCTTTGCATCAAAGAAGCACCGTATAACTACAATGGTTAGAAAGGCATATCACCTATATTTTAAATGCAAGATTGATGAACATGATAAGAGCTTGGCTTCCAACATATGCTGCAACACTTGTGCTATTAACCTTAGCTGATGGTTGAAAAGGAAGAGGAGAGGAATGCCTTTTGCTGAAGTAATGGAATGGCGAGAGTCAACAAACCATACCAACAATTGTTATTTCTTCATGGTACCTCGAGTACAAAATAGCTTGTCAAATAAGAAAAAAGATTCCATTGGCTATCTAAACATTCTATCAGCTATCCGCCGAGTTTCACACAGAGAAGGTCTACCTGTTCTTGATGCACCAACTTTGGTATTCTTCGAGTCAGAAGAGGAAAGTGTTGAGGAGGAAGCAGAAAATGATGACAGTGCTGGATTACAGAGTAGTCCAAATTTTGATGAAGCAAACTCCTCTAGGCCACATTTCATAACAGAAGGGGAACTTTATGATGTTTTCAAGGATCTGTAACTACCCAAGAATAAGGCAGAACTGCTAAGCTCTCGTCTCCAAGAGTGAAATCTCCTAGCAGCTGATTTAAATATTTCAAAACTTCATGACCGTCAGCAGCAGTTCAACGATTTCTTCGTAATGGAAGGTGATTTAGTCGCCTATGACAATATTAATGATCTGATGTAACCACTTGACATCGAATACGAACCAAGATACTGGAGGCTGTTAATTGATTCATCAAAAGTGAGTCTGAAAGATGTCTTGCTGCACAGCCGCAATAGTGAGCCATTAGTTCCTGTGGGCTATGCACTACATATGAAAGCAGCTTATGAGAATATAAATCATATGTTACAATGCGTAAAATATGATGAACATCAATGGCAGCTCTGTGGTGACTTAAAGGTTATTCCTCACGTGATGGGCTTGCAGGACGGATACACCAAGTACTACTGCTTTCTGTGTGAATGGGACAGCCGTGTAAGAGGTTTCCACTATAACAGGATGGACTGGTCACCTCGTCAATCATTGGAGCCAGGGATGAATAATGTTTAACATCCACCTCTCACTGAACCAAACAAATTTTGATACCACCACTAGACATAAAACAGGGGCTTGTGATAATTTTTTAAAAGCTCTGGACATATCTGGTCAGGGATTCAAGTAATTAACATCAAAATTCCCCTCACTGAGCACAACAATGCTTGCAAACAATTGCTGAACATTGGCAAGAGATGATGCCTTAGCCCAATATAAGCGTCAAGCAAAAAGGCAGAGAGTGGATATGAATTAGAGTTTAAAAAATAATGACACATACTTTACGTTAAAATAAAAAAAATCAAATAATACACGCAGAGTATTCTTAAACCAATAAGCATTTCCCAAAGGGATATTTGGATTCAGTGCATGAAAATACATAAGAATTAACTAATCTCATTTAATAAGCTCACAAATTTATAAATTATGTTAACCAGTGTTATTAATCAATTACATTGATGCAAAAATTGCAAATACTAAGATGAATTAAAGATTTTAAAGAGTGAATTAGCAACTCAGCCTGCATGATAAAACGAAACAATTAATGAGTATTCAAACTGCGGCAGAAACTACCTCCCCATATTAGATTTTCTGTCTCATTTTCTGCCTAGATTCACTTGAGTATTCGCGTGATGATGAGATTTGGTTAGTTTTTGGAAAATACACAGGTTAAGACAGAACTGGTGAAAGATTATGATACAAAACCACTAAAGTGTCTAGTGAGACGAATCAATAACAGTGTATTTATCAGTATACATTTTAGTTTTTATTGGAAAGCTTAATGAAGGGGCATGTATGAAGAAAAAATACATAAAACAAAGTTTGATACCCCAGAAATATGTAGTGGAGAGGAAATGGAAATAAGTTATTTTCAGTATGTGAAATGGAGATGGTGATATCAAAATTGTTGACCTCCTATCTCAAGGCATGATATATTAGCATTACGGGTCGTTTAATTATATTTAAAGGTAGGAAATGAGAAGGATTTTACTAGTTGTGAAGAGGGAATCAGAGATGTTTTATGTCACCTTTCCTTCCTCATCCTTCCTGGATGTTTATCCGCAAAGAAACATATCTGAGCCTAAAGGGAAATTCCATTGATCAATTATGGCAGATCATAGTCATTATGAAGTGGAGCTTAGTGAATTTCAATTTACAGGAAATATCTACAATATTACGAAGCCTATATATGCATTCAGTCTTCCGGAAAATGACAGAAGTGAATAATTATGTAGTAAATTCTATATTGACAAAGGGAGAATAAACATAAATAAAAGATATTGACTTTTCTTATGATGAGATATGGATAGAGGCAGGATATTACAAAAATAAAAAGGAATTCATAAAGAAAATTAATCTGAAAATGAGGCAGAAATTATCAAAATTCATTATTTCAATCTGACAAAACGCAACGGACAATGTCTAATAATATGTATGTCTTAATGCTCACTTCACTTTCAATTCTCAATGTGAAAAGTAAAAAATCTATTATTTCATCTGGCGGAAGAATTTTCCAGCATAGTGAAAAAATCGATAATAGATGATATTCCAAAAGTAAACCATTGTATAGCATTTACCATACATTTACCTACTTTCATATTTCATCGGAGGTCATATTACATTTACTCGTAGATTACCGTTTCATAAGCCGTACCCAATCTGGGCTACTCAGAGCTATTCACCTCCCTGTCAATGATGTTTAATTAATATTACTTTCGATAATCCACATAATCTGAATCTAAGCTCTGGTGAGTTAAGATCAATTTATATCTATAAAAGAACGCTTAATGTTGAGAGGCTGCATTCGTTGTTATAGAGTTGATAATAGAGCTTCATTGGCGGAGCAGACATTATAATATAGTAGAAAAATAGGACCACGCGTGTATAAAGGGTTAAGAGTTCAGAAGAGATTTGTCAATGACTCCCTATTCTCTTCACTATTCCGAAGTGCCGTACCATATCTAAAGAGTGGTGCTCGATATTTAGGAAATAAGGCCATATGGGTCAGTTATGACAACATTCAGGTTATTATGCATGAAAATACTGTGAAGCTTTGAAAGCTCAAGTGGGAAGGACAAAAGAAAGTATTACTAAGGATAACAGACGATATATAAGAAGTAAGTTAAAACTCGAGACTAATAATGGAGGAAATCTCAAAAAGTGGGTAGAATAAATAAGTGAAAATAGATGAAAAGGAAGATGCAATTACGTTAATAAAAAGTATGCAAACGAAATAAAGTTAATCAAAGAGATAAAACTAATTGATATACATATATGGAAAAGTACACGGCGATTTCTTCTCGCAACATATGCTGTTGACGAATATATTCTCCCTGAAGATAAAGTTATCCCGAACACCACATTCATTTACATTAGACGAAATACCATTGAGGGTTATGTCAGTACCTAACAAGCGTGAAACCATGTTTTCATTTATTTTTCGTGTTAGTAGTTATCGGTAGGATTTAAGTTCTTAAAAGCTTAGAAATGTCAGGAAGTAGCTTGTTTTTTGTTTTTGTTTTGTTGCGTGTAATCGATGAATTAGGTTTTTGGTATTTGAAAGTTAAATTGTATTGCGAGTATGTTAAGTTGGCTGTGTAACATACCCTCCCAGTAGGCTCGCGAGGTCTAGTTAGACCCAATGCTTGTGTACGCACGGGCGTGTGCGCTCAAGTTTAAAGAAACTTAAAGTAAGAGAGGGCTCAAAGATATACAACTTTGCTGAACTCGACTAGGTTGAGTTAGTTGTTTTGAGTTCCCTGGAGTCCTCCCTCCCCCATTAAGTTTTTCGAAGGGAGGTGTGTAGGAGAATCGTCAGTCACCCGTTCTCTCTCAGTGGAGACAGGGGATGGTCACCGCAAAGACATCCGGCCCCCGCATAGAGGGTCAAACTCGTAACCACAGACCCTCGCCACTCGTCTCTATGAAAAGCCGAACGGTTCTAAACTGCAAGATCTTCCCTACGAAAGTATATTCAATTTCACCTTAAGTAAAAAATTGGAGACGCGTTTCTCTCAAGCTCGAAGAACAGCTGGAGCAGAGTTGAGACTTGATGAGAAAAACCAATGGAGTAACAACCCTCCTCCGGCCCGTCCACAAGCCCCTCCCCCTCCTACCCCTACACCAGTGGGGTGACGAGGTATAAATAAGAAAGACTTGGGAAATACGAGGTAGAATACGTGAGTCTCCAGGCTACGAAGTCCCCGGATTAAGACCTGGCTACCAAGACTGGACAGGTAGAATACGTGAGTCGCCAGACTACGAAGTCCCCGGATTGAGACCGGGCTACCAAGACTGGACAGGTAGAATACGTGAGTCGCCAGACTACGAAGTCCCCTGCAAGAGAGGCAGGGCTACCAAGATGGCAAGAAGCAGCTCATCCTGGAGCTAGTCCCCGGTTATCAAACCGAACGCTAAGTTAACTTGTTCAAGTTCAACTTACTCTCGTCAGAGAGACTCCTCATATCCTGGGGCATCTTAAAACCCATGGATATTCCTCGCACTTGAGGAATTACAAAAAGAAGAGGGAAAAGGCTCTCCCTTGAGCCCGTTACCCGATGACCGCACCAAACTCATAAGTTAACTTGGTTGAGGAACCAAGTTCAAATAATTCTCGTCAGAGAAACCCCCCTCCTCTATCCTCGCCCTTGAAGAAGCCCCCCCCCCCCGAGTACAGTCCTCGCCCATGAGGAAATACGTAACGAAGGAGAAAAAGCTCCTCCTCGAGCCCGTTACCCGGAGGTCACACCGAACTCTAAGTGAACTTGGTTTAAGAACCAAGTTTAACTTACTCTCGCCAGATAGACCCCGCCTACCCTGGTACCTCCTAAAGTACCGTAATTGTTCTAGCCCTTGAAGACTCCCCCCCTCGAATACCGTGTGGACCCCCATCTGCTACACTCGCCAAAGTACCTCGTGATCTCGACCACCTCCAACAATCTGGTCGAAGCACAGGTCAAAGGACCTACCAGATTCTTGTGGTGTCTGGGGCTCATTGAGTTCAAGGTCAAACTCAAACCTGCCGCCAGAGTAACCAAGGTATTTAAACTCCAGTAGAGACAATTAGCCTATTTCTTGTATATTGAAGTGAGTAGCTAATTAGTCAATATTAGAGGGTCAAGTTTGTCGTGGTATGACTTTATATTATATCAATACCATATTATATCTATGGGGGAGAGACCAATAACTTCAAGGCGAACCGACAAGGGTGACGGAACGCCACGAGTTTCGTCAGGTGGAGGGCGAGGTAAGACTGCAACGAGGTCAGGTATAATATGGCCAATGGCAAAGCGCAAGGTTATTTAAAGAGGCATGTACAAAAATATAATTTTATTTACATAATAATAATGAGAGAATTGATGGGCAAAATTACATCGGATGAATTAAGGGGCGAAATTACACCGGTAAACAAGAAGGGGTGGGGGGGAATTGTAGTTATAAATCAGGCTATGAAGTTAAAATTAATGCGTTACGGACGGAGACTATTCAAATGGGGACAATTAACGCAAATGGATTACTGAAGGGGGAGAGGGGTTGGCTTACGGAAGATTCCGGGTGAGACGACGGGGTAAGGCTTCACGGATGTCTTCTGCACGTGAGGCGAGGGTGCTCAAAACTTCTGAGCGGGAACTTAAAGTGATGATGGTTCTCCCCCCAAAAGGGGGGGGTGGTAACGTCCGGTCCAGGGAAGAGTATTTCGGCCACCCGAAAACGAGGGGTGAACGAGGAGTGCTCGAAAGGAGTTAATGAGAGAAGTCGGAAAAATCACTCGGTAGCGATCGTTAAACGGAATTACCTCACTGGCTGGGGCTAATTCCAATACACAAATAGTTCAGTTGTTACTTTGCTTTGTTGTTAGCACCTGACTTGGAACTAGGGGGAATCGTCTTGGGTCCAGGCAAGACTTCTCAACTCTGTCTGTCTCATGGGAAACGAGCAATATATATGTCTGAGGCTCTTCCCGCGGGGGGTGAGGGGGGTTTAGTTGGAAACAGCTCTACTCTCGAATGGCCTCGAATCTTCTTGCCAAGGCTATTCTAACCCGTGTAAAGGTGAATCGTGATGGACGCGGTTCGAGGCTACCGCTTGTGGAAGGGAGGAGGGGAGGCTTACGAATTTAAGCCTAACAGATCCTTCTACAGCGCATGGAAATTCCGTGCTGGACAAGAAATTCTACGTGGAATTCCCTTACAAAGTTAAGTTGAGTCATTTTTGTGTATTTTAATATTCGTAATATTTCTGTGGTTCATGTTTTGTTTTTGTGTAGTAAGTTGTTAAATTTAAAATATAAGTTTTTGTGTGGAATTCATTTGTGTTTCTTTATAGCCTTACGTGTTGAACGGCTCTTCCTTAAAACAACAACATTAGCACTCTTAGAACAAAGCCTACTTCATCAAAGAAATATATCATGGCCACAAAGTATACCACGACAAAAGTGGTGTCCTGTGTAAGGTAATCAAAAGGGGCAATATTAATTTGATCAAATTCTATGGCTATTAATTTGGCAGAAAACATTTGTACATAGTAGCTTTCAAACCTTTTTGTATGTGTGTTCTGTGACTTTGTCGATTGTTTTTGTTATCTTTGGGATATATTGCTTTGTTCGGTAGTTTATGCGTAGATCGGGTCTTGGTTGTGCCGCGCAGCTCTTCTGCTACTGGGGAATCTTTTCCGAGCCTGGTTCTATAGTAGGTCGGGAATTCTCAAGTGATTCCTGATGAAATCTTTTCCTCTCCACCTTCTGCCAAATATTGAGGGCTCTGGTACCTGAGTCTTTGTTTATCTTTCTGATGTTGGCTTCTTCGTGTAGTGTTTTTTGGCGTTTTCTGTCTCTTTTCCTAGCGTTGCTTATTATTAAGAGTGTTTTATTTTGCACTCATTGCAATTTCATCATTCAAGTCTTTGGAATGGCCGCTAGTGGCATGGGGGGGATACAGTATTTTTAGTCTGATGTAGGCAGAGTAACTTTCTTTTTATTGTTTCTTCTTAGGTTTCTTAATCGATATAATTCTCTTCTATCTTGACTGGTACGTGCAATTATGCCGTTTATTTGGACCTTATATCCCCTGGCATTTATTTTTAAGCCTAACACTGTGCCTGCTCTCTTGTAAGGTTATCTCTCATCTCCTACATAAATTGCTGCTATTTTATTTCTTTTGACTGGAATGATGATAAACTTGTTCAAATTAGTTGCGATTTTCCAGCGGCGTTCGTATATATTTAGGTTCTCCATTTCATATGCCGTCATCTTGCCATTACCCTTTCATTTTTATATGGGGAAACCATTATCTGTGTCACGTCGTCGGTGATCTGGATATACAAAGATTCCTCTAGCCTAACACTAGGGAGGTCTCTAGTGAATATCGAGTAGAGCAGTGGACTCAAACACCCACCTTGGGGAACACCCTCTTTCAGTTAAAATTCTGGTCCTTGGTACTCCACGACTTTGATGAATGCTCTTCTGTCCATGACGTAATTACAGGTTATTTTCTCCAATCTGGGATTGAGTCCCAGTTGGAGGATCTTAAACTGTAGTCCTCTGCGCCACACTTTATCGAATGCTTTCCTGACTTCCCTCAATACTAGATCAGCGTGCTTCTTCTCTTTTTCTATTTGGGCTAATTTCTCTGTTATCATCACCAGTGCTGTGTCCGTACCTCTCTTCGTTCTAAATCCGTGTTGTTGGCGGTTGTGCAGGTTATTGGCTTCCAGGTAGGATTGCACTCTGTTGGCGATGATTTTTTCGAAAATTGTTCCTTCAAATTCGAGGAGGGAGATCGGGCGCTAGTCTGCTGGGGAGATTGAAAACTTCTCCCACTTTGGAATGAATATCATTTTGGATATTTTCCAAACATCAGGAAAGTATCCCGTATTGAGGAGCGCGTTCATGCTGTTAATTAATCCTTGTTTTATATTGGGTGGAGCGTTATTAAAGTTTGCTTTGTTAAGCGAAGTGTCCTGGGGCACGCTGCTTAAACGTTTTTAAGGTTTCGTTTAACTCCTGTAGGAAAATCTTTGACCGAGGCCCACCATGGGTATTTTCACTGTAGCGTTATTGAACGGATATGTTCGTTCTATTACTTTGTTTAACTGCTCTAATATCCCGTTCTCAAATTTTGTGTCGAAACTTTCTTCCTATTCAGGGAAAATTTGAGTGGAGGTGTTCTTTTGTTTCACGCCTCATCTGGTGCAGGTCCCTGTTTGGTGCCCATCTGTTGATTGCGTCCACTACGCCTTTGTATTCTTCTTGAATAGCAATCATTTCCGGTGTCCATTTTGGAGCTGGTAGGGTTTTATATTTTATCTTTGGGATAGTATTCCTATCTGCCTCCAATATTTTCGTTGTAAAGTGGTTTAGTTCTTCATCAATTTCTTCTAGTGTAGCTTCCTCTAGGCTTGTTGGGATGTAGTTCTGCCAAACGGCCTGGTAGGCATGCTAGTCTGCTCGTGCATATGACTTCCTTTTCCTTATTGGTATTTGAATTGGGCTTGTTGAGAGTGGGCTGGTTAATGTTTCGTGGTCGCTGGGTATCACGGGTCCGGGGGCGATTTGATAGTTGTAAGGAAACCTTGAGTTTTTTAATACTATGTCAGGCTTAGTTGCACCTCTCGTTGAGTAATAGGTCGGCAACTCTGGTCGAATACGCACTGCTATGTTTTTCTCTAGTAGAAGTTCCAGATTTCGTCCCGCTGCGTTGGTGCTGGTGTACTCAGCGGCCCTGCATCTCGCGTTTAAGTCACCGGCAAACATCACCGTTTTCTTATGGGAAAACAGCTTCAAGATGTTGTGGATAGCAATGTACCCCCTTCTTGTGGGTTGGTACCCAGTCGCGATAGTTAGGGGCCCTATAATAGTTTGGACCTCTATTGCTATGTATGACTCATCTAATGGATGTAGAAGTTTGTGCATGAGGCCATTTCTAATTCCTATCGCCGCACCGTTGAAGGCCTTATCTATATGGCTTGTTGTATAAACTTGGTACCTGAATATTTTCATGTCTTTGTATTTTGTGTTGAAACCATGTTCGGATATTAAAATAATATATGGGTCAAGGTTATGAATTATGTTTCCATACTCGGAACTTTACCTTGTCCAACCATTTACATTCATTACATTATTTTTAGGTTTCTATTTGCAGTGTCCATTTTGTAGAATGTATCTTCTGTTTTTCTTGTTGTTTTGTTTTACCTTGGTTGTACTTTTTTTTTAGTCTTCTCTTCTGTCTTGCTTTGACCCTGAGGCCTGGGGAGGGAGTGTTCTGCATTTACCGTTTTGCTTTTTATTAAACTCACTTCACTTTGAGAGATATTGTTGAAAGTTTTGGAGTATATTTAATTTTTCCTTGATAAAGGGCCACTTCGACACGGTTTTCTGGCATTCGGTCTTCGTATTGCCATTTGATTTTCCCGTCTATAATTCCCTCGGTGATGGCCTCAGCATGGTGTTCCTTGGGATAGAGCGTGTTTGGTGTAGCGAAAAGTTTGAGATTTATTCTTTTTGCATTTATCTGTTTTTTTTTTCTCTGGGTAGAGGACAGGGATCTTTTCCTTTGTTGGCTGTTGGTCCTCTTTTGGTCTCTGGTGGCACGTTCTGAGTTTTTTTCTATTATTTGTCCCTGCTCTGTCTCTGTTTCCATCTCCTTTGCATTATGATATTGTTTTTCTTGTTTTTTTGCCTGTTTAGGCGTTCTTTCTTGCTTCCTGTGCAGCAATTCTTGGATCCCCGCAGTCGGAGGCGTTTCTTCCTACTTGAGTTGGCAGTTGACCCTGGCTGGGTTCAACAAGTTTAACTTTCAGAACTTCTTCGGATGGAAGATTGTCGGAGAGCCACATTTAAGGCATTCCATTGTTTTTCAGCATGATATGTAGTTCACTTTTGAACGTCCCTGGTCTTGATAGGTTTACAATGTGAGCGTAATAAATACAGGTTGAGTTATCATTTTCGACGTGTAGCCCAGTATTGTCCTTAGTTGTTTCTGCCTTGGATGCTTTCGCCACCTGGGCGTACGTGTTTCCCCTCTTCTGTTCTTCTCCCTGTCTTTTTTCCTCTTTTTTCTTTTTTATTATGTTTTTCTTGAAGGGACATGTCATTGCGAGGGTGCGCTGGTCTCCGCCGCAATTCAGGCACCTTTTCCGCTCGCTATTTCAGCTCCTCCAATTATGGTTATCCGCACTGCATTCAAAGCATTTTTAGGTCTCTTGTTTACATGCTCTTGTGGGGTGGTCATCCATGCGGTCGCATCTGAAACAGATCTGAATCTCTGTGAACTCCTCCCTCTCAATTTGATCGGAAGTGATCCTCACATTGAAAGCCAAGAGTCCTGTCTCAGTGGCTTTTTGAACCATACCTGTATCACTAAATACGACTTTAATGACATCTGTATGTTTTCTAAATTTGATTACATCAATCAATGTAGCTCAGCTGTGGTTGAATTTAATTTCTTCTTTTAGTTCTTCAGTGTCATTAGACTCGACCCATGGGTCTAGATGCCTACATATAACGCTTCTATGCGTCAGTATTTGGAGAGGGATTTTGGGAGTTAGTCCGATATTTTTCAGAACGTCCACTGACTTTTGTGCCGTTAGGGCTTCGACGTCTTGCTCATTTTGGCATAGTGCTACATATCCTTGGGGATTATCAATTAATCTAACCAAAGCAATATTGAGTTGGGAATATATTGTTGCAAAAACTTTCCCTCTCTCGGGCTTTTCCCTGGTTAGGGCTTTGAGAGGGATCTTTGTAGTTTCCCGCATGTTTGTATTGGATTTAGTGAACCATAATACCCTTACAATTATATTAATAGAGAACAAAGGAAAGGGGGGAGGGAACATTATGAGTTGCCTACTTGTATGTAATTATATCTAGAGACCTAGTTGAATAGGAGGGGTAGAGAAACATAGAATAAAGAAAATTTATATGTCCTTGTCCACGTACCTTTCTTCTGAGTTTTCTTCTTTGATTAGCATATAGCCCTTTAGTTATTTCTCCCGATTGTTCACTTGTACGGTTTGGTAAGGGGTCGGTGTAAGTAGATTGTTAATTATTTACACACAAGTCTCGGGTGGTGAGCTCATGTAATTAAAAAACTGTTTTTTTCACTTTGTTTGTTGAAGCGTACCGGTGGGAGCACCGATTCTAACGGTTGAATGAGTTCAATCACTTGAGGAGAATATGCATGGAGTTCACTAATTGGATCACTTATTTCCAAATTTTGGTAATCGGTCCCACTTTAGTATTAAAGGCACCAGGCGAAAACTGTTTGTTATTGCTTATTTAACGTGTTCACTGTTTATACTACTTCCAAAGTTTTGGCAAGCATCTGGAGACTTATCTAATATTAATTCACTATTGTGCTGAATATTTAAGGTAAGTATTAACCAATATCGCATTTATTTTGTTTATGCACTTTTTTCAATAAGGTTTTTTACTTCGAGTTCTCGTTGAAGTCAATAAATTCTTGAAAATAAGTAACACTTCTATGTGTTATGGAAGGTTAAGCACAGGTTGTAACTGTTTAATAACCTCCTTTATCGATTCTTTGAGGTCAGCGAGAGTAGAATTTTACAAGCGTATAAGGCAGTCAACGCGAAGGTAATCTATAAACAAGGTCTGCTGAACAAAAGTCGCGTGCTCTCACTTATACTGATTTATGACCTTGATAGCATCAAAACTTTCAATAATTCACGGACTAACCTTGGGACAACCTTAGCAATTAAATAATTCGAAACAGCATGTAAATCAACATTAGGCTCTCAAATATCGTTAGAATCGGCCGAATGGTTATTAGGTAATTGTCAAATAACTCCTAGGATAACATTAGGAGGACTTTGGCAATTTTATCGTTCGAAAGGGAATATAAAACAACTCAAGGGTTTAATATTTCGTTAGAATTGTCCCGAATAGTTATGATGTTATTGAAAAATAATTCCCCGGCTGACTTTGGAAGGACATTGTCCGATATATCATTTAAAAGAGGATGTAAAAGAACTTTAAGGTTTCAAATTAGTTAGTATGTGCAGAATAGTTGTAAAGTTATTGCAAAATAAAATACCTCCTGGGATAACCTTAGGTGGTTGTGGTGGGGTAAGTGGTATAGGTGGTGGTGGTATAGGTGGTGTCAGTGGCGGTAGTGTAGGTGGTAATGGTTTAGGTTATGTAGGTGTTGTAGGAGGAGTGATGTTGGTGTTGTAGGAGGTCATGATGTAGGTGGCGGTGGTGCGTGTGGTGGTGTAGGTGGTGCAATTAGTGGTGGTTTAGGTGTTGTAGGAGGAGTGATGTAGATATTGTAGGAGGTCGTGGTGTAAGTCGCGGTGGTGTAGGTGGTGATGCTGTAGGTGGTGCAGGTGGTAGTGGTGTAGGTGGTGTAGGTGGTGCAGTTAGAAGTGGTGTAAGTGGTGGTGGTGGTGTAGGTGTTAGTGGTGTAGATCAGGTTGATGGTAGTGTAAGTGGTAGTGGTGTAGGTAGTAGAGGTGAAGATGAAGGTGGTGTATGTGTCGGTGGTAATGGTGGTAGTGCAAGTGGTAGTGGCGTAGCTGGTTGTGTAGATGGTGGTGAAGGCGGTATAGGTGTTGGTGTTGTATGTGGTGATGGTGGAGATGGTGTAGGTGCAGGTGGTAGTGTTGTATGTGGTGGTGTAGATGGTTTATGGGGTGGTGTAGATCTTGTAGGTGGTTGTGGTGTAGGCTGTGGTGATGTAAGTGGTATAGATGGTGATGGTGTAGCTGGTGGTGCAGGTTGTAATATTGTAGGTGCCGTATGTGGTGGTGTAGTTGGTGGTGTAGGTGATGGTGTTGGTGATGGTGTAGGTGAGAGTGGTGAGGTTGCTGCAGGTGGTGGTAGTGCGGGTGGCGTAGGTGGTTTTGTTGTAGGTGATGTGTAGGTGAGAGTGGAGAAGGTGCTAGTGATATAGGTGTTGGTGGTTTAGGTGGTAGTGCCATAGGTGATGGTGTTGCAAGTGGCGGTGGTATAGGTGTTGTAGTTGATGGTGGTGTTGGTTTTATGTGCGGTGGCTAGGTAGGTCTTGGAGGTGGTAATGGTGTAGGTGGTCGTTTAGGTTGTGCCGGTGGTGGTAGCGTATGTGGTGGCAGTTTAGGTGGGGGTGTTGTAGTTGCTTTTGGTGTAGGTGGTGTGAGTCAGGGTGGTGTAGGTAGGGGTGCAGTAGGTGGTAGTGGTGATGTAGGTAGGGGTGCAGTAGGTGGTAGTAGTGATGTAGGTGATGGTGGCGCAGCTGGTGATGGTGATGGTGTGGGTGTACGTGGTATTGATGTAGGTTTGGGGGGTGTACGTGGTGTAGGTGTTGGTGGTGCAGACGGTGTTGGTGTAGGTGGTAGTTTTGTAGGTGGTTTAGTTCGGTGCTGTAAGTAGTGTAGTTGATGGTGATGTAGGTGGTGGTGTTGTAGCCAGTGGTGGTGTGTGTGGTGGTCGTGTGGGTGGTGGTGGTGTAGGGGGTAATGCAGGTAGTATTGGCGTAGGTGGCGTATTTAGTGGAATCGATGATGGTGTAGATAGCGTAATTGGTGAGGGTGTAGCGGTCTAGGTGGTGTTGGTGTAGGTGTTGTGGCGGTCTGGATGTATGTATTGTAGGAGGTGCGGTGTAGGTGGTGGTGCTGTATGTGGTGGTAGGAGTGTAGGTCTAGGTAGTGGTGGTGTAGGTAGTAGTGATGTAAGTAGTGATGCTTTAGGCGCTGGTCTGTAAGCGGTGTAGATAGTAGTATTGTAGGTTGCCTAGATGGTGTAGGTGTTGCAAGTGGCGTTGGTGTAGATGGTGGTGGTGTGGGTGGTGGTGGTCTAGGTGTTGGTGTTGTATATGGTGGTGGTGTAAGCGCTGGTAGTGTAGTTAGTAGTGGTGTAAATGGTTGTGGTGCAGGAGGCGGGTTAGGTGGCGCAGGATTTGGTGGTGTATGAGGTGGTGTAGGTGGTGGCCGTGTAGGTGGTAGTTTTGTAGATGGTTTTGGTGTAGGTAATGATAGCGTGGTTAATAGTGGTGTAGGTGGCGGATCTGATGGTGGTGAAGGTGGCGTAAGGGGTTGTGGTGTAGGTGCTGGTGGTGCAGGTGATGTAGGTGGTGGTGGTGTGCGTGGTTGTGTTTGTGGTGTAGGAGGTGTAGGCGTAGGTGGTGTTGGTGTTGGTGTGGTTTATTTAGGTGATCATTCGAAAGAGAATGTAAAACAACATAAGGTTTTCAAATTTCCTTAAGAATCTGCCGAATAGTTACAATGTTATTACAAAAAAAAAGAAAAACAGGGACAGACCGACCGACATAGAGTACCCGCGACTAAAAATGGGAGAAGTGTGAGCTTATTGAACTTAAGACAAATGATCGAAGAGTGAATGTCAACAAAAATAACTTTGAGTTCCTCTTATTTGAGAACATTAGCTTGATATTTCCATTGTGATAGTCAATCTCTTTATTTCGATTGATAACAACCGTGTAAAATTTACCACTACCAGCAGTGGTAGTTTTGTGGACGATGAACATCTCCAACGGAGCAAGGGAAATAATAACTTACCACCCCTTGACGAATTAGAACTCCACTACAAAAATTCGAAATTTAAGTCATACCAGTGAAATGAATATGGCAGAAGAAGGAGTAAAACCAGGTGGTAAAGACAAATCTAAAACGGACTTCCTATCCATAAAATGTCAACTGACATACAAGGCATCAGTTTGAGTCGACGGATTAAAGAGTTTGATCCAAATCGTCAAACAAAGCTGACTGATATAAAAGACAAACCCAAAGGCAGAGTGCGACCAACGTCTAATCACAATGGATCCTGAACATTGGACTGAGATGGGTTAACTGCAGTCGCATGTAGGTTATTACATATCGGGTAGAACCTGGCTGAGAAATTAATAAAAAGGTAGTCACTCACCCTAAAAAGAAATTGAAACTGATATTGACCACACCTCAGCCATGGAAGCAGTTATTTATGTACCAGCTGTCTGGTAAAATGATGGAACAATATCCATAGCCCTACCACCAAAAGCTGCAGGCTTGGTGCACTTTGCAAAGCCGGAAGATGGTTCTTTTCTCTATCTTTTTGGTATGGGTCGAGGAAAGAAGGTCAAAACTCTTCTCAAGTGGTGTATGCTTAACTGACTTAAAGGGGAAAAGATAGCCAATCGGTTCCAATGCAAAATCTCTTCACTCACACTTGCGCGAGTCAAGCACGCACCCTTTATGTTTATACGTGATATTTACATGCGCGAATTAGGGGTAATTGAAACAATGTTTGGAAAATCATAATAAAGGGTAACAAGATTTTAGAGATACCGAGCTTTGGCGTATTGCAAAGGTTTCTACCATTTAAATGTCCCTGTTATGTATTGTCGGCCAAATTTTCACATGAAGGCTCAGTCAATCAAAAATATTAGTAAAACGTTGACTCGCCAACCTGCTTTGGCGTGGGATAGCTAATAACACAGGCCTGCGTTTGAAAAAAGAAATTTCTGTTCCTGCGGTTTTCTTTAGTGATTCCTAACGAAATTGTTCTCCTAAATTGAAATATGACATTCATTTTGCTAAATCAGGTCTGGTTTTCAGATACAGCGCACTACTGTTTTTAGAAAAGGGCCATTTTTGAAAAAATCCCTTATTTATATAAAAGTTATTTAATAAATTACATTTACTTGTAATAAAAAAATACCGACTCAATTCGACTTTCATTTAATTAATTTTAAACTTACAGACTACTTATGAGCTTACCCAGGAGTGCAAAGAAACTATTTTCCGAGAAAAGAAGTCCTTGATGACTTCCGCTTGTGAAGCGATGTTGGTTCGTCGCGTTTAAGACACCAGCAATAGTCAGCTAACATGTTGATGTCCCAGCGTCCTTGATATCTTGTCTCCATCGTCTTTATGTCTTGGTGAAATCTTTCTCCTTGTTCCTCGCTATAACCTCCACAGTTTGCCGGAAAATAGTCAAGATGTGACTGGATAAATTGCATTTTTATCGACATGCGAGCTCCCATTTTTTCGAAGCTTTTCATAAGCTCATTTACATGTGAGATATATTCTGAGCTTCTTTTATTTCCCAGAAAACCGTCGATTACTTTACTAAACGCTCGCCATGCTTCTTGTTCACTGGCTTCCATATTGGGGTGAAAATGCTTGTCCTTTAACAGAGTTCTAATTTGGGGACCATCAAATATGCCTGCATGGAGATTGGCATCACTGATCTGTGGGAATTTTTGCAATAGATACTTAAAAGCTTGGCCTCCTTTATTCAGTGCTTTGACAACGTTCTTCATCAGGCCAAGCTTTATATAATGAGGAGGCAGTAAAACATTTTTGGGAGGGACTAGAGGTTGAGCTACCACATTGTGGCAGCCAATTTGGAATGCCTCTCGAGATGGCCAGTCTTTTTGCTTATAGTGAAGACTATCCGCCCGGCTAATATGTGTATAATATCTTTCTGTCATTGGTATTTAGAAACAAACATTCCTTGAAATATTTAACAAGTTCAATAAAGTAAAATATATCTTACCTTGAGATCACCACATATTAACCAGTTCTGGTTAGAGTACTTGATTGTATTAATCAATACTTTCATATTTTCTTAGCTTTCTGTTAACTGAACTAAATGGCCAATAGGTACATAGGCCATTTTATTGCCAATATTTAAGAGTACTGCCTCCAAACTTCTGCTAGAAGAATCAATAAAGAGCCTCCATTCACTTGGTTGGTAAGGAACGCCAAGTGCCTCAATTAAACCTTTTAAATCATTGCAATACACCAAAGAGCTGCAAGAATCAACTGCAAAGAACTTTCGAAACTCTTCGTCTCTATTTCTGAACCAAAAGTATGTAGTTTCTTGAGAGAGGAGGTTTCTCTCACTAAGACGGGATGCAAGAAGTTGTGCGTTCTCTTTAGAAAGACCAAGATCTCTAGTCAAGTCATTTAATTGACCTTGAGTGAGTGGTCTTGGCAAAGTCATTTTAGACGTAGGCTGATATGTCACTGAAGTGTCAGTGTCATCCACTTCTATATCTTCTATATTGTCTTGTAGCTCAGTATTTTTAGGTGGAGAAGGAACTGGAACTCCTGGACCATGTGGTTGTGGTTTAATGGCAGAAGGAACATCAGGATAGACTACAGTGTGTTTGTTCTTCTTATTGACACCTGAAAAAAAGTTTCGCATACTTAATTTACATACTTTCAATTGACTCGACCCTCGTTTTCACATTTTTATACACATTTTTCATACCAGGTAAATTTACAATTTTTAAATACAATCAATTTTTATATACAATTTAACCACAATTTTTCTACCAGCATAATACACTATTTTTATACACAATTACAATTTTAATAGGCTACCAAAAGATTTGTATAAACATTTCTAGATTTGTCAAGGACTATATTGTTAAAGTAATTATCTCACCTTTAAGATTTGTCATGCAAAAATAGCAGTCTGTAATGTGGTCGTTGCCTTCTCTCCACACCATAAGTACACCAAATGACAAACAGTTCGTTTTGCCCTCACTCTAGCGTCTTAAGGCTATGACACAGGCTTTGCAGCACATATGTGGGGAAAAGTTTTGGTCTTGATCACCTAGCTTTATTCCAAAATATGCATTGTAAAAGAACTTTACTAACGGCGTTATAATGCATTGCTGGTCACTAAAAGTTACCTTTCCACAAACAAAACAAAATCTATCAGGACTGTTTTTACACTTTCTATTCATTTTTATGAAATATAAGGAGTTTTGCTAATGTATTTGCCTGCAAAAAAATTCACAAAGATAAATAAAGTTTTAGAAATACACTTTAAACACTGTTCATAGATGAGAAAAGTCATGGATTAAAAAACCAACACTTAGTTGGAGAGTGAGCAAGCAACACACAACCACTCGAGCTCGCGGTCAGCTAGAGACTGAGCTCTCTAACGCCATCTAGGGAGCTTGGTCTGTATCTTAAAAACTAGACTTGATTGAGCAATATGAATGCTTGATTTGGATTTAGGAGACAAATTTCATTAAGTATCACCTATGAAACCCTCAGGAACATTTTTGAGGCAGACCAGTGTAATATGTATTCCAACTAATTGGACCTTATTACACCCTCCTCAAAATTCACTCTTAAGTGAGACAGACATAACAGAATTGATACGAGTACAACCGAAAACATTTTCTGCATTGCAATGTTAAAGGGGCGGAATGAGACCTACAACACAATGTCTCCATATCACGACCACCTACGACATGTTGCGTAGCATGGAGATTAAACAGCATGATTTAAAGAGAGGAAAAAAGAAGGTAAATCGGAATAGTGAATAATATATTAAACATAAAGCTCAAGACATAAAATACAAGAATAAACAAAATAAAGGGGAAAATGTCCCATGATATAATTCCAATTCGTCCCTCTCCCTGAAGCAAGGGATGCACTTCAGATGTTCACCGAATATCATATTTTCCAATGTTGTTCATTTTATGTAAATTATCTCCTTGGAGGAATGTCATGTGTAATAATATATCAGATTACAGTTGTGTGAGTGAGGTGGCAATTCGTCCTTCCTAATAAAATTCAGCCAATATTACTGTACATAATTTTGGGTCACTATGCTTATATGAGAGAATGCTGTATCACTGAAAATTGTACCCCTCAATTTTGGTAGAGCTAATGACAATCGATATGTAAACAACTAACCCACAAGCAGAGGTTGGAAGATTGTATCAATTTCCAGAAATTTTCTACTGATACCATTAACAGTGTTTCTTAATTTTTAGGTTTCATGATAAAGTGAGACTGAGTAGATATATTTGGGTCCATGAAACATGAACTCTAAGGTTTTCCTTGTTCTCATCTACCTTTGAGATGAAATATCTTTCATCTGTGAACAAATCTTTTCCAATCCCCAGTTAAGTAGAGATTATATAGTGATATTGAATAGATATTTTACGATGTTGAATTTTATTACCCCTCCGAAAACCTCGTATACTCTTTACTGCTATCAATTTGAAAACGTTTTGCCATCGCTTGTCCAAAAAAGCGAGGAATACTAACGGATCAGCATTCTGTCTTAGCAAACGATGAGTTCCCCATGCATTATATTTGGAGTGAATTGCTAACGGCAAACTTTTGGTCTCTGTTGTGGAAGTTTTAGGTTAGCCACTACTCGCCTTTCTTGCTCATCATTATGTATCGTTATTTCTCTTTCTTACTTATAAATACTTTGACGAGAAGAGCTAATAGCAGGATATTTAAGACGAGCATACCAACAATATTTTCCTTTTCTCTTTCTTTGAAGCATGCTTCTATAAATAATCGCTCTATCACTTTTAATTAATATGATTGCGTGAGGGTTTTAGGATTAAAGGTATAAAATACTTATCTGCTTTAATATGAAATAAAATGAATTCTTTATTGAACATTAGAACAAGTATTATATATATATATATATATATATATAAGGAGTCCCATAAGTCTGGACCCATAGGGATATTTTTATTATGTTGCAGGTAAACCATGTCACTGACTACAGTAGTTGGAAATACTAAGAGATCTAGTTATTTTGCTAGTCGGAACCAGCATTCACCGGGAAGTGGCCACATAATTCAGCAACATGCCACACGGTTGTGTTAACAAGTGATAGCCAAATTTAAGTAAGGAAACTGGATCCGTAGCTAAAAAAATTTGCAGATGACCTTCAAGGACTGTGTATTCGACTGTGAGACAGAAAGTCATCATGTCGCAGTGAAGATAGTTTTCAATTATGTGTGCAACACACCCGCGACACTTTGAACAGATATTGCAATAGTTTTTGTAATATTTTATAATTTTATTGATTTTTCCCTATAGGTTATGATTTAAGGGACATCATATATATATATATATATATATATATATATATATATATATATATATATATATATATATATATAAATATATATATATATATATATATATATATATATATATATATATATATATATATATATTTATATATATTTTTATTCATTAATGTCAATCTGCTAAACTGAAATCTTAAGAATATTTCCTAAACTATTTCCTCACTTTATTATCATTCTTTTTCTCACTATTTATCCATACTCACATAGATTCTGCCCTAACCCTCAATCTTTCCTTCTCTCTCTCCCTCTCTCTCTCTCTCTCTCTCTTCTCTCTCTCTCTCTCTCTCTCTCTCTCTCTCTCTCTCTCTCTTCTCGAACACATGTCAACGAACACTAATTCAGACAAACCCTATTGGTCACGACCACTTTCTCTACACATATAAAGCAATCGGACATTATACCACTTTGCAACACAGTCAGTCACATTACTTCGGGAAGTTTTTTTCTCTTCCATTCGTCTTCACATTTTGCTCCATCCACCAAGGAAGTACTTTTAACTGACTTCAAGCAGTCCTTTGTGTTCAGGATTCACGAGTCTTTCCTTCGACATTAACATTTACTTCTTTCCCTGAAATAGGGATTTAAACTCACCGAATCCAGTCTTTCATCTTATTAACCGTCAAGTCCAGAATAAAGTTATTTTTATCAAGTTGTTTATAAAACCAAATAAGAATCTATTTGGTCAACACCCTCATTAACGAACTCGAGTCCCGAACTTGAATTCATTAGGAGAGAAGAAATATTTGTTCTGAAAAGAACTGGTAATCTCCACCACAATCAGCCATCTTCCCCCTTCTCTCGTCGCAAGTCGTGACCATGGACTGAACTCAAACATCATCACCACCTGGAGTGACCAAAAAATTAAAACAAAAAACCGCATCATTTGACCAAGCATCAAATTTCGCGTCAAATTTCTGGATTCATTTTCGAATTCCCTCAATGCAAGTACAAACATAGATCAAGCAATCACAACAACCATCGATTACATCGCCATCATCAAGAAAAAGCCCACTTTAATCTTACAGAGTCTCCAACTCAAGTAATAAAGAAGATCAACGTCCGCGCCGCGCAACTCTCCCACTCTCAATCATATCATTCTTAAGCAAGTGACACAACTTAAAAATGTTTAAACTTCTAGCTTCAGATATGGTTGCAAACTTCTCTCTAGCCTGCTTGCTATATCAGTAAATTGTCTACGCACTTCACTTCGGATTAATTCATCTAGTTTATTCAAGATTACATAGTGCTATGGCAAGCACTCTCATAATGCTATGGCAACACGCCCTCAATTCATTCCAGCATTCACATGGTGCTATGGCGAAACCCCATCAACTCATTAGCATTCACATAATGCTACAAACAGCAACATACTTCGCAACTCATTAGCTTTCGCATAATGCTAACTACGGCAACATGCCTCTCAACTCATAGCATTCAGATAATGCTACATACGGCAACATGCTTTTCATCCAACGAACCGACTGGGAGAGTTAACTTCCAAGCACATGGCTATACAACACTTACGGTTTTTAATTCATCACAGAAGTTGACTAGTTTGCTCAACTATTTCGTTCATCAAATTTTATCGACTCAAGGATTTAGGTTAACTAATTATTTTTTTTCAAATTCACTGCGTTCACATTTGCTCTCTCATTATATCATTTAGGGAAAATGTGCACTCACTCTACTCATTTTTGTTCCTCTCGTTCACACTGAATTAACACAAACGCATTCATGTGACATATTGTTAGGCAAAAATTACCTTGGATTACCGTATTTCAAAATGTATCGTTTAGATTTCAAAATGTAGCATTTCTATACTTAAAGTTCATCATGTAAATGCCGTCTTAAGTATTACGCACTTTATACAATTTAATTTAATTATTCTGTATAAATATTCCTAATCATTATTTTATTTTAACTATATTTGACGTATCGAATTTTAACATTTAATTGACAAGAACTAATGCCATTTTAATACTCGTGTATTATTTAAGCGACAAATTAGTGTACATATGATTTTATGTCATTTATATTATGTAGATTAGGGTAGATCGAAAAAGGGGTGGTTGGCAAAAAAAATTTCATTTTATTTTCCTACCCTGATCTTTTGATGGATCCAACATTAAAAACTATTGTGTTAAAATTTCAGACCTCTAAATTAATATTTTCAAGTTCCTCAACGCAATTGAAATACGAGTTATAAGTATTATTTCCATGAAAATTTAAAAAAAGATATTTCCATAAAACTTTACAATCAATACTTCTACTTCCATTTTATTCAATAAAAAGAATCTATTAACTACTCGATAAGTTTTCCTTCCTTTTCTTCCGTTTGTTTCCATTCAACCTGTAGATTTTTATCATCTGTCGTAGGAGTGGCTAGACTCTCTCTCTCTCTCTCTCTCTCTCTCTCTCTCTCTCTCTCTCTCTCTCTCTCTCTCTCTCTCTCTCTCTTCACATATATATATAATATATATATATATATATATATATATATATATATATATATATATATATAAATATATATATATGTGTGTGTGTGTGTGTGTTTGTGTATACGTAGGTACTTTTAGGGCTCTTGCCGAAATTGGTTGAAGACCTTTAGTGAATGGGGAATTGTTATGAGTCAAGTGGGGATGGTTTATTATTAACTTTGTGGGGTCCTTTTTAAAACAAATATTTCAAAGTGCAAGTTGGCCAATGATTAACAGGTAGCTGGTACACCTAGTGGTTGCAAAAGAAAGACAATGAGAAGAATATATCTTTACTAGCAACAAAACAATATTTAAAGAGAATGGTTGCACAGACGGAGTTAAATGTCTACGCGAGATACAGGTGGGTTAATTATGGGAGTAACGTGGTAAGGTTCAGGTCGGTAATTAAAAGGGGGATTTTAAACAGGGCGCGCACACAAAGAATGGATCAATTCGGTAAGCCAGATTCTAGATCAATCTGCATGCGGCAATGGTTACAATTGCTTACGTGGTCGTTGCCAGAAAGGAACCAGTCGGGATACAATGACTGCGATGAGGGAAGTCGGGTACCTCACGCGTCAGATGATTGATCACACGTAGATAGCCTTTGGAGATGGGAATCCTCGTCAGATATTCGCCGATTAACTATGGCAGAGTTCACGGATGTCGATTTAGCCTTCGTCCTCGAATTTAAATCGTTGTTTTCTCCGATCGTGCGGGAGGTGGGAGCGTCCTTCACCTCGTTCGCGGTGGTAGGTAGGAAGTCTATTAGTGCTGGTTACTAAACCAATTCGAAGGATTATATAGACGCTCGGCGAGGTGGCTTTAAGTGTATCAGCTGCCGCCTCCACACACACGTGGGGTTTGGGGAAAAAGTCAGTGACTCCTCCGGGGAAGGGGGTAATTGAAATAACTTTAGCGTAGAATGTTCGACGAGATTCAATCTATGACGCAAAGGCAGGAATGTTGGCTGAAAGGTGGCCCTAAGAGACGATGAAATAGGCCCCTAAGAAAATACAGCTGGGGTGTAATAACCGGCGTAGGCTGCACCCTCGTCCTGGTTCAGACATGCTTTCAAAGCTCTATGCGGTGATTTTGGGAAAAAATTGAACAATTAGCAGTCGAATATTGAAATTTTCACTATTATTCAATATCCATCAATTCAATGCACTTAGATTCTTATAGTGTTAGATAGAAGTCCCTGGTATTAAAGGAGGGTATTTTTCTCCTGGACTCAATTCTACTTCTTATATAGCCGTGCTGTTATTCTTCTCCACAAACTGCTAGTGACGCTTCTGTGAAATGTTTGGTGCATATCTCAACCGATTGTATGTGACAAGGAAACTTCGAAATATCCAATATAAGTTGTTGACGGATAAATTCTTCAAGTTGATCATCATAGAGAGTCCTCCTCAGCGGAGGTTCGGTCACAAAAGTCTGCTGCCAATTAATTAGGTGTATGTATTCGACAGCTTCAAAGTTTACGTCTCTGATCTTGAAAGTGTGTATTTATTTCCCTTTATAATCTTTTCGTTCTTTCATAATATTTCTCCATGCGAGTTACCGGATATGATTTCTTTCATCTTGCAGCATACAGAGAAGACAGTTTTCCGAATGTGCAAAATAGGCATTCCTTTGAATCACTGTGGCAACTATATCTTTAATCTGTTTGTTCATCCCTTGGAGTGATTGCACTGTCTTGAAGAGGTTAAGTGCTTCATCTTGCTTTTATTTCAAACCAGCATAGTGCATACACCTATATGATAAACAAGACAATGGATTTCAGCGTGTCAAAAGGGTCGAAAGTGGAAATATATAATCAAAGTATTCGATTTGCTGTGTAAGCCATCGTGCATAGACATTTTTCCAGGACCCTTACGAGCTATTTCACGAGAACATTTACCCTGTGAGATAGATAGAAGGATATTAAACAGATACTTTTGATTGGTGTTCAGATTTACTCTGGCAGTATACGGCAAATTAGTCGGAATTGGCTTGAATTCAATAATATTGAAGAGTCTCACATTTATCCAGTTGTTTCCCTATAGGTCCGACAAATCCACGAGGCCCCGTTGTTTTCCAATCCGAATTGTTGATGAAATGGCGCAATGGGAGCTTATTTGCATGGAGCTGGCAAATAAATCAATGGAGTGGTCTATTAAGTTTTTCTTCTAACATGCTGATCATACCTCCTTTTGTCCTTGTATTCATTGCCGTTCCATTGCATCCCACAGCAACGAATTCATCAGTTGCGATGTTATTTTCTTCTAGATACGAGAATATTGCGTCGCATATAGCTTTTTCAGAACCTGTCTTAATTGCCAGCTGTCCAAGGTATTCTGAACCAGGTTCTTCTATCATAGAGATGTGTTCTTCCATTATTTTCTTCTTGCGGTGAGTTCCTTCCATCGTCTCAACAAAAAATGTGCTATATTTTCTGCTATCTAAATAAATAGAATATAATGGCTTATCCGATCTAATTTCTTGTTGTAGTGTAGTACATTATTTGACGCGCTCTCTTCTAACTTTTAATCTGTCAACTACAAAAGAAGTTTCTTTCCCTTTAATTGACGATAAGGCCTGAAAGATTAAACTTGTT
The DNA here is from genome assembly GCA_963969495.1 of Ceratothoa steindachneri. Lineage (NCBI taxonomy): Eukaryota > Metazoa > Arthropoda > Malacostraca > Isopoda > Cymothoidae > Ceratothoa > Ceratothoa steindachneri. Next base: position 87,138,799 of record OZ018326.1, read on the forward strand.
ATTAAAGCTGCAGCTCGATTAGACACACCAGAGCGGTCTAATGCTAACGCAAATTTTCATAATTTTATTCGTTTAGATGGAGTTTTGGGTGTAATTTTTTTTTTGTTTACTTCTTTGCGTTTCACGGATGAAAAAAACCTCATAGTCGCTACGTTCGTCAGCAGATTCTGTTTCTGTGCTGGATGAAGGAAGAATCACTTCGAAGTAGATGGTTGATTTAAGAGACAATACTCACGATTCTTCCTAACTGCACTCTAAATATTCTTCTTTGATTGAATTTGATCGATATTACTAATTACCATTTTCGTTGTTGTTCGTTGCTCTTCCAAAAACGTTTGCTCCAATGGCGGCACCTGCTTTTCTTTGTACAGAAACAGTTCAACTTTACTCTTTTAACCATTTAATTTTCAAAACTAATATTTACCTTATTTTGATCCGGCTGAGATACTCGGACCAAAATGTATACATCTTACCTCATACTTTTATTTATTCTACTGTATTTGCCATGTTAATGTATCATTATTATATTTTTACTCATTCAATTAATTTCGATCAAATTATATCATTATTTTAAATCGAATGTTTTTAATACAAACATACACACATTGTCGTACACGGTCTTTTTCCAGGCTGAAATATTCCTACCGACCATTGAATTTGCCTTCGGTCACATGTATATTCTTTCGAAATGACAACAACTTCGGTTCACACAAAACTGTCATTTAACGATCTCGTTGCATTTGTTTATTAACGCCAATCTGCTAGAGTGAAACCATATAAACATTTTCAAAATCTTCTCCCGACTTTATTATCAATCCTTTTCTCACCATTTATCTATATTCCCATAAATTCTTTAGAAGAAGAATTTCTGCTCTCTCTCTCTCTCTCTCTCTCTCTCTCTCTCTATATATATATATATATATATATATATATATATATATATATATATATATATATATATATCTTTCTCTCTCTCTCTCTGTCTGTCTCTTCTGCGCTCTCTTTTTCTCTCTCTGTCTCTCTCTCGAACACAATGTAAAAAGACAAAGCTTTTCCTCAAGAAACCCCATTAGTTACGTCCACTTTATCTACACACTTATAAAACATTACTATACAGTGACACCACTAAGGGAATGGACAGGTTTCTTCCATTCGTCTTTACATTGCGCTCCATCCCCCGAGAAAAGACTTTTAACTCATATCAACCAGTCTTCCGTGGATAGGAAGCACGATCCTTTTCATTCGCATTCACATTTATTCATTCCGCCAAAAAAGGGATTTGAACTCAGTGACTCCCGTCATTCATCTTATTAAAGGTTAAGGCCAGAATAGAGTTATTTTTATTAAGTTGTTTGTAAATCCAAATATGTATCTATTTCTTGAACATCCTCAGAAACGAACTCGAATCCCTAACTTAGATTCATAAGCAGGTATATGCCAATAAGCCACGCACAATTTTTTGAAATCACCCGTGTGATAGGAGGCATTGAGCCACACATCTGTGACAGAGTTATCAGAAAGTTCGAGGAGCGCATAAACGGGAGACATAACTCATTAGAAATCTGCCGAATATCACCATGTTTCTAAATAAAAATTAGTTTTAATTATTCACCTTTCAAATTCGGCGCCTTTTATGGAACACCCTATATATATATATATATATATATATATATATATATATATATATATATATATATATATATATATAGAGAGAGAGAGAGAGAGAGAGAGAGAGAGAGAGAGAGAGAGAGAGAGAGACTGGCGAAAGGCAACTCTATTGATGAATCGCAGGTTTGTGGCTTCTGAAGTGTTGTTAGTCTTGTTCTCTCCCTCGTGATAAGGAATGTGAAAAGGGCTGTTTTATATTCTATTCATAAAATAAAGTTCTTTGATTTATTAACAGAAATGCTGATCGAGAACGATGTCGTTTCTTTTAGAAAGATGTCCTGCAGATTTAGTTCCAAGAACTTTTAACCCATAAGGGTTATCATGTGTTGTGGAGGGAGCTTGCTGCTGCTCACATCTGGAGTATTGAATGCCTTCTCAGTTCCATCTCTGCCTAGGTTGCTCTTCTGACTTCTCGCACTTCACCACTTTCTTTACAGATTTGTCTTTACAAACTTTGCGCGTGATGCACCCTCGTTGTTATTGCGCTTTAAAAATCGAGGAAAATGTCAAGAACTTTAATATAGTTAATACACATATCGCTTACTCATGTTTTTTTATCTAAATTTATGTTTAATATTGTCTTTTTTATTCTTAGTACATATCTTCCATTGATTCTTTTAACTTTATTCAGTCCTTACAGATTTTTATATACAATTTTCACGATTTGTAAGATTTCTTGGTTAAATGTTCTACGTCTTAAAGCTAGAAGCATGTTTCATTTAAGATTCCATCTTACCTTTCATACTATTCACCTACCTAATTAATTACCACTGAATTCCCATGCAACCGTTTCCCAGCTGCGTCCAAGACATAGAGGCTCCTCTATCATTCGATCATCATTTATAATTAGTCTAAATCCAGGAAACGTCTTCTTCATTATTTTCGTTCTTGAAAAATGACTATTCTTACCTACTGTAAGTGTAGTTTGTGATCATTTATTTGTCATTGTTTTTCTTTTTAGCTTAAAGAAAACAATATAAATCGACCTCAGTATGTTTACTTATGTCTTTCTAATTCTGCTTTCCTTTCCTCTTAATTACTCGTCCGTGAAGTCCCCCTCGATAAAATGCTCTAATTTATTTAGGGGAGACGAGAGTCTCAATTTATAAATATTTTCGTTGTTTTTACTGAGTAATTGTAGCGAAAGACAATACTACGAGTTAGGAACATTATCTCATCGTGCATTTTGCTAACTTTGCATTATTCCTATCCTGATGTTGAGGGGATCGAAAACTTTGCCATTTTACCCTCTTGTTTTGGCTTATGTTTCCTTGTACACACTTAATTTTAACATTGAATATTTAAAAATGGAAGAAGATAATTAATTATAATTAGTAATCATTACAACTTTAACACCACATTCTAAATAAATCAAGGAGAAAAACCTAAAATTCAAAATTCATACTTGTGCATCGAAAGTTATCTCATAATATTATATTATATTTTGTTTTCTCCGTAAATATGTCATGGTAAGGCAGAAACGCGCATACAACTAAGAATTTTTAACCATGAGCTCAGAAATAATGAATAAATGAAAAAAAAAACAGTTTCATAATCTCTTTGTAAAACCCAAGAAAATGAAATATAATTTAACCGAAGCTCACTTTAGAGTAAGTGTTGAAAACAAATCATTTGCTACATTTTGGTGACGTAGGTCAATTTGCGCAAACCATTACAACTGGAGTTGAATCATCATGCTTTTTCTTGATTTTAACATATAGATAAAAAAAACACAAACACAGCATCAATGCAGGATCCTTTAAGCCTTGTGGTATCAAAATGGCGTAAATAGTAGGAGACGATTAATCCGCTTCAGTCCTATAAATGATTACCTAGACTAAATTTCCAGGTGATGTAAGACAATTTTTCACCGCTGAATCCGAAAATAACATCCGTTTCCGCCGATCAGGTCAAGGTTTTTTGCGAAGTCGATTTTTTAAAAAAATTCGATGTTATAACTAAATCCCTTACATTTTTGTGACGTTTTCGGTTCATTTTTATTAATATTTCTCATCAGAAATAGGCTTTTAAGATAAAAAACATTATGTTTTAACACTATTTATTAAGTATTACAATAATTGATTAATGTACATTAAATAGTAGACATTGATAAAGGTAAATACATGGAAATTAGTTATTAGGTCATTATTATTCAGAATTCAGAGCATAAGCTTCCGTTTCTTTGAATTCCTAGAATGCTTACCTCATTCCAACAGTAATCAGGCATCATGACTGCAAGCCAGCTTTTCTGATACCTGCTCTCTATTTCTTTCATGACCTGATGGAATCTCTCATCCTACTCGTCACTCATTGATCCAAGATTCTCAGGAAACCAGTAGATATGGGAGAATAAGTAATTAATTGTGATAATTATGTTGCATCCGAGGTTTATAAAAGCAGTCAGCCTAATTGGAAAAGGTTCTTTGCAGTTTATGGCCTTTTTCTTGCCAAGAAACCTCTTCACGACCAACACGAAGCCTTCCACTTCGGTCATTGAGTTTCCAAACTCTGGAGTATCTCTGATGAGCTGAATGAGTTGAGGACCGTCAAAGTCGCCAGCTTTCCACTTCTCCGTGGTAAATCCTGGAAAATAGTAGTACAGCTAAATGGAGCAGCCACCATCCTTGTCCAGAGCTTTAGTGAACTATTTGATCAAGCCGAACTTAATGAGCAGCGGTGGAAAGAGTATCCTGTCTTCGTCCACCAGAGGGTTGTTATGGCGTTCCTTGCTCTGAAAGGCACCAATTCCTCCCGTAGTTACTAGTTCTTCTTTGTGCAATGCTAGCCTCTGTCCCTACTACCCTACATGCACAGAAATAATGGATAATTGGTGAACCCAGACAGTTTGACCAAAAAAAGTTTACAATATTCAGGTGACACAAATCAACTACTCACTTTGATTAACTTATATGCACAACATCTGTAATTTATCATTGCCTACCTTCTGATTTAAACAACTATTTACTAATCAATTCACTTTTCAAATGACTTCTACTTTCATACGCAGGACTCTCTTTGTTATCTGGATATTATCTTCCAAATTCTATTTTCATTAATTCTTCTTTCATGCTCGTACTACCTTAGTTAATTTTCAATTCAGTCACAAAATCATTGACACCAATATTCACACCATATACCCCTAGTCTCTATTTTTTTTTTTATCTTATCCACCGTTTTTACCCTCAATAACCCTCTTAATTTCTCCACTTGAATTGCTTTCATTTTTGATCTTTGCTTGTCCTCACAAGTAATAATCTTCCTCACATGCATTAAGTTTTGTAACAGCTTAATCTCGGCCAATATTTTTGGCCAAAGGTACCTGTCGTAGAATAATGCCCCTTTTGATCACCCCACACCTGACACCACTTTTGTGGTGGTATACCTTGTGGAACGTGATGTATTTCTTTGATGAAGTAGGCTTTGATCTAAGAGTGCTATTTTTTTGTTGTGTTAAGGAACAGCCGCTTCAAACACGTAAGGATATAGAGAAACGCACAGGAATTCCAAAAATAAACTTATATTTTAAATTTAACAATTTACTACACAAAAACAAAACATGAACCACAGAAATACTACGAATTTTAAAATACCCTAAAATGACTCCAATTAACTTGACCTTCTAATATTGGCTACTCACTTCAATATACAAGAAATAGGCTAATTATCTCTACTGGAGTTCAAATACCTTGGTTGCTCTGGCGGCGGGTTTAAGTTTGACCTTGAACTCAATGAGCCCCAGACACCACAGGAATCTGGTAGGTCCTTTGACGCGTGCTTCGACCAGATTGTTGGAGGTGGTCGAGATCAAAAGGTACTTTGGTGAGTGTAGCAGATGGGGATCCACACGGTATTCAATATGGAGGGGTCTTCAAGGGCGAAAACAATCACGGTGCTTTAGGAGGCCCTAGGGTAGGCGGGTGGGGTCTCTCTGGCGAGAATAAGTTAAACTTGGTTCTTAAACCAAGTTAACTTAGAGTTCGGTGTGCCCACCGGATAACGGGCTCGAGGGGGAGCCTTTTTGTTCTTCTTTTCGTAATTCCTTAAAGGCAAGGAATATCCCTGGGCTTTAGGATGCACCAGGATATGAGGAGTCTCTCTGACGAGAGTAAGTTGAACTTAAACAAGTTAACTTAACGTTCGGTTTGATAACCAGGGACTAGCTCGAGAATGAGCTGCTTCTTAGCCCCCTTGGTAGCCCTGCCTCTCTTGCATAGACTTCGTAGCCTGGTGACTCACGTATTCTACCTGTCCAGTCTTGGTAGCCCGACCTCAATCCGGGGACTTCGTAGCCTGGAGACTCACGTATTCTACCTGTCCAGTCTTGGTAGCCCAGTCTTAATCCAGGGACTTCGTAGCCTAGAGACTCACGTATTCTACCTGTCCAGTCTTGGTAGCCCTGCCTCAATCCGGGGATTTCGTAGCCTGGAGACTAACGTATTCTACCTGTCCAGTCTTGGTAGTTCGGTCTCAATCCGGGGACTTCGTAGCCTGGAGACTCACGTATCTTACCACGTTTTTTCCAAGTGTTTGTTATTTATACCTCGTCACCCCACTGAAGTAGAGGTAGGAGGGCTGGGGCTTGAGGATCAGCCGCAGGGGTTTCTTATTCCAACGGTTTTTCTCAGCAAGTCCTACCTTGGCTCTCGCTGGCCTTCGAGCTTGAGAAAATTGCGTCTCCAATTTCTTACTTGAGGTGAAATTGAATGTACTCTCGTAGGTGAGATCTTGCAGTTTAAAACCGTTCAGGTTTTCATAGAGACGAGTGGCGAAGGGCTGTGGTTACGAGCTTGACCCACGGTACCGGGCCCGGATGTTCTTGTGGTCACCGTTACGTGTCTTCACTTGTTGAGAACGGTGGAGTGACGATTCCTATACCGTACCAATGCTTTTTCGGTATTTCGTAAATAAGAGTGAAAAATAGCCTAAGCTTTTTGGCTCTCTTTGTTTGACGGCGATCTGATATGATCAATTTATAAAACATTTTGGATACGGAATAAACTTTTAATCGCAATTGTAAATCACGTTTGATTCTCACCAACATATGACGCAACATGCTAGAATTGTAACCTTTAACCTCTGAATCAAGAAAATATGTAAATAATGTAAGGTTACAAATGCGAATTAAAATCTTAACGCCTGACTACAGTGAGAACATGAACCGTTTCATAGAAGCTAACCTATTTCCCTTCTGATACACCTCAACTTTTAACTTACCCTTTGCTATTTGAGCATTGGAGAGGACCAATATAAGACATGAATTAATTTGAAATTTTATTTGACATAAAAAAATAATCAGCTTAAGCAAATAAAACAATTGTGACATGAATATCTAGAGAGATCAGTAAAGCAGGATAGCCAATCAACACTAAACACTGGTCGAAGGAATAGTAACGACAATTTACCAACACTATTGCTGTAATGGTAGAAAACCATGACATCGAGTGGTGACACACACCATACAATGGTATGATCCAAAATTTTAACAAAATATTAACACAGTTCACTAATACTTCGTTTATTCTAATAAATATATTGGAAAATATTTTAGAATTTTTGGATACATGAGATTTTCAAATTGGATGCAGTTGGGGAGGACTGCTGGGAGATGGGGGTTCCCTTCAAGACTTGCAGACGGGCTTTAGGCTATCTGTCGTAGATGAAGGCGAAGGGTAACTACTCGCAGTTTGGTTTCGTGTGTTATTGTGTGTACAGTAAGTAGATTGTTACCCAATATCCCTGACCAGCGTGGCTTTTCCTGCCAGTCATCTTTTAAGTCATATACTTTAAGACCTAAATGAAATCAAATCAAAATATCTAACCAAACTTAAATTATTATATCAGTCTCATTACCAAAGTATCTAATATGTAGATCTAAATATTGATGATGGCTTTGATATCATATTCAAACCTACTTTATGGCCTTATCTCTTACGTTTTATCGGGTCATTTACTAAAAGTTATCCCCTAATGTAGGATATTGTAAATGTATTTCCCAAGATTAAACGGGTGCTTTTTAAACTTGAGGAGGTTGAACTCTTACAAAGGTTGCTTATACATATTTGAAAATATTTTAATAAATCTCTAGCAACCGTTTCCAATATAATTAAGTAGAATAATGAATATATATATATATATATATATATATATATATATATATATATATATATATATATTACTAAAGAAAGAGAAATTTGACGTAAATAAGCAACGAGACAAAAACAGGTGTTTTTTAAAGACAATAGAAAGGGACATTGGAAGAACACAAGGGTCAATCAGAGCAAAGGACAGCACAATAGAGGTAATCCATACTAAGAAGACAGAAATAACGCCAGGGGGGGACGAGGTTTTGAACCTAGGGAGATACTGGGTTTAATAGGGTAACGCTTTGGGTATATCTAATGTGCCTTGTAGAGCATCTTACCGGCAATTAGCATACCCGGTTTCATGTCCCGGCCAGTATTATTCAAACTTTTTTCCCCTGGCTTTATCCAATGAAGTTGTATGCCTTGATGAGATTTACCTACCACTCTTTGTAACTGTCTGCTTTAGTGTTTAAAAAAATTTATAACCACCAACTTGAAAGCTTTCCACGCTTTATTCTCATTTCTTTGGTATTTAGAAAGGTCTTTATTAGGCTAAGTTTTATGTGTGAGTGTCCTTCTATCTCAATCTTTCTGGAAATAAAAAGTAGTGGGTGCTGAAAGTATTACTTCCTAGGGGGTAATGATAGAAATAATGGTCAGTTTTACTTAACATATACTCAATAACTAGCTCTACTCTCCCATTAGCAAAACAAACCAGACTAGGGGAAATATAATAATTGCCGCATTCCAGTATATGTAATCTACAACCTTAACACCCATAACAAGAGCAAAATAATTTAATGCCGTTGAAGAGGTGAGAATGAAGTTTGGTCTTAGCTTATGCAGCTCTAAAGCTGTCTCTTGTTGTAATCACTTTTCTAGATATAACATGGAATTAATTGGAAATCATTCCAATTATTCAGCAATAATGCTTCAAGACTTGTATTGGACGAATCTATGAATTGACTCGTATAATTGATAATTAAGTCTAGAACACTGACAGGGGGGAAGGGAGAGACCAGAGGCCATTTTGATCAAGTGACCAAGGATTCAGTTTTGTGCCAATCCAGGGGCGCCTTCCTGTCTGTTCCAAACTCGGTGTTTTATAGTGAAGTGAGGTTGTTTGAATGTGCTTTTCTCATATGTTTCTTGTCTAGCAATGTTTTTGGTCTAATACACCCAACGTTAGTGTAAATGTGCACATTTTTTCTTCAGTCTAAAATCCCTGAATTTGTTGAATACTTATGTGTTATTTGTTTTCTTTGTATGCATATAAAACTGACTCTTTCACAGGTGTAATTGTGAAATAAATGCACAATGTCACGAAAAATTAGTGATGATGGACTGGAGTATCTAATGAACACCTTTCTTGCATTGTCTTTGAAAATAGACGTGATGAAATTTACGCTAGTGATGATGAAACATAAGATGTAGTAGAAAGTGTTATTTTATTATTTTGACTTAGATAAGCTTATATTTCATCATATAGTGAGTCAAACAGGGAGAGTGAGGAAGAGAAGCAGTCTCGTAAGAGAAGAAAGAAGTTTCTCACCCCCACCCAATCAAACGACCCTTTTCCTCTAATGTGGTAGTTTGTTCACCCTGCAGCATTTTTGATTCCTCAGATACCCCTTCAACCTATTCTGCTACCCTTGAAACTTACCCTCCTACCACTGCTGATACTGCAAACAAGTCTGCACCTATTAGGGAATTATTTATCTCATCAAGAATTGTGAGAATTTGTACACAGCAAATGAACAACATTCTGCCGATGGGCATTTGCTTGAGCTTAGTGGAAGATGCCAATTTAGGATGTACATACACACTAAGCCTACCAAATATGGCATAAAGCTTATTCTCATCAATGACATAGAGTCAAAGTAACTATTGGGTTCAATACCTTATTTGGAGAAGGATGAGACAGGGCTCGAAGACGGATTTGGCCTTGGTCACTACTTTAGTAAAGTCCTGAGAAAGCCCTACCACCATTCAAACAGAAATGTTACTAAAAAAACTTGTTTACATATGTGCGACTAGTGGATGATATGATCAACTGTAGCATCAGTCTTGTTGGAATCTTGATGGCAAATAAGAAAGAAGTACCAAGGGAGATGAAAATCACAGAATCGTAAGCTGGCGAGAAGTGTATTCTCCTAAACAAAGGAGATCCCCTTGGTGCCATACATGTATTCCACTTCCAAGAAAAAAGGAAGCTTGTGCTGTTACTTTCATCCATTCATACACACCGAACATTGGGTGAAAATGGTAAACCATAAATAATTGACATTACATTGCTACAAAACGTGGCGTAGATACATTTAACCAAATGTGCGCCACGTACCCATGTAAAAAAACGAGCAGAAGATAGCCCTGTGTGTCTTTCAAGGAATGTTAAATGATGCTGTCATCATCTTATTGCGAAATTATAATGAAAATATGACCATGACAGGTAGAAGGCATCTTCTCAGGCCTCAATACACTTCTACAACTGGCACGAATTTTTATCAGGCCATGGACGGAGAAGAGACTAATCTCTCCCAACCCTTTAAGACCCCTAAAGATTTTGATTAGCTCCATATGTAACCTCTCATCGCCAGGGAGTGTTGAAAAACCCAGAGGCCCAGTGGGTACAGAGGGTATGTACTATTACTTCAGTGCGCTACTCAGAGTACTCAAAGCTGGGTGAAAAGAATACACGCTCAGGAGCCTGAGGTGTCACAAACATGTATGGCAAAGCCACTACTACCTTGTCTGTGGTGACTGCGCGCAACTCTTAGTTAGTGAATAGTCTTCTGTTCCTCCACTCATCTACTCTCATTTATATATCTACATAAATATCTACTGTCATTATTATTGTTAAAATTATTATTTATGCATACAAGGGACATTTGTATATAATTTAGTGCGCATGTTGAGGAATCACAAGCAGTCAGAAAACATATTATTACATCATGTGAATCTATATCTGTAGAAATATACCCCTTTATTTATCTCTCTTTATCACAGTGATTTGGGCTGACAGTGAGTTGTTTTTGTGCCAGCTAAGACTGGCACTGTCACAAGATAACTCTTCACTTGCCCTGGTGTCAAATGAGATCTTAGCTTATCATCATGTATGTAAAATTGCAATTTTCAGGTGATTTTTATAAGATGCCCTCCTCTGCAATTTACTATTACTTTAACTAAATCATTGTATAGATGGGGAAAAGAAGAAAGGTTTTAGAATAATTGTATTTTTACAGATTGAATCAATGCTGCGCGAAATCTTGGCTTCGATTTTCAAATAATGGGTCTGAGACACCCGACGCTAGTGTATGACGTGTTCCGTGAAAAACGTGAGTGTTCTAGGGTTAAAGATATTGAGAGAAAAAGTTTTGATATTTTTTTAGGCATCAACTTCATCTTCTATGAAAAAGAATTGTTCAAAAATATTATGGAGTTGAAGAGAGTAGGGTGGAGTAGACGAAATTATAATAGCCCAGGAGTATTTAAAAAATCCTTGCCAATATCTTAAATTTCTCCCTTACATATGATTAATTGTTGTGAGTGGTAAAATGGAACAGAACTTGGGTCTCGAAACAATGATAGCCAAGTGCAACAAAGTATATCTTATTCCTCATCTGAGTCAAGCAAGAATGAACATGGTGCAGTAAAAAACACATATCAATTTTATCTCAGGTATTGGACGAATAGCTGTGGAAATATTTGAATACTCAACAGTCTGTTGTTCTTTGATGAGCATTTTCGAATATGAGGCATCGTGGGAAATGTAGCAATTGTTGCTATTTTTTGTTGGTTCTCTTCAAGTCTTTGGCATGCAAAATATATACGTCTTATCTTACTTTTAAACCAGAATATGTAGGGGCTGAACCCTTGTTCTGACACGCATTTTGATTCCAAAATATAGGTGGAGAGCTGTTCTAAACCCATTAGCCATACTGAGCTTCTGCAAGTCACTTAATCCAAATTCTAGCAAAGTGGTCTGTCATTTCCATACAATACGACACATATCAAAGAAAATAAGTAAAAAAAAATAAAAAAACATTAAATACACTACTGCCACGTTGCCAATTTTTTAACCACGTACCTATGTCCATATAAAATACCCGTAACGTCACATACCGTATCTTTAAAAATTTAAAAATTTAAATAAACAAAAATTTTAAACAGAACGTCTTTCTAGCAGCCACAAATAACCCCAAATTAGCTCATATATTTATCTTGCATTTTGGCTGGGTATTGTTGTACTGTCATTTATATACGCCAATTAAATCGTTTCCTTTGGTATTTAAGATCAATTAAGGTCAATTCGACCCACTGGCTGGGAAAGGTCACTTGACCACACAGAAGGTCTCACACTAAATATATAGATTCACTTCTTATCTAATGCCTTCCTGCCCCCTGATGGAGGTTCTCTTCTTCGAATTTAAAGCACACTAACAACGAGGTCATCTCCTGCAGAAAGTTGGTAAAGTGAGGTCGGTAAAATGGTGAAAATAGAGGAAGTGAAAATGTGTGTAAGATATATAGCTTTGCCATTCCTCGTGCACGCATTGGGGTGGGGAGGGCAAACTGCCGGTTTTATGGCCCGTGAGGCTTCTATATGTCGGCTACAGTAAGGTTACCCATGCTACATACAACATTTCTTTGCCTATATTTAAAGGACAGATAAGGAAAAGAAAGATAGGGGTAGAAGAGGAGGAAAAGGGTGGGAAGAATTCAGGTACGTTAAAAAACTTCAAAAACGGAGACAAGAGAGAGAGATGAACAAACTCCATCCCGGCCATTACTAGGATTAATGGACGAAAACTGGTCGACGAGGAGAAAAGGGACTTGCAAAGAAATTGGCAGTAAAAATGCTGAAGTTGGCATGTCTAGAAGGAATAAAGACTAGATAGACTCAATCTAGCTTAGGACGTCTTAGGGCACTGAGGCCAGGGGAGGGTGCCGCTCCTCCAAGTACCAGGTGTAATAAGCTACACGGGGAACCTTACCAGGAACTGCACCAGAAAATACAGATTTTATCAGGAATATTTTAAACTTTTTGAATTTGAAGATAGGAATGAAGACACCATCTTCGATTTAGATGACAACGAGAATTTGATTGCAACTGCAGTATATGAACCAAAGTCAAAAATCAATAATAATTGTTCAAGTCATATAATCTCTTGTTCCAAGGGAATTCGAACAGTAGGAACGGTTAGACCATCGGTCCCTATCCTAAAATGAACTAAAATATTTTCACTAGGACCTATGGCTATGGATTCATCTTCACACGATAAGGAAGAGGGAAACGCTCTTTTCCAATATGAGGTTAAACCTAGATTAGTGGAGGTATTTCAAGCTATGTTGAAGCTTTTGAACTTTTAGATACATTTTTGGTACCTCAGTTCACCATGTATAGGAAATTGAATGAAAATCCCTTCAACCTCTACATAGAAAGAAGAAATTTGACGCTTTTCGTGTTGTCCATATCATGAGAATTTACCATGTAATTAAAGATTTGTGGTAAATCAATTCTTTATTTATATGCTTAGTTCGATCCCGATTATGCTTTAATTATAGCCATAATGTTTCGTGGCATAAATTTTACCACCTAGCTTATAATCTTTCATTTTTTTATTTATTTGGTTATGCGGTGATTCTTATTGCTCTTCTATCACTCCCCATAAATGTCCTATTGTATTTAAGTTAGGGATCTGTGGTCATCACTCCTTAAAGTTCACCTCCATTTCTCCAAACCACTTCTTGGTACGGTCGGATATATGGCATTGAGCATTGTCCAGCTGAAATAAAACTTAATTTCTTCGTGTTATGGATGCGATTTCTGGATAGGTCACTTGTGAAAACCTGGTGGTATAAGTTGTAGAGTTCATACTTCATTGAGATATAAACATCTCCTCTGGTCCTGATGAATAAATGCAGACTGATACCATTATAGAATGACCTGAATGCTTTAGATTTGGTATCACACAAGCAGGTTGAAATGTCTCTCTAACACTTCTTCTCACAAAAGTAGACCCAGAAATGGCGGAATTATGTCTAATTGTTACCTAAAAAATTCATTTTTAATAATCTACAAGATATTTATGAATGGAATTACATAAATTACATGTAAAAAACAATAAAATAGTGTTTTTACATACCTGATAATTACATTAATCTGCACAGATACTCTTCACTTTAGACCATTGTTCATTTATCTATTTTTTTGTGACACACTAAAAAATTTTATCTGTTCACCTCAGAAATCCATTGCTTCTTTCTCGCCTTGCACTCTTTAAGCCATTAATCTATGTCTCCTTCATACCGCTCTGGGTGATACTTTTAAATTAAAACTTCATTAAACATCTCAACAAGTTCCAGAGATGTTTTCTGCGATTATGGAGTGAATCCTTGATGATAGCACTGACTTCTTGAGGGGTTGTAAGATGTTTACTGCCACTTCTATTCTTTCATACAATGATTTTGATCTCTTTATATCCTTTTATTGTGGTTTGGACGGCATCTGTTGAACATATTATTTTGTAGCAATTTTACTTCTCTTAACCTTTGGTGATGGAGAAGTTGGATTCGTGCTCTCTGTGCTTCGCTAAGTCCTTTAATTTACGTCATATCACATATTTAGAACGATATTAAATATACTTTAGTTCAAAATTTATGTTGAAAGCTTAGAAATTTTAGTAAATTCTGTTTTAAAAAAACATTCCATCTTATTAATTAGAGAACATTTAGCAAAATAGTAAGTAATTCAAATATATTAGAATAATACACAGTTAAACAGCATATTTCTATATTATATGAAAAATTCTTAAAAAATTTATAAAAAGTTTAAATATTAGAATCTATAAGGGCTGCTTTCAAATTTTGGGCTATGCGTGTACATATATTTTGATGAGGCAAAACTACCTCATAAGACGTAATATCTGAGGGGGTCGATATGTAATTTAATGAATAATCCTTAGAATTTAATTATAAGTTGAATGCCTTTCGGACAACTTCTAAGCAACCAAAGCTTTGATGAACAAGTAATAAAAGAACACCTTAGCTTACACTTGTGATGCGGTGAGGAAGAATGTAAAATGATTTCAAAACATCTATAAAGAGAGAGAGCTTGGCAGATAGAAGATTTTGAAGCTTGGTACTGTGTTGGATTGTATTTAAAGATTATAAAATGCCTTAATACCAAATTTATTCTGCTTCGATTTACAGATGACTTTAGAATTACGGGCAAAATTATTTCAAGCTATAAAAGATTAATGAGAGAAACTAATTTTCTGGATCATAAAATCACAGACAAATTAAAAAAAAACAAGGGGTACTATGAAAAAACTAGCCTCGTTCTTAAACACGAGCGCATGTGATTTATATATATATATATATATATATATATATATATATATATATATATACATATATATATATATATATATATATATATATATATATATATATATATATATATATATAGATAGATAGATAAAACCACGTAAGCTAATTAGAGAATGCATCGACCCCTAATGTCAATATGGCTCATATGGCGAAGGCATTAAATGAACATTTTGTGAATGTTTTTACAAAGAATCTTGCTACAATAAAAGAGGAAATAGATTTTGATGAGGTAACCTTAGTTTCAAACAGAAACATTGACATATACAAAATATATTAGTGATTATATTAAGAAAGTGAAAATTTCCAAACCGCTGTCTACCGATAAAATCGAAACACAATTTACATTAAATAAATAAAAAGCAAACTCTTTAAGATCATCTTGGGAAATCTATAGAAATCTATTAGCACCGATTTTTTTTAAAAAAGCGCTAAAGAATTATCTTGGAAATTTTCTGCCCATTTTCCTTAGTTTGGTCGTTGGTAAATTTTAGCACCTCCATAAAAAAGATAGGATTATTAAGCATGTGAAGATAAATATCTTAATAAATTACTCTCAAAACACCTTTCGACCTCGACTCTTGTGTTTAATTAATTTGCTCGTTTTTTTCCAAGAAATTAACATAAGGTTTGATCAAGATAATGTAACTCAGAGAATAAAAATCAGTTCTCCGGAAAAAAACTAGACTAAGAATGATGATTTGAATGAAGATTCTCCGAAGAACTGCATCCCATTTATCTATTTAGAAAATCAATACTGAGTTAATGAACTTCAAGACCTGTAGAGTGTAGATGTAGTTTTCTATATGTAATAAAGATATTTTTTCCGCCACACAAATATAAAATAAAATGTATAGCTAAAATATATAGGAGTTAAAACAAAAATTACACAAATTCTCTCCTGAGTAAGAGACCTTTTACGGGATCGTTTTGAACGCCCAACTAAAATTTCATTATGACAATCTGAGATCGAGACGAAGGCTTGTTACCTCAAACACTTGAAAATAAAATATATTTGTAAGATAAACAATTTTTGCTTCCCTACATGATAGACGCTATAAATTCTGTTTAGTTTTTAGAAATGTATAAAATTTAAAATGCTAGTAATTTAACCCTTTCGATCTTAGAGAAAAATATATCAAATGTTAAATATGTTGAGGTTATCACAGAAAAGAATTTAACTATTGCTATAAGAGGGCAGCGTAACAGAACGGAAGGGGGTTTTTTTTGCATTTAAAAGGTAATACCATCGAGGGCATGGTCCGAAGGAAGTTTATAATTATTTAGTTTGAGGAAATACAAATATATTGAAAATAGCCACAGACTTTCCTACAGGAATTAAATCCGAAAGGACAAACGGCGGTCATTTCGGCCAGGAGAACATGAAGTACTTCAGATCTCGGCTAGAGGCGAAGTTGTTAATTCTATACCTAACATACTTTTGCTGCTGCAAAAATAGATAGATAAAGAAAAGAATTATTTAGGTCAGAGAAAGAAAAAAGTGTAGAGAAAGTACGTGTACAAAAGCCCCCCCCCCAACTGTAGCCATGATTGAGGTGTGTAAAGCACACACTCATGCCACGACCAGAGATAAATGAATGAAAGCTGTTCGAAGAGTAGCCTAAGAAATTAGATTAGAAGGAGCTTGTAAATAAATTGGCGGAAGAAGGGCGGAGAGGAATAAAGCCCCATTAGTCGGAATCTAGTTTGGTACTGCTGTAGGAACGGCTACCAGGAGAGCGTGACGTTCTTCTACGTACCAGGTGCAACAGACTACATGGGGGAGCAATTTTACCGCGGATATTTTTCTCTCAAATTCCAACAGTATGCTTTTAATGTAGAGGTTTAAACATGCAATATTTTGTGGACCTGTGCTCATACAACAATGTGTCTAGTCTGTTCAAGTACTCGAAATTGCCTGACGACCAAACAAGTGGCAAGTTTATTGACGAGACTTCCATATTAAGCAGCATGAAAACTATCATATGCAATGGAGCATATTCCTACTAATGTCAATTACAAATGGGTAGAGTTTATCCAAATTTGGATGAATAAAACGATACTATTAGCAAACAAGGCAATTTACTAAACAAAATATAGTGTTCAAAATGATAAGAACGTTTAGGTTTTGGACAGAACCGTCATTGTTCTCATAAAAACTAATTTCAGTTCAATTTTATGTAATTATAATGATTCTTTTGCCAGCTTTCATCTAAGTAATATGACCCAAATTGTGAGTAAGGAGCGTTTTAAGCCGACTACAGCAGATTAGCCAGAGATTACTCTCCATGTAGATTGTTTAAGGCCGGCTGGAGGAAGACAATCTTTACGCTCGCACACCCTTGGCCAAAAAAAGGAAGACCTTGTCTTTCATTTACCACTGAACCCATTACATGAACAGAGGACCAATGGGCCATGAATACTTCAGTGACTAATCTAAGTTCAATTTGTTCGGATTCAAAGGAAAGAGGTTCGTTGGCCGCAGAACAGACGAAAATTTATCTGCCAATTGGGCCACAGGAGTGTAAGGTTTAGTGGAGGAAGTTTCGTACTCTGAGGCGTGAATTTGGTACGAGTCACTAGGGCAGTTTTGCATTTAGGGACAAAATGAATGTATCATTGTAAAAGGAATTGCTGCGACAGCATGCTTTACCCTTCAGTGAGGTTCTAATGTTCAACATGCAATTTTTATCTATGATAATATCCCTTTGCCACACGGCCATCCAAGTTGGTGAAGGCATTCCTAGACAACCAGCAAACCATGGTTATGATACTAACCTGTACAGAGTCTGAACCTTAATTAATTGAAAATGTTTGGAAAACACTCGGAGAGAGGTCTAAAGCGAGGAATCAGGAAATAGCTCAGGAACTCTGGGAAATACTTCAAGATCAAAGGAGCAAGATTACTGCTAACAGTCAGTTCGTTCTTGTGGCAGGAGATGTTAAAGATTCTCAGAGAATAAAGGCCACCAGACTAAATACTACCCCCTTTTAATTTGTACAAACATTTTATCCTGATCAGTTAATGGGTTTTTTTTTCATTAGAAATGTTTTCGCTGTCGTTGGGATCATTTTGGACAATACAATTTTTATATTAATTTACTTATCTGCTGGCAACTTTCATATTATTCAGTCAAATTTATATAATCTTTACCTATACATAGTTTATACCTGTAGGCTCTGGTAAACCAATTTTGGAACGCTTGGATCTTTTATAGGAAAATTTATATAGCATGTGATAGTATCTATTCATTCTGATCTTTTGGTCGGTACTATATAAATGGAATGAATACCAGTTTCTTTCATCTGGATCACTTGGTGCACCTCAAAAGGCAAACGAATACCAGTTTCTTTCATCTGGATCACTTGGTGCACCTCAAGAAGCGAAAGAATACCAGTTTATTTCATCTGAATCACTTGGTGCACCTCAAAAAGCGAGCACCAATTTCTAAAACTTGCTACACGCCATAAATATGAGCAGACGCCTGAAATGTCAACGCAGCTTTCAAAATGTTGACATTCCTAAGGATCAACGAAGCAGTTTTATAAATTGGCTATGATATGTTTGCCTTCGCATTAAGGTGCCAAATAGATGAGGCAAAACTGGCACCATCCCATCCAATTCTATGTGTCAATATGAAAATATAAAGGCAACCACTGTTGCACTTCAGGAAAGTGTTGATGGAATCACTGCCTATTAAATTAGGCTTTTTGAACAATTTTCCTCGCTCTGGATATGGAATTTGCCGTCTTCATTCAAGTTCGTTTATTATCCTTTGGCAACTGAGGCAAAGTTCAAAGCCGATACCTTTGACTTGGCTCTTCCTGGTCTACAATTGACAGTCATGTGCTTATATAGGCCGGCAGTTCATATCAGATCATATTATCTCTGATTTAGAGGGCAAATTACCCGTTCAAGGCTATTTTGGGTCAGTAGCAATTTAGTGAAGAAGAGGTATTGATTGGTATTAAAAATATTTTAATTGATGACAAACTGAAAGGAGACTGTTGTAGCAAGAAAGGTACACAAGAAAAGTAATTAGTGGAAAATTACAGAAGCTGCATACTCGTAGTATGGAATTGGTTGGAAGAGTTAGAGAGTGAAAGGCGAAGATCCTGGAAGAAGGGATTTGCAGTTGTCAAAGTGAAAATCAATGACAACGTGAATGATGATCTCGAAACATCTTTGTCATTATTGTAAGCTGATTCTGCCAATATTTCTGAAAAAGCAATAAAACTTGCAAACATAAAAGTTATGAAATTTGAGCCATATCTGACTAACTAAGATGGCGACCAAGCTTATAACAATGCTAACAAACAAAACATGGCACTCTTATGGTCCAGACAATTAGCGATAATATTAGAACAAATAATATTGAAACATTGGCAAACTAACAGTACCTCGATTTGTGAAAAAGGGTGGCATGTTTAAATCTAAATTGCCACAGGAATAAAATAACAGTCAAGGAGGCATTAAAACTTTAGTGAAAAAGTCGATAGATAATACATAGTAGCGGAATAAGGACCTAGCTTTCTGGAAGAACAAAACAAAGTTTGCCTGGCCCACATGGTTCACCTTTAGTATGGGCAGATGAAGAGCAATATGAGAGAACTAACTCATGCACCAGTTAAATGAGCTTCCAGAGACATCTTGAGCCTCAATTTGACAGAATAAAGAGTTAACTACTCTATCGAAGGCTGCAAATAACTTAAGATTGGCGAGACTGTAAGACTCGTCAACGTTCGATGCTATGTAGATGAAGGCGGTCAAGTGTAAATTCAATTAGATCAAGTAGGAATAAATGAACTAAAGTATCTAAAGCTTCCAACAATCCAAAAATGGATAAAAGGGAAGAATGGCCTGCGTCGGCATCGCTAAGAAGTTGGTCACTAACCGACGGGAGTGAGGAATCAATACTTTGGAGTCCGTTAAAGTTAAATAAAAAAAAGGATAAGTGACTTAGATTCAAGAAGATAACAGCCGTGCACGAAATATCAAAGGAAAGTGAAACCAAAAGACGAGCGGTAACTCGAAGAGTCGATTGGATCAATTCTTAGTTTCTTAAAATTCAGGTCAAAAGAAAGTAGTTTGAATTAGAATGTAACAGCGCAAGTTAAGAACAAATTGTTAAACTTTCCAAGGCAGTTAGGGTGGAGAACAGAGGAAAAATGAGAAGAGAGATGGGGACGAATCGAGCCAAGTAGAAAATAGGGGGTTTTATTAAGAAGAAGAATTGGTTGAATGAAACTTCCACTGGACATGCAAGGCAATAGAATGGAGATTACAATGGCAATGGTGGCGTAAGTAAGGCATGGCTAGGATTATGAAAAGGTGTATTCTAGAACTATCACACACTATTTATTTTATAGAATACTAAGAACTTAACAAACAAGGTCTGCTGACCAAAATGTCGCGTGCACTCACTTATTCTGATTTCTGACCTTACGACCTTCAAAACTTTTAATAACTCCCTAACTAATCTTGTGAGGGCTTTAGCAATTTATCATTTCAAAGAGAATGTAAAACAACACAAGGGTTTCAAATCTCGTTAGAATAGGCTGAATAGTTACGATGTTATTGCCAAACAAAATAATTCCCGGGCTAACTTTGGAATGACTTTGGCAATTATATCATTTGAAACAGAATGTAAAACAACCTAAGGGTTTCCAATATCGTTAGAATCGACAAAATAGTTATGATGTTATTGCCAAAGCAATTAAAAGTAAAACGATGACTGACCAACCGACCGACTAACCGACGACCGACTGACATAGTGAGATCTAGAGTCACACGCGACTAAAAAGGTAGAGTGGAAAAATAGAGATAGAAAGAGCGTTACATTATATTCGTGGACTGTTTTTTACTGTAATAAGTTACGGTCAGTTGGTCGTCTTACGAATGAGTTGCCATTAAGTATGTAATCCAGGTATTTGTGTCATTTACCACAAGAGTGAGACACCAGGACAAGACTAGGGCAGGATCTCCCCTGTGGATTGCCTTATCAATATACTGAGAAAATGATGGGAAGCGTGCAGGCAAGGTTGAAGGGAGGAGGTGAAATTAAACATTGATACAGGATTAAAGGACCTGCCAGAGATCGCTCACTCATGAAGATATTGACGTCAGCAACAGGATTTTGAAAATAATGTAGAGAGGCGAGTAAAAAATTCTCCACTCGATTGTAAATATATAGTAGAATGCCATCGTTAGATTAGGTATAGTGAGGCAAGGGATTTGTAGGAAAGAAACAACTAGCGTGTGTCTTATCCATGTCTGGTGGATGGTATATGCTACCTTGAAGATAAAAGACTACGTGGAAATTCCCCTCAAGGAAAATGTGGTCCAGGCCAAGCTAGTAGAGGATTCATGTGACCTCCTTGAGAAATCCACCCTCCTGGTAATGACCGTAGTCTATTGGAAGCAGAACATCGTAGCTGCTGGACCTAGAAAGCTAAAAGCGCTGTTGTCTTGAAGCTCTTACTGGAGGAATGTTAGTTCGAAGTACAAAACTTTGCCTCCTGCTTCTTTAGGGAGGAGGCCATTGTGTGCGTCATCTTCTCTCCCTCCACAGAGGGAGGCATAGGTTGGTACAGGACAGACTCGGCTTGCGCTTCCGCCGAGATAATAAAAGACCAGGGCATCTGCGGATCACCACCTGAAGGATAGGGTTAATTACACTGGTCTGCGCTCTTTTCAAGGTCGAGCACATAATACCTCACTTTAGGCCAGTTTTTCGCGCTGAATCCGAAAATCATGTTCATCTTATCTAATCAGATCCAGTTTATTAGATATAAGCACATGCCAGAAATTCCTATATTCTGATCTATTTATAGGTAAATGTACACACAATAGTAAATTTTGAACTGATCTATAGACAGAAGGCTTACAGAATGTTCTAATTGATACGAGTAACAAGAAGAGTACAACATACAAAAATAGCTACTCACCAAATCCCTTTTCAGCCACCAGCAGTAGGTACCCAGAAAGTTGATATCCCAACGCCCTTGCTAGGCGTCCTCCATCACACGTATATTTTAGTGAAAACGCTCACCTGTTCTACACTGAAGTCTCCACAATTCTCAGGAAAATAGTCCAGGTGGGACCGAAGGAAGTCCATTTTAAATGACATGCGCGCACCAAATTTGCAGAAATTCTCCATTAACTCCTTAACCGACTTCTCATACTGGGTAATTCTGTGGTTACCAAGTAAGTTTGCAAAGACTGACTTAAGGGACAACCAGGCAGAGAGTTCAGCAGGATCCAGTGCTTCATCAAAAGTGGTGTCCTTGATGAGCTCTCTAATTTGATGATGATCAAATACACCTGCCTTCAGTTTTTCCATGCTGACTCGTGAAAACCTCTGACGGAGGAAAGCAAATCCTCTACCTTTACTATTCATTGCCTTGACAAAGTTCGTCATAAAACCGAGTTTGATGTGCAGGGGTGGAAGCAATAATGTTGCTCGGTTCAACCGGAGGGTGAGAGAGAACGTTGTGTTAATCGGGTTCTAATCTTTATCTTGACAGACAGTCTTGTCAGGCATAATACTGGTCGTCAGCCCGGTTGTCCCGCAAGCACATAAAGCATGGATACTTTTTTTACCCAAATGGAAGACTTAGAATGAGTCCGACAACTTTAAGATCGCAGATCAGACATATGTGATCCTAGTAATTGAAAGCAGTCAACAGACGGTCCATGCTGTCGCAGGTTTCTTTCATTGCAGCTGAGTGTTTAACATTGATCAATGAAAACTTATTGCCGTTATTAAGAAGAACTGCCTTGAGACTTCTGTCAGATGAGTCAAAGCTTACTTTTCTCGCGAAGACGTGAACTCAATATCTGAGCAGATTCTTTGAAAAGGTTTAGGTCTCGGGTCAGGTCGTTGAGTTCGGCTTTCGTAAATTGCACCAGTTACTCGCCCTTGCCTGGCTTGTATGCATCAAACTTAGCCTTATCGGTAGAGACACTAGCATTGGAATCAGATCTAAAAGCCATAGTAAAATCAGGTCAGAAACAGGAAGATCGGAGACAGGTGGGACTGGTTTTATAGCACAAGGAAAATTGAGTATTGAACATGGTGCTTGTTCTTGTGATTGATGCCTTTCAAATTTGTCATGGAGAGGTAGCAGTCGGAGACGTGGTCTTTGCATTCATTCCACACCATTGGGACACAAAATGGCTAATTTTCTTATTACTCTAATCCCTTAAATTTTTCCCACATGTTTTATAGCAAATATGGCAGCAAATGGCTTATCCTGGTCCCCTGATTTCACTCCAAAGTAAACATGATAGACTTTTTCAAAAGATCCGTGATTTTTGCTTGACGGTGTGGAAGAGGGACATGTCCTCAGATGTAACAAAACCTATTCGGATGATTCTTACACGTAAGATCCATTCAAATTCAAATCTAGACTTGAAAAGATGAATAAAATAAGTTATGTATGGTTACTTATCATTAGAAGTCACAATGCAAAAGTAATAAACGGTTGGATGATAGCGTATTTTAGAATACACTTTCGAAAAATAAATAGAGCATATCTTAGAAACAAGACTTGACCCAAAAACTAATTATATTCTTAAATTCAACATGCAAAAATTATTTTAAATCAGTTGGAAAACCTAGTGTATGTATGGCCTTTGAAAAGAGTTTTGAAACTCAGGCTAGTGTTACCTTACTTTAATTACCCGGGACTGTGTGCCCCTTTGGGATTACTTTGCTCTGTAGTTCATTTTGGCTCGATGGTGTTTCCCAACCAGTTTCTGATTTCTCCCGGAAAAGACCCTTCCGTCTGCAGCGAGGGTACCATTGTGTTCCTGTCTCGTCCTGGAAGGTCATCGTTTCTGCCATCCATCTCGGAGGACGAAAGCTGACCTCTGTCGGGAAAAATTGGGGAACGCATGCGGGGCCTTAAGAAGGTCACAATACGAGGTCCTATGAAGGGGGAGTTGGGACATAATGTACTCTCAAGCTCTTTTTCCTCTAACGGGGTTCATGCTATCTAACTCCCCCCCCCCCCTCCCTCGCCCCATAAGGAACGTGCATACTTTAAAAACATTTATAACTGCTTTCGCAATTCACGATCATGAAATACATTAAACCATGCCATATATGCTAGATCTAGATGAGAATACATGATTCCCAATAGAGTAAGGAACCAGTATGTCAGAAATACATTGGCAACATATAATTCAAACTACGTGTCTTCTTATTTCTTTGCTTGTAATATTCAGTTGATGTCGGAAAAGAAATAATTTGAAGACCTAAATAAGCTTTGACATTCATCTTGCTCTCTGTATAGCTACAGGCACTTTACATTTAATATGTCGATGGAGTTTCACCTATAACCTTAACCCATACTTTCAGCAGTTGCCGGTAATCTTTTCTTGGTTGGCCTTAAGGGAGGTAACATGTGTAGTATCTTCCACTTGGCACCTCCTCCCAGCCTGAAAGCAAATTGGGGAAGCCCAGGCAGAACGGTGTAAAGTTGTTGTGATTCATCCTCGTTCCCAATCAACATTACTTGCTGTTGTTTTTTCTATTTGTTCATTTCTTGAAAAGGTCTTTTCAGACAAAGACGAAAGCACTCAAAATCTTCTTTCTTTTTCCTTGTTGGGTATTGTGTGTGATCTTACTCATAATATGTCATGTAAAAATGCAAATAAATGCCAGTTGTTTTATTCGAAATACCAGTGCTAGTGACAGAGTAAATTTTTAAATGTAAAATAGCCGGTTTGTTACTTTTTAATCCTGTAGTTACGAAAAAATACCATATAGGAAGCAATATTGCATTATCCAATGGAATCCATTAAGGGAAATATATGGTACATGAGCAGCAACCTCAACATTATTCTTAACTGTATCAGTTCATAAGTCACATATTTTGCATAATTGTGAGTCAACCAATGACATGGTTATACTACTCTAACGGTCTAACCTAATAAATATATAATTTTGATTTTTAAATTATGGAGCGCTGATAAAATTAATACTCTTTTCTTTTCTATGATATCGACCAAAAATAACGGATCCTTCTTTTGTGAAATGTAATTATCTAGTAGTAAACCTCAGGTCAACCTTCTACAGGACATCACTCGTTTTTAGAAACAAAATTAGGGTAAAAAAAATGTTGGTCTCTACATATGTTACATTTTTTAAATCATAGACTGTAGAAATTTATCTTTTCACTAACTTTATCGCATTACTTCTTCCGTGTTATATAATTTCAGCCATCAGCCAATCAAATATAATAATGTAGACAAGTTTGACATATTAAGAGCAAATGTAATTTCTTCTTCCTTGAGAGCCAATAAAGTTGAAGTGAAAATTGAAAATGTCACATACAGAATTGCAAACGCCAGTTTAAGATTGATACGAATCATTTTTTAACATATATAAGTGGTTAACAAATTGATATGCGAAATTTTATCGGTAAAATGAGATAGCATCCAAAAGATTTCTGTTTTATGTACATTGGTTATGCGTAATGTAATTAATATTGTCTTTTAATTATATTTTGTGTCTTTATTAACTTGGGAAAAAAGGTAAATAAAAGGAGAAAGAGGGCTCCCCATGGTTGTGAACCCTATTTTCCTTATTCTATGCAATCTTTTTATGGAAAACTATGAAACGTTCCTCCTCCCCAGAAACCATTCTCTGGTTATAATATGTAGACGATATCCTATCGGCATTGTCTTTAGATAACAATAATTTCGACGATTTTTTTCCAAAACCTGAATTTGTTACACCCATCAATAAAATTCAAGGTAGAATGGGAACAGAACAATTCCTTATTATATCTGGATGTTAAAATCCACCGTTTAAATAATCGGATACAATGCTAAGTCTATCGAAAACCAACAAATTAAAATGCTCACATACATTTATTTTTAGTTCATGATAAATCTGTTAAGATATCCGTTCTTTCTTCCCTTTTTATCCGAGCCTATAGATCAGGGGCGGGCAACCCTTGGCACGCGTGTCAAATGTGGCACGCCGATGACTTATTTCTGGCACGCGAAACCACAGGTTCCCGTTTTTTTTAAAGAGGTTTTTAAGAAGGATGTAGAATAATGAGTAATTCAGATACTTTCCAAACACAAAGAGGTACATCGATGATTTTCCGATAGATGACATAACAGGCCGCCAATGTCTTCAAAAGCTGTTTGTAAAAATTATTGAGGCAAGTGATGGGCATTTCTTTGCAAGATTTGCTAGGTTTAGAGAACTGGAAGAGACGGCAAAATTTATTAAGTTTCCAAACAATATCAAACTGGATGAACTAAATTTGCAAATGTTTTCATTGGATAGACATGGATGATTTGAAAAGCACTTGATTGAATTTCAAAGTAGCTCCATTTGGAAACCAAAAATTTGTTGATCTTAGAGTTGACTTAGAAAATAGTGAAAAGGGAGTGATTAGAGACGGGAGTAACAGAAAGAAATGCGGAAAACGAAGTATTAAGGATTTAGAATACTATTCCAGAAAATTATCTGTTTAAAGAACCTTTCAACAGCATTACTATCCGTGTTTTCTTCTACATATCTTATGAATCTTTGTTCTCAGGGATGAACTTTGTTGAGTTTCGTAAGAGGAGTAACCTGATGGATCAAACTAGTAGTGCATGCATATCTCTCAAGTTTACTAAATATAAAACCGATATAAAATCTGTCATCAGTGATACAGCAGCAGGAATCCCGCTGAAAATAATATATAGAAAGAGTCAACATGTCTTCTGACTCTAGTATTATCTGATGTTTTCTTTTGAAAGTGGTTGTTTGAATGTAGTTTGGAAGGTAAATAAATATAGTTTGTTTTTTATACATCAATTATAAAGGATTTAAAAAAGGCAAAATATTAACTGTTTGTAACCTTTTACCGTGATTTAGTAATACAAATGTATAACTGGGAAAAATATTGACTGATTAATCGAAAAAAATATCAATGTTAATTTTTTGTGTTGATGTTAATAATAGTCGTTAAATTGTGTGAATAGGTATGGCAGTAACACTTATACTTAGAGACTAATGAAAAAATACACACAAAGAACCTTTTCGTAAAGCCTGTTATAATCTTTTTCATTCAGTTGGTTTTACATACGAGGGGCGATCAATAAGTTTTGCGAATCGGTAGGGCAAAACAGAGGAAGGGGGATGGCTGTTTGTGGGGGTGTTAGGACAAGTTAGGACAAGTCAGGACCTGCAGCCACACACTCATACCTCGTCTATTAAAGAAGCAGTAGCTGATCGCAGATCCTCAGTAACAAATTTTTCAACAATGGAAAAGGTTGAGCACCGCGCACTGATCAAATTTTTGACCAAGGAAGGAAATAATGCAAAATAGATCCATGAAGGCATGGTTGCAGTGTACACCGACACCGCCTCTTCCTATGCAACCATTGCTCGCTGAAATAGGGAGTTCCGCCATGGTCGTGAGTCCCTTGAAGATAACCAATCGTCAAGGAGGTCCGTCAGACGTAACCAGCGAGGACAATGTGGCCCGTGTGGAGAGGATGATCCTCCAAAATCGACGGGTGAAGGTCGAAGAAATCGAACGAGAACTTGGAATATCACATAGAAGTGTTATCAACATCATCCACGACAATTTAACCATGACCAAGGTCTCTGCCCATTGGGTCCCTAGAAACTTCACGCCCCATGATCGACTTCAACGTCGTCAAAGTCCACAAGGCCAGAGTTGCACAAGCTGCCGTGCGCGAGTTTGTATTCGAGGAGCTTAACCCTCCCCCCTACAGTCCGGATCTGGCCCCTAGCGACTACTTTTTATTCCGCCAGCTCAAGGCTGCACTGCGTAGGCGCCGGTTTTGGGGACGATTAAGATGTCCAACTCGTCGTCCAGGAGTGGATTGAACAGCAGTCGGGAGATTTCTGGTTGTCGGGAATTCGAAGCCTCAGGGACAAGTGGCGAAGTGCATTGAAGTCGAGGGTAATTATATTGAAAAATAATAAAACACTTTTCCTCATATCTCGTTTCCTAATATCCGAATTGCAAAACTTATTGACCGCACCTCGTAATTTACATAATGACTTACAATACTGTGTCTTTACTGCTCTTGGGTGATTCTTTATTATTTAAAAAAAGTTCTTCAAATGCTTAAGAGATATCAAATAATATGTTCTCAAAATATTTGGTTGGCACGTGAAAATTTTTGTGTTGATATTTGGCTGATTTTGGCACGCACTCTCAAAAAGGTTGCCCACCCCTGCTATAGAATATGCGACCCAATTTTCCTCCAGGACGAGATCAGCCACATTATCTGCAGCCTCTTCAGACTAAAATACTCCATTTATTTCATAAACAGATGCCATTCTAAGGGCTGAAAAACCTTCTATTCTATCTCCATACCTTAAAACGGGAATTTTAAAAAAATTGATTATTTCCCAAAATGGTCCCGCCCTAGCCCCCTAAAATCGTATTCGTCCGAAATGACAAATATTACATTTAAATATTCAAATGCCATACAAAAATCTTTGACTAAACTGCATCCCATTAACCAGGATGCAGGTGTAAATTTAATCCCCTGCAGAGATTTAATTCTTCATACATCGGAGAGTCAGATCACTTCAGTAAGGATCAAAGAACACCCCGCAGATATAAAAGAGGGTCAATTTCCTCATGTCTCTTCGCTGACATGTAAAATTATGACCATAGAATTGATTTCAACCAAGCAAAATTATTTATAAATCCAACAATTATATTCAGAGGAGGATTACAGAATGAATCATCATTAGCAAGGTCGATAATTTTAATGTATCTGAAGGACAATATATATTCAACAAATATATCTCGAATAATGTTGCCAAATTCATTTATAAACCACCCAAATCGGTCGTTCACGGGGACTAAGAATTTGCCCCCGGAACCACGAATATATTTGTCTTTCATTTTTTTCAATCTTATTTCGACTTTATTTACCGGAGTCGCATACCTTGCACCTCATTGTACAGCTGATAATAGCGAAGAGCCGAAACAAGTGATAGTTCTAAAGATAGATTAACATCTATAAAATTATATATATATATATATATATATATATATATATATATATATATATATATATATATATATAATCGCATACCTAACCTTCATAGTGGGTTAAATATTGAAATAAAAGATTTCAGTAAAGATAGTTTAAAATCTATAAAATTATAATGTTTTCAATGAGAATTAGCATGTTTTTCAAAGAAATTTCAATGATTAACGAACTTATTTCAATTTAGCAACAATTTTTAGAGAACTCAAGAATGAAGACAAGCAAAGACCCTAAGATCAGCCCTATGGTTAGTCATATAAAAGTCGGGAAAGTAAAGTAAGAAAGTTTTGGGTGTACGCTTAGCGTTAAAAAAAAATTAGAAAAATTATTCTTTTATTTTGTGCTTAATAAGTAAATTCGTATGTTTATCGATGTGTTTGGAGCAACAAAAACTGGCAGAGCATTCCAAGGTGAGAAGATTGTATAAGTAAAAATGTTTCCCAACATATTCGTCTAATAGCAATTTAATTCTAATTTATCTCCATTTGTTCGTGAAATTTTAGTGCGCTAAAAAAATGAATCAAATTTAATATTATCAAACCATTTATAATTTTGTATACTTCTATCAATTAATTATCTGCGAAGGCGTCACTCTTCAAGCGGTTTGTTTGGTTGTTTCAGAATGAGCTTGTCTCCTTTCGCTGTACTCTCTCAATGCCTCGATGAACTTTTGCAGATACAGATGCCAGATCTCAGCTGCATATTACAGCAGTGAAGGAACTAGTGGTTTGTATAAAGGGACTACTATTTATCTACTCTTATATCAAAAAATTATCGCCAAAAAAAGTTTTCTATTTACATTTAAAATTATTTAGATGCAGGGCTTTTAGAACTTGAAGTCGCGCGAAATTATTACACCTAGATCACGTCCTTCCGACACAATTTTTAATCGATGACCGCCTAACGTAAGATCAAACTT
This sequence comes from Ceratothoa steindachneri, assembly GCA_963969495.1. NCBI lineage: Eukaryota > Metazoa > Arthropoda > Malacostraca > Isopoda > Cymothoidae > Ceratothoa > Ceratothoa steindachneri. The sequence goes on from OZ018326.1 coordinate 87,168,911, forward strand.
TCCATTTTGATAGTCAATTTGCATTACTTTCACTTATTGAGATTAAAATTGCCTTGCTATGTAACAACGGATATAACAAATATCTCATTTAGATCCAGCTGTACTCCTTCTTGATCTGAATGATGTTTTGCTATACAACCCTGTTTAGTATCATCCGTAAATCTTGCGATTTTGCTTAATAGTCTTAAATTGAAGTCGCTACGAGGATAAAAAATAATACAAGAAAAAGACTGAGCCCTGACGCACTCTACAAGTGAACTTTGCCCAATCGGACAATTCCTCATTTAACACTATTATCTACAAACAAATTCAAAATTTCAATAGCCATTAGCCTCGCTAAACCGTTGAAATTATTTCTAATACTCCGTTCCTTAGAAGATATGCACCTTATTTTTTCGATTTTGTGAAACTGGCAATGAGCATTATTCATGCAGCCCTTCTTTGTTGTGCTGGATCTGTCGGAAAAAAAGGTCTCATTTATATTGGGGCTTGCACTCGCGTGGCTGAAAAGGCGTAAAAATTCCTTTTAAAGACTGCCAAACCCTAACTAATCATACTCCGATAAAATGCAGTCTTTCTGGCATATATATGCTATATCGTTAATAGAACTGACCCCAAAATTTGGCGAAATGTATAGCTTCTTACTGGTAAAGAACTTTTAAACGGATTAGAATATACGAAGCTTTCCCAAGAAACCTGTTCTTAGAACCCCCTCACGGTAGTACTCCTGAAAAAATATTTTAGAGCATCTGTCATTAAGTTATCTCAAAAGCGACATATAACCCACTAAAAGCACCTCTGACCTAGTATAAACAAATTTATTTTTAGTGGCCACATCGACTATAAACTTAGCATATACAAGAAATTTTTCGACAAAGTTCTGAAATAGTTTATTAAATTTATTGAACATTTTTGCGAAAGTAGAGTGGTAAATATAACATGCTCTGATATTTAGGTTTAATTTGCTGTAAAATGGTTCCTCATAAAATAAATAAAATGTCATCGTTAAGGCATTTTTAAAACTGAGGTACCAAACCTGGCAAATGTTAATAATAAGCTCCTTAGTGGTCATATTTGGCACCTACCTTTTGGCATTTAGATAAATGATAAGAATATAATAAGTAGCAATTTTATCTAATTTGTAGATGATATCAAATTTGGGTTGATTAGCAAGTAGGAAAAGAAAGTGTTTAGGTTTACAATGAGATTTGAAAGATATGTAAGCTATGCAAGATGTGAGAATGCGTTTCAATATTGTGAGTTTTTCCAATAATCAGTCGGATGACACCTACAGCAACCGAAAATATTCGTATTCTTATAAATAATTCTAAATCAGCTCTAATAAAAGAAGTAGAACTACTATTTTAAGAATGCATAATTTGTGCTGCGAATTCATATAGAAATTTTCAACTTTAAAGAAGTTTGATAAAAACACATTTAACTAGTAACTTTGAATGCAGGACGAGTAACCATCGATAATGTCTAAATAAGAGGAAAACGATTATATCCAGATGTAGGGAAGACTATTTGGTATACTAGATATCCAAAAACTTGAATACTCTTCCTGTTAATTGTATTTAAGTCAAAATTATTTGTTCCATAGAAAATTAAGAATATAATATAAACCTGCTTCACGGAAAGCCACTGGGGAAAATATACGAGAACCACGACAACCTACAGCAAAAGATTAAATAAAATAGAGTAGTCCCGTCCTTTGCAAAATGTCTTTCACTCCAGAGTAAAAAGTGATAGAATCAATTCCGATCACGAAACATAATCATTCGCGTCTCTGCTTATCCCGGCAATGGGATGGGAAACAAAAGATACTATCGCACATACTAGGACACTTAGCAAGAATGTATCCTCAGTTTGGGGGAACCAAACAGTGGTAGAAGTATGGTGCATAAGAACGCTTTATCAACTAGTGTCGGGTCCCACGAGTACGCCAAATTTAAAGACGACATAAAGAGACATGAACTCGTAAAGACATTGGGGCTATCTTCACAGGAAGAGTCGCAGCGCAATGGCGCGCAACTTTAAGTTCCCATAGGCCATCTCCCATCTTCTTTGCCAAATAGTCCCAAGGCCAGACCTATTCATCCTGTGCAGGCAGTGTAAAGAAGAGCGAAGCGATCTCCCCCTGTTTGTCACGTCCTCGAGGGACTTTTTGGAGCCTTCATCGGCACGCCAATTCCCGCAATCCTTACATGTCCGGAACCCAGCATAATATAATCTCGACCTACGACAGGTTTGCCTCAACTGTAGCGTCACAGATACCCCAAACCAATAGATGCTGAGATTTAAATACCCAGAGTGCACTTAGAGTGCTTTATGAGTGACAAGACATCACAATCAGGTCTCCAAACCGGCACAACAAGTCATCACCAGTACCGAGTACTGTATTACAACCAGCTTTTCCATTAAAATAGACGTGAAAGGGGGTTTGTCTTCGATTTTGGAACCATCCATGTACACTGCGATGGTTCCAGCTTGGCAACAATTGTGCTCTAAAAGGTTCATTCGCAATACTCCAGGTGCTGTAAAATCTTTGGTAGCATAAGCCTGGGAACAAATAAGCCTAATAGGCATATTAGGCAGAATTAGAGGCGTCACTGCCCAATAATTACATGGAGCTTTCGAAGTAGTTTCCTTGCCCTTTATCTCCTCCGCATAGGCACTGTTTAGACTAGCCGTGGATGTGCCAGATGGCTGGGTCAAGTTTACAAGTGTACATATAATTCACTATGCACGTCACTGAGCGAGTGGAACCTCCCGGACGTCAACGAGCAGACACTACTTCGTGAATGTGAGGAATTTACCGCTCACACTCCTGAAACTGGTGTTGCGGATCGAGACCACATTCTTTACTTTACTCTTGGCTGCCAATGCGTAAAGCTTGCATATGTAGTCAAGTGCGAGATGAACAAGGAACGATAAAGCAGCCACGAAGAATTTCCATGCCACGAGTACAAGAGATTTTATGGCTGCAAAAAGTTTCGGGTCGGGGTGAGCCTTAGATGGTGACTGAGGTGCTCTTCCTTTGTCCTGGCCCCTCCAAAACAAAACCTTTTGGCTCCGAAGTAGCGAGAGTAGTCAGTCGCGAACCGAACAAAGGAAAGATAAAACAGCAACGAAGAGTTTTCATGGCGCCGGTACAAGAGACCTTATGGCTGCGAATATGTCCGGGTTGGGGTAGAGCCTTGGATGGCGGCAGAATCCACTGGCCAAAGAAAACCAAAACCTTTGCGCTTCGGAGGGGCAATAGATGCGGTTTAAAACTTACTGAAGTCGAATATCTAGAGTGAGTATCTAGGCCACACCAAAACAGAGCGAAAGGCTGCTTAATATGAACCTAGTGAGAACATCTTCTGCCAGCATCAAATTAATACCGTTGATGCTTAAGGCTAAGATTATGACACTGCTGATGCGCTATTCTTCCAGATGGAGAATCTGCTTCATACCCTATCGCTATGAAGTTTCATAGACATTCTCCAGATCACAAGATACCGTGGCGTAAGGCAATTTTAGAATGAAGAACTTATGGATAGCATTTTCGGCTGGAGGAGAGCAGCGACAAATCGTCTAACTTGTGAAAGCCGCCCAGTGCAGAAGGGAGTTGTCATCCGCTGTCCAGGATAAAAACTAATATATCATTTACTCATTTCTCAATCAACATGCAAACGTAGGAAGTTTTAAAAATTGGGCAGAAACTGGCTAGGATATCCTTACACGTTTCTGGGAAGATACCCTCTGGCCAGATTGTGTTGAAAAATCTAATAAAAAAACATTTCTCGCTAACCTCTGTTTCAAATCGTACCATACAGCAGATGGCCTGGATAAATTAAAAAAAAATCCTACCCTTTGCTGTCGGGAGGGTTTAACTTTACTGGGTCATTTTGGCGAGTGATCATCTTTACATGATAAAATTGGTAAAGTTTGACGTCACAAGGTCAAATTATATCGGGAAAATGCCTATATCCCTGTTTGTAAAATTATAAAATATTTCAAAAGTGACGGTGATTGATATTTTTAGCTTTATCTTGAAATTTGTAGAAAACCATTTAATAAAAACCCCATCAAACGTGATAAGTAAGGTAATATTGATCGAGAGCTGTTTTAGCCATAAACCAAAGCATTATTGCGGATGTACACCTCATACTCCTTTATGGATATTCAGAAATGTTTCTTCTTCTATGTGTCCATCTTTGGGTTATATTGACATCGTTGATTCGTGTAGCCCAGCGACACTCTTGCGAATAATCGAAAAAGTATTCTACCCTGGTACAACCATATACATTCATCAATGGAAAAATAAAAGAAACATCAATAATCCCCTTCGATATCCCCCTTATACCTTCAATCCTAAATTAATTTTAAATAATAAATTAAACTAAATAATTAATAGTAATTCATTCCTTCTAATTATTTAATATAGGATAGGATTTCTTACATTTTTATATCAGCCTTCTTCACTTCACTTTGTGGGAAGGATTATTTTTACTTGGTCACATTTAAGATGTATTATCTTTAATAGTGTGAACTGGAGGGAGTATTTTAACTCATTCTAATAAATCTAGAGTTAACAGGTCGATAATTATTAACCTCCTATTGGCTAACCTTCTTCAAATTCGGAGCCACATTTATTAATTCTCAATTCTCTGCTAGACGATATAATGAGCTAACCAATCCAAATGATTTTTAATAAAAAATTTAAATGTTTTAATCATACGTAAAGAATTCCAACACGTTTTATCTGTCCCAGCTGGTTTATTAGATTTATTATCCTTTATAACATTTTTTTGTATTTTTATCAAATAAAAAGTGATATTCTACCAGTACTTCAGTTCTAATTCAATATTCGTATCATTTGAGCTATGCTGATCACTATTAAATATAAAGCTGAACTGATCATTTAGAACACCCACCATTTCCTTATCTCCTTCCATTATTCTACATAACTTCAATCTAGAAGGGACCCCCTCTATCTCTTTCTATTTTTTATAAAACGCAAACTACTTTCCGATCTTTAGTGCAATTTCAGGCTAAATTGTTTTCTACTCTCTTGCAAATTAACCTGCTGCCTGTTATCTCTTAATTTAATAATATTTTCTTCCTTAAAATTCACTACTTTTACAGTGTTGTCTTTTAGCTGAGCACAAAAATATTTCAACATTATTTAGATGATGTAAATTCTGACATAAATAAGTAAATAAAATTTAACAGCACAGTTAACACTATAGGTTGTGGATGGCAGCATCTGTGTAGCCCACTTCTTTCCTAATCGCAATTGTGTTAAAAATGCTAGCAATTTCACTGGTTATTGATTACTTCAATTGTTGTTTGGATATTAAATGAAGTTTCTAAATTTAATAGAACTTCTGATTCGTAGTCGCAACAGCTTAACCACAACCAGATATTTACTTTCAGGCTGACCCTTTCTTAGTTTGCCTTTAAATAATAACAAACAGATGAGGAAGTTTAGATCTAGACATTATTTATAATGTAAACGATGGAAAACAAATATAAAAATAGCACGACTAACATAAAACCTAACTTTTTAACCTTTTTAAATGATGAAATTAAATTTAGAGTGAATAAAAAATAGTTTAACGAGTAACTCTACCTAACGGAAAGGTTGCGATTTTGAATGACTGGTTTTATTAGATATATGCCGCAAGGTGATGTCGGGTGATATCAAGATGTTTGTATGCCCGCTAAGCCCTAATGCTTGCAGGACGATCTGCGGCTATTTATCCTCAGCACGTTATTACTTGCTCCCCCTTCACCACTCTCTTTACAGATGTTGTCTCCTTACAAATTTTCGGCAAGAGAGCGCCTTTTTCTATTGCGCTTTAATTGCGAGGAAGAAAATAGCACAACTAAAGGAATTTTGGGGGGTTTTTGTTGACTCTTGAGAAAAAAATAAGAGAAATAATCTTAAGAGATAACTAAGCAATTTCAGAATGAACAGTTAAGATGCAACGATACATCAAGTTTACAACGGAAAATATAAATTAATACCACGAATACTAATAGATTAGTAATCAATCACACTAGAAGAAAAATAAATAAGGTAAATGGATAAAATAGCTAGGAATTCTAAAATATGAGCGAACTCTAACATTTGCGGAGATGGAGTTGTTATAACTGCGCTCAGTTCAGTATAAAATAGAGAGAAAAGGATATGAATCTTGTACTTTTTAACCAAGACAGATGGGTAATGAAAGAAAACTATACCGTGTTAAAGTAGTTAGGGAATGAATGTGAAAGACAGCTTACTCTCGAAGTGGTAACAACAGAAGATTAATGACTTGAGTAAATAGTTTGGCGAAGTCTTCAGGTCAAATATAATTAATCACTACTGAAGATTGAACACCCAAGATTTTCAGTGCAAGATAGTCGAGCATGAGACGAGGTTAAATTATTGTTTCTGGTCGAAGAATGAGATCTCATAAACAGAAAACGAATATGGAACATAAACTACCTGGTTATGAAAACAGTAGCTTGAAGAATAGCCTCTTGCCTTTTGATATGAGTATCATAGACATTGGTTCGGTTGATCTCCGAGTTTTGCATCATATACAGGATACGCGTTAATATGGTGCCAAGAGATCTCATTTTGATAGCTTCTTCCTAGTCGCAGATCATCGAGCATCTGTCGTTGATTCACAAATGGTGAGCTAAATGTATAGTGTGGTAGGAAATTGCTTTAATGTTCCTTGCTCCATATCATTTGGAGGGAGCCAGGGGATGGAATACTACAAAAGTTACCCTATATAAATACGGGTAAGGTTCAGAGGCGAAAAGAGAATCACAAGCGATTTTGAGATTGTTTTTCTGCCCAATCCTAATTGAATGCCTTTAAAGAAAAGTCAATGCCTTATCAACCACAAATCGGAAGAGAATTATCTCTGACTTTAACTAGACGAGCAACTTTGAGAATTCGGAAGAGGAAAAGCTAAAATACGAATCTTAGTAGGTGAGATCGATCTATATTGAAATACATATATTGCCGATATTAAGATATCGTTTCTATAGAAATTGGCTAAACTTTGCTTTTGCTTCTGGGGCATATATAACCAAAACAGAGGTAAATATTCTCAAATGTACATATGCAAAAGTGCTCAAATGGTTTTGCTTATCAAGGTGTCTTTATCATCGCTATTAATGAGAGGTGTCGATTTTTCATATATACGCTTGATTCAAGTGTCATTTAAACCCTATATTTTGAGCACGAATCTGGAAGAAAGCACTAAGAGAAATTAGAAAAAGTAAGAGAGAGCTGCCGAGTCATTAAACAAGGTCTGCTGACTAAAAAGTTGTATGTCCTCACTTATTCTGATCTATGACCACACCTAACATAATATAGCCAAGCGTATCATATTACAACCTAGCCTAGTATAGCATACCATACTAGAATAGCCTTGAATAGCTTACCCTATTATAGCGTTGGTTAGCTAGCCTATCGTAGTCTAACATAGTATTATCTAGCATAGCAGAGAATAGCCCTCCCTAGCCTATTATACCTTAGGCTACCCTAACATAGCATAGTATAGCCATATCTAGCTTAGTATAGCTTAGCATAGCCTAACATAGTATAACCCAGCCTAACATTAACTGTCGAGGAATAGGTCACCTCCCGAAACAATACGTCTATATATATATATATATATATATATATATATATATATATATATATATATTGGTTGGGAGGAAAGAGATAAAAGCCACAAGAATATTTATATATACAGTTATGTACACATATATCCTCTAAGGTACATGCGCGTTCTTCGCTACGTACAAGTACGTTCACTTCATAGAAGTAATCCGTTGATTACGAGGTATAAGAGTGTGATTTTAATACAGGTGACGATAGCGTATAATGAGCTTACCAAGTTGCAGTTCAAGGATGTATTTAAAGAATGAAAACCAAGAATATAATTTAAATAAGTCACTACTAAATATATATATATATATATATATATATATATATATATATATATATATATATATATATACATACGGGATATATAGGAAATGTAAATATGGATAATACTGACAGATTATAGAAAATTGGTAATGCGGTAACTTTAATTACTTGTTAATTAGCTTGTAAATGGGATACTATAAATCAGTTATAGAGAATGAATATAAAAAAGTCAGAAAGCGGGTCGATTAACGGGAGATACAATCAAAGGTCGTTTAGCCTCAAAGGGAGTCATCTCCAGGAATGAAAATCCTTTAGCAAGTCGGCGCGGGAAATGAAGACGGAAAATGGTCGTGATTCTTTGCTGAATATTCTGATGGTGACGAGGATGAAGGAGGGAAGGCAGAAGACAAGCTCACGATCTTCCTTGAAGACAGACGATGGCACCTCTGCTCCCGAGAAGTGCAACCTCCCGAAATCGAGACTCTGACGCGGTCTGGTGCGAAATCTCACACGGGAAACTGGAGATCCTTGAGGGGGTTTCAGATGAGACGAGAGGAATCTTGGCCAATCCTTCGGGGACAAAACGATGATTCGAGGCTTGCTCTGAACAGAGTAAACCTTCACAAAAGAGATGGATAGATCTGCCAGGTGAGATCCAACTTCAATGGTTTACACGAGTACCAGGGACTTTAAGAAACAGACACACGATCTGAACCGAAGGCGACAAGGTCTCAAACTTAATCTCTCGATCTTCAAAAAACTCAGGGTATTTATATGACGGCCATTTTTATGGTGCTCGATCGCTGGAAGGCACAGACCTCTGTGAGAAAGCTTCCGGCGCCTAGAGAGATTTACTTTTGTCGTCCGGCACAGGTCTTAATCGTCTCCTACGATGTGGGTGGGAACTTTCGGCTATCCTTTTCCCGACTACAGAGATTAGCATTTCATCGGCGAGGTGAAAGCTTTTAGCGCCCAACTTAAGTACATCTGTGAGGAGACATAGTGAGGGAAGGAATTCAAGAAACAAATGAAGGGGGTATTCTTCTTGGCGTCCTTTTCCTTTACATGCCTCCGTTCCAAAGATGGCGTTTTTTCCGACACAAACTTGAAGGAAAAGGGGCATCTCGACCAAAACTCATGGATATTAAAATTTCAGCCGACACTGCGGCCATTAAGGTACAAACAGGATTTGCTTGATTTAAACCCAGACGACGGATAAAACTTACACATACATTTATGTTAATGGGTAAGTAATTAAATAATAAAAATATAAAAAGTTTCATGTAAAAGTAATACCATAAATTAGAAGAAGGAATCAACCAAGCAGAGGGACAAGCCAGGAAATAAAAAAAAATAAATAATGACAACACGTATATGCAAGCAATACACTAAAATACGGGCGTACTCATACACGCACAAAAATAAATTTTACATCGGAGAGCAACGAGCTCGAATATATACATGAACTTATAAGATGTATGGAGTTCTACCTAGGGGGAGGAGGGTTATCTACTGGATTCTTACTAAGATTGTCTGCTACACAGTTTTCACTACCTTTTAAATACAAAATTCGGAATATATTTTCCACTAATAGCAGACTCCAGCGCATAAGTCTTCCGTTTTGGCTTTTACAATTTCTTAAGTACGCCAAAGGACGTTGATCCATTTCGATCACGAACTCCTGACCTATCACATACATTTTAAATTTCCGGACACCAAAAACTATTGCCAGAGCCTCAAGTTCTATTACTGCATAGTTCCTTTCGCGAGGCAACAGCTTCCGACTTGCATAAGCGATAGGATAGTATTCCCATCTTCTTCGTCTGCAGCAACACAGAACCGATGCTATCGTTGCTGGCATCCGTATGGATTCCAAACAATTTATTCGGGTTCGGGAGTCGCAATATGGGGCCAGATATTAGCCCATATTTCATCTACTAGAAGTGGGAATTTGCCTTGGGGCTCCAAACGAGGGAATCTGGGGAGTTTTTCTTAAAAAGGAAGTTCAGGGGGGACGCTAAGGCGGAAAAGTTGTGGACGAAGCGCCGGTAGAAGGATATTGACCCCAAGAAACGTAGTTTCTTCTTAGTATGGAGAAGGGGCATATCTAAAATAGCCCTGACCTTTTTTTGCTGGGGCGTTATTTGTTTTTTCCCAATGTGAAATCCAAGGTACTTGATAGTGTAGTAAGCAAAATGACACTTGGAAGGACCCATAGTCAGACAATGCTCTCGGAGCCAATTACAGAGAACCAAGGGATATTAGATGTTCATCCCACGTGCGTGTAGCTACGTAAAAATTAACAAAATATAATGACACATTATTCAGACAATCTAAGAACAAATATAGCCTTAAGTCTATCAACGGGATCGGTTTGTCATCGAAAACTTTCAAGGGCGTTAAGTTTTTGAAAGTCCATACATATTCGAAAGGACTGGTATGGCTTTCGAACCATAACAATGGGAGAACATTCAACTAACGAGGAGGGTTCGATTATTTCTAATTTTAGTAAGTTTTCGACCTCCGTATTGAAGGTTAATCGCACATGAATTAGCCGGAGGTAGGCCTTTAACAATCGGGATAACTGGGCTTTCTAAGTGGGCTCCAGGTGGGGAATTAGATCGATCTCCTAGGGGGAGTCTTTATACGTTCCGGGAGGCAACGGGAGTGGATAGTTATTATCAACTTCTAGGCGAACTGTCTGGACTAGGTTAAGAGGTTCGGAGGAATAAGAGGCTTTCACCACGGCCTCTTCGTCCAGGGCAACAATATTGTTGATGCAAGCGCGGCGGTGGTAACGTTTTGAGCATGTTGACGTGAAACAATTTGTTACTGGAGGGCGTTTAGATGATGTAGTCGACGGGACGACGGGCTTCGAGGACTGAAAAGGGGCCTTTCAATTTGGAAATAAGTTCATTTGTATCCGTGGGCAGGAGAAGCAGGACCTCGTCACCGGGTTTGAACCGTCTTTCTTTTGACTTAATGTCAAAATGGGTCCTGTCATAGGAGCGGAGGATACGTAGATTGCGCGTAAGGGAGTGGTTAGGAACAGAGGGGGAACGGAACAACAATTCGCCCTAAACGAGGTAGGAGACCTCGGTGTGACCACGAACGGATTCGTGCTCGTCGGTCCTCGATCTTTCCCACAATGGCTGTAGGAAAAGACACTCATTTTATCCCTTTACAAAAGACCGGTTGTTCAGACTCTCGTACTCGGGCAGCAAAAGGGGGTTCTAAAGGCATGGGGGGTGCCTCGTTCTTTATGGCATGGGTCCTCATGATGGCAGGCTGAACAGCAGGACTAGGGGAGAGCTGCTGGCTCTGGCCGACTATTATCTCGCCGAATTTAATAGAGGCTCCAACGGCGTCAGTGGAACCGGTGAAATATCGGCATTCGATGAAACAACGGACCACTGGAAAGCGATTGGCTCATCCCAAGTAGTCCTGGACTACTACAAATTTATCGTAGACGGGGGTCACTGGGGGCAGCAACTTTTCCTATACGACGATGCATGTGCATCCCGTATCTCTGACCAGGGTTAAAACCCGGCAACCATTAAGCGAACCGGTTTCAAATTCGAGCTCTCGTTAAATAAAAACTTAACTTGAAGTCCCGGAGGGCTATTCGCTGGTTGGGGAGCAGGTGTTTCGGGGCGAGCAGACGGAGGAGAAAGAGAAGGGCTTACTTGGTGGACTTGGTGGCTAGGAGCAGAACGGAACTGACAATTTCGGGAACAGTTCATCCCCACATTCCCGGGGATTTCGCAAGAAAAACAGAAGATGGGTCGTCTGGGGTAATCCAACGCAAGGGGATTAAAGATTGATGGCTTACCATCCCTAGGTTCAGACGGGAAATAATATTACAGTTTGGAGGGACCTTGGACCTTTACGAATTTGAGGGCCTTCTTCGGGTGAAATTTAGGAAAGTGGTCTTTACTCTTGGGGGATGGAGGATGACTCTTGGAAGGATTTCGCAAGAAAAACAGAAGATGGGTCGTCTGGGGTAATCCAACACAGGGGGATTAAAGATTGATGGCTTACCATCCCTAGGTTCAGACGGGAAATAATATTACAGTTTGAAGGGACCTTGGACTTTTACGAATTTGAGGGCCTTCTTCGGGTAAAATTTAGGAAAGTGGCCTTTACTCTTGGGGGATGGAGGATGACTCTTCTTGGAATCTATGGGGTAAAGATTATGAGTAGGCACGTGCAAATCCGCTTCTTTGATGCATTCTTTGAAGGAAGCAACTCTTTGGTCCTTTACGAATGCACGGATTTCAGAGAACAGCGTAGCCATCAATTGATCCCGCAAAAGGAAGTCGAACAGAGATTCATAGTCGCCGTTTACCTGGGCGGAGTCGAACCAAAAATGCAGACTTCTCTTGAGGATGAATCCGAACTCGGGGTAAGTCTGGCCAGGTTGCAACCTTGCCTGACGAAACTTTGCTCTGTATAAGTCCGGATTCATGTTGATCGCAGCCAAGAGTTCCGACTTAAGGGTCGAATGGTCGAAGGTAGCCTCGACGGGTAGAGAAATGAATATATCTCGCAGCTGCGTATTAAGGAGTGGCTAAAGTCAGGCGACTCCATCAGTTTGGATATCCAATGATTTACCCCCAAAATCTTTTTGAAGTGAGTGAGGTAAGCACTGAAATACTCATCGTCCTTAAATCCTGGGAGCTTTAAAGCAGGGATCTGGGGGACTTCATTTCTGGAACTAACTGAGAGGGTTTCTAAGTTATTCCTACTCAACTTAATTTTATGGTGCCTCACCCTTTCTCTTTCTTCAGCTTTAGCTTCTCTTCTTCTCTCTACAGCTTCAGCTTCTCTTCTTCTCTCTTCAGCTTCTCTTTTTCTCTCCTGAGCTTCTCTTTTTCTCTCCTCAGATGCTCTCAGTTCTTTTTCTCTGCTCTTTCGTTTCTCTCCTCATCCTGAATATAGGCGACTAGGTTTTACTGGAGAGACTAAGCATCTTACCCTGTTACCTAAATCTCTGGAAGGACGTCATCTTGTTTCCTTACGCGAGCCTTAGCCACTTGACGCGTTGAAGCATCTTGCGGCAAAGAAAATGGGGCTTTCGCAATAGTTCCCTAAAATTCTAAATATAATATTACCCTTGTGATCACACACACGGAGAAAAGCAATAAATATGATAAATATACAAATTCCTATATGAGTACCTGATATAGGAACTCTTAATTCGGCACGGGGATTACAAGGAGAGGAGTTTGAAAGATTTTCTCTCAAACAACACACAAAAACAATGGCTTGTTACTAAATAAGGCTTCATGGGCACCACAAAAGACTGATTTCTCAAAATAAAAAAAAGTTATTTTCCTATCTTTAAATAAACTTGACCAAACTTGGTAAATTTTCTATTGATTTAACTGAAGGACTTAAAGACGAAAGGGGTCCTAATTTAACCTAATAAACCTGACAGCAGAATTTTATATATATATATATATATATATATGATAAATAACACCCAAAAGAAGAATAGAAAAACGATTCCGAGCGCTTTCGTCTTTATTCTAAAAAAACATCTTCATGCAATAACATAGGTCAGGAGAGACAATGTCTTAAATAGTTATTACATGAAGAGGTCTTTTAAAATAAAGATGAAAGCACTCGGAATCGTTTTTCCATTTTCCGTGTGTGTTATTTAGCATAATTTTGACATATATATATATATATATATATATATATATATATATATATATATATACGAGGGGCTGTCAATAAGTTTTGCAATTCGGATATAAGAAAACGAGATATGAGGAAAAGTGTTTTAGTATATTTCAATATAACTACTCTCGACTTCAATGCACTTGCGCCACTTGTCCCTGAGGCTTCGAATTCCCGACAACCAGAAATCTCCCGACTGCTGTTCAATCCACTCCTGGACAGCGAGCTGGACATCTTCATCGTCTCCAAACCGGCGTCCACGCAATTCAGCCTTGAGCTGGCAAAATAAAAAGTAGTCGCTAGGGGCCAGATCTGGACTGTACGGGGGATGGTTAAGCTCTTCGAATCCGCACTTGCGCAGGGCAGCATGCGCAACTCTGGCCTCCCAACTTTGACGACGTGGAAGTCGATCATGGGGCGTAGGGTTTCTAGGGACCAACGGACAGAAACCTTGGTCATGGCCAAATTGTCCTAAATGATGTTGATAATACTTCCATGTGATATTCCAAGTTCTCGTTCGATTTCTTCGACCTTCACCCGTCGATTTTGGAGGATCATCTTCTCCACACGGGCCACATTGTCCTCGCTGGTTACGTCTGACGGACGTCTTTGACGGGGGTTATCTTCAAGGGACTCACGACCATGGTGGAACTCCATATTCCAGCGAGCAATGGTTGCATAGGAAAGAGCGGTGTCGGTGTACACTGCAACTATGCGTTCATGGATCTCTTTTGCATTCTTGCCTTCCTTGGTCAAATATGTGACCACTGCGCGGTGCTCAACCTTCTCCATTGTTGAAAAATTTGTGACTGACGATCTGCGATCAGCTACTGCTTCTTAAATAGACGAGGCAGGAGCGTACGCCTGCAGGTCCTGACTTGTCTTAACTTGTCCTAACCCCCCCCCCCTCCACAAACAGCCATCCCCCTTTCTCTGTTTTCCCCTACCGATTCGCAAAACTTATTGACCGCCTCTCGTATATATATATATATATATATATATATATATATATATATATATATATATATATATATATATATATATATATATATATATGTCGAAGAATAATGAATGAATGAATAGTGCATTAAAGATTAAAAGCTGCGTAGCCCAGATGGACTATCTCGCAGCCAAATTCACTTATGGGCGGTGAATTTAAAATTATTATTTTTAAAATATTGCCATATTAAAATACAAAAAAAAGCAAAAATGTCCTTGGGACCAAAATTAGTTTAATAGGCAATATTAAGTCAGTTGAGTTAAAATCTTTTAACAAAAAATAGACTATTAAAAATTTCAACAAAAGGTAAAAAAAAAGTCAAAAATAATAAATAACAAGTAAATAAACTATGAATATATCAACAATATAACTTTAAAAGTTATTAAGCAATTATATTTTTGTTAAGAATTTATTCATTTTTTTAAAAATGTAAAAACATAAACTATGAATAGATCAACAATAAATATATAAAACTATTTTAAATTTTGTTTAAAAGATTGCTTTCTTTTAGGAAGGTTAGTATCCTAGTCACGTCAAAGAAGCAATAGGTCTCAGAAAAGATGCCCCGCAGAGCCTGCTGGGGGGCCATCTCTCTGGTAATGAAGGGAAAAGTCGTCCTTCTGAGATTCCTTAGCAATGGGCATTCTACAAATATATGGAGGACAGATATTTGTACCCCACACAGAATGCACATAGGTGGGGGCAGCCCACTCATTAAATGCTCATGGGTGAGCCGGCAATGGCCTATCCTCAGACGGACAAGCGCAACCTCCCTTTTACGATGTCTAGTTGTACGTGGCCATGGGTGAACGGAGGGTTTTATGGAGTGGAGCTTGGTGGGAGGGAGCTCACTCCACCTCTTCTGCCATAGGCCGACCACGTATTCATTGATCAGAGGGCCACTGGAGCTGTCCCCAGTGATGCTGCTTCTTTGGCTGCAGCATCTGCCCTCTCATTGCCTGGGATGCCCACGTGACTAGGCACCCAGCAAAAGGATATCTCGTGGATGGGCGATAGTCGTAGGAGCCACCGCTGGATCTTGGAAACCAACGGATGGCTCGAACCAACATCACCCAACATTTGAAGCGAACTAAGGGAGTCTGTAAAGATAGTATGAGAACCAGATGGCCTGCCAGCTATGATAGTCAGTGCCGCCATCATAGCAACGAGTTCCGCTGTGAATGCGGAAGCTGCGTTTGGCAGGTGGACCAATGCTGTCTCAGATGGAAAGATAGCAGCTGCTCCAACTCTGTCCAGTGACTTGGACCCATCGGTGAACACAAAAGTGCTATGCCGATGTTGAGAGGAGTGGTCGCCATACATGGCTCTCAATACTACAGGCAGGTGGTGATCCTTGGGCCTATCAGCTAGTTCCCTACATACCATTACAGGCGGTATGAGCCACGGGGGGTCTTTGGCATGGTAAAGGGAATCACTGAGAACTCCCTTAGTTGCGCAGTGTGCTCAGCCATACGCAGAGCAAAGGGGCGAGCCAGAGATGGAGATCTATCGTATGAGGCCATTGTCCGTGTATTGAACATGCACTCATACACTGGCGTCTGCGGTAGTTGCTCAAGTCTAAGGAGGTAGTTTAAATTAGACTTGAGCCTGTGATAGGGAAGGGGAAGAACCCCGTCCTCTGCGTAGAGGCTCCACACTGGGGAGGACTTAAAGGCTCCAGAAGCCAGGCGCACACCCTGGTTACGCATAGTATTTAGTTTTTCGAGAATGGATGGTGAGGCAGAGGAGTACACCTGTGATCCATAGTCTAGCTTTGATTGGACCAATGCTAGATACAGGAGCCACAGGGTACGTCGATCACTTCCCCAAGAAGTGTGAGACAACAGTTTTATTATGTCCATTCTCTTTAAACAAGACCTTTTCAAGGCGTCCACATGGTGTCAGAAAGAAAGCTTTGAATCAAATATGAAACCCAGATATTTGAAATGGGGCTCAAAATCTATAGGCACACCATATAGCGACAAATGGGGGGGGGGCCATGTCACTAACTTATGCCCATAGAAGTGAACAGCCTTGGTCTTTACTGCGGAAAAGCGGAAACCCTTGGAGGAAGCATTTTCAGCTACAGTGCTTATAGCTCGCTGTAGCTTACGGACGATAAATGGGAGTCTGGGCGAAGAAAAAATGAGCACCAGATCATCCACATATAACGTCGACGAAATCTCGGGAGGGAGATTTCTAACAATGCTATTAATGGCCACAGAGAAGCAGGTGACACTGAGGACACTTCCCTGTGGCACACCCTCAACTTGGTCCACGGGCTCCGATAAGGTGCCTCCAACCCTTACGCGTAGTGTGCGTCGCATCAGAAATTGCTCGACAATCCTGGGGAGGTAACCCCGCAGGCCCCAATCATGGAGTTGTTTAAGGATACCACGCCTCCAGGTGGTATCGTATGCTTTCTCAATATCAAAGAAGACAGCGATGGCGTGCTGCTTCTTTGAAAAAGCATCTCTTACGAGTGACTCCATTCGGACAAGCAGGTCTGTCGTACTCTGCTTTTTCCTGAACCCTGATTGAGAAGGAGATATGAGATTTTGAGTCTTCAAAAACCAGACGAGTCTGAAATTGACCATTCTCTTAAACACTTTACATGGACAACTGGTAAGAGCAATGGGGTGGTAATGGGTGGGCTCCGTCCCGTCCTTTCCTGGTTTGCGGAATGGAAGGACTATGGCCTCTCTCCACATACATGGAAGGGAAGCGGCCCTTGATCCAAATCCAGTTGTAAATGTCCAGTAAATGAGAGAGAAGGGATGGATGCATATTCCTAATCATATCATAGAAAATGCTATCCGATCCGGGGGCAGTGGATCTACAGTGCTTCGGTGCATTATGGAGCTCATGGATAGAGAAGAGTCGGTTGTAAGACTCGTTATCCATGTTAGGCTCCATAAAGTTGAGCGGTTGCTGCTCCTGTTGGAGCCTAAATCACTGGAATTGCATCTCATAATTATCTGGGCTTGAGATGCTAGCAAATGATCTGGCCAAGACATTGGAAATATGGGACAAGTCCCCCAACAATTCTCCAGCTTGGACAATGTTGGGAGCTGTAAAGCCATTGGATTTGCCCAATAGCTTTTTGACCCTTTTCCACACTTTATCTATAGGCGTTTGCCAACTTATGGACGCGATGTAACCTTCCAACGAGGTCTTTCGAGCCTGTCGAAGGATGCGTCGCCGTGCTGCCCTTGCTCTGTTACGAGCAATTTTATTTACCATCGTAGGGGAGCGATGGTAACGTCGGCAAGCCATTTTACATTCAGTCACGGCTCTCGAGCATTCAGCCGACCACCAGGGAACTTGTGGTCCGCGAGCGGTTGAGCCGGAGAGCGGGATGGAGGAGTTAGCCGCTTTATTGACGTGGACTAGGAGGTCATCGATAGCCACGTCAATATCTTCATGAGGGAAGGACCCTTCATGGCTCGAGAGATGCCTGAATTTAGGCCAGTTTGCTTTTTTTGCATTCCATTTTTTACTAGGTGGTGGAGGGGGGCCACCTGTACATGGCTCTATAATAATGGGGAAGTGATCGTTGCCTAGCAAGTCAGGATCCACTGCCCAGTCAAAATCAGCTCTACAGCTTGGTGAACAGAGGGACAAGTCCACGCATGTAGAGCTGCTCGTCTGGATGTGAAATGATGTATGGCTGCCATCGTTTAGAAGGCAGACATCATTTTCGCTCAGAAATTTCTCAATCATGTTTCCCCTAGGGTTCTTATCATGGTCCCCCCAAAGGGGGTGTCGAGCATTAAAATCCCCAATCAATAGAAAGGAGGGAGGGAGCTGTTTAATTACCTCTACTAGTTTTCTAGCTAGAGAAGCTGTTTTTTTCCTCACTAGGAGGGAGGTAAAGCGAGCAGACCGTATAGTGGCGATGGGAGAACAGGCGGACAGCAACCGCCTGCAGGTCTGTCGCAAGGTCGATCTGGTTGTGGGGAACCCTGCTGTTGATGAGCACAGCAGAACCATGGATTGGTTCTATAGGGTTCTTATAGTATCCCACAAAACCAGGAATATTGGGTACACTACGAGTACCCAAGCAAGTTTCCTGTAAAGCTATACAATCAGGATTGTAGTCCTTAAACAGGAGCTTGAGTTCTTCCCACTTGGAGAAGAGACCTTGGATGTTCCAATGAATTATTGGATACATCCTTACCTCTTTAAGACAATCATCCTACGCTTAGGGGTAGGAGGTTTTGGTTTTATACTAACCGTAGGGGTAGTTTTGGTCATACCAATTACCGGTTTTGGGTATGACTCTGGAGGCATCGGGAGCGTTAATTTAGCTCTCGACTTTACTTTTAAACGTGGCAATTTTGTTAGCTGGCTATACGAAATGACTGTCTTGACTGGAGAAGCAGATGTGGGAGCATCTCCATCAGTCATTTCGTGAGCCGATGACATCAACTTGGCTGGTGATGGTGGCAGCGATTGTTCGGCTGGCGAAGGATTCTTGGAATCTGATGGTTGGTTTGGCTCCTCCTTGGATAAGGGGGCAGCCTCTACTACAGCTGTTTCCTGTGATGGGGTACAGGTTGATTCCTTCTCACTTAGGGCTCGAAGGAGTTCCAAAGCAGTATCAGCAAGGGGTGGGTTGCTGACTACTCGCTTTGGGGCTGTAGTTCTCTGTTCTTTTGGGGCAGGATGGATGTCCAGAGCTGGAATAGACACCACCTGCGGCCCAATCCGATTCACATCCACATCTTGTGGAGCGGTGGCAAGGTGTTTTGCCACTCTTGGTGAATCGGAAGAGGATGGAAGGTTCCTCTTCTTTGTGCCATCAGCAGCTAGGCTAGATTTTGGTGAAGAGTTTTCTCTACCGATTGATCGTGGTTTCGGTCGAGGGGGGCTCTTAACCTTTTCAGGTGCACGTGGAGATGCGGGTTTACGGTGTGGAGAACCCTCTACCTGTTGATGAACATCTCTGCGCGGAGACCTGGGTTTCGGTTCTAGAGGACTTCTGGTTTGTTCAGGAGAGCCTGTAGATGGTCTCTGGCTTCTCCCCTTCTTTGGCGTGGCGGTGCGCAGAGCATCCGCGAAGCTCACGCCAGGCTGAACGTAAGTCTCACTAACTCTTCGTCTAGCCTCTTTATAGCTCACCCTGTTTTTATTTCGAACAGAAATTACCTCTCTCTCGTAGAGGAAGAAGGTGCATTGTTGTGATGTGGCAGAGTGGTCTCCGCCACAATTGGGGCAGCACGGCTGTTTGGAACAGGGTGTTCCGTGAAATTCTGCTGAGCAGTTTACACAAATCCTTTCGCTTTTACAAAACTTGCTTACATGGCCAAAGCGTTGGCAATGGAAGCACCGCCGGGGGTTTTTGACGTAAGGCTTGACTGGGATGTTAAGGTAGCCAGCCTTGACGTACTTGGGCGGTTCCAATCTGTTGAAAGTTAGGATTATGGTGGCGGTAGGGACCCTAGCGCCATTCACAAACCTAGAAATGCGATGTGCACTTGTTACTTTCTGATTGGCAAGTTTTGTCACCAACCTGTCGATATCATACTCAATGAGTTCACCCGATCGAATAACACCTTTGGAGGTATTAAATGTCGGGTGAGACGCAGATGATACATTCACTGAGGCTAACTTTTCGAGAGATTGAATTCTCTTTTGCTGCTCATTAGACTTGGCCTCGACAATCAATGCGCCATCATTGCGCGGCCACATTTGAGCAGGTTCGCCACACTTGTTTACGAAGTCGTCAAAGACATCAAAGATGTCAGCTTTGCTAAGAGAACAACGTTCGTTGCTGGATTTGAGTACTATAAAGCGGTCATAATCCAGTTCTTCGTCTACTTCTGATCCAAAAGGATCCAAGCGACGAAGATCTTTGCTGTTTTCACGGTGACCAGAGGCCGGCGTTCTCTGGGATGAGTTTTTGGAAAATTTACCAATATGATTTTTATTTTTATAAGTGGTGTCTCTGGAGCCGAGGGCATGTACCAAATCGCCATCGTGAGTCCGGAGAGCGCCCATACAGTCCAGACAGGGTAGCCCGCCCCCCGACTCCCACTGTTGTTTCAAAAACAGTGGAGCCGCATAACGGAGTTTTACTGGACTGCGGAGCAAAGACCTCCCGAAAGCAAAACAACGACCCAGGCAACCAAACCTACCTCCGTGGCACGGTCCTGCGGACGATGCCCCCCAGTGGGTACATCCGTCGACTCGTACAGATTACACATACTGACTAGGACCAAGTGGGCCGAAAGTGCGCTGGAGTTCAGACACACAGTCGCCCCACAAGGTTATTTGGGGATGCCGGAGTGATGCCAGTGTTTGGTCATCAAACCGCCTCATGGGGTTCCCCTCACCCACCTTTTATGTTGGTGTGAGGTCACCTAGCCCTTGTGATGCCATTCACTAACTGCAGGGCCACAGCAAAGACAACCATATGGGCCAGGAGTGTGCTGGCGTCCATACACACAACTGCCCCAAAAGGTTGGTGGGTACCCTTAGTCAGATACCCAAACCAGGATATCCCGCCTGGTGTTTGGACGTTGGGCACACGCTCAGTTAAAAAACAGGGGCACCACGTGAAGGTGGTGTGCCAACATTTAGGGAACATAGGCTATGAGTTGCGCGATATTCCCCATCGGCCCCTGTCGAAGAATAAGTCACCTCCCCAGAAAATACGCCTATATATACATATATGTATCTATTCTTTGGTAGGAAAAAGATAAAAGCCACAAGAATATGTAGATATAGAGTTATAACACATATCTCCTCTAAGGTACATGCGCGTTCTTCGCTACGTACAAGTACGTTCACTTCGTAAAAGTAATCCGTTGATTACGAGGTATAAGAGTGCGATTTTAATACAGGGGACGAAAAGCGTTTAATGAGCTTACCAAGTTGCAGTTCAAGGATATATTTAAAGAGTGAAAACCAAAAATATAATTTTAATAAGTCACTAGTTAACATATATATACATACGGGAAATATAGAAAATGAAAGTCAGGATAATACTGACAGACTATAGAAAATTGGCAATTGGGTAACGTTAATTACTTGTTAATTTGTTTTTAAATTTGGATACCTTAAATCAGTTATACAGGCTAGATTAAAAAAAGTAAATAAACAACAAAGATAAAAAAACATGAACAAAGGCGATTAAACAAGCTAAAAAACAATGACAAATAAAACAAAAACATGATAAGCGAAAAACTAACAAGCGCATTCCTGCGTCAGGGGGAGGCGCATCTTGCCCCGGAGCAGGAACATTAGACCTAAAAAAAAAAAGTCAAATAAAGTGAAGAAGCCAGCCTCCTCGAGAAAGTCATAGTCCACAAGTATGTTTACAACAACCCGTCCCGAGTACAAGGGACAAGAGTTCGCAACCCCACTGTTTCAGGTACTGGGAACTGTAACGTGCGCAAAGATCACATAGAAGGGGACATTCAGCAAGAATGTACCCAACAGTGTGGGAGACAACGCAGTCCTCCCAATAAAGTAGCCACGGGCGTTCCATCAAATGGTGGTGCGTCCTGCGAGTATGTACAATTCGGCGAAAACAGAAAGCAATCTAAAGACTCCGCGGCATTTGGGATAAGACCATGGGAACAATCTAGGTGCAATGGCACCCTCATCGGCGCGCTTACTCTCTGTAATTCCTATATGTCAAGTAACCCAGGTGAAGATAATCTCGACATCTGCCTGGCTCGCTAAAACTGTGGCGTCACGGATAACACGAACCAGGGGCTGTGGAGATTCCAATGCCCCGATAGCACTCAGAGTGCTTTGTAAGTCACTTTATATCCCTGCTGTGGTATACGGCCGAGTATGTATGTACGTTTGTTCCGTACAGGAATGACTCCGCTCCTTTTTCTCTCTAAGAGTGCTATAATTTTATTTTTCTTTTGATTTGATTCTTTAACCAGGGAGGATTCGTAATATTATATATCTATTGCAATATGCACCGTTTCGAGGATTTAATTCAAAAACTAGGGCAAAAATATACTTTTAATGACATAAAAAAAGAAATATTAAAACGTTAAATCTACTAAAGTTATAATAAGAGTATCTAAATAAAAATTAATACTACCATTGAGTACTACGCGATGGTTAAGGCAGTCTCACTTTAGTACGGCATGCTAACTAAAGAACATAATTAATTTGCAATCCTTTTACCTTTAAACTAAGTGAGTCGAGCGTAGGATGCCCTTGAACGAGAATCTCGTTGAGGAGGTGAGGCGAGGCGTTGTTTGTCGAGGACGTGAGGCTGACTAGAGAAAACACTTGAAAAGTCTCTCTGAGCGTAGTGAAGGTTATTCGAGAATAACAGCTGACTTCGGGGTGTGTGAGGAGGGGCGCATGGCGATGCTTCTTGACTTGACGATATAAGTGAGATGACAGTGGATGTATGATTATTCCAATCTTTGGGTTACAATCTTGGGGTTTCTCGATGATGAGACTTGACCAAGAGGTGAATCCTTTCTCGAGTGGAACTTCACTTTGGTATTCCTCAATGGTGAGGGATATCTCTGGTTTTATTCGAAAACTGAGATAAGAGGTTTCTCTGACGAGATTGGTATGAGAGTGATTCTCTATACCGATGTGACCAAAAGGAACAGCCTCGGTAAGAATAGTCCCTCTCGGTTCTACTTTTTCTTCTTAATTCCCGGTTTGCCTCCAGTACTCGTCTTTTATCGATCGCTAACTCAATTCTCCTTGCTTTTCTCCAGATTGATCTATATATACCTCAATTATCCCCTGGGGGGAAGGGAGGGGAGATGAGTGCCCACTTTTAAGCCTCTCTCCTAGGGCATCACTTTTCAACGTTGTTACCCTTAACCCTATTGGTATCTTCTGGTTTCCGTCGGAGAGAGTGAAATTTCTTCTATTTAAGCGAAACTAGACCTAAACAATAGGAGGGGACAATGAGCCTATTCATAGATTTTTAATCTAAAGACTATACCACTTTCCTTTGTTTATACCAACGGGCTACGAAATCTGCTGATGTTAATCCTTCTTTGCGAGCCATATCGACGATTGTTTTGGTACAGCGGGGCGGTAAAGTATCAGCCCATATGCCACGTTTCTGTTGACGCTGTGTAACCGAACTAGCGTCTGTTTGGTTCTGGCGATATTGATTTCTCCACAATCCCAATCCAGTTTCCGAACCGGGCATGATGCATGTGTTTTGCAACCAGCGGGGCCGTGTAGACACACTCAGCGCTTGGCAGAGCCCCTCTGACTTTAAACAGAAGCTTACGCGTGGAAACTGACCCTGTCTTGGGGCTTGAAACCATTCGTATACACGAGCACAGTTCCAGCGTGACACAAAGTGTGCTTCCAAAAGGCCGAATGCAATAAATCGCCGCTACAGAAGCTTTACGAGCAGAAGCATGGAGACAAAGAATAAAGGTTGATACCCTCCAGAGTGGTGTCCACGTCAGAATCAGGAGCACTACCAGCCAGAGAGCTATAACAAGCTCTCGAAAGAGTTTCCTAGCCCTAAACTCAAAGGGCTTAGAGTATGACTGGTAGCTCTCGACGGCAGAAGAACCGACGAGATCGGCTGTGAATGCAGTGATAGCTGTTTGCGATGAGGACGGCACCGCGCTTGCACGTACAAACGAATAGAATATTTGCTTACATAAATTCTCTGAGATATGCTGCTTAAAATGCTCGTTAAAAACATTGCGGCAATGTTTTTTGTAAGTGTTTTTCTCTCTCTTTTCTGAAGCTATTTACTCCCACCCATTTTTAAAATACGTAATATGTTAAGGTAGCATTTTTTCAATCTTTTTACAGCTCAAGGATGAAACGTGATGCTTTGAAAGTAGCCCTCTACATGTGAATAAAAAAGTCATTCCCTCTTAAGGCTTTTGTTTTTCATTATGGCAGGTAAATTTTTCGAATGTTCTCTAGCAATGGGGAACATGCAAATTGCCAATATTTGGATAAATAATTCCCCCAAAACGATATTGTTAAATAGGATCATAAATGGCGCTTAACACCACGCAAAGGAGACCTCTCAGCATTCGCAATCCCAGGCATTATTGAGATGCGATCACGAAGTGCGATATTGGTGTTTGCCATGGTCGATATCCAGCACACTTGTGAGTATAGATAAAGCTTGTGATATCCAAAATCTCACCCTCTTCCTTTTCTTCTCGAAGGCACAAAACAGAACTAAACACCTACTAGACTCAATTTGATGAAGGAAAGGGCAGGCTTTGGTAGGCATAAATTCCTGGTAAACGTAGGACAGTCGACAAATCTAATGCCCTTTTTCTCTCCCTTGGAAAGCATATGGCCATGGCAGTCTTGTCCCTTCTGACATTAATGTGGATTCACAAGTACTACAAGCGCTGTGTGGGCGTAATTCTGGGAAGGTAAATTCAAAATCAATCAAGAATAAAAACCCATTAAGGAGGTTATCAAACTTTCTAACAAAAATCTTGTCAAAAAGATAGGCGAATGACGTGGTCCCGTCGGTTTTTTACAAATTAGCCGGTAGGACAAAGCTTATCAGCTTCATCAGGAGAGAGGTGTCCCATAATCATTTAAGCAGGAAATTTGAATCATCAGGATTCATTCAAGGATCAAACCCTGAAAGTTCTCCTATCACCTCTATGGAAAATGAAACAATAAAAGCTCTTTGAAAAAATAGTATACAGCATCATCTTCTTTTCTTTTTATTCGAAGAGTTTCTGGACACTTCGTATTTTGATGCTGATGGACAAAAGTGTAGGTTAATCTAGCCATATTATATAATCTGTGTACTTTTTCGTTTGGCTTAGGCACCGATATGAGTCTATGCGCATGTCCAAATTCATGTAAGAGTCCTAACACACCCATTTACACCAATTGACAAATGATAGACTAAAATTACGGGTTTTGTGTACATAAAACAATCTTGAGGCCTGTTTAGCAATAATAAGATTCTCTTTATAGTCCGATTTAACCATTCCTTAGTTGGTAATTTATCTAACCTTTGCACTTGCACGTATCTCACAGTAATCATTACCCTCAACCTCACTCGTTTAGGTGTTAATGGATCATTACTGAAAGACGCAGCCTCCTGGACCCTTTCTTTCATATACTCCCATATTTTTCATCCGTTTTTATTCGCGTTGATCTGAATCTGAATTCCCAGCCTCTCTCTCCCTCTAATGTCTAAAGGAACACTCAGTATGTCCAGGGTAAGAATAGAAAGGTAGGGCGCTGGTACATCAACCACCGTCCGGTCCGCGAGTAAAGGAACCAGCATATGATATATAGATTATCGATTCTGGTTATATGATAATTATAGAAGGCATGAGCTAGTGCTTTGTGTACTTTCACGAGTTTCTGATAACTGGTACCTACCCTCAAGGCTTCGTCTATGTGTCTTTGCAATGTCAATAACGATTGGCCATTCGCGTCTGCTTGATTCTCCTGGTGGTGTGGGTGAGACACATCCCCATGAATTTCCGCAACCATAAATTCGTTCCTGTTAATACCTATGAGTTCACTTATTGACGCAGCCAATGAACGATACGTGATATACCTTGCGCCTAATTGTAACATAGTTTGGATGCAATAAGGTAATTAGTTCGATTGAAATATTATCTAAGCAATCGAATTAATGCTTGAAATAATTGAGGTATAAGGATAACCATTCATCGAACTAGTGGCCACTACTAGAGGATGGTATGTTATCACTAAATACCAATATTTGATATCGGAAGTAGCAAAGTGTATCATTTACGCTCGAAATGTCACTAAAAATATGATTATTAGATGTTTGTTCTATTCCATCTGCCTTAGTAGAAACTGACCCCTGGGTTCCCAAGATGTTTATATGCTGGTTACCTCTTGGGTGATTTATTAGTTTGTAAGGGGGATGCCCCCTCCAGTGCCAATAGTCTGAGCATCCACAATTAATTAAATTACTTTTGACTAGTAAATTGTTTGCAGACTCCTTTCTTAAATCAATCTTTTGAATGGAATAGGAGTCAAATATGTGCTTAAGATACAATAGTAAGCTTACAACCTGCGGAATACTCTTCTGCAGAGGTTCCTAAGACATTAAATTAGGAAAGGGATTTCATCCGCATGATTTCGATGTACATAATAGGTTTCCATTGCTGTTGGTCCTATTTCATTTAGTTGGTAGGAACACACTTTGGTTGGTATCCTTTCGATACCAATGATTCAACATCAGTCTAAATCAATGACATTTATAAATTAGTGTTAGTGGGAACAATTCACATTGCATGAATCTTGGTAGTATAGTTCTTACTTGACGAAATTACGCCTTCTCCAATTTTAGCTTGAAAGATCTAGCGATGATCAAGATATTCAATTTTTTTTTCGCATAAGCTAGAAGAGCTCGAAGGCTAAAATGTGCCTCGGTAACGTTTTCTAATTTAGTTTGAAATTTCGCAAAATAAGCTCACACAAGATTTCATTTGTTAAAAATTTGGCATAAAGCCCGGTATTTATCTAAATCAAGAGGATTGTAAACACGGAGGTACGCGGACTTAATAAATTTTGAAACATCAGCAGAGCACCCTTCTGCTCACTACTCCCCATAATTTTCCTTCAATATCTGTCTCTTCAAATTTAAAATGACCTATAAATCCTTATCAGAGACCAAATATTAGGTAATTTCATAAGGTAAAATGGCATTTTTTCGCTCAGGAAACGTTAGTCTCTTATGTAGATAAAACGCGCTCACGACAACCATTAAAATTTTAACAAGATCATTTAAAAATAATAGTGGAAGAAATTCGATTGAAACTACATTCAATTCAAACCATTGTGCAGAGTCATATCTAGGAGATAGGTAAGTTTTCATGATTAAAGATTTGAATTCTCACGAACTAACAGAAGTAGTTCGTGCAAGAGTCGAAACAGTGGCCTCATCTTCGAAAAATAATATGTGCGTTTTGTAGGATATGAAAGACATACTCACGTTCAAACTCCTTACCACAAATCAGACTATCACCAAAGAGGTTTTCTCTGCTCAGTTGGATTGTTTATGTGTAGCACTTAGAGTAAAAATGCCAGCATTAATTAATAGATTAAGAGAGCTCTTTCATCAAGCCGAAGCGAGACCTCATATCGCGAAAAACGCCAGACTTAAGCTTAACAATTTTGAATGGAAAATAATGATTCATCTTCCATATATACCCCATCTATCCCCATTAGATTACTATCTGTGTAGAAGTTTAGCTAATCCGATAAAGAGAATGAAGATGTCAAAACTAGACGTGGTCGAAACAACTTTAAAAATTTTCAAAAGCGTGTGTATAGAAAAATTTAGCTGTATTTATAATGAAAATATTGAAACTGGCTATAAAAGAAGAAATAGACTGCCGACCGTCCGCGTTTGATCCCCAAAGTTGAACACCAAACGCAAAAAAATAATATAGAAGTCTAGTGTATGCGAATTAGGGTAGGTACTGGTAACTTAAAATATTAAAATGTCGAAATAATTCCGTTTACTCAGCCTTAGAAGGAAGAAATAGATTCACGAAAGCAAATTTAATATAAAAAAGTCAAATTTCAAAATAAAAGTCTTCATCTACTCCATTTTCACCCCCCCTCCCCTCACATTGTGTTTGGGTATGGATTATAAATCTACCTAGAGGCAAAAATATGAAACCTTATTAAAATTAAAAAGAGGAAAAAACTTTAACAATTTAGATAAAAGCCGTTTCAAAAAACGAATGCAAGCTCCTACTGTAAGGATTAGTGGCGAAGCCACGGATTGTATAATTTTTAACAAATTGATAGTCATAAGAGCTGTAAGTTAAAGATGGTTTAAGCAAATACTTACTTCCTTATTACGAAGGGTTATCTCTATGTAGGAAGAGTTTACGTATGGCAGCCTCCTTTAATTCAATTCAAATGTGTTACCTTAAATAAGTAGGGGTGATAGAGTAAGAGACGGATGTCAGAGCGGAAAGGGTGCGAGCAAGAAGCTTTAACAGTTTGTGTGGATTGTTTTTTAGTCCCATGGAGAATAGTGCGGGTGCGTGCTGTACGTGCATATTTTATTAGAGTTCTTTTGGTGTTACTAGTAAGACTAGGTGGTTGAGGCAGCATCCATCTCAGTACCATGACCACAAGCAGCAATAATACCCCTTTTTATTTTGCTGTTTTGCTCTTCTAATATGTTCGGAGAACTAAGGTACAACACGCCGTCATCGAGAGAAGAAGATAGGGGGATGGGATGTGAGAAAGATAGGAAGGTAGAAATTGAGGTGGAATGACAGGGGCTAAGCAAAGTTTGAGGAGCAAAAAAGATGAAGTTTCGATAATGGGGCCGTTATTGTGATGATATTAATTGGGAAGGATTACACAAAGAGATCAAATATATTTCGATGTAGGTGGATGTGAAATTTAGTATAATGAAAAAGTGAATAAAACTCATTTATGTGCATAAGTCAGAAATATGATGAAGGATGCTGCAGTCATCAAGGATAGAATGTTTGATGAAGCGGTCTGGTTGAGAAATTCACACAAATCCTCAAATTTACACAAATCCCCAAAGAAGGTATCGGGTGGATTAACAGAATCCCGCTAAATATCTAAAATCTTGAGTAAAGGCTTCATTTTGAAAGAGGCAGAAGGTGGTAGAAGAGTTATTTTGAATAAGAAAGGAGGACATATTATAGGCAGCAAATATACCATGCCACCATCATACCTTGTGGTTCTCGGGAAATAGAGGAACTAGTATCCATCGGATCACTTCGCTGTTTATTGTTTAGTAGATTTGATAGCCAGGTCTCTGCTAGGCCAAAGTAAGTTGTTTTTTTTTTATTTCCAAAAGATAAATATATAAGTAAAACTAACCTTATATAGACTGAAAGCGGTAATTTAGAAAGCCAGCGGATATTTTGTGGAAGGGCATTTGGGTCGGAGAGAACATATCAAGTCAAGGCTCTCATTTGCGCAAACAATCAGGCATAAATTTCATATATACTTTATGAGGAGAATAATGTAGAAATTTAAACATCCCTATGAGGTTGTAGATATTCTTGAGTGCGAAGTTAAGTCACCATTGAGTCTAGAGTAGACAATAAAAAGTTAAAAATTAAAAGAAAGATACTGAACCATAAAAAAGCAAGACAAAGAGTACTATAATCATGGGAGGTGAAGAAGACAAATAATAATATAAGAAAGACAAATGGCTGGTACCACAAGATGTAATATAAAAGAAACGGAGGCCATCTACGTCAAAGCAATAAAATGCGTTCATTCAGCAACGGCAATGAAGGAAAATACAAGGCTGGCAAGAGTTACGCTGATTAAAGCTTTAGCAAAAATGGCCAACAGAAAAACTATGATTGCAAGAACCTAAATCTTAATAATTTATTCCAAGTGCAAGGTGGAGGGAGAGATGCAGGACAGACCAGTAAAAATGCTAGATGCACTAGTGGATCATTTGACGAACAGAAAACCCACACACTAAATGTTTTGAAAACAAAGTGTCGAGGTTTTAGTGAGTGGGTAATCCCAGTCCCAATTCCTGGACATATATTTTATTACCGCAACGTGGTGAAGCGGAGGTGAAGCGTATCCAATACACCTCCCTCAGCTACTTCTGGTGAATAAGAATAACCCCGGTGCGTACCCTTTTGATCAAAACTAAGATGATGATCCCCTGAGTGTGTTCTCCACTCAGTAAAAGCCAACCATGGGTGGGTCGGTGGAATATTGAGATTTAAGCCGAGTGGATTGCTTAATAATTGCCAAAGGATCGTCCAAATTAGTTAAACACACATAAAAAATAATCTTGAATGTACATGAATTTGAAATAAGCAACAGCGTATATAAATATAAATAGGATTAATCTTGCACTGAATAAATAAGTCTACAAAATGTCGTGGGGATTACTTGCAGATTACTCACTGGGATGTTTGCGACTTAATGACACCAGACAGAACTAAGGGAATATTACTATTGTGTCAAACAATGAATTAAGTAAGCACTTCTAATATTGGAGGGTATGGGCTCGGGATGAGAATTCTAGTTCATAAATAAACTAGTGAAGTTAGGGGAGGGGATAATTCGATTAACGATACCT
Source organism: Ceratothoa steindachneri (assembly GCA_963969495.1). NCBI lineage: Eukaryota > Metazoa > Arthropoda > Malacostraca > Isopoda > Cymothoidae > Ceratothoa > Ceratothoa steindachneri. The sequence goes on from OZ018326.1 coordinate 87,199,577, forward strand.
TTGGGTTCGTAAGTATTCTTGAAGGGGGCGATGAAAATCTTCTTCTGATGACGATAATCGCACCTAGTCCGGCCGTCCGAGATTAGCGAATGAGAGGCTAATCCTAGACCGGTGATATGCTGATCCTTTGCAGGATCACGAAGGTGAGCCACACAGTGACTCAAATCGGACTTCTCCTTTGAAGTAAGTAGCTAAAACCGATTACCTAGCTACATCTAGGGTAATCGGCAGAGGCAGGTCCTGTGTAACCTCAGACTCTGAAGAAGGAGGGGGGCTGCGATAGGTTTGACACCTACAAGTACCGTGATGGCAACAAAAAATTCCCCGAGAAGTTCCTTTCTTGCAACAGGCGAACTGTTTCTTCTGCGGATCGAGTTCCACCTCACAACGTAGGTCCAAGATCTTTTGCCTGATTCCAGGGAGAAGTCTTCCTTTTATTTCTCTCATGAGCAGAATCGAGAGAGAGAATCGAATTCTCGTAAAATCCGTATCGTCACGCGAAAGACATTTTTTCATTTTTAGGCTCACGATATGTCATTCACGGCTTCAAGCCATCTCGGATTTTACGGCGGTGCGAAAAGGGCGAGGAAGAATTCGAGGCGAGAAGTGCGTTTAGGGATACGAGAAGGCGCGCAGCTTTGTGTGGGAGTGTTTCTGCGTACACCTATGTACGCGGTATTTAGACTTCTATTAAAAGCACCTAAGTATAAGACTAAACAAAGCAATTACGCTTAAAAGCTTTTACAGAAAAACGATGAAAATTAACTAGGATACACTAGGCCACCACAAGGAAATTCGAAGGTCATGAATCATACGCATAATAAGTCCCGAAATAAGAAACGCATTTTTTTTAAAGAACAAAAAAATACTACAAACCAATGAAAAACTAAACCTGATTAAAACGTGTATCTTGAGTGAGATGCACAACCAAACGACGCAAACTGATTTGACATTAATTGTATGATTAAAAAATAGAATTTATTTTCCATATGAAACTTCTTCCTCAAACTTGTATCTCAAAGCTAATAGAGATTCATCATTTTCAAAGTCTTATGATTAAATGTTTTTCAATGCTGGTGGTCTTTGTACGAAAGATTTTTCCAAGTTTGTAATCATTCCTCCCACTCCCAACCTTAGGGATCGAGAGTTTTTCTCTAAAACTACCTTTTCTCCTCTTACTACTTTCGCCATATTGATTATCCATTTCATTCAATCTTATTTTTGGATTCGCTATATTTATTACCCAATTTTCCTATCTAAGGTGAATTCCTGTTGCAAATACGACCTAGCATTGTAAGAATTTAAATATTTTCGCTGATGAAATTAGATTCAAATATAAATTTCGAACAACAAAAGCATCTTCTCATATGAGGGAGGTGGGTGCACCGGCCAGATAGCATGACAGTTGAGCAATTGTTTCATTAGAAACCAGATGTGGGCAGTTTTTACATTCGAGTTTATGTTAATAAGTTTAAAAGTCATTTCACTGTCATCTGCATACGTTTGCCTCCACTTCATACAAGTAAATCAAGAGGATTTTTTTCCCATTCTATGGTATGAAAGAAAAAGGAAATAACTTGAATAAAATAAGAGAAAGGCTTGATCTTCGAAAGTTGGATTGAGCGATGAACGGTGGGCAAGAAGTGTTTATGTTGTGAAGAAGCGTGTGATTTGGGTTTGGATAGAAGTTTTCTGGAGAGGTATGGAAATAAACTTGCGAAGAGTATGTTCAATGTGTGAGTGTTAAAGTGTGAGAAAGTTTTGCAGACCGCGTAAAAGGTATGATGTTTATATGAATGAGTGATTTAAAAGAGAAAGGGGCCGCCGAGTAGTAAGTGTATGGTATTGTCTATGATAGATTCATTGAGGTTTGTCAAGGGTACTTGTCACCTTCTCTCCTGAAATGAACTCGCCTTGACAGATGCTACCTTCCATATCATCCCAACATTATATGAGCTTGGGGTGTGGACAAAATGATGTGTTGCCCGGTGCCTAATATAGAAAAAGGGTGTGGCAGGAGCGGATAGTTTTAGTGGCATTGAAGTGTACCGACTAAACTTTGTGGAAAACTGGTAGATTTTAGATTCTTGAAGTCTTGAATTATTCGTAGGAAAATGGTAAACAGGACTCCTTTTATCACTGATTTGAGCTAAATAGAAATAAGTAAAGAAATTATTTGTCATTTAATAAAAATGTAGTTGCAGTTAATCAGAATTAAACTGAGATTTACTTAGTCCTAAGCAGAAAAGATTTTATCTTTTGCAATTAATTTAGGGGGAAGTCAAATATACAATGGTTGATGAGATGTGTTTAAGCGCAAGGAGGACTTTTGAAAATGTTCCCCAGAAGAGCCATTTCTTAAAAATTTGGAAGCGAGCGAATAAAATTGCCTTGCAGAAAAAAGTTTCGAGGGCAACTGTACAACTCTGTGAGAAAATCAATATCGCCAGGACCAAACAGACGCTAGTTTTGTTACACAGGGTCAACAGCTACGTTACAAATGGGCAGATACTTTACCCCCCATCCTCCCCTTTTGCTCTTCTGGCACAACAATCCTCGATATCGCTCGGAGGGGAGATTATAATCAGCAGATTTCTTAACCCGTTAGTATAAACAAAGAAGGGTGGGAGATCCTTTAGAACAAAAATCTATGAACAGCCTCACTGTCGCTTCCTATTGTTTAGGTCTAGTTTCACCAAATTGACGAAATTTCACCTTCTCCGAGTAAACCAGAGGAGACAAGAGAGGCTTAAAGGTGGTCCCACATCTGCCCTTCTTTCCCCCCAGGAGATAGTTGAGGTATATATACCTCAATCTGGAGAAAAGAAAGAGAGAATCGAGGTAGAGATCGAGAGAAGAAGAGGTCCCTGAGTAAAACAGGGAATCAAGATGTGGAACCGAGCGGGATTTTTCTTCCCGAGGCTTTTCCTTTTGGTCACATCGAAGAGTAGAGCATAGGTATAGAGAATCACTCTCATACCAATCTCGTCAGAGAAACCTCCTATCTCAGTTTTCGAATAAAACCAGAGATATCCCACACCATTGAGGAATACCAAAGTAAGGTTCTACTCGAGAAAGGATTCACCTCTGGTCAATTCTTATTATCGAGAAGCCCCACAAGTCTAACCCAAGGATTGGAATAATCTTACATCCACTTTCCCCTCGCTTATATCGACAAGTCAAGAAGCATTGCCACACGTACCTCACTTACCTCGAAGTCAGCTGTTTTCTCCAGTCAGCCTCACGTCCGCAAACAGTCTCGCCTCGCCTCGCCTTGCCTCATCCCCTCAACGAGATTCTCGTTCAAGGTCATCCCCACGCCCCCCTAGCAGTTAGTTTAAAGGTAAAAGGATTCCAACTTTTTTTATGTTCTTCCCTTAACATTCCGTATTAAAGTGAATTTTTGCGTCAACCATCGCGTAGTACCCATTGGTAGTATTAATTTTTATTTAGATCCTCTTAGTATAGCCTTATTGTATTTAAAGTTTTATTATTTCATTTATTTATGTAATTAAAAGTATATTTTTTGCTCTAGTTGTTTAATTAAATTCTCGAAATGCTGCATATGGCAATATATAATATTACACATGAACCATGGTTAAAGAATCAAATCAAAAGATAAATAAAAATATAGCACTCTTAGAGAAAAAAAGGAACGGATTATTCATGTACGGAACAAACGTACATACATACTCGGCCGTATGCCACGAGAAACTCTTAAAGAATGCAACTGATGTAGCTGGTTTTGCGATTGTTCGCCTTTGTTGTCTGAAAGAGAGAACGTAGAAGCAAAGTAGTAATAAGATTTTATATGCTCATATGTTTTCTTTGGGGACATACATAACAAGGATCAAAAAATCACTCCCTATTCCTATCAAGAGGTTCATTTTGGGGCTAACGATACATTACATTATTCCAAATTTCTATAACATTGTACTTTTTCCTACCTAGTTCAAAAACCCGATAAAATTAAGTATTTAAAAATTTGTAGCAGAATATCAATTTCTTTTTCAACATCAGATAAATATCTACGAAATCACAACCTCGCTAAAATTTTAGGGAAAGTGCAAACATTTCATAAGATTCATTCAACACATTTTAGAAGCATAATATTTGTGCATAATTAATTAATTATCTCCAAGCGTTAGAAAAATACCTTTAATTAACTAATACAATTCCTCCAAGTTTTGACGTGGTTGTAATAACTTTTGACTCAATTGAAATCCAAGATTAAAGAAGAGTTGCTGAAGAGGATAAATGACGCCATTTAAATATGGCTCATTTTAAGATTGACAAATTGATTTGGATTTATAGGGCTTCCTAAAAAAGGAAAACATATAAAAAAAAATAATTGCATGGGAATAATAGGCACAAAAGAGATTAATAGGCAACGCGAAAGATGATAGTAGTTCAAATTCTCTTAGCGAGTGACACTTAAAACCAAAGATATATATAGTTTGAATAATATATACATATATGAGAGATTAAACCACATTCTCCGAAGACAATTTAATTCAGAATTAAATTGTCTTCGGAGTATGTGGTTTAATTCCTCATCTTTTCTTGCGATATTGCATTAATTTTCATCATATACATACATATATATATATATATATATATATATATATATATATATATATATATATATATATATATATATATATATATATATATATATATATATATATATCTCAAAGTAGCGCGAGAGAATGATGAAAATGAATCCATTAAACCACATTGAAAGAGGAAACGGAATAATTTTTCCTTGCAGTAATATTTTTATTACCTTCTTCGAAAAAATCCGTGCAGGGAAGCGATTCGAACCATGCACACTGAGGCAGCAAGCACCACTTTGATCACAGTTAAAAGTATGCCGTTAGTACACTGTGCTACGCAGAGAACTAAAATTCTCTGAATAGAATAACTTTTAAGGAACACTTTCCCAAGCTCGAACGGGGACTATGAAAGAAATAGAAAATTAATTGGGAATTCAAAGAATAAATGAGGAATAGTTAAACGCATGGTAAATATACAAATGTATATATCTCTCAAAGTAGCGCGAGAGAATGATGAAAATGAATCCGTTAAACCACATGTGCACGGTTCGAATCCCATCCCAACTCGGATTTTTTTGAAGAAATAACTATTTCCGAAGAAAAATTATTCCGTTTTCTATATATATATATATATATATATATATATATATATATATATAGAGAGAGAGAGAGAGAGAGAGAGAGAGAGAGAGAGGAGAGAGAGAGAGAGAAAGAGAGAGAGAGAGAGAGATAATAGATAGATAGATAGATAGATAGAAAAAATTCAATAATCAAAATCTCCGAATGCTCATGATTTTTAGGTCACTGCACAAATGATCGTAACGTATAGTAGTATTGGTTAACTGGTATAAGTAAAAGTGCAATGGAATGGCTTCGCGACAGAGGATTGACAGACGAATAAAACAATACCACTTGCGACAGCGGGGTAAGATGATAACCAGGGATGTCAGGGATAGCTGAAGAACGAAAGTGAAGTATACACCAGGATATTGGTTTGTCCTGCACCTAGTAGTGAAATAGCCGCTTAATACAAAATAACAACAATGAACAATAATTATGAAGAATACCAAAAACCCAAACACCACAAGATCAAAAATAATGCAAAGCGCGTAACTAACAATTTAAATAAAAATATTGAAGGATTTAACTAAATGAAATAGTATGAAGGAAGTCCGCCTCCTCTACAAACTTTATTACATCACGTTCTTATGTTTAGAAGACAGTGCCTACCACAAAAGACAAGTGGTAGCGACCCACCCTGCAGGAAGCTGCTCAGGGTATGAAATTCAACCATAATGTGGCTTAGAGTCAGGAAATTTAAATTTTTTTTTTTTAAAAACGGTTAAGGGAGCGCTTAATCGGATCCCTCGGAATCAGATCCCGCTGAATCCCTCGTGGTGCCCGATTCAGAGACGACAGAAAATGAATTGATCACGTCAAGGCATTGTGGAATAGGCCCATCCGAAATGTCAGATCGCTTCTGCCATCTTCTCTGCCATTCAGCATGAATGGCTTCCATCATCACTACCATACTAGCAAATCAGCTTTTTTGTTGATAATTCACAAAATACAGAAGAGAGAGGAAATTTGTAAGCTGACGGGTAGTATTCCAAGGTGAAATAATTATATGTTTTTACTTAATTTGGTCGATGTCTGACCCGTAATAGAAATCTGGGTTTATTCCTCAATTACGAAAAAGGTTTAAGGGCAATGGCGTAGGCGGTGGTATGCGCTCTTTGAGTGCTTCATAATTATCATTATATTCGGGTTCACTTATTAAGTAGCAGGTAGGAAAGTTATCGAAACAACAGATTTCTGTATTGTATCGTCATGGCCTGAATCAAAGTGTATGTATGTGTCATTACACATTTGAATAGCTGAGTTTACGCCAAACAGTAAATTTGAAAGACTGGGAATATATATGAAGGAGAAAGTAAAGCTTGATTCCTATTTAAATTTTAATTTAATGGATGGGTTAAAATTACTAAAATGCTTTGGAAAATTATATTGTTTAACGCATATTATTTTGCATTAGAAGATAATCCTGTTCTTGCGTAGCTTGTATTGCTGGTTAAAAAAATGGTAACCGTTATACTCTATCAGGTGTAATTTTTGAAATAGGATTAACCTCAAATGTATGCTGTTTCAGATTCAAAAAAGTAACTATCAACTGAATGATTTGCAATTTTTATAACGGAAGATGATCGCCAAAAAAATACATAAACAATAAACCTGTTCTTTTTTAATTTACTACATTAAAATATAAAGTAAGTTTTAGTTGAAAATTATGGTGAAACTTCAGAAGACCTACGCCGTGTTTTTAGTATTAAAAACAGTAATTAGGGTGTTTTTTGGCATTGTAGTCGTCATATATGGTTTTGGTTTTGCGTGAAAAGTACATATTTCTAAGATCCTCCACTTTGATGGGGTCAAAATGAAATTAAAATAAGGCCACCTTGCCTTCTCTTGATGTGAAAATAAACCTTAATTTCAAACATTGGCAACACTGATTTCAACCTAATTCTAGGCTTTCAAATTGTTTTATGAACCCTAAGATAATTATTTTAAAATGGGTGTTTTTGCCCCCATACCCCCGCTATTTTTAATCACCTAATAATATTAGCGATTCGAAAGCCTAGCATTAGGTTGAATTCAGGGTTGCCAATGTTTCAAATTAAGGTTTATTTTCACATCAAGAGAAGGCAAGGTGGCCTTATTTTAATTTCATTTTGACCCCATCAAGGTGGAGGATCTTAGAAATATGTACTTTTCACGCAAAACCAAAACCATATATGACGACTACAATGCCAAAAAACACCCTAATTACTGTTTTTAATACTAAAAACACGGCGTAGGTCTTCTGAAGTTTCATCAAATTTATTAAACAAATATAATGGATTAGAATAAAAGCTTTTTTAGAAAACTGACCCGGGTAAGATAAAACTTGACAGTCTCGTTAAAGGTTCTAGCAGCAACCTGCCACTATATTATCATCCCATCTTCTCATCTATCTCTTTTGCATAAGTTTTATATCTTCATAAAATCTCTCTCCTTGTTCTTAAAAGGAAATCACCAAGAATTTTGGAAATTCGACGCAAGTGGCACTGGTGGTAATGGACTATAATACTCTTGCTACATGCAAAATTCTGAACTTAAAGAGCACCTCTCCTACAAATTCATAGTAATTGCCTTTTGTATGTAAAAAAGGATTTGAACATATAGAACAAGAGGGAAAGTCACTCCAATGACCAGCAGCGTTTTGTGATAAGATGATACATGATTATTGCATTGGTGGTTTCCCATTGTTCAAATCACTTACAAGTGGTTTTGAATGACTAATCCGATGGCAGAATTGAAATCTCCATGGTGAATAACCATATGTCCTATGGTCATACGGGTCATTTCATGGCTCTAAATGAGTACAATTAAACTTTACTCCTTTTGAAAAAAAGAATCGACGCCTTGACCTGGCGCTTCGCCCTAGGTAAAAATCAGGTCAATTCAAAGGACTCAATTTTGCGCATTAATTGTTTGATTTGAGGAAAGTTTATTAGCGCCCTTATTTATGGACCATAAAAAAATACCTGCCATAAGATTTTCAGGCTTATTTCAAGGAATTTGATGCATGACTAGCTAAGCATGATATATGAAGGTGACAAGTTGACGTATTTGTTTAAGAACTAAAGATTCACTGACAAAAAGATTACCCAACAATTATATCTTCTCTTTTATTCCAGTACCCTTTACTAGTTGTTTGTTGATCAAGAGGAATGTTCATTATCTTAAGGTCGACCAAATGGCTCATTGATGCTTTCAAATATACTTTGATTGTCTCATTAGCACCTTTTTTTTCCATTTGAAAAGAAGTTTTGGTTCCTGGATATAGTAAATTCTTCTTATTTTTCAATCAGAAAAGCTAATACCAATGTGGAAGATTCATTGATGAATTTCTATCAAAATTAGAAGGTCATCTTTCTCAAAAATGGTTATTTCAGTGTCACTATACAAAACTGTCTGACACAACATGCTCTGGTATATGTAGAAAGTGGCTGAAAAATATGAATGGGTACCGCATTAGAGTGGGGATCAGGTCGAGTTGCTGATTTGGATTTAAGGTATGTCCACTTATTTCAATTTTCCGATTGATACCAGGATTCTGTTATGCGTAATAAACAATTACCAAGCTGAATTTTTGGTTCACTCCACACACTTGGTATTCTAAATTTAATGCACTTCCTCTTTCCATTGCTACAAATATTCAGTTACACTTTTACATAAACTATGTGCAGTCCTTTATTTATCTTATTTATCTTTCAAAGCTACAATTATGTCTATTTATACTTTTATTTAAATTCTATTCACCTCATATATAAGAAAAGATATCTTAATTATTTAAGCAGCCTCTTCATGCGTAGGGCAAATGTTTACTGAATCCGGAGAAAATCTAAAATAAAAAAGAACTGCATTAAGGATATATGCATTAAGAATGTATAGTAGCATTTCAAACCAGGAAAAAGACTGACCAATATTTACATTTTCTTAAGAATACTCCTTTAATTAGTATGAAAAATTTCACAGAATATCTTTTAAATTTGCCTCTTGTAGTTTTCAAGTTTCCGTTCATTACACTAGGCAACCAATTTTAACGTCTTGTTTGTTACAGACATATGAATAAATGTTTCTAATTAGTTCGAGGGCGCTGAATCCGAATTTGAAAACCAAAATTCTCTATCACGTCTAGATTTTGTGTAATGACACCCCCTCACCTCCTTTTTGCTATTTGTTCCATTAATAAATAAAAAAATCTTTTCATTTTGTAATTTTGGAATTTTTAAACAAAAGTATTTTAAAAGTTGGGGAGCTTCCTTTTTATTTTGGCTTAAGACAGACGTTGTACATCACTAGCGAAGTTACCCCCCTCCCTCCAAGTTATGAAGATGTTATTGTATTTATTAAGTTTGTTATGCACTTAAAGTTTAAAGAAACTTGCTGTACGCTTCTCGTTTTTCTTTTGTGAAACATCAAATTTTGTTTTACTAAAGACCAGCAATAATCCCCCATCATATTTGGATTAAACTTTCCTTGGTACCTCGTCTCCATAACCAAAATTGTTGATGTAAACGTTCACCATGTTAATTACTAACCGTTCCCAGATTTTCAGGAAAAAAATCGAGATGAGAATGCAGAAAATCCATTTTAAGTGACATTCTACATCCCATCTTTTCATAGGCTTCCAGCATATTGTTCACTATTTCTCGGTAATTTGGAGATTTAAAATTGCCGAGAAGGTTTACAGTGACTTTCACAAAGAATGATTATACTTTGCTTTCCTTTTTACTGAGAAAATAAAGTGAAGAAATCATCAGAAACAACTCTGCGGATTTGTGGTCCAGTGAAAATTCCAGCTTTTATTTTTGCATTAGTTAATGATCCTTTGAATTTGTTTTTCAAATATTGAAAGCCTTCACTTCTTCGATCCATACCTATTCAAATTTTTTTTATTAGCCCTAATTTAATGTAAAGAGGTGGAAGATGAACTTTATTTGGATCTACTAGAGCATCATGCTTGAAATTATGTTTGCCAACAATGTATTCTTTTCTGGCTGGCCATTCTCACCTTTTTATAGTGATTTTTATCATCTCTGCTATCCCATAGACATAGACTCAGATCTAAATCTCGTACCAAGTCGTTTATACTTTGTTGGCAAAATAAATTTGGTTCTGTATCATAATCGCTTGGAACATATGTTTAATCTTCTTCAATTTCTCCATAAATCAATGTAGAATCAAGATCTGAACTAAAGTATTCACTCATTGGAGTTGGTGGTGTCGGTACTGGAGTAGATTCATCATATGGTGCCGGTTTTAACGCTGATGAGCAATTTGAATAAACAATTTTAGATTTGTTTTTCTTCGAAAATCCAGCCACATTTGTTAGGCAGAAATAACAATCATCAAAGTAATTTGAGGGCTCACACCATATCATGGGAACAGCAAATGGCATTGTCTTCCTCTTCTTCCTATTTAACCAAGCTGTCAACATTGTGTTACACTGCGTGCAGCGAATATGAGGGGCCCAATCTTTATCCTGGTCCCCTACTTTACATCCAAAATAGTATCTGTAGGCTTGCTTCATCGTTAGTGCTGTTTCTATTTTTCTCCGTTGTGCCACTGGTGTGAATTGCCCACAAACATAACAAATTATATTGGGGCTGTTTACACATCCGGTTCTAGAACTTGAAGCCATGACAAGATTTCAAATACTTACTTGAGCAAGCAAACGATACACAATGTGAGATGCTTTACATAAGGGTCTTATCAGAGCAAACTTTGATTAAGTCGTTATCTTCTTTACGAGTTACCAGTTATCAGTAGCAGAAAAGCTATCACTAATTGGTATGTATTAATCTGAAAATCTGAAAAAATTTGAAAAAACCCCAGTAATTAGAATTCACTGATATTTGAGATTCAATATAGTCTACTTTATATATATTAAAAATGTTAATATATATTAAATATATATTATTTATTAATATATTATATATATACATATTAAATATATTAAAAATTGCATATTGGTACAATATTGAGCAAAAGTGTGAAATGGCTTGAAAAGAAAAATTCAAATTACACACAAACTAGTCGTGATATGCAAATTCTAAAGACAAATTTATAATCAGCGTCTAAAAATCATCTAGAATTAGCTATTTTCTGCTCTGTAACAAATATTGTGTTACACAGTGTTATTAGTGGATAGAAAATGTTGTTAGGAAAGCAATAGTGTATTTGAAGAAAGGATGCATCTTAAATTATTAAACGATAAAAATAAATGCAGCCATAACCGGAAAACAAGAGAAGTATAGACAATTGGGTCAAATATAAATACAAAGTATCCAAACCTCTTTTCTGAATTATTTGAGCGAGTCTTCTGCCGCAGGACTTCACCAATTTGTCGCATTTTTCTGAAATGATTTTCTTATATTCCTCTCCGAATATTTGCCAGAAATCTTCAACATTCATCTGTTTCAGAGCCCTATTTTTCTCATTGATTAAATTTATAGGTTTTTATCGATCTTAAATTAATGCTCTGCGCAAGCCATATCATCGCTTCTAGATTTTCAGCCCACAAGGACTGCTTTATTGTTCTTTTTCTGCGGCATGAAACATTGTCCTGCATTAAACAGTTTCACGTGATTCCGATGTTCAGAATCACCCCCCCCCCCCGCAGCTGAAATACCACATCAGCTGGGCATACGATGGTATGAACTAAACGATCAGACCCCCCGTACAGATAAAGGCAGATAGATGGATAGAATGGTGGAGCACCAGACTAACCTGTACACCAAGGATAAGAAACTGACTAACGCAGCAGTGGAAGCCATTGAGATCCTGTCCCTAATGGAGGAACTCGATGAAATGCCACTTTCGACTAGCTGAGAAATGAAATCGATATAGTGCTTGCTGGTAACGTTCCATGCTTGGATGGGAACCCAACTGGAGGTATTCATGTGTGTGAAGGGGCATATACTAAACCATGTGTAGAAAATCTTCCATTCGTATTTAGAGTAGGGAGCAGTAATTAAGCTAATTCGGGGCCGTAACTTCGTCATAAGAACATTTGGGACAGAACCAATTACAAAAACGTGCACAGGGATTTCTCTGCTGAGCATCATGGGCATGAATTTGCCATGGTTGTTCTGAACTGACTTAAAAAGCTTGCAAAAACTTGTGCCCTGACTGATAATGCGGTTTCCGGTCTGAACGCTCAACTATCTTCATGATCATTCCCTTGCGCAGTTTCAGGAGAAATGGACAGAGCTGAGGATGTCGCTGAATTGACTAAGCCTTTATATTTTATTAGATGACTTTTAGCGCCCTCACCAATATGTAACGATATACCAAGCTATTCGGCCTCATCCTTTCCTTCCAATCGGACATGAAGTGGAATTCCATTTTAATGAAGCAACCACAATTTTTTTTTCTTGCTCTGATGCTGAGACGCGCAATTTGAAATTCCAACTATAGGATTTACCAAAATACAATATGTGACGGTAGACTCTTCTGGCTCTAGAGCTAGAGGGAGAGAACCAAATTCAGAAGTCAACAACAAAGAGGTTGTATTGGAGCAGGAGGTTTCAGAGAGGAGATTTCGCTAAAAAGCAAAGAGCATTAAATACTAGTATCCGAAATGGCGGGGCCTTCATATGCAACCACTGTAAGAGTAACTTCCATTCTTGTGTGGGATTGTATATCCATCAGAAGCGTTGCTAACTGGTACTCCATGAGCTTTTCTTTAACTACGCATGTGCTTTGGTCTCCTGAGGCCAAAGGATGCAATGAGCAGTACCACTAAAATACGTCTTGTAGCTCTTATTAACTAGAAAATTAGACGAAGGGTGTAAGTGTGATTGTTAATTTGAGCATCAATGGTGGATCAGAAATAACTAAAATACTAAGCTATTTTATAAAAAAGCAGCTATCTTTTTTGATATCGGCACCCCAAATATACCATTACCTCAAATAAAAAATATGTTAACCAATGTTATTAATTTTGTCACTATATTTCACAATAAAAACGTTCACATTAATAAGTGCGATTGTTAATTTGAGCATCAATGGTGGATCAGAAATAACTAAAATACTAAGCTATTTTATAAAAAAGCAGCTATCTTTTTTGATATCGGCACCCCAAATATACCATTACCTCAAATAAAAAATATGTTAACCAATGTTATTAATTTTGTCACTATATTTCACAATAAAAACGTTCACATTAATAATATCCAATGATTATATAATAAAGAACAAAGGATAAGTGGCTCATATTGGAGAAGCAATATCGTTTTCTGTAATAAACCCATTAACTCGAGAAAAGGAAATTATGATAGAATCTCATACGTTAATTAATTGAATTAATACTTCATAACGGATGGGAAAGTTAATAATCAAGAATAGTAGATTTTCATTATAGAAATGATTTTTTTATCTACCGGTACTTTAGTAAAAAGCGAATCTATATCTCAGGATCAAAGCCGGTGTTTATTAATATCAACACTGTCAGATTTCAATTTTGCCAGTCTGGTATTGTAAATGTGTATACCTCTAATACTGTCTAAACTGTAAACTAAAGTAGAGGCAAGTCATCCTGGCGTAGTGAGGAGTTACATGCAGACAGGTTTAGTCATACGGGAAAGCATACATCTCTGAACGTGTGGACTAATCTATGAGTTTACTCTTCTTGACATTAGTAATTTTTGGTTTGCTATACTTTTCATGATATAATTATGTGGCAGTACGTTCCATAATGTTACACTTCCACTGGTTGTGGAGGACCAACTCCGAGTTAACGTGAGTAAATATCTGGTCAGAATATGAAGAACTTTTCACATGGGTTAGCTTGGAAATGCCAGGAGGGGAAAATTGCAAACGCTTTAAAAACACAACTTCCATAAAACCTAATCTATTTAGTTAAATTATATGTAAGTTCAATTAAGGCAATAAGTTTGTGTTATTTAATTCTCAAGTGAGAAAATTTTAATAAAAACAGCAAGTGTGAAATTTGGTTAGATTAGTTTAGGATACCTAACTTAACCTAACCCAAAGCTTTTAAGGATTATGTCTATTGCCTAAACTGTGGGTGATATTAAAACTGATATGTCAGTGGGTAGGGTGTTAATTTTATTCCTCTTACCAGACTTATATTCTTTCAGCAATAAAATAAAGATGTTCAACTTTTTCCTTTCCATGGGATTCACTTTGACCTCGATATTCTTTAAATGCATAATTTTGTCTTCGCTTTTCTTGACATGGTAAAATTGTGTTTGCTTTTTTTGACATTATCTAATAAAGTCAATGAAGAGAAACTTACACCTTAAATCTGTATATTATTCTACCAAATCGTTCTTAATGTATTTTTTCAATTAATTAATCTACATTTGATAATATTAACTCTTTCTAATAAAAAAAAATTGATTTCGAATAACAATAATGCTTTTTTAGGGAAAATCTCATCTCCTGTTCTTTGCTGCTGTCTTTACATAGAAAAATTTAAATAAAAAATATTGCCTATTATTTCAGAAATTAAATTTAGTTAATGAGATGACTTAACTTTACTATGACGAGATAGGTAAAATTTTATTAATTGCCTAACCAATTAATAATCTTCCTTCCTGTCTTAAAATCTCTTCCTCCTGCCTTGATGTGCTCATCCAAACAGATATGGGTTCCAGCTCTCCCGAATAAACTGATCTAATCTCTCTATGCACTTTTACCCTGGCCATGGCAATGCAATAAAGAAATCATTTGCCCCGAGTAAGTATGTCCCGCTGTTTATACAAAAGAGGTGATCATCGACAAATTGATGAACAAACACTTCTTTAAAAAAGCGTTGCCCATTTTAAAATCGCAGGTCTCATCGAGCTTTCTCTCTTCCTCCTTTTACCGAAATATTTTCCGTGAGAGTCCCGTTTTTTCCCACTACACTTACAAACACACATCCTCTACTTTCACCTAACCCTACCTTTTATCCCCTGTTTCACATAGTCATCCGTTGTGTTTCTTATATAGTCACTTGCTTACTCTTTTTATTTAAAGTTTAACGTGGTTAAAAGGCACCGTAGACGATACCAACTTAGTTGCTTCTTTCTTATCTAAACGTTCCTAAAGTTACATCGATCTGCAAGGAGATTTAAGATGCTTTATCATTTCTACGCCTCAGCTTTCTACGCATAAAATCTAAATTATCTATTGCTCTCTTAGGCATCCGTCTGATACCTACATTGATGAATTAAGTCATAAAAAATGATGCTCAAAACCATATGCAACTATATTTATTCTGGGCAATTTTAATAGCCATTATATTTGCTGGTATCTCCGACTTCTTAATCTTAGAAGGAGGGGCATTTATGTACATGAAATAAAGAGAATATGGGTTCTTTTCTGCCTAAATGCACATGCATAATCATGCAGCTATAGATTTTCACGCATTTTTACCGCATCTACTTGCATCTGCTTGTTTTCGTTTTCTCCTTACGAACATCTGCGACAGTCGTTTTTCACTTTCAATTAAAAGAAAATAATGCATCCATGACACGCGACTTCTTGATATTTCTTTCTTTTACTTCTGCTTATCTCCTACAATCCATCATGGAAATATATTTGACCTTGATGTCTCTTCCGCTAAAATCTACTAACCATCCATTACTGACCTCTTCTCGACAATTTATGGTAACTTCCATTTCTTTTTTTTCCATCAAACTCTCACAAATCTTTTTTAGAGTCTTACTTACCATCGTTGGCTCTCATCTATTATAAAGTGATGTGCAGCTATCATTGTTTACTCCTTCCTTCCTCTATTATATTTTTTCATCCACTTCTATCCTCAGCTTTTCACATCGTTCATTTTCTGGCACGATCGCTTCTTGTTTTCTAACCATGTTTTCTTTACTCCTACCACCTCTTGCCGCAATCTACCTATTTTTTCCTCCAGGCTGTACTTTGAATGCAAATAAATAGGGTCGAGACTGTAAGAGGCACGTTCGAGCTTGACTCCTATGCCACACTTCTGCAATCTGCCTGTGAGGCTTATAACCGCCATGTATACATTCTGACAAAAAATAAAATCAGCACATACTGCTCAAGCCTCTTGTTTGCCTATCTTACCCTTTTTGCCTCAAAATTCCCTCTGTTTCTCTCACTCGACACACTAACTTTCCTCTTCCTTTCATCTGAAGAGCAGATCTACTCAATTTTTACTTTGAAAAAGACATAGTCACCTCTCAACTGTCTTTCCTACAAGTCTTTGCTGTCATTTCTTACCTAAAGTTTACCTAAAACTTTACCCTTTAAGATTCACTTTACCTTTCCTTAATAATTTTGGAAAATGCTCTTAGGATGTTAAACTACAAGCAAATACATGATATTTTTACTCCTGTGCATATTTTTAAAATTCTTCGTTTTTTGTGTGGTTAGGTTAGGTTAGGTTAGGCTAGGTTAGGTTAGGTTAGGTTGGGTAAGTAATGATAAACTTACCTCCATTGGTATTGGAGTAAGAAGATAGAATGTAGGAACAATTCACATGAAATGTTAGCCTTTTCAGCATTTGCACAAGATTGGTAAATTCTGCGATCATTACTGAACATTACTGAAACCTGATTGGTTGGATTTGAAAGATGATGAGTTCTTATTTGCCCAAAGAGCAGTAAATCAACCATCTTAGCATTACAAAATCTTTGGCAGTCATTTAAAAAGGGTGCAATTAAGTAGCCCATTTAGGATATTTGGGCGCTAAAGGGTTAAGAGACACAACCTAAAATCAAACTATTTTGACGAGCCCATGTCTAATTTATAAAGTACCCTTCCTTTCTACATTTCTTGAATATTTGGTATCAGTACGAATTCTAGATTGCATCTCCTCCTCTGAAATCGATAAGAACTTTCAGTCTGGTTAAACTATATGTAACAAACTTCTTCTCTCTTGCGGCGAGTACTGGTCAGCCTGCAATTCAAATAATTCTTAATATCTTGGCAAAATTTGAAAAGTGATACTCTCCCTATCCTTCTTCAACTGCTTTCGAATTCTTTGCTTCCTCTCAAACTGCATTTAGCTGGCATCACTCGTATCTACCATGTCTGCGTCAGTCTACTCATATTATGTCATATCCCGTTTGTGTGTTAGTTATTTCTCAAAACTTTTGTTACTAATTTCGGCCTCCTTACTTTTTCCTCTCTTTTTTAGGCGTAGCCATTTTCCTTTCTTCATATTTGCTCTTAGGAGATATGATCTATGTGCTTTTTTTCAATCAGCCCCACCCCTCCTCCCCTGGGTGCATTTAAGCGTACGTAGAAGAAGCCCTTCTCTAGAGTAACTTTCTCCAACCCTGACGGATTGCTGCTTCTCTTAATGAGTATCAAATTAGCCTCTTTTGTTATTGTTATAATTATTAATATTATTATATAGACTAGTGTCAAAATACCCATCTCAGTCTCAGCGTTCTTAAGTGTTTTGCATAGTTTTTTCATAAATGGAAAGAATCAATTATCACAATAATTTGTCGTCTACTATAGCTTGTAAATTAAATAACCTTTGTAAGTCTACCAAAGTCGAACGAATTCCGATAGTTTATAAGTGAATGCATGAGAGCTTAAGATATTACGGCAATCGGAGCGACTTTGATAAAATTGTTCATATAATTTACTCCCAAAATTTCTGTAGAATTGTTTTGGCATTCAGTAGAATCTGTAAGAAAGGATTTCATATTAGTTTATTGCATTTTACAAAGTCTTCTTGCTATTTTAACTGGATTTTCAGGCAAAGGTTTCATTTCACCTCTTGCCTTACTTATCTTTACTTAGCTCAGATCCTTTAATCAAACTAGGCTACTATTTATACCCGAAAGATATTTGTCAATATAGGAAAAACAAAGTTCTTTGGCTCGATCTTTTTTTATATTATATTTTATCCAACAATGATACGTTATTTCCTACTATATTATTTCCGCTAAATCCATGGCTTCCAACCACCTCTTCATGTTTTTTTTAGATCTTTTTTACTAATTATTTGTTCTTGATTTGGACTTGACAAAGGCGTGTTCAGTGGAGGACATGCCCAAAGCGTCAGTTCTAATAAACCAAATCCATGCTCACATTTTATACACGATATAATTCACTTCAATCAAATTTCTCTCTCCTAAAGATTCATTCCATACACCATATTTAATCCATACCTATTTGTTCCTTACCTTATCTATCCTTCCAATTTAAATCTTTTATCCCTTTCCATATCATAGTTACACTCACACACAGTGATGTTGGAACGTTTAAAAACTACAAAACCCATTAGGAGGAAAAAAATAGAAAAATATCACAAGAAAATTCCATTATTAATTCCAGAGATCAATTTTCATTATCCAACTATTCAAATTATGCTAATGTTTCTTTATATATTTGTTATGTTTATATGTCCTATCCCCTGCTACTTTCTTTCCAACTTTTATATCAATCACTCAGACACAATTTGATGAAGCTTTGTGGCGCATTCTACCATCAGAACCTTTAGTGTTTTCTGATACTCTGATAGCTTTATTAACAAATAAAAAAATATGGTCACAATATATTCCATCCTTACCAAGATCATTTATGCTAGATCCTTGATCCAGGGAGGGAAACAATTTAATGTTTAAAGATCGCAGTGCATTTAACTGGCTTAAAATATCGATGAGGTCAAGAAAGTGACTGATTTAATGAAAAATGCCGAAAGTAAAAACATTTTTATACTGTTATATTATTATAATATTTATATTTCTAAATAAGAGAATTTTAGACAAATTAAAAACTCTAATTAACTCTTATGACATATGAAAGCTTATTTTGTGAGAGAGCATTGGCAAATGTTATTTTAACATAATGGTGCGTAATTTTAACTGAGTTTTCAAGAGTATACTTTTCACTTAGAAACTCAAAGAAGTCTTATTTTGTTTTATGCACTTGATTGCGGGTCATATTGATAAGTCGTAGTTGAGCAAGAAAATATTCGTCGAACTTGTCAGCCGAGCAGAGGATATTCTACTATATTTTCCATATTTTAATTTCCCAAGTGGCACAGAGACACCGATGATGCAAAATTCAATGAAAGAAAATAAGAGAATTTAGTTCTGAAAGTATTTTTTAAATGGAGGATAAACCCTTCGTTCTTTCCTGACTTTGAAGGTGTAGCGTATATATACACACACTAAGATATTAAAGTTTAGTCCTACTTCCCAAACTTTATCGGTGAAGTTGTTGAAGATATCGATTCTTCTTGTCTTGCAAGTAGATGTACCCAAAGTGAGTATTTCTTCATATATATAAAAAATATTCAATTAAGGCACTAATAGTTTAAATCCCTGTGCTGAGTCAGTTATCTCATCCAGCCTACTAAAAAATATTGTTAAGTTTTGGATTTCATTTTAGTTCGCTAGTTAAGTTAAAGGTTACTTAATGATATCTATGTGCATTTGTTCCTATCTAAAGAGATAAATATATTTGTCAACCATATCAGATTGCAGGCATCCTATAAGTTCTAGAATAGATGTATTCTATTGTGAATTCTTTGTTACACGATGACTTAATATTTTTCAATATCAGTATTTCCATGCTGTAATTTTGATTGGAATAATCAACTTCGTTTTTGTTTTCCATCTTTCAATTTTTCTCTGAAATTCTAAATAGTTCTGATTCCAATTTGTAATATTTAATATTTTTTTGTAATTCTATATTATTGAAATTTGTGTAGCACAAATCAACCAGATCATTTTACCAACCTAAAAGAGCAAAAAATAATTCAATTTGAACTCCTCATTAGAAGCTGGTTTTCATTTTTTGTGTTGTATTCTTCCTCGCGGATATTATCGGTGGAAACAAGCACATCAAATCAAATGGTAAATACACATTGATTAAAAGACAATCCCAATTTAACTCAAAAGAAGCAAATTACTATAGGGCATGTGCCACCAACACGGAGATAATCATTTCTTAAATAAATATAACTAAGATACATTTTGCTTTCTATTTAATAAGCTTTTGTGATTTAACAAGCCCGCTTCTTCCATGGTCTAAAATAACAAAACCGCGTTAAACATTTCTACCATTAGGAATTATCGATTTAAATACATAAATGCTAATAATTATTTCGCTGTCCACTCGGAAAGATTTAAAAAACGTAAGATTTCTCACATTTTCATTTTGAAGAAATCTTTCTACCAGGAATAATTTTAGAAACTTACTTCTACTTCCAACATTTGCGTTTATATTTATTCTCATATTTATTTATAGCTTTGAATGAGAATGTAATAATTATTTAGTGAAAATACGAAGATTCCGTTGTGGCATAATTTGTTTTTCATAAGTAATTCAAATTTACAAATGTTATTACTTTCATTTGCTGCATTTAATAAATGATAGTTGTAGTATGGGTGGGTTTTAATAAGAAATTTATGATTCGTCGACAAGGTTGTTTTAGGCCTAGACTCTAATCTCACACTCAGGCAAATATTTAATTTAAAAAATTCCCTACTCTTTACTGCATTTATCATTAACCTCTTCCTCATTATGTCAAAAGTTTCACCTAGCTTTTAAAGTTACTCTCAGCCCTCAGTTTCAGAAAATCACATTAGTTTATTCGCTCATTATAATAATATTTTAATGATAAGCATTTTAGTATTGTACTCTTCATGATCGCGAACCATCACAGAGCACATGTTTACCAAATGCCAAAAGGCTGATGTGGTGATGTTTATTTCAAGACGATTAAAGACACCACGTCGGGCGGAGAAGCGCAAAGGTACAGGCAGACAGTTCGTTCCAATTCTTAGGAGACAAATTCGAGAAAACGCGACCCACTATTCAACACAGACAACTAAGAGAAACAATCGATGTTAGATCAGTACAAAAACTTTAGTTTCTCGGGATTTGGCATGGGCTTAGAGAGGGGTAAGAGGGTGATGTAGCATTTAGGAACTTGTAGCTAAGAGGGAACTTGAAGGTGATTTTGGATCGAAAAGGTACTAATTGTAGTTCAAGGTCAACATGTATAATACATGGCTTGCCTATTGCGGTCTCAGATATTATACTCCGTACAAACAATGAAACAGCCCCCCACCCCTTCTTAGTAAAAACCTACCTTGCCCATCCTCTATCATTCTGTCAATTATTCTTAATTTAGTTTTAATTAGAATTCCCCATCTACCATGCCAACAACACTCAACGGTTTAAGTCCATATAAGTCTTGCACTCACTTTTCTATCATTTTTTTATATTTTGAAATTATTGAACAATTTTTCTATTCAAAATGTACTGTTTAACTTTCAAAATTCTTAAAAAACAACCGCTATTTATTTTCTATCATAACATAGTCACTTTATTGGGATAGGTCTACGGGAGCACAACCCCGAATGAAAAAGCTGTGAGTGGGGTCTCACATTGGGTGGCTTTCGACAAACAGGATGTCCGGCAGACCTCTGCAACCTCTCACAGTCGATGGTCGTCCTGATTAGCTCTTGCCAGCATCAATTTTGTATGAGGCTAAGCTGTGGGGATAGGCCCAGCGCAAGCGCTTCTACACATTAATCCACTCACTGCGCAAGCACAGCTTCACTCATCTTTCATCTTTTTCTCATTTCTCTCTTTCATTCAATCATCCCCTTCACACACTCATCCCTCCATCAACCCTTTATCATCATACCCATAAATTCATCTCCATTTTCATCGAGAGAAGCTTGAGTCGTCTTCGTTTTTGAAGGACAGCTCTAACAATGTCATCTAAGAGAGTAAGATTAATTGATTTTATAGCCAATAATTGTTTTATCCGTAGTAAAGTAGGATTCAGTCAAGTTTACTTTGACCCTTTTAGTTTCCAGTATTAATAGCAGAAAGGATTTTTCTTAACTGTTGACAATGGAGAGAGAAATATCTCCAAGAAGAGGACGGTGTCCCAAAATAGGAGAGTTAATTTAGATTAGGTTTTTCGCATAGTAACTCACCTTTTGGGCATCCTGAACTCGCCACTTTAATTCACAGTCAGCCCCACCACTGTGTCGCACGACTTTTGTCTTTGGGTAGCAACTGTTATTTTCTTTTTGCTTGTGTTTAGAATGCATGAAAAAAACACTGTTATTTATTTCAAACTTTGCTTTTGTGTCCAGGATAATAATATTTATATGAAATTTTCCTATTCCTTCTGGAAGGAAGTGGCGAATTTGAACTTTCATTTGTATAAAGTAGAAACAAAAGGGCATGATAAAAAATAGCATTTATTTATTCTAGAATTACATAATTGAGACAATTAAAATAATAGAAATGAGTAGTTTTCCGTGATTTACATTCATACTGTAAATTACTTTCACGAATCAGCCCCCAAATATAGTCTCCCATCAGATTTTCATTAAACGATCCTTGATAGCGGCCTTTAAAGTATAGTATATCCTGATGAAAGCGCCCAGCATGCTCCTTGGAGTACGCTCTCATGTTTTCCTTGAATTTACCAAGATAAGCGTCAAGAATATGGACTTTCAGGGACATCGTGCAACCCATCTTGTCGTAGTTTTTCACCAAATTCTCAACAAGCTCTACATAGTTTTTGGCTTTGTGATTACCTAGGAAGCCTAAACCACTGAGATAAAGCTGTCCCAAGCTGCTTTTTCCGTCCTAGTGAGCTTTTTGAGAAACTCCTTGCACTCCATGATCGTTTTTATTTGTGGCCTGACGAAGACCCCGGCTTCCAACTTTGCAGCATATAGCTTAGGAAATAATTCTTGGAGTCACTTGAAGGCTGCAAACTCCTTATCTAGAGCTCTGACGAATTGTTTCATAAGGCCCACTTTTAAGTGCAGAGGAGGAAACAGTACTTTTCGGGGGTCCAACGAACGCCCCCATTTGACGTTATTTCTCCCCACATTAAACTCGGTTCGTTGTGGCCAATTCCGCTGATGGTACTGTGCCACGGTGTTCCTGATGTCCCAAAGGTGAAGATAACATGAAAACTTGGTAAAGCTGCCTTGGAGACTAATCACAAAGGCCACCATTTTGAAGCCTTCCATAACCTTCCAACAGTACTCTTTATATTTCAATGCATCTACAAAGATCTTGATACTGCTGTATTCCTCTTTGAGCTGGCATGAGTGAGCAAGGGAAAGAGATGGGTATATGTACCCGTTACGAAGTAGCACTGTTTTGAGGCTCCTGGACGAGCTGTCAATGAAGTGGTGCCACTCGTTAGGGTTACAAGCGATTCCGATGGCCTTAAACAGACAGGTCACATTGGGACAAAAGCAAAGCTCATCATGACGTGTAAAAAAGCTTGAGAAACACTGGTGACGCTTTCTCTGGCCTGATATTTGCACAATGTCATTTAACAAATTCCACTGCTTGAGTCTCGAAGTTAAAAGATCGGCATTGGACTTTTTAAGACCAAAGTCCCTGACAAAGTCGTTGAGATTTGGGAAGTTGTGGTAGTATGGGCTTCTCTCGTCAGTTGAACCTGTGTAATCTGGAACAATGACTTCATCCTCTTCTGAATTGATTTTTCTTTTTAAATACTGATGGTTTCCTTTTAGAGGAGTGGGTACGGGGAGCTCAAAACTATGTGGCACTGGCGCAATAGATGACTGGAAGTCTGGATACATGATAACAGGCGCATCTTTGCCTGCTCGACGTTGGTAAGGGTTCGCCATGCTAAGAAATAATTGCTTGAGTGGTCAGTTGGTTGCGAAATTCTAGCTTTCTTTTCTCTTCTGTACCATCCTTTAAAAAACAAAATGTAAACATAAATGTAAATATACAAATACTTTTCACTTAGTATTATTATAAATGTTAAAATAAATTTTAAAAATCCAGTATTCAAAACACATAGCAAAATGTGTCTGTCGAATGTTCACAACCTCTTGATGCCATGTGTGACTAATGCTTCTATCAATCACGAGTGACGACGTCTGCGCTGTGACAGTAGAGTTAAACTAATCAGTTGAGTAGACATTCTTTGTATTTATACAGGCATCACGCTGCCACAATGATCTAGAAATTCTTCAAACATATAAAAAATTGTCGAAAGTTCTAGAAAGCCTCCAGTTTATTTTTTACTAAATTAGTGCCGAATCTATGTGGAATGTAAGAGAACTGCCATTGCTGTCCAGGTTGCAAAAATCAAAATATAAGGGGAATAATAACTATTACTACTGTATTCCTGTTTTTATAACATTTTAAATACACTATATCATGTTTATACCATACATGAAAAAAACATAATCCTTGAACCTTTTGATATATTTTTACTATTCGCTATTAGAATTATTTTTAAAATCTTCAATACATAAAATATAAGTGCTTACCTGTAAGTCGATTGAGAGGCCTTCCAAATTATTTTGAGGATAATGATGACATAAACATCCTCTTATAAATAAATTTTTAACTCAATATATAAATCAAAGTTCCAAACAAGTCTAACTAACCTAGGCTACTGTCCTAACTAAAGTACCAATTAATATATCAATGAAAAATCCAACAATTCCAACCAAACTCAAGTAGCTTAAGTCAAGCAAAAAAATACAAAATGCAAATTTGAGAACAAAGTTCAAGATCAAAATTTTAATAGCAAAATGTTTAAAATAGGCGAATATAATAATAATTCCAAAAGAAAAGTAGACTCCAAAGGTAAACAAACCAACCAAGCAGTGGTGCCAACTTAACCAAAACAAGGTTTAATTTACATAAATTAAATAATAAATTTAATTTGAATATCAACAAATGTTCGAAGTATTTTCAATTCTTTTATACTCCAACAACAGAGTTTACATTGATAAAAATGCAAATAAATTATATTAACATGTCAAAATAATTTAATTTACAGATATTCAAGATTTTGTTGCATAAAGTCTACTTTCACTAGTAGTACTAGAATTTGAAGGTTCATTTATATTTTCATTTATATTTCATTACTACTTTCACTAGTAGTACTAGAATTTAAAGGTTCATTTATATTTTCATTGTTTTGAATTTTTACTGTTGGACCATTTTATAAGGACATATCCTCTTCTCTTGAGGTATTCCGATCCTCCTGGAAAATGAAAAGTTCAAGTGAATATAAATTCCTTATTGAGTGATGCATAACTAGTCCATTACCTTGTTTAACTTTAACGGATCTAATTTTATCAAAAGACATTACAATTTCCATTATTTTCTAAGGAGCCAAAAGAATCTAAGTTTATATAATTTCTTTATGAGGACAATATCCCCAACCTTTATTCTATTTTTCCATTCATTTAGTGAATATTCTTACTATGCTCTCTTAAACTTAGCAAATATTCTTCATGCCAAAGTTTTCTAAAATTTTGGAAATTTTGCTCCTGAACTTTTAAAGTTTTTTCTAAAGTATCAGGCTAAGCATAAATATTTAATTCAGTTGGCTTCTTAAAAACTAAGCTAGAATTATAATTTAATTTCAAAAAGGAATTATGGGTAATAACTTCCAAATCATCCACATTAGAGCGATAAGTTAATGGTCTAGAGTTTATAGCATTTTTTACTTTAGAAAGGCAACTCTTTAAGACCCTAATAAGACTTTCTCATGTGGCACCTACCCAGGCTGAATACAATGGAATTAGTATATGTTTAATATTATTTCTACCAAGTTCTTCACTGAACTCTTCAGAGTTTAAAGTTTCAGATAAGATATCTCCTCCCTTCTGAAAAGATTTGGCACTATCGCTGTACAAATAATAAGGGATGGTGTACAAGCTGCAAACCCTTTGAAATGCAAGTAAAAACACTTTGTTGACATGTTTGGGAGAAGCTCCACATAAATAGTTCGTATATTCAAACAAGTAAAAACAAGGATAAACATTTTGCGATTCATCCTAGTTACTTCATCTTTAACCCAAACATGACCAGTGAAACCCACTCCCACATGATTAAAAGGTTTTACTAAATTCATTCTATATTTCGGAAAATCTGTTAATTTAGGATAATTAAAGGCAAAAGCATTTACCTTTTTACATATTATACAATCATTCAATTTCTTTTAATAGGCTGTCTGGCCTTGGGAATCCAGATACCCTCATTTCTAAGTTGGTTCAAGGTAGTACTGAGTCCAAGATGTTGGACTTTACAATGACAATGCTGGATTGATAGTTTAGTCAAGTAATAATTTTACCTGATAAAATAGGGTTTAAAACATCATAATCAAAGTAAAGGCTTTTAAAAAGCCTTCCTTTTGATCTCAGTAAGCCATTGTTATCAAAGAATAAGTTCAAGTTATTCACTAAATTAGGTATCACATCTACTTTGTTGACACTTTCAAGAAATTTAATTTCATCAGGAAAACTTTCTTGCTGCACAATTTTCAATAAGCACTTCATTGCCTTTCTAAATGGATTGCAGTTCTTAATAGAAGATATCCATTTAAAAATGTACTTTGTAACTTTCAAAATCTTGGTAAAATTAGAAAATTTAGTCAAATCAATAATGGTAGGGGGCTTAATATAAACCTCGCTGACTCCTGAGTTGACTATATTAAAACTCATGACTTCAGGAGATAGACACATCAACTGATATTTGGGCCACTGTTCGAAATCATTACAAATCCAATCAGGCCACAGCATCCAAAGTTCATTATTTTCAACATATTTTTTATTTACTTCTATTAAGAGTAAATTTAGAGATAGTTTTGGGATCACCAGTCAAGATACAAGTTAATTTTACTATAGGCTTTTAAGATGGAAGGTAGGCACTTGAGGGCTAATATGACGCTCATTAGCTCTAGTACAGGAATACTCCTTGGCTTCAAGGAAGCAACCTTACTCTTGGCAAATAAAAAATTGCTTCCCTCAGATCTACAAGCATAAGGCACAAACTCATAACATGTTTGTGAACTGTCACAGAATATATGTAGTCCATAAGAATTTTTAACATTCATTGCACTTCTAGAAAAAGTATTTAGAGAAAGTTTATCAAAATCAGAGGCAATTTTTTTTCATTCTGAAATAATTTCAATGGGAACTTTATCATCCTAGTCACATTTAAAAAGACAATTTGTCTGATCATCAATCTTCCTATAATTGTTACAGGAAGTGCAAATCCCAGAGGATCAAACAACTTTGAAATCTCAGCTAAAAGTAAACGTTTAGTATCAGCTTCTTGATTACAATATACTGGTGACAAACTAATTTTATCATTTAACACACTATACAGATAACCCAATATCTTCTCATAGGGTTGGTTATGCTCCACTAGCCTACCATTACTTTTCATAATATTTTGCAGTGTATCACCGTTGGTATTCCATGACCTTAAATTGAAACCTCCTTCTGCTATTCTCTGAAAAGCTTCCTCATAAATATATTTTAACTCATCAAGAGTATTTCCTCTAAAGATCAAATTATCTACATAAAAGTTATTGTTCAAAATTTCCGTACATATATCCTTAAGGTATTGAGAGACATAAGGTTGCATTACATAATGTAAGGTAAAAGGTGAAGAAGTAAATCTAAAAACTATAGTTGTATATCTATGAGATATTTACTTACCATTTTCTTTCCAGAAAAAAAACTTTCTTTTGTCATTTTCATCTTTAAGTTTAATCATGAGAAAAGCCTGCTTAATATCACTTATTAGGTAGCTTCATTTAAAGAAATACCATCAGCATTACTTTTGACAGAACAATTAAATCAGGTCTCACTTCTGTTGTTACTTGCTCCTTGAACTTAAGTACAGGCCTATATGGAATCCAAATAAATTCAGTATATTTAGAAGGTATAAATCCATTCTTTCTATTATACCGTCTTCAGCTTGCCTTTTAAATATTTTATCATATTTTTCATATAAAGTTTTATTTTTTAAGAATTTAACTACTTTATTCAAAGTTTTAAGACCAATTTGCCAGTTAGAAGAGACTAATCCTACTTTTTCATCTTTCCATGTTAATTTTACATGATAATGGGCATCTATAAATTATAGATTCTCTCTAAATTCTTGAACCTTCAATTCATTATAAGATGATAAGTGCTCATGACTTTCAATGACAAAAGATTCAAAAGAAAAGAAATTTTCAAGTCCATTATCAATTTCAGAATCTGTTACGATATTTGCTAGAGCATTAAAGTAAGACTTAATAGGATTCATGGTTAAATTAACAAATGTATTTTGCCTATGTTTTTTTTTAAATCTACGTTATTTATTTCATAATATCTTTTAACTGATGTTCAAGAAAAAAATTTCAACATTTCCAAATGGAATTATTTTATCCTTTATCAAATAACAGTTTCCATTTATTCATTGATCCAAATTTAAAGAAGGAAAAAACTGAAGGATATCAATTCCTGCTAAAACATCCATATTGAACAATGAGTAATTTTGAGAAAGGTGAAAGGCTTCATCAGCTAATTGGAACCCTTTATTAACCAAGTTATTTATGGCAGTATTCATAACTTGACTTCAGAATTTAAATTTAAACGATTGTCAATTAAGAAGGGCATTGCTATCTTATAGGGATCACTCAGACCCACATTTAAGGCTACTTGTTGAAAATTTCTTTCTTCCATATCAATAAAGGTCTGTATACTGTAATTTACTTCATGTAAACTATCATAATCATCACAGTCTTTTGGCTACCTTGGAAGAAAGATATAGTCTTTGGCTTCCTGAGTCAATTAAACATTCGACCTTTTCAATTTTAGAACCTTTGCTTATTTCTAATATAATGGTAGGTAAAATCAAAGATCGATTACCCCTTTTTACAAGATGTAAAACATAGATTTACAGTTATCTTGCTAGTTAGGACATAAAATCGTTGTGTGGTTATATTGGCTACATTTATTACACATAAAACCAAGTTTATTATTATATTCATTCTGGAAATGTTTTATACTAGAACACCTTTTACATAAAGAAAGCTCTTCATACCTTTTGTAATCTGTCATTTAAAGTTGGAAATTTATTACATTTATTCATGGAGTGTCCAGAAACATTATAAAATTTATATAGTCTATATTCAAAGTTATTGCCTACTCCAGAAAATGATTTTTCATTTACCGTTGTTTGATTTGTCAAACAACGTGTTGTAAAGAACTTGTTGAGTATTTTAAAGGTTCTTGCTTTTGGTTACCTTTACCATAATATTTAAGTTTAGGCATCTCCCTTTTCAGTTCAAATTTGGAAGTATTTAGTTTATTAGTTTTGTTGAAAGTTTTCAAAATTGCATTATAATTATAAAAAAAATTTATTCAAAGAAGGGTAGTTATTCTTAACCTTGTGTACCAATTTCTTTTTCAAAGGGTTAGGCAATTTATCAAATATAATAATGCACAATCTGGTGTGTCTTCCTCCAAAAAATCTAAGCCATGATTTTTAGGTTCATATATAAAGGCCCTAAGTTTATTTAAATATATTTGAGATGTCTGAAAGTTAATATCTTCTAGTTTTTGATCAATTATCCTTTTAAATGTTTCATCAATAAGAAAAGGGATATCTAAAAATTCATCTTTAAGCAATTTGATAGCTACAGAATAATTTTCAGCATTTATGGACAAGTGAATAATAACTTTGTAAGTATAGCCACGCAAATACCTTTTAAGATAGTCTAACTTAGCTGCATCAGTAAGATTATGACGATTATCAATAACATTATTGAACTGATTCAAAAAAGTACCAAATGCGAACTTATCCTCTGTTAAACCTTCAAAGTTGCCGCATTGAAGTGGCAGAGGCCTTCCTTCATTTAAAGTCATTTTATTTAAGGCAGATAAAAAACTGCTCAGTTGAATTTAAAGTAGAATTATCTAGTTGATCAGTAGATATTTCTTTATAGGATTCAAATAAAGTTAATTCAGAATTAACATTAAAAAGATAATCAAATTGACCATCAAGCTCATTTTCATAAAAGGAAGAATCATATATTTGGAAATTATCTCTAACAAGAATTGTTGAAATTTCATCATCTATTTCTTTTATATTGTGTAACAGCTCTTCTATTCCTATAAGATGAATTTGATATAAATAAATAGTTAAATTCTTATTTAAATGAGCTTCGTTTAATCGTTTAATCATTAAAGTACTTTTTCCTTCAGACATAACTGTAGTTCTAATAAGTCCACCAATAACTTGTTTAGATTCTGTATAGAATTTATCTTCTTCTTCATTAGACATAATTTAATTTAATATAAACACAATCACAAAATATATACAAATAAATTCTGGAAGGCAACTCAATTCACTAACAGTTATTTAAACAAAAATAATTTGGAATAAATTATATTAAAATTATTTTTAAAATCTTCAATACATAAAATATAAGCGCTTACCTGTAAGCCGATTGAGAGGCCTTCCAAATTATTTTGAGGATAAGGATGTCATAAACATCCTTTAATAAATCATTTTTTAACTCAATATATAAATCAAGGGTCGAAACAAGTCTAATTAACCTAGGCTGTTGTCCTAACTAAAGTACCAATTACTATATCAATGAAAAATCCAACAATTCCAACCAAACTCAAGTAGCTTAAGTCAAGCAAAAAAATACAAAATACAAATTTGAGAACAAAGTTCAAGATCAAAATTTTAATAGCAAAATGTTTAAAATAGGCGAATCCAATAATAATTCCAAAACAAAAGTAGACTCCAAAGGTAAACAAACCAAGCAGTCGTACCAAATTACCCAAAACAAGGTTTAATTTACATAAATTAAATTAAAATTTAACTTCAATATCAACAAAGGTTCGAAGTATTTTTAATTCTTTTATTGCATCAAAATAATGTTATTTACCATAATTGGGCTAATTTAAAAATTCAATCTCCTGGCCACAAAAGCATAGTTATGGGATTAAAATTGACTTTTTTTATTCAATAGAGCAACAAACAATTGGGAAATAACACTTTTAACCCAAAGACAAGAAAAAAGTGAAATTTTGTTAGTGTTATACAATCAAAATTGGAGTTACGCAAAAGTTACTTAGTCTATCCTTACTTAAACTAACCTTCACCAAATTTATTTCTCACTAAGCTAAACTAAATAGGCAAATGGAAACCTATAGACACCGTAGATGGAAGAATTTGTAGAAGGATACTAATTTTAAGGGACCCTTCTCATCCTCTCTAAACTGTTATCTATAATTCAAGGAAATGCTCCCGGTACTGCGGCTGTTTTTTTATTCATCTGAGCTAGTACATCGTCTCCAGCTGCCTTTTCCATTTTACAAACTTCTTACCACACTAACAGCCTCTTATTTATATGTCGGTCCCGTATTAAAATAAAAGCACCCATTTCGCACCCTCAACGGTAATTATCGTATATTCAAAATCGCTTCATATCTCGTATTGTATTTATCAAACGTCAGCATAATTGGTATCGATAGTATCACATCAGATGAAAGGTCGAGTAGTTAGAACACTAAGACTTTAAGTGAGAAACATAAGAGAGAACTGACTGGAGACACTTGAAGGGAAATAATCGAGAGTAGAACAGGAATCTTTTGAAAATTAGGATTTTCTTTCCAAAGAGCTAAAAAAATTCAAAAGGGAGATAAAGCTTGTGGTGGATAAATAGAGGAAGTACCATATTACGAGGTTCATGAGTACTAAATAGATTAAATAATATGAATTCGCTTGTTAGAAAAGAACGCAGAAAAGATACAAGTGGGATGAAAGAAAGACACTGGACCATAAAAGGGAAATAGAGACGCGTACGATATTGAACAAGGTCTGCTGACCAAAATTCGTGTTATCTCACTTATACTGATTTATGACCTTATACCCTTCAAGACTTTCCATAATTCAAGGACTCTCCTTGGGAGGACGTTGGCAATTATATCATTCGAAAGAAAATGTGAAACAACATAAATATTTCAAATTTCGTTAGTATCGGCAGAATAGTTATAAAGTTATTTACAAATACTTTCCGGGATAACCTTGAGAAGACTTTGGCAATTCTATTATTAGAAAGAAAATATAAAACAACAAAAAGGTTTCAAATTTCGTTAAAAACGGCCGAATAGTTATGATGTTGTTGTAAGATAATTCCCCGGCTAAACTGGAGTATATCATTCGAAAGAGAATGTAAAATAACCGGGGTTTCAAAATTCGTTAGTATCTGACGAATAATTATGATGTTATAGCCAAAACAAAATAATTCCCGGGATAACCTTGGGTGGTGGTGGTGTAAGTGGTGTAGATGGTGTAAGTGGTGTAAGCGGTGGTGTTGTAGGTGGTGGTGGCATCGGTGGTTGTGGTGTAGTTGGTGGTGGTGGTGTAGGTGTTGGCAGTGTAAAATAAAGTGGCCTTATAATAATTCGTAGGCAGCGATAGGAGTTTGAAATTAAAGATTATAATGACCACTACCTATTTACGTATGTACAATACTTACAGCCGAAAGAGCTTCGGTATATACACTTTCAATATTTACAAGAAGGGGCAATCAATCGAATGCCGAGAGTATAACAAGAGAGAGTTGATTTTTACACGGGAAGGGATTATAAATTAAATCCTATAAGAAGCACAGCCTCTTTAGGGAAAGAGCAAATTTATCGTAAACTACGCAGGGCGATAGCAAAAAAGGAGTGATAATATCTAGGCGGAAGCTCCCAGACATAAATTACTATATTTACATTTGCGATTGGCCAGCCGTTAGAGACAAAAGGAAGAAGAAAATACAATAATTTATTGTCACTGGGAAACAATATAATATACATGACAAGGCTTAACACTCATTGATTTGAATTTATTATAAGATTCCTGTATAACGGAAGATATATTTTCGACAGGTGGTGTAAGTAGTGCAGGTTAGGTAGGTGGTGGTAGTGTAGGTGGTTTTGGTGTAGTTTGTGGTGGTTCAGGTGGTGGTGGTGTAGGCGGTGTAGGTAGTGGTAGTGTAGGTGGCAGTAGTGTAGCTGGTGTAGGTAGTGATAGTGTAGGTGTTATGGTGTAGGTGATGGTAGTTGTGTAGTTGGTGTTGGTGTAGCTGGTGGTGGTGTAGGTGGTGGTAGTTATGTAGTTGGTGTTGGTGTTGGTGTAGTTGGCGGTGGTGTAGGTAGTGTTTTTGTTTTAGGTGGGAGTTTCATAGGTGTCATAGGTGGTCAGGATGTGGTTGGTGGTGGTGTAGGTGGTGATGATGTAGGTGGTGGTGCTGTAGATGGTGTTTTTCTAGGTGGTGTAGATGGTGGTGGTGTAGGTTGTGTAGGTGTTGGTGGTGTAGGTGGTAGTTTTGTAGGTGGTGGTAATGTAGCTGGTGTAAGTGATAGTTGGGTAGATGGTGAAGGTGGTGGCGGTGTAGGTGGAGCTGGCGTGGGCGATGGTAGTGTTAGTGTAAGTGATATTGGTGTATGTTATTGTGTTGCAGTTGGTAGTGGTTAGAGTGTAGGTTCAGGTGGTGTAGGTTGTGTAAGTGGTGGTTGTGTAGGTGTAGGTGCAGGTGGTGCATATGATGGTGGTATAGGTGGTGGTGTGATATGTAGTGGTGGTGGTAGTGTAGTTGGTGGTGTTGTAGCCGGTGTAATCGGTGGTGATGTAGGTGGTGGTGTAAGTGGTGGTGCTGTAGGTTGTGGTGGTGTAGGTGGTGGTGGTGTAAGTGGTAGTGGTGTAGGTGGTAATGGGGTAGGTGTCGGTGGGGTAGGTAGTGATGGTGTAGATGGTGGTGGCGTTGGTGATCGTAGTGTGGATTATGTATGTGATCATTCGAAAGAGAATGTACAACAACATAAGAGTTTCAAATTTCGTTAGAATTGGACGAATAGTTATGATGTCATTACAAAAACAAAATAAATCAAAGCAGAACAAAGGGAGTCTTAGAGGTTAGTTTTAAGAGAAGAAAGATCCAGTTTAGGAAAAAGAGAAGCAAAAACCGAGTCATTTGTTCTTCTCTATGGAGGAATCTCGACGAGAAGTAATAGGATAAATGATGGTTAGGTACAATGGCGATACAGAATCTGAAATCGATACGGATGAGGTGAGAAATTGTCTTCGATGTGTTCATTTAAGTAAGGCTATAAAATGGGAAGGATTAGACAAGATTAAGTATATTACCGTGGATTTTGGCTTGAGAATACATGTTCAGAGTTTAAATAAAGCTTGTATGTTTCCGGATGTGGGAAATGTACTCGTATATGGAAGAGTATGGTGAGGCATGTTGAAATCACAGTTAGAAGAGGTAAAAGAAACCAGATTTAAAAATTAAGCCAGGTCAACAATTATTTAGAAATTATATAGTTGCAAATGAAGTGAGCCTTATACGCATACAAGAAATACTTGTCTTTAAGTTCAGCATAGAGGAGGGAGATCAAACTGGCCGTGTGAGAAGAGCAGAACCTCCTCTGAGAATTTTATTTTGTATGGTCTCAATATACAAGTCAGTCGAATTTGTATGAGAACCTCTTAATATGGTAAGGGAATTAATTTTCTGAAGGTAAGGTGGTATACATTTCACAGATAACACTGGTCAACAAAGTTTTTGTTGCATTGATATTAAACCTTGGTATTACCTAATTACTTGCGCTGGTTTCAGATCTGAAGTTAGTTTTTTCATCAGTGCTCTACTTTTTTGTAATCAAGGTATTTGCAAATCGCAAAATTTTGTTATTATCACATTGACTTCGTAGTCTATCATGAAAAATATGTGATGAAATATGTTATAAAACTCTAATATAGCTGGGTAATAGAAAAGAAAATGGAAGATAGTATAAATCTATTCAAGATCACGATTTGAAACACTTTGCCAAATAAACAATGGTTACAGAGTTTATATAAAACTGATTGGTAGATAATACATTTGTTACATAAGCGTCTAAGTAATTAATTAAACCACAAACGACTAGAATGAAAAACTTAAAATTGCATGGAAACTAGAGCATGTAGAGCTGAACCGTTTTCAGGTTTGAATTTAGCAGGTCGAAAAGAAATGTTGACTAGTGTAACTTAACAGAGGGCGCGTTAAGTTTTAACTGACCTATGGGCTAGGAAATAGTCATGGGCCGGAGTTAAGTTCGTAAGAGGGGGCGAATAAAGATTAGAGAACTCACTTATGAGAGAAACATAAACTTTTAAGAAAAAAGCAAGACAAAAGAGGACTATGAACAATGCATAAGCAAAGCAAAGAGTTTCTACGAGAACAACAAATGACCATAAAATAAGTAGAAGAGAAGATTCAAGTTCAAGTAAGAGAAACGGCGTCGAAGTAATGATACCAGGTCAATAGACCAAATGTTGTGGAAGATATTAGCCGACTAGGAGTGTTGGGGGGGAAAGTATCCAGTAAGGTTGGGGAAATTGGCTCAATCTATTTCGTTAAAGAAAAAACTACAGCGAATAAAAAGGTATTTGCATACACTAAATGTCTAAAATTAATTACATGGGAAATATACATATCTTTATGAAACAAAATAAGGATAAAATGCCGTATGGAAAGAATTATGTGCATTTTAAATTCAATCAATTCAAACCCCTAAATTGTGATACAATGAAATAGTATAAAAGCAAATGCAAAAAAAAAATAATAAAACAGTTTAATTCAATCTCAGGCAACCAGTAAAACATTAATCCTCCTAACATTTCATCTGGATAAGCAATTTATCACCTACACCAATAGGAGTAGTATTCAATCACTACGAGATATAAGGGCTGGGATTGCTCCGACAAATCGACGCACCATGTCTCTCTAGAAAGCTGAACTCTCCCTAGCTAAAACATAGGATATCTAAGAAATGAAGGTCATAGCTATTGTGAAGATGCGAAGCGACCTAATCTACCCACATCAACACTGTATTATCTGGTTAAAAAGAAATTTCGACCGGCTCAACTGAAATTTCGATATGCTCAACTTAAAAAAGGAATTGCATAGAAGAACTGCAAGAAGAATGGCCTACATCGGTGAAACGAAACGAAACTAAACGAAAAGAAAAGATTAGTATTTGCTAGGAAACATCTCGAAGAAACAAAATAATTGTGCAATTCCATCATTTTCAAGCGAAGAGAGCACGTTTAACTTGTTTGGAAGTGTTGACCGCAGAACCGTTTGGTGAAAGAATACTAACCTTGGATCGTAAGAACACAGTAAATAGATACCCCTAAACATGAGGGAGGCCATGCAATGCATAGACAAGGAGGTTGATGGAAAGGTGGTCTTTAGTAAAGGATAATAAGCGTATGGATAGTACTCGTATATCGGTATTAATGGAAATTGAAGACAAACCCCGGCTACGAGAGTCATATTTATATCTTCCAACAGGACAACGCCTTGAAACATAGTGTTCGAATAACGACAGAGGGGTTACTCTACAACGTCAGTCGAAACCTTCAAACTCCTTCCCAATCTCTGTATCTCTATCGTATTGGAAACCTATGAAGTATTTTATAACCTAAAATATGAAACTTCATTTTTTAGGTAGAGGAAAGCTACAAACCGTTCTACAGGAAGAACGAGCCAAAACAGGATTGAAAACGGCAGGGCTCTTAGTAGAATCCATGCCATCAAGATCTCAGGATGTGAGAGATGCAAGAGGGCTTCATATGAAATATTAAGGCCTTTTGTACTCGGTGTTCAATGTTTAATTTAAAAGTATCGAACCATGTCCAAGGTGGTCTAAGAAATATTTTTCATTACATTAAATTATTGTAATATAACTTTTGTGCGATAGATTCGAATGACCTCTCGATGTCTTTATATTATCATAATACACTATATAAATATTCATATTGTTTCATAATGATTCTATCTCGGTTATTATTTACTTAATAAATTTAGCTGGTTCTAATATTTTCCCCTACTGTACAAGAGCATCTTCCGTGAAATTTTTTTATAAAGATGTGAAGACAGTAGTTTGAAAAATATGTGGAAGAGATCAATTTTAACAAAGTTAAGCCACGTCGTGTATAATTAGTCGCCGGATGGAGTTTTGATTCGGGCCGCTTTCCTGGTGACTTCCATTCGCTGCTGAAACTCTTGGTTTGGGCTCCACGTTAATTAGGAGATCTCCACTGAGAAATTAAAGTAGCGTAAGTGAGTGGATATTACTAGTAAAACCCTTAACATTTATAAAAACCCTTTTAGTAGCGATGCTCCTGCAGATTCTGGAGCCTGAAGTGTATTTTGGGGGTTGGATCATGCCTTGAAGGAAAGCAACGGCCGGTTTGAGCGCCAGGAGAGTAGGTAATCCACCAAATATCACATGCAGCATGGTGCACCATGCTAAACTTAACATCCTCTTACGGAATCGATTACATATATAAACATACATACATAACTGTTTGTGAATAAGATGAAAGGAATCGTTTCTATCGAATCAGTTATCTAGCTCAAAATTAAAATCATACATTATACTAGTTAAAGTTTTATTATTTCGAGACTTCGATGAGTTAACTGCGAAAACGACGATTTCTCAATAAAAGCAAATCCTTATCTCTCAGTCTGAATTCATAATATTAATTTCTAAGTTCAAAAATCAATTTCATCGATATACGATGAACCTCGTTCTAATGTTAAAGTAACCTTCCAATTGCAACGCCATACGTAAAACCACATTATGGTCGTAAAATATATTTTCTATTTCACAGCCTACGTTGAATATCTTTCTAATGCTAAAGAATCTTTTTTGTTTCATGTCACTTGGTTATAATTCGTTCTAATGGCAAAGTTTCCTTTAAATTCCATCGATCTACAGTGAGATCGTTCTAATGGTAATGTATCCTTTCAATTTCATAGGCTATCTAGAAACTCGTTCTAATGTGATGTACGAGTATCCTTTAAATTTCATCGCTTATGTTGAACCTCATTCAAATGGTAAAGTATTCTTTTAATTTCATTACTTATGTTGAACCTCGTTCAAATGGTAAAGTATACTTTCAATTTCATCACCTTAACTTGAACCTCGTTCTAATGGTAAATTATCACTTTAATTTCATCGAGCTATGTTCAAATTCGTTCTAATGGCAAAATATCCTTTTAACTTCATCGTTATAATTTAAACCTCGTTTTAATGGTAAATAATTATCGCTAAAATTTCATCGTTGTAACTTAAACCACGTTTTAATAGTATGGTATACATTTACTTCAATCGGTTTTCTTTGAACTTCGTCGTAATGGTAAAGTACCCTTTCAATCTCATTGCACAACATTGAAACTCTTTCAAATGGTAAAGTGACATTTCAGTTTCATCGCCTACGTTAAATTTTGTTCTACTGGTATAGCATCCTATCAATTTTACCACCTACGTCGAACCTCGTTGTCATAGTAAATTATCTATTTAATTCCATCGGGGTTCGTTGAACCGCATTCTAATGGCAAAATATCTTTTCAGTTTTATCTTTCCACCTTAAACCTCTTTCTAAATGTAAAGCATTCTTTCAATTTTATCACCCTATGTTCTGATGGAAAATTTTCCTTGAATTTCATCGAGCCCAGTCAAAATTCAATCTAATGTCAAAGTATCCTTAATTTTATCGTTCTACTTTAAACCATATTATAATGGCAAATTATCCTTACAATTTCATCGTTGTACCTTAAACCTCGTTTTAATGGCAAAGTATCCATTCACTTTCATCTTTCTTCTTTGAACCTTTGTTGAAATGGTAAACTATCCTTTCAATTTCATCGCTCTATGTTGAACCTCGTTTTGATGGTAAAGTATCTTTTCAATTTCATCGCCTACGTTGAACCACATTCTAATGGTAAAGTATCCTTTTAATTTCATCGGTCAACTTTAAATCTCGTTCTAATAGCAAAGTATCCTTTAAA
Source organism: Ceratothoa steindachneri (assembly GCA_963969495.1). Lineage (NCBI taxonomy): Eukaryota > Metazoa > Arthropoda > Malacostraca > Isopoda > Cymothoidae > Ceratothoa > Ceratothoa steindachneri. The sequence goes on from OZ018326.1 coordinate 87,238,370, forward strand.
TTTCATTGCTCTTCATTGAACCTTATTCTAATGATAATGTAACCTTTCAATTTCATTGCTTATGTTGAACCTCGTTCAAATGGTAATGTATCCTTTCAATTTCATCACCTTAACTTGAACTTCGTTCTAATGGTAAAGCTAGGTTCAAATTTGTTCTAATGGCAAAGTATCCTTTCAATTTCATTGCCAAACATGTAATCTCTTTCTAATGTCAAAGTGTCATTTCACTTTCATCGCCTACAGTGAATTTCGTTCTACTGGTAAAAAGGATTATTTCCATTTCATCGCTTAAGTTGAACCTCTTCTCATGGTAAAGTATCCTTTTAATTTCATGGGGCTACGTTAAACCGCATTCGAAAGGCAAAATATCTTTTCAATTCTATCGTTGTACCTTAAACCTCTCTCTAAATGTAAAACATTCTTTCAAATTCATCACCCAATGTTGAGGTTAGTTTTAATGTTAAATTATCCTTTTAATTTAATCGAAGTAGATTTAAATGCATTCTAATGTCAAAGTATCCTTTAATTTTATCGTTCTACCTTAAAACGTGTTATAATGGCATATTATCCTTAGAATTTCATCGTTGTACCTTAAACCTCGTTTTAATGGCGAAGTATCCATTCACTTTCATCTTTCTTCTTCGAACCTTTGTTGAAATGGTAAACTATCCTTTCACTTTCATCGCCCTATGTTGGTTCTCCTTTTGATGGTAGAGTATCTTTTCAATTTCATCTCCTACGTTGAACCTCATTCTAATAGTAAAGTGTCCTTTTAATTTCATCGGTCAACCTTAAACTTAGTTTTAATGGTAAAGTTCTGTTTCACTTTCATCGCTCTACATTGACCTCGTTATAATAGTAAAGTATCTTTTCAACTTCATCGTCTACGTTGAACTTCGTTCAAATTTTAAATTATTCTTTTAATTTCATCGAGTTAGGTTCAAATTCGTTCAAATGTCAAAGTAATCTTTCAATTTCATTGTTCTAATCTAAACCTCGTTATAATGGTAAAGTATTGTTAAAATTTTATCGTTGTAACTTAAACTCACCTTTTAATTGTAAAGTATCCATTCACTTTCATCGGTCTCCTCTGAACCCCGTTGTAATGGTAAAGTATCCTTTCAATTTCATCGCCCTACATGAACCTCTTCCTAAGGTAAACAACTTTTTCAATTTCATCGCTCTACATTGAACCGCCTTCTAATCATAAAGTTTATTTTTAATTTTATTGCCAAGGTTGAATTTCGTTTACTGGTAAAGTATCCTTTCAATTTCATCGCTTAAATTGAACCTCGCTCTCATGATAAAGCAAGTGTGGATCCAGGGGGCGTGTAGTGGCCTGAAGCTGCCCCCCAAATTTCAGACCCGTGTATGTTTATATTTATCTTTTAAGCCATGCTTCTATTCTGCTAATTAGAAAGGCTTTGTATTAATATAGAATATATATGAAAGTTTTTAAAACAGTTGCCTTCGAATGCATCTTATATGATACATGCCTAAAATACAGGTAAATCTCAAAAATAATTAATAAATTCAGTATTTTACCTTACCTGACCTCCAAAAAATTCGGATCTGATAGAGTTTGTGCTCACTCCCGAGTACTGTTATTTATTATCAATGTTGTGTCAGATAACCATCATTAATGTTCAATGCCCTTTTCTCAGATTCCTCGGATGGAAGAATTGAGGTTTGAACCCACCCTCTAAATTTTTAGCCTGGATCTGCCACTGTGATAATGTATACTTTGAATCTTATATGGCTACTTTGAACCGTATTCTAATAACACAGTTTCCATTCAATTTCATCGTTCTAACTTAAAACTTTTTCTAAATGTAAAGTATCCTTTTGAATGTATAATAATACTTTTTTTTCTTGTTGCATTCTACTTGATGAACAAATCAATTTAGGTTAAGAAATGAATAAAATGTCATTTGGTAAGTGTAAGTCCTATTTTTATTTTCTTTGTAAATACAGTTGACTATCTATCAAATTTATAATGTAAACATCTAAACCTTTCATGGATGCATCGAAAATATTCAGATTTTCAATAATATCATTTAATAAGAGAGAACACTTTTAAGAGATTGGTCTCTTGAGACCCGGCGTATTTTGCAGTAGTAGAAAAGCTTAGTGTATTCAGTTTCCATATCGTGGCAAAATAATTCTGCAAAAGTTTCGCTTTAAATAAATTGTTTTATAATATTGGTAACTCTAATTAAATTTTTTAAAAAACATGTATATTTTCAATTACACCTTGTGACAGAAGTGCCTCCTTATGAAGCATGCTCCGTCAATTGATATCAATCTATCTCTAATATCTCAATATGTCGGTCGGTCGGTCCGTCCGTCCGTGTCCGTTTTGCTCTTTTATTTGGGTAATAACATGGTAACTATTCAGCTGATACCAACGAAATTTGAAACCCTTATGTTGTTTTACATTTTCTTTGGAATAATATAATTGCCAAGGCCCTCTCAAGGATAGCCCAGGAATTATTTTTCAATAATATCATAACTATTCGGCCGATTCTAACAAAATTTGAAAGCCCTATGAAGTTTTACATTCTCCTTGGAATGATATAATTGCCAAGGTTCTCCCAAGGTTAGCCAGGAAATTATTTTGTTTTTACCATAACATCATAACTATTCAGTCGATTCTAACGAAATTTTAAACCCTTATGTTGTTTTACATTCTCTTTCGAATGATATAATTACCAAGGTCCTTCCAAGGTTATTTCGGGAATTATTGAAAGTTTTGCAGGTCGTAAGGTCATAAATCTGAATAAGTGAGAGCACACACACGACTTTGGTCAGCAGACCTTGTTTTTTATTAAATTCGCATCTGGTCTTTTATAAACTAGTTATTTATTTATACTATAATGATAAATGGGTGAAACAATTTCCATTTTATTAGAGAATATTATTGAAATATGAGAGCAAAAAATAATAGCAGTTATCAATAACAATAAAAAATCAAAATATGAATTGCCTGAATAAATGTTAGTGACTCCACCAAAAGATTTACAACCATACACCCACTTTCGCAATAATTTCGAACTCTTTCTAGAATTTCACTACTACTAATAATTTCTGAAAAAATATCTATCTGAGTTTCTTGTTATTATAAAGTTCGAGCGTTTGCTGCTTGAGTATAATAAGTTAGTAGCTGGATGCTTATAAAGCTTATATGCTGCCTTTATTAATATATATAATGATTTAACAAGATTTAACACTAACTAAAGAAAAATACAAAACAAAACAAAGATTAATCGCATAATTAATCTAAAATATAAAATTTCCTAATTTTAGCAGTTTTCCTTTTCATTACTAGATAAAACTTTGACTAGAATGAGCAAAATGCAAGTTTAGCCTCTTCTCTGGTCACCCTAAAACATGGATTTAAATAAATATCGCTTTCGTTACTTTAGTAACAAGCTTGTTTCATTTCTAAGTTTCTAAACCTTCGAAAACTTTATGTTTTTTTAATTTTTCAATGCATTTCATAATGGAAATACATGGTTTCCTTTCATGACACGATAATCTTTCCATTTTTCCAAATTTAATTAATATATCTATTTCCTCTGATTTCGATTATTTTCTAACATATGTCTACTCTTGATACCGAAATGGGACTTATGAGAAAGTCTTACATATTTAATTGATTCCATACGAAATTAAATTGCTTATGCGATAAATGTATAAAACACGTAAAAATTGACGAGTAATCATAAATGCAACAGAAAAATACGTCAGAGATCTTTAAGCAAGTAACATACATAAAATGGCCGATCAAAAATTAAAGGTAACGAGATGGAAAGGTAATAAATAAAATATTTAATCACGTTTCTTAAATTTCTAGTCTATCTGTTGTCTTATTGCGTATAATTTTTATTATCCACGGATAAATTAAGTACTGAATTTTTCATTTCATATATGCAGCTAATAAAAAGATTAGGATTCCTCATCAATTTTTATTAGTTAAAGAGCAACAGTTGTAGATAAATTACACGATACAATAAGAGTATGTCTTCCTTTTGAGCCAAATCCTGAGATCAGTTTCTCAATTGTATCTCGCATAGATTTTACATCACGGACTTTTGTTGGATGATTTTCATTGTTAATAAGCATTTTCGTGAGCTAGAACGAAAGGTTAATAGGAAAAATTAAAATAAAAAATAAATACGTTTCTACAAGGAAATAACTCTCCCTTAGTTAAAAAAACTCTTTAATGAGAAAATGTATCTAAACATAGAAGAATAAATTTGGGGCATCTAAATTGTATTTTACCCAGCAAAGGCAAGTCCACAAAAGGCGCGTTGAGGCATCTCGCATTTTGGTAGAGGCTACTGTCTCATCATCTGCCTGCTTGCCACTCACACCTCTCGTGCCCTTTTAAAATCTGCACGTGAAAACAATACATGCCATATCCTCTCATACAATGTAAACAATCTACTAGACTATTATCTCTTCCTCCCAGTTCTCCTCCCTTAGCTCTTTGCTAACTACAACACCTCTCGTTTTGTACCAAATGATTTCATACACGCTGCTCTTTAACCAAATCTAAGAAAACCCTACTCTGACTCAAAGGAGCCAAGCAAGCAACGGTTCAACCTCTCAACTCCCCTTTCTTTCTGAATTTCTTGGAAAGCTGGTTTCCCCCTGTAATCTCCAATACAATTCCCTCTCCAACATTGATGATAACTTTCGGTCTAACAACTTTAAGGTTGAATATAGCACCGAAATTGTTTCAATAAATGCAACTGATCGCTATTGTAAAACTGTTGCTGCTGATTGACTTTCCATACTAATAGTTTTTTATCTTTCAGTATCTCTCACACTATCGATCCTACTTTCCTTATTCATCACCTTTATAAATAACAATGGTGTATTTATTTTAGATTGACTAGGACTCTCGTGCCTATTATCTTTTACAGTTTCTTTTCATCGATCGTGAATAATATCTATATATATCTAGTCTGGTTAAAGTGCAGTTTGGAGTTCCGCAAGGTTCTATTCATGGGAAAATTTTTAACATATATATCATAAATTCTTACCATTTGAATTCTTAATTAAACGTCGCCGATGTCTATCATTCTATTTTTATGTCGACAACAGGAAAGTCTAGCTTTCTTTCTTCTCACTAGCTTTAGCAAAGATAGTAGCAATCATCTGTCTGTCTTAGCCATCTTTACTGAAAAGTTCACAGATTTGTTAGTTGTTGTTAAGTGTGCTTCCTACCTAATCTTAATCACGGCATTGCCTTCGTGTTACTTATTATTGTGTGGTATAAAATAATCCAAATATGATTGTTCTTATATGAGCCTAGTCTAATAAACTCGAAGCTTAGTTATCTCTGTCAGCCTAACCAAGGTCATACATTTCGTTATACCTATGTCCTCATATTCCGGGCTATAATGTTTATTATTATTGTCAATTTAATGTGCCTTATCGTTAAATGGATATTATGTAGGTTTCATCAAGTACATTTACAACGTTATTCTTCGGGAGTTTCCAAAAGGAAAGAAAGGTAATTTAAAAGCAGAAATTTTATTTCAAATATAAGGTGAAGGGAAATTAGTGTGAGCCAGTGCCACAGAAGTTTTCAGAATTTTTCCCCAACAAACTTTAGACTCAGAGATGAACCCCGTTATGGAAGTCCGGTAGAATTTGACCAAGATCTCATAAAAATATCATTGGCAGAAAACCTGGGTGTAACTGTTAAACAATTGACTAAAAGCTACATTCAACTAATTTCATTGTGCATCGTCATTTTAAAGAGATAGGCGATATTTCACGATTCTTGCAATGGATTTCTTACGACTTCTCAGAGGTTTACTTGCAACAGAGAATCAATATCTGTTACTCTCTCGTTTCTCTACTAAAAAAGGGAACCAGTTTTAGTAAGGTTGTATTAATGCAGGGTGGGGCAGAGCAACTTGCTTATTAAGAAATTAAATTAAAGCAAAAGTAATGCATATATATATATATATATATATATATATTTAATTCTTTAAACAGCATCAAGTACAACATTTAAATCTTATGTTTTCTTAGTTTCAAAGATGATATCAGGTAGATGGCGTCCATTATTCTCAATACACTGCGTTAATCGAACTCGGAAGTTTCATTCAACTCTTTCCAACATATCGACGGGTATGTTGGCGACAGCTTGACGAATTTTGTTCTTCAGGTGAGCCAGGGCCCTATGACGATTGTTGTAAACAAGTGATTTTAGATAACCCCATAAAAAATAGTCACAGGGTGCTAAATCAGACGATGGTGCTGGCCACTGCAGATTGCCCCTTAAGGAGATGAGCCGTCCTGGGAATTGTTTCCGCAGAACAATCATTGACACACGCGCTGTGTGTGCCGTAGCACCGTCCTGTTAGAACCATACATCTTCCACATCCATCTGGTTGAGTGTTGGCAGGAAAAACTCCTGAATCATGTGGACATCAGGGTCAAAAGTCACAGAAACTACCCATTCATTTTCTTCAAAAAACCATGGACCAATTATTCCAACTCGCGAAAGTGTACACCAAACAGTTACGCGTTGTGAATGGAGGGAATGCTGATGAAGTCTGCTGGGGTCATCAAGGCTTCAATATCGCATGTTCTGCTTATTTACAGATCCCGAAAGATGGAAGTGAGCCTCATCACTGAAGAAAACAAGTATGTCGTGAGGCATGCCAAGAAGCGCCTCACATGCATTTTCTCGAGCAACCAAATCGCGTAGATTAAGTTCTTGCACCACAGCCAATTTGTAGGAATAAAATTTTAGTAATTCATGAAGAATTCGCCTTGCAGAACGAGCAGACAACCCAACAGCAGCTGCACGTTTGTGGGCAGAGCGCTGAGGGGAGCGGAAAACAGAATGCCTTACCGCGTCAATGTTTTGGGGTTACCTTGCTGTTCGTAGTAGCCCAGGGTTTTTTTCTTCACATCACCAGTTTCCCTGAAGTTGTTTATCCATGAAACAATCGACTATTGGCCAGAAACACGACTACGAGGCGCAATATTGAAATGTGTATTGCATGCACGTTGCGTGGCAATGATTGAGCGACCGGTAAAGAAGTATGCTTCGACAGTGAACACGCGCTCCACCTTCGTCCACTCCATGATGCTAACTGAACAAAGTGACGCAGAGATACAGTACAACTTTACGCCCCGGCCTCTCGAATGTGCCTACCCCCAACCTCCTCGGAGCAACCATCGTTTCAAGGCGCCAAATTAAAATTAAACATTCTAGACAATGGATTAGCCATGAACAAAAACAATAACCCCGAAACAGGGAGTACATCCACAAAATATACTCTTCAGCGATTGGTAGGGTATGAAATCCATAATTTATTTTGGACTACTAAACACAAATAATAATATTACCCCAAGAGGGTTTCTTGAAGAAAGAAATCCCAGGATTAATCAATAGAATGAGAGTGCTCTTTTATTAAAGCAATGCAAGGCCTCATATCGCGAGAGATACCATAATAAGCTAAACAATTGTGATAAGGAATTAATAAGTCATCCTCTATACTTACTTGAGTTAACACCATCAGATTGTATCTCATTAGAATTTTGGCGAATCATCAAAAGAAAATGAAGATGTCAACAAGAAAAGAGGTGAAACCCACGTTAAAGTACTTTTTTTAACTCAAAGTTAAACGATATACATATGGAAGTTCAAAGTTAATAGAAAGATGTAGACTAGTGGTGGAAACTGTTGGCAACCATATTACTTATTAAATTAATGATAAAGAAATAAATCTACGCTTTGGTTACCTCTTGCCTTTAATACTGTAACTTCCTTCTCGACCCCTTAAACTTGTAAATTTTGCACCCTGTCTTCTTCGCCATCTATAGATTTTCTATTTTAGTGAGAGAGAGAACTTAAGCAAATCTTGATGAGGAAGGAATCTCATCACAAACAATAACATCTCATCCTCTTTTCTTCCTTCCTCACCCTTTTATGTATGCCAGCGAGTCTTGAATGTAAGTAAAATGAAGTTAAATATTAATTCATTCTATCAATTTGCATTTATATTCATTTCTTATCGTTTTCCATATGTAAATTGAGAGTTATTCAGTATAATACATGTTATTTATGAATATTTTTAGATGTAAAAATGGATTAATGGTGTTTCCATTTTTCTTATGGGAATTATTTATTCGGCTTACGTCCATTTCGGTTTTCGGCCGTCGATCGAGAACGAATTATGGACGATAACCGAGGTTTTACTGCAACACAGCTTAGATAAATTAGAATATTATGAAAATTGAAAAAAAAACATAGGCAAGAAAGAGAACATATGCAAACCAAAGCTTTTTGAAAATTAAAGATATAAATAAATGGAAGGGGACAAAGAATGCAAAAACAATTTAAGATAGAAGGTAATATAAAAGATATCCGATAACAAATAATTTTAAAGAAATATCCGAAAAAGGTGCGATGAAAATAAAACAAAAAAATTTCAAAATTTATATATAAAGAGTGAGTGATGACATTGAGAAATTAAACTAATATACCAGAATAAATTTAGTAAGCAAATCACTTAAACTAATATCGTAGATCATATAGTAAATATTTTTAAAATGCTATTCTAACACCCGATTTAAATCACATTAACTTCATAGAGGTCGCTATAATCCGGGTTTCGATTCCAATTTAAACTATATCAAAATCATAAAAGGGAATTTAATGAAATTTCCAGAATCGACAGGTAAATAGTTGTTAAATAAAACACTCTTAGCAGAACCCAGAAATCTCCAATATATTTTGAGTTATACTAATTCAAAGTGCGGTTAACTTTTTTCTGGGACACCCGGAATAATCCAGCATACCGCAAGAAAGAGAAAACGGAATAATTTTTTCTGCGGAAAAAGTTATTTCTTAATTCGTAAAAATCCGTACTGGGATGGGATTTAAACCAAGCACATTGAGGCAGCAAGGAACCGCTTTGATCACAATTAAATGAGCCGCTAACCACTCAGCTATGCAGAGTTGTTTAATTGAGATCAAAGCGGTTGCTTTCTGACAGACCCTTGTAGGCGAATGAGTGGAGCAGGTCTAGCAGTAGAGTGCACTCTCCATACTATTACACTGCCTCTTCCATAACTCACACTCTTCTTCACACATGCCCAAAATAACCTTTCGTTACATCTAGGTCGGACGTACATCACGCCATAAAAAAAAATCACATTAAACTTCGATTCATCGCTAAAATGAACCTGCACCCACTGTTCTTCTCTCCAAACGACATGTTTGTGAGCGTAACGAAGACACACGATCCTTTGTTTTTAATCACAGGACACCGGTCGTCTCTCACAAGCCGCCATGTCGACAGTTGAATGATCCAATAATGTTTGATCATAAGAAGTAACTGTTAGCCCATCAAGTCTCTTAAACACAAATACCTCGGCTGGTAGTTCATTTATTCTAAGTGATCCTTAACATTTGGCCGCTGAAATTTGGAAGATAGTTTGTTTATTTCCTCATAACTTACAAGGTATTTATTCCATTCATTTGAAATTTTATCGAAAGATATTAAATATATCTAAATATGTCTATAATATATAGTCTCAAAGTTTTATTAAACTTCCATAAAAATATTTAAATAAACTTGTTCTTAAGAACAAGTTTAGGGTTATTGATAACCATATATATATATATATATATATATATATATATATGGTTATCAATAACCCTATATTTTAAGAACGAGATTTTTTGAAGGTTTGAATAAGATTTTTTCATTTAGTTCGGTTGTAACCTAAGTATATTTAATTTTTTTATCAGTTATTTCTAATAATTCCTTTATAAGAAGAACTACAGAACTACATAATCCAGGACCAGCAAAGAAGAAGAAGAAGAAGAAGAATAACAATAAGAAGAAGAAGAAGATGATGATGAAGATGATGATGAAGATGAAGATGAAGAAGATGATGATGAAGATGATGAAGATGAAGATTAAGATGAAGAAGAAGAAGATGAAGAAGTTGAAGATGAAGAAGAAGATGAAGATGAAGAAGAAGATGAAGATGAAGATGAAGAAGGTGAAGATGAAGATGAAGATGAAGATGAAGATGAAGATGAAGAAGATGAAGATGAAGATGAAGAAGAATAAGAAGAAGAAGAAAAGGATGTTCAGGGTGTTGAAATAAAGAGTCTATAAAGGGGATTAAAAAGGCGGTTAAGATTAGCAAATAACGCCGTAGGCCACACCCCCGCAGGGGTGCCTGTGTAACCAAGCTCTTCCTGTTAAGGAAGAGAACAGCGGCTTGTATTTTATATATTTTTTATGGGTTTTGCCTCCACCTGCACTGAATCTGCATACATTTATGCGCTCCTCGAAATTTCCGATAACTCTCTCACAGATGTGTGGCTAGATGCCTCCAATCACACGACTGATTTCAGCCTTAAGTTCAGGAATTGTGCGTGGTTAGTTGGCTTTTACTTGCGATTTCACCTACCCCCATAATAAGAAATCACAAGGGGTAGGATGACAGGAGCTTGGTGGCCATTCCTGGTCACCATGCAGGGATATCACTCGATGCAGAAATTTTTCTTGGAGTAATGCAAGCGTTTGGCGTGAAGTGTAGCAGGTCGCCCCATCCTGCTGAAAGCAGAGGTTGTCAATCTCCGTATCTTCCAAGCTCGGCCATAACTGAGTGCATTTCATCTCTCGGTAACGTTCTGCATTAATGGTAAATGCATTCCCCTCATCATCTTCAAAGAAGAACGGTCCAAGCACTCCACCTGCCAAAAATCCACAACACACAGTCGCTTTCAGTGGATGCATTTCACGCTCTTACATTATTCGAGGATTTTCATTTACCCAAAGCCGGAAGTTTTGTTTATTGACAAATCCACTCAAGTGGAAGTGTGTCTCGTTACTGAAGATGATTTTCTTCGCAAAATTTTCGGTGGCTGCAGCTCTCTCCAAAAGCCAGTAAGCAAAGTACTGCCGCTTCCCGGGGATAGGTGGCTGAAGATGATGCGTAAGTGAATTTTTTGTACGCTTTAATATGGAAATCTTTATGTAGAATTCGATGTAATGAAGTGCTCAAGATGTCCAACTACTGCGAACGTGGGCGAATCGATTTTACTGAAATCAGAGTGACACCCTCTCGCATAAGAGCAATTTGTTCATCTGTCCGACAAGAACGATTCCGCCCAAGCGATTTGGCCGTTGCAACTGGCCCAGTTGTTTTAAGCTTCGTCATTAATCTGCGAACCGTAGACTCGTTGGGTGCTTCAATTCTTCCCAAAATGGTACTAAGTGTTCGAACTGTTTGCGTTGCACTTTCTCCGTTATGGTAAAATGCTTTCATGATGAGAATGCTCTTCTCAGTTGTAAGCTGCTCCAACACGCACCGCACACAGGTATTCTAAATAACAAACAAAAAAACTATTAATCGGAGTGAAGAGAGATAGCAAACCTGCATTTTATTAAATAACTTAAAATGACCGATTGTTCGATTCGCTTTAGAATGTTTTGGTCTTAAAGGTGTGTGGAGAAGTGTTTATAAGTTTGTAAATGAAAAGGCTTCGAGGTGATACGTTCATGTATTATAAGATGAAAATAGACTTGTGTAAAGAGGTACACGAAAGTGTGCTTATCCATCTCCCCCTTTGGTAAAGTTAATATCGAAACTTTAGTTACTTTTTTTTGTCTTAGAAACTAAATGAGGGAGAGGACCTATGTAACCTTTTTTCCTTAAATTTCTTCAACCGCACCCATGCCTTTGAGTTCTTGAGTTATCTGAACAAGGTGCCTTATCTTTCTAACACCGTCATCAAGTCATTTTATCGGTCTGAAATTACTTTTTAAATTCTTTTATTTAAATGCCGGTTTTATGTCAGTTATCTTTATTGCTTTCAGGGCCTAGTATTAGTAACTATGTATTGATGGCCAACATTCTCATCCCTAACCTTTTTTATATTTCTCATATACACCTATCTATTCTATTTGTCTCACTCTCACTACTTAGTTTTTCACTGGAAATTATCTCGTATGTGGAACGAAATTGTTTTCTCACTTTTATTGCAGTGTCTGTTAAAGGCTCAACAGATTTCTTTTCAATCTGAAAATGACTCAATCATTCATTTATCTGCATTTACTCAAAAAAGCTGCCGCAAGAGAAAAAAAAATAAACCAATGGAAACAAAATTGAGATATGAGCATCATCGAATTTTTAGAGATCAGAGCGGTCAATCATTTTTTTAATATCAGAGCAGTCATTGATTTTTTTTTATCTCAGAGCAGTCACTGAATTTTTAGTGGTTAGACTAGTCGCTAAATGATTTTAGATCAAAGCAGTCAATGAATATTTTTAGAACAGAATACTCATTGACTTATTTGACATTAGAGCAGTCGTTGAATTACTATAGATCGAAACAGTCAATAATTTTCTTGATATCAGAGCTGTCACTAAGTTTTTAGTTTAGAGCAGTCACTGACTTTTTTTACAAGACATTGTGTAAAGTCTTAGTACATAATTTAATCTTTAAATCAGGTTAATAGGCCTTTTATCTTTACATTCTAAAGGTGGTTTGAGGTAGATGAATCCCTCCCTAGAGGATAAAGTATATCTGAACGATGACTATGAGAAACAAGGTTGCCTGCTTTGATCATATAATAAAATCTGAGTGTAATAATAAAATGGAGGCACGAATACAGCAGTATTAGCTTAGAATTTATGGAGGGTGCTAGAATTTTATATCATTCCGCAAAATCAAATTTAAACGGAAATCTTTCACGCATCTGCTCCATCATTGCCATAAATGTTATGCGAAGGTCAAATTACTGAAATGGCTGAACTATCATTTTCTCTAAAACGGATTGTTCCGGTTTTCTGCCGAACTATCAAATTCAAGGTAGAGAAAAGAATACATATAAAGAAGGTGGTAACCTTATATTAAGATGTCAATATAGTATTCTTGATTTATTTTATAAAAAAAAAACGAAAAACGATCCCTGCTGCTAATTAAGAACGGGTATTGAGAAAACGGCAAGATGCATTGGTGACAAAAATACCATATATGTTGTAAAGCGCCTCTATGCAGAGCTGGGCAAGTGCGTTCCCTTAGTGCGTGCCTGCGTTGTTGTGTACGTATGCACCGCCTTTTTAGGAACGCAAGTAAGAGGAAGGTACCGCCCGAAATTTTAAAGCGTTCCTGCGTTCCGAGCGCTTTACGAAACAATTTTTTTTCAAACGTTTTCAATGGAAACAACAAAGACGACATTCACCACGCGGCAACATTCTGTCTTTTACATTCGGGCAGGAAGCTCTCCCCAAAAAGGGAAAGACGACAGCATGGAACTGTTTGACCAATCATAGAAACGTATTGCGCCAGCCATTGGAACTGGCTTTATTCTAGCAAGTGGCTGGATTTCTTAGAAGCCTTGCTACCACCGCCAGTGTATATTTTTTCATTTTTTTTAAGGAGCGTACTACTTTTTATGACCGACGCTTTAATAGTTTGGGAGCGCTAACACAGGAACGCACCGAGCGAGAAAAATTTAGGAACGCTATTCCAGGAACGCACTAACCACGGCCGGAGGAACGCAGGAACGCTAACGCACTATCCAAACTAGAGGAAAGCGCCCAGCTCTGTGTATACGTATATACATAGAGATGGATGGATGATATATATATATATATATATATATATATATATATATATATATATATATATATATATATATATATATACATATATATATGTATATATATATATATATATATATATATATATATATATATATATATATATATATATATATATACTCTGGTTGATGGGCATGTTAAGCCTAGATCTTCACCAACCAATGCTTTATAAGAATGAGGAATGAGAATAGAGGAGTCACGTGTTAGATTCTAATAGAGTAAAAATGAGAATAGGCAACCGGCAATTTCAGGGAAAACTTAAGAGTGGAATATTTCTATATTTATTTACAAATTAACGAGAAAGATATAGAAGTCAAACAAAGAGCAAGGAGAAAATGAGAAATACACAGAATGAGAATAATGAATTTGATAAATATAAATGTAGGTTTAGAGTAAATTATATCTTCGAATAAATATTTATATAAATTTGAGTTAGAATTTATGGAATGATATATTGGATATCTTTAATATAAGATTTCGTCGATATAATCTACAAGATATATGATCTATTTAATGTATGGATGGATGGACTTGGAAATAGTTTTGGACACTGAATAATTGCTCGAATTAAAATTTCAGGGAGACCGGAAATGAAGAGAAAAGAGCGAATTACATTTTGAATAGTTAAGATATTCGATTGAGTTGAATAATGGTAACGTTAATTTTACTGACCTTTGCCTGACGATGACGAGAACACGAGTAGACTATATTTGTCAGCGAACATGGCGGCGAGGTAGTTTCATGCTGATTGGTTGGTTTAAAATACGTCAGACAAGGATTTGGATTGGTTGAAATATATATCGTACAAAGTATAGGATAGTTATTATCGGACGATACGTAGGGTATTTTTTTAGAAATCGTACGAGTTATATATAATTGGAATTGTCGTACATGGCAAGCAAAGTTTGAATATCGTAGATGAATATGAATTAAGCAAGCGAGATGAGTAATCTCTCAAACGGAGAATTATACTTTTGTAGGAGCGAGCAAGAATGTTAGCTGCTACAGTTGCAGCATAGAATTTGGTTGGCACTTTGCAATGCTCTTGCCTATTCTTCAATGGTTATAAGGCAGGCATGGCAATAATTTTGGCAGCTAATCATACCCCATCCCTCTTACAGTCATGATGTTGCCCCTTTAAACTTTAGATCACTACTATAAAAAAATATGAAAGGAGGAGAATTTCAATCGATAATAGAAGCAAAAGTGAAAGTAAGATGCGGTACAATTCAAAAAGCGCAGAATTATAATAGTATAAATAAGAAGATAGAAACACCGTCTTCAGAATGTGTTGACTTAAAAAAGAAATATGTTGAAAACCATTACTAACTTTAAATAATATTTTTTTAAATACGCTTATTTTTCATTTTGCTACAAATATTTATGTTGAAGAGCAAAAATAGCTTGAATTTATGTTAGTTTAATTATGTTAGTTTTACTTTTCCAAAAAACACCGTTTGGCTCTAACATTTTCTATATTGCTTTTCTATTGAATTTATGGGGGAATAATGGCTTCTAATTGGAGAGATAACCATACTACAACGACATATTGACCACTTTAGAACTCTTATTAACAGGAGACGTCAATGCGAATAAACAACGTAGTATAATGAAAGCTATATTCATATATATAAAATATGCAGGAGATTTGTCACATTCATTTATCTGCGTTTATTCCAAAAAAGTGATATCATAAGATGTACTTTTTTAAGCCCTAAAATACTAATTTTTGATAGACAGAAGTCACTGAAGTTCTTTCAAAACTTGATTTAGAATTTTCGTACATAAAATAATTTTTTAAAAAATTATGTGGATTTTATCTCCACAGCCAAAAAGGATTGGATTTCAGAGTTAATAACGACCGTGACGGTTCTCTCGACCTCAATGCTCACTTGGGAAATTTAAATCTAAATTACTATCTTCCTATTTTCACTTCCACTTCCTCTAAAGAATAATATAAAAAAGTTGAAAGGAATCTATAATTGACATAAAAAAATATTATAGTCTCTATGAATTATAATATTTTGAAAAAAAAGACTCATTATTCTGGTTTTAGTAGGATAAAGAGGGTATTCGTCATCATAACGGGGTTTTATTTATTCAGCTCTAATTTCATTATACTTAATATATACATAAACGTTGTTTATATAATTCTTTATTATTGCATGACATTCTATGCTCTATTCTATAATATAGATATTATCTTAGCTACAATTAACTAGGTCTAATAAAAGAAGGGGTTATACACAGAATTTGGATGAAGTAAGAATATGGTAAATCCTAGTGCATTCCAGGGCTGGTAAATCTACAAATTAAATCCATATTTCCATTCTGGTATTTCTTTATCTCTTGGCAGTAAAGAATATTCTCGATTACGCTCTTACGGTATATCTAAACATCTTCTTGAATGACGGGCACCCATCTGGTAAATACCACCCATGAATACACGACGTGTCTGGAACCATCATTAACTAATCCTCCTCGAATTTATCATATTCAAGTCTATTCCAATCCGGATGGGTATATCTAGGTCGGCAGAGGTATGTAAAAGTATTCAGCAGGGCTCGGTAATTGACCAACTCCTGCTTTGTATTAATATGTATGTTCTTCCCCATGGTCATATGTAGGAATCACTTCTCCGTGGCCCTATGTTCACTTTTAGAAGGTCATTCATAGCAAAACTAAGGGGTTAATAGGCATAGTCTATCGGCGTTTCATCGTGGTGATAATATTGTCGAGTATCTAGCTTAGGTGCTCCCAGGTTCCATTTTAAGACAAAGAATAATCTGGGTATCAACATTTAATGACAATTATCTTCAAAGCTACAGGTTATTTAGGTGTCTGCTCTGTATATAACTTCAAACCATCCTCTTCCACTTTAAACCCAGTATTTTTGAGATTGCGATCCAAGCTTATTTTACCTCTCACCTGATAACTCTGGCTACTTGCTCGCTGAATCACAATCAACCTCTATTCTACCCCGTCAACTTGTTCAGAACTTAACCTCCATTTCAACCAGCGTTCTTGTCCGTTAGAGGGGTCTTTCGTACAGCCCAAACCCAATAAACTACACTGAGTACCCACTATAATCAAAATCACTTTCATGGTCGTCCTACGTAGATAAACAATCCTAAACACCGCTAAACCCCCTTCTTTTCTTCATTTATGAGCATATACACCCGCCTAAGGGCCTTTGTGCCACTTTAAGAGTGGTCGCTCTTGGTCGACTCTGATGTATGGGTGCTAGTATTCTCTAGGCAACTATGCCTACTGTTATAATGCTTCTCTCCCTCCCTTCGTGCCTCCATGTGTAGCGTGAAGACATATATCTTTTCTCAATTCCTTCTCTAGAAGGTAATAAGCATTCCGTAAATGTCTGTTGCCTTGAAGAATGCAATACAACAGGATATGCTGATCAAAGTCGCGTGATCTCACTCATTCTGATTTATGACCTTCGACCTTTAAAACTTTCAATATTTCCCGACTAACCTCGGGAATACCTTGGCAATTATAACCTGGCTAACCTGTGTATGACCTTGGCAATTATATAATCCGAAAGGAAATGTAAAACAACATAAGAATTTCAAATTTCTTTAGAATCGGCCGAATAGTTATAATGATATTGCCAAATAATTCGCCTGCTAACTGAGGGGGGGGGGGACTTTGGAAATTATATCATTCGAAGGAGAATGTAAAATAACATAAGGGTTTCAAACTTTGTTAGAATCGGCATAATAATACTGATGTTATTTCCAAAACAAAGTTTTCCCGGGCTAACCTTGGTAGGACCTTGATAATTATATCATTCGAAAGAGAATGCAAGACAACATAAGTGTTTCAAATATCTTTAGAATTGGCCGAATGGTTACAATCTTATTACCATAACAAAAGAAAAGCAAAACAGGGACCGACCGACCGACATATTGAGATATAGAGTCGCACGCGACTAAAAATGTCTATTATAAGTATAAAAGGAGAGCTTGTTTCTATCAAGCTTCATCAATCACATCATGCGTAGTTTCTGTCACATTTAGCAGCTTTTTATCTCAGTGGCTATATTCTTATTCCTCCAAAGAGAGATAATTTAGAGAACTTAATTGGGTTTTCTAATATTCTTTCTATTATCTCAAACACCGCAGAATCCGCTGCCTGGATTCATCTATGAGCTTATTACGGCCCCTAAGTTGCCCGATACCCCTTTACTGCTGGTTGCTGATAGTCTCCTGTGATGGATGGGTGATCGTACGTTCTTTATAGAAAGAGAAATGTTCTGTCACCTGGGATTAAGCAAGGTACGATTCGCTTTGGTCCTAAGTGTTTTTTTTCTAATTGACTAGGAAACTTAGTCTTTAAAAGGGCCTCTTCCTGCATTATTGGTCATTTAAGTGAGAAAGATTTAATTGACCAATATTCTGATTGAGCAATGTTAATCGTACTATTACGCAGTAGCTGGTTTAAGGTACATCGTTCTTATAAATAAATAAAGGTAGGGCTACCATTCTCAAATTGCCCGCTATTATATTCATTCACAATATTTCATTTAGTTTGCTTTATTTCAATATACAATTTCAGAACCATTATCTCCTTCTGGCCCAAATTTAAAACAATAAACGATGTATCAAACCATTTTTGAGGAATTTTAAACTTGTAGCAGGATCTTGACACTGTTGTAGTCCTCCTTGAAATATAGTGAATGAACTAAGAGAAAGGATGGTTCCTTATTCCAATTAAGGAGAAGTACAACTTAATGTTTCTTGAGTAACTATCAATTAAGCGCATCCACTTATCTGCATTTTATGTAATCCCAATTGCATCAATCAGACCAGATAAACACCATTGCAGTAGCAAATCCCAGTTTGATAAATAAAGAATCTTGAGAAATGTTTATAACGGTTTCTTTGGCTTGTCACTTGCCCCTTTTCTTCCAGCAAATCCCACTCTTTGAGCATGGAAATCAAAGGCTCAGCATTTTGCTTTAACAAGCCAAGATCTCTGACAAGGACATAGAGGTATCTTGGGTTTTGGATAGTATGGATTGCTCTTAATATCCATATCTCTGACACTGTTGTCTAGATCTTCACTGATCTTTTCAGCTTCTGAATTGTTGCTTTATTCTGAGGGTCGATTATTTCTTTATGAAGGAGTAGACACAATGAGACTAGCACTGTTTGGTAGGCCGTGGTGCAATTAAGGATGCAAGAGGTCCATTTTGGCCACTTTGACGTTTAGAAGGGTTTACCATGCAGAAGTAGCAGTTGCTTGAGTGGTGAGTGGGCTATTCTTTCCCTTCTATACCCTCTTGTAAAAGTAAAAAAAAAATACTTTCTTACTCTTTTGGCTTACAAAAAAATAACAACTTAAATACCTGTGGCACTAATAATTAACTCTTTACAACACAATTTTCTTACCTTACAAAGTTTTGTTGCAGTTTTCACAAACAAACTGAGGTGCACAGCCTTTCTCTTGGTTCCCAAACTGGTATACCAAATTATGTTTTGTAAGCTTCACACATTCTCCTAAATCCTGTCACACCAATCTTTTTAGTTCTTGTCTTCATGAACAGTCCGCACATAAAACGGAGTGCATCTGAAGAATGATTGCAGCCACTTGTTGTCATTTCCTGATATTTGAATCTCTGTATAAATATTTCTGAAGTAAGATGTCGTGAATCGACAATATAATCTGTGTATCTGAGTATACAATTTGTACAATTGATAGGAATTTAAATATCTGGTGACAGGTTGTATTGATGGTTTTCTTGTAAACATATAATATAATTAAGCGTTAAAATAGAATAGGTAAAATGATTGTAATTATTGTGATTTGTGATGTACGATAACTGCGAGAGTTTCTTTAAATAGGTACGATGTCAATTGTATGTATAATAATTTCGGTTGGCGTTGTATGTGTTCTTATTTCGAATTTGTAAATATTTAGTTTCGCAGATTTATTGTATTGAATTCTTGTACAGTAATTGTCACTAAGTTGTTTTCGAATGGAATTGTAAATATATAATACCTGTCTCTCAACTAGTGAAGAACCAATCGTTTGTTCCCGTCAACACACATGATCTCGGGTAAACGTGGATCACTCGGGCAGTCGGTCACTTAGATATGGTGGTGTAATCTTCAGAAGGGTCACAAAACATCTTTCTTATCTGAACTATGAGAATGTTTATTCCATTTAAGCAACGTTTCGTCCATCGATAAGTATCCTTCTTTATAAGTAATTAGCAAAGGGTAAGTGTTAGACAGCAGGCGTGATGTCAGGATAGTGGCAATTTGTTGATGTGGGGGTAATGAAAGTTTTGGAGTGATAAAAGTGTTATCACGTAATTGGCAGTCAGACAACCTGACCTTTCTACATCTTTAGTTTGGGTTATTGCGGTTATATAGTATAAAATAATATTTCAGAGCATTTCAGAAGCTTATGGTGTAAGGGTGCGAAAATGTATGAGAGAAAATTCCTTCCAACTCGATAATATAAATGGCCGATAAAATTACCAACCAAGGAACGGACTAAGGCCAGTCGTGAGGCTAAAGTATTGGCGTTCAAATCCAACGGTACCGCGCTCGAAACTCAAGAGTCCCAAAACTTTTATGAAGATCGCCCAAGAAAGAAAACGGAAGAAAACGGCTTGAAGGACTAACTCAAAAAGAAGGACCAAGAAATCATCAACTCAAGAAGAAATAATCAACTCAAGATAAATGGAAGAAAAGGAAGATGCATCAAGAAAGGAAACGAAAATTAAGGACCGACCCAGCCAAGAAGAATAGGAAGTCAAGAAAAAGTGAAGACAAATGTTTGAAGGGCCAACTTAAAGAAAAAGGAAATTCAGTCAAGAAGAAGAAAAATTCGAGGAGTAAAACCTGCATCAAGAAAATCTAGTGAAAAACAAGAATAAATTGGTATAAGGATACGGAGCTCCCCCCTTCCCTAACTGGTGACCCTCAACAGCCGAACAATCTTCTAATCTTCGTTACAACTGCACCTCCTCTCCTACTAGAGATTTAAGAAAAAGTGCTGGTGGAAACTTCGGAGTCCCGGGGAACGAGAAGCCATTACTCATTGATTAGAGACAAGACTTCGTTCACTCTACTCAATCCCACTGAATTAACTCCACTCATCCCGCAGACTCGGAGGCCGTAGGAGGTATAGCTACTACTCCTCGATTAAGAAATCCAAGACTAGTCTCTCCCCAATCCTCAAATTCGCTCCGCTTTCTAGAGAGGGACCTGTGTAAGGGTGCGAAAATGTATCCCAGAAATTCCTTATAACTCGATAATATAAATGGCCGATAAATTTAACAACCAAAGACGGACTAAAGCCGGTCGTGAGGCTAGAGTATTGGCGTTTAAATCCAACGGTACCGCGTTGAAAACTCAAGAGTCCAAAAACTTTTATGAAGATTGCCCAAGAAAGAATACGGAAGAAAAACGTTTGAAGGACTAACTCAACAAGAATTCAGAAAAAAAATGGAAGAAAATGAAGATGCATTGAGAAAGAAAAACGAAGATTAAGAACCAACCCAGCAAAGAAGAATACGGAAGTCAAGAAAAAGTGAAGAGAAATGTTTGAAGGGCCAATCTTAAATAAGGAATTTCAGTCAAGAAGAAAGAAGAAAATGGATTCGAGGAAGACAACCTACATCAAAGAAACCAAATGAAAAAGCAAGAATAATATTGATAAAATAAATAAAGGGGTATAATCCATTACTCATTGATTAGAGACAAGACTTCGTTCACTCTTCTCAATCCCATTAAATTAGCTCCACTCATCCCGCAGGCTCGGAGGCCGTAGGAGGGAGAGCTACTCAGGTCCCTTTCTAGAAAGCGGAGCGAATTTGAGGATTGGGGAGAGTCTAGTCTTGGATTTATTAATCGAGGAGTAGTAGCTATCCCTCCTACGGCCTCCAAGTCTGCGGGATGAGTGGAGTTAATTCAGTGGGATTGAGGAGAGTGAACGAAGTCTTGTCTCTAATCAATGAATAATGGCTTCTTGTTCCTTGGGTCTCCGAAGTTCCCAGCAGCACTTTTTCTTAAATCTCTAGAAGGAGAGGAGGTGCAGTTGTAACAAGGATCAGAGATTGTTCAGGCGTGGAGGGTACCCTCTTATTCATATATTCTTGCTTTTTCACTTGGTTTCCTCGATGCAGGTTGTCTTTCTCGAATCCATTTTCTTCTTTCTTCTTGACTGAAATTCCATATGTAAGTTGGCCCTTCAAGCATTTGTCTTCACTTTATCTTGACTTCCTATTCTTTTTGGCTGGGTTGGTCTTTAATCTTCGTTTTCTTTCTTGATGCATCTTCATTTTCTTCCCTTTATCTTGAGTTGATTATTTCTTCTTGAGTTGATGACTTCTTGGTCCTTCTATTTGAGTTAGTCCTTCAAGCCGTTTTCTTCCGTTTTCTTTCTTGGGCGATCTTCATAAAAGTTTTGGGACTCTTGAGTTTCGAGCGCGGTACCGTTGGATTTGAACGCCAATACTCTAGCCTCACGACTGGCTCAAGTCCGTTTCTTGGTTGGTAATTTTATCGGCCATTTATATTATCGAGTTGGAAGGAATTTTCTCTCATACATTTTCGCACCCCTACAATAAAATTATCCAGAGGTGTATTCTGGAAGTTCAGGAACATTCTTGAAACTTCATTAAATTCTATTAAATTCTAGAAATCTCTCATTAAATCTAGAAGGTTTCTTTAAAACAACATTATTCTACACAATTCCAATGCATTTTTAAAATAAGATTGGCAATTACCTACCAGGCATTGAAAAAACTAAAGTCTACAGGCAGCCTTTTATAGGGGTTCAATTTTTTTTCCTGAAGTTAATAATAACGTAGCATTGTTTTTTTTCCAATGAAGAATTTTATATATCTAGTGCCCCACCTACAAAAGCAAAGTTTGCGGTAAAAATATAAATTTTTCATTAACTTTAGTAGCGAACAACAGGAAAATAACACTTTTAACCCAGGAAGAATAAACAAGTAAAATTTTGTTACATACTCTTATTTAAACAAAAACTATACTCTGCCATATATACAAACATTGTGTTAATGTATATTCACTACTAAGTCTACGGAATATAACAGATAATACATACATAAATATATACTCATGCTAGAAGAATCTTTAAGAGTAGAGTTTTTCACTGACTCAAACTTTAAACTTACATCTTCTCTTGTAACTCTTTCTTGATCATATAATTTAACAATATTTTGTCCTGGTCTATAGTTGCTAAAATATTTCTTGGAATTTTAAGGCTCAATCTCTTTCTTTGATTTTAGGCTGCTCTGAAATTCATGTTAATTAGAAATGCCATCTAGTAACAGAAACATCATTTCAATTTTGACTTAAAATACAGTCAATAAATTTTTCTCTTGAATAAACACATATCTGTGTGGTTCTCTATAACATATAATATTTGAGAAACATCAAAATACCTCGAGTTTGGGGTGGACACCTAGGAACATACAGGTTTAATGACTGAATTAGTTAATTCTTTTCTCTTGGAATAGGTTTAACTGTAGGAAATTCATATTCATATAGAGATTATGAAGCGGTTTATGGAAATGCGTCAAGGTTCAATTTGAGGAAGTAACTTTCCCATTGCAACGAATTGAATTGCCTCGAGTTTGCTCGGGTTAATTCCGATCATTTTTTAGTGGAAAGATAAACGAATTTTTTTTTGCATTGCGGTAGTTGAAATCTAAGGAAATCCAATTGCATGACATTTATTATGATGTAGTAGATAATAAAAAATGAATTTGATGGTTATCTGTTATAAGCAAGTACATTCTTATCATTTCTGTGGATTTCTTTATTTCTATCCACACCCAGTTATTTCTTTGTTTAATCATATTTACATTTCATGTTTTTTCCTCAATTTCTTTTCTATTTATTCTCTCATATGTAAATACATGCATTCAAATATAGTGATGATACTCAAAAAAACAATCAGACACTATCTCACTATATAAAGCATTTCGCAATCGATTTTCTTATGATCTTTCAATATTTACAGTCATGTTATGTATATGTTGATGGTATACTACTACAATATAACTATGAATATAATAACTAGATGATATGTATACGGTGAGTAATAATACATTATATTCTTTTAGCTGTTAATTGGGTATTCACTATTGACAAGTAAAAAAAGAATATAGTGCATTTTTTAATCACAATTCAAATATAATCTAAATGTTATAATGATAATAATTAAATACATTTAAGGGAAAAAGAAATAGAGCGACAATACTGACTAGAAAAGGGGTTTTTATTTGTTGTTTTTTTCTGCTATGTAAACAATTGACTTAAAAACTATACTTGGAAAAAGTGCAACAATGAATGAATTTTATTGAAGAATTATATGATATTCAATTTAAATCTTTACAACTAAATTGCCTGCTTTTTTAAACTTGCAATATACATATAACCGTGACACATTATTGTATGAATGTGAACTTTTTAATTAGTATATTCAGAAAAAAATAGTATATATATATATATATATATATATATATATATATATATATATATATATATATATATATATATATAAAGGTAAAAACCAAAGCATGCTTTTGTTAATATCATCTTAAACATCTCTATTTGGACGTTTAGAGGACTTAGCCTAATCATCGGCATTAAAAATAAAAGGTTTGGTTTAATACTTAAAGAGAACAGTGGAATTTAGTTCCTTAAAAATTTTTCCTTTCCCATATTTATAGTCCTGCATAGTTTTCTTCCTACTCCTCAAATCCATTTTTACGTCGTTGAATCTTTATATACGTTAATCGCCACCACAAAGGTTTCAGTTATTTTATCTCCTACCTCTTTACTGTCTCTTCCAAATAATTTCACCACACACTTCCTAAGTTTTTTAAAAGTAGTGAATCATTCAATATTAACTCTCCTCAGTTTTGATTTGCGTAATCTATTAGGTTCGAAACAAAGTTCCCGCGCAACCTTTTTTGTAAAGGTTTATTTATTTATCGATTTATATTTATAGATTATTTAAATGTTTATTGATTTATATATTTATAGAGGATGTACGACTTTTTAATGTGTTGTGGCCTAGTCTTTCGTAGGCCTCGCTTGAAAGTGCACAGTAATCTAGAGCCTAGTTAAACTAGGTCACTATGCACTTCCAAGCGAGGCCTAAAGTTTCAAAATATTTCCTATCAAATGACTCTTTCTCGTGAACAACAAAGTACTCTTTTACTGTATGATTGCAAGCCTGGCCTAAACGCTGCACAATCGCAACGTCGTATCAACCAATCGGATGCATAAGACACTAAATCATCGCACAGACTACGATTTATTTAGGAAGTTTCAGCCTGGCCAATTTTATCTCCAAGATCACCTAGCAAGTGATCAGCCCTCACTTATTGACAATGATCGTTTGTGCGCTTGTGTCAAAGCTAATCCACATGTGACATCACGCAAGCTGGCTGAAAAGTTTAGCGTGAGCTATACAGCCATTTTGCATCATTTTAAGGAAATGGGCAACATCAGCAAACTGGACGTATGGATGCTACGTAAACTGACCGACTTCGACCGTCAACGCCGCATAGACATCTGCATGACACTACCTTCCAAGAAACGTTGTTTTGATTCGCTGAACAAAGTGGCTACTGCAGATGAGTAATTGCGTCTAAACTCGCACGTGGCACGCAAAATAACCTACACAGACAAAGGTGCACCTGCAACTTCAGGCAAAGGCCCACCGACTTCAAAAGAACCTTATGTTTTGTATCTGGTGGGATGGTAAGTGGGTGATTTCCTAAGAGATGTTGGAATACAATCAGTCTATCAACGCTCAATTATACAATCAACAACTCCATAGGTGGCAGATGCAATTGCGCAGAAACGACCAAAATACACTGATGTCATGTTTCCTTATGATAACGCCCGATCACACTTTACAAATCATACACGTTATAAACTCCCGGAGCTGGGGTAGGAAGTTCTTTCTCACCCAACATATTCGCCAGTCCTGGCACCTACATACTACCATTTATTCCGGACAGTGCAGAACTTCTTGGATAGAAAAACGTTCGCAGTTGGAGACTTCTTAGATAGAAAAACGTTCGCAGTTGGAAACTTCTTAGATAGTAAACCAGTTGAATCTATCACTCAGTTGGAATCAGGTACTAAATAATAAGGGCGATTACATCGTTCATTATTGTTTCTTTTGCTGCATTGTTTCGTTGTAAATCATTGTCAAAATGTTTGTGAGAAGTTTGTTTCCAACCTTATATGATAAAAAGAGTTTTTTTCTCAAATACAAAAGTTTTTTTGCCATTGTTTAGTTACATTTCACCTGTAAGATTGACGTTTATACATATTCTATTTGCCAGTATAGACTTATACTGAAAACACGCAGGTGACCAAATTTAGATTTTACGCTATTTTGCCTCATTTCGGTTACCTCTAAATAGAATGAGTTGAACTATAATCAATAAAAAAGAATATGTTATTACGTCACAGTCTAAAACGACAATTCAGTGAAAAAATCATTTTAATTTTTTTTTTACTTCACTCATAATTTTTATTTCATATACAGAAAGCGATGCAACTGCTAAAGCAAGCACGTAAATTTCTTTCGCTCATTTAAAAGTCGCAATTTCAAATCTTTCTTTAATTACAGCAGTGCAAATGGACTTTTTAACAGTTTTTACAGATGGATCAATATAAAGCTGCATAGTACTTTTATATACAAGTCATTATGGGTCCAGAAATAGACATGTTTTGATACCTCTACCCTCTCTTTAATAGGTCTGTGTTCTTAAGTTGGGGAAAGATTCAAATCAAAGTTTTCTCATATTTCCATTCATGGGGTAGATTTGCATTTGTGTTTCAGTTGGTTTTTAACAACTTTCTTAAATACATTTTCTTGCTTATTTTGGACAGTAAAAGGTATAATATAATCATAAGTGATAACTAAATAAATAGGTGCTATGCATAATTTGGCGCTACATGTCAATGAAGTTAATAAGTGTGAGCGAAAGCGGTTTTCAAGCATATGTATTATTCTTATCTTTTGTATTATTTGTTTTAGGTTAAGTGATTGTATCTGGTATTAGCTAGTTGACAATGGCTTCCGTTCAGAAACCTTTTCTTTACTACTACAATTGTAACTTATAAATCAATTCCCCTCAAACTCAAAATTCTGAAGATTTTTTTATAATATCGAAAAATAATAGGTAAAATACAATAAAAGTAACTAAAATGACCCAATATCTCCATATCCTCTTTGATGGTAATTAGTTAATTGTTTGTTTATGAAAGGGGCTTTTTCATTCCAAGGCTCTTTCTCAGTCCGGAGCTACCGTTTTAACTGTATTATGAACTGAGGGTTAATATATCACCCACCTCAAATTTGCCTCTAATCACGATTCTATCTAGCTATTAACTGCATTCCTAGTGGTTTAACTTGAAAAAAGCTGTGAGTAGCGCTTTCCTTTGGCTATTTTGTATACTATCATACACTTATATGGCCTAGATAGCTCAAACCTTGACTATATTAAATAGATAAAATTATCCGCCCTAAAAATAAACGATTAAAAAAATGTATAATTATTAATAGGAGTTACAATCCTTGTCACAAAATAAAGAAAAGGGGGAAAATTGAATACACCCTCAATGAACATATCTGTAGTAGAAAAAGTAAAGAAAATTTTAATTTAGTATTTACGCTTTAATAAAATCAGAAATATTGCATCAGACACGATTTGACAATGCACAATAGAGACCGAGACGTGATACAGCTAAAAATAAGCTACGATATATATATGTATATATATATATATATATATATATATATATATATATATATATATGTATATATATATATATATATATATATATATATATATATATATATATATATATATACTGTTGAAGACCATGGTATATTTTGCCATGATCAATTTCCTTTGGCAACTTTTCATTCTTCTAACTGTTCTTTTTAATCCATCTTGTAGATGGTAGATCACTTGTCCTCTATTCTTTTTAATGAATGGGTTTGGTAAAAATCAAACTAAATTGATGAGCGTTCGATCTTATAGAACAAGTGATCTACCATCTACAAGATGGACTAAAAAATACAGTTAAAAGAATATCTTCAGTCATTACCACCTATTATGATTTGGGAGTTTTTTCTTCTTTCTATTGGGATAATTTAAAATTGATGAATATTTGTTTTTGTTTTCCATATGTTCTCAGAGTTGTTTTCTATTTCAATTTTTGTGACTCTTGCTTGGTTCCTTGGATTCCAATATGATGTAATACTATCTGAGTTATCTCGTCTGCGTACTGCATGTTCATGCTTCCTGGTGTAATGGGCCGATAGATATCTGCAGTGAACAGTGAGTAGAGTGTCGGGCTCAGACACCCTCCTTGTGGCACTCCAGCCTTGAGTCTAAAGGTTTGACCCTTATTTCCCTCTAGATCTATGTACGCTGCTCTGTTTCGTGCATAATCGAATGGTAAGCACTCCATGTTGTTGTTCATGTCTAGTTGAAGTATCTTATAGATTAATCCTTCAGTCTAGACTTTATCAAATGTTTTTTCAACATCTCGCAGGGGCGATATCGATTGTGTTCTTTTCGGTTCTGGCTTTAGAGATATTTTCAGTTATAATCGCTAATGCCAACGTTGTGTCACGAGTTGTTTTTTTCTGAAATTAAATTTAAATTCGTTATATCCTTTATTTTCATCTAATTATTCTGCTAGTCTTGTTTTCATGATTTTTTATACGACTTTGCTAAGGAAGTTGAATAACGAGATAGATCCATCGCTCCTAACCAAGTTCGGTGGTTTGCCTACCGTAGGAATGAAGATCATTCGTGTTGATTTAAGCCCGACTGGGTAATATCCCTATGGGAAATTTTTTATTCCGACTACACAACCGCACCACCCTCTTACTTTAAAATTAAAAGCCTATACAAGAAAGAGAAATGCTCAATTTTTTAACTTTATATTTACAAAATTATATGTACACTCACTTCCTTAAACCTTATATTTACACTGGATGCAATCTACAAATGAAAAATCCTCTAACCCAATTTACCAATCCCGGGATAGTCACCACAAAAAGTGTTTAGATTTTTATCGCGAATAGATAACCAACAAAAGTAGAATGAATAAATTCAACTTAGTAGAATACAACAGATATAAAATAAACCGGTAATCTTAGAGCGTAAACAACCGAATGATAACAAGAATAAAACAGAGTGGAGGAGCCTCCGAAAACTTCCTTTCTTGTCCCATCTTAACAGAGAAAAGGGAAAAGTGACGGTTCGTTTCTCTTACAAAAATCCTTAAATAATTAAAATGTCCCATAAATTTTCGAAAATCCCAGAGTCAGGGAGCCATTAAACAGTTTATTAGTTCCATGCTGAATACTTTCTGTTGCCTTTGTGATGTGAGGTGAATTTTTGTCAGCCTTGAATGGTTCGGGTGCTCACTGTTTGAACGAGTGTATCGCATTCACAACTTCTTCTTTAGTAATCATTGCATCATTACCAATATTTTCCTCTCTGGCCTCATCTGCTGAAAACATAGTAGTTCCCTTGTTTTTATTTTTCAAAGAACTCTCTTACCATCTTTCCACATGGTCGTTGAAGCGAAAATCTTCCTCCGGTGTTATTGAGAATTTATTTCCCAATAGAGCCAAAGTCTCTGGTCGTTGGATTGTTTATCGTCTGTGCGCTCTCCATTGCCATCTTCTAACTTGATAGTTTTCTGTTTTTGTCTTCTTTTTATTCTATTTATTGCCTGCTATGCTCATTTCTGGCATTTATCTTTCGCTACTTTATCAATTAGTTTGCTTGATTATCTCGTAGGTTTTTCTTATATTTCTAGCTTTCCCTTTTCATTCCCGAAGTCTATCTTGGGTGTATTAGCGTTTTGTATTCTATCCATGGGACGTTTTTCCTGTCCGCTTCCCTATGTATGTTTGTAATGTTTTTGAATTCCACATCAACATCGTCTTTGCTAACCCTTTCCAATGGGGTCGGTCTGTATGTCATTACTGCTTTCTTGTACTTATCTCAGTTAACACTTGTGTAGCTTTTCTTCTTTGTGATAACCATCTATATTGAGTATTGGTTGATGAGAACCATTATCTCAATATGGTCACTGCAGTGGATTGTTATAGGGTCAATGTGAAGATTATAAGGCATGTTTACATTGTTTAGTATGATTTCTGGCTTTGTAGCGCTTCTTCCAGTGATGTAGATTGAGAAATTAGTCCCGACTCTCTCGACTACATTCCAGTTCAGAAACATCTCCAAGTTTTCACCATTCTTGCTCTTCCATTTACTCACAGCTTTTGGTAAAATTAAGCTACTATTAATGCAGTTAATAGCTAGATAGAATCCTGATTAGAGGCAAATTCGAAGTGGGTGCCAAAGAACGACGAATCTGAAATAAAAATTGAAGTACGTAAAGAAGCATAATGAAAACATCATATTAGTCTTGCCATATTGTGCAGACCAGCTGGAAAAGGTTTCATCAAAATTGATTCAGAGAGAAACGAGAAATCCTAACTTTCCCTACTAACCTACTAGCGTGGTTCAGTGTGTATAACCCGATACGTCACAGCAGGCGTTAACACCACTCGAGATTAAACTAAAGTGTTTGTTTCTGAATATTTCCATGATGGTGTGTATATGAATAAAGACACGATGGGGTGCTGGAACCCTGCTGCTATTACGAGTGGGTAGTATTTAAATTGGATAGTTATAATAAATAAGCCTCGTCTATGGCTTCCATTCTTGGTATTTAATTCTTTTCTTAATTGCTATTGCATATCCGTCTAATATTCGATGCGTTTGTAACTAGTTCATTATAATTGTATATCTTTAAGGTTCACTTGTGAGCTTTAGACAATGGTGAGATGTTATAACGTCTAAGTCTAATTCTCGGAATATATTTCTGTATTCTTTTTGTTATTCCAACCGCTTGCGCTTATAATTGTGATGCTAAGTTTTCTAAAAGATTCTATCTTTGTCTTTTGCTATTTGTTTTTCTTTCCTTTCTTACTTCCTCTTAGTGTTTTTGTTTTTAACGGCTTTTTTATGGTATCTTACTTTTTCACTAAATCGGAAAGCTTCGATTTTGGGGACTCTAATCTTCGTTGGATAGATTATTCTTCTATTTTCTAGGATA
The DNA here is from genome assembly GCA_963969495.1 of Ceratothoa steindachneri. Classification (NCBI taxonomy): domain Eukaryota; kingdom Metazoa; phylum Arthropoda; class Malacostraca; order Isopoda; family Cymothoidae; genus Ceratothoa; species Ceratothoa steindachneri. The sequence goes on from OZ018326.1 coordinate 87,269,218, forward strand.
AGTTCCTCAAAAGTTCCTTCTTTGTGGTAAGAGATAAAGACCCACTTACATGAGTCATTCTTGATTCCTTTAATTACGTCCTCCTGATTGAGCTTAAGTGGTAGGTGGTCGGTGGGGATAACTAAGATCTTGAGGTTTAAATCTTTCGCTTATTAAACGCATTCTTCTTGTTTTGGGTGTATCCGTTTGTTTTCGTTTTTGACGCACACGTCAGATTCCGTTTCAGAAGTCAGTGTTTACCTTCCCTTTCTTCTTTTTCTCCTTCTTTTTCAATTTCTTCTCTTCCATTGCAAAAGAACTGCTTCTATTTGATTCTTCAGTGATGATGCTGTTTCCTGTGGCCTGTTTATTTATTTCTCCAACTGTTTCTACCTCTGTGTTTTCTGGGTTTTTTTAAGTTTGCTGTTAACGAGTATATTATTCAACTTCGTTTCCCCAAAAGCTGCGAGACCAAAGATCTGAGCCGAGAGAGAATTGTCTGGGAACCCCATTTTGACGATTCTATTCTTCTCCAGGATCATGTTTATGGTATCCGAAAAGGATCCCGGCATTACGATGTTTTGGATATGTGTTTGCATAATACACGTTAGAATACCTGTGCCTTCTTTAATATTTAATAGTACTTTTTCTTTCTGGGTTTCTTTAATGGCAGCTTTAAACATGTTTAGGTATGTTTTGTTTTGTTTTTTTTTGTTCGTTTTCTCGTGACTCTTTTTTTTTCTTTTCCAGTACTTCTTTCCTTTTCGGGCAGTTGATTTCCATGGTCCTTTGGGGTCCACCTCAGTTAATGCATTTTTTCACTTTTCGGTGAAATTACTGTAGACATGTCCCTCTTTTGAGATTTCAGAACACACCGCAGTCTTGCTTGGGCATGTTTTAATGTGTGCGTCCAATTTTTCTTCAGCGTCTCTAGTCCTTGTTCGGACACTACTCAATGAGGATCCTGATGTAGTAGTAATTTGGGGAGACGGGTTAAGCATTGGAAGTATGAGCTGAAGTTACAGAACTTTTATATCTACACGTAGAGCCATTCCACTGTTAAGAAAGGCAAAGATCCTGAAGAATTGGAAAAGTTAGACGGAAGCTATATGGCCAAGTGGTAGTAATGGGAGTACCGAACCCCAAGAAGAAAATACTTGCCCATTCCTGACTCTTTGAGGGGATTCGGAAAGAAGACTCCGGTGATTTTCCTTGGTGATCTGAAAGCGCACAGGATGAAGGAAAACCTACTCTATTGATTCAGAAAGGTATAGTGGTACGAGCTCGGCCGGAGTTGCCTAAGTACGCAACGAGAAAAGCAGCAACAAAGACAGACATTATACTAACCAGTAGGAATTTCTACTGGAACAGCAGGTCCAACCGTACCCTGTGTTCCCAACGGATCACAATTCAGATTTGGGTAAATTTGGATATGTGCTTGGGGTTACCGGCCGCCAGAGCTGAAAGGAGTAGAATATATATTCTACTCCCGGGGAATATTCCCCGGGATAAAAAAAAATATAGGTTAAGATTAAGGCAGCTGAAGAAGAAAGTATACCAGCTCCAAGGTGGTCACCTGATATAACGACAGCTTTGCGAGTGATCGAAGCCATTAACCAAGTTAAGCGGGGTTTAGGCCAACTGCCGAGACGTAGCTAAGAAAACGTATTCTCCAAAGTAAAGTAAGTAAAATAAGGAGAGTGAGGAAAGAGAGACTGTGGAATGATTTGATTGACTATTCTGGCAATTAATATAAAACTCCAAGGTTTTCCACCACTAAAGAAATTGGGAATTAAGAGAGGTAATGAATATATAACGAACGAAGAGGAAATAGAGGATCCATTTAGGGACAAATGGAGCCAGATATTTAACATGACGCGAAAGGATATTGCAAAATTTGACGCGACCATGCAACCTGGAAGATAGAGTAAGTAAACTTCTAACTGGGTGAGACATCCGCTAGACAGGATACCTCGTTATAACGCTGTAGAGGAGTGTAACTAAGATGGTAGTAAGATAAATATGGATTAAATAAGTACTTAAAGCCTTCATACAGAAAGCATCAGGGCCATCTTGAATGACGATAACGAGCATAAGTCAACTCCTGGAAAACATACTAAAGGGGTTATTGAACATTTTCATTGCAAGCTGCAACATCGTCTACTTCCTTGACAAAATCAAAGTGGCCAAAATGGATTTGTGCTGAAACAGGCTAAATCACCAACGGCAGTCAACCCGTGCATACCCATCTTGCTGTCTAATTTTATAGATAATGTTGGGAAAAAAATGTGTACGGCAGACTGATAGATTACTTCAAGTCGAAATGTAAGATCAACTCCAATTGTACGTGGAAAAACTGGACAAAGCAAAGAGTGAGGGTAAGATGGCCAACTTATTGCGTATGATATGCAAAAGGTGCTTAACAAGGTATGGCGGGATGGACTGACTTATAAGTTTGTAAGGATAGAGCTTAGAGAGAAAATGATCAGGGTGTTATGCAGCTTCATAAGCCACAGGCAAGCAAATGATTTGCCCTTCCCCCTTAGCCGTTAAACAGCCTAAGTGCAGTTCGCAGATGATTTCACCCAGATTATTGCGACCTTAAAGAGAGCAGCAGGGAAGGCAGTCATATATATCGCAAAAGAGACCCTGAACCTTAAGAGGTACGAGAGGAAATGGAAGATTAAGACTAATAAGAATAAGTTTGTAGTCATACCCATCAAGGAGGATGTTATATATCATAAGACTTGAGGACAAGAGATACGAGGATTGGAACAAAGCTAAATTGTTGGGCCTTGAAAAAGTTAAAACAGGGTACGGAATACATGTAACGGGAAGGATAAAGATAGCTAACGTAAGCTTACCTCAAAGAGAAAGGTTATCAGGACTGTCGCCCAGACACAAAAGGAGAATTTACCTAGCAATATTCAGAGCCACACTATTCTACCAGACTGCTCCGCTGCATGGTACTTCGATGAGTTCTATGACCAAACTCCAGAAGGTACAAAATCAGGGTACCCGATGGATTACATGCAATTGGAGGTTAGAAATGAGAAGGCGGAAAGAATTACTTCAAGAATTAAAAATGAATTCGGTCAATATAGTGTTACATGAGAGGGCAAAGAAGGTATGGATGAGGAACGTGGAAGAACAGAGAAATGGTTGGGAAGTCAGATTGATATTAAGAGAGGGAATTGTGACAAAATTTCAATTTAATAGCAATACTGTAGAAGAGGTATAGGCTTGAATTAAGACCCACAGTTTGTATAGGCTTACAGGTTATATATCGTGCAAACCTACTCTTCAGGGGTAGTAGATGAAAACAGTATTCATTCTTTATTTCTTTTGGCTACGTTTCGAGCAGAACAGGAATGCTCCCCCGTTCGGGATCATATTATCCTTTGCAAAACCGATGCCACCATTGATGATTTTAAAATTATAGATTCTTCCAATGATGATATAAGCCTACGAATAATTGAATCCATTCATATTAAGACCATTAGACCCTCTCTCAACAATGATGTATCCGTCTTCTCTCTCCGTGTCTTATAATAACCAACCAATTATTATACCTCACACTTCTTCATTGTTACTTGCTCTTCATTGCTTTAGTCGTGTTTCTACAACTTTTGTGACCGATATTATTTTAATTTGTTAAAAAATTAAAATTATAAAATTTTGTGCACTTAGCTGCTCATAAATCCCCCCCCCCCTATGCTCACAATTTTTCAATCCTTGTTTAAATAATTAACTATTTATGATTTATCACTATAAAATGTAAATATGTATATACATGTATATTCATATATGTATAATTGTACCTAATTAATTTGAATGTTAATTGTTTTGCTATTTAAAGCTAATTTTGTTCAATTTATCAGGCCAGAAGATGTGCTCGACTTTGCTCGAGACGTAGCCAAAAGAAATAAAGAATGAATACTGTCATTCTCTTTGCCATTGGATTCTTACTCCGGAATATATATATATATATATATATATATATATATATATATATATATATATATATATATATATATATATATATATATATATATATATATATAGATAATCAATCCCGGCACTGAGCCCAGAGAACACCATTCTATTTAATGACCCCCAAAACTATCAGCCTAGTTAAAGACCACTCGAAATATCAATCACAGTTGATAACCCCCAGGAAAACATTGATTTTTTTTAAATAATCAGTATAATAACTATTACTAAAAAACAAAACATACACAAATTAAACAAACACGGTGAAACTAACAAATAAGTAAAATATTAATCAAACGGTTAAAAAAGAGAAGTATGATGACGAAACTTTCGAATCCACTCAAACTGAATCGATCTGGCCAGGTAAGGTTAGGTTAGATAAAAGAAAATTGTCCATTCTATTCGAAAGCAGAGATAACAATTAAAATAGCTGCATGGTAGGCAACTATTTTGGTTTACCTTAGTAAGGCTATCTTATGCGTTATCTTTTTGCGACTGTGAAAAGATCTCCTTCTCTTTCTTGCGGTGTGCTGGATTTTTTCATTATTCTCTCGCGCTCTTGAGAGATATACATTATATAATATATATATATATATATATATATATATATATATATATATATATATACCTGTGTGATTTTCGTCAATTATTGCTCCATTTCTTGGGTTAGCCGAGATTATTATTTTTATTTTTATTATGATTAATTAAAAATGGGTCGTACGTTCGTACTTTTAGTGATCGCTTCAGGATCGATCTCTAAGAGCGCTTTTCTTATTTTTATTCTTTTGAATAAATATAAAGGGGAGTTCTCTCTTTAATATACTAAATTCTGACAACGCAACTCGTCAAGGATAATTTAAACACTTCAACCAAAATAGACTTTTACTGTACATTAATCAACTCAAACAAAATTAATATATACACGTACAAAATGCAACTTAAAAATGGTTCTTAAGTCCCTTTACCGACACTCAGTTTCTAGTTGCTTTAAGGTAGCACAATTTACTTTAAAAAAAATTCGTCTTTAAGATATACATAATAATCTACCCTAAATGCACGGGGACATAAAAATAGAATTGATTACTCACATATGGTATTAGTGTTTACCCAGAGAATCCAAACGAAATACCTTCACTGGAATCTTATCCTTAGAGGCGTCGGAAGTGTAGTTTATTTGCTTCTCAATACAGGGCGTTACTTCGAACGAGGGGTGGAAGAGTGACTTCACGAGGAATTTCGAGGCTCCAAAGAATCAGGAATCAAAACAAAAGGACGATTGAGGAGTCGAGGAGTCGGACGTTTATGGCCTTGAAAATGTTTTCTCAGACGAGGCTTGAAGATGGCAGTATGATTTTCTAGCGATTTGGTTTCGCTTGTAGAGCTTATCTTTTAGGTGAGAAATCTATCTAATATGAGGTGTCAAACTCAGATAAGGTAAGGTCACTTGACGATCTTTGGTAATCGAACTGTGCCGATGGTACTTGGAGGTAAGATCACTTGACGATATTTGGTAATCGAACTGTGCCGATTATACTTGGTGCAATCTGGTATTGCTCAATAAAATGAAAGTCCTTCTTAACTTGCTGGGGGAACTCTATCCCGGTAAGTTCTTATCGATGACGTGACGAAAAAGAAAGAGTCCTCTTTTTCTCCTGACCAACTGTTTTATACCTGAATTACTCCCGCGGGGTAATGGGAGGGGAAGGGGGTTAACAAGGGGAGACCCGAGGGTGCCCTAGTTTTGGGGCGTCTGTTATTTCTCTTCCTAGACATTTTGAACTTAGGGAAACTGAATATCATGTTGAATCAGCAGAAGTGGGTATCAATTCAGCCGTGCTTGGCGTCGTGTTGCTCTGGTAGAGCGTAATACGAGATCGACAGTTTAAATTTTTTACTTGTTTGTTTATAAATACGCTCTCGGAGGGTAGGCCTTTTGAGCAGAAGTTAGGAATAACTGTCTCCTAAATTTACCAATTTTATCGCACTTGTATGTTACCGGAGACTGGGTAGAGTGTCTTAGAGAAACCCAGCTGGGTTTTGTTTTTCTTTCATTATTTTTCTTCGCCATGAGAAAGACCTCGATATATTTATATATATACTCGCAACTTCTTAGCTGCCTCGGTTAACTAGTATATCTCTACACTCTACTCATGCGCTACTTTGTGAGTTTCTCATATTTATAGAAATATCCATATATATATATATATATATATATATATATATATATATATATATATATATATATATATATATATATATATATATATACATATATATATATATATATATATATATATATATGGGTGCTGGACAAAATATTTGAAACAGTAGAAATTTAACACCAATATTTCAATGAGCCATTATGAGTGTTTTAATTTTATTGTAGATACATAGTTTTATTTATCAACTTTAATGATTATTTGTATTTCTTTTTCATATCGTGGTATAGATTCTAAGATGCGTGACCTCACGCATCTTTGGTTTTTCTTTGGTTTTTCGAGAGCTACCATAGCAAGGACTATGACCGAATTCAAGAAACAAGGTAATATCTCGAGTAAGAAGAGTAATTCCGACATGACTTCGAATCTCGCTGAAGGAGACCCGCGAGTGCTGAAACGCATTGTGATGAAAAATCCCCGGACAACTGCCCCTAAAGTGACTGCGGGAGTTGAATCAACATATCACTAGCCCAGTTTCGAGCAAAACTGTTCGCTGTGAGCTCAATAAAGCCGGATATCATGGAAGAGCCACCATCAAGAAACCTCTGCTTTCTCAGCAAAACATTCATAAAAGGCTGAACTGGTGAAGAGATCACAAGGGCTGGTCGAGAGACCAATGGAAGCAAGTACATAATGTTCTCCGACGAGTCCAGTTTTTCTCTTTTCCCCACTGCAGTGCGAGTTTATCTGTGGAGGCTGTCGTGGGAAGGTTTTAATCCTGACCAACTTCTTCCTACAGTGAAGCACAGAGGAGGGTCAGTGATTGTTTGTGCAGGCATATCATGGAATTCTCTTGATCTAATCGTTTCTATGCATGATAGGATCAACATCAACACATATCTGAATATTTTGGAAGATCAAGTCCATCCCATGGTCCAGACATTATTCCCTGATGGTGAGTGTTTTTTGCAAGATGACAATGCCCCACTAGACACCACTCATGTGGTTAAGAATGGGTATGAAGAGCGTAAGAGTGAGCTATAACACATGGAGTATCCCTCACAATCTCCAGATCTTATTATTATTATTGATCATTTGTGCTGCGTCTTGGAGCGACAAGTTAGAAGTCATTACCCTCCATCGTTGTGTCTGATACAGCTGGAGTAGTTATTGCAAGAAGAATGGCTCAAGATTCATTTCAATGAAGTCAGGAAGCTTTATGAATTAATCCGAAGACTCATCGACGCTGTTTAGAAAGCCAAAGGTGCACCAACTCCGTATTTAATAAAGATCTATAAATTTAACATGTGTTTTAAAAGGTGATGTCCCATCACACAGTAAAAATGCTTTATCTCTGATTCCAACCAACTTGTCGACAATGGCCCTTAAAAACAAGAGAATAAAAATGAAAGATCATCTGTACAATTTAAAATGCATGGCCTCTAAGAAGTTTATGTCACGTTTGTATCATTGTACTTCCACTAAAGTTTTTGGATAAAAAATATAATTAATAATAGTTTATTTACCATTGTTTAATTACTGTTATATAAATTTTACAAATTATTTGCTTTTGAAATAATTTTGTTTACTTGAGTAAAAGTGAAAATTTAATAGGACTATTACTTTACAAATTGGGGATTGTTAATATTTTCACGGGAAATGTGTATTCTTTTATTAGATATGATCCATACACTACTAGTGTAAGTAAATAAAATGGACAGAAAAATGACATAAGTAATGCAGCTGTATTTTAATGTTTATAATTATTTTATAGATAGAAGTACAACAACCCTTTGAACTTATTTATATTTAAATGAGTATTTTTATATTTAATAATTTATTAATTATTAGAATTTCACCAGTATCTACCATTAGTCTCCATCTATTTACAAACTTTTTAATACCATGTTTGTAAAAATCGCTTAACTTTAACTTGAAAAAGTTCTTTAAGGTTGTATCGACTTGTACCTGGTATGGCTAAGGCATGTAAGAAAGGCGGAAAACTCATTAGTTACAAATCGAATTTGTTAGTTGTTTGTATGGTATCTCTTGCAATATAATGTGTGTGCTTTTCTTTTTGAAAGAACACTCTTCTTCTATTAATTAATGCTACCATTTTTTATTCAAGTAATTCATATAAGCGGTCTAATTAGCTAAGGTAAAGCTCTTTGGTGTTAGTCTGATTTGTGTTAAGGTCAAAATAGCTTAAACCATTTGTATCTCAAGAAGAAGCTCCTGTTTTACTTGGGTTATTGGATTTCTCCAGGTCTAATCGATTTTCTATAACGTTTAATACTATTGTAAATAATACACCTTTCGTCTCCTTAAACAATCCTACTCAAAAATGGTTCATTTTTAGGTCAAACATCGTTGGCTTTTCTACATCCTCTATTTGACATTTCTATAATATTAATCATTTAAGGATAAGGACAATTAAATTAATAGTAATAATCTTTTTAGCCCAGATAGTGAGGACTAGGATATGTTGTATTGCAAGTTTTGGGACAAACTGAAATATCGGTACGTAGGGCTCAAGTTTACAATACTAAGGCGATATAAAAACAAACCTGCGTTCGATCATTTCTTTCCATAAGATGATGATGAACATGAAAACCCGTATTTCTTATAGAATGACTTTATAAAGGCATATTTTTTTATGAAACTAAAGTCTATTCATTTAAAGAAAAGAATAATAATAATAGTGATGACAAATTGAAATATAGAGATAGTATTTTAGCTTGCTACTTGTATAAGTCATTATGTACATCTCTAATTGTGTGTAATTCCATTAACAGTGAAGAATTACACTTTCTTTGACATCCGTTTCCATTTGGCAAATGTTCTAATGGAATTTTTGTTGATGTTAATCATTCACTGCAGAACAATATTTTTAAAAATATCCGGTTGAACTTAGAAAATGCATTTTTAACGACATTGCTAACCAATTGGTTTACATTTAGAGTATATATTTATATATATTATATTAAGATATACAATATTTACCCATTTTGTTTCTTATTTAATTTTTTGAGAAATCTTTGGTATTTGTGATCCCACAGATACGTCACCCTTTAGCTTTCCCTCACGAATTTTAGAAATTGCCCTTAGATATTTAAAAGCAGCGTCGATTTTATTCAATTTCCTCACGGAATTCTTGATTAATCTCAATTTGATATTAAATGCTGTAGAGTAATCTTGTTTGAATCAACAACGCGTTTCTAGTATATCAATACAAACTGAGTGTGATTAAGGGCTAATGAAGGTACCAATGTAGGTTACTTGACCTTGGTTATAATCAGTAAGAGATTAGCTTTTATTAATGTAATAGAATATGCGGTTTGTTCTGAGCATGCTAACTAAAATGAAAAAAAGAGTAAGCGATAGTCGTGCCTTTCAGCGCGAGTGAAGCGTGAAGAAAATTGTGATCTTTTATTTAGATACCCGAGGAACCTTGTTTACAGAGTGAAACAGATACATAACAAGGCTGAGAATAAGTACGAAGTTAGCACCGAACATCAGTGTCACACGTGTTCTATGATACCAACAGGAACGAGAGGTTTGTCGCCAGTATCAAGCAAAGGATCTACAAGGACCCTGATAATTCTATGAGCATAGATGCCACGAACTTGGGTGTGAGCAAGTGCAGCTCACCACCACCTAAATTAACAATCGGCCCTGCTGAAGAAGCTACCTAGGAAAGCCGTAAAGTGAAGGACTAAGCGCTTATCAACGAAATAAAGACGATGGCGCCGACCTTTTTAGTTTCTTCTCCTACGAAAAGGATTTCCTGAGGACATGAAGCTGAACCGGCACAAAAAAATTCAAGTAACTTTAATGGTACTGTGTGTGGTGAGCAGCAAGGGCCACCTTATGTCTCCTAAAATCTTTGCCTAGTGCCTCAAGGTCAATGTGGACAGTTACATTGAGGTGCTGAAGATTGCAGTCAAGCTTAGATGAACCGAGTAGCTGTGGGAAGGCCTTACCTTTTCCAGTATGATTCTGCTCCCGCATACAAGGCAAAGACAAGACAGCTGTGGTTGTTCAACAAGGTCACGCCCCACGGGTCTCCAGACTCGTGGCCCCTAGTCCCCCCAAGTGCAAACCACTAGATTATTTCGTGTGTGGCGTTTATTAGAAGGATGTCAACAAGGCTGCTAAAAAAATAAGATCTCTGAGGACTTCAATTGTTGAAGTTCTGCCTAGAGAATGTCGTGAAGGCAGATATTTGCAGGCATGATTTTGCAACTATATATATATATATATATATATATATATATATATATATATATATATAAAACTTGTCTTCTCTTCCTATGTACAATTGTTTTGATTAGCATAAAGCGTACTATACAAGAATAATATTCAACATGCTGCGTGATAATAGATTAAGAGCAGCGCTGGGCATCAATCAGTCATGATCTAGTAAGAAACCCAGCACGACTATAATATATGTAATGTAATCTACAGCATTTCTTCTTTCAATATTTCTATCTAAGTAAAATAGTGATGACTTTCAGATGAAGACAAAGTTGACAATTATGCCGCTAATAATTAATAAGATGATTCATCTTGAATTGATAGTAGTAAATTTCCATTTTATATTAGACCGGCTAATCTGTATGGAGATGTATAAAGATTTTCTGACCTTCATCTAGGTAATCAATTTCTATTGCATATATGAGCCCTTTAAGTTGGTACATGCAGCACGCTTTCCAAGCATAGTGTAGAGTAGAGAGACCTTTCTGTCTCCAATTCGAATTAGAGACACACCTGCTTCTTTAGCAAGAAAATTTCATCATTGCAGCTACGATCCAAGCTCTTTTGTATTCGTCGAATTCTGAAGATCCCTATAGGTAATTAATTGGTCTTCTTGCAGTGTAAATATTATCATAGGTGCATTGAGTAATTCCTTTTCAGCTTAGACCATAAAATTGACATGCTTGTAGCATTAAACAAGAGTAAGAACTGTCTAAATGGTGGTTGGTTCCCTCCAACCAAGCGTAGCAGCGAAATCGATATATTCTTCCTCTTCATCCACAAGTGGTAGGTAGAAGCATATGAATTGCTGTAATATGTGATACCTAATTTTTATCCTGTTCAGCTATTGAACACAGGAAGCACAACTTATATTATTTTTCTATCTTAGGGTGATCGTCCGAATCAGTGACTTAAATGTTACATGACTGTATATATATAGCAAAATATATTTCGAGTCGACACACTTCTGTATATCAGATGCAATAAATTTATCAACATAAGTTGTACGTAGTAAATATGAATATGCATAGCATAGATTCAATTATATAGCTGAATAAAATACGTTATATATATATATATATATATATATATATATATATATATATATATATATATTTTATTAAAAATGAATGTACAAATTCAGTTTTATAACATGAAAAACGGATGCATATTTATAAAATATAACAAATGTGAAAGAATAGTTTTTACAGCTAAAAAATGTCAGCATTTTACAAAAGGAGGTTGATTACTTGTGATGCATTATCTCTCTCCCAAATATTATAAGGGCCTTGATATTACCAATAAGCTAAAGTTTAATTAACTCTTCACGAAGTGATTTATAGTGTTGAACAGTTATAAAAACGGGAGGTAAATTGATTCGAGTTTCGGTGATAAATTCCTGAATGATAAAAATAAATTCAGAAAAAAATAAACGAGTGAAAATTGCAGGCGCTCTCTGAAGGAGTCTTAGATTAAGTTGAGCTTTTTCGAACTGGAACAAGAAGTTTCCATTCTCCATCGACATATTTGTACTACAATCAATACCATTAAATATATCAAAGTAAACCTATAATGATATCTCACATAGGAGCAGAACTAATTTTTTTTTAACCTTGAGTTAATTTATATTACAATAAATAAATTATTTTTTACTAATACTTCTTTCCAAGAGACATTTAAAAGTTTTTAGTCACAACAACGTATGCGAAATTAATGGATGTAATTAGGTATCTCGTAGTTTAAAGCGTTAAAAAAATTATGAGGCAAAATTAAACTATTTAGTTTTATATCATTCTACTCATTTTTAAAAATATGAGTGTTTATTTTATATGTTATATAGAAATGTGCAATTTTGTTCAGGCATATGTTAGAAATAGAGTAATAGATTTAAAAGAATATAATAGGAGATAGTGGAAAAAGTTTAGCCATATTACTGACCAGATCTTCCTGATAAAATGTTTTATTAGTTAGTAGAAATAAGAAATCCATCCCTGAAAAACTGTGCGCGTTACACAGTTCATCTTGGAATTAATAAAAAAAATAAGAAGCAATAGCGTCTTATGACATTGTAATTCATTTGTGTTAGTTGATACACATGATTGAAAAACGACTTAAAGAAAATTCCGATTCCCTATGGGTTTCAGAAAATCCAAAGATTAATAGTCTTTTCGCGAAGCATTACGAACACATGACAAAGGTTGGAACGACAGGGTGGAAACGCGCAGTGGAGACTACTTTTAACAACTCATTTTAAATAGTTTAACTTGCCATTGATTGATTACTTTCTTGCAGTTTCTTTCAGGATTTATTGAATTTTGTGAAACAAAGTGTAAATTCATTAAAATAAACATCCGTTTAGAAATATGACTGAAAAATTTAAAGGAGTCGCGTAGCTATATAGAAGCAGGGAGAGAGCCGGCAATATTTTCTAAATAATGAACCACACTCTCAACTGATCTGGGTTTTTAAAGCGATCGAATGGTTGAGACAGGCCTTTATATTCCAAGAGTAAAGGCTTCTTGCCCTGATTAGTGAGAATTTTAAACCTAATGAAAAATACCATGAACAAGATCAGGAGAAATAGAAAGAAGCATGGCAGATAACTTGCTTTGTAGGGCAAAGTAGGCCATGTGACTATGCAAAAAATGCTGTGAGAATATCGGACTTTTCGTCCATTCAATATATATATATATATATATATATATATATATATATATATATATATATATATAAACCATCTCCTTTCCAAGCGCTACGAAAAGAGGAGCGTCCAAAGAGCAAACGGCTCCTTGATGGCTGGCAACCCCTGTTTTTTAACGGATGAGAAGTTGTCCATTAACCACCTCACCCAGAACACACAAAATTTTCATGTTTAGGCAGATAATAAAAATGAGATTGCGGTTGAACAACCGATAGATTTCAGATAACAGAAGCCAGCTTCGGTGATTGTGTGGGAGAGCATAACATTAACGGGCCCCCCAAAACACCTCTCATCTTCATTGAAAGGGAGTCAAGATCTATCAACATGCCTATTTGCAGATAATGAAAGAAAAAAGTCATACCCTAGCTGGAGGCCACCACAGGAAGTAACTTCACACATAGCCAAAAACTTCAAGTCTGCTGACAGGAAAACTTTAAGGAATTTCCCTCAAAAGAACTTTAGCCTCCCAGTTGGCCAGATAAGAACACCATGGACTTTCTAGTGTGGTAGATGCTTAAGCAGAAGGCCTTTACCAAATCTCATCAAAGTATCGAAGTTCTGAAGTGCAAACTGGAAAAATGTTGGGAGAAAATATCAGTTGAAACCTTGCTTGCTACTTTCACTCAGGTCATACATACATCGCCTTGATCGTGTCATCGACACAAAGGTGAGCCTATTGAATATTAATTACACCATCTTGTAGCATATATTCTTTTCTTTCGTTTTAGCCTAAACATTATCTAGTATTACATTGTGTTGTGAAAATAATTGAATAAATATTAGTCTACACTTTGTGTTTCTACTTTATATAAACTTAAAATAGTTTTGCAACCATGTATTACTCATTCTTGCAGTTAGATTTGCTGATTTCTCTCCGCCCTACCTATAGTTTCACGCAGACTGAAAAACAATTTACGATTAACTGCCTGGTAGTTCTGCGATCCGAAGTAGATATAAGTAGTTCACACACCGATTTAGCGAAAGCAATCTCTGTTGCACAGAAAGAAAGAAATTCTCTTCGTGAGAGGGAGCAATTATAATTAAACTTTGCTAATGGATCACAGCAAACCTACATTTCATTCATTAATTATGATCCATCCGCTATTATATAACTCCTTTCATCATTAACTCCCTTCTCTCACTAAGAAACATTTATTCATACCACGGCTCTATATTAACGAGTCAATTCAGGAAATATAGGATAAAATAACCTTCATTTATTATGAGGGTTAACGGTAAATCAAATTTTCAAAAAGTAAATCACAATTTACAATATAAATTCGCCCACGACATAGTATTTTCTACAAAACATGCTTAAAGACATTTACGCAAATGTGGTAACAATGAATAAACTGCTCTGTCAAATCAGCACCATCACAACTTCAGTAATTTTAATATTCTGATGGTATTGCGGTAGAGAAAGGAAGTTCTTGTGATTCCAGGACTTGAATAAGGATACATTGTTCAGATGTAAGCATTTATATCATCGCATTTACCTGTTTAAATAATAATACTTTGTCAGAGAGAGCAAGTTATCCCCCCCCCTTAGAACCCAACGTCTACCTATGGCGCCTGAGAAGATACACCTGAAGGACCAGACAGACCCAAGGGACCAGCGAGTATTTCGCGCGGTTGTGTGACCCGTGTTGGGTTCCATTTCTCGCCGTCACACCGTCTGATCGGCGCCAGGCCTACAGAGCCAAGGACCTTTGCTCAAGGCTATGAGGCCCGCCGAGACTATCCTCCCCCCCCCCCCCCCCCCCCAAGGCAGGCCAAGTCCCCGTCCCCCTTTTTGTGAGCCCGACGACCCGCTTCCGCCGAGGCAATATAAATACTTCTAGAAAAGCTTTGAGAAATAGGTACCATACAGCCCCGTCTTGGTTATTAGCCACGTACAGTCACGTACGCCTTGCTTCGCCTCTCAATGGCTTCCAGCTACGAAAACGACGCGTCATCTCTACTTGCCCTCGTTCGTACCTAAAGCCATAATTTCCTCGGCAGATAATAGACACGGACAGGCATCTATCACTCGGGTATCGACTTCGTTCTCTTCTGGAGTACTCCCTCGTTCATTTCTCAGCAAGGTTAAAGAAGAAGGAATTTTGCAATTGGAAATTTGCAACGCCCCCACTTACTCGTCCTATCCAAGCCTCCAGTCAATTAAGCTTTACGTGAGTCTGCTCATGATTTCTCCCTCCCCCGTTCCCTGGAAGCAATAACCGTACATCCTCTCTCGGACTCTCATACCCGTCGAATCATTTGTATCCCCCCTCCCCGTTTGCTTTCCCGGGTCCCATTTTTTTTATTGTCAATTATTTACTTGTGCTATTAATATTTTCTTTGTATATAGTAGTTATATTTTTTTCTACCATCAGTTTCTCTAATCCCATAACCTCTAAGAATTGATTATTTAGGCCAACTGCACTCGATTTTGTTTATTTAACCCTCGCACTGGGATCTCTATCCAATTATCTGGCGTGCCCTCTTCACGGTCACCCTATGACATAGCGGTAATTCTACATATCACAAATTGAAAAGGATAAACTTATTCCTTAGATGACTACCATATGCCCAAAACGCCATAAGTTGAAATAAACCATCTGTATAAATGAAAATTACAACCACTATAATTTTAGTCAGCCGTTCCAATGTCATTTGGCGTGTTCGGTATTCTTTAAAACTTTTGCCTTAGCGAATTTACAATGTACAAAGTGTTTATGACCAAAGAGTAAATCTGAACAAATTTTATTGTAGATCAAAAGGAATATTTCGTTTTCTCCCATTGAATTATTATATCGAAAAATTGGAAGATCAGCCAAAAATCATTGATCATAAACTTTTCAAACTATTCTTAACTATAGTGAAAATTTATGGTTCTAAAAATATTGCTTACATTGTGACATTTTAGAATTTTCAGATATAATTTTATGCTTTTAGTTAAAATGTTTCTGAACATCTTAATGTTATCTTTTTAATATGAGGGTGAAATTTATTTGATCACAAATAACTTTGTTTAGGAAAATTTTTAATTTTATACTTGAAACTCTATTTGAAATCTATTTAATTCTTAAAAAAAAGTAGACAAAATTCGAAACAGGTCATGAGACCATTTTCCGTGTTTTCTTAATAGTATGGATAGCATCTTGAGTGATTCACCTGCGCTCTGAAAATCAAACTATGGGTTTGATCTGCGCAATTCTTCTCCATCATGATACTTGTTTGTTGCATGCATAACTTTTATCGGCCACTTGAGGTGGCCGAAAGAGCTTTTAAGTGAGCAGATAGCTGTTATAACATCATTTTATAGCGAATTAAAGAAATATAACAACTAGCTATTATTACTGGGGTTACTTTGTAAAGCGTTAAACGCCTAACAAAGAAATGCTTAAATGCCAGGGTCAGCCCAGAAATAAGCCACTTTTGATAACCAAAGAAATAAAGTATTTGGCCAGTGATAATAAAAAATGAGATAAGGTTCTTTGGAGTGATGCAGTAAGATCTCTTTCAAAAGTTACTCATGTGAATTAATGTCCTCCCAAAAGGTAATAAATACACACAAATTATGTGAGAAGATGGAAGTCTTTTGAGTAAAATGCCGTTGGTTATCTTGTTATTTTACCCAAGAATGTTTTAGGAAACAGAGAACCATAACTGTTGTTGCTTTGTCAATATAAAGATGATTGTATTGAGGCTTGACAATGTGATATATTTGTGCAGGAATTGGCTCTTGCTCACAGAATTAAGTTAATTAAAGCCTGGTTTGATTTTGTTGCCATAAATTGTATTAAAGACTGGCAAGGTGATTCACTTGATTTAAAAATCGAGATTGTAACTCTTCTGTCTCTAATGACACGGCAGATTATGGAACATAGAGAGCTTAAAAAATACTTCAATAATCCTATCAATCGCATTGTTTAGATACAGATTTGTATTGGTCTACCAAGACTGCGCATCATTACCTCTGTTGGAGTCTATGATTATACCATGGTCATGAAATATAAACACAATTTGTATCCGTTAATAATATCATATAACCTGTTGCAAACGCCGTGCTAAAGGACACGGTTATCGTGACTGCACCTCTCAAACCAAAAAGTAGCCAAACTACGGTCAAAACCACTGGAGCAATGGCCATGTCTTGGCACACCCCACCAAAAGAAATCCTAAAAATAAATTCCGGTGAGAAGAAAGCTTACAAAGTTAGAAAGACAAACATCTCTTACGCTCAAGCAGCACGAGCCACTCCAGTCAAAATGCCTGAACCCGAGGAGAAGACCTATCTGAAAGGCATTTAACCAAATGCTCAAGAAGGACGGGATGAAATGAGATTTTCGGACAACTTCCCTTCGGGAAGCGACTTACAACGGCAATTACAGCCTAAAACTTGTTTAGAGGCCTCTACTACCACAATCGTAGCCAAAGTAACAACTCCGAAGGAATTAAAGAGTAGGGATTATGAGGCTTTGAGAGTTAAAAGCAAAGAAAGCTACCCCAAAAGAAGAAAAAGCTGAACGAGATGGCTCCTAAAATTCCCAAAAGATCAAAGAGCAAAGGAAAAATCCCCATGAAAACACTACAACTGCGGAGGTCTATCAGGGAGAAAGCACCAACAAATTAAATAGGTTTCGAATCCCTAATCCAAGAATCAGAAATTGAAGAAGCTATTAGGTCGGAAATGATCTAACTGTACAGGAACTCCTGCGTCACCCTAGGTGGCGCAGATTTCAAGAGTATCCAAAACGAAAAAGCTTGCAATGAGAACTAGTAGGAATGGAACAAACACACACACACTAACAAGAAAACATAGAGAACACCAACAACACACTTAAAATATTAAAACTGAACGTGTATGGATAAGAATAAAAATATACTGTATATAGAAACATATTTCGACCAGTAGACCCCGACATTATCCTCACCACAGAACACGGCATAAGCAATAACACCAAACAAATCAAAATATCAAACTACATTATTATAAACAAAAATCACACAAGAAAAATTCGAAGGCGCAGCCATCACGATCATAAAAAAACATAAATTAAAAAAACTACCAAAATTAGACGAATCATTCTTGGCTGTAGAAATCCCGACCCTGGTCGGAGTCTTAACTCCGATTAACGACTAGCTTACCCTGTTTGGGCACAGGAGACTGACGTTGCTAGTTGGTGGCCTAAAGGCCAGTTACAAAGCGTCTGATTACAGTAAGGCCAACTAGAGGTGAATAAACCTGGAGCTTCTGCTAATAAGAGATAGTCTCCAGAGGGTAGAAGCAGAATTTTTTACCTTCTTAACACAATGTTTAGTAACTAAACCGGACATAGTTTAATTTAGAGGAAACTTGCTCTTCAGCATTAGCAAAGAACCAGAGTTAGTGGTTCAGAGCGATCACATTCCTATTCTTACAAACATATTACTTGCGCCGATGCTCAATTCCGTCCTACTTAGGAAAAGTCTGCGCAAGCTAACTGGAAGCTATACAAAGAGATGCTCAATGAATACCAGCTTTCTCGTCAAGGCGATGCAAATCTTGAAGAAGTTGATGATATCAATAAGATTATTGATGTCTCCACACTAGAGGACGAGGGATGCAGCCCTAGGACCACACAAAATGCTCCCACATCCTAGAATGAGGGACGAGATTAAAGATATAACTCCGAAAGATAGATCAATCTATAGGTAAACGGCAGCGCAGGACCAAACTAGGTAGAAGATCCTGAATGCCACATCTAAACTAGGTGCTTAAATACACAATCCTTGAGAAACAAAGGAATATCTGAAATGAGATTATCTGTAAGCTAGACATGGAAAACAACCCTCAATAGCTGGATGAACATCCGAAAACTTACAGAGTTGCCTCCAAAATTAAAAAAAATGAATCAAAGAGGAAGACGATTTTATAGAGGCTCCCAAAACTCCAGAAAAAAGATACAAGAGTCACTGGAAAGATATTTTCGCGCTAACCACTTAGGAGAACGACTACTCTGTCCAGGACTTCAAATAAAAACTGCTGTATTACCTCGGGACGATTATAAATAGAATCTATCATCATTCCTATGTTCCCCAGGAGAGAGAGAGAGATAGTTAACCATGAGTGCCCCATCACGTTTGAATAGACAATGACTGCCATAAGGCTTTCCAAACAGATTGCGTTGGGCTGGTTTGGGCTCACGTATAGTCAACACCATGAATGCTGCTATAAACACAGTTTACCTTTTGGAAAGGTATAACATGGCTAAAATCATCTTTATCCCGAAAGGAAAAGCCTCTAGTCAAACTGGTTGTTTCTGCCTAACCTCTCTTCTGGAGATACCTAGCAAGACATTTGAGACAATCATGGCTGAAAGGCTGCAAGCCCAATTGAGCAATTTAGGAGCGTTCCATTGGAAGATGGACACGGATATGACCCTTGTGCTTCTAAATGAGAAAATCACCCACTGCTGAGCAAAATGACATTTTCCATAGATAAGTTATGACTGGAAGGACTCCAATACAAGATCTTGAACCTCCATCTAGATCCAATCATCGAAAGGATCCTCAGCGAATTAATCATAGAGAGAAGGGCATCTCTCATAATCGAAGGGTGCAGAAAGCCCAAGTTCAAACTAAAGGCAGGCGTCCGCGTAAGAGCTACCTGAGCTCCTTGCTTTACCTACCCTATTTCATAGACCTCCCAACAGTGGTGCATAGGAAATTGATGCATCTGGAATTCGCCGATGGGGTCACACAAATTGTCCTATGCACGGACAGGAATGCAAAGGCACCGGCAGCAGAAACTAGAACGGAAATGTCGAACATCAGAATTACAACATCATATAAATTAGAAAAACATAAGAACAAGGATAAGTAAAATCATATTGAAGGAAAGCAGTGCCCTCATCACATGGAAAAAACGCTCCTTCCCTCTTCTTTTCACCACCTATATTTTTCACTATCAAAGTCTCTTTCAGTATTATTCCATCAACAATAATACCATAGCCTGTTTGATCCAATTCGTCATCACAAGCCTCCCCAAGAAGTTTAAACTGCTCCAGCTCCATGACTCGAATTAATTGCTATTAGGCAAATTTACTTTTCTTACCTTCTAGATGTCATTTTTCTTTCTCTGAGGTATAACTATGACAATTCGGGCCTCTATTAATCTTTATTCTTTCTTTTTTGCCAACAATTAATCTTGTCTATTTCTAATTCAGAACTTGATTTCCTTTAATGCGAAATTTCATTTTAAAAGAATACTTTGCATTTCGTGGATTTTATTATCACGGGTTTAGAATTAGTACGCTTTGCCTTTTATAGAATTGTCTATCG
The DNA here is from genome assembly GCA_963969495.1 of Ceratothoa steindachneri. Lineage (NCBI taxonomy): Eukaryota > Metazoa > Arthropoda > Malacostraca > Isopoda > Cymothoidae > Ceratothoa > Ceratothoa steindachneri. The sequence continues at coordinate 87,289,615 of OZ018326.1, forward strand.
TGATTTTTTTTAAGAATTGTTTCCTTAACCAATAGATAATTGCATTTTGCAACGCATTTATGAATGAAAAGATGGAGTACAAAGTCAACGTTTGACAGTGTTGAAATAAGAAAACGCAATTGGTTGACATTATAGACAATTTTGAAATTTGATGTTATGAAGATAGTCCTTCGATTGATAAAATCGGCTGTGATCATAAAACGAATAATCATCTCTAGGAACTAAAGAAAGATGAAAATAGAGAGCATGAAATGAGTACTGCTTCTTACAGAAAAATAATGCTCATTAAAAATCGAATGCCTTCAATGTAAAATGGTAAACAACTAATGATCAGAAAATAATTCCTTGGATGTCAGGAAGAAATAAAAGAGAAGGGGAAACTAATGAAGTTTTTTCCGAACGTGGTAGATTATTCAACTTTAAAGTCAGTATGACAATTGACAACGTCTCAATTGTAAGGTGAAAGTGTAGTCCTTGATTAAGCTGCAAAATTCCACTTTGAATTAAAAGCACTTATTTAAAAGACAGGCTATCAGACAAAACAAATCTTTAGCGCAGATCAAACCGGACCATCTTGTAAAATATAACTATGGAGGAGAATCTTAGCAGAAAAAAAGGAAAGGAATAAGTTGGCTATAAAATGTCAGACACGATTAATACTTTCGATAGGAGAGGACGCTTCAGTTTATTAAAAATCATATTGTATTGAGTTGATAAGCCGAGAATTCTCGAAGGATTTCAAAATGTAATCATTGTTATTGGTCAATGCACATGGTCAGCCAACTGCTATAAAGGACTTAGACCAAAATGACGGCTTATTCATGAAGAAGTTTCGTTCATCGAAAAGGATACAACAAAAAGAGTTACAAAAACAATGAATGAATTTGAAAAGATCAAGAGAGTGAGAATGCTATAGAAAACCAATGAATATTGGATTGAAATATCATTTAACAAGTAGCCAGCTCTTTTCTAAATTATTTTGCCGCATCTTTATTAAATAATTACGCTGAATTTCAGCTAAAACATTGAATCAAATTTAAATTTTCTAAATGACGAGACTTTCTTTGGGTTGGAGAAACAAGGTATCAATGAAGAAAAAGAATTGAACATGTCGAAGAAGCTGACGCGCCTACCAAACATCTGTCAAGCCAAGAATATTCAATTTTCATTTAGAAAAACTTCTTACAATGCATCTAACGTCGTTCCTAATTTAGAGCGAAGTAACAATGCAAAGAAAAACTACGAACTTCTATTCGATGTGTTCGAATGGAAAAGAATATTATAAAGATGGGGAAACAGAAACAGACAATCCGAGTTGAATATAAGGGTAAAACTTTGGATTAGTTCCCTTCTTTATTACATTTCTATTTTGGTTGAAACCATTTATAATCTCACCTTAAACCGTGTAAAATCTTTAAAAACTAATTAACCTTAATTACAACGTAAAGAATATATGGAAACTAGTGGTAGACAAAATAATGGAAACACGTTTTCAAATGAATGTTATATTATTTAATATGGTGCTATGCTAAGGCAATTTTGGCCGGTTTATTACCTGTATGTAGCAAGAGATTGATTCATCAATCTTTTGGAACGTTGGTACTGGAACTTTTAACTATACTTTAAGTAAAACCTGCTCCTGTTTAAGTAAAGTGGTTTTCAAACTCTTGCCACAATAAAATCACACATATTCGTCAAGGTTAAATTCTGGCAAATGAGAAAAACAATCCTTGCATTCCACTTCAATTATTATCACGCTCTTTATGCCAGTTTTTAAGATTTTTAATTCCATTGATCGATACATTATCATTTTAGTAGTTCGGTCCACTCTTTAACCAATCCATGCAATTATATCATGCTCAGTGCTTTGTTTGTACACATGTCCACATTCGATCATGTAAATAATTGGAGCAGCACTGGTTCCATTTTAAATTGTAAAAATAATATTTCAGGTAATATTTTGCAATGTTGTTTATAAAATTGATTGACAACTTTTGCATAAGCCTCGATCTCTCCCCCTTAGATTCAATCGTCATCTATTTAATCAAAATTGAAAACCAAATAATATTTACTTAATGTTCCTTATAAAACCTTCTAAATGCTTTTGTTCTCATTCCATGAAGACGTCCTTAATAGTTAAAACGAAAATCACTGCAGACATATTCATGACGCCCCTGGAGAGGGGACTTTTTATAGCAACTCTAAAAATTTTGCCCCCTTTACTATCACCGCTATGTAGAAGATTGCTTCGTCATATTTAATACTTAGGAAAAAGCCAATCATTTTTTTTAGATTATCTTATTGTCCTGTACACCAACAATAAACAGATCGTGGAATTTTAAGAGGATAATGTCCTTCCATTTCTGGTCATTTTGATTCATGTTTGACAATAAAAGGAATTTATCAGTATATCGAAAACCTACTTTCACAGGTCTTGGAGTAATTTTTTTCAGTTTTTGTGATGAACTCAGCAAAATCAACGCCATACAAACCTTAATCCACCGCGCTTATCACTAACCCTAATCCTATTCATTTCTCAACAAAGAATTTTACTTTCTTGGTAATTTCTTTAAAATTAATTAATTTTCCCTTAATCTCTAAGATCCTTTAGGCAAGAAATATTTAAACCAATAATCCGAAACCAAGTTAACCATAAATGCTGTCAGTAAAGATTCATTTTATGTATCCTTGCAATATTTAGGCTCTCTCAGCCCCTGATTCTGAAATGATTAATAAAACTTCAATTCAAAATAATTTTCACTGATAATACAACTTCTAAACTTCTAAACCTTAAAGGACTATCAGCAATATAAAATCGATACCAGAGCCGATAATTTTAATATCCTAGCACATTGCAACAACTTGATTTCCCTCCGAATTTTAGAATCAATATATATATATATATATATATATATATATATATATATATATATATATATATATATATATATATATATATATATATTAACTTGGTAAGGCTTCCGTCAACAACTAATAATAATAAAACCGTCAAAATAAAATGAAAAATGTCTCAGCACTTTCGTCCTTTATTATCAAAGACGTCTTGGAAATGAGAACAGGTATTTGGAAGGGTTATAAATTAGAATTAGGAATGTTCCGTTACTCTTAAGTAAACTCGCTTCCCTATCCAACTATATTTTGTCTCCGGCCCGTATCTAATCCAGTTAAGTCTCTCACTTAGTTCAACCTGGTTAATTACTTTTCCCTCAATAATGTAAAATTCTGCATCATGCACCGTTCATTCAATTAAAGAGGGTTTTTTTCAAATCTAATATTTAATAGTTTAATAAATAATATAAAACAATCTGTGTCACGTTCTTTTAAAATTGTCATTATCATTAATACCAATATAATTTCATTCCTCAATATTTATTATCTTTTTGATTCGTTTTGTCAGACAAGAAGATGGGCATGTATATATATATATATATATATATATATATATATATATATATATATATATATATATATATATATATAGAGAGAGAGAGAGAGAGAGAGAGAGAGAGAGAGAGAGAGAGAGGGAGAGACACACACACACACACACACAAACATACACACACTCTCATATACGGTCTTTTCCCAGACTCAAATATTGCGACCGATCAAATCAGTCTGGCTCACATGATGCCACCATGTATTATCTTGTTATTTTATCGCCAAACAGTTAAACATGAACCACTTAATTTTTTTTAAAATTTCAATCACTTTATTAGCATTCGTTTATCACCATTTATCTCTAATTCCATAAATACATTGATTAAGAATTTCTGCTCTCTTTCTTTCTCTCTTTCTCTCTCTCTGTCTGTCTGTCTATCTCTGTCTGTGTGTCGGTCTCTCTCTCTTTCTTTCTCTCCCTTTCTCTCTATCTTTTATCTCTCTCCCATGAACATACATCTAGTAACATTCACACCAGACAAAGCGCATCCCCCAGAGACCCCATTGGTTACGACCACTATCTCTACACATATAAGAACTCACTGTAGAGTGCATCACTATCACAGTCACTCACATCACTTCAGGAATCACAAGTCTCTTCCATAGGTCTTTACATTGTGCTCTATCCACCAAGGAAGGAAAATTGACTCACCTAAAGGCCTCCCATTTCTTTCCTCAAGCAATCTTTGGTGGATAGAATTCAGAAGTCTTTCCATCCGCATTCATATTTACTCATTCCACCGAAAAGGGAATCTAAACTCACCGACTCCAGTTATTTATCCTCATAAACGTCAAGTTTAGAATAAAGTTATTTTTATTAATTTTTTTTTGGTAATCCAAATATCAACTTATTTGGCGAACACCCTCATAACGAACTAGGATTCATAAGCAGAGATGAAATATATATTTGTTCTAATAAAGAGCTGCACGCACAATAACACAATAAACCATCTCCCTCCCTTCTTTCGATACACACAGACATACAGACACAAACACACACACACACACACACACACATATATATATATATATATATATATATATATTAACTCAAAATATTAGTTTACCTGGCATGATGAAAATTTTGAGTGATTCTGTTACTTAATGGTAACTTTGAGGATTTAGAAATTGTCTTTAGTTGTGGATAATTTACCATCATCCAAAAGTAAACACGTATCTAAATACTGATGGCAGTATGATTCATCGGAGGAGAGATCTAACTACTGTGATTGGTAGAGAGCCGAAGGTGACCTATTTCTTGGACGGAAGCCTTTTGGCGAATGCGTCGAATCCCTCCAAGGCAGCAAAGATTAGTGCCCTTCAGACACTGGATGGCAAGCCTGTGAGTGCGATACTGCACTCTACCATGAACTTCGTGAAAGGAGTAGTTTATGCGAGGGAACTAGTGGACTACTCCATATATGACATAACCTTAGAGCTGGCCAACTATGGGGCAGTCAAGGTCGAACGTGTGATGAGGAAAGAGGGAGGGGCCTAGAGACCCACCCCTACTCTCTTCACCACGTTCGACTGTAACACGCTGCCTGAGTCGGTCCGTGCCTGTTGGTATCGCCACCGCGTGAAGGCATTCGTGCCACTGCCGCGGAGGTGCTACTACTCTCACCGCTTTGGCCTTACTAACCGCTCTTGTAGACGCGCAATGTCGGGGTTACCCGAAGTCTGTGTAATTTGCTATAAGGCCGCACACGGTAAGTCTAAATCATGTGTGCCAAGTGTATCAATTTCGGACAGCCGCACTCTGCTCTCTCCTTGAGAAGGAAATACTGGTCATTCAGGCACAGGATCGTCTATCATTTCGCGAGGCTAAGGACTTGGCCCAGGCACGCGCGCCGCTGCCTGAAACGTCCTATGCCACAATGTTAAGAAAGACACCCTCTGTTCCTGTCCCATCCATACCTACGAGCATGGTCGTTTCCGGGTTCATTCGGAACCATTCTGCTGGTTCTACTCAACCGGGTTGCTCCCCTAGTATAGCTCGTGGCACGAAGGGTTCATATCCAGCCCCGGCTAAAAACTGGGTTCCCCTCCCTTCACCCAGCGTGACCGTTTCCTGCAAGTTAAAATGGCCGTGGGCCTCCACCGATTCGTTAGACTCACAGGAGGCAACAACCATAAAGGTGGTAGTGCGACCATCTTGCAGGTTTACTACATCTGTCCCCCGAAGGGAGGACAGCACTTAAGGCTCTTCGGCTTCTTTGCCCATGCCCAGTGGTAAGCTCGGTGGCTAGGAGACGGTAGATCCTCCAAAAGAGGGATCCCCGCCTCCGAAGCCGCCCCGCTCGCCTAAGGTTTCGGGGCGAAGGGAGGAAAAGACTCGCATGACGAGCCCAACCTACCCTGATTGTCCAGCCAACAGCGCCCGGAGTTCTGCCTCCGGAAAGCATACGGCCATTCCCGTGAAGCTCTTCTCTTCGAAGAGGGCCCCCGCATCTCCTCCTAGCTAGTCTTGGTGGAATATTACTTCAATGGAATTGCCGCGGACTCCTGGCACGCTGGGGGGGGGGGTCGTAGGCTAGTCTCCTCCCGTTCCTTGTGAGCTATCTTTTTGAAGGAGAGCATGCTCTGTGCGTATCTCCTGCCCACCCTCCCAGGGTATATAGGTTTTGAGACACCAACACCACGGGATAGGGGAGCCGGGCGGGAGGATGCGCGATTTACACCCGGCGTGATGTTTCCGTTCTTCTCTTCGCTTTAGAATACCTACTCTTACAAAATAGCTGTGCAGCTGCACCTAGAAATGAGGTATACTATTATTTCCGACGTACATTGCACCGTCAGCCGACTTCGACGCGGGAGACTTTCACCGTATCATGGAACGGTGGCCGAGGCCCTTTCTCTTGCTCTAAGAACTGAACAGTAGACAACCACCTTGGGAGACTATTCGATTAATCCTAAATGTCGATGAGTTACGCATCACTGCCCGAGAACCGGTTCATTTTTCTGTCTTTATCCATCTTTGTGCTCTCCGGAAGCACAGCCGGATTTGGGGTAGGGGGTGTTTAATGCCGTCCATGGTAGTGATCACTTTCCCATTCAAATATCATTTTCTGGGCCGCTGACACACGATAGCCCGCTTGGCTGGTGCTTGGTGCGGGCACGGTGGTCCGCAATCAAGGAACTGACTAATTTCTGTATCTCAGTCTAGGAGTATAAGTCGGTAGATGACGCCGTTGAGTTCTTCTCCAGCAACCTCATTGCCGTGGAGCTAACTAGTATTGCTAGAACGTCTGGCCGTTTTAAACGCCGACTGCTCACGTGGTGGTCAGCTGAGTTTGAGACGACCCTTAAAAAATGCGTTATGCCTATATGCGCTATAAGCGCTGCCCGAACGACTTCACTGTCGGTGAATTTCGTCGAGCTATGGTTAGGTTCCGGTATATTTCGAAGCACGCCCGCCGATCATCTTGGCGAGCATACGTGTCGTCAATTAACGGGCAGACCCCTCTAGCAGAGGTGTGAAAGCGAGTCAAAAGGATTCAGGTCAAAAGGATTCAGGTTGTGAAGGAAATTAATGTATGGTTTTTAAAGAAAGTAAAATCATTTTAAATATACCAGAAAAAGTCTTATTTAGATAATCAGTGTCTAACATTAATGTCACTCACCGCTTAACTGAGCAGTGGTTGGCAATCTTTCTTGAATAATTTATTCAGTTTAGATGAAATCTATGATTTGATAACTTTCTCAGTGATATGGTAATGACTTTGAAATATGGTAATCACATAGCACAAGGCCTGGTAAATTTGCGAAACCAGGAAAATTCTTCAACTTAATGCATTATTTTTTTCTTGGGACGAACGTGCCATATGGGCACTTTCCGTTGATCTGTAGAGGATGCTCTTGTGCAAGGCTTCATTTAAAATTTTCGAAAATTGAAAATCAATATTAGTCTGCAGTAGGTGTTAGCTTTCATTTAGCAACTAATAATGTATATCTCCTCTAACACTTCAACAAAGCCGCTGATGGAAACCAAGTCTAGTAGCATGAAAAGGTTTGTTTTCGATCAAGTTCTTGTTATTTTCCGCTTTATATTGCACTGTTAAAATCAACCTTTTATCTCCCGTAATAATTATCTCCTTGTAACTGCTCGCCAGCATTTTGGTAAATAGAGATGAAGCAATATTCAAACGTTGCAAAAGTTGTCATTCCGATAGTTTATGTTGCATCAAATTAAGCCATGCAAGACATTGAATATCTAAATATAAGAAAAAATATCAATCATTATTAAAGTCAAACTACAAACGAGGATAATTATACAACAATTAACCTATATATAAAACAAATCAGCAAACATATTTACAAGGAGATACGCTAATGGTACCTTTAATTTATGGCAATAGGGTCTTCTAGAGGGTTTCTACTTAAACTATCCGCCAAACAATTTTGAGTACCCTTGATATACACAATACGGAATTGATATTCCATGAGCAACAGACTCCAATGCATTAGTCGTCCATTTTGACTCTTGAAATTATGAAGGTACGACAATGGCTTATGGTTACTCTGCCTTTGAACTCTGAGCTGTCGAATATATACCCCGAAATTATCTAGACGGGGAAAGAGATTCATCTCCTACAGGCTTTCTTAATTGCCTTGGGTCGCGATAAGGTTCTATAGCGGGAAGACGCGATGCCCACTTAATGGTCATTCCATTGTTCTGATTTTCACAGTATATAGGACAGACAAATTTAGAGCGGTCAATGGCGAACTAGGTAAGTCAGGGGCGGAGAGAGGGGATTCTTCCTCTCTCTCATCCTTCCACATCAGGAAAGCATTTGATAAAGTGTGCACCGAGGACTACAGTTTAAGATCCTCCAACTGGGACTCAATCCCAGATTGAAGAAAAGAACCTGTGATTTTGTCATGTACAGAAGAGCCATCATCAAGATCGGGGAGTACCAGGGACCAGAATATCAACTGGAAGAGGGCGTCCCTCAAGCTGGGTGTTTGAGTCCACTGCTCTACCCGATATTCACTGGAGACCTCCTTATTCCTAGGCTAGAGGCATCTTTGTAAATCCAGTTCGCCGACGATGTGTCAGAGGTTGTGGTCCCCCCATATAAAAATCCAAAGACAATAGCTAGGATGACGGCATATTAAATAGAGAACTTAAATATATACGAACGCCGCTGGAAATTCGCAACTAACATAAACAAGTTTACCATCATTCTAATCAAAATAAATAAAATAGCGTCAATTTATGTAGGGAATCAGAGATATCTATACAAGAGAGCAGGCACAGTGCTAGGCTTAAAGATAAATTCCAGAGGATATAGAGACCAAATAAACAACATAATTGCACGTACGAGTCAGGATATCCAAGAATTATATAGATTCAGAAACCTAAGAAGAAGCAATAAAAGGGAAATATACTCTGCCTACATCAGACCAAAAATACTGTATCCGCCTATGCCACTAGGGCCTATTCCAAAGACTAAGATGATGAATTTGCAAAGAGTGCAAAATAAAGCACTCTTAATAATAAGCAAAGCTAGGATAAGAGACAGGAAACGCCAATAGACACTACACGAAGAAACCAAGGTCAGCCCGATAAACAAAGACCTAAGTACCAGGGCTTTCAATACTTGGAGGAAGCTAGAAAGGAACTCTGACCCAGATTTCATCAGCAATCACTTCGGAATTCCGGACCTACTACTGAACCAGGCTTGGAAAAGGTTTCCCAGCAGCAGAAGAGATGTTCAGGACAACCAAGACCCAATCTACGCATAAAAATAGCGGACAAACTACCGGATAAGCAATAAAACCCAAAGATACCAAAATATAGTCACAAAACAAACATACAAAAAGGCTTGAAAGCTATAATGTACAAAGGTACAAATGATTGGTTTGTACAAACTAATACACAAACTAATAGTTGATCAAATTATATAAAAAAATCAGACTAACACAAATGTTAGAAAAACTTTAAAGGCTTCGAAGCTAAAATAACAAAGATGAAAGAAGAACAAATACACTAGAGAAAAGACACTGATAGAGATACCCTTTTCCCAGGGACCTAACTATCTTCTTTATCCCTTATTCCCAAATTTTTCACCACTAAGCCCTTCTACTAACTAACTATTTCTCTATCTATCAATTTCTCCACTTTGTATGTCCAATGTCCTCATTATTATTATTATTATTCATTTGCCATTATTCTCATTCTGATTTGTGTATTATTAGCATCACGAGTCCGTTCCCCGTCCTTAAAGTTAGCCGTTCTAGGCCAAACTATCTAACATAGAGGGAAATTTACAACAAAGCCGCGTAAGACATGACTATCTCGCTTGGCTCCAATGAAGGTAGACCTAAACTAAGAAGAATAAAGCCTAAAAAACACCTTTCCTTTCGAGTCCTTCCTTTAACCCATTAATAATCAAGTTACCTTTTGAATCCAGCCAATAAACGGATTTCCCGAAAGAAATTTGGGAGTCAGAGCAAATTCGACGGTGAAACCTCAAGCGCCTTTATCATCTATTTATCATCTATATGGCCAAGCAATTTAAATTCAGTGTGAAAACTATGTTTATACTCTATACTTGGTTCATTCGTATCAGTTTAGAGTACGCTGTGCTCGTGTAGCACTCAGGATTGACGGCACAGCAGACACTCCTATTGAATGAATACAAAAGAGAGTTTTCCGTATCATAAGTGGGTGAACATTATATTGATTTTGAAACAGCGCTTGGTATTCTTGAGACTTCGACACGTCATGAAAGGTGAGAGCGACTCTGCCTTAAGGTTACCCAGGGTGTGTCGTGGTCTGAACGCCATAGGAACCTGCTAACACCATACCCACATCAAGTACACAATCAGAATACCAGGAGGGGTTCAAAAACTCTCAGATCTATTAGGGGCAGAAACACACGGTACCACAACTTACAATTCCTTTCTTAGTGAGATTATACAACTCAACGATTTGACTCAAGACTGTGTGATAGTAAATCACTGTAATACAATAACTGTATAAACTTTATTTTGTTAAAAATATTATAATTAATTATAATTATGTACAAATATAATTAGTATATATGTAAGTTGAATTTTGTTAACAAAGTCGCTATGTTCATAAATATAATTATGTATGTTTTTGTAACTTTCTTGGAAATAAACTATTGGTAAACATGAAGTTTGGTGGCGCGCCCAAAAAATTGGAGGGGTTTTTGCGTGTATGCTTCGTTCACCCGCGTATGCATATTCATACGCGTTTGGTTAAATCAAAACGTTAAAAAAACTTTAGAACATTATTCTATAAACAATTTTTATTATATCCTGAGGGGAGGTGCCGCACAGATCACCCCCCCAATTGATTTAAAACTCATGATCCTCGTAGGAGGGTCCCCCCCGCAGTGATAAACCCCTCTACGAGCAGTCTCCTTGAATTTACTCCAAAAAGGTGAGACATATTGGAATAGGGACGAAATATTTTGCGTCCCATCTTTCGCGCCGCCGATCTTCATGTTTACCAAACTATTTATTATTATATTATTATTACTATTATAACCTTCGCCCAATTGCTACTCATAACCTTTACCATAAGAGGGTAGGCCAACACAATAGTGTACCAAAACAAAAGTGGAAGATTGAGATAATCTGTTGTGAGCGAGAAAGGACTATTTCGTACAAAGTGGAATATCATTTTAGTAAGAAAATTCGAAAGGACATAATTTTAACGAATAAAAGAATGAAAGTAAGTGGATATAAAAATCAACATGGATACTTTAAATCATATAAACAACTTTATTAAGGGGGAAATATTTTTAAAAATTAGAAGTTCTCGAAATTAACAGGATATTTGGTAAGTGGAAAAAATTGGTAACGAAGCCAGAGAAGATATGTGAAATTGAAGAAAGGTGACAATATTAAGAATAAGGGACATGGTGGCTTGTTTGGTTTTACCAAAAGGAGGCAGTGCCTTTGCACGAATTATGCATACATGCATTAGAAGGAAATATAAGCAACTCTAATATTAATAACCTTGCCTTCAAGAAAAATATTCATAATATCCTTACTTGGAATCATATTTCCGCTCTCAAATCTATTTATTCCCAAATATTCGAAAAAGGTCCGCGGTAGATGTAAAATTGCTATCAGTGGGATTACTAAAACCTTTCAGACAGGAAAATCAATAGAGGAAAAGCACAGGAAGTTGTCGTTAATTAGGCCTTTCCAGCGAAATGTTTCAAGATATTTGAGGAAAAAGGAGATAAATCGTAATAGACTCTTCTTTTTTGCGCTCTCTTTCTTCGATCCTTGGATAGCAAATAAAGGGATTTGAAGACACGAAGATAGGATTACCTGATAATTTTGACTCACGTGCAAGTTGTGAGTTTCTTTTCATATATATATATATATATATACATATATATATATATATATATATATATATATATATATGAAAATAAACTCACATTGCACGTAAGTTAAAATTATGATAAATTACACCCAAAAGGAAAATAGAAAAACGATTCCGAGCTCTTTCGTCTTTATTCCAAAAGACCTCTTCATGAAATAACATAGGTCAGGACAAACAATGTCTTAAATAGTAAGGAGTGGGGGGTTAAAACGGCTACCTGCATCAAAACCCTAACTAGGGGGTACAAATAATTTAAACACTTTAATTTGTGATTTAATATAATTAGATATGATAGGATCTAGGCTAAACAATCCAGGGCTAATATTAAAATTTGGGAAAGTATTAATAGAGATACACTCCAAAATATTTCTTGAAATGTAGTTTGTACATTTAATAATAGGTTTAGCACTATTCCAATTAATAGTATGATCCTGACTATAGATATGTAAAAATAATGCAGATTGTTGACAAAAATTACGAATATTTGTTTGGTTCTGTTTAACTCTAACATTCAATTCTTTACCTGTCTGTCCATAATAGCATTTTTCACAATTATTGCAACAAATAAAATATACAATACCTGGTTTAGGGTGTGATTTTTTTACGACAAGGCGATGGATGGTGTTTTCATATTTAAAAGTAACATTTATGTTCAAAGGTTTTAGTAAACGAGGTAATTTAATGAAAATTTGGTTAAAAGGGAAAACTAATACATTTTTGGCATAAAATTTAGGGATGTTACGATTAGATTGATAAAATGAACGCTTAACAGAATTTTAACAATTTTTTAGTACGTAGAAAAGGAAACACAAATTAAAACCTATTTATATAGCCTATCAACCTCTTTTTCCAAATATTGTGCAACAATTCTAAGGGCACGGAGAAACATGGAAGAGAAAACACTTTTTTTTTTATACTAATATGGTGATCGGAATAGAAATGGATGTATGAATCAATGGCTGTAGGTTTTCTTTAAATTTTATATTTGAAAACCTTGGTCTGTTCGGTGGATCAAAATATCTAAGAAAGGGAAGGGGTTATCTTTTTCATTTTCTAAAGTAAAGTTAATTGAGGGGACTAGCGTGTTGATTTTTTTCAAGATCATTAGGGCACAAACAAAGAATATCATCGACATAACGCATTCATAAAATAGGGGTTATGTTAGTCCGGGGAAGTCTTTTGTATTAAAAAAACTCCATATATATATATATATATATATATATATATATATATATATATATATATATATATATATATATATATATATATATTTGTAAAATTCTAAGTACATCCATGCATTAGTGCATACATAAATACACCGACACAGCTGCGTACCCCCCCCCCCCTTCTTTCCCCCTTATTCCAAATTCGTCTTTTCGCATCCAATTTCCTTCACCCCTTTTCGCGCCGTCATAAGCCCGCGGTAGGAGACGAGGAAAGCTCGGATGGTGGCGAGGCGTAAATATTTCGCATGTCCGTGCAGCAGACAAAAGGTCTTTTGCGCGAGGATAAGGATTTTATGAGAATCTGGCGCCCTCTCTCGATTTTAGCTCTTGAGGGAAATAAAAGGGAAAATTCTCTCTGGAGTCAAGCAGAAGATCTTGGACCTACATTGTGTGTAGAGCTAGTCTCACAAAGGAAACAGTTCGCCCGTTGCAAGGAAGAAACTTTGGGGAATTGCAACGCCCCCCACTATCCTTCAGAGTCAGAGGTTCCCCAGGACCTCTCTCTGCAGATTACCCTAGACGCAGCTAGGTAATCATTTTGGCTACCCACTCCAGGTGCCAATAATCGCAACGGAAACTTCGATGAGAAGAATTTCGATTTGAGTCACCGTTCGACTCACATTCGCGATCCGGCCTAAGATCATTACATCAGGACACCGGTCTAGGATTACCTCCACATTCGGTAACCTCGGACGATCGGGCTAAGTGCGAACATAGTCAGAATAAGAATACCTTCACCGTCACCCTCCAAATACTTACGAACTCTAAGGTATCGTTAAAGTGAATTATCCCCTCCCCTAACTTTACCAGTTTAACCGTTAACAAGAATTTCCATCCTCACCTCATAACCTCGATTATTACAAGTTATTAATTCAGTGCTTAATTCCATAATATCGTTTAATTCATTCTGTCGGGTGCAATTAAGACGCAAGCATCCTAGTACGTAGATTTCAAATGTAATCCCCACGACATTATATAGACTTACCTATTCAGTGCAAAGACTAATCCTATTTATAACTATATATGCTATTTCATATTTCTAATTTATGTATATTAAAGATTATTTTTGTATCTGTGTGTTTTAATTACTTTGGACGATCCTTTGGCAATTGAAAAGCAATCCACTCGGCTTAATTCTTATTATTACATAATTCCACCCATGACTGGCTTTTACTGAGTGAGAACACACTCAGGGGATCATTATCTTAACTTTGACCAAAAGGAAAAGCACCGGGGTTATTCTTATTTACCAGAAGTGTCTACGGTAGGTGTATTGAAGACACTTCACCCCCACTTTACCTTGGTGCGGGATTATAATATATGCCAAGGAAGTGGGAGTAGGATTACCTACTCAATAACCCTCGACATATATATATATATATATATATATATATGTGTGTGTGTGTGTGTGTGTGTGTGTGTGTGTGCTGTGTATATATAGTGCGTCGTAGCTAAAACCTCTCTAAATTCAAACTTGAATAACTCAGTCAAATGAAATTGGATATATGTAGATGAAATTTCTTCTACGCAAATAATGAATAAATATCTTTTTTCAATAAATAGTTTTTTTTCTTTATTTTCCTCTCTTCATTTTTACTTTGCCTTTTTACCTTGTATAGAAGATAACTTTCTATAGAAAGTTATCTTCTATCATTCTCATTTGATTAAATTATCAGTAAAGTTATTGTCATATATATATTTGTTTATTTCAATAACAACTGTGTTAAACTGTCAAGGTAAGCGAAATAATTTCATATGAAAATTCATCCTTTGTTTCGAGTGAAAGAGTAAATATTTATATTCAAGAAGTTCTTTGTTATCCTGGTTAACCCAGAAAATAGAATACATTTAATATTGCTTTATGTTACCTACACATTTCCTAATGTAACGAATTAAAATTAAGCTTAATTTATTAAAACCGCCAAATAAAGGGGAATATCTAAGTGTTTTCGCATGGTACGACCATAGACCATAGAAAAAATAAATACCAATAATCATTTCGTTTGAAAATATTCTATGCTCTAGAGAAATTAGAGGGAAATTTTTAGCCTGTTGACTTTCTGATGTTTATTAAGAATAAAGCTAAATGCACTCTTTTAGGATTTATATGGCACCTTTCAAGGCCATCAAGCCTTTACAGGGCTCCCGTCCCCGACTAATAAAAAGCCTGACAGAAGAGGTGGGTTTTAGGATGACGCTTGAGAGCGCCGCCGAGGAAGAGAAGAATGCGCCAGTAAGCAGACTATTCCAGAGCTTAGGGGCAACTACAGAGAAGGACGATCACCCATGCAACTGAGACGAATACGATGGACCGAAAGCGCGAGGGTACTTCCAGAGCAACGGGTCTCTATTGTCTGGAGGAGAGGTAAGGTGAATTTGCGTTGCTTAGTATTTTAAATGTGAGGAGAACTTTAAAAGTAATACGAAATTTAATGGACAGCCAGTGTAGTTTGAGGAGCATGTGTGTGGCACGAAAGGACCGTCGTCGACGGTGGAGAAATCGACCCGCATATTTCTAGACAATTTGAAGGGGACGAAAGTAATGTTGCGGGATACATTGAGAAGAGAGTTGCAGTAATCAAAGCGAGAGGTAACAAAGGTATGCATGGCTATCTCAAAACTGTTTTAGTAAAATTGGAACAGAATGAATGAGGTTACGGGTAAACTATAGATGTTTGCTGATATAGGCAACAAGCGATTTCAAATCGAGTTGACTGTCAAAGGAAACACCTAGAGTGAGAGAAGGGGGTACATTTTTGCAGGAAGCAACATCGGCTGAGATGCCCATCAAAAGAGCATTAGTTTTGCCATGGTTGATTTTGAGGAAGTTATCCAGTAGCCATTCAGTAATCGTGTCATATGCGGATGAAAAATTAGTGACGGTTATAGCGATCGAGTTTGAGGATGAGGAAAAAAAATATTTGCGTCTCATCAGAATATAAATGCAAGGATAGACATAGGCTACGCAAAAGAAGGCTAAAAGGAAGGAAATAATTATGAAAGAGGAGCGGGCCAAAGAGAGAGCAATAGAGAGCACCATAGGACAGAACAGGTTGCCGGAGACCTCGCCCTCAATGTGAAGAGAATGAGTACGAGATGATAAATAAAACATAAACAGTTTAGAGTAGTTCTAGAGACACCCAGAAAGTCATGAAGGTGGTGGAGAAAAACTGAGTGGTTAACGGTGTAAAATTCTTCCGAGCGATCTAGAGGCAACAGAATTAAAGACCTTCCAGAGTGGGCCTCTCGCAGCAGAGACGGTACTCGTAAGTCACATGTTGGAGAGCCGAATCAAAGGTGTAACCTGCCTTGAAACTGAATCCGAATGTTTCGTCGATGCTGAAGTAGGACATGTGTTCAGTTATGCAGGCGGCTACTACTCTCTCAAAAGCCTTGCAAAGGAACGGAACTTGAGAGATTGCACGATATTTTGAAAGATTATTATGGTCAAGATTTATTTTCCCTCAAGATCAGACGGGAAAAAGCATGTTTAAGGTCGGAAGGCACCTCACCTATCGGAGAGCATTTTTTTTTTCGATAAGCGACCTACTGAGACGAGCTCGTCTGGAGACACTGGGGTGAGGCAAGATAAATTGGAAGGTAGAGTACTTGGTGATTACAGTGTGACGGGGGCCAGTCAAAGACGTGGCCCAAGAGTGATTATTAACTACCTTTTCAGAGAAAAAGTCACAGAAGGCGGATGGGAGGATGAGGTTAGGAGTTTGGGGTAGCCTGGGAGACGTAAGACGAGAAAGGAGCTTGAAAAGTGCACAAGGATTTTGTTTGTTTATTCAATAAATTTCAAGTTATGAGCCTCTCAGGAAGATTACAGGAGTGCTGTATACACAGAAGTTGCAAGAAAATAGGCGAGATAAGCTCCTTTCGTCCTCATGCATTGGGTGCGGGATGAACGAATACACTGGAAAACACGTATTTTATTGAATGATATCTGACACTTGATTTTAAGTACATTTTGTGCGCTGAAACCGAATTTCACCTTGGTTTGGCTCTATTAGGTCCTGATTCTTATAAACAGCCTATGCGCTACTTTCCAGTTTTCACAAAAGTAGGACTAAAAATGAAGTTATACGTTAACATTTATTTACAATTTTCATGAATACATACAGTTCAAACTATTGTCAAATTAGATTATAACAATAGAAATGACTTAAACTAAAACAAAACCAAGAGATATGAAGCTTTCACTCTGGTAAAATTTCTTTTATAGGACTTTCTAGAGTATTTGGTTGTTGACGGCAGGTCTCTTTTCAGGCACCAGCAATAATCAGCCATCATCTTGCAATCCCAGCATCCTTGATAACGTTCCTCCATAATTTTAATATCTTGGTGAAATCTCTCCCTTTTTTCTTCACTTACAGCACCTAAATTACTTGGAAATTGGTCAAGATGACGACTATTCAAAAAATGCATTTTTATGCTCATATTGTAACCTAGTCTTACGACTTCTTGGTAGTTATCTGCCCTATGATATCCTAAAAAGCTTTTTATCAAGTACACGAATGAGAACCAAGCATTTATTTTGCGTTCATTCATGACATTAGGAAAACTGCTGTCATTAATTAATGTTCTTATTTGTGGACCGTCGACAATTCCAGCTTGGATTATGTATAATTTAAACTTGGGAATTTTGAAATTATGTGTTGGAAACACTCGCCGTTTGTATCTAAAGCTTCTACATATTGTTTCATGAGACCAAGTTTGATATGCAAAGGAGGAAATATGATTTTATCTCTGCTCACTAAAGGTGGATTAATTTCATTTTTTTATCCGACAGTAAGCGATGTTCGTGTTGGCCAGATTTGTTTGGAATAATGTTCTTCCTTAGCTCTGGTATCCCATAAGCAAAGGAAGTAAGGATATTTAGTATACCCTGCTTATTGCCCGAGCATAAAATTGACCATTTTTAAGTCAACACATATATCCACTCGTGCTCCCTATATTTTATATGTTTTAAAACAATTTCTATATACTCATACTTTTCTTTTAATGTTGTTGAGTGCGCAATTGGTATCGAGCTGTATAGATTGCCATTATACAGCAACACACACTTAAGACTACTTTTGGAACTGTCTACAAACAAACGCCAATCACTTGCATGGTAAGACTAAACCCCCATTTCCTTTAACGAACCTGGTATGTCGCAGCAATATATTAAACTATGCTCTGTCTTGAAATATTTAAGAAGTTCTTTTTCTTTGTTTCTGCAAAATGAAATGTGTGTGTTTGAACTAAGCATGTTTTTCTGTTTAAGTCTTGAAGCTAAAATTTGGGAACCCTTTTTTTGTAAATTTAGATCCCTTACAAGATCATTCAACTAGGCCTGGTTATTTTTCTTAGTGAAGGCCGAAGTCTTGATAAAGCAGAAGTAGCAATCCGTCTCATTGTTAGTTGGCTCTTACCACACCTGAAATGGGAAGAAAAATTGTGAAGCGTTAACAATGCGAATTGTATCAAAGGTTGTTTATGTACCTAAGTTACATTTACACTTAGGTAATTTACAGTACATAAATTACTAAGTTACGTAGTTTTATGAAATCATAAGCTTACTATGGGAACTCCAAAGGTATTTTTGACTCCGAACCTTTCGTCCAATGTCGCAGTCTTTCAATGGATACAGTGCAAGCTTTAAGTGGAACCCATGATTTATCTTGATCCCCCAGTTTTATGCCAAAATAAACTAAGTAAGCTCTTTTCACGAAGTCCGTTATATTTTCTCGTCGATGTGGAAGTGTAAAATTTCCACATATGTAGCAAAATAAATCAGGAGTGTGTTTGCATACGAGCTTTTTAGTGTTTGAGGACATATTACTGATTGTTTTGTCAATTCGTTATTTTCAAAATTTGTAATATTTAAACAAACATTAGTTTAAATAGGTACTAATAGATAATTATAATTATAATGTTCAACTGCAAAAAGACAGCAATATTGAGAAAATATCCTTTTTATGAATATGATTAAATAGGAAGTGTGTTGAACAAAATCAGGACCTGATAGAGCAAAACAGAGTAAAAATTCGTGCTCAGCGCACCAAAACAACATATAATTAACTGTCAGATCTAAGTCAATAAACAAAAAGTTTGAATTTGTTCCCCAGTGATATGCTTGTCATATGTTTTTCTGTTTTTATGCCTCTAGGACTGTGTTGGAGAATCAAGGGAGGCCAGATATGCGAGAGGAGGAAGGACGATGAGAAATGTGACTGTCTATGAAGGAAGAGAGTGATTGAGAAAAGGAGAGAAGAGATAAGTTGAATCAGAAAAGGGCGAGAAAGTTGTGTTATCTGGGAGGAGTAAGGCAAGATTCCGAGATATCAGCTTAGTCAATGAAGGATAGTTTACGGTGGTATGACCGTGCAACAGGACCATTAGGAAAGTTAATTTAAGAAGGTAGATTTTAACTGAATTGATAATAGACTGGATAAATACCACATCAATGCGTTAAAAAGCTCCATTAATGTCTTTAAAGTGATAATTGATACTGTAGAGAGAGGAATTATCCTGATAAATCAATTTAACGATTCTTTTAGTGACGAACAGCACAAACAATTTCAGATAAGCTTCGTCAATTAGCATAGAAAACCTTCACCAAGCGAACAAAAGCAAGAGTTTATTCTTCCAAATTTAACTATTTTGTTGTTTAATTTTGTTAGTTTTAGTTTGAAATAAAAATAAGTATTAGAAATCTCGCTTGCTTAGCCGATATACTATCGCATTGTTGTACTTTATGTGAAATGTAGTAATAGTTTTATAATATGTAGACTGCAAACTCAATATGTTAGCCTAATTTAACAAAGACTGGCAGACTTTCTTTCCATTTAAATGTGAAGGACGGCATGAAATAAGTAAAAAAATGTATTCTTTTAATTTTTAGTTTATGATAATGCCATCAATATGATCTCAATATAAAACCCGATTAAATGTTCATGTTCGAAGTAGAATGTGTTGGAAGAGGAAGCAATGTTCAAAGCGGGAACAATAGCACACAACCGCTTAATTATGCTCTGTCAATCATCTTCATGTCCTACCTGTCACACCACTACGTTAAATTGCACGTTGAAATCCAGTAAGCACATAATTTTCTGTTGTTGCGAGCTATCTAAAAGAAATTATGGGAGATAAAAGTTTTCTTATTTGTGGCTGTTAATCTTTAAGTGAGAGATTGTATCAACTGTGTAATAGTGTTCAGAGACAGCATCAAAGGAGGGAGCGGAATTAAGTTTGTTTTGAATTTGGGATTGTTTCGAACGAATTATCATTATCAACTGAAGAGTTCTAAAAATAGAGATTACGTCAAGAATAGGGAACCCAATTTTACCCGTCAAGAATAAAGACCCAAACAGTTCCTATGGCAAGAATAAAAACCTCACAAAATATCATGTAAAGGAAATAAATACGCATATGTGATCTTCACTTTAATGAAAATGAACGGTATATTAATTCATTAAAGGGTACATTGAGTGGAAATTGCATTACAGGAATTAATTAACCAGTTGAATTGATTTATTTCCATCCACATGATTTATTGTAAATAACCTCGAAGAAATTCCTAGCATGGTTTAATTTTTTGCCTTAAGTTTCTCTAATACGATTCGATATGTTGTTTAGGAACGCATGTCTGTGGATTAAAGCAAGGGCAAAGAGTGGTTGACGGTTATGTGCAGGATATTTGGATTGATCGCCAAATTTCTAAGGATTCACCATTTATTACTATGAAAAATTGCTCCATCTCCCACGACTTTTTCGATTATTGGCAAAGGTGCTTTCTGGTCTCTGTGTTCACCTACTTTCATATACCCAACTACTGGTTAATAACTAGTATCTACTAAGTGAAACATCTAAACATGTCTTCTAAGGGACAGACCATGATGGTGTTTTGGTTATATTAAATTTGGTTATGTAGGTTAGGTTAACATGGGCTAACCTAACCAAACCTAAAGCAACCCTCCAATGTCATGAAAATCATTGAGGACTTCCCATGTCCAGAATAGCATATCAAATTTTCCCCTGTAAAAAAACAACAATATTTCCTTGAACCAAATTTCAGACCTCTGCGGGTGTTGAGTTCCTTATGCTTGACATGATCCAGACATTACGTAAGTGTTTCTTCATAGAAGCTATTGAAAATGAAGTAATATTTCTCTTTAATAGAGCAATATTTCACATTACTTATTGTTCTCTCTCTAATATTTAACTCTTAACCATCCAAAGATGAAGTATTTCCTTAAATTTATTACTACCAGTATATAACTGTTTTGTGAGAAAGCCTATATTTTATATAAATATAATAATCAGAGTCACAGGTACTTGTAACGATAACCTGCTCTTCCCCTCGCCTCCGATTTAGAACGCAATCGAATAGGCAAGTCGCGCAGACCGCCATTAGCCTGCAAACTTGCACAAAGAGCGGACGACGAAGAGAAGTATACTGCTCTAACATCCGTCGCCAGTTGACCTCAGAGATCACCTCCCCCCTCAACCCCCAGAGAGCAATATACTTTATTTGTGACGTCACAAAAATTTATGGCCTAAATACTCCCCCACTCCCCTCCCGACCTTGCCGGATTTCGCGCCGTGAATGAGACTCTACTCAGCTAACCTTGATGCAACTCTGGCTTAAATTTAGAAAGACAATTGCATGCTCCGTGGAAATGAGGTTTGCATTATAGTCCACTGCGGAAGCCGAACTCAAGAGGCATCCTTGATTGGGCCAGAGTTACAGCCTGACAGGTGGTATCTACTCTACCCCGTGGGTCCCGCCAGGACCACAGAGGAATTTCACGCCCATCTCTGTGGATGCTGGGGTAACTCCGAAATAACCAAAAACTCGTTCGAGGGGGCAGTACTCTCTGGTTGGGATCGTTGATTCGGCTCCCGCCAATCATCAAGTTCATGTTTTTACATCCTCTTAGGAGCCTAATCAGGTCCACACTCATTTTTTGGTTGTTTTTGGTTTATTTTCACCCTTTACCTAAGTCTCAGCTCTCGGTGCGTGTTCGGCGGCGGGGCGTAGGACCTTTCTACAAGTACCCCCGAACCCACCGTTCTTTGAAAAATGCACACACCATGGGGGTGTTGAGACCACCATATGCTTACAAAAAAAGACAACTACAAAACTCACACTATCATCCGCCTAAATTCTACGACTCCCTCACTAGGTCCCCCCGTCACCAACATTATAGAGACACACACACTGGGCAAACATTAATTTTCAGGTCCACAAATGACGCCCAGGCCTTACACATATGCGCACAAGACACCCTGAGAGAAAAAACAACATTACACCACATTGCCTGACGCCATAGCCAATAGACATCAGATATGCATAAGAAGAACAAGCCCTCTCTGGCTGGAATTCAGCACAGAGGAGATACATACTCGCCCAACTCAAAAAAAGAGTAGAGCGAAAACACACTCCATGATCTAAATGGACATACTTCCTGAGCTTTAATAACACTATCAGACAAGAAACACTCAAAGACACTGCTAAACTAGGGCAGTAAGGTCCTCGGTGCACTCACACAACCATACCAAATGGAAAAACAACACAACCTACGCCCACACAGGTCACCAGACTAATTCGTGTAAATCCGAGCTTTTCTGCTCAAAATGCGGTGTAAAAAGAGACTGTCGTGGTATTGGTGAGCGGATATCTTCGCTGCAGAGAATGCAGTCTACTTACGTTACAGGCGGCCAGATGGATAGACCAGCTGCACAGGGCTAATAAGAGGTGAGTCTGTGAGGAGATTAATAGCTGGCCAAAGGGAAGATTTAAATACCAGGTTTCATTCAAGGTTATTGTAAGATTAAAAAAAAAAAATAAACTTTAATTAAACTAATAGTGATAATTATAGAAATGTCTATAAAGGCAAATGAATGAGAGAATGATGTCGCTCCCAATGAAATAATAAATCGAAATACTAATCAGTTTAACGAAGATAAAAATATGCGACAAAGTCAGACAGGGAAAATGTTGGTAAACACTGGAGAGTCCAACTAAAGGGTCTGAAGGAGGATATCAGGTGGCGAGGAGAAACAGGTGGATTATCCTCTAAAAGGGGTAAAAGGGTTTTACCTTGAATGCTTGACTCTTAGTGAGAGGAGCGATTCTTACAAGGCGAGCTAGTCTTGCGGATCGAGGGGCATTGTACCTTTGACGGAGGGGTCGGAATTACCTGAGGCACGAGTAAGGTAATTTTCAGGTTGGGTGAGACACTCTCGAATTGGTATGAGTAATCTCAGACGAGAAGTGAGGTTTTCTTGACGGGATGAAAAGTAGTTCGCGCAATTCTCTAAATAAAATGTCGTTTCACGAATTTTGCCGATTGACTGTGGCCAAACTCACAACAATCTGTTTAGCCGACGAGACCTAACTCTGAGGTTCGACTCGAGACGAGGGACTTTATCTTCGCGAAAGGGGAGATTGTACACTCTGACGATTATCGGCTGACCTTAGGTTAAATACTCTGCTGGCTTCCTCGCTAGAAAGCCTCCAGGGATGGCAGTCTCTTGGGAGTAACCATTAGCGCCAGTCTCTTTAGGCCCAGACGAGATAAGACGACCGAGGAAGCTTCTTCGCGGGTCCAACCTGACCTCCAAGGCAGGGGAGGGTTGAAAAATCGGTCTCAGCGGTGGATAGGCCGACTGAGCAAACACAGGTGTTATCAGCCACTTTGAAGTTTTCCCACACGAGAATAGTTCTCCTTTCTTGCGGTTAGCGATCTAGCTTAGAGCTACGTGGTCTCTGCTTGAAGGAGGGGCCTCAAGGTGGACCTTTGGGTTCGTTCCCTCACAGACACTTACACATTGCATGCACAAACACTACCCTTGGTTGTGTGAATTGTGATGTTAACTACATTGCTGTAAGTATGAGCTGCCCATACCTCAAGAAGAAGCGTGCGGACACCACTTCAGAGCTCAGGAGGCCACGATAGGCCCCTGTCGAGGTATAAGTGAGTAGACTAGCTCGGCGCTCATAGTCTTACACAAGTACGGGCGACAGCTGGCCACAGGCCGCTTGAGTTATGTCTGGGCGATAAATAAAACGTGCGAATTACGGTTGACCGGGTTTAGATTAATGGCTTTCCAAGTTGCAGTTCAAAGGATATATAAAGAAAATACCGACAAATATAATTTTAATATATATGAAAAAGGGGCAATATATATATATATATATATATATATATATATATATATACAAAGGGGGAACAAATTACTTATGGTGGTTAAATAGATTATGTGAAGATTAACTAGATAATCTGGGGATGAACATACACGATCACTTTAGCTTTAAGCGCGGGCGAATTGGATGGGGGTAGAAGACAACGGCGCAGGTCTTCAAGAAGATATTTCGGGGAGTCCTGACTAGGAGGACTCGAAGATAGGGTTATATTACTTCGTGATCTGCAGGGAATCTCAGTCTCGAAAGACGGGAATCTTGAAGGGGTGGTGAAGATGAGAAAGCAGCACAACTCTCCGGGAAGAAGGAAGCTCGATAGCTTCCCTCTGAACAGGGGTCAAAGCTTAACGAAGGTAGATCTGCTGACGAGATCTTCGACAACGTACGACAACGAGTTACGGGGGCGTCACGGGAAACAGACGGCAGTCCGGACGGAGTGGATAGTGGGCTTTCAATCTCCTCGAGAGATGGTGAGCTTCTGGTTAAATACCAGAGTGGCTGCTCTGTTAGACGCCTCAGGGCCTTGCGGTCCCTAAGGGATCCTTGGCGCCAGTCTAAGCAAACACAGTTTATGATAACGCGTCGTTCCAGACGATCAAACTCGCCTCGCGATATGGGGGTAGGGTTAATATGGCCGCGCACAGCGTTATCGCAAGGGAGGGGGGGGGACGATCGACGTCTGAAAATAAACACATCTGGGACAGGTGATTAAGCAAGTGACGGATTCTTCCTCGACTTTCTAGAATTTTCACGCAGGCTCACGTGGTCTTAAGACAATAGAGGGGTATGGCCAAAGGGCTTCCTCTCACAGTGGTCCTTCTACGGCATTCCCTCACAGCCCTTCCTCAAAACAAAATACCTATACCACCTTCAACCTCTTACTTACTAAAACATACGCCCCTTTTATCAGCGGCCCGGGGCCACACAATCCACCACACCACTCGATGTCAAGTCCGTACCGATAAGCACACCCACATACCACCAGATACATTTACAAAAGCACTGAAAGGCACCACTGCTGCTTTTCCCAACACCTAGACACACATAGCACACACCTAACTCCCTTACTAATGCCATCACTTTTTTGCTGTTCACACCACGTCCTTAACCACTTCCTCTCCTCCTAACATCCTACTACCTCCTCCCACCCTCTTTCTCGTCGTCCCAACCCTTTTCTAGCTCATATTCCTTCATCCGTAGCTCCTACCTCTTCTTCCGTAGATCCTGCTCCTTCTCCCGAGGATCCTACCCCTTCTCCTGTAGATCCTACCCCCTCTCTCCAAGATCCTACCCCTTCTCCCGAAGACACTACCCCTTCCCTCCCGAAGATCCTACACCTTCTCCTGAAAATCGTGCTCCTTCTCCCGTAGATCTGACTCCTTCTTCTGTAGATCCTACTTCTCCCGTAGATCCTATTTCTTTTCACCCAGCTCCTACTCCTCCTTAAGCAACTTTCACCCTTCCTTCCACTTACCCCCTCCCCTCCACCACCCCCAGCCTCTTATCCCCAGGCCTCCCCACTACCCGAAGACCACACAGCGGTGGCAAAACACATGCCTGGGGGTGATCCCCGATTATACGCCCAATTACTAAACCAGCGCTTTGCTGCGAACGGTTTAGAGCAAATTATCGTCCCCGAGTGAATATTTGCCCTTATAAATAAATGAACACCATAAAGTACGACAGCCACTCCACCCAACACCTGGACACACACAAGCTACATTTAACCACCTCCCTACCACCATCACCTCTCTTGCTGTTCACACCACGTCCTTCACATCTACCCCTCCTCCTCTTACCACCTCTCCCGTCGTCCACACTCTTCCTCTAGCTCCTATCTCTTCTTCCGTATCTTCTACCTCTTCTCCTGTAGCTCCTACTCCTTTCTCGTCATCCCCACCCTTCCTCTAGCTCCTACCCTTTCCTCTGTATATCTTACCCCTTTTCCTGTAGCTCCTATCCCCATTACCGTAGCCCCTCTCCTCTCCATTGTGGACTACATACACCCCAAACATGTTACAGCACCATCCACGCTTAATAAACACATTTAACTACTTATCCTACACACACTACCAACACTCGCAAAAGCGGTGGAGGACGCCTCGCAGGCAGAGCGTAAGACTCCTAGGCTAAATAACACCGCTAGCGCACTCCGATCCCGCTCTAGACTGAGTCAGAGCACCACATGGCACAATTAATTCACACATTGAACCTGAACACCCACTCAACATGACCTACACGCAACGCTTGGGTCAATAACATACGCGTTGACACACACTCAAAGCCCAATTACAAAAACCACAAACCACAATTACAAAAACGACAGCAACACGAATAACGTTTCCGTAGTATGAGCGCCTCTCCACCTCATCTTCCCCCCTGCCGCCCCAGTCAACCTAAAACTCCAACACATACCTCTCATTGGTGTACATCCACCGACCTATTATCTCTCACTATCCCCTCGTAAGTTTTTCCCGCACCATTTCCTTTACGACATGTTCTGTTTTTTTTTCTATTCACAGACTGTTAATTTCAAATATAATCACGTGTCAGGAAATTATACCAAAAGTTTATTTATAACTAACTCATATCCAAATAGTGTCTTACTGTAATATTTTATTTCAACAGTTTATGCTTATTACATTCCTTGGTAACTCTAGTGTAAAAAAAAATAAAACTTGTATTTTAAAATTTTGCTTAAATGCACACTTATTATCCCCAAAGCGAAGTTTGTAAATTCCCGCTAGTCTCCCTTTCAGGGTTATTATCATGAGCGGATATCTCGTCTAAGAAGTTCCTCTAATCCGAATATACTCCAAAATCACACGGAAAATATAAGAAGGAGGAAAATTTTACGTGATCAAACTTTAAATCATTAACAAACTTCCATTACTTCCTGAGAAACGGCCGCCATATATTTTTTCTTAAACCATCTCACATCGCTATTATTAAAACGGTTCTAAAGAAAAATAACGGATTTTAATAATAGTGTATGATGCTTTTTATCCCTTTCTTTATAGGTTCGTTACTTGTATGTGTGATACAAGTATGAAATAGTGTTTTAAGTACGTCCAGGTCACTATTTAACATAGAGAGAAGATAAATAAAATTCCCTATAAAACTAATTTCCGATACTTTACTTTAAGTATGACAAAAAGATCATAGCAAAAGACCAATAATAACGGAGAAGGCTCGCTCACCGGGTACCCTTTAACTCACTTCCTTTTTTTTTCTTTTTTCTTCCACTCTCCCTCTCTCCGTTACTCATCTTTCTCTCTATCTCTCTTTCTTTAATCTAAAAGTATAAAACCAGGCGAACACGTACTCAGTCAGTCGTCTTGAAACTTACTCTGTGCATAGCGCTTAATCCCAGTCAAGGCGGTTAGAATTGTAGGAGGTATAGGAGTTTTATTACTGAAGAAAGAAGAGATAAATGCATCCACTGAATTAATTAAAGATTCTTCTGTTTTGAATGGACGTGGTATATACCTTAAAGGAGACTATACCCTTAATTTCTTCCCATTTTTCTCCCTATAACTTTCACTAATTTTACTGATTAGTTTGACATAAGACGCCCACTACCCTGACCAGACCAAGTCAAAAGTAAGGTACTATGGTAAAGTGAACTCCAGAAAAAAAGAAACCCCAATAGGGAGCCCCAACGAATAGGTCCTCATGACCATGAGCCCGAAATCCTGTGGACGTGCCTAAACGCTCAGGTTAAGATAGGTTACTTACTTATGGCTGTCCTTCGAATGTAAAGACGACTCAAGCTTCCCTCGATGAAAATGGAGATGAATTTATGGTGGCTGTCGGTTGTGCCAGCGAAGATGACTATGTATTCCGATGCGTGATGCACACACTCTGCCACAGAAATCACACTCTATTCCGGGGTTGTTTGGCAGTTAGATTGGTAGATTGTGGCGCCGTTGTCTTCTCGCCTCTCTCTTGTTGTGGATGGGCTGTTCAAGGTGCAACAGTCCCTCCATACACGTCGATTTCCATGCTGGTCGGTCACTGGTTTTGACTTCCAGAGTCAGGGGTTCAATATTACACTGTTTGAGGGTTGCTTTTACTTGATCTTTATAGCGTTTCATTGGCCCACTTTGTCTATGGTGTCCCAGTTGGAGTTGTCCATAAAGGATTTGTCGAGGTAGTCTGCCATCACTCATGCGAATTATATGTCCAGTCCATCGCAGTTGTTTTTGTGTAAGCATGGTCTCAATTGAGGTCGTGCTGGCGCGTCGAAGGATTTCTACATGGGGAATTTTGTCCCTCCATGTTAGCTTGAGAATCTTCAGCAGATTTCCTATATGGAATGCTTCAAATTGTCTTATGTGCCTTCTGTAAGCAGTCCATGTTTCAGCACCGTAGGGTAGTTATACATACAGCGGTGTAGACTGCTATCTTCGTTTTTAGGCTGAGGTAATCGTTTTAGAAGACTCTTATGCGCAGTTTTACAAAGACTACAGAGGCTTGATTTATTATGTTGCAGACTTCTTCATCTATACTATACTTATCCGACAGGATGATGCCCAGATATTTGCAACTTGTTACCTGTTTAATGTCATCACTGTTGATTTGGAAA
The DNA here is from genome assembly GCA_963969495.1 of Ceratothoa steindachneri. Classification (NCBI taxonomy): domain Eukaryota; kingdom Metazoa; phylum Arthropoda; class Malacostraca; order Isopoda; family Cymothoidae; genus Ceratothoa; species Ceratothoa steindachneri. Next base: position 87,318,459 of record OZ018326.1, read on the forward strand.
GTTAGACATGGCTCTGGATCCTGTTGTTGCATTAGTATCTCTGTTTTAGTGACATTCATTTTCAGACCCATTGCTTCGTAAAGACCGGCTATGACATTGAGGGATCTTTGTAGAGAAAGTAGTGTGTGTTGAATCAGTGCACAGTCGTCGGCATACTGAAGTTCCACAATATGATTGGTCACAGTTTCTGTGTGGGCTTGAAGTCTTCTTAAATTAAATAGGTTGCCCTCATGTCGTTACGGATAGCAACCCTGTCCACCTGAGGAATTGCATTCTGACTGACTAAGGTGATAGCAGATATAAAGATATTGAATAACACTGGGCTATGACACATCCTTGCTTGACACCAACTTCAACGATGAAAGGTTCGGATCTTTCTCCTGAGGCAAGTACTGTTTCTGCCAGGCCATCGTGTAGTTTCTTCAGAATTGAGAGGAACTTTGGAGGGGAGCAAAACTTTTCTAAAACGATCCATAGTTGTTCCCTATTGACTGTATCAAAAGCTTGTTGAAGGTCAATAAAAGCTATGTAGAGATCTGTGTTTTGAACATTGTACTTCTCCCGTAGTTGTCTTGCACAGGATATCATCTCGCAAGTGCTCCTGTCCTTACGAAATCCGCTCTGTGTTTCTGAGAAGAGAAGAATGTAAAAAAGTTAGTATCACATTAAGGGATAGAAACGTTAAATAAAATTGGATTGGTGCCAGAAAGTGGGTATATGGCTGGAATCTCACGACAAGAAAGAAATAAAGAGGGAAATGGAAAAGAATCATGATGGAATCAAAATTAATAAAATTTTGACACCACACATATGTGTTAAAAATTGTGCGTGACTACAGAAATGGCCTCAAAATAAACCAACAATGGCTACTCATGTTCAATATGAGGATTCGCCTGGACCATAAGGAGCGTGAGAAACATATAAATATTTAAATATGCTTTAGGTGTTATAAAATGGAAGATCACCTCACATGCCAGTGCCGAGAGAAAGACATAATATGTTCGGTATATGGACAGAAAAATCTTGAAGGGAGGGATTTTAAGGAGACAACAAACAAAAAGCATAAACTTCCATTGGCCAGACGGTTATGGTTATGGGATGCCCCGAAAGAATAAAATAAAGCAAAGGAAGGAAAATTAATCAAAAGACGAAAGTAAAAACGAAAGAAAACCAATGTGTGCGAGAGTAGCAAAAGCAACCGTAAAAGAAATGAAGGAAGCTCAGTCACGCCTAATATTACCACAGGGAGCATCACAAGAACTTCTGATGTGCATCCTATACTCGCACCTCAGGAATATAAGACATCGAGTAACCTTCGCAACTACATTGAATACGATGGTTGATAAGAACGAGATGAAGGTAATGCGGTTGCCATGATCCGAAATCATTAAATTAAGCATCACACCAGCAAAGGCAATAAATAACAAAGAAGACAAAAACGAGGAGGAAACAAGAAGCAGCGTGAAAACCAACGAGGGTTGCAATAATCCAGAACTCATGGAAGCATCCGAAATCAATCTTAAAATATGTATCAATGAGAAATACGCACTACCAAGACAAAAAGGAGAAAGGTGACGTTATTAAGCCACTCAAAGAAGGTAAGTGCAATGGGGATTTAACTATAAAATAGGACTAGCGGTGAAGAAAGAGGTAGAAAACGCTTCTTCCAAGATTCCATACTTATTTATCCTTGGGAATGCGTCACTCTCATCCAAGGAACGTACAACTATATGAAATACTCGTATGACAAGTTCAAGAGTACGACAGAAGCCATAAAAGAACCACATGACAGAACGCCAATAAAACCTAAGAACTTTAATGTAATTAAACATTGGAAGCTGAAGAGAGAAGAAAAGCTCAGCTTGCTGCACAAAAAACACACCGCTTGATCGGTAAATCTCCAACACTGTGAAATATATGCAGAAAAACCGATTCAGATATTATATTAAGATCTGAACACGAAGTGAATTCATAAAGAAGACCAATAAAACTGTTCAATTACACCGCGATTAATGCCAACCTTTCAGGTGTCCTTTATGAGGCTAAATTACCCATTAGCGTCCACGATCCCCATTTGGGTGTTGCTTATATTTTTAAGTATATCTGCAATGTGCAATGTTATTGCGTCATTTCATAAAATGCATTTAGTAGTTTAGCGCATTTTCTGTAATATTACACCAAACAGTGCAAGTCGCCACGTATGCAAGAGTGGCAAAAGCTACAATCAACGAGATTAAGGAAGCCAAGAATAATATTACCATCCCGCAAGAAGTACGATCATACCTACTCGTATGCATATTCTATGCTCACTTTCCTAACATAAGGAAACCCGGTACAATTTCAGAAACTTTAAATCAACTTTTATTGACAATGTGGTTCCCATAGAATCCAAAATCTTTCTAAATTCTAAGAATGGATATATTAAAAAAGAAAGAGAATAACCTGACAATGAAACTCCAGAAGAAAGAAGTTACTACAAAAATAAACAAAGAAACACGTAATTCTAAAGTAAAACAGAGCTTCCTCTGTTTACTTGAGTATGACGCAAGGAAGGCCATGCTAATGCCAAGAAAATTGAAATTAAAAGATATCGTCTAAACAATCAACGAATAAAAATGAAAATGGATATACAGAAACAAAGAAAACGAAAAACAAATAGAAAATCTATTGATGGAGGGTAGAATAAGAGTCTGCACAGGCAATATGGTAACGCTCTCAAACGCTACATACGACCAAGTCAAAAATGGAAAATTTCCGCCAAGTTTGAATCAGTCATGAAAGTACGCGACAAACTGCAACTTAAAAAAATATAATCCAACAAGGCAACTCTTACTGATGTCAACTACGGAAAAGTGAAAAGCGAAAGATAGAGAAAGCTATATATTATGAAACTTAATGCAAATAAACGGATCTGTAAAGGAACAACAATAGGAAATAGCAAAAAAATAGATCCAGACATTGTACTTATCTTGGAACACGGAATAAGGAACGAAGAAAAACAAATAAAAATCTTCAACTATACCGTCATTAAAAACAACCCAACAGGAGAGAGAAATCACCCGCAGTTATACCAATCACAAGAAGTTTAAAGTACACATAAATATCAATCAACGACGAAGCATATATACCCGTTAAAATAGAATTGGAAAAACCAATAATGAAAATAGTAACTGAATACCAGCTGCTAAGAAGAAATTTTTTCCAGTACACAACTTAATTACGTTATTGGCACAAGGGTACCCAACAATATTCATTGGTGACCTAAACGCACGTTTTCAAGCAAGCAGCAACAGAGCAACAAATATTCTCAACAGAGAGGGACCTGATCACCCTACCTATATTACAGTGAACTGCGCTACAAAACAAGGTATGGTATTAAGTAGCTGCAATATGCCACTAAATTTGCATATGAAATCGGTACAATTGCTCGTAAGGATCAAATTGGAATGTTACTGAAGTTTAATTAAATTCAGATACAGATACCTGCGACTATTAGGAAGCAGTACCACATAAATTATTGGAGGAAATCTACAGAAGAATTAAATGTATATGTGGCACATAAATTACAAGGAAAGAAGGCCTGTGACACCCAAATTGCAGGATAGATAGGCCCAGTGAGGAACCCCACAATTAGGTGCTCGGTCGATCTATGAAATCCTGAAATAGGTATTCACATGAATTGTTGAAGTAATATAGCATGTAATAGATAGTGAACCAAAGAAAAATTAGAGAGAAATAATATATATCACAATTTTATATTTATTATGGAAATATGTAAAGGGCAAGCGGATAGCCAGAGTCTTACGCGGACACAGACTAACATACGCACGCTAGGAAACAGCTGCCGGTCCAAAATGTCTCAATGATAGATAACAGGGACAAGCTGAACAAATACAGGGTAATGTATGCTTTGACCGGTTAAAATTTCCAAAGGAGTGTGAAAAGCAAGCGATCTCTCTGATACGGAATAAGCCCAAAACGTGGAAAAATATGTAAGTTAAATAGTTGCACATAACTCTTGTACCTCCGACCAACGAAGGAGCCAACAATCAATCCTGATCGTTTGTTCCGCCCCTCGTCCGGGTTAAATGAAAAAGATCATGCCCTCTCGGAGACGGAAAGCTTATATATCTTAAATATTAAAATGTAACACCTGTTGTACATTTGGCATTGGAAGGAATTCTGTCTGTACCACCCGTGGCGCATGTGGCCTTGAACGTGTTTAAATACACACATACAGGAGAAGAGACTAAGATAGAGAGAGAGAGAGAGAATCAGTCAACTCGTCTGTCAGCAGCCTATTGCTATTAGTTAGCGTCACGATTCCGTTCACTCATCCTTGACACTTACAGCCTTCAGCCTCGGCTATTTAGTCTCAAAACGGAAGAGTTAGATACAACCACTTAGAACTCGAACGTTTCCGCTTGCCCCCATTTTGGTAGGCCCAAGCAAGAATCAAAACTATTATCGCCGTCTACCTTTTCAAAGTCCTTTTCTTCAACAATGATTACCATGGGACCTTCGGGAACCCAGCCTAAACGCCTATCTCCCGCGAGAAACTTAAGGAATAAGAACCAATTCGATTGGAGGACCAAAGTTTGCATACTACCTACAAGCTCTCGATGCCCGTCACATCACCCTCTGTCAGACGCCATCACTTACGCACCCTTATTATTAACGGCTGAGTTCGAGAAGGGCAAAACATCTGAGGATTCCTCCACAATACATATATATATATATATATATATATATATATATATATATATATATATATATATATATATATATATATATATATATCCCAAATGACCTGACAGATACTTCACTCGAAAAGATCGATGAAGAGATAATGCTATTGACGGATGCCTTGGTGGCTGCAGACTTGAGAAACGTCCCAAATTACCGTATGCAACAACAACACGAGTGCACTATCGAAATGAAAGATAAGAACAAAATGATTAAATGGAATATAAATTAATATGGCTGGGAGGAACTAGCGTAGAAACAACGAACATACTAAGAAGATTAAAATCACAGATGGTACATTAAATATGTTAGCAGCAAGAAAAAAAGCTGGAATTACCTTATTAAGAAAATCCATGAAAATAGAACGTCAAAGGAAAACTGGCGAATTATAAACAGGACAAGAGGGTCAAAACCAAGAACAAAAATTTTCAAAATATAAAAATAGTAACCAAATGTACATAGGACGATCAAGAAATACAAGAAAGGTTTCGACGGTACTGGAAGTCAGTTTTCACAATCTCACTCGAAGAAAATAGGGACAACTCCGGCCCATTCAATTAACCCCAACAGGGAAGAACAAGTAGGAACGAGCGCACTAAGAAAGGTAAGGAGAATAATGACCCTCATTCATTCATTCAAGCAAAATGCGACAGGACCATCAAAACTCGCAAAGTCCAACCTTACACCGGCCCGAAAATCATCACGGGCTTGAACACCACTACTTCTCTGACGCATTAAACAAGCAAAGATTGCTCTTTCCAAAACAAAGCAAACCTCAAGTGACCTGACTCGTAGTGACAGACCCATTCTATCTTAGATATCAACGGAAAAGTATTCGAAATAATATTAGTAAGATCACTAGTGGAAAACAACGAGAAGAATAATCTTTATAAATATTTCCAGTTTGGATTCCGGAAGAACAGAGATACCACCATCGCTCTCTGAATAATAACATAAAAAATAGCATAACCGCAAGCGGAGATAAAATATATTGACTTACTGCAACGATCGGTGGAGAAAGCCTTTTATAATGTATGGATCAGAGTCTTACAGTATGAGAGACTTAATCTCCAAATCAACAATAATTTGGAGAGAATTTTATGCGACCACATCACGGAAAGAAAAGCACTGATCGTGAGCAACGAGTACGAAGGGCCAGAATTTGAAAATAGAAGCCGGAGTGGCCCAAATGGGGTGTCTCAGTCCCAAGTTGTATTCAGTGTAGCATGCTTTTCCAGTCAGGCTAAACTTCTAGTTCGCGGATGATATCAGCCAAATATCCTCCAGTAGAAATAAAAATAGACGAGCAAGATTAACGGCACTGTAAATAGAAAACATCAGTGCCATTACACGCAATGTCTAGAACAATAATAAAAGAAATACAAAAAGTACAAAATAAAGCCATAAAATTAATAACAAATACCAGAAAAAGAGAAACAAAGAAAATGAAGGACCTACATGAAGAGGGCCAATTAAAACTAATTAATAAGCTCTTCGGGAAAAGGACAAGACAAAAGGGAGAAAATAAACAACCTCCCACAAGTATTTGCACAACTGATCTATATCCCTAACGTACAACGCACTCAACTTCACTTAAAAATTTCAAGACATCAGCTGAAAAGGGAAGAGGAGCCCATAATCACGCGAAAAACTCAGAAAGAACATGAAATTGACGAAATAAAAACATACCAAATATACCAATAATTACCGAAAACTACAAAACTTATCCAACAGGAAAAATTCCACAAAATTTACTACCGAAATGAAAATCAAATTCAGACAACTTAAAATGAAACCAGCTAAGAATAAACAAATAACCAAACAAGGACACAAGAAAACAATTGAAAAAATAGCAGATAAAACAAAGTTAAATAAACGTAGTCCAAAGGTATTTATATCATTACAGATTAAATATATAATAAACAATAAAGATAGGTGAAAGAGAATAGTTGGAACTCACAAACAATAATATTCAGTGGAACTTAAAACTCTGACTGAAAAAGAAAGGAATGAATGAAGCTAAAATAAACCATGGTGGTTCAGATTCCGCAAAAATTAGTAGGTCTTCCATGTCCTTTGCGCATAACAATTATTCTTTTGTCACCTACAACTATCTAGGTTGCTCTGTTGCTGTTTTCTTTTCCTTTTTTTCCCTCTCCTACCAAATCTTGCTCCGGGCTCCCGTTCCAAGCACCCCATAAGGGGCACGGCGATTTGCTTTCCCGGCTGCTAAAATGACTCAGCGCCCCGTCCGGCCCCAACTTAGCCTATTTTCCTTCTTTCTGAAACCCTGTCTTCTTACCTTTCTTCCACACCTTCCATACAACCTCTCCAACATCTTTTTCTGGTCAGCCTCTAATTTCACAGGGTAGACGCCGACCAGCTTTCTCTCAGCCAACCATCCCGGGTCGGGGCTGAGGGGGAGGGAAGAACGCCCCCTCACCCCTGAGCTCCGGTTGAGGGAGAGGTAACAAGCTGCTTCACCCCCACCCTCACCTTTCTCACATCTTCTTTCCTTCTTTCATTGTCTATGGATTTTACGCCGTGCCCAAGGAGCAGCCGCCTTGCCGACGGGTTACTAGGCCAATAGGCGGGAGGCGTGGCTTCAAATGGCGGCAGCTAGTTTTGCCGGCCCCGTGTTTGCCCCTCGCAGAGCAAGCTACTGAGTGAGGTGATGAGCGTTTGCATCCCGTGATAATTTTAGGGTCACCACGCCCAATGACGAGTTTAATAAAAAAAATAATACTCCCCTCTACCTTTCCCTCGACCATCGCTGGAGCCGCCTTCGGGCAGCTCCCCTGAAAAAGTAGAGGTCCTCTTCCCTGTGGTTTCGCAAGGGACCCTCCAAAACTCTTTGACCGAATAGAAGGATTACTCCTCTCCTCGGCCTACTGGTGTAGGGGATTTCCAATCACATCCTTCTCTGGAGTCACCCTGTGGTGACTCCTTCTTTCCAGCCTCAGTCCCTAGTTTTCTTTCACAGGAGACTTCCAAGAAAGCCCGCAGGTGGCCTCAAATTGGTCGCTCAGGCGTTGGATCCTCCAAAGGAGGGCTCCCCACCTCCAAACCCGCCCTGCCTGCCTAAGGATTCAAGGCAGAAGGAAGAAAAGAATCGCATGGTGAGCCCAATCTCCCCCGATAAGTCATCGATGGCTAAAGCGCCTTCAGCGCATTCTCCGGCGAAAAGCACCTGGAGTTTTGACTCCGAGAAGAGCCCTACGGCCATTTCTATGAGGTTCTTCTCTTCAAAGAGGGCCCCCTCATCTCTTCTGAGCTATGCATGGAGGGCATATTTCGTAAATGGAGTAGCTGCGTAGGCTCGTCTCGTTCCGTTTTCTTTTTGCTATTTTTTTGCAGGAGAACATGTTGGGCGCGTCCCCCCGACCCAACCTCCCGGGGTATAAGGGCTCTGCGACCCTACTACCATGAGATGGGGGCCAAGAAGGAGGATGCGCTATTTACACGGATGTCTCCGTTCTTCACTTTGCTTTAGACACCTCCTTTCAAGCAATATCTGTGCAGCTGTACCTGGATAGGAAGAGTACATTCCCCCTTCAGCCAATTACGACGCAGGTGACGTCCGCTGCATCTTGGCACAGTTGTGAGTGCCCTTTATCTTGCTCGGGGATCTGAACGGTACCCATCTCATTTAGGGAGATTATTCGATCAATTCCCGGGGTCGAGTCCTTGCCCTCCTGATCGACGAGCTGAAGATAGGTGTCCTAAATGTGAATGAGTTTACGCATTACTGCCAGAGAACCGCATCATTTTCGCGTGTCTAGAACTATCTTTGTGATATCCACATGCACAGCCAGATTTTGGGTGGGGTGTAGTAGATGACCTCTATGGTAGTGATCATTTTCCCATTCAAATATCACTTTCAGGGCTGCTGCCGCCTGAGAGCCCGCCCCAGTGGTGCTTGGCACGGGCGTGGTCATCTGCATTTCAGGAAATGAATGATTTGTCTGTCTCAGTCTAGGAGTTTTGGTTGGTAAAAGTGGCCGTTGAGTTCTTCTCCAGCAAGCTTATGGCCGTGGGTCTAACTACTATTCCTAGTGTGTCTGGCCGTTTTGCACGCCAACCGCTCATGTGGTGGTCAGCCGAGTGTGAGGCGGCTATCAAAGAGAATCATTGTGCCTACATGCGCAATAAGCGCCGTCCAAAAGATTTCACTGTTGGTGAATTTCGTAGAACTAGGTTTAGGTTCTGGTATGTTTCGAAACACGGCCGCCGTTCTTTTTGGCAGGCATAGGTGTCTTCACTTAACGGGAATACCCCTCTAGCAAAGGTGTCTAGGCGAGTCAAAAGGATTCGGGTCAAGTTCTCGCAGGAACCCCCATCCCGTTCTCTATGAGAATGGGAGCGCAATCTCGGACCCCGTGTCCGTGGCGGAATCCTTCGCGACCGCTTTCTCCGCATTCTTTAGCCGATTTGCTGCTCGGCCAGCATTCAATGCACGTCGAAATGTCGCCGAAGGCGACATTTCTTCAGAGGTGGAGAACCCTTCAAAGACATGTTTACATTGAATGAGTTGTGTTGCGAAGCATGTCCTTTCTGTAAGATTTGTTCAACAGTATCCGGGTAGAGGGTATACTTCCTGACTCATGGCGAATCGCTACTGTGCTCGCTCTTCGAAAACCAAAAAAGAGATCACTTTATCCCGGCTGGTTTCCGCCCAATCTCTCTAAACTTCTGCGTGTGCAAGTTGATGGAGAAATTGGTAAATGTTAGATAGGCCTTATTTTCTTAACAGCGAAGGCCATGACTTCTGCACAGTGCGGCTTTCGCAGTTTCCACTCCACGTCAAACGCTTTGCTCCGACTGAAAAATGCCGTCTGCAAGACCTTCTTTCGTAGACAGCACTTTCTGTTAGATTTTTTTAACAGAATCCGGGTAGAGGGTATCTTTCCTGACTCATGGGAATCGCTACTGTGCTCGCTTTTCGAAAACCAAAAAGAGATCACTCTATCCCGGTTGGTTTCCGCCCAATCTCAAAACTTCTGCGTGTGCAAGTTGATAAGGAAATTGGTAACTGTTTGATAGGCCTTATTTTCTGGCAGCGAAGGCCATGACTTCTCCACAGTGTGGCTTTCGCAGTTTCCACTCCACGTCGAATGCTCTGCTCCGACTGAAATATGCCGTCTGCAAGGCCTCTCTTCGTAGAGAGCACTATGTCGAAGTATTTTTCGATCTGGAGTAAGCATAGGATACTGCATGGCGATGCAGTGTAAAGGAGACTCCCCACACGATGGGGGTGATGAGATTCCTCCTAATCTTAATATCTGATTTTTTTTAGAGATCGTTGATTTCGCTTACGGCTCGGGGTAACCCTCTTGAGCCCAATGTAGCAGGAAGAGAGTGCCCTGCAGGAAAGTGTCCTCAGTGTCACACTTTTTGCACTGAGCATCAACGGCATCACCTGGATGCTACTGGAAGATTTCTCGCTACGCTCTACGTGAACGACCTTTCGATATCTTTTGGCGTGGCCCAGATGCCAACACTGGAGCGTCGACTCAAACAGTCATTGAGCCGCGTCTCTCACTATGTCGAAGCGCATATGCTTCGGTTTTTCTTGGCCAACAGTAAGGTGGTGCATTTATGCCGCCATCTACGGCTACACCCTGACCCAAACTTGTTTCTTAATTGGGTGCGCCTTGATGTGGTTGAGTCGCACCGTTTCCTTGGTCTTGTATTCGACCGACGCCTCACCTGGGAGGCTCATATTCGCAGCCTTAGGGTCTCTTGTACCCGCGCCATGGACATTCTCCGTTCCGTGACGTTCAGCGCTTGAGGCGCTGATAGGGCTACTGCTCTACTTTTTTATCGATCCTTTGTTCGCTCGAAGCTCGACTACGGATGCGAGTTTTATGCATCTGCAGCCGAGCGTTTATTGCGGGAGGTACATTCGATCCACCACACCGGCCTTCTCCTGGCGACCGGTGCCTTCCGCACTTTCCAAATGAGAGCCTACTTTTCGATATTGGGGAGATGTCACCTGCTCTGAGCCGTACACAGCGCATTATTCGCCTGTACGCGCGAGCCCCGAAGTGCCGCCTTCAGTCGCCAACAGCTCTCGCTACATCTGCAGCTGATCTCGACGGTGCCTATGCCGCCGAGAGAAGTTATTTATAACCTAAGGCCTTGGAGTTTAGAGCTAGGAAACTCCTTCAAGAGGTAGATATCGCTCTCGGGCCGGTGGCTTCCCTGGCTATACCCAGGAGGCCACCCTGTAGGGTACCACATTTGACTATTTGTCGCCACGCCTCTGCTACCAAAGCTTCTACAGCGCCTGGAGTATTGCGTTCGGCCTTTTGGAGCACACTTCATTTTACGCTGGAATCTTGCCAGGGTATACGGATGACTCCAATTGCCAAGACGGCCTTGGTTTTCAAGCCGTTTCCCCTCCGTTTTTTGGCTGAGCTAGTTATAATACACTGCTCGGTACCGGAGATAACGCCACGTGCCCGCTTCGCAGATGGGATTGTGATTTATAGCGACTCACAAGGCACCTTGAGCTGAGTGCTCTCGGGTCAGTGGAATCTCCACATCTTCTGGTTTGCGATATCCGTGACACGACGTTTTGGGCGAGCCGGGTGGAAGTTGATATTAGCTTCTGCTAGGTTCCTGGACATGTAGGCATTGCGAAGAATGAGACAGCCGATGAGGGCGCCAAAGAGTTCTCCAGGACTGGTCGACCACACCAGCGTTTTGCTCTTCCTCACGCCGACTACATGGCAGGAAGACGAGCTCTTTGGTAAAGAAGATGGAAGACGGTCAAGGGGAACCTAAAGTTACGCGCCATTGCGCCGCGACTGTTCCCATGGACCTACCTCCCAATGCCGGAACGGCTTTAGGTTTCTTTCAGTCGTCTCCGTATTGGACACAATCGCAAGACGCACCGCCATCTGTGGGGCGCTTATCTGCGCCTTATTTCGGTGACTCGTTTGTCCCCCAGACTGTTCGGCACATTCGTGATAAATGTCCTAGTCTGGGTGATCTTCGCGCACGTTACGTGGCCTGGTACCGGGACGAGCGGGGTCACTACTCCATGTCCCTTGTACTCAAGACGGCTTCGTGCAAACAGACTTGTGGCCTTTTAGCTTTGGTTTTCTATGTTGTTATTTTTTATCGTTTTTCTTTTTTTATCGTTGTTATTTATTATTTACATATTGTTATTTTTTTTTTTTAATATAGCCTAGTAATAGACTGTGTCAAGTACGGTGACATATGTCCAATTAGGCAGTCGCCAGATGGCCTCAAAGTTTTTAAAGAAATAAATCCCTTTTCAAGCATTTTCTCCTCGGTTCTCATTAACCTAAGCAACCGAAGTGTCGTGACTTTCGGTTTCCTGCGTATAATTTATATATATATATATATACCTTGGTCCAAAACTATATAGGACTGCACATAGATTCCTATTTCTAACATACTTAATCAAAATTTTTCAATTTATCATATTTATTCATAAATATGTATGATAATAGGTATTCTTCTAATATGTTTGAATATTTTTTAATATCTTTGAATTACATATTATTCTACTAAATAGTTTGAATTTATAAAACGGAAAGTTTTATATCAGAATTTAACTAATATTTACTTATATTTGACCTTAAATTTATAACTATTGTGTATTTTGTATCGTTCTATATAATTAATATGATCGGAACTAAGAACTTACAAAAGCAGAGAGAGCATAAATCCAACTGACCCATAGCCACTCCTATGGTATGGCCACCACAGAGCCCAGACTTAAATTAAAGAGAATTCATAATGGTACTTGGAAAAGCAACAGGACGTACCACAAATACAATAAAAATATAAAAATTACAAAAGCTGAATAGGGAAAGATAGCATCAGAAATTTAGGAAAATTTGACAAAGTCCATGCGCGAAGAATTATGGCTCTAAATATGTAAAAATAAAACATATATAATAAATATACTGATATTATCTATCGCATATGTCACAAGTTTTGTTAAGGACCAGGTTGTATTTTGACTTTAGCAATTTTATTTTATGTATCACGTTCTAACTGGCGAATGCTGTTTTTGACATGAGGCTGAAAATTGAAAATCAGCTGAGGAAGATCCATTTTATTTGGTCGTATTTAAAACATTGAAATTTTGACGTGAGCTTTGCGCCTTTCTTCAGCCATCTTCAGCCGGAAGTCTTCGTTATTCTTGAGGTGGCATTATTGTAAAGGTTTTCAATTCGAGTTGCTTCTGGAGAAACTTCCCCCACTTCTGAACTTCATTTCAAATGAACCGATGGGGAAGGGCTTCGTGGGAAGTCCGATGCAAGGTTTAGTAGAGGGTTTAGAGTAGGAGGTAGAAAAAATGAAAAATAATTGAGATAAACTTTAGTGAGGCGACAGAATAAGCAATTTCGATAGTCATAGGTGAAAAGGGAATACCCAAACCCAAATGATAAGGGGATACCTGCTAATTAATGTGAATTCCGAACCACGATAATGCATTGATTCATCATTTTTTTATCCTTTTCACTCTCATAGTCCCTAAGTTAATCTGCTCTAAAGCTCTTTCACCTCTTGTTTTTGTGCGTTTATATTATGTGTGGTATTGGCTCCCTTTTAATTTGGTTCCTTCTTAGGTTGTTTATTTCATTGTCTTTTTCTGATTCGGTTGTTTTGTTCTTTTATGTCTTCTTCGGTTCTCTTAATTCAGTTCTCATATATTGGTTGACTTTTCTGTTCTCGTTATTCTTTGGTTATTCCCCTAGTATTGTTTTTCTTAGTCCGCAAACTGGATGTTCAGCGTCTCTGGTCTAATTGGTCTTAGCATATCAGCTTTATTAACTAAATATAGAGCGGGAGATAAACACCCACCTTGCGCTAATCCGAACTTCATTGCCATTTCTGGTCCCTCATATTCATTTATCACGATTCTTGCTTTCCCTTCCGTGATATAGACGCAGAAAATTTTCTCCAGATTCTTAATCATTTGGAGATTTAGGATCTTATCTTATAAACCTCTGATCCAGACTTTATCAAAGGCTTTCTCTAAGTCTCTTAGCACTAAATCGATATACCTCTTGTTCGCCATTGCTTGTGTTTTTTTTTGTTATTATTCCCATGGCCATGGTGAGTATCCCTGTTTTTTTCGAATCCAAACTTAAAATAATCATATTGTAGATTATTTTCAGCTATATATTCTTTTAATCTTCTTGGCATTACCTTTTCAAATACTTTGCCAGTTAAATATCATAACTATATAGGCCTGTAACTATTCAGGAAGCTTGGAAGTTTGCAGGTTTGGAGAAGAGCAATATTTTCGCAGTTTTTAATTGCGTCAATGAAGTATCCGGTATTTTCACTTGCATTAAAGATTTATTTTGTTTCCTTGCTCAATATTGCATTTTAGTGGGGGAGGGAGACTTTTTAAATGCCTCCTGCTTTGTTGTTACGGAGCTTTGGCGAGGAACTCCTTATTATAGGGAGGAAAATGGCAACCCAGGATTATATTTATGACAATTCAATTTTAAATGGATTTAGAGAGAGAAATTGATTTTAACTGTAGGGAGAAAGAGAGAGAATAATTGATGGACGGGGGTTTATTTGAGTTCAGAGAAATATTAGGTTTGGAGACTTGATTTAAAAAGGTATTTTTCTAGAATTTCATCAGGGTATTTTGAATACTTCCCTCTGTGCTCATTTTTTTCTTTCTTCTTGAGAGGATTCCGAATTTGTAACTCTTGCTGATAAATAGAAGAGAAAATTGATCTTTTAATGGACTTGTTATGTAAGGAATAACAATGAATGTTTGAATAATTTTTTATCTAGGTATATTTTCTTTTCTTTGGATTAAGACATCAAGCAATGGTAACTTTTATTGAAATTCCTTTTTTATCATAAACTCGATTAAAGGTGCTAATTTATTTAATCATGAATGGAAACGTTCTATTTTGTTGCGTGAGCTAATTACAATCTAGGCCATATCTTTTAAATGAATCAAAAGACATGCTTGGATTAATTAATTAGAAGACGAGATGTGTTTTTCGAAAGATTCAATGCATACATTTGAGAGAAATGCAGAAATGGATTACACCAAGCAGTTAACAAATTTAGAGTCGTAATATTCGCCGTTAAAGGTGAATTTACTCCTAAAATGCATACATGAATTAAATTTAATATAGTTTTGGTGCTTAGTTAACTTCATTTAGTAACTAACTCTGTATGCATACATAAATATAATTAAATCATTTATCGGGAGTTTTGGGAATCAAGAAGAATCGTGGAAGCTGACGAGTATATAATTAATTAAATCTTGAGAGAAACCTTAAAGGTTTTGCCTTAAGTCCACACTCTCATTTATAAGAGGAAATTATATTGTAGTCACAAAAGGTGATATTAATGAATTTCATAGGACTTTCTTCATCAGTGAGTTTTAGAAGCCATAGCTACATATATGGAAAAGTTTAAGAAAATTATTAATAATCAAAATTAGAAGAGGTGAAAAAGTGTATTATCATATATGTAAAAGGTTTAATACTAAACCAACGAGGTATATCATATTCGTGCACCCAACATTTCCACGTTTACTATAACTATAATCACCCACGAATTACACACGCCAAATCCACTCCCCAAAAAGACAACCCATATTTTTCAAATATTTCTATTATCTCCCTTTTTCCAACGAAGACATCCAAAACTAATTAATCTCAGTTTTTATTTTAAAAACAAAAACATATTTCCCATTTCCTAATAGTTAAAAGCCCTGCATTTTTATAATTTGACATTACCACCTCTGCTGCTTCCCATTTCCCGTAAAAATAATAATTTCTCTAAAAAATTCTTATGTTTGTTTATATTTATAATGTCATATCCTTGAGAATGGGTTCCTACCCGAAATGTCGGTACTAAGAAGTTAAAATTTAATAATAACCTTCCTAAATTTAGCATGCTTATTTATCCTAATATATATATATATATATATATATATATATATATATATATATATATATATATATATATTATATATGAGCAATAGAAGATATTACAGCAAGCAGCTTTTGTTTTAGTCAACATTATACACTTGGTTAATACAGTTACAAGTTTCCTCTATTATGGCTCCAATACTTTAAGATTCGAAATAAGTATTTTTACACCTTCAAAATTCCATTTAATTAACTTCCAACCCATCAAACTTTAGGAAATTTACATAATAGCTTAATATTAATGTAAAGTTTGAAGTTCTGTGCACAAAAAGGATGAAACAAAATTGATATTCAGTAAAATTAAAAGTAATGAAACCACGAGTGAAAAAAGTATTTGTACAAAAACATAAACCTAACGAAGTTCATTTTTAAAAGCACATGAGAGACACAATATTGCCTGTGACGGTGCAAAAAAGCTTCTAGAGGGTTCCAATAATATATACAGCAGTCAACAAGAGCTCAGGAAAGATTGGAATGCCATACAATAGTAGACGTCCCTACAGTAAAGACGTTATCATGGTGAAGAAAGAGGAATTTTCTAATGACCAGAAAAAAACGATCCTGAAGCTCTATACGGATAGGCTGAGCTACCGGAAGATATCCGAGTAGTTGAAAATACCGTTCAGTTCCATTAGCTGTCATTCTGAAGTGGAAAAAGGTGGGAACCATCGAAAACCTTCGGCATTCAAGTTTTCCTCGGAAGATTCACCCCCAAACTTCTTGTTTAATACTTAGAAAGGTTAGAGCTGCCCCTATGACGACCCCTAAGGAAACTCAAGATGACCTACTGGCGGCAGGAACGTCAGTCACAAAACCAACCATCAGTAATGAACTGAAACGTCATGATTTTAAATCTCGCAGGCCAAAGAAGACACCTCTGCTGCTGAAGAGAGACAGAGCTGAGTTGTGGGCTAATGTCCTGTGGTAAGATAAGACAAAAATAGAATTGTTTGGCTGTAATGATGGCCCTCCTGGCTTTAAGAAAGACGGCAGTGCCTATGACCCTAAGAACACCATCGCTACCGTGAAGTTTGGGAGAGGTAGCATTATGGTGTGGGGGTCTTTCTCATCTAAGGGCAGCGGCAATATCCACATGATAGATGGGACCATGATTTCGGCAATTTACAGAAACATTTTAGAAGATCATGTGTTTTTTTCTGTAGAGAAGCTTAGACTTGGCGAGGGATGGATCTTTCAACACGATAATGATCAGAAGCATACTGCAAAACTAGTCGCGAATGGTTCCGAAAAGACAATGCAAACGTTCTAGAGTGGCCTAGACAGTCGCCAGAATAAAACTCAATAGAGAACTTGTAGCGAACATTGAAGAGCAAGATTAGATCTTCCAGGCAATTTGCAAAGAAGAATGGGCCGAAATACCAAAGGAGTGTTGTAGCGCACTAGTGAAAAACTGCAGGAAACGATTAATGGCGGTAAAAGCCAACAATGACTCCACAACTAAGTATTAACCACCAAATATCGATTTGTAGGAATACTTTTTGACACCCCAGTTTTCAATAATTTCTAATTTACCGAATATCAATTCTGTTTCAGGCCTTTTTTGTGCACAGAACTTATAACTTTAACTTAATATTAATTTATTGTGTAAATTTCATGGTTTGATTCTTTGGAAGTCTATTAAAATTCAATTTCGATGGTGTACGAATACTTATTTCACTCCAATATATATATATATATATATATATATATATATATATATATATAATAGAGGCAATCTTCTCTAGCACTCCACTATTTTCGATCGATGACAAGCACAATAACAAAAGACCTTCTGTCTTCAGAGGATGACCTGTAATCTTGCAAAATAAATATTCTCTTGCACGAAGAATAAATATTAAGAGAATTCATAAGCTCTGTCAGCATTTATGGTAAAATAACAATTACTTGAGTATTGAAGAATTGATTATAACGCTAAAATTGAGTTTATGACCCATTACTGGCTTTAATATCATGCGGTATTCAGCTCTAATTGAAATTGTGATGTTTTACGGCAAATAATTTGGACGAGTTAAAGGGACAGGATTGATTTATGATTTTTTGCGCTGCTTTTGTGTGACCAAATGCCATTGATGAATACCAGGAGGAAGAGACACGTTGATATGGAATAACAGCGAGTGTTCCAAGAAACCCTTGAATAATATTAATTCTAATCTTCCTAAAATAATAATGGTCAGGCCTTTAAATTTTAGTTTTGAGTACTGTAAGACACCCTTTAATTCCATGGAAATTGTATAAATATTATTTGATATTTGCCTATGATAATGTTCAATATTTATTTCCTATAAAAACGTATAAATAGTTATGATGAAAGTAATGTATGTACATTTAAAGAAACAGTGCATCCAAAAGAGAAAACGATCAGAACAAATGTTGATATAACCCTCAAATTATAAAATCTCAAGGACAATTAAACAAGCAATTAATAAAAGTATGCAGTCCCATATATTTAATGAATTGAGCACATATTTGGTAACAGGATCACCAATATGTCGCATTGTTCGAGCGTGATATTATTCTAATCTTATTCCTATCTTTGGAAGAAATCTTTAACAATCTTCGGTTTCCCAGTCATAGCTTTTCACCGAGTATCTTCCAAGGTCAATGTCCCAGGTCTCCGCAGTTAGATCAAAACATCAATATTTTCGGCATTCAAGAATTATTTTACCTTCAATGCTCTGTGGCACGGAGTATTGTCCTGCCTGAAAAGGGTCACTTACTTACGATGTTTAGAGGAGGGATTCAATTTATTTATACCGCAGCGTATAAATAAATTGACTTTCGTCGCTAAAAAACACTTCACTTTTTAGCACTCTACTGGAAATGCTTAGTAGCGAAGGCCTATCAAGCCGTTTTATTAATTTTACTTATGAGTCGATTATTAGCGGGAGGCATTGTCTCACGCGACGCGAGCAAGTCTTTCTTGACACATTTAAGTTCATATTCTCGGCAACCTGACAAGAAATTCCAGCTGTTGTCTTAAATCGGTCATTCATCGACACCTATTGCATCGTTCGATCTTTCCGTTTTTTCGAAGGCATCCGTCCTTTTCGTCGACTCGCTGGCTCCAGTATCCTCATAAAGATTTATTTGGGGGGAAATCAGAGTTTTTGACCGATTACAATACGTCGAAATGTAGTTATTTCTTAACTCCTCCATTCGGAAACTGGTATCTAAAAGGGTTGTCTACCTTAAATAGTTGCATCATCCTGATAAATGACAGTGGCGTGCAGTCAATGGAAGCAAGAAAAGCAATGCTTCCCCTATTTAAGAAGAAAAGAAAAAGAAATTACACCCCAACAATTAATATGACGACAGAATCAATTTTATTCTCACATTTATGCTTGCCTATACTTGTATACGGTACCATTCACTTTCAATCGAATTCCCGTTAGACCATGATGAGATTTCTACTCTATTTTTTTTTTTAATTTCAATAATAGTTCTGCTTTCGTGTGCTTTGGAATGACTAGTTTAAAAGATGTTTGCTCTTCTTAGCAATAATATACAGTCATTAGAATTTTAAGATTTTTATATAGATATTTCAAAGCTGTGTTAGAATTAAGAAAAAAAAACTATTTATATACGGAAAAGGAAACAAATTTAGCTTTGCGGTCATCTGATTGCATCTGGCAACACTTCGAGTTACCAGAATCTCGGAACACATTGGCGTAACTATTATTATGATCTAAAGCTTAAAAAAAATTTAGGTTATATTTAAATATTGGTTCTGAGAAAGAAAGCAGATAAATAGCAAAAACTGTAGGATGTTTAAGCTCTTATATCTTAAGCATTTTTTTAATATTTCCTAGATTCTGGCGGGCCTACTACCATAGTCACCCTTCATATTTTTGAGATCAGTAGCCTCGAGGCGGTGCTTAGATAAGTGTGTTATATTGTTGATTAATTTTTTTTAAAGCGATAATTCCCTTTTTAAACAAAATGGATGACAATGAAGTTGGGTAAATATGTAGCTTATCAGCGCGAACGATGGGACGTACTATTTCGTCCGTGTTCCAAAATGCTTCACGTTTTTGGAGTACATTTAAGTTGACGGCTCGTGTGGGGGTAAACAAAATGGGGAGACTACACTACGATGATCCTGAGTTTTATTAAATTAGGGGGGTCTGGAAGGCACAGCCCCCCAATATATAATCCTAATTGTTTATAGAATAATAATTCGAAAATGACTCAAACGCGCATGAATATTCCGACACGAGTGAACGATAATATTTACACACAAATCTTTTTTCGGCCGGGCTGCTAATCTACATATTTAACAAGTTGGGATAAAATGCGATTACATCATTGAATAATTATTGAAAAGGAACTTCAGTGCGATGACTTATAATGAGAGAGAAACAATTATTAAAACAGGGAGGCCTGTTGCACTCGCAATACAATGTAGGCCGATATGATAGAACATCTTGGCTAGCTGGTTGTGCATATTTACAGAATCTATTTTAAAATCTAAATAAAGTTTTGAAAAATAACAATTTTATAGTTATTTTTAATGAACAAACATATTTACTTCGGTAAACATGAAGATCGGCAGCGCGCCCGAAAAAGTTGGGGGTTTTTTCGTGTATGTTCGTTCACCCGCGCATGCATATTCATGCGCGTTTGGTTAAATAAAATCGTTAGAACATTATTCTATAAACAATTTTGATTATATACTGGGGGCTGTGCCCCTCCTATCCTCCCTATTGATTGAAACTCAGGATCATCGTAGGGGTCCCCCCGCAGTGTTTACGCCCCCCCCCCCACGAGCAGTCCCCTTGAATTTACTCCAAAAAGGTGAATAATTTGGAACACGGACGAAATAGTTTACGTCTCATCGTTCGCGCTGCCGATCGTAATGTTTACCTTTACTTCAACTAACAACAGATTTATTTTTGTAAAATTTAAATTGCTTCCTCATCTTCAAAAGTCACCGCACGCCACTGATAAATGAGTAATACCGTCAGTATCAATCTCAAATGCGTGGGGGACAGAATTGGTATTCGTACGTCATGAATTTTATCTGTAAACTCAAAGCTATAAGTTAGCGTTCTTTAGTTTTGGATGCTTCCTTTCGTAAAATACATATTACTTTTCTCATACCTTTTTTATCTTCAGTTCTACGAAATGAAACTTGGAAACTATTAAAAGTAAATTATAAAGAACATTCAGTGCCATTTTCATAGAAATTAAACGAGTATTCAAAAAAATAAAAAAAAATTGATGTGATATATATATATATATAATGAAAAGCACACAAAGTGGCACATGAGGAAAGCAATAATGTGAAAATTAACCCACAGGAAAATGAAAAGATGAATCCAAGCACTTTCAAACTTGCAAATATAGTTCGAAAGTGCTTGGATTCATCCTTTTCATTTTCCTGTGGGTTAATTTTCATATTATATATATATATATATATATATATATATATATATATATATATATATATATATATATATATATATATATATATATTCTTTAGTTTGGGTCAGAATATTTATTAGTAAAAATAAATATTCGTTCTCACAATATTTTGTTCTATGGCAGGTCGGATGGTCACTAGTTATGACACCTGGTTATTTGGTTAGTAAGTTGGGTCACGTTGGAGGTGGCTGGTTATAGGCTGGCAGTTGGCCTATAAGTTGTTGATTAACAGTTTACCGGTGTAGATCAACACGGCCTGTTCCCATCCAAGTACTAACCTTTCCCTATGTTGCTTAACTTCGACGTAGCGCTATTGGGGTATTCTGTTAACGGGCGCTGACCTTGGGCTCACTCCAATTTTGGAGGGAGATTATAATCATGCTTGGTTTTAGTGAAGTAGGCTGGTAAGAGGACCGGTGGATTATTTTTAGGAAAAGTGCTTTGGCACTTAAAACATTCTTCAATGGACTGAGGACTCGGTAGGCGTAAGCAGAGAGAATTTGATTGAACTTGTATTGGGTATTTGAGGCAGGCTTACTAAGTTATGAACGTATTTCCCACGTTCTTTCTGACTGTCTGACCGACTGACTATGTTTTACTCTCCCTTAATTATTGACTCAATTGCTTGTGTTCCTAGGCTCCACCCAGAGCTGTAGATAATGTGTCGAAAACCCGTGGGTGTGACCCGCTGTTGACCAATCACACGGTTTGCGTGGAGCTTACCCTGAAGGATGTTTATTTGTGTGTTTATGGGGATAGAGAAAATTTCGATCTCAAATTTCGAGAATACAATTTTTGCGTTTCGCAGCTCTCTGACAGTAAATACAGTCCTCATCTTTCCTGTCTTCAGCTCAGTGTCAATAACTACACCTGTTTTGACCTTTCTTGGTACACTTATGACGTTTCTCAGAACCTTGGTGATCGCAAGAGGTGTGTAAGTGTATATGCATGTGAGTGTGTGAGCGTATATTCGTGTAAAAGTCGTTCTGCCCGTAGCCCTTTATAAAAATAGTATATATTATTGTTTACATGATTACATGATGTAAAATATAATTTCTCTTACAAAAGGTATATATATTATTTTTTAAATGACTCAATGTTATATATTTTGGATTACTTGCATGCGCATATTCATGTGCGCGCCCATTTCAAACCTTCATAGGATTTATATGACACTCATCTGTGAGGCTGCATTGTCAATCCTATTTCGCCTTACAATGTGGCACTACAGCACAAGCCTTTCATTAGGATAGACTTAAATGTCTAACCTAAACTTCTTATGTCTCTCATAACGAAGAGAAAGCGTAAATATAAATGAATAAATGAGAGCGAAGGCGAATCTAATAACAAATACCATTAACCGTGAATACCAGAAGAAGAGTCTTGTACAGGTACTAACAACCGTTCACCGAACATGATTTTAAAACTATAAGCTCGAAATCAAATGTTTTGTGACCCAACTATTGCAAACTTTAGTATATACAAAAGGCCGATCTCTACAATTTCTTAATTGGATCATAAGAAAAGGTTTAGAAATTTCTCTCTCCATATCTCACGTATTAATGTATTTCAAAAAAAGGATCCCAGCAATACGTTTCGATAAATATTTTAGAATTGATATGTATTGCAAATTTTCTCCTGTTTTAATTTGAACTCGCGGTTATTTTCGTTTGATCCCATTATCACATCGTACTTTAAGTCTCAAATTAAGATTCTCCTTGATTCTTGCTCCCACTTTTAGGGGTAAGTGGAAGGAGGCCCATATTTCTTTAATATAGAAGCTCATTTTTTCTGCCTCCTTGTTCATTCATTTAAAGGTTAGAAAATCGGTACTATATATATTTTCACATAAGAAAATTGACAGAACTAATTAACCGTTGCATTTTGTTTTGGTATGTTTGTATCATAATTGGAACGTGAAATATAAAAAAATTAGGGCTTGGAACAATTTTATTAATATATGCATATAGTCAATTGATGGGCACAGTCAATATTTACAATGATGTCTCTTGTTCTTCAGGACTGCTTCACCTCATTTTACCCTGCTGAAGACCAGATTTTCGATGATATCTTAACTGATATCACTCCATTATTTTTTCAATCAGCACCCGAACCGCTCACTTTGATCATTGCCCACAAATTCTCTATTGGGTTTAAATCTGAAGAATTCCTTGACCAAGGCTCCACAATTTCGATGTTTATTTTCTGACAAGCGCTGTGTTATTGCTTAAGCTTTGTAACGAGATGCACAATTATGTTTAAAATACAATTATCATCCCTAAATTGATTCTGAACTGTTGGAAAAATGTTGTGATTATGCAAGTTTTGGTACCATGTTGATTTCCTAGTAGTGTTCTTGGCTAAATCTGTTAGTACTCGGGCTCCCTTAGGTGAGAGGCAGCCGCAGACAGGGACAGTGTCCAGATGCTTTGATGTGCGCACGACACAAAACTCCTAAAAGCGCTCGCCTTTTCTCCTCCGAACGAGGAATCTTCAGATGATCAATCGAGTCGAAGGGAGCGTCATCAGAGAATATCACTTTGCCTCAGGAATTAACAGTCGACTCTCAATATTTTCTATAAAAGAGGACCTTTTCCGAAAGTTGCTTGTTGGTAAGATGAGGGTTCTTCGCACCTCTTTTCGACTTGAGACCTTTGTCAGACCATCTCCGTCTCACAAAGCGTGCTGAAGCGTTTACACTTGTTTTTTTTACCAATTGTGAGCCAGCTTGGCATGTGACGTGACCCGATCCCTTTTAGGAAGTGATTTTGGCCTTCATTGAAAGCCCTTAGGCGTCCAGAAACTTTCTTCACGTGAATCTAACTAGTCTTTTAAAGTAATTAATGAATCTAAAAATAGTGGTCCTTGATACAATATCCTTAGCATGTATCTCCCCCCATTTCAAGCCAATGGAATTGAAAAGGATTCAAACATTTATTTGTACGAAAAATACTACTAATTCGCTTATAATCTCATAATATCATTCATCTAACCAGTATTTGTCAACATTTTACCCTTCTGATTGAATATCAAAGCTCTGAAGATTGAAACTCATCTCGTACTGGAACAGGGCCTGGGCGCGATTTTTTTTATTCAGCCAATGAATTCCTTGTTTCTTCTTATTATTTTTGAAATGCTAATTTTTAATAAGGCTGCAATAATTTAAATATTAAAATAACAAGAAGAGCCTAATCCCTATCCGACTCCGGCAACGAGATTTTGTTCTAAAATATATATAAAAGTTTCCAGTACATATCTCCTAATAATCTACTCTTGTCTATCTTTTTTCATATCGATGCTTATTTTCTAGTATTAAAGGCAAAAAAACTTTTTCGGAATTTATTTTAAATATTGAAACAACCAACTCTAAGACTATTATTTTGCCTATCTAAATTTGAAAAGAAAATTTCCTTCTGTTGGGAAATTCTTCCTCATCGTCCAAATTTACCTAATATTGCAGCATATGATTACCAGTTATTTACGTCATTACACATCACCTAAATGGCACATTTTACTCGAAAATGAAGGTAGTGAAGATTATAAAATCATATATTTCAGCAAAACCGAATTGGCTATTCAAGAATGATATCCACTGCTTAGTTAATGGTAGGGTGGCATTATCAGTAATTATAGAAAATACTTTGCTGAATAAAGGATATTTGGTATATTAAAAATTAGTTTATTTTCCTTTAAAAAACTACATAAATTTATGTACAAGCTAATAGATTTTAGACTCAGAAAATTGAATTTATACGTAGGTTTGAAAGATCTTCTATAAAATACAATAAGCGGTCACTCTGTTACTTGATGAGATTTGTTTACCTATTAACGCCAAAAACTAAGCAAACGATATAATTTTAGTGTAGTAAAAAATAGGCGAAGCCATTTATTTTCCTTCAAGGATTCCTACTTAAAAATATGGTAGAAGAAGTTTTAAGGCTTGTGCTAACAACCTTTCAGAGTTGCATATATTTGCGGTAGGTGAATACCGCCTGGAGAGAAGGCTATGTTGATGTATTGTTTACTTTGTTGTGTGCAAGAGCTGTGTAGTTTTAAGAAATCGAGGTAATGTTTTGGATTATATTTGTCTCGCACCTGAAAACGGACCTTATGTCTGGGGGAAAAAGGAAGTATGTCCGCTTACCTTGTCTCTGTGAGGCTTTTTTAATTTCATTTTGTCGGATATTAAGGAGACAACTGCGCCATTAAAAGTAGCAGAAGGTACACTTGCGAGCTTCAACTCTAAAAAATTACTGTTTTAAGGGAATTAGAAGAAATTTGGACAGTAAGAGACAGTCATTTTTCTGCTGAACATATATCTAAATGTGGTAAGTATCTGTCAAACACATAAAGGGAAAAGAGAGATGTCATAAATAGCTGTAAATGTGCGTTGATGAAGCAACGAGGTGCTATAGACTGATTGGGCACGAGAGACCAGACAGCAATATTAGATTTGTGCGTGGCCCCGTAAAACCTGCTCTGTTGGTCAATCTCCAAAGTTTCATAATTTATGCTCTCGTAAAAAGTGAGGATAAGCCAGATTAACCAACATTGCGTCGAACAGTTTGTGATAAAACGTAGGTGTTAGGAGTTTTCTTATTACAATAGACAATTTTGTGGGCTGTGGTTGGTCGTTCCTAGAAAAATGTTACTGGAACTTATTCAGGCAGAGTGGTTAAGTTCAAACTTTATTTTATTGAAATGCATAGTTTTCACTACGGGATCAATGTAAAATGGACTTGTAATATTTGATAGCTTTTTTAAAAGGGTATTTAATAAGGTGTTTTTAATGTGTTTTATGTGTGAACAGAACCAAACATTTGTTCAGTGATTTTAGTTTTTATAGCACATAGAATTTTTAATTGCCTTCACCTGATATTAAAGAGATGATATGCCCTATACAGTTAAAAGATGTCAAAGAAATTCCTGCTCTTCTTCGCCAAAATGGCTGATCTTTAACCATTATGAAACTAAACCTTCGAAGATTCTCTCAATATGGGATACATGTTCATGACAAGAGATTGGATAATTCAATATCTCATCCAGAAGGAAAAACCATAGAGGACACGTTAAGCGTATTCCAGTTGTAAATCTTACAAACGCTTATAGTGCAGATTTAGTAAAGGTGTATAAAAGGAATTATAAAAGAAAAAAAGGGGTACTCACCTTAATTTGGATCTGCTTTATTATTCTTCAGTTATTTGACGCGATGCTCTATTAACGAAAAAGATTCTAAAAAATTTTGTGCATAAAGTGAGAGGATAAATTTCCGATTTATTAGATGTGTTTAATACACGGGTCAAAAACTGGTTTATTAAAGCTATTTTTAAAAGAAATAAAAGAATCAGAGGTGAAGCACATGTGGACATTGATGCTCCTAAGGTGCCTTTCTTTTGCATAGTTGCAAATTCATCTTTAGGCGCTTTGAGTATTGCATAAGATAAATGTCGCCGTCGGAAGTGCGTGGACGTACCAGTTTCTTAAATGCGATATTTGGTTGTGTTTCTCTGTTGAAAAGAATGCTCTGGTAAGGGTTAACCTTGAAAAGTGGCCAATATTTAGGTGTATTAAGTGAATTATAGGGTGAGCAGCCAGATTCTGCCCCTCAGACCTAATGAACCAAATATCAATGCAATTGCGATCAAGGTAACTCATGAGTCATGAAAAAGAAGTACAGCATGAAAGATACCAGCTGATACTAGGTCCTTAAGTGTTCGTTCACTTAAATCAAGGATCAGGGAAATGTTCTGAAGAGAAGCTACTCTTCAAAGAGGTAACGTGCATCATCGCAAATATGCAAGAGAAGGTCAGGGTGGAGTAAAGCGGAAAGAGAGAATAGATTGAGATTATACACACGAATCGACCGAGCTAAGACAATTGTTGAGATATGTCCATGAGAAGATGGGGGGGGGGTTCTTGCTCTCTGGAGAGAAGGAGCGGATCGAGACAGTTGAGAGACCTTGGCAGCAAGAAGTTCACCCCTGTAGAGGAGCCTTGAACCAAGAGGCAGGGATTCAAAGCCTCCACTTTCCCAAAGGGTAAGGGGTAGAAGGACTCCACCAGTTTAAGAGCTGCGGAGAGGAAGGTACATTCAAACCTAGTGTCCGAAAATGCGATGGCACTAGATACGAGGTCTGCAGAGTATTATAAAGGGTAGCGCTTGTAGCACCGCAAGAGGCTGCTAAGGAACTGAAATAGGGGTGAGAACGAAAGGCTAAATAAGATGGAAAGTACTCATCCTTGAAATCCTGAGTATGCTTGTTGTAGGAGCTCGTAAGTGGGGTTGTAACTCTTCTTGGAGATAAAGAAGGGACGTTTGGTAGCAAGAATCCTCATCAGCTCCATTTTAACTATCTGTGAAGAACAAAAATAACATAGATCTCAAGGTTTTAATGAGCAGAAAGGCGTGAATGGGGTGTCATTTATAGCATGGACAACCATGCTGAATCCTACACTTAGAAGGCTATGTGTATCCCATCCTCAACGCCTGCAGTTGGATGAGTAGCTATATATACAGTACAATTTATTGGTTTCTACGAAGAGTTCAAACAAAAGATGGTAGGCACTTAAACATTTTTACAGGTAAAGGGGCTTCTAACCATTTTCTCGCCGACATTCTACGCCATTTCATACCAATACATTTAAGTTTTCAACTTCTTTGAAATAAATGGTAGCTTTTAATTGAAAAGAAATTCCTCCATTCCACATTTGAAGATGCTCGTAGACGGAACACCTTCGAATAATTGAATGACTCGGTTGGAGAAGGTTGATTTCCACCTTTTAAGCTTCGTTTTGTGTCCTCTTGTCGCTGTTGTATCTGTAAAGTATAACAAATGTTCTCGCAATAATTAAGAATAAATTTCATCGTTTAGTCTTTTCTGGTAATTAAAATAGCTTTTTATACTAATTATTTTTGTATGTCGGTGATGGACTTATTCTATTAAATGTATGTCCCTAACAAAGTATGTGGACCCAAATAGTGGCAGCATAATCTAGGATGAGCCTAACTAATGAAGCATTTGCCTTCTCGTTGAGACGGCCTGGTAAATGAATGATGCTACTCTAGTTGCTTTATTACTGAATGCGATACAATGGCTGAAAATTTTGAATTTATTATAGATTTTGATTGTTAAGTTACTTATTTCAGTTTATTACCCCTAATATTATTGTCTAAATTCGGATTATTTTTCCAAAGGGTCGCACTGAATTTCATAACATTAATTTGTATACCAAATTTGTCGACCATATAACTAACCTATGCACTTCTGTGGTCTATTTCCAACTTCATTATATATTTATTTTTTAACCGAGATTTGTATCGTTAATGAATGAATCTACTTCATATTCTCTTCTAAAACCATATACCATTTAGAAAAATAAAAAAGGAGGTGTCCTTAATCTGCTCAGTGACGAACCCTAAATTTGGCTTGGATGTTACCCTATTCAGATTTTACCCAATTTAGAAGCATTCTTCGTTGACCAATTTCTAACCCAATTTATGATGTTATTGTTAATTTGCAAACGTTATAATTTTGACACTAGGGTATTAGAGGGCAATTTTGCAAACGGACCGAGACATTTTTTCTAAGCATGCATAACTTTTGGGAAAATAGGTACGATATTTTCTACTTTCCAATCTGCAGGGACAAAATTTTCTTTCTGCAAATAACAAACAAATGGATAAGGATAGCGGCAATTTCCTTTCTTTATAAGCTTACACGCATAGATTCTGTTTAGGCTCAAGCTTCCTCACAACTCGCTTTATTAATTAGCTACAAATATCATCATTCATTGTAGGTGCAGAGACATTTAACTCTTCCGGTTTTTCATATTTAAATTAGGGTTATCGTCGCCAAATCCTAAAAAAATATTTCAAATGACGCCTTCTCTTGGTCATCTTGACTTAATTTATTTATTTCTTTTAATATTTGAACTACTTCTTTATTTTTAGTTCTACATATAAATATTTATTCATATAATGCCTGATGTCAAGAATTCATGACGCTTTGAATATTAAGCTCTTGTTAGACATAAAAGACAAAAGAACTTGGACGGGCACTTCGGATTCGGGACTTTTGAATTAAATTATTGCGTGGAGGCAATTAAAATATCTCGTGATCATTGGAATCTCTTTAGTAAAGAACTCATTCAAGCATCTTTAAACGAACTCCGCGCGAAGAGCTGAACCCCCCTCCGATAGAGGAGGCAAAGCCAAACACAAGAGAGCTAAAAAGGTGAATTTTCACTTGAATCTGAGGAAAGGAAATTACAAGAAAGCTATGTATCCACTGAACTGAGTGAAGATTTTTTCCTATTTTCAGTGAATGGGGTAGAGACCCTAAAGGGGATCTATTCTTATTTTTCAACTACTTTCTGCCTAATCTTCTACACATTTTTCTGATGATATAAGTAACATAACTCGACCACTGCAGCGCTCAGAACCACTTTAAAGTAGGTTGAAGTGAACACCGGAAGGAATACAAGTTAGGAGCCGGTAAGAAGGGGGTCTTTAGGACTACGAGCCTGAAATTTAGTGGAGGCACTTATTAGTAGTAAGCCTATTTATGTAGGGTGATCGAGGAGTGCATCTATAATAAAGAAGTAAATAGAGACCCATAGATGGTGCGAAAGAAATCAAAAGAACTGTTCCGACAGAATCTCTTTTCAGATTACACGGAAGGACGAACAACAAATGTTGATTGAGGACAGAGTTTTAAAAAAAACGTGAGCGGGTAAAAATAAGAAAATGATGGGAACGCCTCCCTCCCAAGGGAAGGAGGACAGAATGGAATGCCCCGAGTACCCTTAATGGCCGTCGAGAACATGAACAAAGCATAAAAGTAAAGTTCATCAGAACACTATATTGACCACCTCAAAGTTGGGCTGATCCAAATTCTGGGCGTATCGAATGGATTCATGACAATCTGCGATGCAGACTGCAATGTAGAGATTAGTTTCCGCAGGCGGAATAGAAACACCAAAGAAATTCGAGATCGCACCCAGAATCCTCTCTCAAATTAGAACCAATAGTTTAATTTGTCGGAAGATAGACATATGGGTAGGCTCATGTACTAAAGAAGAAATAAAAAGAGAAATCGATAAGAATCACACAAGAATTCAGTTACACGAAGTCATAAAATTTGGAAACTACATACATGTTTTCAAAATAGTATGCCCCAAAACAGAAATGTTGAACAAAATCTGACAGAACTGATTACCTTTGTTTAACATAAGAATCCCACCGGAAAATATAAAAAGAAAGAAGCACATCAAATTACAAATGTGCTTCAACTGCTATAAGATGGAGGAACACACAAAAAGAAACTACACAGAGACAACAAATCTGCTCTGAATGCGTCCAACGAAGGAACCTTTGGAAAAACTGTGCCCAACATATGGAGAAAAATTGCCTTAACTGCGGCGAGACACACTGGACAATGGCAATGGTTTGCCGAAAGATTAAAGAAACATTACTACAGAAAGAAAAGGAAGAAAAGGGAAAACAAGAAAAATGCAACCTAGGCATGATTGGCCAAGGCCACAGTAGAACAAATGATAGATAGAGCCAAAAACTCATCCCATAGTACTAAATGAGTCATCAATGGAGATTCTTACCTGCATAATGTACGCAAATGTAATGAACATAGGTAAACAAGGAACCTTATCAGACACCTTCAATACCATGCTGGATAAAAATGGAATGAAGAAGATGTAGTTCACTGAGAACTCCACTTCCTCAGATATCTTAAACTTCAGTGTGGCTAAGCCCACAGGAGACTATAAACCTTAATTAAGAATAGGATTAAGGGAAAAAGAAGCTGTTTTCGTAAGATAAACTACAAATACAGAAGATGCAGAAAAAAAAACGTGCGTTAAAGCAGCAGTAAGAGGATTGCGGCAGCAGACCTTAACCTCAAGGGTACATCAACGAAGAATACCACCCACCAAGAAGGAAAAGGCAGTAAGACGTAATCTTAGTCCTACTTAAGTGTACATGCAAATGGGCCTTCAGTGGAAAGACGGGAGAAGAGGATGAAGATGTTATTGAGGAATTTCACTTTAATTACAGAATCAGAATCTTTCCTGGCGACTGTGTAACCTTATATCGGAACATATTCAAAGATTAGTTTGTGGAAAGTATAAAGGTGATGGTGCCGAACCAACTAAAATGACCACCAGACAAACAAAAAAGGAAAACTAAAACGATCCATAGTGGTACTTGCCTAAGATTCCCCCTCCAAATTAGTAAACAGATCAGTCAGAAATGATGAGCCACTGATTTACAAGAATCGTGGCAATGTCCAAAACTAGATCAGTTTCCATGAAGCTACAATAACCAAAAAGGGAATAAAGTAAACCCAAACACTACAAAAACTCACGGCTATTGCACCTACTCCAATTAATTCAATCTTGCCATTCAAGACTCCCCAAAAGGAACAAGAAAATGAGAAACAGATGAAGACTTCAAACAATAATAAAAATACAAAACGACAAACTACAGTGAAAAGAGTGACTCAATAAATGAAATCCACTAAGAGGAAACACAAAGTGATACCAACATAAGGAAACATCTGATACAAACAGAAACCACTAACTACAAGCAACTAAACACGAACACAAATAAAAATAACTCAGGCTAAAGCTCGAACACATATGTAAAAATATGAGAACATGAATGTAATAGAATACACATGAATGCAACAGTATATGTATAAATAAATAAAAATACAGAGATTAGACAAACTTTTCGTCTGGTTTATTAAAGAGATTAATGACGAATATGAATAACAGAGAGAGTGAGAGAGATTGGCAGCTCTCCCACTACTAACGTAGATGATGTGCTGAACGACTGGAAATATGAAAGATGAATGACAGATGGAAAAATGGTGACCTGGATTTAGATCACACGTTAAACAGTAAGTCCAAATAATAGAATATTCCATTCTTTGTCTTCTACCCCCCAGTTCGCAGGAAGAACGTCAACTTAGATCGATTACTTCTCTCATACTGATTTCTTTTTTCACTCATGATCCTTTTTCTTCTATCCCTCTACCGTGCAAGGTCGGATCTCCACTTTCAATGTTTAAAAACTTTCTAAGTAAGTTATATTATTCAATTTAGTACTTTCGTAATTAGTATGCTAAATAATAAATTTATGATATAATGGATTTTTAAATATTATTGTAGGCCTCATTTGTTGGTTATTTTGAAATGCAAGGAATTCTTCAAAATCGTCTGATCAGACATTTTTCATTTGTTTACAGAAATGAATTCTTCTTTTTTTGGAGGATGTCCCGATTTTCCAAAACTCTAATGAGGAAATTGGACTCGACTGATATAAGTGATGATAACGAAGAATTGGAAAAATAAATTATTGACATTCGTAAGAACTTTGTCGCTGGGAGACGAATGATTTGCCATTTTTGTTTTGGGAAGAAAATGCATCCATGATGAAGCAGGTCAAGATTGAATGCAGGAACTGAACTAATATGATGAAGATTTTGAGAAACCTGTTGCGGATTACTAGCATCTGGAATCTCAGCAGAAGATCCAAAACTTCCCATCAAGAAACTGGAGAAAAACACCATTTAAAACGTAGGATGAACCATGGAGTATTTTAGAGACTTTATTTCTTTTGACATATTAGATCCTATTGTAGAACATCCAATTTTGTGTGAGTTTCATAGCTTCCTAACAAACTTCTAAAATTAGATCGCAATGAATTTGACCAATATATATGAATCATTTTACCAATGTCAAAGTTAAAACTATCCTACTCCTTTAGTTACTGGTAAAAGCAAATCTACACTTTAATGAAAATTCTCAAATTTCTCGGTATGGTGACCTTAACTATCACAATTTATATAAAGTAAGGCCATTTATTGACCATTTACAAGGTAAATTTCGGAAAATACCGATGTCTCAGATGATTCGTATAGATTAACAAATTGCTCGTTTCAAGGGTGCATCATCCTTAAAGAATTTTCTCCCAAGTAAATCTGATAAATTGGGCTATACATTATTTTTACTTAGATCGGGATAAAGGAAGAGGTGAAATTGTGGGAGAGAGATAGAAAAGGTAGAAAAGATTGTGTAAGTGAAGGATGAATGGTGTTAAGGAGGTGGATGAGAAGCGGTGATTGTGATGAATGATTATAGTGAGAGAGATGGTAATGTTAATGTGTGCCAGGTTTCCTGGCTAACGCTTTCGTTTTCCATTGTGTTTTGGGTTTCGTTATTTTATTTTTATTTACAGCATAGGAGCCTTTGCTCTCAACTTTTGTTTTTCATTCTTGAGGTTATTTTTCTTTTGTTTTTATTCGGATTATTTTGATTTAGCATTCGAGCCTTTATTTTCATGATGTTCTCTTGCGAGCTTTGTCATTTGGATCTTTATTTATGGTTTTGGTTATTGGAGCACTCATATGCTGCTATTATTATTATTACTATTTATTTATTTTTTCGTTTTATGTTTGTTTGTTGTTTTTAACTGTATAGTGGTTCTATTTCATTTAGAACCTTTACTCTACTACTTTTGAATTGTTTCTTGAAGTTTAGTGATCTGTATTCTCTATTCGTAAGCTGGATTTTCTCGAGGATTTCATTCGGGAAGTTTTCACCTATTTTTTCCCATATATTTTGGGCGCATTCGTTCATAAACACGTTTATTGGATCGGCCGCATGCTAAGAAAAATGTGAAATGCACTTTTATCAGATTTAATGTAGCTTCACAATTATTTATAAATTTATTATATGCAAAAGGCTAAAATGTAAAATATATAAGAAGAAAATAGGTTTTTTTCTCAAATGTGCATTTCACATTTTCTTTAGCATACGGCAGTTCTTTGATGCAGAATTCTTGATGGCGTTCCCTCTGTTCTTCTGGATCGGGTGATGAAGCGGGTCGCTTTGTTTTGGATCCTTTGCATTTCCATGATCTTTGTCTTAGATAATGTATCTAGTGGTATAATCGGGTAGGTCAAAATTGAGCGTACTAGTTCTACATATAGTTTTCTTTTGTTATTCGCCGACAGGTTATAAAACCTGTACAGAGATGGCATCATAGTCTTTGCGTAGTTAATTTTCTCGTTGTATCCGGTCTTGTGATTTTCAGGCCGAGGACTTTTCTATCGGCATTGTAAGGATATATGGTGTTTTCCCGGTGACCTGGTGCACTTAGTATCTATTCACTGGAATCGTGCGGAATTGTCCGTGTTTATAGTAATTTTATTGGCTTTTCCGAAATCATTGATGTTTTGGATTTCGCGAGCTGTACGCTGGGCGATATCTAATAATAATAATAATAGGTATTTATAATGCGCCCTTCAGGGCTGTTAGCAATCAGAGAGCACAGGTTGTTTAGCGAGTGTAGAGAAAGTTTACACGGGAGAGAAGAGAAGGCATTTCTGAAGAGATGAGTCTTCAGGAGACGTCTAAAAGTAGCAAGGGAGGGAGAGGAACAAACTTCGGCAGGAAGAGCATTCCAGATTCTAGGAGCACAAACTGAGAAGGAACGGTCACCCATCGAGCAGAGGACAGAACAACGAGTGTTCAGGAGGAGAGTGAGGTTAGACCGGAGTGCCCGAGGAGTTTGACGACGGGAGAGGGCAGACGAGAGATAAGGTGGAGCCTCAAGGTTTAGGGCCTTGTAGGTGATGAGAAGAATTTTATAGTGGGTACGGAAGCGAATATGTAACCAGTGTAGCTCCTGTAACAGATGCATCGAAGGAAAGAACCGGGGGTGACGAAGGTGAGCCGGGCAGCATAGTTTTGAACTAGTTGTAGGGGGCGAAGTGAGGAAGAAGAGAGACTCACTAGAAGAGAATTGCAGTAGTCTAAGCGTGAGGTGACGAAGGCATGAACAGCAGTCTCAATGCTTCGTCGATCAAAATGGGATCGAACACGTGAGAAGTTGCGGAGGAAACCGAGGGAAGACTTACAGATACGATGGATGTGCGGTTTAAACGAAAGTTGCTCGTCGAAAATGACACCAAGATTACTGACGGTATCAGAAAAGGCGACATTGGTTTCCCCAAGGTTTTTTGGGGGAAACAGAGCTTTAGATTTCTCTACCATCGCTGCTAATGATTTAAGATATATCCTCTGCCAATTGGACATACATCGTGCAGTCATCCGTTGGTTGGGAGAGGTCTCTCGTATACAAGGTATAGAGCGTTGGGATGAGTCACCCCCCCTGAGTGACTCCTGCATTTAAGGTAAAGGCTTCTCCAAAGAAATTCTTGCTTTTCTCTCTGTGAGATAACTACAGAGGATTTGCCTGAGGTTTGAGTTTAGTCCAAGGCCCGCTATTTTTAGCTTCAGTCCTGGCACCTATACTTTGGCAATGCTTTGGCAACATTGCGGAGCTTTAAATCCACTCTGTTGCTTCTTGCGATTTCGATGGCAAGTTTTTCGCTGATGAGTGCCAGTGCTGTCTCGTCACTTCAGTGTTTTCGGAATCTATGTTAGATGTTATTCTGCAAACTGTCATTTTCCAAGAAATTTCTAAGGCTATCATTGAGGAGTTTCTCGAGCAGTTGGCCATTAAATTCTAACAGTGAGATCGGTCGATAGCTCTCGATGTGACCTTTGGCTTTTCATAGTTTTAGTAGGAATATCATTCTCGCTGTCTACAACGCTGCTGTAAAGTGCCCTGTGTTTAGGCATGCGTTGGAGGTTTTGAGTAATGATGTTAAAATGTTGTTTGGGGTGCTTATTAAGTAGTGTTTGCTAATACCACTTAATCCTGGGCTTTTCTGCTCTTCGAGAGTAAAAGGCTCTCCCTCGTTTCTTTGTTTCCGGGTTTCGTCAACCCGTGAATGAAGACGGAGTTTGCGATCCCTTTCCTCCAGTTGTTGTTCTACCCTTCGTTCAAAACCATTCTGGACCAATGGTTCTTGAATCTGGTTTTGATCTCTCTGTCGTCATCTATTGTAGCTTCTCTTTCTTTCAAGTGCACCCTTTCTTAGGGCTCGGAACCTTTTAATTTCCTATACTGATTCCAAAACCTTTTTGTTTTTAGAAATTCCTTAACCTCTGTACGCAGGTTTCTCAGTCGTACGTACCTTTCCCTCTCGTTAGCGCGTAGGCGGATTTCCTTGAGCATGGTATTAATTTGTCGCACTTTTTGATTTTTTTCTTCTGTCCATACTGGTGCGGGGATTGTTTTGTATCTTGTTATAAGGGTGTGGAGTGAATATGCTTCTGTTATTTGTACAGTGATGTTTTTTAATTGTGTCTATTTCCTCTAGGGGGGCTTTCATCAAGGGAGGCGATGTTGTATTCAGCAAGAGAGGCTTTATATGCTTCCTATTTTGTCTTGGATAGTGCTTTTCTTTTTGGTCTATGAATTTGAATAGGGGAAGTTGAAATTCCTGTAATAAACCCAATGTGGTCTGATGGTATTTCAGAGCTAGGAACTGTTTGAAGGTTTAGTGAGAAGTTCGGGTTTGCTAGAATAATATCTGGAGTGGTTGAAGACCCTGTCACGAATGTTGGGAAGTCGAGGCCTTCCCTCTGCACTATTCGTCTCCTTAATAGGAGTTCCAGGATTTTGCCAGTGCAGTTAATGCCGGTCGTATAGCCTGTTGACCGACTTTTTGCGTTCAAATCTCCTAGAAGTATCGCTAATGATTGGCGGCGAAAAATTTGAATCAAGTTGTGGATCGGAAGATACGAGCACCGGTGGGGTTGATATGCCCCGGCGATTACAAGGTCTCCAGTTTTAATTTTTAATTTGATCGCTATATATGATTTTTCTAGTTCTGATATTTCGGAGAACTCTAGTCTTTTCTTGATCCCCATGGCTGTTTCATCGTAGCGCGTTTGCGTTGAGCTCACTTTAATTACATTATAATTTGGAATTTTTATTCTTTCTTCCAGTAGATTTACTCCGTGTTCTGTGATTATAACTATTTCTGGGTCTATTTTTCTTATTATGCTGCCGAATTCGAGTTTCTTTGTTTTCCAACCCTCTAAGTTCAGGGTGAGGATCTTAAGGTTGTTTATGTAACATAGGACTTAGTCCAATATTGTTTGGAGGTTTTTACTGTCTTAGTCTTGTCCGGTTTTGCCGGTGACCTTATCTGTCCTGAGCGGTTTTTCCGTAACTGTTCTTTTGGGAGGTTGACACATGAGTTGGATGAGATTTCTATGAGGCCTTGTGTTCGTGCATTGTTTATCTCAGTTTCGTCATATTCTGAGTCATACGCTCATTGAATCTTCCTTTTACCAGTCCTTCTCCTATTTCCTTTTTATTTGTTATTGATGGTAGAGGGTTTGGGTGCGATCTGTAAATTTTTCTTTTGTATTGTTTCGTGTTGTTTCGGGTTTTTTCCTTTTCCTTTGCCTCTTCCAATTTTTGTTTAATTAACTGCATGTGTTTGGATACATCCATTTCATCTTCTTTGGGTTCATTTGCCGGTGTTATTAGGCCTTGTTCTTGTTCCGGGGATATTAAGATCCAATATAAGTTGTTTGATGGAGGGTTCTCGAGGAACCACATGGGTTTAATCCGTTTTTTGTCAGCATTTTGTTTAGTTCCTCTGTATACGTGCTGGGTTCGCCATGTTAATCAAATGTGCATGCAGGATGCACAGGATGAGATCAGATATAATGTTTCCGTAGATGTTTACCACGTTTTTTTGTTCTTGAGCTGTTTTGGTTTGATTTGCAGTCCCCGTGGCATAGGGGGTGTTTTCCCTGCGTTCCTTTTACTCGACTATGGCTTTTCTTTATCATTTCCTTCTTTTTTGGACACGTCATTGCAAGTGTGTTGTGTGGGCCTCCACAGTTTGCACATTTCTTTATCTGGACTTTAGCATTCTTCCCATTTGTGGTCTATGCTTGAACACTCAGAGCACTTTTTACCTTGATGAGTGCATTCTCTTGTTGAATGGTTGTTCAGGGCATAGCATTTGAAACAGACCTGGACAGAGATGAAAGTTTTCCTCTCTATCTGGCCCGGTGCTATTTTCGTGTAGAAGGCCAGTAGTCCATGTTCCGATGTTTTTTTCGCCATTTCTGTCTCTTTGAACATAGCTTTGAATACATAATAATAATATAATAATAATAGGCATTTATAATGCGCCCTTCAGGGCTGTTAGCTCTCCCAGAGCGCAGGTTGTGTAGCGAGTGTAGAGAAAGTTTACACGGGAGAGAAGAGAAGGCATTTCTGAAGAGATGAGTCTTCAGGAGACGTCTAAAAGTAGCAAGGAAGGGAGAGGAACAAACTTCGGCAGGAAGAGCATTCCAGATTCTAGGAGCACAAACTGAGAAGGAACGGTCACCCATCGAGCAAAGGACAGAACAACGAGTGTTCAGGAGGAGAGCGAGGTTATACCGGAGTGCCCGAGGAGTTTGACGACGGGAGAGGGCAGACGAGAGATAAGGTGGAGCCTCGAGGTTTAGGGCCTTGTAGGTGATGAGAAGAATTTTATAGTGGGTACGGAAGCGAATATGTAACCAGTGTAGCTCCTGTAACAGATGCATCGAAGGAAAGAACCGGGGGTGACAAAGGTGAGCCGGGCAGCATACGTTTGAACTAGTTGTAGGGGGCGAAGTAAGTAAGAAGGGAGATTCACTAGAAGAGAATTGCAGTAGTCTAAGCGTGAGGTGACGAAGGCATGAATAACAGTCTCAAGGCTTCATCGATCAAAATAGGATCGAACACGTGAACAGTTTCAGAGGAAACCGAGGGAAGACTTACAGACACGATGGATGTGCGGTTTAAACGAGAGTTGCTCGACGGAAATAACACTAAGATTACTGACGGTAACAGAGAAGGCGACATTGGTTTCCCAAGGTTAAGGGAGGTGAAGAGAGCTTTAGATTTTTCCACCATCGAAGCGGTACCAACAAGAAGATCTTCAGTTTTATCGTGTTAAGTTTGAGAAAGTTGGCAGACAGCCATTTATTTATGGAGTGTAAGCTGAAAGGAGCTTGGCAATTGATTTAGAGAAGGACACAGTGGATGAGGAAAGGTATATATGAGTGTCATCAGCATAGAGGTCGAAGGACAGGTTAAAATCGCGAAGAAGGGAGCCAAGAGGAAGTAAGTAGATGCGAACGAGGAGGGGACTAAGGACTAAGCCCTAAGGCACCCCCAAAAATAATGGGTGCGGGGTCGGAGGAGAGGTTATCGAGCGCGACCTAGTGAATGCGGGAGGAGAGGTATGAGCGCAACCATCGAGTGCAGTTCCCGAGACACTAAACACAGTTTGAAGACGATCAAGGAGGACAGTGTGGTCGATGGTGTCGAAAGCAGAGGAGAGGTCTAGGAGGACTAGAATGGACGCACAACCTCTATCAGCAGCTCTACGTAAACCGTCTGAAAATGGGGCTAGGCGAGGAAAGACGACAGAGAGGACGCAAGATTGTCCGAGGGTCATTCTTGCTCTCAGACAAAAGTTTGCGTAAATGAGCCTCACGCGCTGATTTCAATTTGGAAGAATAAGTCGAAGTAGCAAGGCAATAGGCAAGTGAAAGGGAGGTCGTGTCCTGCCCACGGAAGCGTTCTTTATGAAGGGCACGTCCATGGGCACGTAAGGACCTCCTTGACCGAAGGAGTTCCATGGTGAACCAAGGGGCGCGGTGATGGCGATTTGAAGAAGGAGTGATAAGTGGGGAGTGTACATCAAGGAAGGCAAGTAATGATTGGTTCAGTGAGTTTAAGGTTTGGTCAGGTGAAGCAGTAGTACCAATAAGAGGTAGGGCAAAAACAACATCGTTAAAGAGAGAAGTAGTATCAATTGATGATAGTCGCCGGAAAGGAGTAGGATCTCGCTACGAGCGAGGAGGTAGGTGGTAGGGAATATAAAATTTAAAATTGACCAAGAAATGGTCGGAAACCGTATTAGAAAGGTCAGTTACTGTTAGATTAGATATATATGTGTTGAGGATGACACATGTTGTGTAAGAGAGAAGAGGTCGATGATGTCAATTAATGCGCGAAAATTCTCGAAGCTAGGAAGATTGAAGTCAC
Source organism: Ceratothoa steindachneri (assembly GCA_963969495.1). Lineage (NCBI taxonomy): Eukaryota > Metazoa > Arthropoda > Malacostraca > Isopoda > Cymothoidae > Ceratothoa > Ceratothoa steindachneri. Next base: position 87,358,590 of record OZ018326.1, read on the forward strand.
CGAGAATAAGGAGAGAACCAGTAGAGGATAGTTTGGAGAGTAGGTTACTGAACTTCCCGAGAAATAAGGCCAGAGACGAGCTGGGGGGGGGGGGGGTAAAGGACCACAATAGTCAGAGCGGGCACAGCACGTGAGACAGCAATGTGAGCCTCAAATGAGGCTAGAGGTGGGGAGGGAGAAGATTCAGGGAGAAGAATGAGATGGAAATCAGTGCAACTCCCCCTCTACGGTGGTTCCGAGGAACATGCAGGAAAAAATGACCCGGAGGGGATGCAAGGGCAGTGCATGAACCAGAATCAGGCTCGAGCCAGGTTTCTGTAAGGCCAAGGAAGGAAACTCCAGTGCGAACAACGAGATCATGGACATACTCCGACTTATTGGTTAGGCTCCTAATGTTCAGAAGAGACGCCGACAGCGCCATCTGATGAGCACAGAAGGAAGGGGGAGATTTGGAGGTGTTGGGTAAAGGAAGAATGGTAGGGTGAAAGAGGTTCCTAAGGGACACCGAAAGGCTCGGCCTACTCCTAGAGTGTTCTTCTCCTGTTTGTTTTTTGAATTTTACTATTTCTTCAATTTTGGCCCATGATTGTTTTTTTTACTTTAATTTCTTCTGCGGAGTGCTCCCCAATGCAAGAGTCGAGGCACCTGCAGATGACCGATCTCTTTGTGGTTACGGCTGGTGATGTCCGGGCAGAGAGTCCTATTTGTTTAGCTTCTTAGCTGCATTTTCACTTAGAAGATTGCCCAAGTCCTTCTCCGTGTCGTAGAGGGCTATGTAGCCATTGTACTGATCTTTCAACCTTAATACGATGACTTCTAGTTACGCATAAATTTTATGGAGGGGTCTCTTCTCGTGGTTGGGTTAGGTGTGATGGCCTTCGATGGCCCTGAGGGGCACTCTCTTAGTGCCCTCTGGGTTCTCCATTATTTCAAAGGAGGCTTATTCCCTAGGTCCTTAAGTTCATCTTCTGTCCTGTGATTCTTTGATTGAAGCTCGTATATTTTTGCCTATGATACCACTGTTATTTTATATGAATTTGAAATCAATATCGGTCCAATCATGGCAATCTACGGAGAGCCTGACATGGGTACAAGTATACCAGTTAGGTTAAATCATTTTCTTTAACACAGTAATTGTTTCACATCACTTCATATTGCAACTTCCTTGGCAAAAAAGAATTGTTCGGTAAGTTCGTTTACCTGGAATTACCCTACTAGTGACAAAGAGTTTATAAAAAGGGGACGAAGTTTGAGGGGTAAATTGGCCAGAGAATAGATGCTTTTTCCTTGTATCAACTTTTTCCTTTGCCCATCCATTACAATAATGTAAACGATATGACAAAAGAGAAGGAAAACACAACGATGCCATGCCATACAATAGTAAAAACCTACAATAAGTATATTGGTGGTGTGGATCTGATGGATCTTCTTGTTTCCTTCTAAAGAATTCACCTAAGATAAAAAATAAACACCAATACGTCACCAAGTATGAGTAATATACAGAAAATCGAAGTTCAAAACACTAATATAACTAAACCGTTTATCTTTCATATTCCTAAAATTTGTGCTTTGTATATAAGTTATGACTGAATTATTGTCAAATTTAATATTACCAGGATTTATTTTTAATGTTGGTGACATAACTTGTTTGGTTTGCTGTAGTTGATACTTCTATATATTTATTTTTTTAAGGTTATTCCCTTATAAATATCACCTCTGCTTCTTTCTACTTACCTGGAAATCGTACTTTAATACACCTCTCTAGATTATCACTCAAGATATCCCGTCTCTTCCAGCTCTATACAACCAATCCATCGAAAACATATCGACAGCAACGACCAAAACTAGAGAACATGATACCAAAATCTTAATTTCCTTGAAATCACTCGTTTAATTTCGATAAATATTGCATAGAATATTCTTAGAAATTTGCCTCTGATAGAGTCCAAGTTTTATTTCAGAAAACATTGGATAAAAAAGTTAAAAGAAAAGTAATGCGTATTTGAAGGGAGGATATAACTAAACTAGAGAACTACAACTTATAACTTTCAGTTTACAGATAAAATTTTCTGGCACATGTATGGTAACACTCTTTTACGTGTGGTTTCACTAATATCATATATATATATATATATATATATATATATATATATATATATATATATATATATATATATATATATATATATATATATATATATTTCCTTATTTCTTATGATGATGAGATGAGTTATGGGCGAAAAATCTTTCAGAAAACATGTTATTTAGTAGAAGACGAGAGGAATGACACTGTCGGACATTTGTTTGGATCGGATGTGAAGCAATATGTAGAGTGCCGTACAGGGGAAAAGAGTGAAACTTACATGCATTAAAAGTGCGGTTAAATTTTGAAGTTTCCGCGTTATGGTGTGTGGCATGTCTTCCTGTTTTCTAGCACTGGACTTTGTCCACCCACCCGTTTACCCGACAATGCAAATGTTTCACTATAAAATAATCTGCTTCAGGAACACTCAATCCCCTATCTCCGAACAGTGGGAGATACATGAGGAAGATGGTTAAGTAGTTGTTTAATGCTGTAAACATCTGCCTAACAAACTGATGAACTCGGTGAAATGATTATAGCTAGCAAGGGGATGAATATTGAAAACCTGTGGCGAAGAATGGAAGAAAAATGTAATAGAAACAGGCCAGAACTATTTGACAAATTGTTGAAGTCCTGCTGCCTAAGAAAAAGAACCTTCATATTTCTTATTAATAGTTTATTCATTTGTCTATGATATACTTATGTAATTTCCTGTTATGGCTACATTTATTCTTCATAACGTTTTTTTATTCGCTTTTCTATGAAATAAATCTTTGACACTATTATTGGCCATTTTCAAAGAATATTCTATGAAATTTTAATTGAAATTAATGAGTATTTTCAAGAAAAAGTATATTTTGGTATTTTCTTCTCTGCTTTTGAACGATATTGTAGACTTACAAAGTCAAAACTTCATTTATCAATAAGCACGTTTTTTAAATATAACATTTCATTCACTCTCTCATTTATCCCAACTGGTCAAAACATCCATTTCTTGCCTTAGTGGTGTGAATAACCCTCTGCCCGCGGCCAATTCAATTGCCCGTTCAATGTGGAAAGGGCAATTGACATCCGCTCTACAGCAGTTAATTATCATTTCTGGCTTCCTTTAATGGCAAATTCAGCTACCATTTTCAAGGATCTTCCTCTGATGGTTTGTTAACTTCTATGAAAAAATAGGCTGAGATACCGAGGTATGGTACAAATGTTTGAAGTTAGATCAGAAGTTGAGAATTGTCTCAAAATGACATTAAAGGGAAAAAAGTGTAGGGTAAATCAGAAAATAGGTGAAAATAAGAAAACTTGGCTACCCGTCTTGGTAATTAACACTTCCAATGGCCAGCAGCACTTTGCCACAATTTCATATCAACGGCCTAGCATATAAGTAATTAAGGACACTTTCAAAACAAATTATACTGTGGTTTCCGCACACTTGGGTGGCGTATTTTTCTTACATACTTAGCAAAGAAAGGGGATTTGAATTGTTTGAAAGCACCAACCCTTACGAGTCCCCTCCTTTGGCTGAGAATTAGCAACTCTGTCTTATGTTGCCCAGTTCCTTGTTATATTTCACTTCAGTCCCTCAATACCAATTATTTGAATATCGAGAGTTATTTAATCTTTATCTGATTTATTTTCTTTTGATTTCGACCAAAATATGTCCACTAATCCCCCAAAACAAAGGATTACTACTGTAAATTTGAAGCGAATTGAGCAGGTTACTTTATCATCCAAATGATTAACAGACAAATATGCCTCGTGTGCGCAAATTGGCTTTGGCAATAAAAAGTACACCCTTGAACGCCTTATTCTTTCAATCATAGGGAATTAAATAACTTAAGTGGTCACTTGCTTATGGACAAGATCGATCACTTAAAGAAGAAACAAAGGAAACCAATATATATTACAAGTATCTTATATTGAATAAGTAAATGGACAAGAAGCCAGTGCATTAAAACCAGGCTATGAAGGGCAGTACAGCAAAAGATGTTTACTGGCCACAGCTCAAATATTGGCACCAGACTAATGAAATTAATTTACAGATTTTTTCTTTCATTTTTAATATTTATGCGTTAGAAATAATTATTATAATATTTAAATTACCCTTGGTTTATTAAAAAGTCAGTATTTCAAAAGTAATATGAAAGAAAATGCCTTCCTTCGATGAATTCAAATTCGCGCTCTGGTCCTGTTACTGTAGCAGGTGAGTTTCAGTCCGTGGAGCTTTACTATTCATTCAAAGGTGAAAATCATGACAAATATGGGTTAAATGAAAGATGTTGTGTAGTTTTAATCTATTTCGTAATGTTTTTTAAATGAATTTTTTAATCTTTTCCGATTTTTTAATTAGTTCTTTCCAAAGAAAAGCGTGCAACCATTGTTGCTCTGCACCAAAGTGGCCTAAAATGAAAGAAGATAGTTACTAAGGGTATTTCATCAGCAACCACAATTTTTCGGATCATTAATGACTTTAAAAAGACTTATTACATTAATGTAAAGAACTCTCCTGGACACTCAAGAGCTTCAAATAGACCCCAAGATCGCCTTCTGGTAAGGTCCTAGCTCAAGAATTGGGTTGCCTCTAGTGCCAAGCTTGCTCAAGATTGGAAATAGGCAGGTGCGAACGCTTCAGCAAATACAGTAAGATGGAGACTTTTTGACAAGGTCTCAAGTCCAGAAGAGCGGTGAAAAAGCCTCATCTCACTTTATGGTTAGGATCCATTTTTGTAGGAAATATAAAGAAAGAACTGTTAAAAACTGAGGCAACGTCATAATGTCTGATGAAGCTCCCTTATTCTTTGGAACCTTTGGAATGTTCATCCTTAGAAGGAGAAAAGGAGAGCTCTTTCATGAGTCCTGTGTCGTGCCCACAGTAAAGCATCCGAACACTCTCAATTTGTGTGGTGGCCATGAACTCAAAATGGTAACAAAAGTACCTTATCAGCAGTTGCTGGATCTGATTTAACAAAATTGGTGCAATATCAATCAAAATATCCTCACAAAATTGGGCTCCGTCATGACAAAACGAATTGAAGCAGTCCTGAAGAAAAAGTGACATCGTTTTAAATATTGACAGCGTGCATTAATTGACTTTATTTATTAAAAAAATAGTAGATTTCACCTACAAATTATGACACAAATGTACTAAAACAAAAGCTTGATTATTATATTAATTTTCTTCTATGAATATAGTAGTTTCAACTTTTAGCCATGACTCTACTGACTATAGGATCAATGCGCAAACGGTCATATGAGTTCAAAATTGAAATATACTTTTGGGGGGGATATGAAGAACTTTCTTCCTAAAAAACGTAAACGAAAAATGATTGTGTGATTTCTCATTTCTGGTCGACACCAACCAACATTTAAATCCACTATAATTAAAAATGGAAGGAACAAACACTTTGGTCATCTTAACTTCTTACATCTGTAAAGGCATTTGAATCGATACTACAACTCCGGATAATTCAGCTGAAGCAAGGTAACACAACACCTTTTTCACCATTACAAGAACGTTAACCAGTATTGAGTGTTGTATATGCTGCTGCATGCTTAAGCCTCTTAAATGAATTTAAAATGAGATTCTGTGATTTTAAAAGAAAATAAATGAACTTCAACTATTATAAATCACATTTCGAATCCGGAAAACGAACCTGCGTAATCATAACTAAAATTGATAAACTGTTTCATAATACATTGAAAGCTAGGTTAAATAGGCTTTCTATTGTCTATTTCTACAATTCTTATGTAAGTGAACTTCAATTCCCTATCCTTAATATTATTAAATAAAAATTTCATAATTATTTGCCATAACAGAATAATTCTTTTCAAATCTTAATTGAACGTAGAGCCGCTGGATCTCTGACGCCATTTATTTAAGTCAATTATAGGAGATGCAAATTCATTTTACCAAAAATATCTTTGCACTCTCAGAAAAGGGTCAAATTCAACTTTTTCACTAAAAGGAAAATATAATGATGTATCATGTTTTAATACTTTATGACTTATGGTAAGTAAAATTAGTGAAACTTCAGAATAACTACGCCAAGTTTTTATGTAGTAAAAACAGTACTAATGGCGCTTTTAGGCATTCTAATCATCATTTACGGCTTCGGTCAGGGGCGGAAAGCACTTATTTTTAAGATACGAGCACTCTGAGTACGAATCTATTTGCCGCAATACTATCTTAAAAATAACTGTTTTCCGCGCGAAAACGAAGCCGTAAAGGATGACTAAAATGCCGATAAATACCATTAGTACTGTTTCTACGTACTTAATACTGAATTATAAATTATTCGTATATGCATTTGGGTAATAATTCAGTTTAGGGGCACATGATAGGAGGTGCTATTTCTGGGCTGCAATTAATGCGATCGGCTCTGCACGTTTATCGGAATAATAAAGATGATAGCGCCGCCTACTTTAGGCTATTTCGGCCAAAAATTAACATTTTTTAGTTACTTTTGAAATATAGAGCTTCGCCCCCATGCCCCCATTTAATTGGGGGGGGGTTGCACCCCCTGTAATTTTAAAATAAACTCGTAATATTCGTAATTCGAAAGGTTAACACCAGATTGGAATGCAAAACCCGATTACTAAATGTCGGAGGCACTATGGTCGTCTTAGATTACCTAATAAATAATCATTTCACAACAAAAGCTAAACCATCTCCACCTTTCACTATTATAATCGAGCTGCGCTCCTTTTCCTCTCCTGCCACAAAAGGCGTATTAAAGTCCAACAAGCTGAGTTCGCAAGAATCGTGCTCTTTAAACTGCTTGCCTCCATGGTTATCAATGTTTAAAATAAGGTCGAACTAAAGTTTGCTAGTATGTGAAAATAATTATTTATTTTCACATTAAAGGAAAGCAAGGCTCGCTGTATTTAAATGTCAATTTTAACCTTTTAAGGTATAATATCTTAAAAATATGTACTTTCCGCGCCAAACTGAAACCTTATCTGCCGACTGGAATGACTAAAAAGACCATGAATACTTGTATAACACTAAAAATATGGCGTAGGTCTTTTGAAGTTTGACCGTAAAATTTATTATATACATATAGATGATCCGAACCTGGTGACAGTCAAAAATGTCCCCTGTTTTATAATTCTGTAATTTTTTAGCCATTAAAGCTTGTAGTTAGAAATAAGTATCATTACAAAGAACAATATTTAAAATTTTATTCGCTAGCTTTTCAACATTCGAAATGACGAACAGCGGACTATCTGCACTTATCAATGCATTTAGCACAAATTCTTATGGCATTCTGCAAAATATTGATATTAATGGATGCAATGATTTCTTGAAACTTATTCTTCAGTTCTGCGATATTATATGGTGCAGCTTGAAATATTCTTTCTTTTACAAAACTCTATAGAGACAAGTCTAAAAGTGCAAGTAAGGTGACCAAACCGGCCGGGGCAAATTTGTTCTATTCGACATTAGTTTAAGAAATCCAGCCTTCAACCATGTCATGGTGGTTCATGCAGTATGGGCTGTCGGGCCATCTCGTTGAGACCATTCGTCAGGATAGTGATATTAGCAAAAAATCTTTTAAGCATGTCTAAGCTTTTCCTGTTACATGATCCCCAAAGATAAAGGGCCCATAAATCTTATTTCCATTTAATCCACACCATACTTTTTATCTTTGGGGAGTGCAGATGTTTTTGAAAGTGATTATTTAGCTTAATGACCACTTCCGATAATTCTGTTTATTTGACATGCCTTTCAGTTAAACGTGACATTATCACTGAAAATTATGTTATTCAATACTAATTGTTTATCATCGCACATTTCTTTAACCCTGAGGTAAAATGATAACATTCGTTGCTTATCTTGCATTAAGATTTCTTAATGACATTCACTAATAATTATGGCTTTAATTAAGTTCTTTTTTTTGTAGAATAGTTCCACACCTTTTCAATTCAAATGTGTCTCGGGAGCCAATTTTCTCACTGGATTTGTTTCATCAGCATCAGTTCAAGCCCTTACCTCTTCAATATTCGTTTCCGTCCTCACACTTTTCTTACGACCGGAATTTTGTTTATTTAAATTACGAATTGTGCTGTGTGCATTTCATTTGGCGTAATTTCTCTGGATTGTTTTGTTTTGTCTAATTGTATACCATATCTTGCGCGAAAGAGACGAATTGATTTGATTATGAAGCCATGTCGATTCATTACTTACACCACAATCCTGCGCTGTTCAAGAGTTAATTGTGTCATTTTTGATAGCCTGAAAGAGAAATGTTTAATATCTGCATAGATAGACTATCCTATGCCGGGGTAGACTATCCCCCGCAAGCCTAGGCTACCTAAGCTAGCTGATAAATTTTAAATATTGTTCTTTGTAATGATACTTATTTCTACATTCAAGCTTTAGCTTTAATGGTTAACAAATTACAGGCTTATAAAATAGGGGACATTTTTGGCTCTCACTCGGTATAATTGGTATATTGATTGCTGGTTTATTATGATAATACAAATCTTCTACTATTCTCCAGAACCTTCTCTTACAGCTATCTAAATCTAAGTTTTTGCCCCTTGGGCTCATTCTCCCTACACCATTTATTCCGACATGCAAATCAACCCTCCCATCAGTTTAAATCTCTAAGTTGCATCATGTACATTTGCTCCTGAGAAACACACTTATTATTCTTCTCTGCCGCTTTCTCTCTTAAACTTTTCTTTTTCCTGAATACTTGTCTTTCAGTTTGACATTTTCCCCTTTATGGACATAAAAATTGCGGTAGTCCAACTCGCCTAAACTCCCTTAAAACGCACAAAGCATTTTTGCCCGAAAGCCTGAAAAGGAAATTGACATACACACATGAAGGGAAATAAAAAATATAAACTACCATTTTTCTTTAGTCAATTATTTTTAGTAACTATTGTTATTACCGTTTAGCTATAAATTTTTATTTTATATTTTTTCAATAAATTTAATTCGAAATTTTCTTAATATACGCATTTCTTTCCCTTGGAAATAGGAAAATAAAATATTTCTAAAAGAAAGGGTCATTTGCAATTTATTTTCAAAATGGAAATTTTTCGTCTTAAGCTATATTGCTTGAAATGTATTTTAAATGAAGGAGCCAACAAGTTGTAGGCAATGCGAATTGAAAAAAATCATTATTAAATTTGAATCATTAACGGGGCAAAGATTAAATGTTACGCATATTTGAGATTGTCAATAACTTAATGCCGTTTTTAGAAAACAAAAAATTGTATATTAGACTTGTTTAAATTGTTCCAAATTTGCCACAAAGTGTTTAAAGATGCCTGGAGTATTATCTAGGCCTCTCTAAGCCTAGGCGTTTATTAAGCTATTAATACCTACCCTTTTTAAGCGGTATCATAGCCTAAGTCTCTTTCAATCAAGTAATGCCAGGCCTTTTTAAATTCATTTTATTAGAACTCTCCTTTACTGACAGGGACAAAGGAAACAAACATGCCTAGGCCTGTTTTAAGCTCAAGTAATTCTTAGGCCATTTGTACGCTAACAATGTCTAGTCATTTATAATGTAATAAATCTTAGGTAAGATCAATAAGAATGGCGATTGGGAGCCACATGAACTGTCTAGTGGACACTGTTTACAATGTGTGACTATTGCTTCACCTCTGTGGTCTCGAAATGCTTACGAGACTTTTCGGAACCTAAATATTACGGAAGAAGAAAAGTTGTTTCTAGAATAAAAAAGTAAACGGAAAAATATTGACTTGATCGCAAACTAAATCCCATTCCTTCTCCAAGACTGGTTCTCCAACAGCAGAAGGATAACTTTACATTCGCTGAGATGTCAAATAAATTATTCTTTATGAACTTAATAATAAGCAGTTACTGAAGACCAATATCTTCAACAATTGCGACGTTTAAATGAAGTCCTTCAACAAAAATGTCTTTCACTGGAGTAGCCCCGAAAGGGGGTACTCCTCCTCCTACACGACAATACACTCCCACGCGTGACACCTTTGTCCCAGGAAAAATTATTGCTTTCGATTAGGAAGTTCTTCCACATCCTCCATATTCGACTAACCCCGCATCATCTAGTTAGATTTGTTTAAGTCAGTGCAATATCACTTAAATGGCAAAGTTTACCTCGATAAGAAATAGTTGGGAGAGAATATCAAATTATATTATGTGAGGGAATCGCCACGTGGAAGATCTTTAGCAGAAAGGAACTCCCATGTGCAGCAAAAGGCCCGGCTACGACTAAAGTGGTAAGCCTACCCCCCTTCCTTTCCAGAAACGGTAGCCTCGAATCGAGTTCCCCACGATTCACCTTTATGCGGGCTAAAATAACTCTGCCAGAAGATTCGAGGCCCTTCGAGAGTAGAGCTGTTTCTCACTAACCCCCAACTCCGGGGAGAGCCTCGGATATAAATAACGCTTGACTCCCCGGAAGAGACACAGAGTTGAAAAGTCTCCCGAGACCCCAGAAGATTCCCCATGGTTCCAAGTCAAGTGCTAGCAACAAAGCAAAGTGACAGCTGGACTATTTTGTGTATTTGGAATTAGCCCCAGCCAGGAGGTAATTCTACTGAATGATCACCTCGAGTGATTTTCCCGACTTCTCGCATCAACTCCTATCGAAGCCTTCCTTTTTCGGGTAGCCGAAATACTCTTCCCTGGACCGGAAGTTACCACCCGCTTATGTTTTTGGAGAACCGTCATCACTCCAATCTTCGCTCAGAAGTTCCGAACTGCCACACCTCACGTACAGAAGACATCTGTAAGCCAACCCCTCTCCTTCACCTTCAGTAACCCAATTGAGTTAATGCCTCCTTTCATTTACTGATGTGATTTGCCCGTTATTCTCTGAGGTAATTTTACCCATCAATTCTCTCATTAATTTTGTGTAAATAAAATTATATTTTTATACATGCCTCTTTAAATAACCTTGAGTTTTGCCATTGTCCACAATTTACCTGACCTCGCTGCACTCTCTCGCTACTCAGCCTGTCTAAACTCGTGGTTTTCCGTCCCTATTGTCGGTTCACTTTCGAGTTATTGGTCTATCCCTCATAGATATAATATGGTATTGATATAATGTAATATCATACCACGACATATTAGATCAAACCCTAATTAATACTTCAAGAAAGTTATCCGCTGATTGATTTGGCTAGGGAAAAATATTGTCAATTGTAATGAAACTCCTTTCTAAAGAAATCCATTTCTTGGTATATCAATAATGGAATATTAATGAAGAACGGCAGTTAAAATACAGCCGCCAACTGAGCAACGTGAACTGAATGTGTGTGAAAATAAATAGGTAAAGAAGGAATGTATGCAGAAAGGTTAGTAATAAAAGTATAAGATATTATGTTTTATGACAAAGCAAGAAGTAGTTGGGTTATTTTAGGTTGGACGGGTAGAGATGGATTAATTTCATGAAAATGTTTCGGCAAAAAAGAAAGAGGTAATCTAAGCCAAAAATAAGATTCGTGTTGGATAGGTGCGAAAGGTCAGTCAGATCCTTAGTACACAGACTGTACGGGTGATCGTAATTTCTTTTCATGGTTCTCTCTATTAGCCAAGTCTTGATCAGAATCTGTTGAGATGACTAATCATGACCAAGGAATAGACTTAGTCTCGATCAAGATAAGCACCCTTTATAATGCGATAAATCCCTGATCTCAAGTCAATAGTATCTAAACATTATGTTGTGCGGCTGTACATGGAACAAAGGGAGAAGAGGCTCGCTTTAGTTTAGCATATAATGGCGAGGCAATGACTATATATAAGATGCATCTATCTGCAATATATATATATATATATATATATATATATATATATATATATATATACGAGAGGCGGTTAATAAGTTTTGCGAATCGGTAGGGCAAAACAGAGGAAGGGGGATGGCTGTTTGTGGGGGTGTTAGGACAAGTTATGACAAGTCAGGACCTACAGCCACACGCTCCTGCCTCGTCTATTTAAGAAGCAGTAGCTGATCGCAGATCGTCAGTCACAAATTTTTCAACAATAGAGAAGGTTGAGCACTGCGCAGTGATAAAATTTTTTACCAGGCAAGAATGCAAAAGAGATCCATGAACGCATGGTTGCAGTGTACACCGACACCGCCCCTTCCTATGCAACCATTGCACGCTGGAATAAGGAGCTCCACCATTATCTGACTCCCTTGAAGATGACCCCCGTCTAGGACGTCCGTCAGACGTGACCAACGAGGACAATGTGGCCCGTGTGGAGAGAATGATCTTCGAAAATCGACGGCTGAAGGTCGAAGAAATCGAGCGAGAACTTGGAATATCACATGGAAGTGTTATCAACATCATCCACGACAATTTGCCCATGACCAAAGTCTCTGCCCGTTGGGTCCCTAGAAACCTCACGCCCCATGATCGACTTTAACGTCATCAAAGTCCACAAAGCCAAAGTTGCGAATTCGAGGAGCTCAACCATCCCCCCTACAGTCCAGATCTGGCCCCCCGCGACTACTTTTTATTCCGACTGCTCAAGGCTGCACTGCGTGGACTCCGGTTTGGGGACGATGAAGATGTCCAGCTCACCGTCCAGGAGTAAATTGAACAGCAGTCGGGAGATTTGTGGTTGTCGGGAATTCGAAGCCTCAGGGACAAGTGGCGCAAGTGCATTGAAGTCGAAAAATAATAAAACACTTTTCCTCATATATCATTTCCTTATATCCGAATTGCAAAACTTATTCACCGCCCCTCGTATATATATATATATATATATATATATATATATATATATATATATATATATATATATATATATATATATATATATATATATATAGTATTAATATATATATATACATATAGTGGAAAAATAGGCTGATTTGGCAATCATGCACGAGGCCTGATATGATTAAATGTCCACTTATTATTTTATTTCATTCATGATCACATTTCTTGTAATTCTTTAATTAATGAGTTATAGTGATGTTTTTCCAGATAATTTTAGCTCTAATGAAATACAATTCTTTGGATCTTCATTAATTGAACTGCAATTTATGAGTAGATAAAATTTTGTGTAGCCATTTGACCCCTCGGAACTCAAGTTTTTTGAATTGGTTTTCTTTCAACCTCTAAGAGTAAAAACATAAACATAAGCCGGTAGTAAAGTTGCAAGACATAGGAAGAGACATGAAGTAGAGAAATGTTCTTAAATCCAGTAGTATTAAGTGAAATGGCTGAAATTTCGTTTCGAAAATCTGCCACACAATCCCACAGACATAACTAAGGGCAGGTTGCAAAAGAAAATTGAATTCGAAGGAAGAATGTAGATTCTATTGGGGCAAAAACGTGGCTGTTTTTCCCTAGTACCGCAAAAGAGTTGTAATTATGAGATACTTTAAATTTCCTTTGGGGGTAAAAAATGTATAGGATTTAATTCTTCCCGAGATCCTCCGTTATTACCTGAGATATTGGAGAAATCTAACATACGGTGTTTTCTAAAGTCCGGTTAACCCCAAATCAATTTAAATTTGATTCATCTCTTTTGTATTCGAAATACCACTCTAATTTTAATTGACGATTTACCTGAGAAAATAGAATGAACGTTGACGAGAATCGGAAAAACCACTCAGATTATTTGCGAAGGGAAAAAGATTTTATTGTAAAATATTCAAAATATTATTAGCCCTTTTTAACCTCTTTACATGTTAATAACCCTACAATGGGGAGGATAGTGAAGGAGGGGTAATAATGCCCCTGCCTAAACCGAAACCTGGACGACCGGCACGCCCTCCCTACCCCAGTGACCCCCAGAGAGAGTAGTGCTCTCTCTCTCTCGAGTCATTTTTTCTCCCAGTATTAAATCTCCTACTATCAATGCCACACTTGTTTAGACCCACCAAAGGATGTGTGAGGTAATGCCCTCGAAGTAATACCGTGATAGGAAGCCCCTTGGCTCTACCCCTCTATTCTTTAAAGACCACGTGAGCCAGCGTGAGAATTTTAGAAAGTCGAGGAAAAATCCGTCACTCGCTTAATCACCCGTCCCAGCTGTGTTTGTATTCAGACGGAAATCGCCCCCCCCCCCTCGCTCAGTTTGTTGCGATAAAGCCGTACGCGGCCACACTAACCCTACTCCCATATCAGGAGGCGAGTTTGATCGTCTGGAACGACGTGTTATCATGAGTTGTGTTTGTTTAGACTGGCGCCAAGAATTCCTTGGGGACCGCAAAGCTCTGAGGCGTCTATTAGATCAGCCACCCGAGAATTTAACCCGAAGCTCACCATCTTTTGAAAGCCTGCCATACACTCCGTCCGGACTGCCGTCTGTTTACCATGCCCCCCACCTCCCCGATAACTTGTAGTCACAGATCTCGTCAGCAGATCTAAATTCGTTAAGCTTTGGCACCTGTTCAGAAGAAAGTAATCGAGCCCCCTTCTTCCCGGAGACTGAGACTCCCTTCCGAACAGCAAAATTACTTCCAGTTGAGATTACGTCTCTGTGGGGCAGAGAAAATCTCATTTTTCATGACGAAGTAATCCACCCAATTTTCGAGTCCTCCTAGTCAGAACTCCCCGAAGTATTTTCTTGAAGACCTGCGCCGTTGTCTTCCACCCCCCCCCCCCCTCCAAAGTAAAGCGATCGTGTATGGTCATCCCCTGATTACCTCGTTAATCTTCACTTAATTCATTTAGCCACTATAAGTAAATTTCTTTCCCCTTTTGTTATATATATATATATATATATATATATATATATATATATATATATATATATATATATATATATGATGAAAATTAATGCAATATCGCAAGAAAAGATGAGGAATTAAACCACATTCACCGAAGACAATTTAATTCAAAACAGTTTCGGTGTATCTCACACCCTTTTTCAACTGACACTGGGCAGAAAATATAAGAGAAATGCATATAAGCATAACACAAGATCCCCTCTTTTTCGCCCAATCCCCTACTTGTGGCTAATCTCGGGTGGGGGGAGGGCTAAACATATTGGAGGGCTGGCATTTTACTATTTTGTTTATTTGCGATCTTATTACAGGATTAAAAGAAAATTGACCCTCAGATAGATTTAAATTAGGAACTGACGATATCAAGCTTGATTCTACGATTCTTCTCTTAACATAGTTAGCCGATTTAAATAACATTTTACTTCCAGGGAAATCGATCGTATGATTCTTGTCTCTAACATAGCAAAATATTCCACTACTTTCGCTGCCCACTCTAATATCTCTTTTGTGTTCGTACAATCTCTTGTCTAGATTTCTCCCCGTTTCCCCAAAATAAACTTTATGGCAATCGTTGCATGGTACTGCATATACTCCTATGTTATGATGTTCTTCGGGTTTCCTGGCCATCATCAATTGGTTTAAGGAATTATTATATTTAAAGGCTAGATTAATACCCGCTTTTCCAAATATGTCCTTTAAACTATCTAATTTATTGTTAAATGGCAATGTTATACATTTGTTGAAGTCGTTAGTGCGGGAAGGCTTATTACCATAGAATGTTTTCCTAGCTGCAAAATGGGCAGACGATATGAACCAATCGGGGTAATACAAATTAGAAAAAATGGTCCTGATAATGACAATTTCTTCATCTAAATAGGAAGGATGACATATTTTGTATGCTCTAAGGAAAAGGTTAGAAATTACCAATTTTTTAACGGTATTATCGTGAAACGAAAAATAATGTATATAGGCATTCGAGTGGGTTGGTTTCCTATACACGTCAACTTTTAATTCATGGTGATCTTTATTAATGAGGGCATCTAAAAAGGGTAATCTATTATCATATTCCCATTCATATTTAAATTTGATGGAGACATGCAAATTATTCAAATTATTAAAAAAAGGTATCAAAATCATGGCCATTAGGCCATGATTTTGATACCTCAAAATATTCCATGAAGAGACATGCCAATATCGGAGATAAACTATTTCCTATGTGTTTCGAGTAAATAATGAGTTTTATAGACAAATATTTGGCCTTAGCATGGAAATAGTTCATCTCCGATATTGGCATGTCTCTTCATGGAATATTTTGAGACTGAAACCTTCCCACAATTTCTCCTCCTAACTTTATATGGTTAAGGTACATTGACGATGTATTTTCTGTATGGCCTAATGGCCATGATTTTGATACCTTTTTTAATAATTTGAATAATTTGCATGTCTCCATCAAATTTAAATATGAATGGGAATATGATAATAGATTACCCTTTTTAGATGCCCTCATTAATAAAGATCACCATGAATTAAAAGTTGACGTGTATAGGAAACCAACCCACTCGAATGCCTATATACATTATTTTTCGTTTCACGATAATACCGTTAAAAAATTGGTAATTTCTAACCTTTTCCTTAGAGCATACAAAATATGTCATCCTTCCTATTTAGATGAAGAAATTGTCATTATCAGGACCATTTTTTCTAATTTGTATTACCCCGATTGGTTCATATCGTCTGCCCATTTTGCAGGTAGGAAAACATTCTATGGTAATAAGCCTTCCCGCACTAATGACTTCAACAAATGTATAACATTGCCATTTAATAATAAATTAAATAGTTTAAAGGACATATTTGGAAAAGCGGGTATTAATCTAGCCTTTAAATATAATAATTCCTTAAACCAATTAATGATGGCCATGAAACCTAAAGAACATCATAACATAGGAGTATATGCAGTACCATGCAACGATTACCATAAAGTTTATATAGGGGAAACGGGGAGAAATCTAGACAAGAGATTGTACGAACACAAAAGAGATATTAGAGTGGGCAGCGAAAGTAGTGGAATTTTTTGCCATGTTAGAGACAAGAATCATACGATCGATTTCAATGGAAGTAAAATGTTATTTAAATCGGCTAACTATGTTAAGAGAAGAATCGTAGAATCGAGCTTGATATCGTCAGTTCCTAATTTAAATCTATCTGAGGGTCAATTTTCTTTTAATCCTGTAATAAGATCGCAATTAAACAAAATAGTAAAATCCCAGCCCTTCAATATGTTTAGGCCTACCCCCTCCCCCCAGATTAGCCACAAGTAGGGGATTGGGGGAAAAAAGAGGGGATCTGGGTATTTTCTGTATATATCATTTGAACTGCAACTTGTCAAGCCCTTAATCTAATCCCAGTCAGCCGTAATTCGCAATCTTTATTTATCGCCCAGGCATAACTCAAACGGCCTGTGGCCAGCATATATATATATATATATATATATATATATATATATATATATATATATATATATATATATATATATATATATATATATATATATATATATATATATTTATATATATATATATCATTATATTTACCTTGTGTCAGGTATAGTTGGGTACCCTTTGTAGTGAAAACCCCTGATTTTCAATCACTATCCTTATCTTTACCTGGTGGTAGATAAAGCTGGGTTATTTTGGGGGGGAAAGAGAACCCTTTTTCTTTTCAAGTTCTTCCCCCCCCCTCCAGCTTAAGTTGTTCAATAACCAGTTTGCCAAGTTCGTTCAGGGAAATCCAAAGAAGGTGGAACAAATTCTTTTCTCTTTTTTTTATTGATCATTTTTTGTGGTGACCATTTTTTCCCAATTTTATTTTCGTTGTGTGTGTTGTTTTTTTTGGGGGGACGATCTTCCCTAAAAAAACAATTAATTCCCGTGCAGTATTAAAGGCCTGTAATCATTGGTCACATAAAGAGCAAGTTTTGAATTATTTTTTATGTAATTTTCTTTATTTCGCGCAATCTCTGTCTAACAAAATCTCTGTTACGATTTTTGATACGATCGTTAGAGCTTCATAATATTTTCCGTAAGTTCCCTTGGGTGCATCGAGTGGCCAAACGCGCATTTACACCAACAAGATATCCTTATTTGAGCGATTCCATCAACAAGGAGAGATCCTTGGGTTGTCAGGCAAGGATCTAGTTGCATAGGTGCAGGAGGAAGAAAGAAATGATAGGGCAGTAAAACGAGAACAGAGAGAAGCTGAAGAGAGGAGAGAAAAAGAACAGAGAAAAGCTGAAGAGAGAAAAGAAAAAGAACAGAGAGAAGCTGAAGAAAGAGAAAGAATTCTCAGCATAAGCGTAAGCTCAAGGAATGAATTCCGCCCAACCCCTTCGGTAAAGTTACCAGTGTTTAAGGACGGCGAGGATTTTAGCGCCTACTTAACTCACTTTTGAGAAAATTTTCGAAGTGAACCACTGGGATATTGAAGCTGATGGTGTCGCTCGACTACTTCCTCTCCTTAATACTAACCTCCGAGAAATCTTCATTTCACTCCCGACCAAGGCTACTCTCGACTACTCGTCCCTCAATTCTGAGTTATTCTCGGCGGTTAATATGATTCGCGATCACTATAGGTCAAAGTTCCGCCAGGCGAGAATAATCCTCGGTCAGACTTACCGTCAATTTGGATTTACCCTCCAGAGAACTTTCCAGTTTTGGGTAGACTCAACCCAAGTCAACTGCGACTACGAGTCTTTAATTGATTTCGTTCTACGGGATCAATTGATTGCTACACACCCTCTGCAATCCGCGCATTCGTAAAGGACAGACGATGTCTTCTTTCAAGGAATGCATAGAAGAAGCAAATATGCACGCATCAAGCCACCATCTTCACCCGAATGACACCAAGAAGTCTCATCCCCATCCCACCCAACTAAAAATAACCTCTCCAAATTTCCCCCGAAGAATTCATTCAAGTTTGTGAAGGTACCTGGTCCCTTTAAACCAAAGTACCATTCCCCGCCAGAATCGAGGGATATTAAGCCCCTCATAAATAATTCCCCACCATCGGATTACCCTCGTAGGCCCATAATTTGTTTTTATTGCAGAGTTCTCGGCCATGTGAAGACCCACTGTCGGCAAAACTCCCAATTTCGTTCTGCTCTTAGTCATCAAATCCACCAAATAATTTACTCTCTCTCTCATCCACCCGCTCGCCCTGAAACGCCAGCAACTCCCCCAACAAGCAGTCCTCCGGGGCAGCAAGTTAATTTCCTTTTTAACAAAAGCTCCTTCGGGGGGCTTAAATTTGAAAATAGAAGTGATAATGGTTGCCGAGTGTTAACCCTCGAAAGAGACACCGGATGCACTTGCTTCGTCGTTTCGGAAAAGCTGATCCCTCCAGTGGGCGCCGGCCATGATAAATTCGCAGTAGTCCATGACTAATTAGGACGTGCAAATCAGTTCCCCGTGGTCCGCTGCTATCTCGAACGTGAATATTTCATTGGTTGGGACCCAGTGATAGCAGACCCCATCAAATGCTGCACCGTGTTGATGGGCCAATGCCCGCAGCTCTTCCCTAACCCCGTCGATCAGCCCGTCATCGCGAGTGCACAAACGCTGAAGAACACTGTTTTCCCCGTGTCTTTAGAACCCCTTTATGCCCCAGAGTGAGCAGCCCTTCAAAAAGATACTTTTGCAAGCGCTTAAAACAAATGCCCCACTCTTCAGTCCCTGTAAGAAAAAGCGAGAAGTGACGAACGTGGATCTGCTCGTGGTCAAAGGGAAGTCGCCTAACTCATTAGTTAGCGACGGACCCCTTTATCCCTCCAGTTCGGCTGAAGGTAAATCCCCACTCGCTCGTTGTGTATCCCCCGGTCCCATGTTCCCCAAGTCCTCCGAATCGCACATGATGGATTAATGGCCCGTCATTACAGTCACAACAAAACGTCTGAGAAAATCTTCTGTTATTTCTTCTGGCCCGGTGCGGCCAAAGAAATTACCGAGTTTTGCAGGTCGTGTGACATTTGCCAGAAGACTACAGCAAAAGGGCGAATACCACTTGCCCCCCTCCAGAAGACCCCAATTATATCGGAGCCTTTTTTTAGAGGCCATAAAACTAATTGGCCCTATTCACCCCCCGTTTAGCGAAGGACTCTCGTACGTCCGTGCTCTTGTTGACTTTGCAACGAGATTCCCCGATGCAGTCCCCCTAAAAGAATTGATAGCCTGACTTGTGCGGAGGCCCTTATTCCTATCTTTTCCCGCGTGGGCATCCCGAAGGAGATCTTGTCTGACAGAATTAGACAATTCCCCTCTGAGTTAATGGAACACGTCGGCAAGCACCTTACGATAAAGCTTTTGTTCCCCCCTCCCCTTTTCACCCGCTGCTAACGGCGTCTGTGAAAAGTTGAATAGTATTCTGAAGACCATTCTGAAAAAGTTATGCCATGCTCAGCTTCAAGAATGGCATCGATATCTGCTGGTTTTCCTGTTCGCCTACAGAGAAATCCTCCACAGAACTTTGGGATTTGCATCCTTTGGGCTCTTGTATGGCCACCTGGATAAGGCAATCAAGTCCTCGTATTCTTGCATGTTAGTTCTTCGAAACCACTTTGAAGAATGCGCCGATATAGCGTACAAAAATTCGGCCTAAATTTAGAAAAATATAGGACCTATTTTGACGTTAGGTCTAAAGAAAGGCGATTCAAGCCCGGTGAAGAGGTACTGCTCCTCCTACCCACAGAGACAAGCAAGCTCTTGTCCCAATGGAAAGGCCCTTCCCAATCCTAGAAGCCCACGGTCCCGTAGATTACATAATACAGACCCCCTCAGGGAACAAATTGTTTCATGTGAATATGCTTAAGCACTATTGCCGCCGCGCATGCATTAATAATATAATTGCCCTTGGCGAAGAGGCAGTAATGGTAGCCTCTTATCCATCTGAGCCTCTTAATTTAATCCAAACTGTATGTGTTGAAGTGGAGGAAAACTACCCTCTCCCTTCGCTCCCTGGTTACCGTGTAAACTTCACTCCAGAACTCGAGTTAAACCCCCAGTTAGAACCCCCCTCAGAAGACGCAGTTGGCTCTTTTGTTAGCTGAATTCCCTCATGTAATTTGTGAGAAGCCTGGTTAGGGCATGATATAGCCCTAACCACTCAGGAGCCTACTAGATCCAAGCCCTACCTGGTACTCATTCACTTGCGCCCTACTTTTAACACTGAAGTGGAAAACTTGCTAAAGTTAGGAATAATTGAACCTTCCACCTTAGATTATTGCTTTCCCATTGTTATGGTCAGCAAGCAAGATCAGTCTTTTCACATGTGCGTAGACATTAGAAAGCTGAACGCCGTAACAATTTACGACGCTGAGCCTTTCCCTTTGATAGACCAGAGCCTACACCTATTTGAAGAGGCCAAGTCTATTCGAGATAGACTTGTGTAAGGCCTACTATCAAATCCCCCTTAAGGATAGTTCCCCGAAATACATAGCATTTCCCTCCAGAAAAAGGCCTTATGCAGTTTAAGCGCCTACCTTTTGGTTTAGTTACTGCCTGTAGTAACTATAATCAAATGATGCGCATGATATTGGATGGGCTGAGTGACATTTCCTTTTACTTCGATAACGTTTACATGGCCACCCGTACCTGGGACCACCATCTTACCTCCCTACAATCGCTCTTCACTATAGGCCCAGCAAGTGTCATTTCGCCTATAGCACTATCAATTACCTCGGTTTCCACATTGGTGAAAATCAAATGGCCCCTCAAAAAGAAAAGGTAAAGGCTATCACCGACATGCCCCTCCCCCCCTTCTCTCCCGCATACTAAAAAACAATTACGCTCTTTCCTCGGGTCGACATCCTTTCCTGACGCTTTGTCCCAAATTGGGCTGCCTTAGCGTCCCCCCTTAGCTCCCTAATAAAGAAACGTTCCCCGGGCCCCCTCGCATGGAACCCCAAAGCGACCGTCCACTTTCATCAGCTGAAAGAAAGACTAACATCAGCTCCCATACTGATACTCCTGAATACGAACAAACCTTTTGGGATACGAACGGACGCTTGAAATGAAGGCATTGGTTGCTTCTTGCTCCAGTATGAAGAAGACGGCAACAGTTACCCCATGCGTACGCTAGGCGGAAGCTCTCGTCACGCGAAAGGAACTATACGGTCATAAAATTTGAAGCTCTAGCGATCATATGGAGTGTACAGAAATTCCAAACATATTTGTTAGGTAAGGAGTTCGTGATCGAAACCGATCATCGCCCATTGGCTTACTAAAAGAATTATAATAGCCAGAACAGATTATGCGATGGAGTTTTCCTCTAATGGAATAACAATTCCGAATAAGGCACCTTAAAGGGACAGAAAACTGTGTTACAGACTGTTTACGTAGGAATCCGGTCGATGATACTCCACCTGCGAAGTAAAATATGTTAAGCATTGTACTTCCGTGCACATAATCGAATCTATGTACTCGTTTTGTTTTTATAATTCTAGAACTCAGTCTTAACCGTGTATGTTTATGTTCCTTGGTTCTCATGTAAAACTTGTTTTCTTTTTGTACATATTTGTCCTTTGTGTGTGTTTTTTTTGTTTTTTTTGTATATTTCTTTATTGATATATGGTTCCACTACCCTTTTCAGAATGAATCCTTTTGATTTTATTTTGTAACTCGCATTTATTTACTTTGTGTGTTGTTTTTTTATTTGCCCTGGTTAACGACCATACCCTTTTTAAGTATACCCTGCGGCAGGGATCAAACGGAAGTAATTAATTCATTTTGTGACCGCTGTGCCGACTTAAAATTAAAGGTCCACCCTTATTGGACACCTGTAGACTCAGGTCAAAATTTTACCATACGCAACTCCTCCAATGTTTGGAGATCCCCTTTTCCCTCCTCTCTAAATCAGGAAAACGTCATCTTCCGAAAGGGACACGTGTGAGGGAATGCCCTCGAAGGACTACTGTGAGACGAAGTTCCTTGGATATACCCCTCTATTCTTTCAAAACCACGTGAGCCAGCGTGAGAATTTTAGAAAGTCGAGGAAAAATCTGTCACTCGCTTAAACACCCGTCCCAGCTGTGTTTGTCTTTCAGACGCAGAATGCCACCCCGCAAGGCCCTGATGCTCCTATCAGAGCAGCCACACAGGTATTTAACTCGAAGCTCACTATCTCTGGAGGAGATTGAAAGCCAGCCATTTATTCCGTCCGGACTGCTGTAAGTTTACCGTGACCCCTCCCCCTTCCTCGTAACTCGTCGTCGTACGTCGTCAAAGATCTCGTCAGCAGATCTACCTTCATAAGCTTTGGCCCCGGTTCAGAGGTAAGCTATCGATCTCCCTTCTTCTCGGAGAGTTGTGTGGCCCTCTCATCTTCACCATCCCTTCGAGATTCCCATCTTTCGAGACTGAGACTCCCTGCCGATCATAGAATTGTCTCGAGTTGAGATTACGTCTCTCTGGAGGAGACAAAATCTCATTCTTCATCACGAAGTAATCCAACCGCATCTTTAAGTACTCCTAGTCAGGACTCCTTGAAGTATCTTCTTGAAGACCTGCGCCGTTGTCTTCCACCCCCCATCCAATTTGTCCGCGCTTTAAGGTAAAGTGATCGTGTATGGTCATCCCCAGATTACCTCGTTGATCTTCACATAATTTATTTAGCCACCATAAGTAATTTGTTCCCCCTTTACTATATATATATATATATATATATATATATAAATTGCCCCTTTTTTCATATATATTAACATTATATTTGGGGGTATTGTCTTTATATATCCTTTGAACTGGACCTTGGTAAGCCATTAATCTAAACCCGGTCAACCGTAATTCGCACTCTTTATTTATCGCTAAGACATAACTCAAGCGGCCTGTGGCCAGCTGTTTGCCAGTATTTGTGTAAGACTCTGAGCACCAAGCTAGTGTATACAGGTATACCTCGACAGGGTGAAAGATGGCGTTAACGTTCTAAAAAAACATACATTGATAAAGGTTAGGAATAATGGGAGCAAAACCATAATTGTATGTATTACGCATGTATAGAATTAAATTATTATATTTTCGGTGTTTTGTTTGAACGTTCACCTTTTATTTTATATTTTTTAATTGAAAGTCATATCCAACGAGGGCATTTCCCGCAGAAGTTTTGGAAGTAGTACTCAGTAAAAGAAATTGTGAAGAAAGAAAAAGCCAAAATTGTGCAAGATACTTACAATCATGGGCAAAAATTTGAGGCTAATATTTATATATATTTATTTTTTCATTCGTCTTTTAAAATTTACGTGATATGAATAATACTTCTTATATTAAAATTATTGCAGGTTGATTAAAAAGTCAGCATTGCAAAATTTATAGAAAAAAAATGCATTCCTTCGCTGAATTCAAAATCGCACCCTGGTCCGGTTCGTGTAGGAGGTGGGTTTCAGTCCCTGTAGATGCTTTGCTATTCGATCAAAAAGGTAAAATGATCATAAATATGGGTTAATTAAATGATTTGGTGTAATAATAATCAATTTTGTAATATCCTTTTGTAAAAATAAACGTTTGAATCTTTTTCTATTCCAGAAAAGGTTCATTCCAAAGAAAAGCGCGCAACCATTGCTTCTCTGCACCAAAGTGGCCTTAAAGGCAAGGAGATAGTAAGAATATTGCATCAATGAGCAATATTTTTAGGATTTTTAATGACTTTAAAAAGACTTTTTACATTATGGTGTAGGACTTTTTTCGACACCCAAGAGCTTCAAATGGTAAAGACTCACCTCAAGGATCGGGTTACATTCAGTTCCAAGCTTGCTCGCGGTAGGAAAGAGGCAGGTGTGAACGCTTCAGCGCGCACAGTGAGGTGGAGACTTTTCGCCAAAGGTCTCAAGTCGAGAAGGGCTACAATGAAGACTTATCAGACAAATAAGGAACTTTCAGATAAGATCCACTTTAGTAGGAAATATAAAGGAAGGACTGTTAACCTTTATTCATATATGTGAGACATTATTTTTTTGTTTTCTCTCTAAATACATTAATAATTTTTCTTGTAGAAAGGGTTTCCAAATGATGTTAGTGAAGCTACTTACTTTATTTCGACAGAATAAAAACATAATTGATGCAGAACAATTTTTGTTATTTGGTTGTGGTACCAAATCCATATGCGTGCAACATTTTGTTACATCTTATTTATAATGACGCACAACCTCTTTATTCATGCGTAAATTTACAGAACATTTTGAAATGCCTGTTTGAAATAGTAATTACGAAGTGGCAACCAATATTTCATGACATTTGCAAGCTACGTATATTTTTAGAGTTAGTACTCACCCAACACTGTCGGGAGGAGCACCTTTAAAGCGACTGAACGATCATAATGTTTTTTCTCAGCTGAATGCTGAAGGAATCAGTTTTGATCATGGTGAATCAGATAACAAATACGACTTATCTGAAGATATTAAGAGTGAAGATAATATAGATTATCACCCAGAGGGCGAGGAAGGTAATATTCCGTTCTTCAGGAAGGTGGGTCTAACGGACAGCGATTATCCAAGCTCAAGCGAGGATGAAGAAAAGAATTCATATCAGGCATCTGAATGGGATTCCAGTGACGCCCTTGTAAGTACCCTTTTCACCACAAAACGACGAGATTATAACCTTTGTTATTTTAAGCCTAAGAACCTTGTTCATCCAAATGATGAAGCTTAAGCTTTTCATCTGTTTATCACAGATAATATGCTTCTGACCATACAAATAAATACTACTAGGAAGGTCAGTGATGTTAGGTGTGAAATTCGTAAAGATACAATTCGTAAATATACCATTACACGATTCCTTTTACAGTGGATAAAGTAAAAGCATATCTAGACCTTATCTTGTATGCAGGAGCCGATTGTCAGAACGTTACGGCTCTTGATGATCTATGGGTTCTGGTTGATGGTAAACTGATATATCGTGCTGTTATGTCTCAAAATCGCTTTGGATTTTTTTTTCGTACTGTAAGATTTGGTAACTACCGAGATCGACAAACTCGATTACCTAATGATCGACTTGCTGCAATTAACGAAGTATGGCATGAATTGAATGAGAACCTCTTAAAATTTTACATACCGGGAGACATATTGACTAGATGAGCAGCTTCTTAGTTACCGTGAAAGTAATCAGGAAGCACTAAATAGCATCAAACTGTATTACAGAAATCAGATGTCTACGGCCTATAAATTAGACAAAAAAAACATCAAGGAGATTGACAACCGTAACATCAAGGTTAAGAATCAAATGGACAAAATTCAACTTATTATATACTATAAAACGACAAAAGTCAACAATCTCCTCATGAAAAACAACAGCTGCCAAAACTCATCGAATCTAAAGTCAACCAACATAGTTTACGAGTTTATCTGCACCAATAAAGACTGCAAGTTCTATAATAACTCAAAATATATTGGCATGACAACCACTACCCTTTCAAGGCGTTTAACCATGCATCTGCAAAGCAGAGGTCCTAAAAACCATATGGAAAACGCGCATAGCATCAACTTAAGTAGAGATATTCTAGTTGAAAACAGCACAATTAAAAGAAAAAAGGAAAATAAAGCGAGGCTTAACATCTTAGAAGCCGGCCATCAACATTCAGGCCACGGGCTGGAATAGAACATTAAAAGTGTTTTAAATTCTACTCAGCGAATTGGCTCGTTTCCTTTGACGTTACCTTCAGGCGAGGAGGAATAAATATCCAGTAAAAACCGTTTTCTTTCAGTATACCAGATTCTGACTCCACCATATTTCATCGGTAAAAGAGGAAAGAATACATGAAGACGCTCCGAAGATGATCGAAACTTCTCAATTTAAGTTTGTTTTTTACCAAACGCATTTATTAGAAAGAGAAATGAATATAGGACAAGTGATAAGTGATTTACCATCTACAACATGAACGAAAAAAGACAGTAAGGAGAATAGAAAGTTGCCAAAGGAAATTGATCAAGGCGAAATATACCATGGTCTTTAACAAAATTTCCATATATATATATATATATAATTTTCAATAAGAAAACAATTCTGATTCCTTTTCTATTGCATTAAACATCCTCTAAACAACCACTACTAGCGAAACTGTTATATTTCCCGTCACCTCTCTACCACACCATATTCTCATTGGATATCAAAGATTCAAGGTATGTTTCTCATTTGATCCGTTTAGTTTTATATTGATTTTTTTTTTTGTTGTTTTTTAAGCTTTTATTAGCCAGTTTTTTAGTGTTTTTTTTCTGTACAATTTTACTTCACTTCTTTCCTTAAATCGTTGTATTTTACTCCCCTATAATTATAATTTGCGGTGACCACATAAACCTATTTTGTATATTTGTATATCATAATCTTTTTTCTAGAACCAGAAGATGACCGTTAGGTCGAAACGTTGCACTACTCAATCGTAATAAAGATTTGTTTGTTGTTGGATTTAAGTCTACTCCTCGCCATTGTTTTCTTATTGAAAATTAAATTAAAGCTAAACAGCGGAAACTACCTGGATTATATATATATATATATATATATATATATATATATATATATATATATATATATATATATATATATATATATATAGGAATCCATTAAACCACATTGAAAGAGGAAACGGAATAATTTTTCCTTGCAGTAATATTTTTATTACCTTTAACGAAAAAATCCGTGCAGGGAAGCGATTCGAACCAGGCACACTGAGGCAGCGAGCACCGCTTTGATCACAGTTAAAAGTATGCGAAAGTGTTCCTTAAAAACTATTCTATTCAAATAATTTTTTAGTGCTCTGCGTAGCATAGTGTACTAACGGCATACTTTTAACTGTGATCAAAGCGGTGCTCGCTTCCTCATTGCGCCTGGTTCGAATCGCTTCCATGCACGGAATTTTTCGAAAAAGGTAATAAAAATATTACTGTAAGGGAAAATTATTCCGTTTTCTCTTTCACTGTGGTTTAATGGATTCATTTTCATCATTCTTTCGCGCTACTTTAATATATATATGTATATATATATATATATATATATATATATATATATATATATATATATATATATATATATATATATATATATATATATATATATATATATATATATATATATATATATATATATATAATATTGAGGATATTAATTGGCATCTTACCTAATATAAACATTTCCCCTGGCTTATTTAAACTCGACCCTGATTAAAAAAAAACTTGTACTAAATGAAATAACTTCATAATGCAGCCTGTTGTCACTCTTTATTAGTGTAATATCATTCGTAATGCCTCCCCCACCACGTGTCTCTGTTGTACCTGTGATTAACTCTTAGACCTAAATGTCTTCGCTCTAATGATAATCCTTTAAAATGTTTGTAATAAGGCAAGTCAAAACGTTGTGCTCCCACGCAAACGTACAAACATACATACATTAGGAAACAGGAACAGCCGATGGTCTGGCGCTAGAGATAAACAGAGACGGTGGCAATAGCTGTGTACGCATAGAACGGAATCTGATCTGACCCAACAGCGTTTACCTGAACTTGCGAAAAGACAAAATCAATCTTGCTACAAAGCTTGGTTGATAAAGCACGGTCATTTTTCCAAATTCAGATACTATCTTGATGCACACACACCTTTTGACCAAACAAGCTCCACCCAGCAGTCTTAGTAGAGAACAGACGTACATACCCTTGGATTGTATAAGCTCCGCCCCGCGTTGTGATTAAATAAGAGAATCCATAAATAAGTGGGCAGAAACATACAACAGCATTAATTAGTATCATTATAATCATCATTGGAGTATTAGATTACCAGTATTAGCATTGGCATTGGCCAAGAGGTAGACATCCCAATCCGTTCGTCCATAGTCCTAACAATTTGACTTACAAGAAACACTGAGTATTAACACTGATAGTCACCCAAAGAAGTGAACACACAAACAAACCATGGAAAACTCAACAATTTCACTTGCCCGAATCAATTTAGCCCTAAGCTATGATTCAAAGCCTACAAAACCACCATTTTTATCTTTCTGAGTTCTTCCTTCTGCCAAGCAACAACAAGGTTACTATTCAAACCCAGCCTACAAGCTGATTACCCAAAAGAACACTTTGGAGTCAGACCAAACTCGCTTGTAAGGCGGCCTCACCTTCTCTACCAAATAAATAGGATCATCAACCGTAACCTCCTATAGAATATTGAATCCAGCTCCAATATTTCTTTTACCTTTAAGAAAATCTCTGATCACCATTTACCCAGCCTACAATCAATCAAGAAGAGAACTTTCTACCCTTCTGTAGTTAGTGCCTTGTGAATACAAGGCATCCACAGAGGAAGCAAACAGGAGCCACCCACCCGAACTGAGAAAAACATTTGGGTGTTGAAAGAGTGGTACCAAAACTCGGTGACAAATCACCCTACGTAATCACACCACTCTCGAAAAGTATTATCTGAGGCCATCACCTCCAGTTAAAGAGTGCTGCAAAGTGCCAAGAAAAGATGGAATCCGGGTCAAGCGAAAAGGAAAGAAAATGTCAAGAAGGTTTACATGATCAGTTTGAAATGGAACTCAATAATGCTTTGCTTCAGAATGCCATGAATAAGATAAACATATCCTTATAGGCCAAAAAGAAAAGGTACAGAAAGCCAACATAAATGACGTTGATGCAAAATCAACAAAGGAAAGTAGAAAAAAAGGGCAAAATATCTTTTACTAGCTTATATATACACTTATTATATTTTTTCTCTTGTAGTTATCCTTGAGAGTAAAGTTCGAAAGTACTTGGAAGCACCTTTTCATTTTTCCTGCGTGACATTGCCTTCATTGCGAACCTCACGTTCTACTTTGTTAGTTATTCATGTCATATTGTCGTAGAATGGACTCTCGACGATATACCATATATGACTATTCGTTGAGGGAATTATTCATTTATATTTAGAGTGCGCGGTGTCTGGTCGACCGAGGTTATTTATCTTCAATATGCTTAAGAAGTGGAACTGAGCTCAAGGATAATAATATGGCTATCATTCATAAAATAGAGTTTTATTAATAAAACTATCAACAACACACAAAACGGAAAATATTGCCCTAAACAGAGAATGGAAAGGGTCGTAAGAAATCTAGCTAATCCGAGGATTAAGATTTGGAAGAGATTTAAAAAGGTAAAACAAATAAAAATTAAAAGGATGGGATGGTTCGCTAAACCATTTAAAGCACAGGATAGGGTTGAAAAAAGGGTTAAATACTCAAAGATAACGTGCAGCTTACGTAATTACACGTGTTGTGCAGAGGAAGGCGACGTGGAGGAATCTCCGGTCCGCTGGCGAGTTCCAGCAGAAGGGGAAGGGGGGGAATTAAATGATCCTGACGTGGCGTCTTGGGAATGAGAACCGTTTCTTGGCGAAGGGGCTTGAAGAACAATGGCTGTTCTACGTTGTTCTCTTCTGAACAACAGGAAAGGGGGGTGAGAACCGTCTCTTGTCTACGGGCTCAAAGAACAATGGCTGTTCCAATGTTGTTCTCTTTCTGAACAACAGGGGGGAAGGGTAAAAACCGGTTCTTGTCAACGGGCTCAAAGAACAATGGCTGTTCTAATGTTGTTCTTTAACTGAACAACAGGGGGGAAAGGGTGAGAACCGTTTCTTGTCAACGGGCTCAAAGAACAATGGCTGTTCTAACGTTGTTTTCTTTCTGAACAACAGGGGAAGCCTTGTGGACTTGGCGTCATGAAGGCTCGAACCTTGGCACTCAAGGGATGTTGGCCTCTTCTGGACAATGATGGTGGATCTCGAGGTAGAGGGCCCTTTGGTGCATAAGGTGAGACTGGATCGTAGTGATGTCTTGCGAAGAAAATCTGGATCTCGAATCTGCTCTTAGTGGTAAAGTTTCGGTATAAATAGTCGAGCCATCCCCTTGGCGTAGGGGACAATGGAGTGGGGCTTTGAGGGAATGCACAGCCGCGCCTGAGAACGATATCTTTATCTGCCCATAAGCCTAACTTAATCTGGCGAGGTCGGCACATGGGGCGAAACCAGGGAAGATAAACCTACTTGGTTAAACATTGACTCAGGTGGCGGTGATAATGCGCCCGGCTTCAAGGCGAAGATGCACGTGGGTAGCATCGTGTTTTTAAACAACATGTGATAACGGTTGAAATTAAGCGGCCTCAAACCGTTCTATCACACCCCTCCATTCCGGGAAAAGTTGTCACTTCGAAAAAAAAAGAGAAGGGACAACGATAGAGCTCCGTTGTGGGGAACTCGTTTTCTTGTACCGACCGTACCTTCATGCACCTAATTAGTATTACCTCCATACATATGATTATTTTGATCTTTTGATTATAGGGAAAACTTACCTTTAATACAAACTTAACCAATAAAAGGGGCATGGAGCAATGAAACGATATAAAATTAGTACATATGGGACAAAATAATTTATCCCTAATTTAATGGGTACAAATATATATACGTACATTGAGCGTTACAAAATTCAGACATATACATTAACTAGTTCTATTACAAGAGAATCTAATTTAAGTCGTACAAGACGGTATATACATACATGGAGATCCTAATCCTACGAATACAATTAATCTACGCTATTTCGTAACGCATTCTTACTGAGTGCGTCAGCGACCTGGTTATCGGAACCTTTTATATAATTTATTTTAAATTGATACTCTTGCAAGAGTAAACTCCAGCGCATAATTCGGCCGTTGGAGTGTCGTACATTCCGAATATAGGCTAACGGGCGGTGGTCGGTTCCTATCTGAAATTCTTTTCCTATCAAGTACATTTGGAATTTGTCTATAACCCAGATAATTGATAGAGCTTCCTTCTCTATAGTGGCATATCTCTTTTCGCGTGGTAATAATTTGCAACTAGCATATGCAACTGGATGACTCGTTCCGTCATCCTCATATTGAAGGAGTACACCTCCAATGCCCTCGTTGCTCGCGTCGGTTTTAATCCCAAAGGATTTTTCCGGGTTGGGCAACTTTAAAATGGGGGCAGAAATGAGCTTACTCTTGAGCTTATTAAAATGGGTAACAGCGACATCATTCCAACGTAGACGATCGGGAGAATTCTTTTTTAAAAGGGAGCTGAGGGGCGCCGAAATTGCAGCGAAATTCGGAACAAATCGCCGATAGTAAGAAGCTGATCCTAGGAACGATCTTAATTGCTTCTTTGTAATCGGGAGGGGCATGTCGGCGATTGCCTTAATCTTGTCCACTTGGAGACCTAACTGGTTTTGTCCTATTTTGAAACCCAAGTATTTTATGCTTTCGTGGGCAAAATGGCATTTGCTGGGGCCAATGGTGAGGCCA
Source organism: Ceratothoa steindachneri (assembly GCA_963969495.1). Taxonomy (NCBI): domain Eukaryota; kingdom Metazoa; phylum Arthropoda; class Malacostraca; order Isopoda; family Cymothoidae; genus Ceratothoa; species Ceratothoa steindachneri. The sequence goes on from OZ018326.1 coordinate 87,390,675, forward strand.
TTTTCGCGCAGTCACTCGAAGAGAGCTAATAGGGTGGTTAAATGGTGACTCCATTCAAATAGTTCTTGTAGCTGACTCTTTTGATGTGGTGTCAGCTGCGCGTCAATATCCAGGTCAGAGGGTTCAAAAGACTCGCCTGGTAGGGAAGGAAGAGGGTAATCGGCATCAAGTTGGATGCACACTGTCTGTATTACATTAAGGGAGTCCGCGGGGTAATCTTCTTCAAGCGCCGATGTTTCGTCCAGTGCTACGAACGTATCTCCATGGGCGCGTTGGGAATACTTTTTTTCTTTGGGTCCACATACAGTCTCCGTGTCCTTGTCTTGGGCCTTATCGCCTAAGGGTGATAGTAATTCACACTCCTTTTGTGCCGTCCTAAAGTCCTGGTTAAGGGTCTCCGAGAAATCGGACGGTATCGGGGTTCTGATGGGAACGGGCTCCTGGGCTTCATTCTTAGCTCGGCCTCAAGGAAGGGTGGCCTGAGACAGGGTCAGAACTTACTTGGGGGCTCTGTCCTATAAGTACGGAACATATAAGTATGGGTGCTGAAATGATACAGCCCAGCCATCATAATATTGACACTGCAGGTAACATCTAACGCCGGGGAATTAATTCGCCCGCCTAAGGTAGTCATGTACCACCGCAAATTTTTCGTGGTTAGGGTCCACTGGGGGGAAGAGCTCGTCGCACACGATGAAACACGTACACCTTGTGTCCCTGACGAGAGTCGATACTCGGCAGCCGTTCACGCTGCCCTCCTCAAATTTCAAAGTTCCCGATGAACTTTTATAAAAAATAAAATTTACCTGGTGGTCTGACGGAGGGGGGAAAGTTGCTGCTTGGGTCTGCACCACCGGGGAGGCCGGGGTGGCATTAATCTGGTGAACTTGGTGGGCTGGTCTGCTTTTAAGCCTAGAATTTTGGGGGCAATTTCAGCTCATGTGGTTTTCTACACCACAGGTGAAGCATATGATTGGTCGCTTTGAAAGAGAGATGGAGGAGAAATCTTAACGGGAGGTTTGGTGTCCCGTTGTTGGTTTTGGAGAAAGAAGTTTTTGGGTTTTACGGGGCTCGGAAACTTCGTCGGCTTTCCTGGGAAGGGGCGCGAATCATTCCTTCTTTCCTTGTAGGGGGATTGGTGAGAAGTTCGATTCTCCCTTTGGGTATAAATTATGGCTTGCGGCATGGACATCCGCTTTTTCGGTACATTCTTTAAAGGTCTGGCACCGACGATCCTTGACGAACGCGCGGATCTCCGTCGGAAGAGACGCCAAAATTTATCCCGCAACATGAAGTCTGTTAAGGACTCGTAGTTAGGATTAACCTTTGAGGATTCTAACCAAAATTTAAAATTCCTCTGAAGAATGTATCTGAATTGACGGAACGTCTGTCCGGGTTTAATACGATCTCCTCGAAATTCTTGGCGGTAGAAATCGGGAGTCATGTTATGAGCGGCCAATAACTCAGCTTTTAAGGTGCTGTAGTTAATTGTACATTCAGATGGTAAAGATATGAAAATTTTGCGCAATTTACAATTTAACAAGGAAAGTAATCTAACTACACCTTCAGCCTCCAGATCCATGTTATTGATTTCGAGGATCTTTTCGAAGTGGGCTAAAAATGCCCTGAAATCCTCTCCATCCCTGAAATTAGGGAGCTTAAGTGGGAGATTGATGGGGGCTTCTGAACGGGAACTGGCTGATTGTATTTTGGCTTCAACACGAGCTAATTCAATCTGATGGTGAAGCTCAGCTTGTCTTTTCCGTTTCTCTCTTTCTCTTTCTTCTCGTTGGATTTCTCTTTCTCTTTCTTCTCGTTGGATTTCCCTTTCTTTTTCTTCTCTTTCTCTTTCTGTTCTTTGCTCCTCCTGAACGTACTCAATTAGTTATTTTCCGGAAAGTCCCAAGGATTCTCCTTGCGCTTTAAAGATTTCGAACTGAGTCATCTTTGCACTTGGGGGCGCAATAGTCAACCAACTAAAATTCCTTGCAATAAGAATTATGCCTTCTAGAGAGTTAGCGTTCCTAAATATGGGCACTGACCTATTAGTAATTGGTTTCTCGATCTAAATAACCACTGACTAAAATCACAAGAAAAAAATACAAACAAATTATTATTACAGTTCCTTGAGCTACTCCAGCTTCTTAAGTTTCAAAAAAAGGGGATAGCAATCGTTAAAACAAAAGGGAACTACTATACTCTATTCTTATAACGAATAACACTATGCTTTACTCGACTGAGACCAGTGTTTGCAAAGATATAGCGTTAAACCTTACACACTTGATACTAAATTTAAATAGTATATATATATATATATATATATATATATATATATATGTCGTAGAATGGACTCTCGACGATATACCATATATGACTATTCGTTGAGGGAATTATTTATTTATATTTAGAGTGCGTAGTGTCTGGTCGACCGAGGTTATTTATCTTTAATATGCTTAAGAAGTGGAACTGAGCTCAAGGATAATAATATGGCTATCATTCATAAAATAGAGTTTTATTAATGAAAACTATCAACAACACACAAAACGGAAAATATTGACATAAACAGAGAATGGAAAGGGTCGTGGGAAATCTAGCTAATCCAAGGATTAAGATTTGGAAGAGATTTAAAAAGGTAAAACAAATAAAAATTAAAGGGATGGGATGGTTCGCTAAACCATTTAAAGCACAGGATAGGGTTGACAAAAGGGTTGAATACTCAAAGGTAACGTGCAGCTTACGTAATTACACGTGTTGTGCAGAGGAAGGTGACGTGAAGGAATCTTCGGTCCGCTGGCGAGTTCCAGCCGAAGGGGGGGGGAGGAATTAAATGATCCTGACGTGGCGTCTTTGGAATGAGAACCGTTTCTTGGCGAACGGGCTTGAAGAACAATGGCTGTTCTACGTTGTTCTCTTCTGCACAACAGGGGGTGTGAGAACCGTCTCTTGTATACGGGCTCAAAGAACAATGGCTGTTCTAATGTTGTTCTCTTTCTGAAAGAAGGGGGAAAGGGTGAGAACCGGTTCTTGTCAACGGGCTCAAAGAATAATGGCTGTTCTAATGTTGTTCTCTTTCTGAACAACAGGGGGAAAGGGTGAGAACCGTTTCTTGTCAACGGGCTCAAAGAACAATGGCTGTTCTAACGTTGTTTTGTTTCTGAACAACAGGGGAAGCCTTGTGGACTTGGCGTCAAGAAGGCTCGAACCTTAGCACTCAAGGGATATTAGCCTCTTCTGGACAATAATGGTGGATCTCGAGGTAGAGGGCCCTTTGGTGCACAAGGTGAGACTGGATCGTAGTGATGTCTCGCGAAGCAAATCTGGATCTCGAATCTGCTCTTAGTGGTAAAGTTTCCGTATAAATAGTCGAGCCATCCCCTTGGCGTAGGGGACAATGGAGTGGGGCTTTGAGGGAATGCACAGCCGCGCCTGAGAACAATATCTTTATCTGCCCATAAGCCTAACTCAATCTGGCGAGGTCGACACATGGGGCGAAACGGGGGAAGATAAACATCCTTGGTTAAACATTGACTCAGGTGGCGGCGATAATGCGCCCGGCTTCAAGGCGAAGATGCACGTGGGTACCATCGTGTTTTTAAACAAAATGTGATAACGGTTGAAATTAAGCGGCCTCAAACCGTTCTATCTCACATATATATGAAAAATAGTAATTGAATAACCAGAACACTAAATAGAGTTATGTATGATTTCAAGACCCATCAAAGATTAATTTTGAAATAATAAATAATCTTCTTTGCTTTTGCAAAAAGAAAAACGTCAATTAATAGTTTCTTTACACCAAAATGGCCTCAATCTATGGGAAGTTGCTGCTACAGGCTTTGCATGTGAAAGAACTGTATACAGGATCATTAAAACTTTAAAAGAGACACGTTGAGTAACTGTGAAAAAGGCACCTGTTCGTTAACGCTTGTCCTCTGATCGCCAAGACAGAGTTTTATTGCGAAATTCTTTGAAGAATCGAAGTGCCAGTAGCCAACAGCCTGCTAATGAACGGAAATCACATGGTATTAGCGCTTTAGATTGAACAGTTCGACGGCGGCTTCTTGTAAAGGGTCTTGCTTCACGGAGTGCTGCAAAAATCCCCGTCTTTGTCCAAGAAAAACGTCAAGGCCAGACTTGCCTTTTGCAAGAAATATAATAATTGGTCACGTGAGCATTGGGATACAGTTATTTTTTCTGATAAAGAACCATTCCGCCTGTTTGGCACATCTGGAAAAAGGCTTGTCAGAAGGAGAAAAGGTAAACGTTATAAAGAGGCTTGCATCGTTCCCACGATAAAACATTCTAAAACTATTCATGTGCGCAGATGCTTTTCTTCAAGGGGAGTCGGTGCTCTATCAATTTTTCCCAAAAAAAACACTTTATGAATTGAACATGGTATCAAAATGTCCTTAATGACCATCTTCCAACCATTGAAAGGCACTTTGGCGAGGATAATTTCATTTTCCAACAAGATAAGGCACCTTGCCACACTGCTAAGAGGATTAAGGAGTATCCTGAAGGTAAAGGGATCGAAATTTTGGCGCCCTGGCCGAGTAATTCTCCAGATCTCAATCCTATCGAAAATTTGTAGTACATCCTCAAAAGACGGTTTAATAGAGAAAAAATAACAAATGGTAAACAGTTGAAAGTGCTCATACAGAAAGAATGGACGTTTGTAAACATTGAAACGGCCAAATCATTGGTTTCCACCATGCCCTCCCCCGAATCGAGGATGTTTTAAGAAATAAAGGTCATCATTCCAAATATTGAGAGGAAAATTGTAATTAATATCAGTTGTATTCCAAGTATCTTTTGACCTTTCAAATGTAATGCAATTTTGTGTAGAATGATTGAAAAAATGTCATCCAAGAGCGGATTATAGAGCACTTGGAATTATCATTTGTCTATCTGGGAGGAATATATATCAGGAGAAGTGTAGTTTAAACATCCTGAGTTCTTGCATAAGGTCTGATAGGTGTCAAGATTTAATTTCCGCGATTAACCTGGTGTTGTTCCGCTCTCAATGCAGTTGACTAAACATGAATTTAATTCAGTAGAGGTTTTCTGTGGTTGATATTTCCAATTCTATCTATTAACCAAACTGTTGTAAGCCAATATTTGTATCGGTTGCTTCAAGAATTGATTTGTACTATTTTAAGTAACTTCAGCATTTTGAGAATAAGGAACTTGTCGATTATGCCCACAGCCTTGAACGGTCGTTTGCCGTACTTCAATGAAGAGGTAGTGTCTCTTGAATTTTATGAAGACGAAATAATATCAAAAGAGAAAATAAAAACGATTGACGCCTTGAATTGCCCTGAATTAGATATGCTATAAAATTGCTTCGCGCTAGACAAAATAAAAACAGACCTTTATCGAGAGAAGATCAGAGATGATTACAATGGTATGATAAAACATTCGAGTGATCGATGACAATACTAAGAGAGGAGTGTCACTGATCTAGAACTTTATTATTTATCTCAAAAAAAAAAAAATTGCAGTATATTTTTCAAATTGTTAAAATATACCGAAGATAGTTTTCACCAGTAAGAAGGAACTAGGAAATAAAAGGATACAATAACTTGTTAAATATACCAACGCGCCTAGTTGAGTTGGTTCTACTAAGGTGATGTGGAAACCCTATATTTTAAGTGTGGCTTAACTAATAATATCAAAGGATGACTTTGTAATTAGTAGAAGGCAGAAGTATCAAGTGTCTCAGAAATCGACATTCTCAAGTTGGATAGTGTGCGCAATAGAGGCAAAGCCACCGCTGTACGCATAAATATAAAATAGAAAAGCAGAAATAGGCGCAGGATAAAAGGAGAACCCAAAGCCCAGAATAAAATGCAAAGGGAATCAACTATCTGTAAGAAGATTTACAGAGCTACGAATGAATGAGTGAGTGAGTGAGTGAAAGATTGTGAAAAACGATTGAATGAAGAGTTAGATTTTCAAGAAAAAACGCACATTAGAAAACATGAATACTACAGAGAAGTGGATAATAAAAAAAGAACGAAAATAGTTCAAAGAAAAGAAGGGCAAGCATAACACGTTAAAAACGCAGAAGGAACCAAACGAGAAACCCAAAGGAAAAAGCAATTAATGTCCTTATCACCAAGCATACTTCTACCGAAAACTTTCTCTTATAAGCCCCTCTCTTCTCTACTCTTTTTGTCCCCAGTATCGTTTAGGACTAAAGAGCATCTTCACCATCATCAAAATAAAATTTCTATGCATGCTAGGAGCTAATATAGCGAGCAATGTGACTTCGATTGGTAAAAGTGTCCAAAAGGCGAGCTTAGCCCATTGCGACTCCGTCAATTTGCATGGAAAATGTAATGCCAAATCGACAGCGTTGTAATGAGCTAACCTTGAAGTGCTTGCTCCCTTTTCCAACTTCTAATATCTTGAAAAACAACCTTACACCGAAGCCACCTATCTAAGCCTACTATGGCGATGATGTATTCTTAAAAGCAGAGAGCCTCGAATATTCTATATACCCTTTTTGTATGTTCTTGTGCTCTCTAACTGGGGTATCTTTACCATACAGATGGAGGTTAAGGCCACAAACTTGCGTTTTTTTGTATGAGTTTTCTGACTGTGCAGAATGTACAAGAGCTAGCTCATCAACGCCTTCGACAACATTCTTTTTTCTATTTCCTCTTCCTGGATTTTCGTAGATCTAAGTTTAACTAGAGTATCTTCCATGCTTGCGAACAAGACTATTCAGAGCACTCCACCGATGCTCTTATAAAGCAAAAAATGGAGTCGAATACAAGCTTCGGCCGTTGGCACATACCCACACAACCAACCATTGACTTACTTTCATTTTGAACCTATAATGAATACAGATGACAAAGGAGAAAGAAACGCTCTCAAAGCCATCGTAAATCGCAACCTTACACCAACGGATCCATGCATGTAATCTTATCATTTATTACAAAACTAGGAGAGCCAGCGCTCCCATCATAAATAACAGCTGTTTTCCCTTCTACTGGTAAACTACAGGAAAGCAAAGGTCGTGTACGAATTGTCATGCCATGTCGTTGACTGCAAACTTCATAATTCCACGTACATTGGCCTGAATTCCAAAACAAATACTTATGTCTTTCTACTTATTAGTGATCGTCGACGACTAAGAATGTATTAAGCTGTCATCATCAGGCATAAGAAAGCTACAATCAATCTTTAGTTTCAACCAGAGACCATCCTACCAAGCATTTGATTTCTCAGCACAGTCCGAATTTGCTGTTGAAACCACTTTTTATTTTCCTTGAGGAAGTTACCAGACGAAGTCAAATCGGTTGCTATTTTAGCGTCGTAGCATGCGTGTATTTTTTTTAACTGCTTGTTCAGTATTAATGAGTTCCATTCTAACACTACAGTAACACATATAATTTTTTTTATATTCCGCGATTGGACCAATCTTCGTATCTATGTTCAATCAAAAAAATATTCGGATATATACGAGTATAAATCCTAAAAAAACACAAATGAAATATTCGATGGAGATGCAACTGCAATAAAAAAAAATACAGTATAAGCAATAATGCTGCATAGACGAGGCTTACACTGCAATAAAGTTACATTTAGGACATACACCACTCACAATAGCCGCCGGGTACAAACTATCGAGTTGCAATTACTTACCAATTTACATATTAATCTAAATATTCCAAAAAGACACCCAGTAATGCTCCTAGAAGACTTAAATGCCAGAGGCTAGGATTCAGGATACACAAACAAGAACATCATAAACAAAAACATATCAAGAAAACCGGGACCAGAATTCCCAGAATATATAATAAACGACACAACAACAAAACACGACATATTACTTATTAGCCAAAACGTGTCATTAAATATATGTACATATGGAGCCTGCCATCGTGCCATGCAGTGATCACATTGGTATCCTGATCAAGATCAACTAGGGGTAGGAGAAAAGAACACAATTGATAACAAACCTAATAACACTATTAAATGAAGCAGAAATTGAAACGTCCTCCAAATATCCTACAGATCGTACCCAAGGGAAACAAGGGAAGTAAAACGGAGGGCGAACAAAATAAACGAGATATAAGATTATCTCAGAAGCAACTGAGCAAACAAACAAGCTTACCGAAGTCTTCAAATATTAAAAGATCTGAATTTTTTCATACTATAACACCAAAATGAAGAATGGGAAGAGTTGGTCAACAAATTAGAAGAAGAGAAATCCCCGTGAAGAGCGTGATCAACAATCAAAAATATTAAAGGATCGACGCTAAAAGAGAAAGGAAGAATAATAGACGAGGAGGGGAATTGGATACGAGTGAATGTATAAGTCGAGATCAAATTCAGGAGACACTAGAAGAAATGAAGAAAATATGTTCCATAACTCCTAAAGACACGACTAAATTTGATTCGGGCATGGAAGAAATAGTGGAAGAAGTGAGAGAGAACGCCCACTGAATATTAGAAGCCGAGAATTTTGACCGAGAACGTGAGGAGAAAAAAAAGAAGTGGGCTCTAGATAGGATCAAAAAAGAAAAGAGTGATAGTCATTCAAACAAATATCCCCATAACGAAGAGGTGGAAATAAAATAAACTATCAAAAGGCTCATTTAACAGTTAACTATATATTAGGAAACTGTTCAATGCCTGTCAAAACAAAGGATACTATACACAAATTTTTAAGAGAGCAAAATGATCCTGACACCGAAGCGGGAAAAACCTCCATCACAGGTAGCAAGATATAGAGAAATATTTCGGCCGAACTTCTTGAACCATCTATATAATGACTTCAAATTTGGGTTCAGGAAAGGTAGAGTTACACCATGACAATAGCGACAAAGGGATAACATTGCCAAAGCCGAAAATATATGTATACTATCCACGCCATAATGCGCTACGTGGAAACAGACTTTGACAATGTTTGGGTTAGGGAAATAACAAAATAATCCATTCGGGTCTCAGCGGCAATCTCTATAGACTCATCTTTGACTATTTGGTGATAAGAAATGCGTGTATCAGCTTCAAAGAATATTAAGGAACAAAGGTTCAGGTTTAGGTTGCGTTCAGGTTGTTGAGCCACCCTTTGTATCGGGATATGGCATTTATTTTCTGTGAAGAGGAGAAATGATTAAATAGCCTTATTCATTTGTTTTCTTCCACACACACTGCAAAAATTTCTTTGTTGCTTTTACTATTCCTATTCTCTTGTCATTTATATCTTTTTTCTACACTCAAATACTAGCACCACACTCAGTCCATAATCCTCCCTTCTCTCCACTTCCTCCCTCTTTACTCTTTCCAGCTCTATCACCAATTTTTCTTTCAATTTCTCCTTCTCAAGACTGTGGCCCACACACTCCACAATCAAATGTTCTATAAATTCTCTCTGCCCCAATAGGCACCATTCGCATCTGTCTTCTCCTTCATTCCATCTATATGTCTTCCCCTTCACCTACAAAGATCCAGTCCGTGCCTTGATTAGTAGCTGGCTTGCAAAACTCCTATCATACATATCCTCAATGCAAGGCTCCCTTTTGCCTCTGTATAAGTTCAGACTTCTCTTTACACTTATTCCTCTTCTCCAGAACCTCTCTCCTGCATCTACTATTTTCTGCTTCAGTTTTACCTTTGCTCTGTCCTCTATATAGATCGCTTCCAATTCATACTTTGTATCCACTCTCATTACCTCTTTGCGCTACTCAATCTTATCGTAGGCATCATATAGATAGCCTGCCCAGGTCTCTATTCATATCCCTTGCAGTCTCAACTTATAATTTTCTTTCATCTTTGTCACTCTCTCTTCATATCTACTCTAGCCCATTTCTCCTCTCATAAGGATTGGCTCCTAATGCTATTCTTGCCAGTTTGTTTTGGATCTTTTCCATTCTCTCTAATTCTGCCTTTGTCACTTTACAGACTTCATACCCATACAGGCTTCTTCGGACTGCTATCCCTTTCCACAGTTCTCTTATCATTTTAAACTTATTTGCTTGCTTAGTCGCCATGTTTCTCAGCATGCCAATAATTTTTAGAATATTTCCCTCATTTTGTCTCTTATGCTTCTCAAATATATCCTTCTGGTTGCAGACTGTCATACGCAAGTATCTATAATCATTTACCACTTCTAGGATGGCATTTCCTAGGATCCATCCTTCATTTCTTCCTTCTCCAAATATCATCTTTTGCACTTTTTTAGCCTACAACTCGGCATACCGAGAGGAGATCGCCTACGTCCGACATTATATTCTGTTTACACGACTGATATCTCTCAACCCAAATCGGCAGAGTACCTCAATATACAGTATGCATATATCACAAACAGGTGGTGACTATTTATCAATATACATGACTGCAGGCTAGAACATCAGCAGCAGAAATAAAAAATCTGAATAACTAGGAAAAGTAATGTAAAAACAAAACTAACTATCAAATTTCAAGATCCTCCCCATCTGATGGAAGGAAAATGGCGAATGGGTGGGTATTTTTATATGCTAGTGAAAGGAATATATTAGGGCTAGGGATCCGCTCAAAAGGATGAACTTGTAATGTGAAAAATGGAAAAAGAGAACAGCAAGAGGCATAACCTTGCTCAAGAGACGAAGAAACCTTTCGATGAAAATATTAAGAAAGTTTACTAAGAAATTTACCAGCCAGTTATAAACTACACCCCATTTCCAACAAACACTTCTAAAAAGAAAAAAATAGAAATCCAAACAATAAAGAATAAAGCACTCTACTGAATAACAAACACACGAAGAAGGGAAAGGAAAACAATAAAAGAGCTCCACGAAACAACAAACGCCCAAACAGTAAACTCCCTAATAAGGACTAATTCCATCAAAGATTAGAAAAAATAAGCCGAATTATCCCTAAGCTGTATTATGAAACCGAAATATATGTCAACAAACATAAACAAAACAAAGAGCAAATACAATATCACAAAACAGCAAACAAACGTTATGGATATCAGCCAATCACCTCGCAAACTATTAGTCTAATACAAATTCCATTTTGGACCACTATTGTCGTAGAATTCTTTCTGATAAAAACCCTACTTCCCTGACACCACTTATAGTTAGTGTCGTAGAATGCCCCTCCTTTTTGTTCTATTCTCTAAGAGTGCTAAGAGTGTCTAATATATATTGATATTATAAGAATATCTTAAAGAATAGAGCCGTTACCAAACACGTCAGGATATAAAAGAAACGCCCACTAATTCACAAAATAAACTTATATTTTATCTTTAACCATTGAATACACAACCTTTATACTTTAACTACAGCAATACTCTAAATATTATTATAAACAAGAATTAATTAAATTAGTTTCCCCACAGAAATTGGTTAACGTTTTCTCTAGACAAAACAATAATATAAGAATTAGGCTTACGGACTCATGTGGAGTTTAAAGGCCTCAGAAATGTTTACTCTTGACGCGTGTAGATGGGCGGAATTTCACGGTCGTCTTGGCGAGGGTAGCTGCTGGGGGGTCCACACGTTCTTCCGGGGGGTCAGGGTTCTTCAAGGACGAGAACCAATACGGTGCTCTATGCAACACCCAGGCAGTCGTGGTCTCTCTGGCGAGAGTGAGTCGAACTTCGTTCTTAATTCAAGTTAAATTGGAGTGCGGTGTGATCACCGAGTAACGAGCTCGAGGAGGAGCTTTTCTCCTTCGTTACTAATTTCCTTATGGACGAGGCCTGAACTTGGGGAGGGTCTTCTTCACGGGCGAGGATAACGGAGGGGGGTTTCTCTGGCGAGAATAAATTACTTAACGTTTGGTGTGGCCACCGAATAACGGGCTTGAGGGGGAGCCTTTTCCTTCTTCTTCTTAATTCCCCAAGGACGAGGAATACCCCTGGTGTTTAAGGTGCACCAGGATATGAGGAATCTCTCTGGCGAGAGTAAGTCGAACTTACCAAAGTTCACTTATTGTTTGGTTTGATAACCAGGGACTTAGCTCAAGGATGAGCTTTTTCTTAGCCCCTTAAGGTAGGTAGCCCTGCCTCTCTTGCAGGGTGCTTCTTGGTCTGGCGACACAAGTAAACTACCTCTCCAGTCTCGGTAGCTCGGTTTTGGATCCGAGGACTTCGTCACCTAGAGACTGACGTATACTACCTCGATTTTCCTCAGAGTTCCTCATTTATACCTCGCACCCCCACTGGGGGAGTGGTAAGGGGGAGAGGGGCTTGAGGACGGCCCCAGGAGAGTTCTTTTTCCTAACGGTCTTTCCCACGAAGTCAAACATCGGCTCCTCGTTAGCCATCGAGATTGGGAGAAACCCGTCTCCAATTTCTTGTTCGACGTGAAACTGGATCTCACTCTCCTGGGGGAGATCTTACCTTTTTGACCTTTAGGGTCTTACATGGCCCCGAGTTGTGCCACACTGTGGTTAAACACTGACCCGCCGATGCCTGGGGCGGATGTCCTTGCGGTAACCACCGCCTTGGGACTGCATCACGAGTGAACGGGGGGGGGGGAAGTGACCATTCCCTTACAACTATTATGCCCCACCGTTTTCTCTTTATCTACTTTACACCAAATAACTTTTCTCACATATCATCAACTTGATGAATTTATTCTTATCGTCACGGTAAAGAAAACAAGGCAAAGAAGTGGAGGCCTGTCCTGCTTTACGCGAATCAGGAATATTACAAGACAACGCCCAGACTCACCGCACTCAGCCTCTATCACCTACCCACTGACCATCACAGAACTTTGATAAACCAGTCATCCCTAATCCTATCAAAGGGACCTGAAAGGTTTTTGGTCATTGGATATTCCTTCTGTTTTGGTCGTCCCTGTTAAACTAGAGAAGCCAAACTGACTGATTGGAGAACTCTCCTTTCTGCGCTTGGCTTCGGGGCTGATCTAAGGTCGCCAGACTGATTAAAGATTCTTTCTATTTCTGATGATTCTGGCAGTGACTATAAAGGCTGAGGTGAAGTGTTTGGATATCTATTCTGTGTCTATCTTGCTTGGAAGGAAGGAGAGGAGAAAAGGGATGGAGAAAGCAAGGACTTTGCCTGCTCCGATTAGCAATAACTAGAATTAACTTTGGATGAGAATCATTAGACCTTAGACCACCATTGCTATCAAGGTGCTCAGGTTAGTTAGTCAAGAGCCGAGGCCATCACAGCTCTCATCGCCAGTAAGTCTATCGGAGTGATTGTAGATCTCTCCTGCTTCTGCACTGCTTTAGGAAGAAGTGGTGACGTTAGATCGAAGTACTAACGTGTACAACCCCACCAGGACTGATCTAGAGTCATTGGACTGATTGGAGATTTCTCCTGTTTCTGATGACTCTGACAGTGACTAGACAAGCTGAGGTGGAGTGGTTGGATGTTCATCTTATTTCTCTTTCGCTTGTGGAAAAAAAGAGGAGAAAAGAGAAGAAGAAAGCGGGAAAGGTGCCTACTCCGATAAGCTATAAATGGTATTAACTGCAGATCAGAATCAAAGACCTTCGAGCCCCCCTCCCTCCGAAACTAAATTGAACAGACTCCAAACAAAACAGAAGTGTTAAAAATATTTTTTTAGGAAAATTGGAAGTCGCACTCAAGAAGTTGATTTATTGGGTTGAGTCATTAGTAATTTCCGTTTTTAGAGATATATTTCTCTATGTATAACTGAACAATTAAATAATTTTTATCAATAGTATACTCGCCATTTTTTTTTAAACCACCTCTTGCCATTTATCAGGTAGCTTATTAAAGTGAAATTCATCCAATTTGGAGTTAAAGAAATTGTCCACAAACATTTTGACCTGGTCTATTTCAGAATTTTTTTTACTATTCAAAGCATTTTCAGGGAACGAAAAAATGGAAATCACTTGGTGCTAAGTCTAGTGAATATAGTATATGGGGTAGGACAGACCAGCCTAAGTCCAATTGTTTTACCTGGATTATTCTTGCTGAATGCGTTCTTGCGTTATCAAGAAGAATCACAACGTGTGGTATGATGACAAGTGCGGGCCGTTTTCTTAACAGATTTTCATGCAAACGTTGCAGCTGCTGACAGTATAAGTCTGTATTTAGTGTCTGAGTGCGGTTCTGGGGATTGCATTCCACCAGATCTCTTTAAGCATTTTTACACATTCTGATTATCGTCCTGATTTTGGTTCATCTGTCAACAAAAGGATCCACAGAACGAAACTTTGAAAATCAATTTCTGATTTGGCGATCAGTAATGACACCATAGCCATAATTTGGCCCATAAACACTACGACTTTCTTTGCTGTTTCTGATGCGTTTTTGCTATTTTTAAACTCCCACAAATCACATGTCAAATATGGACTTACAGATCCTCCAATTTAGTGAGTGAAATTGTAGTTTAAATTATGATGCACACTTGTTCACTGCTGATGTAAGAATGCGTCATTGTATTTTTCTTGCAAAAATGGAAATTACTTATGACTCAACCCAATAGGTAGCCTGGGTATATACTGTGATCTGCCACACTCAAGCGTTTTAAGCCAAATTAACGTTAGTCACTGCATTCCAGGTGCTCAGGTCAATCGAACTAGAGCCAAAGTCATCACAGACCTCATTGCCAGTTTTTCTATTGTATGTAGAAAGCCAGACCCATGGGTGGGAGACAAGCCTGTGAACAACATCAAAGCAGAAATCGAAAGGAATTATCATTTGTATAAAGTAGCCAAAGTAATTAAGTTTCGATTTTTCATCCACGTGTTCAAATTAGTATTTCCAAAAATACAAGTGTTGGAATATGTCATAGAAACAGAATTTAACCTATTTTACATGGTAATCTCTCCTGAACAAATTATGAAAGATAAATACTTACAACTGCTTTCAGCTTTTCCTGCTACAAGTTGAAAGACCACCCGAGAACAGATGATTGCCCGAAGAAAAGCAAGACACTCTGTTCCGAATACGCGCAGACGAACCACGAGTAGATGCATTATCAGAGACAGAAGAATATTTGTATCAACTGCGCATGGCCACATGGAAACTTAAACATGCAGTGCTTTGTACCCCGAGCAACTGAATAACAAAAGAGACGTAAAAGAATGAGCCTCTCACAGACATACGCTGCCGTCGCAAAAACTCAGCCTTAAACCAACGTAAACAACAACGCAGAACCCCAAAACTTCATACGACATAATGACATAACCTCAACCAAAGTGCTAACATGCATCCTATAAGTTCACATAATGAACTTCGCGACCATTTGCACATCCAATACAGAAATTAAAAAGATGTTAAGCAAAAACAGATTTGAGCAAATTGCATTCCCCGCGAACCCACAGTCACGAATCTATTCCATCTATTTGAACATGAGAAGATGGAAGAGGAAGGATCAAGACTGTGAGGGTGGCCATGAAAGAATAGCTGCGCATGAAAGAACTCTCAAAATCACCGAAGAAGAAACAAGGCATCATGAAGACACCACAGCTGAGATCTCCAACCCCAAAAGGACGAACAAAAATATACAACTTAGACAGCAAAAAACTTAATATGACGATTGTCCTCAATAAAAATACTACCCAAAGAAGGATCATCACACTCAAGCACGTAACAACTAGGGTACGTAGATGAAGGTCTACAAGGTTCCACTACTCACCGCTAAACTAGAAGGTAGTCAAAGTTCCGCTAATAGAGAAGATATCGAGCAGTACGACTGCTCCCTCATATTGTATGAACCCTCAAATTTCAAAATGCTTTGTTCTGAAAGGCTATACAACCCCTCCCCCCCCCCGTAATAACAAAAGCCCACGAGCAAAATGAAGAGATAAGAATGACCGCTCGATACTAAATAGCAATACTATTGTAAAATATGCAGGGATGAAAAGATATCAAGGATCATCTGTACAACATATTGACAAATCTACTCAAAGTTCCTCCTTCTTTCAGAAACTGGTGACAATGACGTCAACCGTTAAAAGATATTTGAGTAGGACGTTTTTCAGAAAGTCGTGACGAGACAGAAATTGATGGAGTTATTATAGCGGTCAAGAGAGATCTGCACTTCAGATAAGTAAAGACCTTGGATGAGACCTCCCACCCCATCATATTGATGAGTTCTTTGGAAGACATAGTAATAGGTACAGGATACTAACTCCCCTGCCGGCAGCATTTTCCTTTAAACGAAATGATCTCCTGATTCATGAAAAGCCCCCAGTACTCTTCGCTAAAGACTTGAAGGCGATGAACAAATGATGGAAGAATATTGTACCAGACTCCCTTACGTTTCTTTACCTAAAGACAAGCACCAGGCCTGATATGGTTGCATCTCACCGATGCAAACTTCCCTGTTCATGGTCACGACCATATCTGACTCCGACCACTAATACCAAGCGAACACATTCCCATAGTCATAATTGTAACAGCTTTTCCTATCTTATTCCCTACCTCATTTAGAAGGTGGTACTCGAAGGTTAACTGGAAGGCTTACAAATAAGCGTAACCGAAGAAACACCCAGACCTAAACAATGCAACCACTAACGACATCTACGAAGATCTGACTGTTACCAACAGTTTAATATCTTGGCCAGACGCACTAGCCATCGCACAAAAAGAGTGATGATACAACAGTGGTTCTTCCTGTTCTACAGCTACATCCACAACATTGGCGAAGCAAATCCCATGGACTTCCGAGTTATTCAACATCCTAGGCAACAGCTTAAATTAAAGCTGTACCAAAAATTAGAAGATACATGAGACCAAATAAATGCTAGAATTCACGACTTAACTGACCCAAACTCTTTCTGTTGCCGCCATCAATAGATTGAGAGGGCAAACGAAAGAGGTCTCCAACTACTCCTTAACAACAGACTGACAACCTTCCCCACATTCTCCTCTTAGCTGAACGAGGAACAAAATAGATTTCGCAATTGGCAAGCGAAGAGTAACAGAGAATACATGGTCATAATTTACCAACACACATGAACAGGGCTCGCAACTGTATGGATGGATGATGTCTGTAGAGACGTAAAAAAGACCTTCGACAAACTTTAGATCGATGGCCTGAGATACAAACTGTCAAGGGTAAGATTTGTGTTTCAATGCGAAAAAGATCTATGTAGCTACTTAACTAATAAGTAATCTGTCCTTGCCTTTGCCAATTTACACGAGGAACCTACCGAAACCACTAAATTCCCAACTGCTAAATATCCAGTACGCAAGTCAAGTCAACCAGATCGTGGTCCAACAGACGAAATCTGAAAGAATCATATCTAGGAAGTCCGTGGGATAGCATTCTCAGATAAGAAAAACGCTGAAAGATCCAAACATGGCAAAGTTCACCGCTGCTCCATTCGCGTGATACCAGGCCGTATCCACTGAAATCGGCAACTACCGAATTTGGCATGAAAGGATATTAATCACCGATACGGATCAACTCATGCCTAACTCAGCGACGACTTAGAATTTAAAGTGAGATACATATAAAAACAATGAAAGCATCTTTCTGAGAATGAGTTTCGTCAGGACGCTGACACTGATTAATTCAACCGAATTGAAAATGTTCAAAGGGACCTAACCTGCTTACCCACAATAGCATACTACTTAGGACTTTAGAAGATAGCGCAACTGCATCGAACCTACTTGCCCTTGAAGTGAAGGAAGGTCCCGTTGCGGGCTGAGGAATATGAAATCTATATGAAACTATATAACACTATAGGGTTGATCTATTACCTTTGTTGGTATTTATAGCTCCACAGTATAACTTTTAAATTTTTTAACAAAATCAAATCAAATTTAGTCACATCTTCGGTACATAGAGTAAGTTTTTCTAAATATAAATTTCCTTATTTTATAAAGGTGAATGATTACTTATAAACTTATGCATACGTAAGTTCCATTGTTTTGTCTCAGAAAATAAGAATGTGGGCTTACGCGAAGATGGAGGCTTAGGTAACTGGCGGTGGAGAGAAGATACTTTATTTCCTCTAACTTCGACCTTTTCAGCAATTGCTTAAAACATGTCAATTGTGTGGAATTTTTCAACGCTTGTAATGACCAAGAAATGTGATCTACATTTCAGTATCCATTTTGGATATTATAAATAAAGATCTGCTAAATATAGGTCAGCGTCATGGATGAATAAAGGATTTTAGGAATACATACGGGAACGTAACCGAGGTTATAAGATTTTACCAACTTCTGAGATTACCGAGAACCTAACCGACTTCTTCGTTGCTGTCTCCTTGCAAATGTAACATAGAATTAAGGAAAACTAGGATAAATAGGAAGAACTATAAAAAAGAACAATCCTTGGTATATAAAAAAGGGCATAAACGATTTTATTAATATTTCAATATTCATAGAACTATCAGCGAATGCATCAGCTGCCTGGCGGTCTCTAATGGTGTTATTATTGACGACCAGTCTCATTTAGTGGTTTTTACTCCCAAACAAGGGGGAAAGTCCCTCCAATAACCCACGGCGTTTTGTAATAAGATGATAAATGGTTATTGCATTGATGGTTTCCCATAGTTCAAATCACCTACAAGTGCCTTTGAATGGCTAAATGAGACTTCTGCCACTAAATGGCTCCATCCAGCGCTAAATCCGATGGCAGATTTGAAATCTCCATGGTGAATAACCATATGTCCCATGGTCATATGGGTCATTCCATGGCTCTAAATGGGTACAGTTGAACTTTACTCCTTTGTAAAAAAAAGCAACGCCTTGACCTGTTGTTTCGCCGCAGGTAATAAGAAGAGAACATCAATTAGGGCATCTTTAACAGAGAGTTTGTAAGAAAGGGATTAAGATGGAGGACGTGAAAATGCGGCAAATATCTCTAGCCGAAGAGCGACGTGCGTGGAGCGGGGCCGGGAGAGCACGTAACCCTACAGATACCACCTGCAACATGGAAGCGCATGCAACATCCGACACTCCCTTGCGGAAAACATATAGTAAAGGCATTAAATATTCCAAAGTTTGAAGATATGATGAATTTAGCTATAATTCCTGATTAAATCAATTTTGATAATAACTATTTTTTATTTTTTTCCGAATATTACATAACCCAATAGAAAATAATTCTTTTTACTAAGAAAATGTAGATATCTAAAGCGACTAGTCCCAATTAAATTTACCCATTTATTCCCAACGAAAGAGTACTAGCAAAACCATTTATTAATCTTGTGAGTAAATCAATTGATGAAGGAACGGTTTTAGGCCAGCTTAAGGAAGCTAATCAGAAACTAATTTTTACAAGGTTCATCAAAACTAATCCCAAGGTTTCAGTCACATTTTCTTAAAGTTTGCCACGGTAAACTCTCTGCCTAATGTTAGAGCCCAATTTTACTCCATTTAGAGTTTAAAAATTTAATAAACGATACCCAGATGGGTTTCAGCACAGCGTTTATTTAATGCAACTTAGTTAATATATATAATTATACAGTTGGTATATATAATTTATCTCAATTAAAAAAAAACATTTAACACTTCCTCTTAAGAGTTTTAAGATAAAGTCAAAACCACTTGAATAGAATGACATCTACTTATGTAAATACCGAGTCAAAATCGCATTTATGCTCTTTTTTTCACTAGTTTGAACTATTTTATTTTGCACTTAGTTATTCTTTGTTTGCATTTGACCAGTCCCTTTAGTTCCAATTTCAATAATTTTTAGTTCTATGTATATTACCCTTCTCTCGTATTAACTAGATCGATATACATTTGTTCGCCAGGATAGACGTTCTCGCTCAATCTATCATACTTTACTCAAATTACAAATAAATTCAACTCCATTTACCCTGAGTCGTTGTTCTTTCCGCTTTTGCTCATTTTACTATAGTAACAGAATCAGCCAACACGCAAGAGAGATATTAAAAAATAGCAGTGGATAATGGTCAAATCAAAGTACAGCATGTCTCACCTAACTCTGACACATTTTAATTACTTAAAACATCAATCATTTTTTAATGAATTGCAATGATAACACAGGGGAACAATTTTAGTCACATTTTCTGGTGACTTAGATTTATCTGCCAATTTTAATTCGTTTTTTTTTTCATGCTGATTTAAAATATATAATCCATTTTTACCTACATGCTATAGTTATTCTGTAATTTCTATTTTCTCGTTTCCCTGAAAACTGCCCTCCGGACGGACAGAGAGGGTGCTTGTAGAAAGCAAATATTTCACAGTACATACATAGTAGTAAGATAGTAATAAGTGTTATTGTGAAAAATATTGACATTATTGTTTCTTTTTTCAGGTCTCATGTTAGAGTGATGGCTTCGTGAAGAGGAAATTGCGTTAATGATCCAGACACCTTCTGCTACATATGTGGCTGTTACATGCTAGTTCGTCAAAGGCGCAATATATCAAACTTTGTGATCCGCACTTATAAGGCATATTTTGATGTTCCTCTTGGCGATCAAGATAAGAAGTGGGCCCCACATGCTGTTTGCCATAGTTGTGTGGAACATCTTCGTGAGTGGACGAAAGGAAAGAGAAATGGTGTTCTTTTTGGAATCCCCATGGTGGAGAGAGAGCCAAAGGATCATGTATAGGACTGTTATTTATGTCTGGTGAATACAAAAAGATTTGGCAAGGAAAGTCGGCACAAGAGTTTTTACCAGTTCCGATATAAGGTGGATATGCTTCCTCCGAGGATGAAAATGATGTACCTGATATGGACGTCAACGAAATGGATTCAGAGTCTGCAGATTCATCATCAGATGCTAAAGAGTCATTAGCTCAACTGTTTCAATTAAGAGGATTTGAATGACTTGATACGTGATTTGGCGCTCTTCAAGAAAGCTGCAGAACTTTTAGCCTCTGGGTTGAGTGAAAGACATATGCTTGACAGGTCTGTACGGGTATCATATTACCGAACAAAGGAGAGTACATTTGTTAAGTATTTCTCTGAGTAAAACAATTTGTATACTGCCATGATTTTCCTGGTCTGTTTACCTAGTTGGAACTTAGACCTATAGCCCTGCTGAGTGGAGACTATTTTTGGATAGGACCTAAGCGTAGCCTCAAGTGTGTCCTTTTGCATAATGGCAATGACTTTGGTGCAGTTCCTTTTGGTCACTCTGTCCATCTGCGAGAAACTCACGATGACATAAGAATGGTCATGGATTTACTTAAGTACCATGAACACAATTGGATAATATGTGTAGACCTTAAAATATTCAACTTCCTCCTTGGCCAGCAGAAGGTATATACAAAGTCTCCATGCTATATCTGTATGTGGGACAGTCCAGCCCGTGACAAACACTGGTCCCAAAGAGATTGGCCAGTTAGAAAAACTTTGGAAGCAGTAATGGCAAACATTGTTAATTGTCCAATCGTAACTCGAGAGAAGATCATTTTCCCTCCACTTCATCTCAAACTGGGTTGATGAAGCAGTATGTCAAGGCGTTGAGCACTGACAATAATTGTTTTCAGTACATAGTATCGGCGTTTCCTGCTTTATCATACGAAAAAATAAAAGCAGGAGTATTTGATGGTCCCCAAATGCGAAGACTTCTGAGTGATTCTAGATTCGTGAGCACCATGAATGAAAAAGAGAATGCAGCCTGGCTCTCATTTTCTGCCGTTGTTCGTAACTTCTTGGGAAACAAAAAAGCACATAACTACGAGGATCTGGTTAGTAATATGCTTTTAGCATATCGTGATCTGGGATGCAACATGAGTGTGAAGCTGCATTTCCTAAATAGTCACCTCGACCGATTCTCCGAGAATCTTGGAGCCGTTATCGACGAACAAGAAGAACGCTTCCATTAGGATTTGATGACGATGGAAGAGCGCTACCAAGGTCACTGGAGTAGACACATGATGGCACACTACTGCTGGATGATTATAAGAGATCAGCTAGAGAAGACTTACAAGAGAAAGAGTTACAAACGCAAATTTTTGCCCGATTGAAATCAAGAAGAAGTCCTCCAGCCTGATGTACGGTCATTAATAAATTTGCATCTATTTGCTTACAGTATTTGTTATCCTAATGTGTAATTCAAGTTTCTTTTTATATGCAATAAAATGTTTGTGCAAAGTATCTGTTTTACTATAAATAACGCAAAAGGATGATTCAAAATTACTTCAGGGCATGATGATGGGCGTGATAAAATTAAAATTATTGTATAATATTAGTTATTAATATTACGAACAATCTGTAGCATTTAGAGAGAATCTGATTTCAGATTTGAATTTAGTATGCTCGAATTAGGTAGGAAAATGTATTTTTGTCAATTCACCAAATACATTGTTCCCCAATGTAATTCTTTTAGAGATAACAGTTTTGCGTACCATTTCTAAAGTAAGCAAGACCTTTGAAAGTGAGGTTGTCTCTATTGGTTCAAGTTCTTTCTATATACACATAAATCTATGGAATTAAAACAAGTTTGTCTTATGATCTTCAATGGATTTTAGAATTCTTCTATTAAATGCACGAATGACTTTTCCTTAACTGCATGAAATTAGCGAATGGTGACTGTGCTCGCTTTTCGTAAACCGAATAGGGACCACTCTACACCAGCCGTTTTTCGCTCACTTTCTCCGCACTCTCTACTCCAAGTCGGATGTTTTGCTCCGGCTGGAAAATATACTTGTCAGGTCTCTCGTAGACAGAAATACGCCACGGTGTTTTTAAATCTGAAGAAAGCTTATGATACCGCATGGCGATGCGGTATCTTTGAGACCCTCCAAAAGATGGAGGTGAGGGGACGTCTCTCTATTTTCATATATGAATTTGTAAGATCGTCGATGCCTCATAGGGTAGGGGTAGCCATCTCCAACCCAATAAGGTAACAGTATCATTTCAGTGCTGCCGGAAGATATTCTTGCTACATTCTAGTTGAAAGACTATTCGATCTCTTTTAGTGTGGCCCAGATACCAACATTGGAGCGACATTATACCGAAGCAATTGGGTAGGGACCTTCTGCCCTCACCCATGCTTCCAATCCGATATGGACTTTTTGTTTAACGGGATTCGTTTGAAATAGAAGATTTGTACCCTTTACTTTGTCTTGGTTTCAATCGGCGCTTCTCCTGGGAAATCCATATTCACAATATTAGCTTCTCTTCTACCAGCAAAATGGCCATTCATCTTTCTATTACATGCAGCAGTTGGAGTGCTGATATGGCCAAATACAGCCTTGTTTTATACCGATCCTTTTGTTCGTTTAAAGCTTGACTAGCTGAAAGTGAATTGCGAAAGATAAACTCGATCTACCCCACCGGCAACCGTTTGCCAACTGGTGGCTTCAGCACTTCTTCTGGTTGCCAATGCGGGGAAGATGCTGCTCGTTCTGGTACGTTCGCAGTGCATCATTCACTTTTACACGGGGGCCCGACGTCTTCCTACCTCGATGGTGGTTATGGCGCGGAGTGATGCCAAATATATCCTAATACCGTAGAAATTCTATTCAAAAGTTCGATGTACATAGCCCATTAGCCGGTGGTGCTTCTACATAGGATGGCACCGTTGAGGGTAAGCCTTTGACGATTTGTCACCACGCCTCTGCTCCCAAAGGTTCTACAGCAAGCTATCTAGGCATAATGGCTTCCAAGACCACAACGGATATGATCAAACCACTCAATGGTGAAGGATATATTGTAGCTTGGATTAAGATCAGTTTCATTGCAAAGTTGACAATAGGTGACAGATGTGGTCAGTTTTCTTCCCCTGTTTTTGGAAGGAGATTCTTTATCACTGTATCTAGCTATATATTTGGTGTGGAAGATGCTACTTAGATGAAAAATAAATGTGATTTTGATCATATCAATGTTGCCGAGCTGGAAGCTATATTGAAAGGGCATTGATCTTGCAATAAAACCTTTACACTGCTAACTCATTTAGACACTGTACATAGCTGGGTAAATATTACCTTGACTGAAGAGAGGAGGATTAAGCCAAAGGCGTAGCTGAAATGATTATTAAGCGTCGATTGGGCATGATGAAAACCCAAATTAAAGACTTTTGTATAAACATTGCTAAAAAGAAACTTGTTCAGAGTTGTGGTGGATGTCAGATGATTGATCCTGCTCCAGTGGTTCATAAAAAAGGAGAAGTAGCATGGAGGAAAACTGGAGACGGATAGCAGTGGATGTTACCCATTACCGGTCTCGTCTGTGGACCTGGGCAATTTGCAGTATGGCTGTAGTTATGATTGGAAACGACTGGCCCGGCCAAGGTAGTCGTGGACCACCGCAAATTTCTTGTGGTCTGGGCCAACAGGGGAGAGTAAGTCCTCAGACACTAAGATGCAGGTGCACCCGGTGTCACAGACGAGGGTGGATACTCGGAGACCGTTCACAGTTCCGTTCTCGAATTTCAATCCACCAGGGTTGTTCTCATTAAAGAGGAAGTTTACCTGATGGACCCGACCTTTGGCGGGCGAGGGGGAATCGGGGAGCTCCTGAGGCGACGGAGGGGGATCAGGGCGGCCCAGATTTGGTGCACTTGGTGGGACTGAGAGTTTGCGAATCAGGAGTTTTGAGGACAGTTCGTGCGGTAATGGCCGAGAACTTCGCAGGTGTAGCAGAGGATCGGGTTCTTTTGGTACGGCACAACCGGAGGAGAAGAAACTATGGGCCTAACGTCTCGGTGTTCAGATAGATGAAAGTTTCTTGGCTTTGAGGGACTAGTAACTTTGGTAAATCTTGGAACCAAAGTTCCATAAAATTTAGTTTTGGGGGCGATTGGGAAGCCTTTTTAACATCCTTAGGGTATAAATCGTGACAACCCGTGTAGACATCGGCCTCTTCCAAGCACTCCTTGAAAGTGGCACAACGTTTATCCTTAATGAAGGCGCGAATTTCGGGAGCCACGGCAGCTAAAAGCTGATCCCTAAGGAAGAAGTCCAGAAGGGACTCGTAGACCTGGGGAATCTTGCACGCATTTAGCCAACACTGTAGGTGTCTTTTGAGGATGTACCCGTGTTGTCGAAAGGTTTGGCCATAGCGGATCCTTTCCTGGCGGAGTCGGGAGCGGTAGAATTCGCAATTCATATTAACAACGGCTAGCAATTCGGACTTTAACGTGGAATAGTCCAAAGTTGCTTCCGGGGGAAGGGAGACGAAGATATCCCTTAATTAGGCATTTAGGTGGGAAAGTAAGCGAGCGACACCATCATTTTAGAGATCCCATCTATTGTTCTGAAAGATTCTCTCAAAATGGGTAAAAAATGACCCAAAGTCCTCTCCATCATTAAAAGCGGGAAGGTTGCCTGAAGGAGTTTGGGGAATTTCAGGCTGGGAACCTATTGACTGAGAATCCATTTGATTTCGGGTCATTTCCAGCTCATGCTGCCTAAGATTTTCACGTTCTTCCATCCCCATCTTCAGTTTGTTCTACTCTATCTCCATCTTCAGTTTGTTCTCCTCCATCTCCATCTTTAGTTTGTTCTTTTCCATCTTCAGTTTGTTTTCCTGCATTTTGTTCTTCTCCATCTCCATTTTGTTCTCCATCTCCATTTTCAGTTTGTTCTCTTCCATCTCCATTTTGTTCTTCTCCATCTCCATTTCCCTACGCTCTGCCCGTTCGTTCCTCTCTTCTTCCTGTACCTAATTTAGCAGGTCTTTGCCTGAAAGACCTAACATTTCATCCTGACTCTTGAATTTTTTGAAGGATGACATTATTACGCAGTTAACTGAGGGAACACTGACACGCGAACGAGCTAGGACACTAGCCACGCGAAACGAATACTTGAATATTCGTGAAGGCCTTGTTCACACACAAAAAAATTATGATACAGCTACCTACCTCTGCTGTTTCTAAGCGGGAAAAAAATTAAAATGGTCCTACTGGAATTAGGACACCAAAGACCTTAACTCTTTTGGATTAATAACCAGGAGATTCTCCAAAATTCAAACACAATAAAAAGAAATTAATTACCTGGGGTCCAACACAAAATCTTAATAGATTACGTCTCACTGTTCTTCAATTAACTTGAACTTGCCTTCTGCCAGTACAATACAAAAATTAAAATAAAAGGGATAGACGTGAATAACAAGGGAACTTCTAATGTCGAAATTAAAATTACACGCGTTCGTAAAACTCCCAAACACACTTGACAACAAAATTATATAATATGTATATTAATAAATATATATGTCATGGTATGACATTAAATTACATCAATAGCATATTATATCTATGGGGAAGGGATCAATAACTTAAAGGGGAGCCGACAATGGAACGGAACGCAACGAGTTTCGACGCGCGAAACAACGAGATAAGAGTGCAACGAGGTCAGATAAAATTTGGGCAATGGCAAAGCTCAAGGTTATTTAAAGAGGCATGTACAAAAATATAATTTTATTTACATAAAAATGAGAGAATTGATGGGCAAAATTACATCAGAGAATTAATGGGCAAAATTACATCGGTAAACGAGGAGGGGAAGTGTAGTTATGCATCAGACTATGAAGTTAAAATTTAATGTATTACAGGAGGAGACCATTTAAATGGGGGGAATTAACTCAAATGGGTTACTAAAGGGGGAGAGGGGTTGGCTTACGGAGGATTCCGGGTGAGACGTCAGGGTAAGGCTTCACAGATGTCTTCTGCACGTGAGGCGAGGGCGCTCGGAGCTTCTGAGCGGGAACTTAAAGTCATGACGGTTCTCCAAAAAGGGGGCAGAGCGGTAACGTCCGGTCCAGGGGAGAGTATTTCGCCACCCGAAAACGAGGGGCAAACGAGGAGGGCTTCGAGTGAAGTTGATGAGTGAAGTCGGAAAAATCGCTCGGTAGCGATCGTTAAATGGAATTACCTCACTGGCTGGGGCTAATTCCAATACACAAATAGTTCGGCTGTCACTTTGCTTTGTTGTTAGCACCTGACTTGGAACTAGGGGAATCTTCTTGGGTCCGAGCGAGAATTCTCAACTCTGTGTCTGCCTCATGGAAGATAAGCAGCTATATATGTCCGAGGCTCTCCCCGCGGGGGTAAATGGGAAACAGCTCTACTCTCGAATGGCCTCGAATCTTCTTGCCGAGGCGATTCTGACTCGTGTAAAGGTGGTCCGTGGTGGACGCGGTTCGAGGCTACCGCTTATGGAAGGGGGGGCGGGTTAGACTTACCAATTTAAGCCTAACAGAACCTTCTCCAGCGCATGGAACTTCCGTGATGGAAAAGAAATTCCACGTGGAATTCCCCAACAGTGCACCTTCTCCGATCTTTTTTTTAATTTAATGAAAAATGCAGTTTCTTACGCTAATTCCAAATATATTTTTTTTTGTAATAAATTAATAGTTTTAAATTTAAGTTAGGTTATTTTAGTTAAGGTTAAGTTAGAATATCTGATTATGATACAAATAATGTTCAGAACATTTCTTGAAAAATAACTTTTCAGGATTTTAAGTTAATCTATTAGAAGTTTAACGCTTAAACTTCGAAATGCATAGCAAAATCTTCTTGAATAGGTCTGGTTTTTTTCGTATTTTCTACGCCATACAAATTAACATAAATAGTAATCTAAAATGATACCGTGTGGTCGAAGACACTTTTTATTTGGGAGGTTTAGGCAATTCCAGGTAACGTTAATTTGCTGCGTGTGATGCCCTTCTTCTGAAACGAACTCGACACCATAATTGACGATGTTATATTTGAAGTTATAATCAGGAATATCATTAATATGCTCGTCCTAATTCCACCTGTCACTTAATATTTTTGAACCAGGTGAAATTTAAGCCTTATAAAGACTTCTAAAATGTTTGGCCATCTCGTGATAGAGCAGCGTTGAGAAAAACCTCCGAAGTTTCTCTCCGGGCCCCACCAAATACCCTCAGGTGTAAAAGAACTCTACCCTCTTTATATTTTCTTCGAGAATCCACTGTTATATTTTGGTATGAAGACGTGACACGGAAAAATGTGAAACCACAACTTTTTCATATTCCAGAACTGTATCACGCATAATTCTGGATATTGTTATTATTATCAAAAACTAAGATAAAATTTAATGTATTTTATTTCAATTAATTCAATTAGTTTAATTTAATAATTATCTAACCGAACCTAATCTCACTTTAGAAATAATAATTTCTCTAAAAAAGGAAATTCATTTAAAATCAGCATATAAAACTGAATTAGTGGTAAAATAAAAATTTAAAAATCGGAGAACGTCCATCCAAACTCAAAAGATCCGGATAAACTTATTCGTGTTGATTTTCTTGCCTTGTAATATTCATATATCGGAATTAATAATCACAATATTAGTATCAATTATTAATTTATAAAGTTTTCCTCGATCGTGGGGGGGTCAATATCCTAGAAGCTACAAACATAGGCCTCGACATGACATGGCTATAATGTCTAATTTTCGTTCAGTAGTTATATCACTATTTTTTTTAATTGCTACTCTTTATAGTTCATTTACTATATTTCATTATTAGTGTTCTCTCCTTTTCGCCACGCCTTAATAGACTCAAGTAAGGAATAAATACGGTGCTAAACCTCTTAATATATAAATCGCACGTCATCTAAATAATTTCTGTCATAATAGTTTTATTTGAATTATCTATATTCCTATGTTTTGTACAACTGCACAAATTAGTCATGTCATATTCTAAAAAAAGTTTTCGGGAAAAGTTAGTTAATTATATTATGTAGATAAAATTCTAAAAGTCAAATTTCAAGGCAAATAATTTATGATATCCAAGATTAAAAATTAAATAAATATATAAATTTATTTAAGCTGGAAAAAGAAAAATTGGGGGAAATTTGGGAACCGACTTTTGAGACAAACCCATTTCAAAATATTTAATAAGTAAAGCTATAAATACCGCAAGTAAAAAAAAAATCATTATTTATCCCATTTATACGTAAATGTCCTATCTACTATATTTAGGACTAAAGATGCACAAAACACCATCTCTCATCAAATTCTAATATATTAAATTGTCACTCTTTCAACTAAATTCAGCGTAAATTGGGACATGACTAATTAGGAGAAACTGTAAATTATTTATTCAATTGGGGTTTGACAGCGCCCCTCAACTAATAAGTTGAAAATTACCGGAAAATGTTAGTAGTTAAATCACGAAGCATCGGAAGCTGATGGAAACAGAAACATTCAATACCTGTATTTATTTATGGCTCTCCATTCAAACTCTTGGTATTATCTTGTAACTTATCCCCAGTCATGCATTCTTCACACCATTTAGCGGGTGTGGCAGATATGGAGTTGACGATTATACAGCTTTGGTCAAACTATCTTATTGGTGAGCAAAGAGTGTGGTAGATAAAATATTGAACAACAGCAGGCCTTCCCGACCCCGCAGTTTACCTTGCAAAGGGAGGCAGATATAACATGGGCAAATATGTTGCAGGTGACATCTAGAGGATTGGTTCTCCAGCTCTCTTCCTTTCGCCCACACGTTTCTACTTCCTTCTTCACCTCTTTCTTTACAGGCTTCTCATTTCAAACTTTCTGCCCAAGATGATGTTGTCTGTGTTTGCTTTAATTTAATAAAGTTAAAATGTAACAATCAGAAAAGTATTAAAATCTTTTCTGGATTAAGACAGGAAGGAAGAAAGTATATTTCTTCTGGAGTAAGACAGAAACGAAGAAATGCCACTCAATTATTAGGAGACAAGACCCGAAGCACCGTAACCATAACAACTTTAGCTTCGCCATTCTTTTCACGCCCAAAATGGGAATTACAGCCCCCCCTCCCCTTCCACACACACACGTTTCGTTCGTCCAGCAGAAGACGAAGCAGAAAATAACACTATTTCCGCTACGATGTTTTGAATCGAAAATATAACTACGAGACCCCCCATAGTTCACGGGTAAAATAGGCCTGATGGGATACTAAAAAAAAACACCTTAAAGCCACTTATACGTGAAAGGCAAAAAGTTAAGACGTTACTGACAATTTAATATTCATTTAGTATTTAAACATTGAATATTAGAGAAAGTGTCTGAAAGAAATTATTGACGCCAAAAGAACAGCTTTCATATTTCTCGGAAAAATTAGACCTTTTCTTGGTCTAAACAGCCGTGAAAATGACAGCGGGAGAATCCAAAGACACGCAGGAAATACCCCAAGAGGGAGCGACACTTTGTTTTGGTGCACTGGGGTCGGGAAGGCATGCTGCTGCTGCAGGTTTCAGTTGTAGCACGGTAATTAGCCCTGCTATACCTCTTCCTTGTCTGGGTATTTGGGGTATGGAAGTGGATGCGAACCAGTAAGGTGTGTGAAACGAGAGAATTGCTCCCTTTCAACTCAAATGATCCTGGCCTGTGCGAAGGGGGCGGTTAATCAGCTGGGCGTGAACCGAGATTAAAATGAATTAATACAATAGGAATGCGGAGAGGAGAACTAACCAGGGAAGGGTTATGAAATAGGAACAAAATTGCCAAGGATTTTTTTTTACAAAAGAATGTGAATTTTTGCTAACGTGTGGCGATATTGAATGGAACAGATAAAGGTTTATTATTGAAAGAAGGTTGAAGTTTTTAAATGTAAAGCGACTCTAGCGGGAAAGGTCTGAGATGTTGTTTACCGCATCAAGTATCGTGAAGTTCTCGATTGTCACCCAAGAACCACATTGCGAGAGGTGGTTTTGAATCGAGGATAGGTCGAGGTTACCTAGGTGAAGACCAGTTCTCTCAGATTTACCCATGTAATCCAGTGCTAATGCACGTACAACAAAAACCGCACATAATTTCAGATCGCATACTAGTGAGTGGTTGATCTTTGAACTTAAAAAGTGATCCCAGTCTTAAGTCGTTAATGAAAACAATTGCGGATAGGCCGGTGTTAACAGTTGTAACAATTCATGTTTTAAGACGTTCTGATTAGGAACCTAAGTATGGAAAGGAAAAGAAGACCTTTAAGTTATTAAGTGTTTGTAATGGAGTCAGACTCGAGTTTTTTTTTATTTAGAGACAAACTAATTAGTTTCTGAAAAATCAATTTGGGTAACCATTAAAGGCACCACAGAATTATTTTGAGAATTTGAATTACAAATGAAGAGATGTAAATGTTGAACATAAGTTATATGCTGTATGGATGGCATTACTTCTATATTTAAACTAACAAAAGCTAAGGAAACTTAAACCAATGATCGAAAAGTTGGTGGTTTGGTAAAAATTAGACGTGAAGCGATTATCTTTTTCGGTTAATTTTCACATTAAGATTGGAGATTCTATTATTATGATACTGGGTGAGTCCAGAAAAAGACCTGAAACCAACTGGGCTTCAAAAAATACAAGCGCAAAGTGAGGCTGAAACAGGAAAACACCACCGCCAGGTGGTGAAGGGTGTAGCAGGGGCAGCAATACCTCTGCTGAAATTAAAACTTGGAGTAGCGGCACGCACTCCCAACTCCGGAGTCTCCAAGAGAAGGTGGTGCACTCTATCACGTCATTAGTGGCACCTCTTTAAGAGCTGTTACTATCTTTTCCGCGCTGGTTAGACTCAGCACAGCTTGAATGAGTGCGTTAAACGTTCTATACTAAAAGAAGAACACAACCAATGACTTCAACCACACAAGCTTCAAGACAGAATGAACAAATACAAAAAGTGACTGTTGAACAACGTAAAAAAAGATAAAGTTTAAGCACAAACCGAAAGGAAAGCTGTTGAAATTGAGAAAGACTTTGAAGCAACGGAAAACAAGCTGCAAGAGAGGCCGCTCTTTTCAATATTGGACACGAACATTACAAGTATCCTCGAGTAAAAGGTTAACCTCCTCGATCGAGCGTATCCGCAGGCACAGCTGCCATTGAGAACGAGAATGCGGGTCTTCTTTGTTCAGTAATACATTATTACCTAGTTGTTGTTGTTTTAGGGTGGGTAGGAGAAACGTTATAGTGTATAATGAATGGCCTTCAAAATTTTATTATCCTCTTTTGATGCCGTAATAGAGGTAAATATTGTTGTTATTTCGCGTTTCCATCCATGAGTCGATATTATAACCTAGGCAGAGGTTTAGGTGAATTATAGCACTTTCGAGCGTTGGCGTTGTACGCAGGTATGAGCCCAGCAATGAACGTCATTGTTTCTCTCCTGCCAAATAATCCCTTGGTAAAGCTCATTTTTGGATGCCTTAATCCCTGGATGGCTGATAGGATGCAGGGCAACTTACACACCCTCTCAGAAGGATACAGGATTATAGAGTCATGGGTTGCCTGTGTATAGTTCACACTAGAATGGAGAATTCCCCCACATTAATGTGACCTTTCCAAATTTGATACCCCTTGGGCACTCAAGTAGGCCTGCATGGTCGGGTTCCTTATTCTATGCAACAGCAATTTCGTGGATTTATGTCTGTGGGAGTGGGATCGGTTTTGGTGATGGCTAGGCAAGAGAGAGAGGATCTGCTAGGAAGTTATCTTCACTTTAAAATGGCAAATATCCAAAGTGAATTCCAAGATATAATCCAGCTGGCAAAATTCTCGTAAGCAATGGACATCGAAACTGTTTTGAATGGCTGCCAGTAGTGATCGATGGTCTGTATATATGGTGAAAGTTTGCCATTCCACCTGGTAGGGGTAATGTTTTTTTGCGAGAAATACAACCTAGGGCTGATTCCCAAATGTAATGTAACATCTCTTAGCAGGTTTATCATCTTCTATCTGTAAGAGAAAATAATTTAAGGCAATAAATAGAACGTTTCAAATGTCCAAAGATGCCGTAACGTCTTCTAGCAGGTTTTAGCATCTTGCTGAAGAATACTCAAGGACTTCATGCTACTTTGTTCTTTGCTGCAAAATGCCAGCCATGCTGCCATCCGATGCGTCCAATGGGAAGGAAAGCTCACCAACAT
The DNA here is from genome assembly GCA_963969495.1 of Ceratothoa steindachneri. Taxonomy (NCBI): domain Eukaryota; kingdom Metazoa; phylum Arthropoda; class Malacostraca; order Isopoda; family Cymothoidae; genus Ceratothoa; species Ceratothoa steindachneri. The sequence goes on from OZ018326.1 coordinate 87,423,378, forward strand.
ATTATATGAGTGCTAAACACTTGTGGCAAGCCAAAACGCTTTAGAACTTAGATAACGCAATTCTACCTAATCTGTCAACCTAAGTGACGAGTTCATCTTCAGGACAGCGTTTAATGGATTAAAAAGTTGCGCAATGTTTTGAATGAAAGGCGGTAAAAATTCACCATTTCAAGGAACTCAGGCATTTATAAAGTATGAGGCTCTGACAAAATTGGAATTGCTTCATTTTTCTCGTCGTTTGAGAAAATGCCATATTTCGTCCATGGTGGCAAACAAAGGTAATCTCTGAGGCCCTAAAACTAACATTTTTCAAGGTTAATTCAAAGCTAGACTTCTTGTAAACGCATTAAGTGTTCGTAATTGAGAGATCGGCTCATCGCAACTCAAACTTGCTACTAACAAGTCGCCCAGAAATACCATGGGAAAAATCGAAACCACGTACTACTGAGTCGATAAATTCCTAGAAGGTATACCAAGGTTTTTTACGCTTGCCGGCATCCTGATACTGTAAATGCCCAAATTGCAATATAGTGGAATTCTTGTGGATCGAATTCGGCTCAACAGATGAATATTTGGCTCTATGTATTAATAGTCAAAAAAATGTATCACATTTGAAAAAGGATAATGGTTACTCTTTCAAGGGGCATTGATGCTCTTAAAAGCGGCATCCTGATACTGTTAATGCCCAAATTGCGATATAGTGGAATTCTTGTGGATCGAATTCGGCTCAACAGATGAATATTTGGCTCTATGTATTAATAGTCAAAAAAATGTATCACATTTGAAAAAGGATAACGGTTACTCTTTCAAGGGGCATTGATGCTCTTAAAACCACTGCAGAGTCTTCAACCGCTTGTAAAATTGGGAACCATATGCAGAGGCGCAGCCTATTTGCAATTGGGAGGCCGGATGATGCCGGCGCGCATCATTTTATTGAACTCCTTTTTTTCTGCTGCGCGTTGGATTGGAGGGAGCTTTCATGCACCGAAATGGACAGGGAGAACATGTGTCTCATGCATTGTGTCACTTCATGCTAATAAGATTTTGCTCCTTCAATTGAGATGACTAGGTCGGCAAAATTGTTGAATAAATGTCTTACTCGAGATCAGCTGCTGTGATTTTTTGATGCAGAGCAGTTAGAGGTACCTGCTGGCTTCTCTTAAAGAAGATTTTTTCTGCAAGTTGACTAAACTACACCGTGTATGGTCAAACGCGGTTGGAAAATCGACTGAAGTTCACTTGCGGAAATTTTGCCACAATAAAATTTCTGCGAAAAGGACATTGTAACCATACATATACTAAGTTTCAGTTATTTTTAACCCTAAGTTGGGATAAAAGTACTGCTTGCAGCAGGTAATTGAAGAGATTTAACTAGTCTATATTTTGGAAAAACACCGGTACAAAGCTTACAGCTACCTCGATATCCACCAGAAAGCGAGTCTTTGTAACTGTGTCAACCAGTTAAAGAGGGCATTCTTTGCGTTCGCTCCCCACGCCCAAAATTTGGCGAGGGAAGGTGTTTAGTTTCCCCGAGAGGACAACGGATAAACGCACTTGACAACTTTCTTTTATAAAAGGTAAGGCTACCATCAGTGGTCTTGTCTATATGTTGTTGGAAAAGTATCAATAACAGCTGAAGTAGCAGCGGCGACCTTTATTTCCAAGAGAGATAGAGACCTCTTAAGGCAGGGAATGCTTTGAATAATCTCGGCACACAAAGAAAGTGGAGTGGAGACTGGGAAGAACTGTTACTGCTTGGCAGAAAGGTTTTTTTCCGAAGGAAAATTATTTATGCCGATATCTTAAAGAGATATCACAAAATGTTAGATTTTCATAATAAAGTTTTAGATACTATTTATTAAGTAGTGCCTCTTATTATCGTTTAGGAATGCTACAATGAGTAAGTTATAACTTTTTCTTTCAGAATATGAAAATATTGTTCATAATCTACTTCTCTATCCACCCCCTATGTCCTCCTATCTGAAGATCGCATTAGACATGTTTTACTCAATAAGTTTGATAAAGCTGTCAATGAAAGTATATCAGCAAATTCCATTCGTAACACTTATGTGCATGATGCAGTAAATGAAAGAAGTTGCAGAAGGTTGTTTTTACGTTTTCCAAGGAGTCATTTCAGTCTGATAGACGACCCCAATAAAGGTCGTTCAAAAGAATTTGATTCCAAAGAGTTGGAAACAATTGGCGTAGAACATCCTACTACAACTTCTGGGAAACTGGCAAAACAATTGAACGTAACCCATACAAGTTTCTACGCCGTCCACAAAGGATTGGAAAGGTTACAGTGATTGGAAAATGGGTCCCACCCGAAATGTCCATGGTGAATCTGAAACAACGTGCTGCTTGCTGTGAATCATTGCTTCCATGACACCCTCAGGTATCAAATTTGGGCAGGCTTATTACTAGCGATGAGAAGTGGATCCTTTATCATAACGTTAAACTCCACCGTTCGTGGATAAGTCGAGGAAGCAGAATTTTTTAACCTCTGAGAGGAGGACTTTATCCATAAAAGATCATGTTCAGTGTATGGAATTGTCATTTACGAACAGGTAGACAACAATTAATTTTAATCTCTAATGCAATCAATTTCATCGTTTGAAAGCCACTTTGGGCCATAGTCGACGTTCTTTAGTCAACAGAAGGGGTTGTCAACCTCCATCACGATAATGCCAGTCCTCACACAGCTCGAATAACCAAAGACCCCTTGGAGGAGCTCGGTTGGGAAATATTGCTTCATCTTCCATATTCTCCTGACCTTCCTCCTTCTGAAAATCACTCGTTTAAGGGATTACAGAACAATTTCGATAGTCTTAGGTTGACATCAAGGAAAGGGGTTGAAAATGATAGGATTCATATTTTGCATCAACACCTAAAGAATTTTACAAGTGTGGCTTTTATAAGCTTGTTGATAGATTGAATGAGGTTCTAGCAATGGAAGTCATGGTTATAATTAAATATTTCCATATTCATAGTTTTTTTTAATTTTCACTATATACCCTAAAATTGGATATTATTTTCGTTCCAACCTGCTAATTAATTTTACAATTCTAACTGTCTTTGCATTACGCACCCCGAGCAGCCATCAGCCGATCCATTAAAGTCAGTTAACAGCCACTACAGATGTGACAAGTTCGTTTCTCTAGAGCAATTCTTACAGAGAAGTAAACATTAATTAGAGAGAGAAAAATATAATTTTGTCATCTGGAAAAAGAAAGACATATGCCATATATCTGGAACAAATAATATTTTTAATGAAAAATATGTGTTCGTTTATTCTTGTTTGCAAGTAAACACTACGGCTTTCCAGCACTAAAGGGATTAATTTAAAAGAGTTCCTAACAGCGTTTCAGTGTGACTAGCAAATTTATATTTTAATTGCTAGTTTGATTACTTTATGTTGGTAAATTAAAAATTAAGGCCAGTATTATGCATTGCTTTTACCTTATTACGAGAGTATGTGAGGGTTTTCAATTGAAATGTGTATACACAATTACAGACTAAAAATCAATGGGATTTGTTATATCTACACCCTTGGCCAAAAGTATAAAACCCCTTATGGAATCATTCATATGACGTATTTAGACATTTGTACTAAATTAATTCAGTATATATTATATATTTATTCATTTTTAATTACTTTAATACTTATTTGTACCCCAGTTTTGCTTTTATTAGAGCCATGGTTTTTTGGTGGCTGGGATTTCATCCAATTTCCACAAATTTCTGACGCCTTCCTTCTCCACTCAGCTTTCAATTTTTTATATAATTCTGTTTTTTAATTGTAGTGATTTTATTGCTTTTTTCAATCACTTCCAACAAATTTTATATTCGATTTAAGTCTGAGCCTTATGGTATGTACTCCATATGGGTGATCACCATTTATCCAAGCCTATTTTAGGTGTAGTTGGATCTATGCTGAAATATAACTTCATTTCCTGGTGAGTGAAATAAAAAATGGTGGTTTAAGTTGTGAAGTTCATGCTTCTTTGGCATACAAACATATGCCCTGCCCTAATAAAGACATTTAACCCCATAGTATGTGTCGTAGAATTCTTTCTGATAAAAACCCTACTTACCTGACACCACTTTTATTTAGTGTCGTAGAATTCCCCTCCTTTTAGTTCTAGTCTCTAAGAGGTCTAAGAGTGTCTAATATATTGATATTATAAGAATATCTTAAAGAACAGAGCCGTTCTGCAACACGTAAGGATATATATAAGAGAAACGAACATTAATCCTAAAATAACTTATATTTTACCTTTATCAATTGAATACATATCATTTATACATTAACTACAGCAATACTCTGAATATTGTCCTAAACAAAAATTAATTAAATTAGTTTACCCTTCAAAATTTGGTTAACGTTTTCTCTACATAAAATAATAATATAAGAATTAGGCTTACGGACTCATGTGGAGTTTAAAGGGCCTCAGAAATGTTATTGACTCACGACGCGTGCCGTGTGTCCAGTTATAGATGGGCGAAATTCTACGGTCGTTTTGGCGAAGGTAGCAGCTGGGGGGTCTACACGTTCTTCCGTGGGGGGGGTCTTCAAGGACGAGAACCAAGACGGTGCTTTATGCAACACCTAGGCAGTCGTGGTCTCTCTGGCGAGAGTGAGTCGAACTTGTTTCTTAAATCAAGTTAACTTGAGTGCGGTGTGATCACCGAGTAACGAGCTCGAGGAGGAGCTTTTCTCCTTCGTTACTTATTTCCTTATGGACGAGGACTGAACTCGGGGAGGGTCTTCTTCACGGGCGAGGATAACGGAGGGGGGTTTCTCTGGCGAGAATAAGTTACTTAAAGTTTGGTGTGGCCACCGAATAACGGGCTCGAGGGGGAGCCTTTTCCTTCTTCTTTTCTTAATTCCTCAAGGACGAGGAATACCCCTGGTGTTTAAGGTGCACCAGGATATGAGGAGTCTCTCTGGCGAGAGTAAGTTGAACTTACCAAAGTTAATTTATCGTTTGGTTTGATAACCAGGGACTTAGCTCAAGGATGAGCTTCTTCTTAGCCCCTTAAGGTAAGTAGCCCTGCCTCTCTTGCAGGGTACTTCTTGGTCTGGTGAGCCAAGTACTCTACCTCTCTAGTCTCGGTAGCTCGGTTTTGGATCCGAGGACTTCGTCACCTAGAGACTGACGTATACTACCTCGATTTTCCTCAGAGTTCCTCATTTATACCTCGCACCCCCACTGGGGGAGTGGTAAGGGGGGGAGGGGCTTGAGGACGGCCCCAGGAGAGTTCTTTTTCCAAACGGTCTTTCCCACGAAGTCAAACATCGGCTCCTCGTTAGCCATCGAGATTGGGAGAAACCCGTCTCCAATTTCTTGTTCGACGTAAAACTGGATCTCACTCTCCTGGGAGAGATCTTACCTTTTGACCTTTAGGGTCTTTCATGGCACCGAGTTGTGCCACGTTGTGGTTACGCTTTTGACTCGCCGATGCCTGGGGCGGATTTCCTTGCGGTAACCGCCTTGGGACTGCATCACGAGTGAACGGGGGGGGGGGGAGGAGTGACCATTCCCCTACAGTATGATAGCACACATCCATGCTTCATATTTGATACAAAAAAAAACAGGGTAAAATGGCTTTCCATTTCTTCATCTCACAAGAGTAGCCTTAGAAGTGCTCAAAATCTACAAAATTGTTACAAAAAGGATGAATTTTTAAATAATTTTCTTCCAAAATATATTGAATGTAATTTCTAAAATTGCATGTAAAACAACGAAACAATACTCTTTCTTACATACCTGATAACTAGTTTCATCTGACAAGATAACTTTGGACCATTATGTATGTGTCCAAATTTTGTGATTTTTGTCCTACTGAAGACGTTCATTTCTGTTGACCTCAGATATCCAAGGCTCTTTCTCGCCTTGCATCCTTTTGACCCTAGATCTTAAGTCTATTTATAAATGTTCTGATTGATATTTTTGAACCCGAAGTTTCATTGAACTCCCAAGTGATTTGAGAAGAACTTTTTCTGCGATAAAGTAGTGGAACCCGAATGATAGATATGTATTCTCTAGGCATTATAAGACGTTTCCTTTTGCTCTTGGTCTCTTTATATCATTTTATAGTGGTTTGGACAACATATTTTGTACATTTAATAAATTATCAATTTGTACTTGTGAAAATGTTTCTTTATAAAGAAAGCTGGATTTGTGCTCTCTGTGCTTATGTACGCTATTTCGTTTTGGTCAAATTAATTATTTAGAGCGATATTGAATACGCAATATTGTTAAATTTATGCTGGAACATAAAAATATTTGTTAAACTTTGATTTTATAAAACATATTATTAATTACACGCCATTTAGTAAAATACAAAGTATTTATAACATATTAACAAAATATTCAAACATTTTAGCATAATACACATCCATAATTATACATTCTTATGAATACTATGATAAATTCTAAACAGTATGATTAAATATTAAATATATCAATTTTACAGAGGTGTTTTATACTTTTAGCTGAGGGTTGTATATTAAGAGACGAAAATCACTTATGGAAATGAAAATATGTACATAATGTAAACAATTACATAGATTAACGTTAAAAGATAACATGGATATTTAGCTATTGTAATATGAATGGCATTCCATCGGTGAACTGGTGTAACAAATCAAACAATAAAATGCAAAAAGGGTATTGATTTATGTGTGAGTACAAAGTGCTTAAATAAAATGGCATTTTTTTCTGGTCACTCGAAGAGATAGAAATGTCATTGAAAAGGGAACAAAAGATGACAAACCAAAAGTATAATGATAAGAAAATCTTTGGTTGTAAAAAGAGGGGGGAGAGGAAAGAGAGAGACAGTATTTTTTAACAGTAACAAAATTGACACAACCAAGGTGTTCCTTGTTGGTACCCCATCACAAATTATGCAATGTATCATAACATAAAAGCTTAAAAAAACACTAGGGCCTAGCAAAGGTCCAAGTATGCAATGTAGAAGTCTAAATACAACGTACATTAGTGTACGCAGAAATACCCCGACACAAGCTGCGTGTCCCTCCCGTATTCCAAATTCGCCTTTCACCTCGAATTCCGTCCACCCCTTTTCGCACCAAAGAGACAACCAAATTTGCGGCCGGTTGCTCGGGAAAATGTCTGCCGCTAAAAGATACCAAACCAACGAAGGGTCGAGTTTCGCGCTGTCGTAAACCTCGACGTGGAGCAAGGATAGCTCAAAGGTGTGAAGGATTTACTCTGTCTGGCGGAAGATAAAAAGGTCTTTCGCGCAGCGATACGGATTTTACGAGAATTTGGTGCTCTCTCCCGATTTTTGCTCATGAGGGAAATAAAAGGAAAACTTCTCCCTGGAGTCAGGCAGAAGAACTTAGTCCTACGTTGAGTGTGGGGAGCTGGTCCCAAAAAGGAAACAGTTCACCCGTTGTAAGAACGAAACTTCGGGGAATGTGTGAATGGCCGTCACGGTACTTGTAGGTGCCAAACTTCTTGCAGACACTCCTCCCCCTTCAGAGTCAGAGGTTACACAGGACCTCCCTTTGTGGATTACCTTAGACGTAGCTAGGTAATCTGTTTTGGCTACCCACTCCAGGAGCCGAATAATCGGACAGTCACTTCGAGGAAAAAGAAGTCCGATTTGAGCCACAGTTTGGCTCGCCTTCGTGATTTGGCATAGGATCATTATATCACCGGTCTAGGATTACCTTCTCTCTTGGTAACTTCGGACGTCCGGACTAAGTGTGATCATCATCACAAGAAGAGGATCTTCACCGTCATTCTCAAAAATATTTACGAACTCAAAGGTATCGTTAAAGTGAATTATTCCCTCCCCTAACTTCACCAGTTTATTCGTTAACTAGAATTTCCATCCTGAGCCCATAACCTTGAGTATTAGAAGTGATTAATTCAGTGCTTAATTCAATAATATTATTCCATTCATTCTGTCGGGTGCCGTTAAGACGCAAGCATCCTAGTGAGTAATTTTCAAGTGTAATCCCCACGATATTATGTAGACTTACTTATTCCGTGCAAAGATTAATTCTATTTATACCTATATACGCTGTTTCATATTTCTAATTCATGTACATTAAAGATTAGTTTCATATATGTGTGTTTAACTATGTTGGACGATCCTTTGGCAATTAATAAGCAATCCACTCGGCTTAAATCTTAATATTAGACAAGTCCACCCATGACTGGCTTTTACTGAGTGAGGACACACTCAGGGGACCATTATCTTAATTTTGATCAAAAGGGAAGCACCGGGGTTATTCTTATTTACCGGAAGTGGCTACGGTAGGTGTATTGGATACACTTCACCTCCGCTTCACCTTGGTGCAATAATAAAATATATGTCTAGGAAGTGGGACTGGGATTACCCACTCACTAAACCTCGACATGCAATATACCAGAAGACCACTCCATGTTATAACCCGCATTCATATGATTGCGTTATCATACTTAAGCCCATGAAGCTCATCCTATTGGGATTTTAATACCAGACCCCAAAACCTGCGCGTGATAATAAAAATTTGGCTATAATAATAATAATAATAATAATAATAATAAGTCTTTTGTAATGCGCTCTTCAAGGCCTGAGGCCTTCCCAGAGCGCACGTTGTGCTGAGATGAGAATGGAAATTCAATGTAAATTCAAGAGGGGGGAGAAGGCAATACTGAAAAGATGCGTTTTCAGGAGACGCTTAAATGTGGTAGGAGAGGGAGAAGACCTGATTTCAGCAGGAAGAGCATTCCACAACTTAGGGGCGCAGATTAAGAAGGAGCAGTCCCCCATTGAGCAGAGGGATGAACTAGGAATATTCAAAAGAGGTGCATGTGATGACCAAAGGGCCCGAGGGACATGGTGTGGCGAGACGGCAGAAGAGAGGTAAGACGGGGCCTTGTTGTTTAGGGCCTTAAATGTGAAGAGAAGTATCTTGGTTTGAGTACGGGATCTGACAGGGAGCCAGTGCAGTTCATGCCGCAAGGGTTTCGAGGGAAAGAATCGAGGGCGACGACGGAGGAGAAGCCGGGTGGCATAGTTCTGTACAAGTTGAAGGGGGCGGAGAGATGAGGATGGCAGATTCACAAGCAAAGAGTTACAGTAGTCAAGGCGTGAGGTAATGAAGGCATGAACAGCAGTCTCAAGACTTTGGCGATCAAAGTGAGGGCGAATGCGAGAGAAGTTACGAAGGAAACATAGAGAGGTTTGCTGACATTGCGGATATGAGGCTCAAAGGAGAGATGCTAATCAAAAACAACACCCAGATTCCTAACGCAGTCAGAGAAAATGATAGTATTACCGCCCAGAGTAAGCGAGGGAAAGAGAGATTTAGATTTTTTGACAAGATCAGGGGTGCCGAGTAGGAGGACCTCAGTTTTGGAGCGATTAAGCCTGAGGAAGTTGGTAGAGAGCCAGTCAGAAATGGAGGAGTAGGCAGCCAGGAGGTCAGTGATAGAGTAGGCAAGAGATGTGGGGGATGAGGAAACGAAAATTTGAGTGTCATCAGCATAGAGGTGGAAGGATAGACCGAGCATACGGAGAAGGGAACTAAGAGAGAGAAGGTAGATACAAAATAGTAGAGGACCAAGGACAGAGCCTTGTGGCACTCCAAAGCGAATAAGGGTAGAGTCGGATGAAACGTCGTCAATCACAACGGATTGGGTACGAGACGAGAGGTAAGAGCGGAACCGGTCAAGCACGGTGCCTGATATGCCGAGGAAAGAGTGGAGACGATCAAGTAGGACGGTATGGTCAATAGTATCGAAGGCAGAGGAGAGGTCGAGTAGAACGAGGATGGAGGCACAACCCCTGTCCGCGGCTCTTCGTAAGCAATCGGAGAAATTGAGAAGGGCGGTTTCTGTGTAGTGACCTGACTTGAAACCAGATTGATAGGTTTATTCAATGTTACAGGACACCATGTGACTGTTGATGCGTGAAGCAACCACTCTCTCCAGAACCTAAAAAAGAAAGGAAGTTGCGAAATCGGGCGATAATTAGAAGGGTCAGTGGGGTTCAGGTGAGGCTTTTTAAGAATCGGACGGATGTGGGCACGTTTGAAGGAAGAGGGAACAAAACTAGTTGCAAGTGAAGTGAAGAAGCGTTGGGAGGGTAGCAGGCAGAATTTTACATAGCAGTTTAGGCTGAAAAATGTCCTTTGGGGAGCCCGATTTCTTAGAACGCGAGAGCAGGACTGTAAGCTCCAATGCGGTCACGGCGGAGAAAACGATAAGCGGCTGAGGCGGGAAGTCAGGGAGAATGGCAGGAACCGGGGCAGAAGGCTGAGGGAGGGAGGCACGGAGGTTAGTGACCTTATCTGCGAAGAAATTCGAGAGTAGCAGGGCTAATGGGTGGGGAGACCTGGGCTGGGGAAGTAAGACGGGAGAGCAGGCGGAAGACGGTACGGGGATCATTCCTATTACCAGTAAGCAGACTACGTGAGTAGGCTTCACGAGTAGATATTAATTTCGCCACGTAGGAAGCTGTCGCAATTCGGAACGCTAGCGAGAGAGGGGGCGTGTCTTGACCACGGGTGCGAGCCTTTCTAAGGACTCTTTCATGGGCACGCATGGACTCCCTAGCACGGAGGAGTTCCATAGAGTACCAAGGGGCACGGTGACAACGAGAGTTCGAAGGGGTGACAAAGGGAGAGTGGGCATCAAGACAAGTGAGAAGGGGTTGCTCCAAAGAAGAGAGAATCTGGTCAGCAGAGGTAGAAGCATCAATGGGAGAAAGTTTGGAGGCCACATCATTAGATAGAGGGGGAATATCAATGGAGGCTAGTCGACGGAAAGGCTTAGGATTATGAGACTGCTGTGGAGGTATATGGAATGGGATAAAGAAGTTGAAGTTGATAAGAAAGTGATCAGATATAGCATTGGACAAATTTGTAGTCATCAGGTTGGAAATAAGACAGTCAGAGATTACAAGGTCTAAAATGTTACCGTAAGAGTGCGGAGGGGAAGAAACGTGTTGGGTGAGGGAGAAGAGATCAAGGATTTCAGAAAAGGCTTTGAAATTAGGATTGTGGCCAGGAAGGTTGAAATCACTGAGGATTAGCAGAGAACGAGTGGGGGAGAGGCCAGCAAGGAGGTTACTAAATTCATCAAGAAAAAGCTCGAGGGAGGAGCTGGGGGGCGGTAGAGGACTAAGATAGTTAGAGAAGGGGTGAAATACTCAAAATCCAGCCGAGACTTTTTTGTCACTTTCAAAGTGACCCTTTATTCTGTCAAATAACCTCTCCATATAATCAGGGTGCTCAAAGGATGGTATCTGTAGAACTATTGCTACCTTTAATAGTTAACTATAGATATAAGCCAATGTTGTCTGCAGAACCCCTCTCTTCTTTCTCTCTAAACGTAGATGCATTCAGCCTAGTTTGTTTACAATAGTTTTGAGATTGCCATCTATCATTTTTACCTCTCGCCTTAAAAATGTAACTCTCTCCCCGCGGGACCACAAGCTATTATTATCCGATCCCTTCAACTTGTTCAAAACTTTTCACCTAGTATTCTTTTCTCTTGTTGTAGTTTCTATCGAGCAACCCCCTGATCTGCACTGCCTTCCTATTAAAAATACAAAGACATGAAAGAAGTAAATAGGCACCCAGCTAATTACTAAAATACCTATATTTGTAAATTTAAAGAATAAAATAGATTTTTAACGATGAAAGGACATTAATAATACTTTGTGGACTTCGCTTTAGTGGCTTTTAGAGATTCAACTCTCCTAGGCATACACTAGTAAGTTCAGAGATCACAACTTGTAGGATTTCCGATCATATATGTCTAGTATTCCACACACATGTTATTTTGGGTTCATGTCATGAGTCTGACTCGGCCAAGGAAATCGCTAGATGCCATTTGGTCCTACCATTCTTTTGTCCTTTTTTATAGTATGGCCAGCCTTTTCAAAATGACCATTTGAAAACATTGGTAGTCACTTTTTAAGAATGGGAATGTATTTTTCCGATTTTATATTGCCAACACACTCTATCATTCTAAATTACTTACCATACCATAAAAGAAAAGCCACATGTTTCACCACTGATTGTAACCTGTATATGTCAAAGTCATGAAGGGGATCGATCCAAACCCAGACCCATCAACTGGTTATAAATTAAGCAAACCTTGATTTGCCAGAAAATTTATGATGTGCTAAAATTTCCTAGGCTTGACGCTCATTTCTTCAGCCCACTCATTCCTCTTCTTATTATTTGTCATAGTTAAAAGAGTTTTTCTCCTTACTGTAGTTTCATAATACCCAAGTGATTGCAGGTAATATATTGCTGCCCTTGGGCTGATTTCGAATCTTCCTGCCCATTCAAAAGCTTTCAATCGAAGGTTGTTTTCACTGCATCTTCAAACAGGACTAAGACATATTTCAGAAGGCCCAGGAAGATCAGGTCTTGAATACGGTGATGTTTTATCCTTTTCTTTACTTTGAAATATAATTCTGTTAACGGGAAGAAAAGATGTTCAATGATTCACACCAATGTGTCTTTGGAGCACTCCGCCGTCAGATTGACCAACTATCCTTCCTTTTGGATATCTAAAATTGTTTGGAAATTTTTGTTCCTTGGAATCTTTGCTGAATACAATAAGATTGAAACAAATACTAGTCATAAAAATTGCAAAAAGTGTAATAAAAAATATTTTATCTTCAGACTATAGGCGTCCATATATTTCCTACCATTCCAGTCGAATCACTTTCAAATTCCTCTTTCTTATACATAACATCTCATAAACAGAAGCATGCTTCCACCGGTCCTCCTCTTTCAATATAATCTGACCCCTGAGAAGCCTACTTTATCGCTCTGCCACCTGACAGTTTGATCCTACTATTTTCCTGCCACATGGATCATCGTGCTTACTGTACATTTGATACCTTTTAGCGAAGCTACTGCTACAATACGCTTCAAACGTGTCCTTAAGACCCACTTCATCTCTCAGGCCTATCTTTAGTTGGTTGAGGGGTGATGAATTAAACTAGAGAACAAACTACCAAAATTGACATTTCATTCATAATACTCTTTTAATTTCCAAGATAATTAGACAGAAAATTCTTTAATGTTTGCATCTGATAGTGTCCAAGATTCTTTTCATAAAACAGCAGTTAAAAATTTAGGACGAAACTAATGTATATTTGAAGAAAAGTGGCCTCCATACCTCGAGAACGATAAATATAAATATAGCTATGATCATAAAACAACATATTTGTCTCAAAGACAAACAAAATCATATTAATAATGAATATGAAAATCCTTATTTTGAATGAGTTGAGCAAATCTTTGGCCGCAGGACTTGGTCACCTCGTTGAATTATTCCTGCAAGATTTTATTCCATTCTTCTTTCAATCTTTGAAAAAGATCTGCAACATTTGTTGGTTTCTGAAACAAAAACTTCTCACGATCTACTCTATGTTTTCTATCTGGTTTAAAGCTAAGCACTGAGAAGGCTAGTTAATCACGTCGATATTTTAGCATCTACAGCTTAATCTTCTTGTGTGGCACGAACTTCCTGAAACAGATTTCCGTATACCGCAACTATACTCCAGCCACATAACCCTCGAATGCACAGACTCCAGTGCTTAAAAACATGCCACATACCATAACACCACTATCTCAAAATTTAACCATCTTCCTCGTCTGTGTTGGATTGGATCGTCCACCTCTATATATAATGTCTTACATTCTTCGTCCCATCCGATCCGAACAAATAAAGTTCTCTCTCGTAATTGAAAACACTTATCCATTTGCAGCACTCCACAGGACGTGCGCAATAGCAAAGGCCAACGTAGGCGATTTATTATTTCTTACTTATGAGTAGTTTCTTAGCAGGTTAGCTTACATTGAGATAGAGACCTATCCCCTAAGTATAGAAATGTTTTGAGAGAAAAATGGTCTTAGTTAATGTAAACTTAAAGCATAAAGAGGAACCTATATCAGCAGGTAAATCATGCCATACTCTAGGAGCAAATATAGGGAAAGCATGTACAGTTACGCAGCAAAAAAAACTAAAGGGTGAAAATCCAGAACATAGTGTTCTCAGAGGCCGGGATAGGATTGATGCAAAAGACAATGCGGAGGTGTTTAAGATCAACTATTCAAGAAGGAAACCTTTAAGAGTGAGAGATCGAATGATTAACCAATACATTTCGTGTAGGAGGTGGGTTGCACGAGAGGACTTTTAAAAATGAGCTAATACTTTTCAATAATATAACAAAATGCAGGCATATACCCCCAAAGTTAAGAACAGGAGCAAGAGTTTTACAGCCATTCCCATCTGATATATTACCTACCAGTAATAACATAATTTTGTCCTAAGTGAGTTTCAGAAAGTTGTCTGAAGCGAGAGTAATTCACTAATAACGTCTAAGCAGATATAAGATTAGTGAAAGTCACCGTAAACGAGTCACGGAGAATAGATAATTTGATTGTCATTAGTACAGAACTGGAATGATAACCCAAGCTGCCTTACAAAATACCAATGGGATGAGCATAGACACGAATCAATATACGGAAAGAATTCCTTCGAGAAAATAACTTACCTATACGGGCCGAGATATATCGCCCCCGATGTGAATAGATTGATTAAGACTTCATAGATACGGGTACAGCCAGCTAAGTACAGTTCCAGACAAATCTAGGAATTCACGACGCCGATGTAGATGAAAAATATCAAATACTTATAAAATAACAAGCCGTAACCAAATAAAAGGAGGTCTCATGCGTAGAAGAGCTGATTCCGTTGTGTAACTTGGCTTGTAGCCGAACTAAAAGATACCAATAGTGTTGAATGAGCAAATGTCATCTCGATTCCTGATCGAAATCAAACTAAATTATGATTAGATTTTATGATTAGATTTTTAAGGATTAGGTAAACAGATCAAGATTTGAAATCAGATTGTACTAACCAAATGAGAAAAGGGTTTTATAAATCTCAATCAGCTAATACAGAAGAACAAGAAGTAACTAACCATAGAGATTTAAAAGGAAAGATTCAATTAAATAGACGGTCTTTATCGAACATGAAGGAAGGACAGTTCTTCAGGAAATACGGGGATGATAGTAATGATTTTAAGGGCAGAGTTACTCCTATGTCGAGGAATCGAGGCAGAGAGATTCTCTAGACAGAGAAGAATTATGTCCTGAAAGAAGAACATAGGAAAAGAATGAGTATATATATATATATATATATATATATATATATATATATATATATATATATATATATATATATATATATGTGTGTGTGTGTGTCGTGGAATGGCCAAACTTTATATTTATATATACGTAGGTACTTTAGGCTTGGGGCCGAAGTAGGTTGAAGGCCGATAGTGAAAGGGGAATTGTTATGAATCCAGTATGGATGGTCTATTATTAACTCTGCGAGGTTCTTTTAAACGAATATTTTAGAGTGCAAGTTGGCCAAAGATTAATAGGTAGCTGGTACGCACTGGGATTGCAAAATAAAGATAATGAAGAAAATATAACTTTACTAACAACAAAATGATATCTATATTTACATAGAAATTGTGTTTAAAGGAAATGGTCGCTCAGATGAAGTTAAAGGTCCACACACGATCATATAGGTTAATTAAGGGATTAAAGAGGTCAGATTCAGTTTGGGGATTTAACTGGGGCGTTCACACAAATAATGATGCAATTGGGTAAGCCAGATTCAAGATCAATCTGCAGGTGGTAACGGTTTCAATTACCTTACGGGCTCGTTGCTGAAAAGGAGCCATTTGGGGTACGTTGAATGCGATAGAAGAAGTCGGTTTAACTCTTGCTTCAGACGAGGGAGCACTAGTCGCCTTCGGAGTTGGGAATCTTTGTCAGTCCTTTCCGATTGGGTGTGGCAGAGCTCACTGATGTCGAAGCTTGCCGATTGACTAAGGCAGATTTCACGGATCGATTTAGCCTTTAACTTGAATCGAATTTGCCGCTGGAAGGGAGGTGGGCGGAGAGCGTCCTTTAGCTCGTTTGCTGGAGTAGGTGTAAGTCTAACAGTGCTGCTCTCTAAACTCAGTCGAAGCGTTATATAGGCGCTTGGTGAGGTGGTTCCAGACGCGCGCGCGAATCTGGGGAAAAGTCGGCGACTCCTTCGGGGGAAGGGAAAATCGTGATAACGTTCGTTGGAATGTCCAACCGATTTCAATCTTCGAGCGGAAAGCCAGAAGGCTAGCGAAGAGGTGACCGTGGGGAACGATGGCATCGGTCCCTATGCAACTACAGCTGTGGCGTGTGATAACAGCGTCGGCCGCCTTCTTGCTCAGGTTCAGCCATGCTTTTTCAGCTCCATGCGGTGACCTCAGGATCCACGTGGGTACAGAAGGGCAAGAGGCCGCCATTATATCAAGGTTGGAGGAGAGGGTCCAGGAAAAGTAAAGTATGGGTTTCCTTGTACTCAGAGATTTAGAGGAGCTGTTTAAAAAAGGAAGAAATAAGGTGTGTAATACCTATGGACTTTAGTCCATGATCAAAATATGATAGCTGGCAATAACAAAACATTGAGATAGGAGCAACCCATTGTGCATTAAGGATCTCATTCACACGTGTATGGAAATAAAGAAAGGATGAAAGACTGGGTGTCCTGGGCAGAGTCAGAGGAAGTAGATGTTCAAATATTTTGATGTCCAGAAGCCAAGGCACTCATTATGAGGTGAACTGCTTGATAACTGAGTTCAAAAGATAATACATGATCAATCAGATCTCTCAGATCATATTTCTTGCTTCTCAAAATGTTGAGCTATATTCTCTTTGATGACATATTAATGTATTTTAATAATGAAGAAATACTAATTGAGGTGTAGTTTATAGGGCAGTCACGATCACGCTTCTTGGAAGTAGGACTTACATTGGCCAATATTTAATATATCTAAACCACCCTTTCTTCTCAGGATTTTTTTTCAGTGATATAACAATAAAATTTTTTTTTTTATTGCCGTTAAGATAAAACATACCTGGCCCAAGAGTCTTGGTAGATTTAATTAAACCTATTAAAAAGAGCTTCTTTATTGAATGATATGCAATTCAGTGTTGAACCCTTAGTCAAATGCCATTCGTGGTCCTAAACTTGGAATATTTTCCAGATCTTCTTCGGTTAAAAGTGAGGCGAAATGATCATTAAGTATTTCGGCCAAACCTATGTATGCCTGGTTAGCTCCCAAATACTTTTTTTCAATAGATAACTAGTATCTCGTGTTAGATTTCGTTTTTTTATGTACCCATAAAATACCTTTGTACTCTCTTCGCGGTCTTTGGCCTGGGAGGATTCGTAATTACTTTTTACTTGCCTGATAAATGGTTAGATGGTATCCATTATATTTGTGTATTGCTTTATAAGTCGTTCTCCATTAAATTATTTTTCCATTGCGGTGTGCTTTATTTCTTTTCCCGATTATTTTACGTAGCACTTTGTTTGGCTATTTCGGTTGTGCAAAAGAAATTTCAAAATTAGGGGAGGCTGAACATTCGACTGACACCCATCTGCTGAGCTATTTCCGATACAAACTTTACTTTGTATATAAAGGACTTAGATCACCGCTGACAGAAAACAGCCTTAATAGAAAGTCTTTAGGTAATTTTTTATTCACATTTACGAAAGGGAGTTAAAGAATATATATTTTTTCAAACCGGAGTGATTGTAATCAAATGACGGCTTAAAATCTCACTGCTCCCGTCCATCTACAGGAGGGGGAACCTGCCTCGAATGTCTGCCATTCATTAATTTCGTCTTAAATATGCCAGCTACTTGGACTGACATAATTAAGAACTTATGTTGAAACTAGTTTGAGGACTAGCCCACAGCGGAAGAATAAGACATAAATTTTTCCGAAACTGAGACTTAACTACAGCCTCCGGGTGGAGGAGTAATCCTCAAATCCAAGGAACCTATCAGAATTATAAAGAGAAGTAGCACCCGTCTCTGCATATGCTTGAAGCGGTTATGGCGTAAATACCCTAAGGAGGTGGCAAAAAGTTAGCGACAGTTGATTCGGTCGCTAATTCACTCAAGTCCACCATGATTCAGCCCTTTCGAGATTTCCATTAAGGATCCAGCCCATCCATCAACACCCATCATCCCGGCAGCATCTGAGCGGGGGACCAACTGGAAAATGGGCGAGAGTGTTCATTTCAAATTTTCTGTCTACTCGACCGAAATCAATACTGCCTTTACCTCTTCCTCTCAATCACAAACACTCAAATATATAATAATTACACTTTGTTTACAGAAAAAAATATACATCAAGAGGATATAGAAGAAGGATAAGTAAGATCATGGATAGACTCACCAAAAGGGGCCCCCTCCGGGCCAACAAAGGAATGAAGACAGCAGAGAAGAGACGCTAATCTCCGGACTAAGGGAAGCTCTCGTTAGACTCATCGAAGTGTCGTCTGGCTTCATTGCAATCTACGCAAATCAAGGGGTGTCAACCGGCTCCTGTCCGAAGAGAAAGCTGAAGTTTTAAAGTCCATCGGACTTAGCCCCCCCTTCCATCCCCATCCCCTTAAACACACAAGTGTTACAGGCTCAAAACTCACACCTCGACGAACTGGCCAGAGAAAGAAAACCTGTAGTGCAGCAAATGGACCCCTGAAGGTCACCATTTCCACACATGCAAAATCACCGTGAAGAAATGCATGAATTGCAAGGGCGAACTCATGACTATGTCCCTGAACTGACCGAAACGAAAAGAAATAATTAAGAAGATGAAGGGAGAAAAGGAGACTAAACTAAACTCCTACGGTAGCGCAGTAAGAAAGAGTGAAGTGATGTCACCAACGAAGGCATCCCCAGCAGAAATGAACTTAACAAATGACCGAAGTGCTAAAATTCTAATTTGCCTCACGCATGCAAATGTAGCAAACGCAGTGAAGCCGGGCCGCTACAAGTTCTAAATGCGTTACTGAAGGCAAATAATCCGCCTTTAGTCATTTTACCTGCAGACCCCGAATGCTCCGAGGCACTCAAGGAGTCAGTCATCAGAAGCATCTCCGACGCTAAATCTGGACTTGAGGCTGCGTTTGAAGCTCCCTCGTCGGAGGAATCGGAGAAGGAGGAAGAAGAAGATAACGAACAGAAATATGAAGAAGGTTCCACCTCTTCGGACAGTGACGAGGGCCCATGCACTTGTATACGACTGACTAAGGGCAGATCCAAGACGCCGATCCTTCCCCAAAGAGCAGAAAGTTTCGGCACCCTAAAGTTGCCACATAGTCCAAAAAAGAAGAAGAAAAATAAGAGGAAACACCGGTAAAAACATTTCCTTATGAAACGAAACGTACTAAAGATTTTAGAAATTAATACCAACGGCTGGACGACAAAAGGGGCTCTTTACGGAAACATATTCAGAGAAATTAATGCAGATCTTAATTTCGGAGCACGGGATCGACATAGGTAATTCGAAAATGAAGATCTGGAATTACGATGTATTAATTACAAATTACTCGCAATAGCAGTATGACGGCGCCACTATTGCGATTAAAAAGGGATCAAATACAAGTGAATCAGAAATCTTAAAGAATCCTATCTTGCGATTAAAGTCAAACTCGATATCGAAAAACTGGACATATCCGCTGAGTACCAGCCGCCAAGGAGAGATTATTTATCGTTACAATCTCTTACTGGCGTATTTGGCAGCAGAGCCCCTACTATATTAATGGAGGACCTGAACGAAAGATGTGGGGAGCCTAGCTCCAGAACTTGAAATGGAATTGGAAGTAGATTAAGGATTCTGGTGGACAGAAACATTGTCCATCAAATAGGCCCCGACTTCCCCACCTTTGTTAAAGGAAAAAGTGTAACAGAACCATATATATGTTTGGCCAATCGTCAGGTACTGTTTAATTACTACATTGAACCAATTCAAATAGCATGTAGTAACCATATAGGGATCCTTCTCACAATTAACAGGAACCCTATACAAGTCCCAGCTGTAGTTAGGAAACAATACAAAAAAACATACTGGGCACAGTATGCGGGTAACCTCGAGGCCTACCATCCGACAAACTGGGATGAAGCAATTCTGGAGGAGATTATCGAGGCACTCGACGACCATAATAACCTCCTTATCAACGTGGATAGAGCTTGTATCCCTAAATCCAAATAAAGTCCATCTCAACCTACACGTGGACTGAATACATGAAGGATTTTTACCGTGAACTGAGGCTACTCTATGAAATCAACATCAGAAACGCATGAATTGACTCAATACAAGGTAGTAAAGAGATCAAAGAACAACTCAACCAGTTAATCCTCGAACAACAGTGAGGACGTTGGGACGATGCGATCGACAGTCTCGATTATGATGCAACTCCCAAAGATTTTTGGATTAAAATCTGCCGTCTCAAAGGATCGACTTGGGAAAAGAAGAAAATAGAAATATTAAAAGAAGACGGAACATTAGAAACAGAAAAAAGAAACATCGAAGAAATATTCCGACGTTATTGGGAAACAATCTACAGTTTAACTGAAGAAGAAAACGAAGATTATGATATATAGTTCAAAAGCGCCATCATAGGTGAGCTTAATACCAAAATTCATAGGACGCACCCTCACCAGCAGGGGTATAGACAGCGCAACTGAGACGCCGAGATTACCAAAGAGGAACTACTCGGCGCGTCCACTTATTCCATCAAAAAGCCCCAGGATAATTGGGGCTAACGAAGTTAAACTTCAAAAACAGCAACAGTCAACGTGATCGAAGAGATGAGAAGAATTTTTAACGGGTGTCTAAACGCGGTATACTTTCCAGATGCATATGAACCGGCAATTATTATTATTTTTTTTGCCAAAGCACGGAAAGGATCCAACGTGTTCTGGTTTAGGAAAAAGCGAAGTACGGAGATGGCTATAAATGTTATCACGGAAAAGCTTGCCTAAGCCAGACGAGAACTGAGTTGCGTGGACATTGTTTGTCTGGATGCATCAAAGGCGTTTGATAAGGTGTGGCAGCGTGGAAAGAACTCTTTGTAACTACGTCAGGGAGAGAGCGGCGTATATCATTTTAAGGTGCACGGACAGACCAAGGTTTCCACTCACAGCGGACCTCCTGCTGGGGTGGTGTATTTCCCCTCACTCTCTCTCGATTTTGTGCATATATCCCGGCCCCTGCGATCCCCACTTGCCTTAACATCCAATACGCCGATGATTTCAGCCAAATAATCACTTGTCCTTGGAAGAACGTGCCTATGAAAGCTCGTATGACAGTGGAAGAAATCGAAAGATAAAACATCTACGAAGCACAATGGAAGATTCGAACGAATCAAGAAAACTTCAAAGTAGTCGTCATTGGCAGAAGACTGCTTTCTGATGCCAGGGTGGGGGATAGACGCTATTCCTAAACCACGGAGTGTAATCTACTTAGAATGAAGATTACTTCATCCTGGTACAGGAAGCACGTCAATGATAGAATTTCTAAGGCCTCTGACGCTGTCGGAACTCTATACATTTTTAGAAACCTCCGTGAGAGCAACAAGAAGAAGATCTATAATGCAATTGTAAGATCTACGCTGCTCTACCCTGCTTCCTTCGTCTCTTCTGCCTCGAGGGTACAGAAGAGGAAACTACAAGTCGTAGAGAATAAATGCATGTACGACCTAATTACGGCTACACGCAGGTGAGAATGAAGACGCGAAGAAGACGTGGACAAGGAAAATGCAAGAACTGTTAATCGAGAACTGAATGATGAAATCATTCAAATGATTGACCAGAACTGAAGAGCCGTATGTCGCGTCAGATTTCAAAGCTCCGCCAGCCTAGTGGCTGACGGAGACGAAGTACCGTTCTGCGCATGAAAAGAATGTAAATATACCAAAGAATATGAGAACAAACAAATTACGACGTAATAACACCGAATCAGGAAATATCGTCAATTTTAACTAAAATTCACGTAAAAAACCCATTTAAACCAAACGAGACATGAATAAAGAATAGGTACACACAGAAATAAATGAATGAAAACAAGAAATACTGGGCATAAAATCAAATTAATTTATTACAAAAACAACAGCAAATGCACATTCCACATCAATAACATTATTTAAAAATACAAACAAATGGCTGAACGCCATAAAAATACAAACTATAAGCAAACAACATAAAAAAGATACAACACGGATATCGTGGTATAGCAATTTATATATATATATATATATATATATAAATATATAATTAAAAACTCACAAAGTGGCACGTGAGGAAAGCAATTATATGAAAATTAACTTACAGGAAAATGGAAAGATGAATCCAAACACTTTCGAACTATATTTGCAAGTTCATTTTCAAAGAATAGTATAAAAATGGAGAAGACAACCTTATATAGGGTACAAAGATACGAAGAGAGCGCCCATCACATAGTACAAACCAATGGATCATAGCAGAGACACGTGGTAGGGGAGGCAATGTGAATGATATTACACCAATAAAGAGTGATAACAGGCTGCATTATAAAGTTATTTCTTTTAGTACAAGTTTTTTTAAAACAGGGTTGAGTTTAAATAGGCCAAGGAAAATATTTATATTAGGCAACATGCCAATTAATGAACACTCGACAATATTTCCTTTTGTGAAATCAGCGGAATAATAAAGGAATTTTACAGAGTTCCATCAATGGGGTGATTATTTTCGGATAAATGTAAAAATAAAGCGCTGTTTCTTTCCCCTCTTCTAATATTAAACTCATGTTGGTAATTTCTAGTAGATAAAGATTTACTCCAAGACGGCCAAGATTACTACTTTTATGTTACTTGATGGCACCCGCGTAAGTGTGGCGTCGCACTTTAACATGAACTTTGTGAAAGGAGTAGTTTATGCGAGGGAACTGACATAAACTGTCAAGTTTGAACGTGTGATGAGAAAACAGGGAGATGCCTTCCAGACCCATCCCTACACTCTTCGTGACGTTCGACTGTAAAGGCTCCCTGAGTCTGTGCGTGCCGGTTGGAATTGCTACCGCGTTAAGCCATTCGTGCCAATGCCACGGAGGTGCTACATACTACTGCCACCGCTTCGGCCACATGAATCGCTCCTGTAGATGTTAAAGTCTGGGTTATCCGAAGTCTGTGTAAATTGGTCCAAGGCCGCACAAGATAAGTCCAAGTCGTGGTTGGCAAAGTGTGGCAATTGCAGAAAAAGGCATCTCGCTTCTTCGAACCAATGTCTCGCGTATCTCGTTGAGAAGGAAATCCAGGCCGTTCAAACCAAGGATCGTCTTTTATTCCAAGAGGCTAAGGACTTGGTCTTGGTGCGCCCGGCGGAGCCTGGGACGACTTATGCTTCATTGTTAAGAAAGATACCCTTTGTTCCTGGCCCCTCCAGGCCTACAAACATGCTTGTTTCCACTCCCATTTGGAACGCTTATGTTGATTCTACCAACCCTTGGCGCTCCCATGATACAGTTGGTGGCACAAATGGTTCACACCTAGCCTCGGCTAAAACCAGGGCTCCTTCAGGTTGCTTTATGTTGTCTTTGAATTGCACACACTCGCGGGACACACCGCCGTTTAATGGAGGGCTCGCCTGCGCCTTATTATGATGAGTGCGTTATCCCCCAGACTGTTCGGCACATTCTTGTTAAATGTCTCAGTCTGGGTGATCTTCGCGCACGTTACCTGTCCCGTTACTTGGACGAGCGGGGTCGCCACCGCTTGTCCCTTTTACTCGAGACTGGCCTAACCCTGACGCCGGAGCCCGGCGTTTTTTTAACCTTTGTCCTTTATTTATCTTTTATATATCTGTATATATATGTATATGTATATATATATATATATATATATATATATATATATATATATATATATATATATATATATATATATATAATGTATCAATTAAATATGTTGTTTTATTCATTTATTAATCTGTAGAAAATGTCTGCATATTTGAATTAAAATGTAAAATAAATCATTATAATAACCTTGACTTTTTTTAGAAAACAAATTACAAAAATAAAATGACTTACTCTGTGAACGAAGGTGTCAACTGCGAAACGGTGAAATCTTGACGATGGTCGCATATCTCGTCGCTGGAACACCATTCATCTTCTGTAAATTGCTTCATATTCTCATGTTTACTTAAAAGTTCCTAATCAAAGAGGAAGAAACTCTTCTTCCCAGCAGGGTGGGGGAGGGGGGTTGACTATGGGTGCAAGGTCATGTGCGTATGTACGTGTTTTAATGTGCTTATGATTGTGTGCGTGAATGTAGATTCAGACTCGATCCCACAATACTACTACTGACTTTTGAAAATTAGGCTAGTTTAGTAAAGATAAACCATATCTAAGATAAACCGCCAGAGATACTAACTTTATTAGACAAAGCCAAAGATAAGTCATCTATACATTGACAGAGTAAAGATTTACGTGTAAATTAGGAAAAGAAAACCTAATCTAACACCCATATGAGGGTGATATATTTTATTTCCCTAATTTACACGAGAAGCTGTACTCGATCCGTTTATAGATTGCTAATCTTTGCAGGGTCATTCCAAACTAGAGGAAAAAAAAATCCAAAATCGATATTTTCTTGAAAATAATCTTTTAATTTACAATAAAATTAAAAGGGAAAATTAAAAGAGGCAAATTTTTTAATCGTTTAAAATTTGCCTCTGATAATGTCTGAGTTTCATTTCGTAGAATAGCGAATTAAAAAGGATGCGACCAAAATAGGAAAAGCTTACCTACCGCATTTAGAATGGGACAAATTATCACGGTGTAACAAAATTTCACTTTTGACTCCTCCTTGGGTTAAAAGTGTTATTTCCCAATTGCTTGTGGCTCTATTAAATTAAAAAAAGTCAATTTTAATTGGCAAACTTTGCTTTTTTTGGCTAGAACATTCAATTTTTAAATTAGTCCAATTATGGAAAATAACATTATGTTGATGCAAATAGTAAAAATATATAAAAAGTTTTAAGGGTTTTGTTTTGTCAAAGATCTGAGAGAGAGAGAGGAAGATACACGCCACCTTGCCCTTCAATGGAGAGAGAGAGAGAAAGACCACAGACACCTGAGCGCCCCTTTTTGTCTGCACTAATGGAGTTGCAAAATTATGAGACGACTTAGGAACCTTTCCGCGCACGCACTAAAAGGCCGAGATTATCTCGTCTGCCGATGCGTCTGACCCTAGAACTCTCCCATTAGGACGGAGGTGGAAAACTCCATTTGACTCATATAACTCATCTGACTCAGAGTTGGAAGTCTGTATCCGCCGCCTGCCCTGCCACATCCGCATCCGCTGTCTGCACTTCCCCGTTCGTACCCGCTATTCGCATCCAGCTGGACGTATTTAAAGATATATAGAAACAGTAATACAGTAGTAATAGCTATTATTTCCTTTATATTTTATGGGGGTTTTGCGACCTGGACAGCAATGGCAGTTCTCTTACATTACACATACATAAAATCAGCACGAACTTGATGAAAAATAAACTGTAGAGCTTTTTAGAACTTTCGAGAAATTTTATATATTCGAAGAATTTCTACAACATTCTGTATAAATACAAAGAATTTCTACTCAACAGAGCAGTTTAACTCTAGCCGTCACAGCAGAGAGATCGTCACTCGTAATTAATAGAAGCATTCGTCACACATGGCATCAAGAGGTCGTAATCATCCGACATGCGCATTTTGCTATGTCTGCGGCGAATTTATTAAGACAAGAGCGAAAAGGTACTCTGTAGAGAAATCTGCTAAAATGTGTGAGGCCTACAAGACATATTTCAGCATGCCAGTCGGAGATTAAGAGAAACCTTGGTCACCTTATTTCACCTGCGAGCTCTGCAAAAGACCTCTGGATGGTAATTAATATATATATATATATATATATATATATATATATATATATATATATATATATATATATATATATTTTTATATATATATATATATATATATATATATATATATATATATATATATATATATATATATATGTATGCATAATGTGTTTTGTTTATATGGATACTGGATTTTTTTAAAACATTTCTAATAACACTAAGAAAAGTATTTGTATATATACTGTATATTTATGTTTTCATTTTGTTTATTTACAAGATTACAAGATGGTAGAAAGGAGAAAAGAGTGCTATTAATTTCGCAATCCCACGAATTTGGAGGGAACAAGCTGACCACTAATGTAATTTTTTCTTCTGCATGGTGAACTCTTCCAAACTTCGAACAGGCCTGTTATCATGTATCCAGACCTTCAATCATCTATTGCTCCAGTGTTACACAGTTCTGAGCTTTCCATACCCACTCCTACAAAAATAGAGCAGCAGTTTTTAGAAAGTAAAAACAGTGTAGAAGAGGATGAAGTCATTGGTCCAGCTTACAGAGGTTCAACTGAGGAGAGAAGCCCATACTATCCCAATCAAAAAGATCTCAACGACCTTGTCAGAGATCTTGGTCTCACAAAGTTCAATGCCGAGCTTTTAACTCAAGCAGTGGACTTTGTTAGATGACAGTGTGCAAATCTGAGGTCAGAGAAAGGGTCACCAGTATTTTTCAAGCTTTTTTACACGTGAAAATGAGCTTTGCTTATATCATAATGTGACCGGTCTGTTTGAGGAAATCAGAATCGCTTATAAGCCCAACGACTGGCGCCTCTTCATTGATAGCTCGTCCAGGAATCTCAAGGCAGTGCTGCTTCATAACGGGAACATGTATTCATTCTTCCCCTTGCCAACTCACTCCAGCTCAAAGATGAATACAGCAGTGTCAAAATCTTGCTATATGCATTGACATATGAAGAGTACGGTTAGACGGTTATAAGAGACTTCAAAATGGGGGCCTTCTTGTTTGGTCTCCAAGGTAATTTTACCAAGTTTCCTTGTTTGCTTTGCCTTTGAAACAGCAGGGACACCGTGGCATACTACCATTAACGGGATTGGCCATAACGGACCGAGTTTAGTGTCGGGAGAAAGGACGTCAATTGGGAGCCTTTGTTTGGCCCCCGAAAAGTACTGTTTCCTTCTCTACACTTAAAATTGGGCCTTATGAAACAATTTATCCGAGCTCTAGATAAGGAGTCTGCAGCTTTCAATTATCTCCAAGATTTAATTCCTAAGCTAGGAGATGAGGTAAATAATTATTGCGAATCGGTAGGGCAAAATAGAGGAAGGGGGATGGCTGTTTGTGGGGGTGTTAGGACAAGTTATGAGAAGTCAGGACCTGCAGCCGCACGCACCTGCCTCATTTATTTAAGAAGCAGTAGCTGATCGCAGATCGTCAGTCACAAATTTTTCAACAATGGAAAAGGTTGAGCACCGCGCAGTGATCAGATTTTTGACTAAGCAAGGCAAGAATGCAAAAGAGATCCCTGAACGCATGGTTGCAGTGTACACCGACACCCCTCCTTCCTATGCAACCATTGCTCGCTGGAACAGGGAGTTCCGCCATGGCCGTGAGTCCCTTATAGATGACCCCCGTCCAGGATGCCCGTCAGACGTGACCAACGAGGACAATGTGGCCCGTGTGGAGAGGATGATCCTCGAAAATCGACGGGTGAAGGTCGAAGAAATCGAGCAAGAACTTGGAATATCACATGGAAGGGTTATCAACATCATCCACGACAATTTGGCCATGACCGAGGTCTCTGCCCGTTGGGTCCCTAGAAACCTCACGAAACCTCACGCCCCATGATCGACTTTAACATCGTCAAAGTCTACAAGGCTAGAGTTGCACAAGCTGCCCTGTGCGAGTGCGGATTCGAGGAGCTCAACCATCACCCCTACAGTCCATATCTGGCCCCTAGCGACTACTTTTTTATGCCGCCAGCTCAAGGCTGCACTGCGTGGACGCCGGTTTGTGGACGATGAAGATGTCCAGCTCGCTGTCCAGGAGTGGATTGAACAGCAGTCAGAAGATTTCTGGTTGTTGGAAATTCGAAGCCTCAGGGACAAGTGGTGCAAGTGCATTGAAGTCGAGGGTAGTTACAATGAAAAATACTAAAACACTTTTCCTCATATCTCGTTTCCTTATATCTGAATTGCAAAACTTATTGACCGCCCCTCGTTACTGCAGCAAAGGTGGAAGCCGGGGTCTTCGTTGGTCCACAAATAAGAAAGATTATGGAGTGCAAGGAGTTTCCAGAGAAGCACACTAGGACGGAAAAGGGAGCGTGGGACAGCTTTATCGCAGTAGTTCTTGGCTACCTAGATAATCACATCCTTGAAAACTATGTATAGCTTGTTGAGAACTTGGTGAGAAGCTAGGACATATCCCTGAAAGTCCATATTCTTGACGCTTATCTTGATAAATTTAAGGCAAACATGGGAGCGTACTCTGAGGAGCATGGCGAGCGCTTTCACCAGGATCTCATGGACTTTGAACGGCGCTATCAATGATCGTAGAATGAAAATCTGATGGAAGACTATATTTGGGGGCTGATTCGTGTTAGCAATTTACAGTATTAGTATTAATCACGGAAAACTACTCATTTCTATTATTTTAATTGTCTCAATTATGTAATTCTAGAATAAATAAATGCTATTTTTGTATCATGTCATTTTGTTTCTACTATATGCAAAGAAAAGTTCAAATTCGCCACTTCCTTCTAGAGGGAATAGGTAAATTCCATATAAATATCATTATCCTGGACACAAAAGCAAAGTAGACAAGCAAATAGAAAATAACAGTTGCTACCCAAAGAGAAAAATCGTGTTACACAGTGTTATTAATAAGAAGTATGCAGGCTCTTGATCTGAATGCAATGAGCAATTCTTTGGCCAGAGTAACATTTTTGGGCGTGATTTTATTCCATTCTTCTATCAATTTTTCCCTGAATACTTCAAAGTTCGTCGGTTTCCAAGCCTTAACGTTCTTACAGACTATCTTCTATAGGTATTTAATCAGATTTAAATCAGGGCTCTGCGGAGGCCAGTTCATCAAATCGAATTTTTCAACATCCGAAAACTGCTTCACTGCATGTGATATGTATACGGTATAGGAGGGGAAGGAGGTGGGGGGGGGGGGGGGGTACCGGGCGAATGTTACAAGTTGATGTGATGGTATAGGTTACCAATTTGTGGGTGCGTGGTCGGTAATTATAAGGGCGTGTATTGAAGAGTCCTTGTTGCTATTGCGTTCGACGGGTGACGAGTACTTTAGGCAGTGGGCCTACTTTACGCATCTATCGAATTGGTTCTGACTCCTTATAATTTCTCACGAGGGTTATTCGTTAGGCTGGGCTTACCGAAGTTGACTCGGTAGTCGGGGTAACAGACTTTGAAATGACGCGGCAGATAAAATACAACTTTATTCTTAAATTGGCCTACTAAATGGGGCAAGCGGAAACTACTCGTGTTCTTTGTGGTCAATATGTAGGCTTTATGTTTTACTCGAAGTATAGAGTCTAAAGGCAGCAAGACTTAAGTGAGTAAACGGGATTCCTTAACGCTACTAAGGGAATAAATTGAGTTAATGAATAAGGAATAATTATTCTGAATGGTAAGCGTCTGTACCTCTATATAAATCTTTCGTCTCCTAGGGGCATGAACTTCACTTGTCCGTAGGATGGACCCAGTGATCTAGTTTGTTCGTTATTTTTCCCCCTTGAGCGGAGTTTCCGACAGTATTGTATACCTGTTGTCCCTACATTTTCCTATAGATTTAGCTTTATTATTAGGAATCGCTTGTTGCAGGTCTATGTGAAATTTCTCTGGTCAGAACCTGTATTTGTTCAGCTACTGATAATGTTCCGAAAACACGTATGTTTGTTTGTGTGCGATTTTCTTATTTATCTTTCTATGTTCGTTTTTTTTCACGCGACTCTAACGACCGTATGCCTCATATCTATTTATACAGTTTAACATATATATAGTTTAATTTCCTAATTCTCTTTGGTTCTTTATTTATGACACTTGGTATATTATTTCCTTAATTTACACACATAGCAATTTTTAGGATTTGATACGTCCCCCTAGCGTCCATTTATGGAGTTCCTCTCTGGACCTATTAAATCATGCAATTTAGTACCAGAGGCCTACCTATTTTATAGAAGGAGCCCTACAGTGGTACAGAGCATTGTTCTCTGTGAAAATAGGCTCAGTGTCCATATGTTCGAAGAGAGGGGAATAATATATTCCTGAAGCAGGTTATACCCAAGCATTTCCTTTGATAAATAACTGGACGAGTTGAGAGAATCTAGCCTTTGAAAATATGCTCGAAACTAAAATTAATAATATATCCCATGCAATTTAAATTTATTCCTTCACCTGTGCCAGTGTAGCAAACGTTACATGCTCGTTTCAATTCGATTTTACCTAATTAAATTTTCTTTTGTGCTTAAAATTACTCTTCCTCGTTTACAGCGCTTCACAAGACATGCTAACTCAGTGTTTTACATTTTTACTTATGAGCGGTTTCTTAGCGGAGCAGAGAAGCGTGTTATTAGTCCCAACTCTTTCAAGGTAATTAAGAGATGATTCTGCCAAGCAACATTGAGGGTTGTGTTCTGGACAGAGAAACATAAAATGCCTGCTGGTAACTCAAATCGGTTCTTCATCGCCATCTGTTGCATCCTGCGATCTTCTCTGTGAACGATTTTTCGAAGGAGAGCCGTTTTCTTCGTCGAGTTTCAGGACCCGGTAGCCTCATGGAGATTTATTCTCCGTGAAAGCACCTTTCTTTGGCTGATTACATTGCCTCGAAATGTCAAACAGAGTCAATCCGTCACTTTTCCATTAGATAACTTGCTCTCTGAAATATTCCTTAACCTTTTCTCATGTCGCCATCATAATTAATTAATAATACCATCAGTAGCATTCTCCATTACCCATGGTAAAGTGTTACTATACTACTTTTGGGATTTTTACGTATACAATGAAATTTGACATACCAAAATCAAGGAAAAAAAGTTTCGGTAGGCGTACCTATAGACCGAAAACGAAATTCAGTGACCAGGTTCCAGAATAATAAAACGCATCTTTCGAGGAGAACACAGCTGTAATATTGATTTCAGAGCTAAACCAGCATCTTGACGACTCAATTTCGACCAAAAGAGTTCGTCGAAAGCTTCATGTTAGACAGAGTCAATCCTTCACTTTTCCATTGGGCAACCTGCTTTGTGAAATATTCTTTGACTTTTTCTCGTGTCGCCATCTTAATTAATTAATTGATAATACCATCAATAGCATTCTTCATTACCCATGGTACAGTGTTGCTATACCTACGTTTTGAATTACGTATAAAATCAAATTTCACATACCAAAATCAATGAAAAAACCGCTTCCGTAGGCCTACCTATAGACCGAAAATGAAATTCAGTGACCAGATTCCAGAATAATAAAACGCATCTTTCGAGACGAACACAACTGTAAGATTGAGTTCAGAGCTAATCTCGTCGAAAGCTTCATGTCAGACAGTCAATCCTTTTCTTTTCCACTAGACAACCTGCTCTCTGAAATATTCTTTGACCTTTTCTAGTGTCGCCATCTTAATTAATTAATAATACCATCAGTAGCATTTTCCATTACAAATGGTGCAGTGTAGCTATACCATCGTTTTGAATTTTTACGTATAAAATTATATTTGACATACCAAAATCAAGGAAAAAGCAGCTTAGGTAGGCATAGATCGAAAACAAAATTCAGAGACCAGGTTCTAGAATAATAAAACGCATTATGTCGACTCAGTTTCAACAAAAGGAGTTCGCCAAAAGTTAAATATAGATGAAAGCCATGGAAGGAATGCAATTACGCTACCTCTCCTTTCTGACATCATAACGTACTCTTGATGATAATAATATTGGAACAATGGAAAATAGTAGAATATCATTTAGGTCTGATGAATCACTATCTACAAATTTACCATCTCCCTTAGTGTTTACCGATGGAGGCAACCCAAAGAAATTTTCAATCCCGCCTGCGACACTGAAGAATGGAGGTGAGATCGTGCTTATTTTCATGGTGTTACTGTAGTGGAATATAGACAGCGACCCCATATTACAGCGACCACCTATAACAGCAACCCCATATTACACCGACCACCTATAACAGCGACCCCGTATAAAGACGGGCTAATAAGCTGACGACGAAGAAGAAGACTGTAGTGGAATATAGACAGCGACCCCATATTACAGCGACCACCTATAACAGCGACCCCATATTACAGCGACCAGCTATAACAGCGACCCCGTATAAAGACGAGCTAATAAGCTGACGACGAAGAAGAAGACTGTAGTGGAATAGATTAGGATTAAGACTTAAGATATTCGACAGTTTTGCGCAAGCGGACAAATCATATAGTACAAACTTGATCTCGAACAGTGGTGCGGTCTTACAATATGAGAATGCATCGATCCATGTAGCTATAATTGTTAAAGACTGGCCCAGGTAGCATTTTATTGAAGTGCAATATATCGATTGTCCTTTGAAATTGAAGAATCTTAACTTACCCGAATTGGAACAGGCTTTCCTTCAAGAAGGGTTTAAAATCCCATGAAAAAAATACTTAGGCATCAATTTCTTGATATAGTCAAGCAATTAGTGCTGCTAAATGAATAAAAACTCCATAATGAATCATTTAACGTGCATTTAACAATATTTAGATTATTTTGTCCACCCCATTTAAGTACCAATCATTTTCAATGCAAAATTTGTTTTAATTTTTAGGGATACTCCTTTTAGATTTGCGTTAGTTCTGTTGATGATTTGTTTGTTATTTAATTTTTATTTTCCTCTGTTCCTACATGTGTTATTTGTTTTTCTATTCAGTTTCTTTATTCTAAGTATCTTTTCTTATCTCCCGGGCATACTGGTTCGTTACCATTGTTCATTTGTTTCAAGTTCACTGTTCTTAATCAGAGGTAACTTTGCTGTTCCTCGCATTAAGGCCTCCAGCGATAAGAACAGGGAGATCATGTCGTGGATAGGTAGGTAGCCGGTGTCTATATCTATGTTGCCTAAGGTACTCAATAGTATGATGGACCATAATGATTTGCCCAGAACTATCTATCCTCTAAACTGATGATTCTTTTTAACCTAAATCGGAACCTCGTCATATCCCTCTAAAGTCACATTTTTTTCGAAACGTTTTACCCAAATATCATATGTCAGGTGCCAGCACGAATGCGTTTCGAGAGAAGATTGATATTCCGATCGATTTAGTCAGAGATGTTATAAGGGTGATACATGTTGTCCAAACAGCCATTCACGTTTTAAAATATTATAGTTAATCCATACTTACGAGTAGCGTTCATTCTTACATTTTTTACTTCTCGTGAGATTCTGCTATTGCAAAGTGATGCATGGCCTTCCCGAACGAAGTTTCTTGAAGAGAGATGGTTCGTAGAAGTTAAGAAAGCATTCATACAACTTAATCTTTTCTTGACTAGTGCTTTTCTGATTACTTCCTCATCTTTGGTGTAGTCGTAGAATCATTTAAATAGGCCTTTCTCTACTCCAGTAGTGATGTTCCTTGTTTGTCTCGTGATTTTGTTGAGGGAGATCGTCAGATTGAATTTTTTGGCGTCTAAAGTGTCTTTGCTGTTTGACTTTCACCTTATTAGGAGGGAACTTTTTTACGATGTCTTTAAGATGTTTTGTCTCTTCCTCGATAATTTTAAGTAAATTTGTCTTTACTTGCGTGGGTATACTTGCTCGGCTATCGTCGCAATCTTTATCCTTTTCATTTTCAACTTTCGCTTGTTCATATGTTTTGGGGCTCTCAGACGTTAGTAATGGCTCTAAATTTTCCCGAGTATCTCTGGGGTTAAGGGAAATGTAACGAGTTCAGGACCAATTATCCCCCTAAAATTATGATTAGTTCTGTGATGAAAGTTCGTGGTGACGCGAAGTTCATCACGTCGAAATATATGATACTCGTATAGTCTAGTATTTTATTCTTATGGCGTCTGTTTGCTGGATGGAAATTTGAGGTTGCGGGGTGTTCCATGCGTTGGTTTAGGGATTGGTTATCTTGATAGCAGCGTATGATGGAGCGTTGTAAGTAATTTCTCTTTCTTCTTCCTCTTTTTTCTTGACCAGATACTCTTTCCGCACGGCCTATTGTATGGTCAGGATACTGTGCGGTGATGAACAGTTGTTGCATTGCTTCTGTTGAGACGTGCACTGCTTCCAGCCATGTTCCTACTGGACGCATTCTTTTGCTATTAGGCGTAAAATCACTGGATGGGTAATCCTTCACCTTGTAATAGGAGAAATAGGTCGGCAACTGGTAGAATCTCTCCTTGACAAATTTTGGAGGGAGAAATAACAATGAAAAGGAGCTTATGACCAATTTCAATTGCCTTGGTCGCCATCTTTATTTCACTAAATACTATCTTGAATGCATAAATGAAAGTTCGAAACTTAATCGCCTCAGTTACTTTGGCCTTAATTATCCTCTTAAATCAGATTTCAAATTTGCCATGGTCTTGAATTCTATAGCCCTGAGGTAGATGATGTCTGTTCTGTTTTGCCTTAGAAGACCAGGAGGTCTGCAGTCGCTCCTCTATTGTTCATCTCGGCTTGCACTCACCCAGGCGCTGCCGCGGTTTCCATAGATACAGGAGGAATATCCAATCCATCTACCTCAGCTGTCTACCTCCTGTGAGGTTAGTTAAAGAGAGGTGGAATCCCCAATCAGTCCGATAACAGTAGAGCAGGGCGCGTAGGGTAGTATCAAGCAGGCTCTCG
Source organism: Ceratothoa steindachneri (assembly GCA_963969495.1). NCBI lineage: Eukaryota > Metazoa > Arthropoda > Malacostraca > Isopoda > Cymothoidae > Ceratothoa > Ceratothoa steindachneri. The sequence goes on from OZ018326.1 coordinate 87,458,018, forward strand.
AGATCTCGTTACCGCCTCTTCCCCAAGCAAGGTGGAATCAGGAGAGATATCCAATCAAACAGAATTAACTTGTTTCATTTTAGCCAGAAAAAAAATAAACAGGAGTATTCTCTAATCAATCTGTCGCTCTCTTGGAAGAAGGTGGTGGCAGAGACAGCACTCAGTGCATTCCCAGTGCGCCTAAGCGAGAAGGGAAAGACAAGTTGCAAGTCTAGGCGGCTATGGTTCTCTGCCAGTTTGGGGAGTAGAAATAGTTCTTGAAAAATTCAGATTCTCCTAAAATGGTCCTTTTCTTTAGTATCCTGCCTTCTTTGTAGCTATGTTAGCAAGCGTATAACCATCTTCTTTAGAAATATTAATTTTTTTTAATGATTTTAAAACGAGCAAGTAAAGTGTTAATGGGGGCGAGATGAGTCTAAGGGGAAACATAGGTAAATTAGGTAGAGTAGTAAAAGATAGTGGGGAAATGCAAAGGTATTAAGTTTGCAAAGAGATAGAAAGATGCCTAAAAATAAGACAAATCTCTATCTTTGTGTGTTGCTTGCCTAATGTTTTTTGTGTTTTGTTTTAATATTGGCGTTCAAGCCAATGTATTAGTTGTTTCTTTTGTATCTTTTTGTCAGCTTTCGCATTCGTTGTGCTTAATGCTTATGTGTTCTTCCTTTTTTGTTTTTTATTTTTATATTTAAGGAAATACTGTCACATTTTGGTACAAGTTGTAATATGTGGGTAATTCTTGCCACATTTAGTTTAATTTTCAAGGTCTAATTCGATATTTTACTCATGAATCCCTAATAATTCCTGGATAGGTGGTCATTAGTGATTTGTCAGAATGTCCGGTTTTAAAACGCACTATTTATTTTCGGAATTTAGATTTTTTTATCAGCAGCTCCTTCTTCACTTTTTGTGGGGCAAATTTACATTCGTAGCTCCATTTCTGATTTTCATGCAAATGAAGCTGAAAATCTTCAGAAGAATTTTGGAGAGTGAACAAGTTTGGAATTCTCTTTCCTCCATCAATGAAAAATCTTTTTAGATTATAGTTGGATCTGTGCAAAGTTGAGTGTGCGAAGGTGAAGGAGTTCCTTTTAAATTCTGTTGTACTCTCCAGGGTGTTCTTTTGTCAGTTAGATTCGTGTCTATATATATTTTTTTATAGTTCGTCGTACCTCAAGGGTGTATGCAGGTGTGTCTTCGTTTGGGTGACGAATTTTGATTTTATTGGGGCTTGGCTTTGTCCATTCTTTCTTCTTCTATTTCTTATTTCTCCCCTAATTTATGTCTCAAAGTATCACCCAATTTGGATTTGGCAAGCCAGAGTTTTTTTTTATTTCGTTCTTTTCAAGATGCCAGTTAGGAAGATCATTAAGGTTGCCACTTGGAACAAATTTCTATTTCTGGGTTCTGTTGCATCAGCATGTTTATCGATTTCATTTATTTTCCTTCTTCTCCTTCACAGCTTCTTTGATTGTAGAAATTTCATTGCAAGAAGCCTCTTTGCTCTAGTTTAGCAAATACATTTTAATCATAGCCTCTTAAATTCCTACTATGTTAATTTGAAGCTTCATCGTGCTGTATATTTGGGGTCAGTATTTATTGCTGTGTTTAACTGGAGTAGTACTTCCTACATATATTGATTTTAATTTATTATTATTCTTCGATTTGCCTTAAAGAATACTTTATGGTAAACCCAAGAAAGACCTGTAATTTTTTTTTTAGATCTTATAGATATTTTAAAATATTTGCTGGGGCCCCGGATTGCTTTCTTCCAATCTCTGTTTAATTTTTATTTCTTCAGACGAGATTTCCGTGAAGATCTTATGGCTGTTCTTCGAATCCGAAGACGACTCAAGCTTCACTCGATGAAAATGGAGATGAATTTATGGGTATGATGATAAAGGGTAAATGAAGGGATTAGTATGTGAAGGGGATAATTGAACGAGAGAGAGAGTGAGAGTTATGAGAAAAAGAAAAATATAAAAGATGAGTGGAGTTGTGCTTGCGCAGTGAGTGGATTAGGGTGGAGAGGGGCTTGCACTGAGCCTATCCCCACAGCTTACCCTCACACAGAATTGATGGTGGCACGAGTTAATCAGGATGACCATCGACTGTGAAAGGTTGTAGAGGCCTGCCGGACATCCTGTTTGTCGAAAGCCACCTAATGTGAGACCCCACTCACAGCTTTTTTATTCGGGGTTGTGCTCCCGTAGACCTATCCCAATCAGGGGTAACCCACAGGTCGGGTGGGGTTATTCTTGCTGAGGAAAAGACCTCCTTACAGCTACCTTCACCTGGTTTAGCCTGCTGGTTGAGCAGTATGCCTGGGTGTGGCCGCTGGTCATAAGACGCGAGCTTCTTGGAGCCACGAAATATTACAATAAATTAAAAAGCTTCATCCACTGAGTCTTGAGGACTGAAGAAGCAACACAACTATAGAACATTCTTCAAACATCCTCCCACGAAGATAAGGTAGGAATCAACTGCAGATAATCGTTCTATGGACGAAATTAACTCGATTTGTCGATAGTTATTGACTGGTATTTGCTATTTGCTCCGTGAAGTTTTTGCTTACCAGGAATAATTCGAAACGACATCTTCCCTATTTCATTGTGGATCATGTTGAAATCCCAATACATTCAGTAGAAGTGAACTTCCTTTTTATTCATAACAAAAAGGCTAAGTTAGTAGAGTCAGAAATTTCTTGCTTCAATCTAGATCATGTTGGGATACCAATGAATTTAGTAGAATGGAAAGTCTGTTCTTTTGACAAAAAAAATGTTCATGGAATTAGCTACTAACTTATCATTTTCAGCGACAAACAATTTCTATTCTACTGACTGCATGTGGATCCCAATATGATCTTCCTCAAATTATTTAGAGGTTCTTTCCTCCTTTACCATAAATATCGCAATGCATTTGACATGATTAGTTGAAAGTTTTTGAAGGAAACTTTTTTCACAATAGCATGAATAATGCTGATAATGATTATAATTTACATAACTGACAAGATTACAACATAAAATCCAGGTATAGAAATTTATAACCACAATTAATTAGTCCTCTTCCATTTAAGAAATTTCCATCGAAAAATATTCTGACATGAAGGATAGGTGCAAATATTGTCATCATGTAAAGCAAGTGACTTCACTTTATCTAGTATTTTATGAACTGAATGTTTCCATTAATATCTCCATGTTCTAATAAATGAGAAGCCTCCTTTTACTATCTATTATATCCTAAGCCCATTCTTCGCTCTCTGCTATCAATATTAGTCATTAAAACTTGGGTGGCAATATTGATTTGGATATCAAGGCAAAAGTCGAATTGCTACAATTTGGCCAGAACTTACAGTTAACCTGACTTGCATGTCAGAGCTCACTTTGACAGCAATCTCAAAATAGATCCAACTCCACAGAGAACTTTGATTTTCCACTTAGACGGAACTTTCTCCATGGCAAGAATGAATATTTCTACTCAGCTAGTTCGTAGCCAGTTGGGCAAAGGCTTAAAACTCCTCGAAATATAGTTATTAAACCAGAATAAAGTCGTAAATTCCTCCATTTTACCTTACCTTTGCATTAATTTAGGAAAAAGTATTTTAGGATGATGAAGCAATGTTTAGGGGCTCCATTCCTTTGCCCATTTGCATTTTAATTACAGTAAGATGCAGTAATTATAAAATTAATACACAACATTTTTAATATGATTTAACATATTGGCCGAAGTTGGACTCAGACATAACCTGGATTTGATTCGAAAAGAACACGTTTCTGATAAAATACCAAGTAGTTTTGCAATGGACATTCCTAATGGTAATATTTTGGTTGTCTTGAAGGGAATATGCATTAGATTTCTAAAGAGAGACAAAATTAATTAATAAGCAGAATTTATTCAGAAAATAGAGCTTGATATTTCTATATGCATTGATACCGATCAGTCCAAATTTATAAATACATATCTAAGAGTTAAAAGTGATTAGGTATTTTAGGAGAGATTACATTTAATCAAGCGAATTAAAATAATATTTGATTAATATCAATATTCGCAAATAGGATAGAAAATGGTAGCTATGGTCTAAAAGTATTTAATTTTAGCTTGTTTAGCGCCAAAAAAAAAGGAAAACGCCATGAACTTAACAAGAGATGCAAATAAAATTTAAAAAAAGAATATTTTGATTTTGATTTCGTCAAAAGAGTTGAATCCACATAGAGAAAGGTAAGTTTAAACTCTTAGTTTATATATGAGATAGAAAGGTGAGTTTAAACTCTCAGTTTATATATTAGTAGTTAACTAACCTGTTTATTCATTCATATTTTATATCGAAAAAAGTGTTACTTCGTATACTGAATAAATCTTTTAAATTGCGTATTTAGCAAATGAGAAAATAGCTGATGTTAACTTTTCTTAAGCGCCATCGTTTAATAAATAAATTAATTATATATTTTCTGTTAATTAACAAATGAATAATGCGATAATTTCAGTCGTTTTTGTTGATGCGAAGCAATAAAAACTGAATCACATTTAAATTCTTTAAATATCCTTTCAAAACAGTCAAGATATTAGAGAAAGAGGGGTAGGAAACGTGAGCTGGAGGAATCGGGAACGTATTGGTACTCTTCGATGAACCTTTAGTAGGAACAGCTTGGGCAGAACGTTTTGGACATGGCAACTATTCTAGATAACCGAATTTTTTTTTTAATTTAAAGCGTTATAAAAACTAGGGCATCGGAACAAGCAGAAACTTTGTAAAAAGATATCTGTAAAGAAAGTGGTTAAAGTAGAGAAAGTGAAAATCTGTGGAAGATATATAGCCCCAGATTCTCCCAGCTCCATTGGAGACTGGAGGGCAAACATTCCTTCAGATGCCAGCCACAAAAAAATCTGCCCATGCTACCTATGATACCCCTTTGTAGTTTGTAGCGTAAGGGGACTGAAGTGCGTGGGCATTTATGGGCATACGAAGCACAATAAATGCTCTCGACTTTCACTTTGCGCGAAATGACCGGTTTGAAGCATACTACGTCCGGTCCTAACATTTGAAAAATAAGGCGAAGGATGTGTAGGATGCTCCCGCCAGAATACGCATGGTGAGTAGCCAAGCTCGACTGGATAGATCTCTCTCGGGTGAGCTAAATCAAGGGTAGAGGATGTGTATTCAAGAAGAAAGACACAGACCGAGATTCCCTAGGTGTATATTACTAAACTAAATTAAATTCCCTAATAGTTAGAAGTTCCTTCCTGGTTGAAAAGTAAAGACATAGTTCAGGTAATAGGTAAAATAATTGGGTCTTTTCCGGAGTATTTCCCCCAGACCGCCGACTACTCGGAAAATATCGAAGGTAGATCTCACAACCATCACATTTCACGCGTAAGATCTTGGACCAAGTAATTCATTTGTTTTTCGACCAGAATTTCCCAAGAGGGGGCCATTGATTAGGGTCGTTTTGGGCTGGATATGGACCATCCTCCAAGGGTAAATTTCATATGAGTTATTACATTGCGCTTCAAATGCATCTTTTCCTTTTGCAGGAGGTTCTGTAGAATAGATCGCAGCGCCTAAAAATGGAACACATCTTTTTACCTGTGCCTGCAAAGGGAGGTTTCTGGTGTTGCTTTTATATCCCCTCTGATAGTTACGGCTGCCTCGAGATCCTGCAATTCAGTGGTATTTTGGTAAATATGTTGCACCCTATCTCAGGACTCGGTGGTCGATCTTTGGCATACATATGTGCTATTGTGCCTAATTTTTATTTTCACTTACATCATTATACGCAGGAAACGCAAACAAGAAGGTGATCTGATAGGTGAATTATATTTACCCACGAGGTGGAGAACACGATTTTGTGAATGACCCGAGCAGCTACCAGGTACTACTCCAAATACCTCATATGAGGGTGAGTAGGAGTCTCCAAATATGGATCGTCCCTAAAAGTCGCAATCCACGGAGTTAGGCCTATGCACTTGTAGGCCATCGGCCACATGGTACTTAAAATCTGCTGAGAAAAGCAGGTCCAAAGAGTTGCGGATGTGCAGAAGAGGGTCAAAATGAACGGATGAGTATTATACTGCTAATAATGGTTCAAATTGGTTCATGGAAGATCCAAGAAGGTCCCATATTATGTTCATGAAGGTATAGCAAAAGCTCAAAGTTTTGAACAGGGTTCAAAGGAAGATTCACCTTTCAAATTGCGTCCACAGATTATTCTATAATAATAAAAATACCAAGCAATGGCTTCGCAACTAAGATTAAAATTTAAAATCTAAAAAAAAAGCAGCCATGGTTAAATTTTATAAATTTTCACAAAAAGTTCACAAAATTTCAATACTTATATTTATTTCTAAACTTCACCATTCTGTTTTTGATATTATAAAAGAATTATTAGAAATAACTTTGATAAAAAATAAGTCATAACCAAACTAAGATTAAATTATTATTCAAATACTCAAAAAAGTCCCCTTCTGAAATTAGAGAGTTAGTGATGATGATGATGATGATGCGGTATCTAATGGGCCTAATGATGGCCGAAAGGGGTGCAAAAATGGTCCAATGGGAGACTAAGCCCATAGAAAATCATTGAAGGGCTCAAGGCAGGTATAATGAGACGTCTAGGAATAATCAGGATGGGCTCTGATTGGGATAAGGATGAGCAGGGTCAAACGAGAGTCGAAGAGGAGTGCTTGAGAGATCAATAGTGGCTAGGAGAGGTTCTGAAGACTGTTCAAGGTGGTGTCAGGGAAGGATCAGGGCAGGTTAAATAAAGCTTCAAGAATCATTTAAGAGGCCCACTGCAGTCAAAATATAAAAAAAAATCAAATATATATATATATATATATATATATATATATATATATATATACCAATTCTTTATTAACGACGTTTCAGACTCTATGCCTACTAAATTCAGGTCTAACAAAGTGAGATAATTATCAGTAAATATTCAAATATAACATCTTACGTAATAATATCAAATTAAACTGAGCATTATTTAAATAGAGATTGCGGAAATGGGAAGAAAGATGGCATAGCAACCTACCGAGTTGAACAGCGAAAAGGACTAAAATGAATAAGTTAAGGAAGGGAGGAAGAAAGAAAACGTAGTGGGAGAAGGGGCGAGGACAAATGAAGTGATATACCAGGCAACTACGCAAGTTTGTAGGGCGGGAGTCCTTTTCATGGAATATTGATGAGCCCATTGTAAATTATTGGTGAAAATTATTTTCCATTGAATATAGCAGAAATAGTGCTGGAGATGTTTTAGTAATATTTTGCAGAAGGAACGGTTAAGGGAGCCTAAGTATGCTAAAGATACATAGAATGAGCCTTTGGTGACGGTGCATATTGTTGATTTAAGAATTTCTTAAGTAGTGAGTGATGTAAATTACCCGGATATGAGTTGTTTTTGAAGAAAGTACGGAGAAAATCGAATTATTAATGGAAATCCGCAATGAAAGCTCCAAGAGGAGATTTGCAATGTGTTTTATTTCACTGATAATTAAAAAAAATAATAATATTTTTCTTTTCCAATTACATAGTATAAGGTGTGGGTTTAAACATAATTGTACAGAGGCGGGGCTAATTTTTATATAAAAATATTCTTCATATTTTTATGGATTACAGTTTGCCTTAATATCAGTATAACAAAAAGGAAAAAAAGTTTCTTATTAAAATAACGAGTGTAAATGAAAGTGACATTTGTTTACCCTGTCGTAAAGGCCAAATCCTTCCCTTTCACTCTCAGTTAGCATTCTTGTACTTTGTTCTTCCGTTTATCCTAAAGAGTTGAAGAAACCTAAGTTGACTTCTTACCAGGCCTTATATAAAGCTAAAGCTAAGCTTTCCATCTTAGTAAAATACCTAAGAGGGTCTCATTACACGAAGTGTTTTAGAAGACATGAACGGATGCATGCTCATTCTCATGTCGCGTAAGGCGCAGAATTAGATTATTTTTGATAGCTCCTTTTGTCTCAATTTCGCACTTCATTTCCTCCACCTTGTAATTAAACGGAAAATATTAGAAGTTTAGATGCAGTGACTTGGTTCCGGAATTTTATACTTGTGTCAAATTTTGTTCGAATGCAGCCAGCTTTTCGTAGAAAGGGTTTATTTAAAGTAGATTTCTATTTATCTATTTGATGTAACAATTTCCAGAACGAGCCTGAAAAGTATTACATATGGGGACTATTCTCAAATACTTTATCTGAACGTAAAATTTATCCATCTTTATTTTTCTAGTAACTTTCCTGTCCGACATTTCTTATTTGCTCACTTCTAATGTGCTTTTATATTCTATCTCAAATTTCTTTCCGAAGGAAGTTTGCTCGAGTTTTTTAAAGCATTGCTGTTTTTTTTATAAAATTCTGGTTGACCTGGATTTAAATCGACATCCCTATAGTAAAAAATTATTTTAATAGGGTCAGCTCTTACGAAGTTTTATTAATATTCTCGTGACAAGACAACATGCAAAGAGTATTGAATTAATTGCCTTGGTACATACAAAAGTCCTAACAATTACGTTAGTGTTGACATAACATTACCATCCACAAAGACCGACAGAGAAACTAAAAAGGTGAAATAAAATAGTAAATTATCGCCTGAGGCGATATATTGTTCACTCTGATTAAAATGTTAAATATAAAGTACTTTCTTATGTCATAGATGTTACTAGTCAAAATAATGATTAAATATTCATGCAACGAATCCTATTTTGTTATGGAAGAGAAGCATGTGTAGGATAGTTGAATGCTCCTTCGTTCCCTATCGTTTTAAGTAAATTACTTCCTCATGCGATTTCAGGTGATTGGTAACCAATCATTTTTACTTCTAATCCTCTACTCTACCTACCTATTGATCGGAATCTTAGGGTGGACAAGATCCGATTTCTTTTTCCATGGTTTGAGATGAATAATTTAATAAAATCGAGAAAATATGAAAACCTAATCAATTTTAAACTGAGCAAATTATTCATCCTAATTTGTGATTGGTTCCAAATGGAATTTAGAAACACATTTTCGTGATATAGGTTTCTATATACCATACATATATCAATTATATTCAATTTTAGAGTGCGCGGGGTTTCCTTTTAATACCTTTGGTCGGCCTGGTCCGATTACGAGGTCAGATTCTCGTAAGAGAGGGCTAGTCCAATAGAGCTACTTTGATTCTCTTTATTGGCTTAGTGTTTAAATCTTACTTGGTTACAAAGCTATTACATGGCTATGATGAGCTCAAAGGTTGAAAGTTAAGAAGTCGACAAAAATAGACTTTAATAAATATTAATAATTTAGGTTAAATGGTACAACGATAAAATACATAATAAGAAATAATTACAGTGGTTAACGGGCAAGTAATAAGATTAGGTATTTAAAATGCAATAAAATGGGTAGGCGAGATGGAATTAAATTTGGGCTTTACACGGGGCACAGTAAACACACAATGATAATGGGGGCAATTATAAATTTGCGGAAGCTACAATATTTGTTACAATACCTTGTACAAAAAGGAGGGGGGAGACGATGATCGTGTCCTACGAAGTGGGGATAGAGGTTGAGTCACTTCGACGGGATGCAGGGTAAACTTGCTCGGAGTTGAAGTATTCCTTTGAGATGACGGTGGGGGGTCGGGGCTGAACCTTTGAGAGTGGAGGGAAATTCCTCCTTCGAAGAAAACGGATGGTGAGTTTCCTCTGAGACGTCAGACGGGTTGTTTGGACGACTCTGCGTAATTAAGAGGGTATTACGCGAAGATCAATCTTCAATGAAGCCTTTTGGGACAAGACTTAGGTTCTTCTTTGGAGATGGAGACGTTGCACGGAGTCAGGAGGGTATTCTACGGGGAAAGGATTCTTGACTAAATCCAGGGTGGATATTTGTTTTATCCAGGGTGGATATTCGATTTTATCCCGCAAAGTCCTTGCCTTCGGCGTACGGCAACCCGAATCGAGGAGGAGTAAGATAGTCTGCTCCACGTTAGCTTTTCTTGCACAATCTCTATGATTCCTGGCGACACGGGTAAATATGCACGCCTGGAGTGAGGGAGCTTACCTCATAGAAGGGAGGGGGGACTATCGTCCATCGTTTGAGTAATGCGAACGCGGCTTCGGCTGTCGTTTGCCTCAGGCGATCCCAGCGTGGTTGGAAGGGGAAAGGACGCGGGGAATACTCCTTGTCTAAATACCCGGATTGATAAGGGCTGAATTCCTCAGCCTGCTCCTGTTGTTTCCCACGCTTTTGATATTGGAAAAATGCTTCTAAGGTGCAACGGTCCATCATGTGAAGTCAATGCTTAAAAGCAACGTTATTTTCCCCATCACATACTTGTTCCCTCACACACAATAAAAATTTCTCCTAATATATTGCCCTTACTCTTTATACAAAAATAATATACAAGACTTGAATTGCCATTGGGTTTTATTTAATATCATCAGAAAGGACCACTAATTATCAGTAAGATATAATTCAATTTGATTTCGAGGGAAAAGCTTCCTATCTCTTTGTGCCATTCAAGAAAGAATAATGAATACTTAAAAATATAAAATAACTAGGCAATGGCTTCGCCACCTACCCTTACAGGGGGAGCTTGCGCTTCGCTACCAAGATTAAAATTTTAAATCTAAAAAAAAGCAGCCATGGTTAAATTTTTTCAACTTCACCATTTGTAATTTTGGCGGGTTTAAAAAAATCACAAACTTTTGATACTTATATTTATTTCTGAACTTCAGCATTTTGTTTTTTGATATTATAAAATAATTATTAGAAATAACTTTGATAAAAAAACATAAGTCATAACCAAACTAAGATGAAATTATTATTCAAATGCTAAATAAAACCTTCTTAAATTATAGAGTTAGTGATGATTACATGCCTTTCATGTATTACACACTTTCCTTCTAATAAGAATCTGGAATAATTAATTGCACTATAATTTATTCTAGTCCATTTTCATTGGTAACACTTTTCTACAATGTTAAGATTAGGTGCATCTTTTCTCCACCTAGATAAGCATGCCCATCCACTACTTTAGGCCCTATTAAACTCAATGCTACCAGCCATCTTTCCACCGCAGTGGTCATTCAAATCGACGTGTTGGTATGCCCGGTAGAATCTCGTCCTTTAAAGTCCTATCCATGGGCAAAGACACCAACAGCCTCATAAACGTCCTCTAGAAATACTTATTCACGATATCATCCACGTAGTGCTGTCAGTCACTAACTCATTTACACTCTGCTTCACTATAAATAACTTTTACAGATTAGTTGCTTATTCCTAACACCCTTCTTTTTATCAAAATCCAGCTCAATTTGTCAATTTACACAACTTTTACCTTCAATCTTTCCTCCTCCTTCCATAGCAACTTTCCAGGGCACTTCACATTCAATCATGCAATAATTACTAGCGTTCTAAGCGCCATTATACTTTCTTATTATTCAAAACCTTTTGGTTGCAATCTTTGACTACAGAGCCCCTATCTTTCACGCTATACCTAAAAAATCACCCTTTTTCAAATGCCACAGAACAATCTCGAACTTCAGACTCTACGTCAATCCTCTCCCCTCCCCCTCAATAAAACAGCAAATTCCTTATATATCTAATTGTTATCTATTAATCAAAATATCTCATAAAATCTATGATTAAAGCTTCCAAACCCCTCACCTTCAGGCAATAACGATAGGTAATTATCATCATACACTGAGAGGAATTGAAAATATCCCTTGGCATTGTGCATCAATCTGACATCTCCGTTCAACATATTCACTCTTAGTTTTATCTGACTTCATCCATTACTATAATAAATTACCATGACGATATCCTACAACCCCAAGAATAACAAACCACTGATTACAGCTATCTTTCAATCCAACATATTCCTAACTTCCAACACAAAGCCTTCACACTAAATAACGCTTCACAACTTGCTTCATACATTCTTAAAACTTGCCATAGCCCCTTTTATATGAAAAAGGTCGCACACTTTCTGCCGATTCATAAAACAAGCAGTTATTTTACATATCCTATCGTTTGCATTCTCAGCCAGATGTCTCTTTGCAAAGGTTCGATATGTTCACACGTTTCTCACTTTAAACTCAACTTGTTCATCTCATATCATTCATTTTGGTATTTTTATTTTACATTCTAATAGAAAACTGGAACAGCAAATAATTAATGAACACACTAAATTGTCCTAGTCAACTTTCATTGCTAACAATTTCCCAAAATGTGTAGTTTGGGCCCATTATTACACAAACTAGATAACGACGCCCCTCCACGCCTTTATGCCCTATTAAGCACATTGCTACTAACAATCTTTCCACCGCAGTGGTCATTCAAATCGATCTGGTGGTATGCGTTGTAGAGTCTCGTCTACTAAAGGTTTATACATGTTGTACTTGTATTCAGCTTTCTCCTTTTACAATGAGACTCTCATAGCATTGTACAGTCCTCAGGTAGGATTCAACTTTTAAAAACTGTAATAAAATCACCAGATATATTTTTTTAACCTGTCACCACTACTGTTTTACGTCGCGTCCTCTGTATTATCCAATACAACATACTTTCAATTATTCATCGCTAACACCCTCACGCATACTTATCTATTCCATACCTTTGTGGAAGAGAGTCGGCCCCCGGCTTTCCCACATGAATTAAAGACGTAGGCGGTGAAGAGATATATTCTGCACAATAATAGTGAATTGATTCTTATTAACAATTTCCGTTAAAATGAATAATTCTATCTTCTATTCGTTACCACATTTATCCAGATGTTAAATAAATATCGTTTAATTAATTCATTACCTTGTCTTAATAAAGCATAAAAATCTAATCTCTTTTCTTGCTAACCTGCAGAGTAAAGAGTATACATTCAATGTTCTTCTAAGTCATCCAAGCATTCAATGCTTACGTTGGTTTCGCATGGCAATCTAAGCAAATTAAAAATATGCAAGTTCTACTCTTTACCTACAAGTTTGCTATCATTATTGAGAGTGTTGCCCACAGTCTCGTACAGAACTCCGTTTTCACCCACAAAGTGAATCATATTGACCTACGCTTCATCTTTTATACCAATATTTAATAGGATATAAAATTACTTTTGTCACATAATTATAAACTCCCTAGAGCTAAAAAAAACCTGTCCCTATCTTATTTATAACTAGCAGTCGGGTGCCCGCCGAGCGACGGCATTCTGTTTTATACAGGTATCATTTCGAGTCCTATTTGCATTCCGTCACTCTGAGAAGTAGATATCCATCATTTTTTTCTGGATGTTATTCTCCTTTTCAATTGACACGTACTCCTTCGTCGAAAAAAGAAACCATTCATGGATGTGTTAGTTATATTATTTGAGACAGTCCTTTTTAAAGTAATGAAGAGGCTAATTGCAGAAAGGACCCTGTACTACTTTCTTATAAGTAAACTTGATAATGTTAATCAAAATTTTTGTTTCTAACATCTCCCGGGCTAACTTTAACGAAACATCTTGCTGAGAGCAAACTGAGTACCTCTGGCCCGAACTTATTGTAAAAAGGATAGAAATTTTGAATCACAAAATTACATGAAATATTTTGATTTAACATTAAAAAATGAGAAAACTGTTAAATCCCAAAACAATTTTTATTGATTTAAATGTAATAAAACATGTAGACATTACTAAAATTTAGTAAACCAAATAATGGCAACTACTGCAAAGCTCCAGGATATACAATATTTTTGTCTTTCCATATCCATTAGGAATGAGAATAAATAGATTTCTCCTATTTCCAACTCTTGAACATCCAACATAGAGCTGACCATGAAAAAAGCAATGTTGTAGCAAATGAAGTCACACAACCTTCAGAGACTGGCCTTGGGCTTTGTTGATAGACATTGCAAAGCTGACTTTAATAGGAAATTGCAGTCTTTTGAATTCAAATGGCATATTTGGAGGTATCAGTGAAATCCGTGGAATGAGAGCCAATTCTCCTTTCCCCTGACCAGTTAAAATTTCAGTAAGAAGAAGGTGAGGCATCATTTTTTTCACGATTATTCTTATTCCATTACATAGCTTTGGAGGATCCAAATTTCTTAATAACATCACTGGCGCTTCTTTTAAGGAAAGCTTATGGGAAGGTATTCCAGGAGGATCAAGGGAGTTAAAGAACTCACTGGGATAGTTAACTGCTTGGTCAGGGTCAATAGTGCAATCATAAGATAAATATTTTTTATCTCTTTTGGCAATTCTTGAAGTAGTCTCCAGTTTATGGCATGCACTGTTTCATATCTTGGGGCTAGAATTGCCCTTTGACAGAGCCAGGTCTTGTTTTGGAAGTGATGCTGTAGGTCTGGATAAACCCTAATTTGTAGTTCTTCAATATCCTTCACCAAAATTCCACAACCTCCTAGAAGTCAAATATCCCCATACGCATTATTTTTAATTGTACCATTTCCTAGCTCCATAAGTTGAGAAGCAAATATCCCAGCATTTACATCTCCATGTAGGTGAACCCTCATGTTTTTATTCAAGGACAGTCTTTGAACATGACTCCAAAGGCAAGAATTTTTTAAGTAGGCATTGACTTCATCAGCTGTTGTTCCTCTCTTAATCACCGGAACAGGAGTATCTTGGGGTTGTTACTTTTTATCAGTACCCCTTATCATTATTTACTCAATTTCCATTATTGTTGGTTCATACTTATACATCCAATCTGTTTTCAATTAGACTTTCTCTTTTCTTCCACATTTTCACTAATATTTCCTTTCCCTTCTCTGTGTTTTCCTCTTTGAACAGAAATTTACCTATTACATTTTCTTTATATTCCTGCATAGGTCTTTGCAGATATACTGAATTTAATCGTTCTTCTTGCAGATATGGACATTCGACCATAAAGTGGACCATGTCTTTCTTCTCTGCATTTCAGAGTTCACACTTTACTTCTCTACCTTCATGTCTTTTTCTGTCCTTTAGAGTAAATGTATTTTTCTGGCTCTAAACCATAGTGATGAGCTTTCACTGTTATCACAATATTGTCTGAAGTCTCCTGACAAAAGAAGGGTCACTCCTCCCATGAGCTGGTTGCTTTGCTTAATGTCCTACAGTGTTTTATCCAAAGCTTTAAAAGCCTTTCTGTGAGCCATAGTGCATTCGTCCCAAACAATAACAGGTTTCTTGCAAAAGATTTGCCACAGTATTTCCTCTCTTGATGCTGCAGATTGGATTTTCATTAATATTCAAATTCAATAGAAGCTTGAATGTGGAATGGGCTGTTCTGCCTCCTGATAGAAGTGTGGCAGCAATGCCAGATAGGTTACTGTAAGTGCAATCCTTCTCTGGGTTCTCACAGCTGATAGAATCAAGTTTATAACAAAAGTATTTCCAGTTCCTCCTGGAGCATCCAAACAGAATATTTCACCCTTGGCGGAATTTAAATTTATTAGGATCATTTCATATGCTGTTTATTGATCCTGATTTAAAAGTGGCTCAATGATCTGCACCATAAAAGCAAGTTCCTCAATATTGTAGCTCGTCTCTCTCAAGGTTTCTCTGTTCAGTGAAAGTGAATATCTGTTTGGTTTCGGAATCCCAAATTAGCTCAAATCCCATGGAGTTAAGAATATAACTTTGTCTTTTATCTCACAGAGTGTAATATTTACAATTATTGGGTTCATTTCTGCTCCAGTTTATTGTAACTTGAACTGATGGAAAATATCTTCCTCATACTTTTCCCAGAGAGGCAATGGGTTAGATAGCTCACAGGTGACAATCATCACAATAAATAACTGTCTCATTGTCTTTGGCGCCTGTATGATAGCTACCTCTTCAAAAGTTTTGTCCCAATGTTCATCATTTTCTGTTAGTCCAAGAGCAATGCATGCTTGCCTGTAGGTTTCCATTTCATTTACATTAACCGTTCTAAGCATTTTGAAGTCAAGTCAGTTGGTCCTCTCACATGGTGCAATGATAATCTTAAAAATAAACATTCTGGATCTCCTGGGTGAACAGTATATACCCTTCCAAGAACATCACTGCATCTGATTCCTGGAACTATTTGGATGCGTCTCTCCATGCATCCTCCTAGAAAACTTTCCTGCTTGGAAGGTAAAATATTTAAATACTTCAGGATATAGAAGTATTTTGGCAAACTCATCTTCTGAACAGAGGTTGAAAAACGCCATTATGGTAGTGATTTTTGGCCTTTCAGCCAGCTCTCTTGCATTTTCCTCAGTGTAATAGACTCTCTGACCATTTTCTAAATACACAGCCAGGTGCTGAACTGAGGGACTTCTGCCATAAATAGGGAAAGAAGGTATTCTCCAGACAGCCTCATTACAGGAAATATATCTTCCCATTTAAAATTGTTCAACTTCATTATGATTCTCCAGGCTGAAAACTGCTTGATCACTACTACCTTTGCTTATATACTTGCAAACATATTTGATCGATTTCACACTGTTGCAAAATTCTACATTGATGTGGGCAGTGAATGTTTTGCAAAAGAAGGAACTATACGGAACCACCCACTTGTTGGCTACAATAATATCATTTCCAATGTTTTTTGACAGCGAATGAATATCCTCCATCTTTGGTAAACATGAAGATCGGTGGCGCGCCCGAAAAAGTGTATTTTTGTGCGTGTATATTTCGTTCGCCCGTGCATGCATATTCATGCGTGTTTGAGTCTTAGTTCAAATATATCCGGGGCGCCATTTTTGTACAAAAATGCACGAAAATAACGATACCAAAGACGCTTTTTACTCACTTTATTGCGGTGTGTATACTTTTGAAATAGCAGTGAGGAAAGCGTGGAATCTTTCTTTAATTCTCATTTTGGCTAATTTCAGAAAAAAGTCTCATTCAAAGCTGATTTTTTTTTATATAATGGTGATCACTTGATTCACGTTTAGTTTTTGTACATCTAAATTCATAATTATCTATAATCTCTAATGCCTGACCACAAACTTCACAATCGATTTAACTGCAAGCAAATTATGATCGATAACAACTTTTCTCGATCCGAAAATAAAGGAGAAAGTTCGATAATAGACGAAGGGAAAATTGCACAGAACAAAGCCAGGTTGAAACTGAATTTGCCGCCTAAAAGTCGTCTCTCTTCCACCCAAAAGGATCTACAAAAACTAGTTCCTCTAAACGATCTAGCTAAGTATATTTAAATGTATAAAAGAGGTAATAAAAATAGTAAAATGGAAAAAAATATATTGACGAATAAAAATGAATACAAATGAGGATAATAAAAACACATTAAGTGAAAAACAAAATAAAATTTCATTATTTATTCATTTCTGACGTCAGATCCTTCCCTCCTCCCCCACACACACTATAATTCGCAAAATGATTATAGTCCCAGAAATGATTTGGTTAAATAAAAACGTTATAAAACGTTAGAATATTATTCTATAAACAATTATGATTATATACTGGGGGGCTGTGCCCCCCAGACCACCCCAAATTGAATGAAACTCAGGATCATCGTAGGGTGGTCCCGCCGCAGTGTTTAAATCCCCCCACGAGCAGTCCCCTTGAATTTACCACAAAAAGGTGAAACATATTGGAACACGGACGAAATAGTTTACATCCCATCGTTAGCGCCACCAATCGTAATGTTTACCCCATCTTCTGCTGTTCTTCTTTTATAGATTCGATATCCATTTGTATCAGTCTGTATTTCCTTAATTAAGTCC
This sequence comes from Ceratothoa steindachneri, assembly GCA_963969495.1. Classification (NCBI taxonomy): domain Eukaryota; kingdom Metazoa; phylum Arthropoda; class Malacostraca; order Isopoda; family Cymothoidae; genus Ceratothoa; species Ceratothoa steindachneri. The sequence goes on from OZ018326.1 coordinate 87,475,685, forward strand.
CTTGGATATTTTGCTGCAGCCTTTACCTACCATACAGAGAATATTTGGATTAACAGAACCATATGGTCCATGGATCATATTCTTCTTGATGATTTCAAACAAAATTGGATGTGTTTCAAGATTTGGTAATTCTACACTGATTATAAGGTCAATCTCATTGGAACTTATTTTGTTCTTCAGCCAAATTAGAAAATGGGAATGTGGCAAGCCTTCCTTTTGCCACTCACTTGTATACATATCACATCATGCTTGTCCAAAGAGCTCTCTTTTACTAATCAGATTTATGAGTTTGTCCACTTTAAGCTTGAATACTCTTGCCACAATATCATGTCTCTCAGTAGCATATTGTCCAGGAAGAAGATTCTCTTGCACTTCCTTCCATGTAAGATTACAGGTAAAGGTAATGAATAAGTCAGGTTTGCCATAATGTCTGAAATAGCAAATTGCATCCTGTACTCTCTTCTGCATGTACCTAGGACCTCCAGTAAAAGAAGAAGGCAGAATCACCATTTATCCAGCATTATTTGCAGTGCTATCACTTAAAACTGTATCTTTTAGGTAGATGTAGTTCTCTGCTTTGAGCTTTATCTGATGCAGCTTGATGAACAACAGTCTCTCTGACTCAATATTGGCAAACATATCAACTAAGAATTGATTGAGAAGCTGCTTAAATCTCAATAGCAAATAAAAATTCTCCTGCCTCACCATTATTATATAGTCATAAAAATCCTGAGCAAATATTTTCTTTTTATTCCTTGTTCCAGTTTTTAGATCTCTTTGCTTCAAAAGAAAATTCTAACCATCAGTTCCTTGCCAAAATATGTGTTTCAGCGTCTTTCTTCAGATTTCCATCTCTATATTGTAGAACAATATCTCTTTTTTTTTAAAGTCTTGCCCTACAATCAAAAGTTCAACTACATTTGTTGTAGGAGAATTGAATCTTCTTTGATTTTCACCATTCGGAGTTTTGTCTGCTCTGATGATCAATCTGACTTCTTCATCTGTACTTCACTTCTTTCCAAGGCTGTCTTGAATTTTCTGATATAGACATTGTTTTCGTCAAGGAATTCTTGGAGATTCAGCACTATGTTTAGTTATAAATCCTCACACATGTTTGCTCTGGTATGTGCTTGAACTTTATGGTCCTCGATGGTCCTCGAACTTTATGGTCCTCAGCAAAAGATAGATTGAACTAATTATGTGATAGATTTGGCCTTGGACTCTTAATGTTGACTCCCATCCTGAAAAAGTTATATCATTGGCTCCAAATGATGTCATAGAGATAGAGTTATTGTAAGCTCTTATGACTCTTAAAAAATCGACTGAATCTGGATTTGATCTATCTAATAGTGAAATTAATGGTTGACTTGAAATAAGTAGTTGTTCCAGCTGAACTTTTCTATTTCTGCAACAAAGACCATTGGTCTCATCCTTTAACTTTAGTGCTTTGCAATACTTACATTCATTTTACAACTTCCAATGGACAACTTCAGGTGGTTTGAATAATCTTCCTTGGGATCATAATTAAATGCTGATATATGTAGATCGGACAAAAATGCACCTTTCATTTGTGTCATTTGTGCAGCGTTGGTTGCTCTTCTGGCGTGCCTTTGATAAGTGTCTTCAGAAGCCCTGACTCTTCTCATCCTTTCAGCATTAGCTTCTAATCTTTTTCTCCTGTCATCTGGAGTTCCAGAGGCCCTTCTTTGATGCGCTTTTTCAACTCTTTCAGCTCTTGCAGTTTTGTATACTCTTCTAGTTTGCGGTTGATTGGGATCTTCAGCAACTCTCTGAGACTCAGCATGATGATGTTATCGATAATACCCAGGCTCAATGCCTATATCTTCTTCTTCTACACTTAAGTGAGATAACATTTCATGCGATGGCCAAAAGACATCGTAGTGCAAGTTGTTCCAATATGCTAAATTGATGATTTTATTTGCGTTTTCATCATTGATATTTATCAATGATAGGTTGCTTCCATTAAAAAGTTGTACTGTGGCATAATAGGCTTTGGCAAATAACTGGATTTCAATGTGTTCCCCCCATTTTTGCCAAAATCGAATTGCTTGCAAGTAGTTTTTGAAGGCCAGTTCAGGGTCACCAGAGTTTGTATCAAGAAAGAGTAAGAAACTTTCTTTTTTCGATTCCAACAGTTTTGAAGCAAGAGCTCTGAGAGACAGATAATCTGCTTCAATATCGAGTCGCTGCAAAGCTTTGGCAAGGCTATGAAATAAATAATTGCCATCCACAGCCATCGAACTGATCCTTGAATCAAATTTTAACTTTTTGGAAGAACATCATCTACGAATTTGGAAGTGTGCTTCTGTTTAAATTTGGAAAGGTTTTTCAAAACTCTTTCTTATATTCTTGGCCTCATGTTCTTGGGTATAAAGATTTGATTTCTTATCCTCTTGAATTTCAAGTTATGTCCAAAATTTACTTCTCTAAGCCAACATTGATCAATATTAGACTGATGCACTAAAAAGAAGCTTCAGAACAAACAGCAAACAACTGCTAGTTTCTAATAATTCCTTTATAATATAAAAAAATAACATTTTGAAGTTCAGAAATAAATATAAGTATCAAATTTTTGTGAACTTTTTAAAACTAAAAGAATTACAAATGGTGAAGTTCAGAAAATTTATTAAAATTTTGGCATGGAAATTATTAGAGCAAATTTAGATGCAGAAAAAAAAGAGAATCAGGATAGGCCGTAGGTCAGAGACTGAAAGTCTGCCAGCTAAGCGCAAGCTCCTTCTGTAAGTAGGAGTGGCGAAGCTGCTCCTCTTGTTTCTAATGATAAAATCTCTTCCATCCTTATGACGTCATACAAGACTTAGGGTTACACAGAGTTTTGGGGGCCCAAATGAGTATATGTATGTACTACTGGCCCCAAACCCCATCTGCATGCAAAATTTTTAAAAATCTGTTGAGCCTTTTTTGCGATGGGCCCGGCCCGCACACATATTCGCTTTCATTTATATAGATTTATATTGATTTGTATCCTTCCTTCCTAAATAAGTTCTACTCACATATCGACCTTCGTGCTTCTTTCCAAATGTTTCAATTCACTGTTTTTACTGTTTCATTTTCCGTTTCACCTGTTTCCTTGTGTTTGAAACTATTCATTTACCTATCTATTGTATTCTGACTTTCATTAGGAAACATTTACATTTTTGCTATGGCCATCATAAGCATTAGATAATCAGTGCCTGTTTTCTCTTAACTTTACATTTGACGTCGTAAAGGATTCAGCAATCCTTTGCAGTTCTACAGGGTGTAAGCACGAAGTGTAGACTGATATTTATTCAATTAATTTCAGAACACAATGTAATATTACATAATACTTAGCCTATAAAAAAAACAAAATTATCTGCTACAAGATGATAAAAACAATATTGAATGGGACCGCTTTTGTGTCGATGACACGATGATGTCTCGGTACAGCTGCAGGCCTAAGTATAGGCAACGTCAGGATGGAGTCTAATGTAGGGCCCTATTTGTATATTCGTTAAGTTTGAATTCATTTTTCATGCTTATATTGTAGCAGAAACATTGTTTGGTATATTTAAATCATTTAGAACAGGAAATTATAGAAAATAAAGATTGGTTTCGTACACGAGTCAATATTATGCCAGTTCAAAATATAGGCAATATGGATAGCTTTTGTGTTTACTGATTACATAGGTATTTTATGTTGCAAACCGACACAAAATGTTGCCTATACTTATGCGCGCAGATGGAAATAGACTCATAGGTTTCTTTCAGAGGACAAACATACCAACCTCTGTCGTTTTTTATGCTCCAAAAGGGAAAAAATACTTACGTTATCCCATTTCTCGCCTACTCGCCTATATATACCTCGCAATTATCCATGTGGGGCAAAAGCCTAGCTAACTCAATGCTTAACCTGCTTTGAATTTAGATACGTTTGAATGGGATTTGAAGGTATTACGTTCACACAAAACAAGTTTCCTTATAAAGGGAAACGATACAAAAAGGAAAAACGAGCGAGCGGCGAGAATAAATGCTTTAGATGAGGAACCAGATAAATATTTCTAGGAATTAAATAAATTGGGTATATTTATATACTCTATCATTGGGTATTTATATATATATAAAAGAATTTATGTAAATATATATTATGTGGGCAGCGATTGCTTGCGCAGAAAGGGTAAATATATATATTTAATAGCAAAGGAGAAGATTGGAGAAAAACACAGTGGAGAGGTTTATTTTGTTTCCTTTTTTTAGGAGCCTATCTGGCGAATACCCACTTGGGCACAAGTAGCCGCACTCACGACAGCCTAGCCTAGGCTACTTTAAAATAAGAATATGCAAAAAGAAATAACAACAATAAAAAAGCGAAAATGGCAACACGTTCCCGCGCCGCAGGAACGTGCGACCTACAAAGAAAACAACAAAAAAGCCTAGTTTAATATAGGGGAGAAGGCCAGCCTTCCCCTAAAAGTCTACATATAAGTCGACCAATCAGTGTGCACGAACTCGTCCCGAGTACAAGGGAAAGGCGGTAGTGACCCCGCCCATCCCGGTACCGGGACAGGTAACGAGCGCGGAGATCGCCCAAACTGGGACATTCAACCCGAATGTGCCGAAAAGTCTGGGGGACAACGCAGTCTTCACAGGAGCGCTCCAGTCTTGATGGCGAGCGCTCCATCAAATCGCGGTGCGTCCAACGAGTCTGTCCAATTTGGAGCCGACAAAAAGCAACCTAAAGCCTTCGCAGAATTGGGGGGTAGGTCCATGGAAACAGGCGCGGCGTAATGGCACGCAACTTTAAGTTCGTTTCGACAGTCTCCCATCTTCTTTGCCAAGCTGACGTATTCCTGTCATGTAGTTGGTGTGAGGAAGAGCGAAACGTTGGTCCGGTCGTGAAGTCCTCGCGGACTCTTTGGTGCCCTCATCGGAGCGCACATTCCCCGCAATTAGTACATGTCCAGGAACCCAGAAGAAGATAATCTCGATATCCGCCCGGCTTGCCAAAACCGTGGCGTCAGGGATATTGCGAAACAAGGGATGCGGAGATTCCAATACCCCCGAGAGCGCTCAGGGCGCTTTGTGAGTCGCTATAGATCACAATCTGGTCTCAAACCGGGCACGTTGCGTAACCTCCCGTACCGAGTGGTATAGTGGTATATTGCCAATAGCTCGGCAGTGAAGACAAACACAGCACGTTGCAAGGCCCTGCTGAATTCAAACAGAGTGGATACGGCGCGGAAGCCGACTCCCTTTTGGGACTTGTAGCCATCCGTATACACAGGCACGGTTCCAGCGTGACACGAGGTGTGCTCCAAAATGGTCGAAGGCAATACCCCCGGCGCTGTAGAAGCTTTGGGTACAGATGCGTTGCGACAAATAGCCAAATGTGGTACCCTCCAAGGTGGCGGCCTTGGCAGAACCAGTGACGCCACCGGCCCGAGAGCTATATCTAGCTCTCGAAGGAGTTTCCTAGCCCTAAACCCAAAGGGCTTAGGGTATGACTGGCGTCTCTCGGCGGGATAGACACCGTCGAGATTAGCTGCGGATGCAGTGAAAGCTGTTGGCGACTGAGGGAGGCGCCGTGCTCGCGCGTACAGGCGAGTAATGCACTGCACGCGGCGCAGAGCGAGTGGCATCTCCCCAGCATCGACCAACAAGCTCTCAATAGGGCAAGTGTGGAAGGCACCGGTCGCAAACCGAAGGCCGGTGTGGTGGATCGAATCCACCTTCCGCAATAAACGCTTGGCTATGGAGGCATTTAACTCGCATTCGTAGTCGAGCTTCGAACGATCAAAGGATCAATAAAAAAGTAGGGCAGTAGCCCTATCAGCGCCCGAAGCGCTGAATGTCACGGAACGGAGAATATCCATTGCGCGGGTACAAGAGACCCTAAGGCTGCGAATATGAGCCTCCCAGGTGAGACGTCGGTCGAATACAAGACCAAAGAAACGGTGCGACTCAACCACACCCATGCGCACCCCATTAAGAAACAAATCTGGGTCGGGGTGGAGCCGTGGATGGCGGCAGAAGTGCACCACCTTAGTCTTGGCAAAAGAAAACCGAAACCTGTGCGCTTCGGCATAGCGAGAGACGCGGTTCAATGCCTGTTGGAGTCGACGCTCCAGAGTTGGCATCTGGGCCGTGCCAAAAGAGATCGAAAGGAAGAGCGGCGGGAGTGCTTCGAAATATACCGGAACCTAGCCCTAGCCCGACGAAATTCAGCGACAGTGAAATCGTGCGGGCGGCGCTTATAGCGCATTTAGGAATAACGCTTCTGTTTGAGGGCCGTCTCAAACTCGGCCGACCACCATGGGAGTGGTCAGCATGCAAAACGGCCAGAAGTTCTAGAAATAGTAGTCCGGCCCGCGGCGATGAGGTTGCCGGAGAAGAACTCAACGGCCTCATCTACCGACCTAAACTCCTCGACTGAGATAGAGAATTCAGTCATTTCCTGAAATGCAGTCCACAGCGCCCACGCCAAGCACCACCGAGATGGACTCTCAGGCGGCAGTTGCCCTGAAAATGATATTTGAATGGGAAAGTGATCACTACTATGGAGGTCATCGACCACCCCCTAATCAAAATCAGGCTGTGCATCCGAAGAGCACAAAGATAGGCCAAGGCAAGAAAATGAAGCGGTTCTCGGACAGTGATGCGTAAACTCATCTACATTTAGGACACCCATCTCAAGCTCTTCGATCAGATCGGCAAGGACTTGTCCCCTGGGATTTATGAAGTAATCTCCCCAGAGAGGATGCCTGCCGTTCAGATCTCCAAGCAAGAAAAAGGGCATCGGCAACCAGGCCACGACGCGGCGGAAGTCCCCCGCGTCGAAGTCAGCTGACGGTGGAATGTACGCAGAAATGATAGTCAACCTCCTATCCAGGTGCAGCTGCACAGACAGTGCCTGAAAGGAGGTATCTAAAGAAAAAGGAAGAACGGAGACATCATGCCGGGTGTAAACCGCGCATTCCCAGCCCGGCCATCCCGCGGTGGTGGGGTTGCGAGACCCTTATACTCCGGGAGGGCGGGCAGGGGGCACGCGCCTAGCATGGTCTCCTGCAAAAAGATAGCTAACGGGGAACGGGACGAGACGAGCCTCCGCAGCTCCTCTTGGTTAGCCCGGAGTCCACGGCAATTCCATTGAAGGAATATGCCCTCCAGGCCTAGCTCGGAGGAGACGCGGGGGCCCTCCTCGAACAGAAGACCCTCACGGGAATGGCCGTACGCTTCCCGGGGGCAGAACTCCGGGCGCTGTTGGCCGGACAAAGCGCTGAAGGCGCTGTCGCCTTCGAGGACTTATTGGGAGAGGTTGGGCTCGCCATGCGAGTCTTTTCCTCCCTCCGCCTCTAAACCTTAGGCGGGCGTTGCGGCTTCGGAGGCGGGGGGCCCTCTTTTCGAGGAAACACCGTCTCCAAGCCAGTCCCTCCAGGAAGATGGCCTAGCAACCAACTTCAGGGGTGTTGCCTCCTGTAAGTCCAACGACTCGGTGGAGGCGCGTGGCCGTTTCGCCTTAGGGGAAACGGTCACGCTGGGGGAAGAGGGGGGGAGCCCTGGTTTTAGCTGGGGTTGGGTATGAACCCTTTTTGCCGCCAGCTTTACCAAGGGAGCACCGGGGTTGGGTAGAGCCCACAGAAGGGCTCCGAATGGGCACGGAAACAACCGTGCCCGTTGGCCTGGATGGGCTAGGAGCAGAGGGTGCCTTTCTAACTATTGAGGCATATGACGTCCCAGGCAGAGCCGGGCGCGCCAGGACCAAGTCCTTAGCCTCGCGGAATGAGAGTCGATCCTGGGCCTGAACGGCCAGGATTTCTTTCTCAACAAGATATGCACCACATTGCTTCGAAGAAGCAGGCTGCGGCTTTCCGCAATTGACACACTTGGCCACTCACGATTTGGACTTATCGTGTGCGACCTTGGAGCAATTTACACATATTCGGATGACCCCAACTTTGCACGTCTACATGAGCAATTCGTATGGCCGAAGCGGTGACAGTGATAGCACCGCCGGGGAAGTGGCACGTATGCCTTCACGCGGTAGCGGTACCAACCAGGACGCACCGACTCAGGGAGCTTGTCACAGTCGAACGTGACGAAGAGTGTAGGGGTGAGTCTCGAGGCCCCTCCCTGTTTTTTCATTCCACGTTCGATCTTGACCGCCCCATGGTCGGCCAGCTCTAGGGTGATGTCCTCAATGGAGTAGTCAACGATTTCCCTCGCATAAACTACTCCTTTCACAAAGTTCATAGTAGAGTGCGGCGTCACACTCACCGGGATGCCATGAAGTGTCCGAAGAGCACTTATCTTGGCCGCCTTGGCGGGATTCGCCGCATTCGCCAGAAGGCTTCCGTCCGAGAAACGGGTCACCTTCGGCTCTCTACCAATTGAACTAACTAATCCTCTCCTCCGATAGATCATGCTGCCCTTGGCCAACATGTTGCCATCAGTGGCGCGAATAACGAGGAAGCGCTTGAAGCCAGCGGGCTCGAAAACGCCAGGTAACCTCAGAATGAGTGGCCCCGATGTCATCGAGGCTCCGCCCTGTGCACTCTTGGTCTTAGTCTTAGTTAGGGGCTCCACACACGGGGAGGCAGAGGGGCTAGTTGTGCCGATCTTGGCTTGGTAGCCTACCAAAGTGGCAGAAGACCCATCCGTTCCCGCATCCCCCGCGGATGGAAGGAGCCCCGAGTCTTCTTGGTCTTTTTAGTCTTTTTCTTTTTCGGAGACGAGGGCGGGGAATGAACCCGCTTCTCACCTCCGCCGGCAGAAGTCCCTAGGCCAGATGGACCGGCCTCAGCCAGGTCCTTTTCCGAAATGAAGAAGGTCCTGGTAGTCGTAGGGGCACCTGTAGGAGGAGATCCCTACCCTTCTTGTACTGCCTCAGAGACCCTGGCCGTTTGAGGAGGACCTTGCATAGGGGCGGATTTGGGTTCGGTGTTTGGCGCCGAGCCCAGATTTCCCCCCACGGAAAGCCCTACCGTATGAGGCTGAGAGGCCTCAAGGACCATGTGTGTCACAGGAGGGGCCTCCAGTTGGCCATCCCCTCCTAAGACATCACAGGTCCCGTCGGCTGCATTTTCACTAGTCTTGTGTTGGGAGGTACAGGCCTTGACCCCAGCAAGGTTCAATATTCTTACTAGCAGGTCTTTTGAGGGAAGCGACTGAAGGGGCCTGGCTTCCCTCTTCCCCATAAGGGGGTTTGCTCTACCGAGCCGCTTACACGAGGAGCGTTCGGCAATAGGCTGCCTGCTGGCTTTCTTGGCAGTCCCCTTGGAAAGAAAAGAGGGGACTGCCGCTGGAAAAAGGGAGGTGCGCGAAAGCACCTCCAGAGAAGCGGGTGAGGGGGAGTCCCCTGCACCCGTAGGCGAAGGAGAGGAGTAAGCCTCCTCTCCGGTTAGAGTAATATGGAGGGTCCCCTGCTCAAGCACAGGGGGGGGGGGCCTTCATTTTTTTGGTGGAGCTGCCCGAGGGCGGCTCCGTCGTTGTTATAGGGGGAATTGAGGGGAGATGTTTTTCTTGCATCATTGGGCATGGTGACCCTCTTTGTTTTACCGGACGCAATCGCTCACCACCTCTCGCAGTAGCCCGCACTGCAAGAGGTGCTTACAGGCCCGGCAGAGCCAGGCGCCGCCATTTAGAACCACCTCTCCCGCCTGGTGGCCTGGCAGTCCATCAGCATGGCGGCTCCACCTTGAACACGGCGTAAAAAAGATAGATTTTGAAGACAAGAGGAAAAGAGATGTGAGGAAGGTATGGGTGGGGATGAAACAGTTTGTTCAAAAATTAACCACTCCAGACCGGAGCTCAGGGCTTAGGGAACATTGTTCTCTTCCCCCTCAGCCCCGATCCGGGACGGTTGGCTGAGAAGAAGGTCAGCATCTACCCTGTGGAATTAGAGGCTGACCAGAGAAAGCTGTGGGAGAGGTTGTTTGAAAAGCGACGAAGTAGGGGAGAAATACAGGCAATCTGAAGGAAGGAAGAGTGGCTAAGCTAGGGCCTGATGGAGCTCTGGATCCCGTCAGAACGGCGGTCAGGATGGGAAATCGCCGCGCCCCTTACGGGGCACATTCAGATGATACACCTGTGCCTGTGCCACCTGAGATATGGGAAATTTCATCAGAGTCCGATTCTAGTGATACTAATCAGATGAAAGTAGACTATGAACCACCAACAAATGACGATCCAAACTCTTCAACCAAGTTGAGCTCAACGACCTGGTGCGAGACCGTAACCTTGCAAAAGAAAGTGCACAGTTACTTGGCTCTAGACTGAAGGAACACAGGCTTCTAGCTTCTGGAACAACATTCGTTTGGTACCGTCATCCTGAAGCGGAATTCATTCATTTTTTTAAGAAAGAGGATATTTTAGTTTTCTGTTCAAATATTTCTGGCCTTATCGAACACATGGTGATGCCGTACAAAGCAGAAGAATGGAGGCTCTTCATTGATTCTTCTAACATAAGTTTAAAGGTTGTCCTTCTCCACAATGGCAACGCAGCTGCATCTGTGCCAATTGGCCATAGTATCCAAATGTCCGAAACCTACAAAAATTTGAAAACACTAATAACTGCAATCAACTACCATCAGCACAATTTCCTTATTTGCGGCGATTTAAAAGTTATTGCTCTCCTACTAGGGGAATACACCAAGTATCCCTGTTTTTTGTGTCTCTGGGATAGTAGGGCTGCCAGCACTATGAAAAAATGGACTGGCCACCAAGAACCAGATTTTTACCCGGAAATCACAAAGTGAGAGAGCTATGCCACTGGTTGACCCCAAGAAAATTCTGCTACCACCACTCCACATCAAATTAGGACTTATGAAAAATTTTGTGAAGGCCTTGAGCAAGAATGAAGCTGCTTTCAAGTACCTGGAGTTAAAGTTTCCTCGTATAAGTGAAGGCAAGCTAAAGGCAGGAATCTTTGTTGGCCCTTAGATTCGAAAATTGATGAAAGACAAGCATTTCGAGGAAGCATTAGCAGGTGTCGAGGTGAATGCCTGGTTTTCCTTCAAGCAGATTGTCCATAGCTTCTTGGGAAACACCTGCTCCCCAGACTATGAAAAAATGATCCAAGATCTGATTTCCAGTTTCCAGCAACTTGGGTCTAGCATGAGTGTGAAGATGCACTTTTTGGACTCACATCTTGACTATTTTCCCACGAATTGTGGGAACTACAGTGAGGAACAAGGAGAGCGTTTCCATCGGGATATTTGAACCATGGAAACTCGATCTCAGGGCAAATGGAATGTCAGCATGATGGCGGATTACTGCTGGTCATTGAAACGTGATGCTCTGATGCACAGCACAAGCGGAAATCACTGCGGTACGCCTTCCTTAGAATCGGCATGTAGGCTAACCATGAGCGCGTGTTTTTTTTACATTCATTTGATTTTATGTTGATGATTTTGATTCATTTCATGATAACCGTGATTTATTTCATGTTGATTTGGTATACATATTTTCTTAAAACTCAAATAATGTGCTTTTCCATGATTACTTATTCATTTTAAATACGTACCAATATATTAAAAACGCACATTTATTGTTATCATTAATTTGTATTTTTTTCAAAATCCTTACGTGATAGAAAAAAATGGCTTAGATATTTAAAATCAGTAACCCAAGAATATGTAAGATCACATCCCCTGAATAAATTTTTTTTTTTAAAAATCCAAAATGCAAACCAGTGTAATAGATTCAAATAGAAATAATGCTTCCACTCAAATCAGCCCTCAGAGGATAAAATAAAGATAGCTCTTAGAGACGAGGAGAGAGAATATAATGATGAAGAAATGGAGGAAGATGAACGAAAGAAACCAAGTAGCCAAAGAAAGAGAAGACTGAAAGATTCCCATGGAAGAGAGGATAACAACCAACGGAGAGAGAAGAGGAAGAAAAAACCTACGTTTTCCAAACAGACCTTTCGTCGGTGAGGATATTGGAATCAAGCTCTTTTCTTCCACTTATGCACAAATTTCTAACAGACAAAACTGAAGAAAAAGTGCTACACTGAATATTACAAGTGAACGTAGAGGTTGAAAACCACCAGGAAGAAATGGAAAAAGTCCTATTGGATGGTATGATCTATTTCCCGGACTCTAACAAACACAAATAGAACAAAATCACCTGAAAGGATATCAAAGGCGGACAGAGGACATCGGAAATCTCAAAATGAAATATCCAACAGTAAAAAAAGTTAATAGTCAAAATATAAATAGGCACGGTTAAACTGAAAATATAATATCAAAAAACAATGTTTCTAATAATTATTATTAAATAAAAATATAACTAAGAAGGAACATAAATAACGAAATCGACTGGTCTATAAGTATTATAAATATCACTGAAATGAAATATACAGTATAACTGGACTGTATAGTCGAATAAAGATGTGTTAGTAAAAGTAAATAAAATAATTAACAATAATGAAATAATTCAATTATGTAAAATGTAATAAGAAATATAATTATTATAAGGATGGCCCTAAATTACTATTTTTTCTCAATGAAATCTGCAAGTTTTAGAAAAATGACTCAATTTTATGTTTATTACTTAATTATGATACAAAAAATAGACCCTCAAGATTTGCCAGCTTGTCGAAGCCTACATGCCGGGTCCCAATGGCGTTTGCTATAGGCCATAGGCCCATTGATTTCCCGGTCAGGATCCCCCACACCTACAGATTATGGCCCCTGCAAATATATAAATGGTCCCAGATAGCAGGGTCTTCCCTGGGGCCTAACAATAACTCGATGGGACACTTCATCATGAGGAGTCAAGGATCTCCTCTTTCGGGTCAATGATAGAGTTGAGGCTGGTTAGTTCAGTCTTGGAGCCCTTTCCTGGAGGGTTGAGAAGAGAGCTCATTCCCTTCCATCTTCTCCTAAAATTAAAAGAAAGAAAGAAAGGCAAAAAGACAGAAAAGACTAAATTTGCAGGTAAATCGAGTGGAACCTCGAGGACTTCGTTTTCGAGCCCGCTGGCTTTAAACGATTCATTTTTGTCAAATCCACTGATGGCATTATGTTGACCTGAGGTCACAGGTTCCAAAAGAGAGTGGCTCTAGCAGGATAATTGGTAGTGAACCAAAGGTTATCCGTTTCTCGTACGGGACCCTTCTGGTGAATTCGGCGAAGCCTGACTTGTGCATTTATTATTATTAATAGGGTTTTGAAATGGAATGACAATACAAATAGAAAATAAATTATAAATAGTATAAAATTATAAGCAAAATTTAAAATTATACACTTTTATCACATATTGAACATTATAAACAAACCATCAATTCATCCAATGTAATATTAACAATCTTTTAAAAATAGGAATATCCAGGAAACTTTATTTCTCCTTTCTTTCTCATTGAGCCAAGAGTGTATAAGCAAATTGACAAACTTTAAGATCAAAGACATGAAATATAATAGCCAAAGATTTATCTTGCACTAGAGTTGAAGGTCGACCTAACCCTACTGAAGCGCGCGTAGGAACTCGTTTACCAGGCAAAATATAATCATTATATGTATTAATCAGAAAAGAGTGAAGCAAATCTTTTGCATGGAGAACTACTTAAGTATAAAGAGGAAAATTGGGCCGATTAATGATTGATTTCGTCAGATGGGTATATTATCTGAGACAACAGAATAAAAATTTTATGAACCTAGGATATAGTCACAAACATCAATTCAGTAACATTGTTTTTTTTTAAACTGCTCAATTAAATATGTATCGCATTTTTTTTTTAGCAATAAAAATAACAGGTATAATATGAAAGGGCGCAATAACAACCCTACAAATTCCCTCACACATGCTTTTCAGATGAATGAAAAGCACAAAATGAAACAATTATGTCTCAGGGACCTTGTTGGGAATTGCGTTAGGGAAATATATTTTGCCTTAATGGGAACGGATTGAGTCAGAATTGAGTCCCACGCATGGGCAACCGCCGGCGCGAATCAAATGAAAGTTGAGCAGTAGGGTTTTAGTAGCTCAAACAAAAACAATAGAATTTCAATTAAATATTTTATGTCTTTCTTAAAATGTCATTTATTTTTTTACTACAACTTTTAGGCATCATTGAAATACTTTCACGGTTTTGCTATTGATTTTTAAAATTGGGTTGGATTCAGGGAAAGAGCTCCCTGGTTATTTTTCTTAGTATGCTAAGCATAAGGGAGAAAACCAGATATAAAAGGAAGCTACAGCAAAGTGCTCGTCTTCTTCTGATTTGTTTATAGGACACAACGTAGAAAACACACGATATGGACTTGCTAAACTAGTTTCAACAGAGGCCTTTATAAGATTATTGCTCCTGTTGGCCTCATTAAAGTTATTACCATTGTAACCAAAATGGGAGGCATCATAACTTTAATGTTCTGCTTACCAATGATCAGGATAACAAAACTATTTCATCATGTAAAGCTCTTAGGCTAGTTTAAAGTCGTTTACCAATGAAAGTATGAATGTTATTATACATATGATATTCAGAGTAAGGACGGTATTCATTTGCAATTTCCAACTGCTAATTTACGCGTTCGTTTAACATTCGTTGTCGGTCTTTTTCTTTTTAAAAACAATAACCGTTTTGCCTTATTTGTTTGAAGAATAATTGACTATGGAAAATTTTTAACCCTCCCACCCATTTTTGGAAGAAAGATGGAGTCGAATCTGTGCCAAAAGGACAAACAAGGAGATTTCAGAATTCCTTAACGTTAGCTACAGGATAGTGGAAAAGGTCAGAAAGAATATAGAAGATTCAGGATTCGACTACGAGGCGACAGCGGTGAGGAAACCCATGGTCGACTATCTGACATCATCGGAAGGGCGGAATTCGTTGCTGAAATCCAGGAAATCATCAACAATAATCCCAAAAGTTCAATCCGTGTCATTGAAAGGAAGAAAGGTTTAGCTAAAAAGCTCATTAGGCCGGTGGTTAATAAGGAAATTCGCTACTTTTCATATAAGAAAAGGGTAAATTTTCAGTCCAAAGCGATGCAGGAAAAGCGAGACTCAAGCACAGCAGCAAGAAGCTGATCAACAAGTCGAAACACCCATTGGAGCCAGAGATGTTGTGGTTCTTTTCCAGGCCTGGCTGTCGTAAAATTTCTTCGATCACACAGCACATGACATTCGGCGCCCCAACTCGCCTGACTTCAACCTTCTCGATTTCTTTATGTCCATGGTAGTGGAACGAGAGACCGACAAATCCAGCTGCACTACGAAAGGCGAGCTGAGAGCCATAATTATCAGAGCCTTCAGGAGATTAAAACAAGAGATATTGACAAAGGCTTATGGTCGGTTTCAGTGTTCCCTGGAGGCTTTCATCGAAGCCACGAGTGGGTTCATCTAATGAGATCCACAGAACATGCCATGGAGACAAATTGACCCATATTTGACGAATATATTTCAGAAAAATAAAATCACAATTATGTTTTTCCTGAGATAGTCTAATGCGAACGAATACCGTCCCCACCCCGTATATTTGTCCCTAAATTTGATCCGGAATAAGGAACCTCTTTTGTTAAGTATAAACTTTCCTCTATGTCAAGGTCACCTAAAATTGGGACATTTTGAGTCATATGCGCAGAGGGCAGGAAATCTTTATTTGGAGTTTCATATTTATTACTTTGTATTTTTCACTCTCCTGATCTTATTTATATTTAAACAATGGCCATTTGATCTTTTATTTATTGAATATATTTATATAAAAGATCCTTGATCATTAAATTGTAAATTAAATTATTGTTTAAATACTTCCTGGTGGAATTAATGACATGTTTTGAAAAGCTAATTCATGTAAGTAATTATCACTTAGGACAGAGGCTGATAGCATGAAGCTATTTAAACAATTTTATAAAGATAATATAAATCTGCTCTTTAATGAATGATTTTTATCTCAGGGTTTAGTGCCTTTTTTAGTGGGTAGCCAAAAGAACTTTTCCAAGCAACGAATGGAAAAATGGCTTATCACTCAAAAGTTAAACAAATTCTACTCGAACTCTTTGAAACCCAATATGCTTTCCATATTCGAGAGCAATATGAAAATGGGCCATTATCTGATGAATTAATTATACAGTGGAATTAGAAAATTATAATGAGGAACAATCCCCAACTTGGAAATATTCGACATCAAACAACGTCAGCGTGTAATAATTTTACAAGCCCTACTGGTTTACTGAGGTAGGAAAATCAAACTAAAGCTTGATTATGAGGATAGATAATTATCCTACATACGTTCACATTAACCTTGTTGTCCTTAGGGAAGTTGTGAGGAGACATAACGCGCCCGTCGCTTCTCACCACGCCTAGAACCATCCAAGAGGAGGGAAATCTTTGGTTCATGACCCTAGGGAATTTGTCCTTATTCTCAGCCTCGTCATACTGCCGATTCACTTTTAAAAGGAGGTTCCTCGGTTAGTTAAACAAATTCACAATCTACTTCGTGCTTCTTCTGGCGCGGATGACCGCCACTATGGCGTACCGTTTTTCGATTTCAGCACGGCATTCTCAGAAGCCGCATAAAGTGTTGCTCGCATGAAAACTAAACCCTTACTGAGCACGTCCAAAGTCAATTAGACGTGGGACTCCGAGTGAGTAAGAGTGCTTGCTTAGTATTGATTGAAAAAGAGTGTAAGAAGATACGAATAAGGTCGAAAAAAAATATATATCTTGGCCCGGACTTGAACCCGTTTCTCTCCCACAAATTGCCAGTCAGTTATTCTACCACAAGCTACTAGGCACATAAAATCAAACCAACTAAAAGCGTCACATTATCAAAAACAAAATATCTCCCCGGGATACACGATACGTTCAAGGGATTTATATACCATATTTCTAACTTGAT
Organism: Ceratothoa steindachneri; assembly: GCA_963969495.1. Classification (NCBI taxonomy): domain Eukaryota; kingdom Metazoa; phylum Arthropoda; class Malacostraca; order Isopoda; family Cymothoidae; genus Ceratothoa; species Ceratothoa steindachneri. The sequence goes on from OZ018326.1 coordinate 87,492,525, forward strand.
CTCAATTTAAATGCTCACAATCCATATGGCATACAAAAAAAAACAAATACACGGTATGCGAGCAGTAACAACCACCATAGGGCTTTTGCCACTATGTCGTTCAATATTAAAACAAATCCGAAGCCTTGCTTCTCGAAAATCCAGTCCCATTAAATTATTTGGATGAAACAAAATTATCTTCATAGAAATAGGTTACTTTTCACTTCACGTAGTTTTATTGAAGAGAAATCTACCAAAATCTTTAAAAAAACTATACTACTTTAAATTGCATTTGATAAAGTTTCAAGCAAATACTTTTTGAATTAAGATCCTTTTTAGTGTTTTTGTTGTAATTTTGTTGAATAAAAATGTTATATTAAAAGTGTTGTTTGGACATTTTCTTTCAATGAAATAATGATGTTTTTACAATTGTTTTTAATAAAAACATTTAGAACCATTATGCATTTTGTTTCTGCCTGAGGCGTCTTTTATTCGAAGTTAGGTCAGGTTGTTTGGCATTATTGGCTTTGTTATTATAAGTTAAAGAGCGCTGTTATGTTTTACCTAGGTTAGGTCAGGTAGTTTTAGATTATTAGTTCATTAAACGGTCAGATTTGCATGTTTGTTTATATGCATTTTAGTAGACGGTGAAGAGGTGTATGGTATATTGATAGGCATGTATTTGTTAAGGTTTTGAGGATGCAAAAACATATCGTTGGTGGGTTTCCAACTTTAGACAAACATTATGACGACGAAGCGCAAAGTGTCTTAGGAAGGAACGTTTCGTCATTACGACGGATTCACCGTTCTTAACAAACTCTTCAACCACAAATGCCCGATGCTCTCCACTCCAGGCCATGGTGGATTGCTAATAGAAACACAAAATAAATTGCATTTAATGTACTTCATAAAAATAAAATGGTTTTCTTGTATCTTCATGTGTTTGTTTTTTATTAACCTTCAAAATCGGGGCCTCCTTTCGGCCGCACCCTGTATATCATTCGAAAGAGTAAAGTTACAAGTTTATTAATTTTAAATTACTCATTTTAAATGTACTCAATTAGATTTCCGACCATCCCAGTGTCATCTCATAAAAGTTCGGCATCATTTTAACAGGGGTGTTTTAGTCGTTATCTCATTGTGATGGCAACTTTCCACTCAAAGGTAAGGTACGACGGGGCTGCAATTGCCGTCAGAAAAGGCATCAGATTTAAAAAAATACAGGACCTAGAGGAATCGTATTTGGCAGGAAAGATCCCTATGACATATGATGACCTGGTGGTTGCAGTTGGGTATCAACCGCCCAGGTGCCCGTATTTACCGATCCCCAACTTTATGCGGCTGTTTAGGAGAGAGGCCTCAACGATACTTGTCGGAGATCTGAATGCCCGGTGCAGGGAGGCCGGCTATACGAGGTCCTTTAATGGAGCTGGTAACTCACTGAGCCTCCTAATAGACAGAGGAGTTGTGTAAAGAGAAGGGCCAAACTTCTCCACATTCCATACAGCAAGATCGTCGACCACACCGGACATTGTGCTAACAAATCGTAACTTTTCTCTTAACCATGTTACTCTCCCGCACCCTTTCATACCGTCAGATCATATAAGTATGATTACCCACGTCTCCACTTCTCCAATACAAGTGCAGATTTCCAAACGAAGATGCCTAGCAAGAGCTAACTGGGAATTATACCGTGAACACCTGCGCCAAGTGCATATCGAACATCTCGAAGGGGCAACCTTAGAAGAGATGGACGAGAAACTCGATTTTCTCACCTCGAAAATATTGGAAGCTGACCGCCTGGCTATCCCCTGGACAGAGCATAAAATTCTCCCTTCTCCAAGATGGGACGAAAAAATACAGCAGAAAATTGATCAGCTTGAGGCAGTCGTCTTCTTCATAGATATGCATGGTAACAAGGAGTAACAAGGAGTAACAAGGAAAGTAAGTACCCTAGGAGACCTTACGGTCCATTCAAAAAAGGGGACCTTTGGACTAGCAATTGAGCGGGCACATGGCTGCTCAATTGTTTTGCGTCCATAAACGGCCACTTTTCAAGACTTTGTCTAGTCTTGACTTGAACTGGTCAACAGATTCACTGTTGACAACTTCCACTGGAAGTGCGTTCCACTTACCGCAGATACTGTAGGTGAAAAAGTTTCCACACATATTGCGGTTGTAACGCTTCAGTTCAAGTTTGAAGCCGTGATTGCGCGTTCTGTTCTCACTCAGTGTGAAAATATCCCGGTAGTCAACATTGTCGAACCCTCGAAGTATTTTGAAGACTTCGATGAGCTGACCACGCAGTCTACGGGTTTCCAGTGAGAACAGATCTAACTCCCTTAGTCTATCCTCATAACTTTTATGTCGGATAGAGGGAATCAGCTTGGTTGCCCTGGCTTGTACGCGTTCCAATCTCGCGATGTCCTTTCGCAATGAAGGACTCCAAAATTGTACGGCATACTCCAGGTGCGGTCGGACAAGTGAGTTTTACAGGCACAGTACAATCTCCTGGTTCCGATAACCAAACTGGCGCTTAATATAGCCTAGCATCCTTTGGGCCTTTTTCTCCGCCTCAATGCACTGTTTCGAGAACTTGAGGTCACTAGTGATTGTTACACCCAAGTCCTTCTCAGTGTCGGTGGATTCAATAGCAGTGCCCTTAAGGATATACTGAGATTGGGGGTTTCTGTGGCCGATATGCATCACTTTGCATTTGCCCACGTTAAAAGGCATTTGCCACGTGTCCGACCACACCCCAATCTTCCCAAGATCTTCCTGCAGGCGGGCAGTATTTCCATCCTTTGCAACGTTCATACCAAGCTTGGTATCGTCGGCAAATTTGGAAATCTTCGCAACCATGTCACCGTCCATGTCGTTGACGTAGATGATAAATAGTAGTGGTCCCAGGACAGAACCTTGAGGCACCCCGCTAGTAACGGGCACCCACTCAGAAGACTGTCCATTTACCACCACCCGTTGCCGTCTGCCACTTAGCCAGTTCTCGATCCAGCCGGCTACCTTTCCGTCTATGCCAAGCGCTCGCACTTTCCGGAGAAGGCAGCGGTGTGGTACCTTATCAAAGGCTTTCTGAAAGTCTAGGTAGACCACATCCACTGCCTTGTCCCGATCGTGCTCACTGAAAACGAAGTGGAAGAATTCCACAAGGTTCGTCAGGCATGACCGTTGCCTTCGGAAGCCGTGCTGGGAACTCCTCAGTAGCAGGTTTGACTCTAAATACGACGTCACTTTGTCCACCATGATGCTTTCCATGAGTTTACCGACTATCGAAGTGAGACTGATAGGTCGGTAGTTCGACGGTTGGTTACGGTCTCCTTTCTTGAAGATAGGAGTCACCTCCGCCTCACGCCAGTCTCTAGGAACGCATCCGGTCCGGATTGACATGTTAAAGATAGCGCACAGATGTCGTGATACTTCATCGCACACTTCCTTCAACACTTTAGGTAGAAACCCGTCCGGTCCAGGGGACTTATTCGTCTTTAGGTCAGCGATCTTTTTCTTTATTTCTCCTTCGGTGAAGTCCATTGCCTCCAGCTTTTCCCCCGAGTAGGAATCCGTGGGCTGGGGAATGGGACCACACTCTTCAGTAAACACTGAAGAGAAGTAGTCGTTGAGGAGGTTAGCATTTTCTGCATCTGAATGCTTTAATGTCCCCTCCTCATTCCTCAAAGGGCCAATCGTTCGACGGATTGGTTTACGGCTGTTCACATATCCAAAAAACTCCTTGGGATTCTCTTTACAGAGTCTCGCCACTCGGAGTTCCTCAGACCGCTTAGCCGCCCTTATGCTGGACTTCACTCTCCTGGCTAGCCTCCAGTATTCATCAAAGTCACCCGAGATCTTCGATTGCCGGTACACATTTCTCTTCTCCCTAAGCAGTTGGCCGATTTCTCGATTAAACCACTTAGGTTGAACAGGAGACAGACGGGGGCATTTCAGAGGGATGAAACGCGATTGAAGACTCATGAATGTGGTTTTGAAACTATTCCACGAGTCTTCAACGGCATCGCACACTTCTAGCCTCACGTCAGTCAGTCCAGCTCGAAGGCTTGCAAAGTCTGCTCTTCTCAAGTCAAGTTTCTTTAATTGACTGGCAACAGACCTTACCTTCGGGATCTTGACGCTAAATCTAACTAGCTGGTGATCACTGCCACCGAGCTCTTCGCCTACAGAGATATCCTCAACGATATCATCCTCAGAGGTGAAGACCAAGTCGAGGATATTGTCTCCTCTCGTCGGTTCTCTGACCCATTGAGTGAGGAACTCGTTGTTGGCGAACTCCAGGAGTAGCGCGCTCTCGCCACAGGCTGCTTTGGTTTCCCAGTCAACACGGCACAACGGTACGAAGAGTTGCGCAAGTTGAGAAACGAGATCAGGCAACTCATACTTGAGAAGACGAGAGGCCAGTGGGATGAAATCATTGCTAAAATCAACGCAGAAGGAGATCCCCAAAAGTTTTGGTGTAAAATAAAGAAACTGAAAGGCACTCCTCCTAGAAACAACATCAGCATTAGAGTCAACGGCGCAGAATATACTGAAGACCGTGATATTGAGAGAGAATTTAGACAATATTGGCAAAACCGATTTCGCATTAGTGATGAGGACAATGAGGTATTTGATGAGAGGTATGAAGAAGATGTTCTACTTAGATTGCAGGACCTAGGTGCCGACCTCACTCCACATCACTTCGTGGACAGATCCCGCGTTGCACAAGATGAAGGTAGACCGTTCACGCATGAAAAATACGAGTGGGCCCTCAAAAGCTTTAAACAAAAAGCGCTAGACATAACAGGCCTACTAAAATGCACATGCTGTATGCCCCCAATAACATCAACGAAGGTCTACTGGAGATATTTAATGCCCACCTCAATGTTGGATACTTCGCGGACCAATTCAAAAAAGCCCGTATGATCTTTATTTTGAAACCTGGCAAACCGAAGAAGGAAATCAGCAGCTATAGGCCCATCTCCTTGTTGGAGTTTATGGGCAAATTACTCGAAAAACTTCTTAACACCAGACTAAGGACCTTCCTGGAAACCCATAACTTATACAACTCTCAACAACATGGGTTCAGGAGGAAATTAGGTACGGAAACGGCTCTGGCATTAATTACGGAGAGAATAGCGATTGGAAAAGCGACGAATGGTAATGTCGATGTCGTACTTCGTGACGTGGCCTCAGCATTTGACAAGGTATAGCTAACGGGCCTTAAAAGCAAACTGAGTGAACTAGCCATGGATGGAAACTTAACCAGCATTTTATGCAACTATCTGGAGGAAAGAGAAGCAGTGATGAAGATAAATGGTACAGAAGGGATATCCTTTAGTCTCGAGGCTGGGGTACCTCAAGGGGGCTGCCTCAGTCCCACCCTGTATTCAGTGTATACTGGGGATTTACCACATCCTGTTTAAGACCTTATCCAGTAGGTACAACTAGCAGAGGATATCACTCAAATCGTTACCAGCGTTTACAAAAATCCTAATGATATCGCTAACAGGACAGGGAGGGAAATTGTTAATGTTAACAACTTTGAAAGAAGAAATAAGATAAAAACTAATGTCCAAAAGTTTAGAGTGATACCAGTTGGCCGTCGAATTAACATCGAATGGGTACAGGACCCATTACCTACAAAAGATTGCTGTTGCTGCGAAAATACTACAGTCTCTCTATCGCTTTAGACATCTCTCGGCGAGCAACAAAAGGAAACTCTATCTGTTGTTGGTGAGACCACTTCTCTTGTATTCGGTTATATCCCTTAACACCCTGAGCAAAACAGTTATTAAGAAAGCTCAAAATATCCAAAATAAGGCAATAAGATTTATTACCAACGTGTCACTGCTTGACTACATTCCTACAAGTTTACTACATGAAGCGACGGACATCGAGCCATTAAACATTACCCTAAATAGACGAGCACAAAACATTTGCCAGAAGGTCTATGATAATATGCCAGAAGAGGTGCTCAACCCGATTAGACTACCTGATTTAGACATGCAGAACCTAAGGTTCAGGCAAGCTTTTAAAAGCAGCCAAATAATAGCTCGACAAGTAATCCAACCGATTTATTGAGAAACTACCAGAAGATTAATCCTATTTCAATTCACATTGACAATTCAATATTAAATGATGGATAAAGAAAACTAAACTAATTTATTTCACGTAAATAATGATAACAAATTGATCATAAATGATCCTAAGTGGACAGTTAATTAAGAGGAATAAATAAAATAAACATAAGTATAATATTAACTAAAAGATCCGAAGTGGACAACATAATAATAAAAAAAAAATTAAAAAAATAAATAAATAAATAAAATAAAAGATCCGAAGAGAACAATACATAGGTAAATATAACAAAATAACAATAAATGAATAAATATAACGAAAGATCCGAAGCGGACACATTAATATGAATAAAGTCAACCAACCATCAAGAGGCCTACAAGAATTCAAAGGCTTGAATGCTGCAATAAGAAACTAGTGATAATAACTACAGCTAATAAAGATATAAACGACTGAGGTAGCCAGACAACTTGGCACAACTACTCTCTCTCTATTATACACCTCTTCTACCTATCCTCTCTACTCTTACACATTTTCTACCTTTTTTCATCGTTGATCGTTGGCAGCTTTCAATTTGTTTTTTTTTTATTTTGAAGCCTGAGATTATAAGAGTCTATAAAATGAACTGTATCCTTTCGAATGATGTGCAAGATTTTTCCCCCCAAACCTTATAATTTAAAGAGGTAAAGGGTTTAATTTTGAGTCCCAATTCCCTAGATCACCATATACCCTTCGGGGAACCTAGTAAGTCAAACCTTAGCAATTCTGACCTTTCAAATTATCAACCTTCTAAGATAGATTTTCTTAACATATGTTACTTTCATTACGAAAAACTAAAAAACTTTAAATTTCCAAAGACCTTTGTTGGTAGTTCCTTTGAATTTGAATTTTGTTTCCACCCAAAATTTCTATAAGAGTTAAAGAATCTGGCCGAATTGAATAAATTTCAAGTCCCCTTTTCCAAATTCTAATTAGGACCTTTGAACTGTGTCGGAAAAATTCATGGTCACAAAGAGACAAAAACGTTCCCAACAATGCAATTACGTCTCTACCCAAAGAAAATATAGATTGGTTAATATTTGCCACCATATTATTCTCTTCTCCAAAGAAAATCAAGGTCAAAAAGATCACAGCTATCATCATTGACCTACTATATCGCCACACAATTGCGCTCAGGCAAGTAAAAGCAAAAAAAAAAGTCATAGAGCGGATAATTCTTGCATATTTCCTTAAAAGATGGAAAACGAGAGTTATGAAAAGTGTTTCGTTCACGTTAAACGACGATATAAAGTATGGTAAAAATTTATATCTTTTTATTATGTATGATAGATTTAAGTCCCCATATATTACGTGGCAGTCAGAGACTTCTTGTATGGAAACTAATCCCTCCACAAAAAAATTCAGGATATCTGGAAGTAGTGCGGTGAATAGACAGTTTATGAATACTTTCCCAAATTAGTCAAATCGTAAATTTTAAAATTTTCGGAGAAAGGTAAGTAACTACCATATAATTACTTATATGTTTCGGGAAATCTGGCATCCCTGTTTTGTAACAAAAAATATATCAATATGTTTCGAGGTTAATGCTTAAAATGAGCAATAGCGTAAAAGATTTCTTTTAATATATTTTATTGGTAAATATCCTCCTATCTTGTAATACTCTAAACTAGGGGTGGGGAGCCTTTGACACGCGTTCCAAACGTGGCACGCCAACGACTTCTGCCGGCAAGCGAAGCCAAATGCTTAACTTAAGAAAACTAAATATATGTATCTCCAATTTATTGTATAGAGCAACCGCATTGTGTACAACTTGTTATAAATTATGTTATCAGTGAGGCAGCAGCAGAAGTCTCATTGATGGTAAATAAATGAAAAGGTCCACAATTTTTCTTTCTCTAGTTTGGATTTGTTGTTTTCTTCTTGAAATGATAAAGATTCAATTCTGTTTAATATAATATGATAATATGTATATTTTTAGGTAAAATAACTATCTTTTTCTTGTAATTTTTATGCATCATAAAGGGTTGGAAATGAATAAAAAGGACATCTTTAATTTTATATCCTTTCATTGTGTTTTAGTTAAGTATTGGCACGTGAGAAAATTTTGTAGCAAAGATTTGGCCAATTTTGGCACACCCACTTAAAAAGGTTGCCCACCGCTGCTCTAAACACTCTATCTCTCATCAAATAATATATTAAATTCAGTGGTGTGCGGTGACTTTTGAAGATGAGGAAGCAATTCAGGTTTTACAAAAATAAATATGTTAATTAAAGTAAATATGTTGTTCATTAAATCTTATTTTTTTATAACTTTATTCAAATTTTTAAAATATCTTCTGTAAGTATACACAACCCTCTAGCCAAGATGTTCTATCATATTGGCTTACATTTTATTTGCTAGTGCAACACTGTTTTGGCGTAGGCCTACCTGTTTTAATAAAAGTTTCCCTTTCATTATAAGTCATCACACTGAACTTCCTTTTTAATAATTTTTAAATAATGTAATCGCATTTTCTCCCAACTTCATTTCCATCCATTTTATTTAAAAGGGGATTATCACTTAAAAGAATGAATAAACAATACGCCACACTTATCTAAGCACTGCCTCAGGGACATTGATCTAAAAGATACGAAGGATGACTAATGACTATGGTGGGCCCGCCAGAATCCCGGTAATATTAACAAAATGCTTATGATATAATAGCTTATCCATACTAGAGTTTTTGCTATTTAGCTACTTTTTTCCTAGAACCAGTATTTAGATATAACCTAGGAAAATGTTTAATCTTCAGAGCATAATAATAGTTGCGTCAATGTGTCTTAGATATTTTGTTATTTTTTCCTAGATTCTGGAAACTGGGCAAGGTTGCCAGATGCAAGCTGATGACTGCAGATCCAAAATTGCTTCCTTTTCCGTACACAAATAGGTTATTTTTTTCTTAATTCTAACACGGCGTTGATATATCTAGATAAAAATCATAAAACACTAATGACTGTATATTATTGTTAAGAAAAACAAAACATCTTTTAAACTATTCATTTCAAAGCACCAAAAGGCAGATCTATTATTGAAATTAAGAGAGAGAATAAAAAAAAGAGTAGAAATCTCGACGAAAAGGATGCATTTCTTCAATTGCAGTCGGGCTCATCAGGGTCTAACGACAATTCGATTGAAAGTGAACGGTACCATTTTTATTTTATTTTTTTTAGTGAGCCCATCTGGCGACTGGGCTCACTCCCCCCAAAAAAGGTACCGTTCACTTTCAATCGGTACCATATTGCGTATACAAGTATAGACAAGCATAAATGTGAGAATAAAATTGATTCTGATGTCATATTATTTGTTGGGGTGTAATTTCTTTTTCTTTTCATCTTAAATAGGGGAATCATTGCTTCCCTTGCCTTCATTGACTGTACGCCACTGAAATTTAAATTATCACTGAACGAAATTCGGCGTAAAGTGTGACATGACTAACTGTTGTAAGTGTATATGAACTAAGTGTTTCGAACTAAAACTGAATTCCTTCTACATCCACTGCAACCACATCCACGTGAGTGCTTCACTACATTGGCATTGGTTACCTAGCATATTTAAACTAATTATTTTCACTAGAAATTGAAAAGTATTATTTAAACCTTTTTGTCCAGTTACTTTAAGGAGAGAAGAGTAGGAATCAATTTTTTTTCGTTACGATAGGAAGACATCTTAGTAGCTCTCGCTCGCCTTGTGTGAAACACCTTTGATTTCGGTGCTCGCAGGGAGCAGCAGCCCTAGAGGCAAGGGGTCGAGTATTGGTATTCGTGCAAGCAAGCAGCCCCTGCCACGTACGTCGTTACACATACACACATCCAATTACATCACCGCTGTCTCCTCCTTCCTCTCTTTTCGAAGTCAACACATCACTCTTCAGCCCTTGAATCTTCAGGGTTCATTTCTTCATTCGCTTAAAGTGAAGTTAATGCCCCTTTCATCGGGGGACGAATGGTTTTTTGCTCACTGGGTGGGGGAAGTAAAACAGGGTACCTCCGTCTCCTTTCCCCCGTAAGGGGCGCGGCGATTTGCCATCCTGGCCGCCGTGCTTACGGGATCCAGCGCTCCGTCCGGCCCCAGCTTAGCTTCTCTTCCTTCCTTCTGATAGCCTGTATTTCTCACCTACTTCCTCACTTTCCCTACAACCTCTCCCACAACTTTCTCTGGTCAGCCTCTAATTTCACAGGGTAGATTCTGACCTTCTTCTCAAGCCAACCCTTCCAGATCGGGGCTGAGAGGGAAGGAGACAATGTGCCCTAACCCCTGAGCTCCGGTTCGGGATTGGGTTTTTTTAACAACCTGCTTCATCCCCACCCATACCTACTTCACATCCCCTTTTCCTTTTCTCTTCAAAATCTATCTTTTTACGCCGTGTTCAAGGTGGAGCCGCCATGCCGATGGACTGCCAGGCCACCAGGCAGGAGGGGTGGTCCGAAATGGCGGCGCCTGGCTCTGCCAGGCCTGTAAGCACCTCTTGCAATGCGGGCAACTGTGAGAGGTGATGAGCAATTGCGTCCCGAAGAGAATTTAGGGTCACCATGCCCAATGATGCACAACCTAAAAAAAGAAACAACCCTCAACTTCCCCTTGCTCATCAACGGAGCCGCTCTCGGGCAGCTCCACCGAAAAAAATGGAGGTTCTCCCCCTTTTGCTTGCGCAGGGGACCCTCCATATTTCTCTAACCGGACAGGAGGCTTACTCCTCTCCTACGACTACGGGTTTAGAAGACTTCCCCTCAACCCCTTCTCTGGGGGTGCTTTCGGGCACCTCCCTGTTTCCAGCGGCATTCCCTCCTTTTCTTTCTAAGAAGACTGCCAAGAAAGCCAGCAGGCAGCCCATTGCCGACCGCCCCCCATTGAAGCAGGCCGGTAGGGCAAACCACATTAGGGGGGAGGGGGAAGCCAGGCCCCTTCGGTCGCTTCCCTCAAAAGACCTGCTAGCAAGTATATTAAACCTTGCCGGGGTCAAGGCCTGTGCTTCCCCACACAAGACTGGTGACGCTGCCAAGGGGACCTGCGATGTCCTGGGAGGGGATGGCCAACTGGACGCCCCTCCTGTGATAGACATGGTCCTTAAGGAAACCCAGCCTCAGGCGAACCCGAATCCGCCCCTATGCAAGGTCCTCCTCAAACGGCTAAGAGGTCCGAGGCAGTAAAAGGAGGGGAGGGATCTCCTCCAACCGGTGCCCCTGCGACCACCAGGACCTTCTGAATTTCGGAGAAGGACCTGGCTGAGGCCCGTCCATCTGGCCTAGGGGCTTCTATCGGCGGAGGTGAGAAGCGGGTTCATTCCCCGCTCTCCTCTCCAAAAAAGAAAAAAAGAAAGAGACCTAAGAAGTCTCGGGGCTCCTCTCCATCCGCGGAGGCTACGGGGATGGATGGGTCTGCTGCCACTTTAGCCAGCGACCAAGCCAAGATAGGCACATCCAGCCCATCTGCCCCCCCGGTTGAGAAGCCCCTGACTAAGACCAAAAGTGCACAGGGCGGAGCCTCGATGACGTCGGGGCGCCTCATTCAGAGGCTACCTGGCGTTTTCGAGCCCGCTGGCTTCAAACGCTTCCTCGTTATTCGCTTCACTGATGGCAACATGTTGGCCAAGACAGCATGATCTATCAGAGGAGAGGATTAGTTAGTTCAATTGGTAGAGAGCCGAAGGTGACCCATTTCTCGGACGGGAGCCATCTAGCGAATGCGGCGAATCCCGCTCTGGTGGCCAAGATAAGTGCTCTTCAGGCACTTCATGGCACCCCAGTGAGTTGAACGCCGCGCTCTACCATGAACTTTGTGAAAGGAGTAGTTTATGCGAGGGAACTCGTTGACTACTCCATTGAGGACATCACCTTAGAGCTGGCCGACCATGGGGCGATCAAGGTCGAACGTGTGATGAGAAAACAGGGAGGGGCCTCGAGACCCACCCCTACACTCTTCGTCACCTTCGACTGTGACAAGCTCCCTGAGTCGGTGCGTTCCGGTTAGTACCGCTACCGCGTGAAGGCATTCGTGCCACTGCCGCGGCGGTGCTATTACTGTCACCGCCTCGGCCATACGAATCGATCTTGTAGACGTGCGAAGTGTAAATTGCTCCAAGGCCGCACACGATAAGTCTAAATCATGTGTGGCCAAGTGTGTCAAATGCGGAGAGCAGCACCCCGCTTCTTCTAAGCAATGTGGTGCATATCTTCTCGAGAAATAAATCCAGGCCGTTCAGGCCCAGGATCGAATCTCATTCCACGAGGCTAAGGACTTTGTCCTGGCGCGCCCGGCTCTGCCTGGGACTTTATATGCCTCAATAGTTAGAAAGGCACCCTCTGCTTCTGGCCCATCCAGACCAAAGAGCACGGTTGTTTCCACGCTCATTCGGAGCCCGTCTGCGAGCTCTACTCAACCCGGGCGCTCGTCTGGTAAAGCTGGCGGCAAAAAGGGTTCATACCCAGCCCCGGCTAAAACCAGGGCTCCCCTCTCTTTCCCCAGCGTGACCGTTTCCCGTAAGGCGAAACGGCCACGCGCCTCCACCTAGTCGTTGGACTCACAGGAGGCAACACCCCTGGTTAGTCGCTAGGCCATCTCCCAGGGTTCCTACAGCTGTCCCCCGAAAGGAAGACAGCAACAAAGGAGCTTCGGCTCTTTCGCCCACGCCTAGTGGTGGAGCGAGTGGCTCGGAGATGGTGGTTCCTCGAAAAGAGAGTCCTCCACCTCAGAAGCCGCAACGTTCGCCTAAGGTTTCGAGGCGGGGGCAGGAAAAGACTCGCATGGCGAGCCCAACCTTCCCCAATAAGTCTTCGAAGGCAACAGCGCCTTCAGCGCTTTGCCGGCCAACAGCGCCCGGGGTTCTGCCTTTGGGAAGCGTACGGCCATTCCCGTGAGGGTCTGCTGTTCTAGGAGGGCAGCCGCGTCTCCACCTAACTAGGCCTGGAGGGCTTCACCTTCAATGGAATTGCCGTGGACTCCGGGCCAATTGGGAGGAGCTGCGGAGGCTCGTCTCGTCCGTTCCCCGTTAGCTATCTTTCTGCAGGAGACCATGCAAGGGACGTGCCCCCTGCCCGCCCTCCCTGGGTATAAGGGTCTTGCGACCTCACCGACACGAGATGACCGGGCTGGGGGATGCGCGCTTTACACGTGGCATGATGTCTCCGTTTTTCCTTTTTCATTAGATACCTTCTCTCAGGCAGTGGTTGTGCAGCTGCACCTAGATAGGAGGTATACTATGATTTCTGCGTACATTCCACCGTCAGTGACTTCAACGCAGGGGAATTCTGCCGCGTCGTGGCACGGTTGCCGAGGCCCTTTCTCTTGCTTGGAAATCTGAACGGCAGGCATCCTCTCTGGGGAGATTACTCAATAAATCCCAGGGGACAAGTCCTTGCCGATCTGTTTGAAGAGCTTGAGATGAGTGTCCTAAACGTGGATGAGTTTACGCATTACTCTCCGAGAACCGCTTCATTTTCTTTCCTTGACCTATATTTGTGCTCTTCGGATGCACAGCCTGATTTTGATTGGGAAGTGGTCGATAACCTCCATGGTAGTGATTACTTTCCGAATCAATCATCATTTTCAGGGCAACTGCCGCCTGAGAGCCCACCTCGGTGGTGCTTGACGCGGGCGTGGTGGCTTGTATTTCGGGAAATAACTGAATTCTATATCTCAGTCGAGGAGTTTAGGTCGGTAGATGAGGCCGTTGAGTTCTTATCCGGCAACCTCATCGCCGCGGGCCTGACTGCTATTCCTAAAACGTCTGGCCGTTTTGGACGCCGACCACTCCCATGGTGGTCGGCCGAGTGTGAGACGGCCCTCAAACAGAAGCGTTATGCCTACATGCGCAATAAGCGCCGCACGAACGATTTCACTGTCGCTGAATTTCGTCGGGCTAGGGCTAGGTTCCGGTATATTTCGAAGCACACCCGCCACTCTTTTTGGCGGGCATACGTGTCTTAACTTAACGGGAAGACCCCTTTAGCAGAGGTGTGGAAGCGAGTCAAAATGATTCGGGGCAAGTTCTCGCATGACCTCCCTCCCGTTCTCCAGGAGAATGGGACCGCAATCTCGGACCCCGCGTCTGTGGCGGAATCCTTCGCGTCCGTTTTTTTCTGCATTTTAAAGCCGGGGTGCTGCTCCGCCAGCGTTCAATGCACGTCGTGATGTCGCGGAATGCCGCCGGCTGGACTTTACCTCCAGAGGCGGAGAATCCTTCAACGACAGGTTTACTGTGAGTGAGTTACGCTCCGCTCTCGCTTCGTGCGCGGACACCGCCCATGGTGCGGACGATGTCCAGTACGCCATGCTTCGACACCTGGGTGAGCCAGTCATGGTCTATCTGTTAGATTTATTCAACAGGATCTGGGTGGAGATCCTCCCCCCAGATTCCTGGCGAATCGCTACTGTTCTCGCCTTTTGCAAGCCCGGGAGAGATCACTCTACTCCCACCGGTTTCCACCAAATCTCTCTAACCTCTTGCGTGTGCAAGTTGATGGAGAAATTGGTAAATGTTAGACTAGCCTTTTTCCTGGACAGCGGAGGCCATCTGTCTTCCGCACAGTGCGGCTTCCGCAAGTTCCACTTCACGTCAGATGCTCTGCTCCGACTGGAAAATACCGGCTGTGATGCTTTCCTTCGTAGACAGCACTACGCCACGGTGTTTTTCGATCTGGAGAAGGCCTATGATACCGCATGGCGATACGGTATCATGGAGACTCTTCACACAATGGGGGTGAGGGGACGCCTCCCAGTCTGTATATCTGAATTTTTGCGAGATCGTCGTTTCCGCGTACGGTTGGGGGCAGCTCTCTCCGGCCCAAAGGAGCAGCAGGAGGGTGTCCCGCAGGAAAGCGTCCTCAGTGTCACACTCTTTGCCCTGAGCATCAACGGCATCACCTCGGTGCTGCCGGAAGATGTTCTCGCTATGCTCTACGTAGACGACCTTTGGATCTCTTTTGGCGCGGCCCAGATGCCAACTCTGAAGCATCCACTCCAGCAGGCATTGAACCGCATCTCTCGCTATGCCGAAGCGCACAGGTTTCGGTTTTCTTTGGCCAAGACTAAGGTGGTGCACTTCTGCCACCATCCACGTCTACAACCCGACCCAGATTTGTTTCCTAATGGGGTACGCCTGGATGTGGTTAAGTCGCACCATTTCCTTGGTCTTGTATTCGACCGACGCTTCACCTGGGAGGGAGGCTGATATTCGCAGCCTTAGGGTCTATTGTACCCGCGTAATGGATATTCTCCGTTCCGTGACGTTCAGCGCCTGGGGCACTGATAGGGCTACTGCCTTACTTTTTGATGGATTCTTTGTTCGTTCGAAGCTCGACTACGGATGCGAGTTTTATGCAACCGCAGCCAAGCGTCTATTGCGGAAGGTGGATTCGATCCACCACACCGGCCTTCGCCTTGCGACCGGTGCCTTCCGCACTTTTCCCAAGAGGGGGTCGGCTTCCACGCCCTTTTCCCTCTGTTTGAAGTCAGCGGGGCTCTACCAGGCGCTGCGTCTGTATTCACGGCACAGCTGGTGGCAATACACCACTCGGTACGGGAGATTACGCGACGTGCCCGGTTCGGAGACCGGATTGTGATCTATAGCGACTCACAAAGCGCCCTGAGTGCTCTCGGGGCATTGGAATCTCCGCATCCCCTGGTTCGCGATATCCGTAACGCCCCTGTTTTGGCGAGCCGGGCAGATGTCGAGATTATCTTCTGCTGTGCCCTGGATATGTAGGAATTGCTGGGAACGAGCGCCCCGATGAGGGCGCGAAAGAGTCCGCGAGGACTCTGCGACCGGACCAGCGTTTCGCTCTTCCTCACACCGACTACATGGCAGGAATACGGGCAGCTCTTCGGACTGCTTGGCAAAGAAGATGGGAGACGGTCAAATGGAACTTAAAGTTTGGTGCCATTGCGCCGCGACTGTTCCCATGGACCTATCCCCCAATTCCGTGACACCTTCCGGTCGCTTTCTGTCGTCTCCGAATCGGACTCACTCGTGAGACGCATCGCTATTTGATGGAGCGCTCGCCTGCGCCCTAGTGCGACGACTGCGTCATCCCCCAGACTGTTCGGCACATTCTTGTTGAATGTCCCAGTCTGGGTGATCTTCGCGCACGTTGCCTGTCCCGGTACCGGGATGGGCGGGGTCGCGACCGCAGGTCCCTTGTACTCGGGACGAGTGCGTGCACCTTGACTGGTGGACTGATAGACTTTGGGGGGAAGGCCGGCCTTCTCCCTTTTATTTAACTATTTGTTTTTGTCGTTTTTTTGTTATTTTTGTTTTTTGTTTTTTTGTAGGTCGCAGGCTCCTGCGCCGGGGGGAGGATCACCTCCCACCGACGCCGGAGCTTGCTCCCTGATTGTTATCCCTCTTTATTGTTGTTTCTGTTAAAAAATTTATTTTAAAGTAACCTAGAACTAGGTTGTCTTTTTTGCGGCGACTTATGCCCAAGTGGGCAGTCGCCAGATAGCCCCTTTTAAAAATAAAATCCGTCTCCTTTCTCACCTATCTCTCGTAAAAATGGCTGCTCCGAGGGACCTTCGGATTTGCCAGCGATTGTCATTCTAATTTTCATGTCAATTTCATTATGTGGTCAAATGACCTCCTCCACGATTAAAAATTTAAGGGAGCGGAATTAATTCACTAGCTAAAGAGAAAACTTTATTTTTGCTTTCGGTTATTGTTGGGTTATGCCCATCCTTGAGTTTTGTGGGCACTTTGTTATAAATATATCTTTACGATATACGCTGTATAGCTTCTTCACTATTTAATGTGGGCTAATTTCTAATTATGATGTTATGGTGAAAATTAGATTGCACGCCATCTTGGGAGACTCATTTTGAATTTTGAATCACATTATAGTGTTATTATATATCATTTTGAAGTGAATTTTTTTCTAAATTAAAATGGAATATGGGCATCTCATATTAATCAATTTTAAAGAGAATGTAATTGATTTAAATGACATTCGGAAGTGGGGCTTATCTGTCTGAAATCAAGGAACGTGATAGAAAAACTAGAGGCCTAACGACATTTAGCAATCGCATTTTGAATTCGAATCTAATGTTAGACTTTCGAATTAAGAATATTCCGAGGGGGTTTTTAAATTGCAGGGGTGCACCCCTCCAAAATAGGCCCCCATTTAAAAAATTACCTTACAAATTATATATAATACAATATCATGCGATTGCAATGACTTAACAAAAAAAGCACTTTTTTAAAAATTTGCCCAAGAGAAACATTGTCTACATTAAACAGCAATTGTTTTTAAATATATATATATATATATATATTATTAAAAAATTCGAGGGTGGACATAAGCAAAACATTAACCCTGTTTTCTTCTCCTACCCATGAATGGGAGCAAGATGTGAGTTACGCACCATCTCGTCTCTAAAACAGTTTTCCATATAGTCTTCTTCTACGTATATTTAGATTATAATTCTTATTAATTTGGTTGAGGCGCAGGAGGGGGGAGAACACTAAAAAAAACATTCGCTTATTATTTAAAATGCGTGAGTTCAATAGAGAGAAATGAACAGTACATTCTGCGAATCTTTTGGATAGTTTGGCTCTGAACTTTATTCTCCGTCATGGGGATCTTCTTCAGTAAACCCCTCTTCATTTCTAGTTACCTTACAAATATTTTTATCCTAATGAAACAAGCTCCCTCCCTCCCTCCTTCCCTCCCTCTCTCCCTCCCTCCCTCCCTCCCTCCCTCCCTCCCCAATCTATAATATTTAGATGAATTTATCTAATTACGACTTCTTGAGAAATTGCAAGCACTTTCTCTTAATACCGCATTTTCCCTATTCCTTTAGCAATCATAATTTATTAAAATAACTTTTTTTTTAGCCAAATGATTTTATGGATTCCATTATTTAAATGATTAAAAAGAGATGATAAAGGAGGAAAGATGAGAATCGCCCTTTGTTTAGGGGGAGATAAACTATTGGAATTTAATATATTGAAAAAATATCACTTTTTAGGGATTAAATTAAAAAATGAATAATTGATTATGCAACATTAAATTTGCATTAAATTAAGCTCGCACGTGCGAAGACGAGAAACTTAAACAATGGATAGTACAAAACCCAACCTCCTGCTCAACAAAATAGGAGTCAGAGCTGGAGCGAATCTCTACGCAACCAAACTCTACCCTCGCCACGGTAAACTTTAATGCCTAGAACTCAACCTCAAGAGACACTTGACCTCACCACATCACAGACCACCTCAACCGCCTATTCATTCTATACTCCCCCCACCCGCAACTACAACCTAACACAATTCCAGAGAAATCAACATAACGGTCAACAAATCCTTCCACAAAATAAATTGGAAAATTTACCCCACACTACCCTCTCACGTCTACCATTCATTATACAATTCCCCCTACCCAATCAAGACTGAGAATTTCAGCACCTACACATTATATGAATGTAACGCCCTGTCTAAATACACGGGAACAGGTTTTGTCTGCCAACCCAGTTGCACAAACCCAGACTATTCGCAATTCACAGGCCTTCACACAACATACGATAAGAGGAAATATTAGATTCTACAATCAGAAATTCTCCTTTGCGAACTTCCATCTCAAAACAAAAAACAATCGACGTAAACAATCATACATGAAAACAAAACAACAGGAAATATCCTCTTGAACCAATCTCGTAGCATACACGGTTCAAGAATTGATGTAGCAACAACAAAGTATACAGGCGGGGGGGGGGGCTTCATTTGTGCAGAAAATGCTATACAAAGTCAGAAACCTTCCAACAATCCAGAATAGTCAACAAGGATTTCATGAAAATCCGTTATTGAACGCAAACAGATGAGCTTTTAATTTTACGTATTGAATCCGCATCATTTCTTAATGGGTATAATAATTATTCTTTTATCTATTATTTTTTTTAGTTCTACAAAAGGTTCTATGATATTATAAAGAAAATGTAGTTTAACGTCTAATATCGCATTTATAATTTAAATGTTACATAAAGATTAGAAGAAGCCTAATAAATTATATCTTATAAGGTTTTCTAAAGACTGGGTCGTCTTGCTCTCGCACCCAATTGCGCCTAATTTCGGAGCAGTCAAATCATAACCGATTATCACAACCTGTTCAGCTTGTTAATCAGTTATGTCGTGGCATGACATTATATTATATCAATACCATATTATATGTATCGGGAAGGGACCAATAAATTAAAGGCGAACCGACAAAGGGACGGCACGCCACGAGTTTCGACGGGCTGAATAGCGAGAAAGAGTGCAACGAGATCAGGTAAAATTTGGGCAATGGCAAAGCTCAAGGTTATTTAAAGAGACATGTACAAAAATATAATTTTATTTACATAAAATTGAGAGGATTAATGGAAAAAATTACATCGGTGAACGAGGAGGTGAAGGGGGGGGAATGGAGTTATGCATCAGACTAGAAGGTTAAAATTTAATGTATTACAGGAGGAGACTATTCAAATGGGGGGAATTAACTCAAAAGGTTTACTGAAGGAGGAGAGGGGTGGGGTTACGAAGGATTCCGGGTGAGACGTCGGGGTAAGGAATCACGGATGTCTTCTGCACGTGAGGCGAGGGCGCTCAGAGCTTCTGAGCGGGAACTTAAAGTGATGACGGTTCTCCAGAAAAGGATGGGGGTGGTAACGTCCGGTCCAGGGGGAAGTATTTCGGCCACCCAAAAACGAGGGGGCGAACGAGGAGGTCTGCGACAGGAGTTGATGAGTGAAGTTAAAAAAATCACTCGGTAGCGATCGTTAAATGGAATTACCTCACTGGCTGGGGCTAATTCCGACACACAAATTGTTCAGCCGTCACTTTGCTTAGTTGTTAGCACCTGACTTGGAACTAGGGGAATCTTCTTGGGTCCGGGAGAGACTTCTCAACTCTGTGTCTGCCTCATGGGAGACGAGCACTATTTATGTCCGAGGCTCTCACCGCGGAGGGTTAGTAGGAAACAGCTCTACTCTCGAATGGCCTCGAATCTTCTTGCCGAGGGGATTCTAACCCGTGTAAAGGTGGACCGTGGTGGACGCGGTTTGAGGCTACTGCTTGTGGAAAAGGGGGTTAGGCTTACCAATTTAAGCCTAACATAACCTTCTCCAGCGCATGGAACTTCCGTGCTCGAAAAGAAATTCCACGTCGGATTCCCCCACAAGTTATAATGAGCGAATTCTAAAAAAACCCGAAATATTTTAGACAACTTAGATCTGATGTGCTTTAATGAGCCAATGCAAAGTCATTTAACACTTTGGTGGTCTCATTTATTCATCTTATTCGACGAGCAATAATTGTCCACAAATTGATGGTATCAGTAATCTCCACTAAAGAACAGGAAACTAAAGTCCTGGTTGCTATTTGAAAGAAAACTATGTCATGCACATTCTTTGCCTCTAGGTGTTTTCTTGGGTTGAGTTAAATTAAACCAAATAAAAAAGTGGAGAAATGCATTTATTAAAGATTCCGATTGTCTTAGCAGGGTGGCATGATTTCTAACGTCTGAACCTGTGATGAACCCATGACATTAGCAGACGCCTACTTCCTGTTTGCATGAAAAATATACTCTTTGAGTGAATATGACATATCAATGTTGGTATCTGTTGCGAATTTATGAGATAAACAACGACGAGTTTCTGGATTGTACCTACCTTAATTTAATTTCAATGCTCGATCTATGGCACAGACATAAGGAAATGCCCGTTCCATGAATGTTGGCCAGGAAGATGAGGATACAACATCTTCCTATTCTACTGCATTAGGAGTTCATCGCATACGGGTCATTTAAAAAAGAAATATATTCCTTAAAATGTTTTAAAATCCATGCAATTATTATTATTAAACTAACCGTCCAGCATTGCCTTTATATGAAGCTGGGAAGATAGCCCTGCCCTCTCACGGTGCTTGGCGTAAACGTATCCAATGGCTGGACCTGTGAAGCAACACGCCAGAATATCTTTTTTCTTCATAGCGAATACAAGCTGTTGCTAAAAGAAGGAGAGAGTTATTTGTTGCGGACATCTTTACAAGTCAAAGTGTAAAGAAATAGTGTCTGAGGAGTGTGCGGTGCAAATGTGAGTAGAGCAAGAAGGGAACGAAGAGATTTTCTGGGTTGAATGAAAGACTTCATTCAGGCCTAACTTGCAAGGGTAAGAGTAGTTGCAACACTATGAAGGAGGTGGATAATATGGGATTTTCACGACATATGCAACCGAAGGCGTTTATATTTCACCTCCTTACAATTAAATGGACATTGGTTTTGTAGGAGTGCCAAAAAAATAAATGCCAAATAGAAAAAGAACAAAATAGTTGATCTTAGGACCTTTGTTATTTGTAATTCTGTAATAAAATGAGGAGGTTTACTGGCTTCTGAAAAAATAAATCTTTATTTTTCTTTTGTTTAAGGTTATTCGCATATCCACATTTTATACTTCTTCCTTCCTTCTGGTGGAATTTCGCTTCCATTATTAGATCTCAATCACTCAGTAGTGGCACGTTCCATTCTGAATCACTTGGATATCACAAAGAAACTAAAGAGGACGAAAAAGGAAGCAGACCAAGATTACTCTAGATATTTAACATCATTTATAAAGAAAAGTCCTTCTGTTTAAGCATCAAATCATCAAGGAAAGTTTAAAAAACTGAAATCCCGTCGAAACAACGATAGGTTTTCTCTTTCTCTTAACTAAAGTTGAAGACTGAGGAGGTTGATAAACCCTGACTGGAAACATTGTTTCCAATATTTAAAGAAAGCGCAACTCTCTCTCTCGATTGGTGTTTGAAACAAAAGAAAACAGAGAATAATGTGTGGTGGTTTCGAATTTTCACAATAGTACAACCCAGAGAATCAAGCAAGTTAAAGAAATCCTCGAAGAGTTTCAGCCAAATTAAATGCGATTTTGTTGGAAGTGAAAAATTGGATCAAATTAGCCCTGTCTCTAAATGATAACCTTTTAAGCCTGATTTTGGATGATGGGATGTAGGAAATATGGCAAAAAGCTGATGGCATGATCAATTCGGTTCGTTATCTCAACTGACTTCAGGTATATAATTATCTCACGGTTCACGTTCACCACCTACTCAATGCTTTAGTTTTCATGACGTCTCCTTCCAATTTCCTGCTTTTTTTTCTCTTTAGACAAGCAGAATTTAATGAGAGATTCTTTGATATGGTAACTGGGGGGGAATCTCACGTAGAATTTCTTGTCCAGCACGGAAATCCCATGCGCTGTAGAAGGTTCTGTTGGGCTTATATAGGTAAGCCTACCCCCCACCCCCACCCCCACCCTCACCCCCACCCCCACCCTTTCCACAAGCGGTAGCCTCGAACCGCGTCCACCACTGTCAACCTTCACACGGGCTAGAATAGCCTCCCCTTACGGGGAGAGCCTCAGACATATACAGTGCTCGTTTCCCATGAGGCAGACTCAGAGTTGAGAAGTTTCGCCTGGACCAAAGAAGATTCCCTTAGTTCCAAGTCAGGTGCTACAACAAAGCAAAGTGACGGCTGAACTATTTGTGTATTGGAATTAGCCCCAGCCTAGTGAGGTAATTCCATTTAACTATCGCTACCGAGCGATTTTTCCGACTTCACTCATCAACTCCTGTCGAAGCCTCCCTCGTTCGCCCCTCGTTTTCAGGTGGCAGAAATACTCTCCCCTGGACCGGACGTTACCGCACCCCCCACCCTTTTTGGAGAACCGTCATCACTTTAACATCCCTCTCAGAAGCTCCGAGCGGCCTCGCCTCACGTGCAGAAGACATCCGTGAAGCCTTAACCCGACCTCTCACCCGGAATCCTCCGTAAGCCAACACCTCTTTCCCTTCAGTAAGACATTTGAGTTAATCTTCCCTATTTGAATAGTCTCCTCCAGTAATACATTAATTTTTAATTCCATAGTCTGATACCTAACTCTGCAATTCCCCTCCTCGTTTACCGATGTAATTTTGCCCATTAATTCTCTGATGTAATTTTGCACAGTAATTCTCTGATGTAATTTTGCCCATCAATTCTCTCATTTTTATGTAAATAAAATTATATTTTTGTACATGCCTCTTTAAGTAACCTTGAACTTTGCCATTGCCCATATTATACCTGACCTCGTTGCACTCTTATCTCGCCCTTCGCCTGTCGAAGCTCGTGGTGTTCCGTCCCTTTGTCGGTTTGCCTTTAAGTTATTGGTCCCTTCCCCAATAGATATAATATGATATTGATGTAATGTAATGTCATACCACGACAGCTACACTCAAACAGACACTTCCACAGTTTTGGGCTCGAAAGCCTAATGTGCTTTGTCAAGAGACATAAATTTAACTTTGATTTTATTGGGAAAAAAATATCGGAAAATGACTAAAACTATATTTTTAAATAATATTTTGGCTTACACTGTATTTTTAATATTTCCTCGTGAGTGAAAAAAAGGCCCAGAAAGTTGCTTGAACTCAGAAGGTTTTCCACCTTTACTCATCGTAACAGCGTTATTTTCGAGTATGAAGAATACCTGAAGGTTTTCGTTATCGAAACATTTTATTTTTCTAACTTCTTAATAAATTCGCTATACATTCGTTGCAGGAGCTAAAAGAGTAATCTAAGTTTTGTCAGCCACACCTCATAATCCTTAATTCTCTAAGTAGAATTATCTTAGTTGCCATTCCCTGTACACGCTCCATCATTGTGCAATTCTTTACTATTAATGAACTCGAAAATTCATTGGGTAATTTTAACAAGGGTGAACAGAGGATCTATAAATTAGCAAACTTATTTCCCCAATTTTCAGTGAAAGATTCATGGTATGAGATCGACGACCTGAATGGCCTTCTGACACTGCCTGTCAGCCTCGCCTAGAACTGTAGCAGATTTGTTCAACATGAACGGTTTTTCCTATAATTATGTTAGCTATCATTAATTAAATTATATTTATCTAAATGTTATACTCTGTAATTAAGAATTATTAATCCTATCAAGTAACGAAAGAAAGGGTTCAAAATTTGATGTTATGCTTTTGTAGTGCCAATGTCCATGGTGGAATTGGTTTGACAATGAGGCCTCACATATAAGCATCATGTGAATCCTATGAAGGCTTGTAACAGCCACGCTCACAACTATGCACAGGCAAATAATCTGAAATAAGTATAGCACATTTCATAAATAATAATAACTCTTTGTGTAAATAAATGTAACATCTCTGGAAAATAAAAATGTATAACTTTTGTAACAAAGAACCTATAACAATTGTCCATGTAAATAATATATATGTTGATTGCAAAGGGCAAGGTGAGAAGAATAAATTTGAGACGTTCAAACGTTAGCAAACATGTGCACATGTGCAAACACATACACAGTAAAACGAAATAAAGCAATTTTCACAGTCACGCTCATAGTTCAGCTGTTCAAACAAGCTTGGTAGTAGGTGCGGAGCATAAAACACGATAGTAGCGGCGATTATTTGCTAGCAGGAAACCGCGAAAGGCAAAGACGCATCTTTAGGAATTCAATAAAAATGATTCTCTATCTCCATGGACACACAAATTAACACGGAGAGGAGGAGGCTTCGCCCAAACAAAATCATTGCCCAACGACGTGCGCCACAGTATATACATACATCTTGGCTAGACAATGGGAGCAAATTCTTATAGTAATTCAGCCAGTCAGAAAAATAGCCTCCAGCTTATACATTACGTAGGCCTGAAGAAGAAGGCCTTATCAGCGGTTATGGGGTGCTCCTCTCCCAAGGAGGTAGACACATTCATGAAAGGTGACCCCTCGAAGGATGGAGAAGAAGAAGACTGGCGAATTCTCAATCAAAAAAAAATAAAGAGTCCGCCTTAGCCGCCTTAACCCGTCACCTATAACTTGGTAACCAGTTAATAGGCCATGCCTAATACACACCTAACACCATAACTGGTTACCCCTTTTCTCGAACAAAAAGAAAGATCGGAAATTAATGGACTCAAAGAACGAAGAACGAGCGGAACTTAGAGAAGCAGAAGTCGCCAACATCAAGCTTACTGTCAGCCCAAGAAGGAGAAGACCTGGCGAACCCCATCACCATCTGCCTCCCCATTCAACGAAGCGGCCGCTAGGATTGTAGAGAAGTTCATTTACATTTCTACATACCGGAATACTGAAATCAACCTGGATAATTTAAGATGAACCGCTGCAGGTAGACGTAGGTTGAGACCTAACCCGGCAAAAGTTTGTCCCTCAAAAAGGACAACACTGGATCAAGATGAATCCAACGAACGAACAAAGGTCATTCGTTCGGGTAAAGTTATTTTTTCAAAATTAATAATACCAATCGTAAAAGGTGTTCCGGTTACCAATAATGTTTATAAATATACCAGTGGATTCTTACATCCAGAAACGGTAAAGAGTTGTTCTGTTCCCATTATAGTTTGAATTTAATTGATGGATGTAAAAATACACCGTTTAAATAATCGGATACAATGCTCTGTCTATCGAAAACCTACCAATTAAAATGCTTACATTGTCGTAGAATGGACTCTCGACGATATACCATATATAACTATTCGTTGAGGGAACTTCTTTAATTATCTTTAGAGTGCGTGGATGTCTGGCGGGCCGATATTATGTATCTTCGATATGCTTAAGAAGTGGAACTGAGCTCAAGGATAATAATATTGCTATCATTAATAAAATAGAGTTTTATTAATAATAACAATCAACAATACACAAAACGGAAAATATTGACATAAACAGAGAATGGAGAGGGTCGTGGGGGCTCGGGCTAATCCGAGGATTAAACAATTTAAAAAGGTAAAACAAATATAAAGTTAAAGAGATGGGATGGTTCGCTAAACCATTTAAAGCACAGGATAGAATTGACAAAAGGGTTAAATACTCAAAGGTAACGTTCGGCTTACGTAATTTTATACTAGTGGTGCAGAGGAAGTCGACGTGAAGGAATTTTCGGTCCACTGGCGAGTTCCAGCCGAAGGGGGGTGGGATAAAAGGATCCTGACGTGGCGTCTTGGGAATGAGAACCGTTTCTCGACGAACGCCTTGAAGAACAATGGCTGTTCTATGTTGTTCTCTTCTGAACAACAGGGGAAGGGGTGAGAACTGTCTCTTGTCTACGGGCTCAAAAACAATGTCTGTTCTAATGTTGTTCTCTTCTGAACGACAAGGGAAGGGGTGAGAACCGTCTCTTGTCTACGGGCTCAAGAACAATGGCTGTTCTAATGTTGTTCTCTTCTGAACAACAGGGGAAGGGGTGAGAACCGTTTCTGGTCAACACGCTCAAACGAACAATGACTGTTCTAACGTTGTTCTCTTTCTGAACAACGAGGGGGAAGCCTTGTGGACTTGGCGTCACGAAAGGCTCGAACCTTGGCACTCAAGGGATATTGTCTTCCTTCTGGACAAGTGATGGTGAATCTCGAGGTCGAGGTCCCTTGGCGCACAAAGTGAGAGAGGGTCGTGGTGATGTTTCGCGACGAAAATCTGGATCTCCAATCTGATCTTAGTGGTAAAGTTTCCATCTAAATAGTCGAGACACTCCCTTGGCGTGGGGGACAATGGAGTGGGAGCTTCGAGGGAATGCACAGCCGAGCCTGGGAACAATGCCTTATCTGCCCATAAGCCTAACTCAATCTGGCGAGGTCGGCGCATGGGGCGAACGGGGGGGAAGATTAACCTCCTTGTTTAAACATTGACTCAGGTGGCTGCGATAAGGCGCCAAGCTTCAAAGCGAAGATGCATGTGGGAGCATCGTGGTTTTAAATAATATGTGATAGGGGTTGAAATTAACGCGGCCTCAACCCGTTCTATCACATACATACATGTCTTCTCATTCTATGACAAATCTGTTAAGATATCCTTTCTTTGTACCCTTTTCCTCCGAGTCTATAGAACATGTGACCCAATTTTCCTTCAGAATGAAATCAACCACCTTATTTGCAATTTCATTGGGCTAAAATATCCCATTTATCTCATAAACAAATGCTATTCTAACGCGAGAAAATACTTTTATTCTATTTCCATACCGCAAAAGGAGAACTTTTAAAATGTATAATCTTCACATATGCTCCAGCCCTAGCTGCCGTAAAATCGTGTGCTAACAAAAATAACATAAATATAACATTCAAATACACACATACCATCCAAAGTCTTTGACCAAACTGCGTCCCACTAAACAACACGTAGGTGTATATTTAATCCCCTGTAAAGATTGTGACAAATCCTACATTAATGAGTCGGAACACTTTAGTAAGAGAAACAAAGCACATCACAAATATCAGGAGAGGCTCCCTTTCCTTCAGCTTATTTGCTCATATGTAAGATTATTACCATAGAATCGAATTTAACGAAGCCAAAATTATTTATAATCCAACAATTATATAGAAAGAAGGATTGCTGAATCACTCATTATTTGCAAGGTCGATAACTTTAATATTTCTGAAGAAAGATACAAATTTAACAAATACATACGAGTATATTTCGAATATACATGCCCAATCTATTTATAAACTCTTGGGATCGCTCAATCACCGGGATTAACAGTTGCTTCCCCATCCATAAACATATTTATATTTTTTCTTATATTTCCATTGTTTTCACATATTTGAGTCTGATTTTTCGCCTTTATATACTGGAGTCGCATATCATACCTTTCATTAAGCAGTTGATATGATATAATCTAATATATATATATATATATATATATATATATATATATATATATATATATATATATATATATATATATATATATATATATATATATATATATATATATTCAGAGCCAGAAAATGAATGCCCGAAAACCAGGGGTATAAGAACTTATCACCTACCTAGATACTGTAAAGTCTTCAGGTCCTCTTTTAAAGCAAAGAGAAATGGTGAAGATGAAATACTGGGTAGGGTGATAGCCTCATTCATCCCTCGCATCGTGGAAGAGATTCCCAGACCCAAATAATGAAATGCGTATAAAGATCAAAATGACAATTAGTGACGCCCCCGAACGCACCAGGGGCCGATCCTCGCTAGTGTTGTCTCGGTCGCATCGTGTTTTTGAAACCAGCCAATGATGATGGAACTCTTTGCGACCCCAGGGGGCACTTTCGTTCCAGGTGAGGTTTATGCGGTCCTGAATGCTCTCTCGGAGTCATGAGTACTCTATCAGGCCTGGAGGCTTCCCATAGGAGAGACAGCGGGTATGTTCTGCTGTGAAGGCAGGGAGGGAAATGATAGCGGTGTCGTGATTGGCTATGTGCAGGACGGTGCGTGTGGAGCGATCTAGTCCTGTAAACAGAGGATCCGCGTATTCGCCCAATAGGCGACCAGCTCATGATCCAGCAGAAGGTTTTGGGCCCACACCCGCTCGGCTTAAAATCACTCCTCGACATCAGAAATCCAACGCCGTGTCCACAAGGCCCGTTAAATTCTCGGGGGACCAGCTGCGAAATAATAAGGTTAAAATAAGCCAAAGAGTAAAAGTCATAGGTTCCATAGAAGGCCACCAATAGTTAACCGAGTTGACATAGGCTGATGATACATACTTTATATAGTGTTTTCAAATCAGTTGCGATTGCAACATTTCTGCACAGATTATGGCAAAATACTGCCATAAATCGTTGCGGAAGTGTTGCAATCCATTATTAAAACGAATTTTAGATTGACTCCTACCAACTGACAAGTGAGATTACCTAATGTTGCTACTCTAATGTAAATCTGCAACTAATATCCAATGCTTAATTTTGTAGTTATTTTATTAGTAAATTTGGATTTCTTCGTTTTTACACATAATTTGATGTTGCTCTAAATCGAAAAATCCAAAACATGTTTGCAGGAAGCAGGAAACTTTGGTTCCAAGGTCCAATGGGAGAGTTACTGCTCGTTTGCAAAATCGAGTAACGTTGCATAAAGCCGTTTGCCCAAGTTTAGTCTTTTTGAATTTACCAGCGTGGAAAATTGATGCAAATTGTCTGAGAATGGTAATTGAACAAATGGACAGTTAAATATATGTCATAATTCCATTCCATGCATATAATTATAACATTGGGGAAACAAGTAAAAGTCTTTTTGTGTTCCTAATGAGTTTGAAAAATGATGTTTTTTCAAAAATGTCGTCCCATTATTCATGATGGAAGCGTAAATATGTAGAGTCAAAGAAAAGGGCGAAACAAATCTTTTCAAAAGGTCAAATTTTAACGAAGTCATTGTGGCCTTCTAGACATTTTTACTTTCACTAGTTTCACCACTTTCTTTACAGATCTTTTTACACAATTTCTGCGGGAAACACCTTCGCTATTTTCTGATTTAAATAAAAATAAGATAAATTGTGATTACAGACCAAATCTTTTAGGGCTTCCCAGGCTAGCGGCCACTATCCGGACATGGTTGCATTTTAAGACAAGCATCGGAGGGTGGGGCACACTTACCTGAACTTAGCGGTCCCCGTAAGGGGCACGGTGATTTTCCATCCTGGCCGCCATGCTGACAGAATCCAGCGCTCCGTCCGGCCCCAGCTTAGTCTCTCTTCCTTCCTTCAGATAGTCTGTATTTCTCACCTACTTCCTCACTTCCCCTACAACCTCTCCCACAACTTTTTCTGGTCAGCCTCTAATTCCACAGGGTAAATGCTGACCTTCTTTTCAGCTAACCGTCCCGGATCAGGGCTGAGGGGGGAGCGGACAATGTACCCTAACCCCTGAGCTCCGGTCTTGGTTAGTTGGTTTTTAACAACCTGCTTCATGCCCACCCATACCTTCCTCACATATCTTTTCCTTTCCTCTTCACACACTATCAATTTTACGAGTTGTCTAAGGTGGAGCCGCAAGCCAATGGACTACCAGGCCACCAGGCGGGAGGGGTGGGCCTGAATGGCTGCACCTGGCTCTGCCAGGCCTATACGCACCCCTTGCAGTGCGGGCTACCACGAGGGGTGGTGAGCTATTGCATCCCGTAATAAAAAGAGGGTCACCATGCCAATGATGAAAAAAAAGCCCTTTAATTCCCCCTGTACCATCGACGGAGCCGCCCTCGGGCAGCTCCCCTGAAAAAATGGAGGTTCTCCCCCTGTGCTTGCGCAGGGGACCCTCCATATTTATCTAACCGGAGAAGAGGCTTACTCCTCTCCTACGACTACGGGTTTATGGGACTCCCCCTCACCCCCTTCTCTGGAGGTGCTTTCGAGCACCTCCCTGTTTCCAGCGGCATTCCCTCCTTTTCTTTCCAAGGGGACTGCCAAGAAAGCCAGCAGGCAGCCCATTGCCGACCGCCCCCCATTGAAGCGGCTCGGTAGGGCAAACCACCTTAGGGGGGAGAAGGAAGCCAGGCCCCTTCGGTCACTTTCCCCAAAAGACCTGCTGGCAAGAATATTGAACCTTGCCAGGGTCAAGGACTGTGCCTCCCCACACACGACTGGTGACGGTGCTAACGAGACCTGCGATATCCTGAGAGGGAATGGCCAACTGGACGCCCTTCTTGTGATAGACACTTGTCCTTGAGGCAACCCAGCCTCAGACGGTAGGGCCTTCATGGGGGAGAATCCGGGCTCGGCGCCAAGCACTGAACCCGAATCTGCCCCTTTGCAAGGTCCTCCTCAAACGACTGGGGTCTCCGAGACAGTACAGGGAGGGGAGGGATCTCCTCAAACCGGTGCCCCTGCGATTACCAGGACCTTCTCCATTTAAGAGAAAGACCTGGCTGAGGCCGGTCCATCTGGCTTGGTGGCTTCTACTGGCGGAAGTGAGAAGCGGGTTCATTCCCCGCCCTCCTCTTCAAAAAAAGACTAAGAAGACTCGGGGTTCCTCTCAATCCGCGGGGGCTGCGGGGACGGATGGGTGTGCTGCCACTTTGGCAAGCGACCAAGCCAAGATCGGCACATTCGGCCACTTTACCCCACCCTGTGCGGAGCCCGTAACTATGACTAAGACCAAAAGTGCACAGGGCGGAGACTCGATAACATCGGTGCCCCTGATACAGAGGTGACCTGGCGTTTTCGAGCCCGCTGGCTTCAAACGCTTCCTCGTTTTTCGCTCCACTCATGGCAACATTTTGGCCAAGGGCAACCTGATCCATCAGAGGAGAGGATTGGCTAGGGCAATTAGTAGAGAGCCAAAGGTGACCCGTTTCTCGGATGGGAGCCTTCTGGCGAATGCGGCGAATCCCGCCGAGGCCCCCAAGATAAGTGCTCTTCGGACACTTCATGGCATCCCGGTGAGTGTGACGCCGCACTCTACCATGAATTCTGTGAAAGAAGTAGTTTATGCGAGGAAACTCGTTGACTACTCCATTGAGGACATCACCTTGGAGCTGGCCGACCATGGGGCGGTCAAGGTCAAACGTGTGATGAGAAAACAGAGGGGAGCCTCGAGACCCACCCCTACACTCTTTGTCACGTTCGACTATGACAAGCTCCCTGAGTTGGTGCATGCCGGTTAGTACCGCTACCGCGTGAAGGCATTCGTGCCACTGCCGCGGTGGTGCTATTACTATCCCTGCTTCGGCCATACGAATCGTTCTTGTAGACGTGCAAAGTCTGGGTCCCTCAAAGTCTGTGTAAATTGCTCCAAAGCCGCATACGATAAGTCTAAATCGTGTGTGGCCAAGTGTGTCAATTGCGGAGAGCCGCACCCTGCTTCTTCGAAACAATGTGGTGCATATCTCCTTGAGAAAGGAAGCAACACACCTGAAGTTGGTCGACAGGCCATCTTCCGGGGTTCCTAAAGCTGTCCCCCTAAAGGAAGACAGCAACAAAGGAGCTTCGGCTCCTTCGCCCACGCCTAGTTGTGGACCAAATGGCTGGGAGACGGTGGCTCCTCGAAAAGAGGGCCCCCCGCCTCCGAAGCCGCAACGCCCGCCTAAGGTTTCGAGGCAGAGGGAGGAAAAGACTCGCATGGCGAGCCCAACCTCCCCCAATGACTCCTCGAAGGCGACAGCGCCTTCAGCGCTTTGTCCGGCCAACAGCGCCCGGGGTTCTGCCTCCGGGAAGCGTACGGCCATTCCCGTGAGGGTCTTTTGTTCGAGGAGGGCCCCTGTGTCTCCTCCGAGCTAGGCCTGGAGGGCATATTCCTTGAATATAATTACTGTGGACTCCGGGCCAACTGGGAGGAGCTTCGGGGGCTCGTCTCGTCCCGTTCCCCGCTAGATATTTTTCTGTAAGAGACCATGCTAGACGTGTGCCCCCTGTCCCCCCTTCCGGGTTATAAGGGTTATGCGACCCCACCACCACGGGATGGCCGGGCTGGGGGATGCGCGGTTTACACCCGGCATGATGTCTCCGTTCTTCCTTTCACTTTAGATACCTCCTTTCAAGCAGTGGCTATGCAGCTGCACCTGGATAGGAGGTATACTATTATTTCTGCGTACATTCCACCGTCAGCTGACTTCGACGCGGAGGAATTCCGACGTAACGTGACACGGTTGCCGAGGCCCTTTCTCTTGCTTGGAGATCTGAACGGCACGCATCCTCTCTGGTGACTCCGGGCCAACTGGGAAGAGCTACGGAGGCTCGTCTCGTCCCGTTCCCCGTTAGCTATTTTCTTGCAGGAGACCATGCTAGGCGCGTGCCCCCTGCCCGCCCTCCCGGGGTATAAGACTCTTGCGACCCCCCCACCACAGGATTGCCGGGCTGGAGGATGTGCGTTTTACACCCGGCATGATGTCTCCGTTCTTCCTTTCACTTTACATACCTCCTTTCAGGCAGTGGCTGTTCAGCTGCACCTAGATAGGAGGTATACTATCATTTCTGCGTACATTCCACCGTCAGCTGACTTCGACGCGGGGGACTTCTGCCGCGTCGTGGCATAGTTGCCGAGGACTTTCTCTTGCTTAGAGATCTGAACGGCAGGCATCCTCTCTGGGGAGATTACTCAATAAATCCCAGGGGACAAGTCCTTGCCGATCTGATCGAAAAGCTTGAGATGGATGTCCTAAACGTGGATGAATTTACGCATCACTGTCCGAGAACCGCTTCATTTTCTTGCCTTGACCTATCTTTGTGCTCTTCGGGTGCACAGCCTGATTTTGATTGGGGGGTGGTCGATGACCTCCATGGTAGTGATCACTTTTTTATTCAAATATCATTTTCAGGGCAACTGCCGCCTGAGATCCCACCTCGGTGGTGCTTGGCAAGGGCGCGGTGGCCTGCATTTCAGGAAATGACTGAATTCTCTATCTCAGTCGAGGAGTTTAGGTCAATAGATAAGGGCGTTGAGTTTTTCTCTGCCAACCTCATTGCCGCAGGCCTGACTAGTATTCCTAGAACGTCTGGCCGTTTTTAACGCCGACCTCTCATGGTGGTCGGCCGAGTTTTAGACGGCCCTCAAACAGAAGCGTTATGCCTACATGCGCTATAAGCGCCGCCCGAACGATTTCACTGTCGCTGAATTTCGTCGGTTTAGGGCTAGGTTCCGGTATATTTCGAAGCACGCCCGCTGCTCTTCTTGGCAGTCATACGTGTCTTAACATAACGGGAAGACCCCTTTAGCAGAGGTGTGGAAGCGAGTCAAAAGGATTAGGGGCAAGTTTTCGCAGGACCCCGCCTCCCGTTCTCCAGGAGACTTGGACCGCAATCTCGGACCCCGCGTCCGTGGCGGAATCCTTCGCGACCGCTTTTTCCGCATTCTCTAGCCGAGATGCTGCTTCCCCAGCATTCAATGCACGTCGTGATGTCGCGGAAGGCCGCCGGCTGGACTTTAGCTCCAGAGGCGGAGAACCCTTCAACGACAGGTTTACTGTGAGTGAGTTCGCTCCGCTCTTGCTTTGTGCTCGGACACCGCTCATAGTGCGGACGATGTCCAGTACGCCATGCTTCGACACCTGGGTGAGCAAGGCATGTCCTTTCTGCTAGATTTGTTCAACAGGATCTGTGTGGAGGGTCTCCCCCCATATTCCTGACGAATCGTTACTGTGCTCGCCTTCCGCAAACCGGGGAGAGATCACTCTACTCCCACCGGTTTCCGCCCAATTTCTCTAACCTCTTGTGTGTGTAAGTTGATGAAGAAATTGGTAAATGTTAGATTAGCCTTTTTCCTGGACAGCGGGGCCCATCTGTCTTCCGCACAGTGCGACTTCCGCAATTTCCACTCCACATCGGATGCTCTGCCCTGACTGGAAAATGCCGGCTGCGAGGCTTTCCTTCGTAGACAGCACTACGCCACGGTGTTTTTCGAACTGGACAAGGCCTATGATACCGCATAGCGATACGGTATCATGGAGACTCTCCACACGATGATGGCGAGGGGACGCCTCCCAATGTTTATATCTGAATTTTTGCGAGATCATCGATTCCATGTACGGTTGGGGGAACCCTTTCTGGCCCAAAAGGGCACGAAGATGGTGTCCCGCAGGGAAGTGTCCTCAGTGTCGCACTCTTTGTCCTGAGCATCAACAGAATTACTTCGGTGCTGCCAGAAGATGTTCTCGCTGCGCTCTACGTGGACGACCTTTCGATCTCTTTTGGCGCGTCCCAGATGCCAACTCTGGAGCGTCGACTCCAACAGGCATTGAACCGTGTCTTTCGCTATGCCGAAGCGCACAGGTTTCGGTTTTGCTTGGCCAAGACTAAGGTGGTGGACTTCTGCCGCCATCCACGGCTCAACCCAGACCTAGATTTGTTTCTTAAAGGGGTAAGCCTGAAAGTGCTTGAATTGCACCTTTTCCTTGGACTTGTATTTGACCGACGCCTTACCTTGGAGGCTCATATTTGCATCCTTAGGGTCTCTTGTACCCGCGCCATAGATATCCTCCGTTCCGTGACGTTCAGCGCTTGAAGCGCTAATGGGGCTACTGCCATACTTTTTTATCGATCCTTTGTTCGTTCGAAGCTCGACTACGGATGCGAGTTTTATGCATCCGCAGCCGAGCGTTTAATGCGGAAGGTGGACTCGATTCACCACACCGGCTTTCGCCTTGCGACCGATGCCTTCCGCACTTCTTCCATTGAGAGCCTCTTGGTCGATGCTTGGGAGATGCCACTCGCTTTACGCCACGTGCAGTGCATTTATCGCCTGTACGCGCGAGCCCGGCGCCTCCCTCAGTCGTCAACAGCTCTCACTGCATCCGAAGCTGATCTCGACGGTGCCTATACCGCCAAGCGACGCCAGTCATACCCTAAGCCCTTTGGGTTTAGGGCCAGGAAACTCTTTGGAGTTTGGAGAGCTAGGTATAGCTCTCGGGCTGACGGCGCCCCTGGTTCTGCCCAGAACGCCACCCTGGAGGGTACCACATTTGGCTATTTGTCGCCACGCATCAGCTCCCAAAGCTTGTACAGCGCCGGGAGTATTGCGTTCGACCATTTTAGAGCAAACCACGTGTCACGCTGGAACCGTGCCAGTGTATACGGATGGTTCCAAGTCCCAAGAGGGGATCGGCTTCCACGCCGTATCCCGTCTGTTTGAAGTCAGCAGGGCTCTACCAGGCGCTGCGTCTGTCTCCACTGCCGAGCTGGTGGCAATACACCACCCCGTACGGGAGATTACGCGACGTGCCGGGTTCGGAGACCAGATTGCGATCTATAGCGACTCACAAAGCGCCCTGAGTGCTCTCGGGGCATTGGAATCTCCGCATCCCCTGGTTCGCGATATCCGTGACGCCACGGTTTTGGCGAGCCGGGCAGATGTCGAAATTATCTCCTGCTGGGTTCCTGGACATGTAAGAATTGTGGGGAATGAGCGCGCCGATGAGGGCGCCAAAGAGTCCGCGAGGACTCTGCGACCGGACAGGCGTTTCGCTCTTCCTCACACCGACTACATGGCAGGAATACGGGCTGCTCTTCGGACTGCTTGGCAAAGAAGATGGGAGACGGTCGAAGGAAACTTAAAGATGCGTGCCATTGCACCGCAACTGTTCCCATGGACCTATGCCCCAACGCCGCGACGGCTGCAGGTCACTTTTTGTCGTCTCCGAATCGGACACACTCGTATGACGCATCGCTATTTGGTGGAGCGCTCGCTTGCGCCCTATTTCAACAACTGCGTCGTCCCCCAGACTGTTCAGCACATTCTTGTCGAATGTCCGAGTCTGGGTGATCTTCGCGCACGTTACCTGTCCCGGTACCGGGATGGGTGGGGTCGCTACCGCCTGTCCTTTGTACTCGGCACGAGTGCGTGCACATTGAATGGTGGACTTCTCTACTTTTGGGTGGAGGCCGGCCTTCTCCCTTTTATTTGATTTGGTTTTGTTGTTGTTGTTTTGTTATTGTTTTTGTTTTCTTTCTAGGTCACACGCTCCTACGCCGAGTGGAGGGGGACCTCCCCCCGACGCCGGAACTTGCTTCCTAATTGTTGTTTTCTTTTCAAATTTTTATTTTAAAGTAGCCTATAACTAGGCTGTTTGTTTGCGGCGACTTATGCCCAAGTGGGCAGTCGCCAGATAGCCCCTAAAAAAAAATGCACTTAGCGGTGTTAACTTCTTATCAAATATTCTCTAAGTGTAAAGTTTTAAAATTAACCACTTAGAAACTTTCATTCTTTAAAGAGCGGCCAAATAAAACTTAATCATATTCAACTTCTGAAGTTTCTTTAATTTTGGATTTATTCGTCTTGCAGGGGAGCAGGGGGAGGGGCTTAACACAAATTTCAGCAATTAGAGTAACCGAGAAAAAACGTAATTCCTTAACTTTGCTATGTAAATGACCTAAATTGGGAAGTTGCTTACTCTAAACTCAAAAAGGTTTTATTTTCTAGATTATGCAAATACTTGTGTGGAAAAGTGTTGTTTTCCCCTAAATACAACCACCCATCGCAGGATTCCTTGGAACAGAGGAGAAACGTGTATTGTCCTACGAAAATAGGAAAGATAGTGCGGTTGTCTCTGCGTTGTTAGGATCAGTACTACGCTGAAGCAGAACGGTAGTTTTTATGCACTATGACAATAGGTTACCCAAAATTACGTGGTCTGCCCTCTTTGTAGGTCGCTCAGGAAGTGAGCTGTATTCACTCCCAGGTACTTCATCCTCTTCTGCCACAACATGAAAAGAATTGTCATGCTGATTGACAAAGTTTCGTGCAATAATAAGACATTTTGTCCTGTTTATATTTACTTCGATCTGTCGTGTGGACTCCATGAATACCCCCCTCAACATATGAGGGGCGGTCAATAAGTTTTTGCAATTCGGATATAAGGAAACGAGATATAAGGAAAAGTGTTTTAGTATTTTTCAATATAACTACCCTCAACTTCAATGCACTTGCATCACTTGTCCCTGAGGCTTCGAATTCTCGACAACCATAAATCTCCCGACTGCTGTTCAATCCACTCCTGGACGGCGAGCTGGACATCTCCATCGTCCCCAAACCGGCGTCCACGCAGTGCAGCCTTGAGC
Source organism: Ceratothoa steindachneri (assembly GCA_963969495.1). Lineage (NCBI taxonomy): Eukaryota > Metazoa > Arthropoda > Malacostraca > Isopoda > Cymothoidae > Ceratothoa > Ceratothoa steindachneri. The sequence continues at coordinate 87,529,897 of OZ018326.1, forward strand.
TGGCAAAATAAAAGTCAGTCGCTATGGGCCAGATCTGGACTGTAGGGGGGATGGTTGAGTTGCTCGAATCCGCACTCGCGCAGGGCAGTTTGTGCAACTCTGGCCTTGTGGACTTTGACGACGTTGAAGACGATCATGGGAAGTGAGGTTTCTAGGGACCCAACGGGCAGAGCCCTTGGTCATGGCCAAATTGTCGTGGATAATGTTGATAACACTTCCATGTGATTTTCCAAGTTCTCACTCGATTTGTTCGACCTTCACCCGTCGATTTTCGAGGATCATCCTCCCCACACGGGCCACATTGTCCTCATTGGTCACGTTTAACGAGCGTCCTGGACGGGGGTTATCTTCAAGGGACTCACGACTATGGTGGAACTCCCTATTGCAGTGAACAATGGTTGCATAGGAAGGGGCTGTGTCGGTGTACACTGCAACCATGCGTTCATGGATCTCTTTTGCATTCTTGCCTTCCTTGGTAAAAAATTTGATCACTGCGCGGTGCTCAACCTTGTCCATTGTTGAAAAATTTGTGACTGACGATCTGCGATCAGCTACTGCTTCTTAAATAGACGAGGCAGGAGCGTGCGGCTGCAGGTCCTGACTTGTCATAACTTTCCCTAATACCCCCACAAACAGCCATCTCCCTTCCTCTGTTTTGCTCTACTGATTCGCAAAACTTATTGACCGCCCCTCGCATGATGCCTTACCGCAAAATTTGCAATCTTGCATCGAGCAAAGATGCTTTGAGCCCCTGGTCCTTTTGTCATGTGGCACTTCGAAGGGCTGGGGCGAAGTACTACAGGAGTTACTTGGTCGCCTTGGAGTACTGGTTACGTGCTCGTGCTATGCTATGTATGATTCAAAGTAACTTTCTATTTTCTGATGAAGGTGATCTCTGGGGAGAGCTCTCTAGTAGAATTGGATCGATAATTGCCTCAGCTGAGCCATTATTATCACTTGGACACTTGGACTTGAAAGCATAATTTATATATTCATACATATTGTAATTTATTCGATTAATAAACTTACCTACAATTTAACAGTCAATCGTCATGTAAACAGAATAAACTAATTAAAAATGGGTACTTAATTATTGTGTAACAAAAACAAGCAATGAAACTCTTTCTAGGGAGTGGATCAGTAATTTATTTGACTCTTTGATAAACTCATTTAATATTTTAATATTTCCACCAGACTATCTTGAATCAAAGAAGGGTTCTCAGAGAGCTTTAAATACTAGATTCAAATGTTTTATTTCTCCTTTACAAGCATTCAATAACTACCGACAGTCAATATTCTTGAAGTAGCCAAGGACGTCTTCTTCTTTAACCCACTCAAGACCTCCTCTCATTCTCCACCCACACTGATGAACTTTTCAACAAAGGACTGCAAAATGTGCACTATGATGTTAGATAATCTGGTATTTAAGGCATCTTGTACAGTTTTCGCAGACATCTCTGGTATGCCATACGGCTCTAGGTCAAGTGCCCGATTGACAAGATAAGGGCCCTGCGGACAATTGCCCGATAAGGACAATTGCCCAACGGATAAATTCCTGATAGGGACAACTACGTGACGTAAAATGCCCGATGTCTATATATATATATATATATATATATATATATATATATATATATATATATATATATATATATTAGGCGATGGGGCGATTTGCCGGCGAGGCGCAACTTAATTTTCGATATAAAGCCAATGACGAAAATTAATCCAATAAATTTTTCTAAATCCATTTATTCAAAATAACGTTTCGAGCTTGTGCGCTGATCTTCTGGTTCATAGGAATATATGACAATTCATTATAAATTTAACAATAATGAGAAATATAGCTTTAGATTACTTACATGAATTGATTGTAATAACTGTGGAAATTAGGGTGAATGCTTAATTCACTCTATGCAATTTAAATAAATAATACTGCAAAGTTATGAGATACGAAAAGGTTTTTGGTAACTATAGTGAAGAACACACCTTAACACTAAGCGGTTAGATATTTCAACTGATGAATATTTGAACAATATTATTGAGTATGGTATGGTAGGTTGTGGTTTTTACTGAACAGAAAGTATATGAATTTAATTGCAGGATCATTTCCTTTTAATCCAGCTAACCTGGGCTTAATGCAAAAGGAGATGGTGAAAGTTATTAAGATATTAGCCAAACTTTGCCCCCCTTTTTTTCTCCTGAATCCCCGGTCCCTTATTCATTTAAATTTATGGCCACATTGACTCTTTCCAGTACCCCCCAACTCCCTTTCTTCTGAGATACGTGTATATATAAAGGATCATCTTCATTCTTTTTCTTATTCGGTATTGAAAATAGTCAAGCTCGTGAAACCTTTATAATCGTAATTTATATACACTTGGTAGTACTAATGCATTTCGTTAAAATGCATGCTTACGTCTACGTTAAGAAGAAGGACCAGTCTTCTGGAAATACGTTTTACGAATGTGAACGCCGTCGAGGTAACAATGCATAGCCAAAATTATACCGTGTGAAGAATAAATAATCAGCCAAGCAGATGAGCCCACCCACGCTGCAGATATTCTTTGTCAAGATTTCCTATCTGCATGAGAGGAAATGAAGGAGAAAGCCATTACAACCCAGCAAACGTGACAACAAATTATAACACAAACTTTAAAGAATGCTTCGGAAGTCTCTACTTAACTATTGGCCATGAGCCCTATTAGAGATTCAATCCGAAGATATAAACGAGCTGTACACGCTCCGTATCCCATACTGAGAGCCTTGCATGACATGGTTAATCCAGATGAATACCAAAAAAAACATGTCAAGAGGAATTTTTTTTTACTTCACGGTAGTGAACCCAGAGAAAACCGTATACTTTTGTTTTCTACTGAGAAAAATATACAACTCATACAAGGAGATACAAGGAAAGAAAGTACCCTAGGAGACCTTACGGTCCATTCAAAGAGGGTACCTTTGGACTAGCAATCGAGTAGGCACATGGCTGCTCAATTGTTTTGCGTCTCTAAACTGCCACTTTTCAAGACTCTATCTAGTCTTGACTTGAACTGGTCAACAGATTCACTGTTGACAACTTCCACTGGAAGTGCGTTCCACATACCGCAGATACTGTAGGTGAAAAATTTTTCACAGAGATTTTGGTTGTAACGCTTCAGTTCAAGTTTGAAGCCGTGATTGCGCGTTCTTTTCTGACTGAGTGTGAAAATATCCCGGTAGTCAACATTGTCGAACCCTCGAAGTATTTTGAAAACTTCGATGAGCTGACCACGCAGTCTACGGGTTTCCAGCGAGGATATATCTAACTCCCTTAGTCTATCCTCATAACTTTTATGTCGGATAGAGGGAATCAGTTTGGTTGCCCTAGCTTGTACGCGTTCCAACCTTGTGATGTCCTTTCGAAACGAAGGACTCCAAAATTGTACGGCATACTCCAGGTGCGGCTGAACGAGGGAGTTGTAGAGACAAAGTACTATCTCCTTGTTACGGTATCCAAACTGGTGCTTTATGTAGCCTAACATCCTTTGGGCTTTCTTCTCTGCCTCGATGCACTGTTTCGAGAACTTGAGGTCACTAGTGATAGTAACACCCAAGTCCTTCTCAGTGTCACTGGATTCAAGGGCAGTGCCCTTAAGGATGTACTGAGATTTGGGGTTTCTGTGGCCGATATGCATCACTTTGTATTTTTTCACGTTAAAAGGCATTTGCCACGTGTCCGACCACTCCCAAATCTTCCAAAGATCTTCCTGCAGGCGGGCAGTATTTTCATCCTTTGCAACGTTCATACCAAGCTTGGTATCGTCGGCAAATTTGGAAATCTTGGCAACCATGTCACCGTCCATGTCGTTGACGTAGATGATGAATAGTAGTGGTCCCAGGACAGAACCTTTAGGCACCCGGCTAGTAACGGGCACCTACTCAGAAGACTGTCCATTCACCAACACCCGTTGCCGTCTCCCACTTAGCTAGTTCTTGATCCAGCCGGCTACTTTTTCGTCTATGCCAAGCGCTAGCACTTTCCGGAGAAGGCGGCGGTGTGGTACCTTATCAAAGGCTTTCTGAAAGTCTAAGTAGACCACATCCACCGCCTTGTCCCGATCGTGCTCACTGAAAACGAAGTGAAAGAATTCCACAAGGTTCGTCATGCATGACCGTTGCCTTCGGAATCCGTGCTGGGAACTCTTCAGTAGCAGGTTTGACTCTAAATAAGACGTTATCTTGTCCACTATCATGCTTTCCATGAGTTTACCGACTATCGAAGTCAAACTGATGGGTCGGTAGTTTGACGGATGGCTGGGGTCTCCTTTCTCGAAGATCGGAGTCACCTCCGCCTCACGCCAGTCTCTAGGAATGCATCCCCGAGTAGGAATCCGTGGGCTGGGGGATGGGACCACACTCTTTAGTAAACACTGAAGAGAAGTATTCATTGAGCAGGTTAGCATTTCCTTGTCCACTAAGGGCCCAATCCTACGATGGATTGGTTTACGGCTATTTACATAGCCGAAGAACTCTTTGGGATTCTCCTTGCAGAGTCTCGCCACTCGGAGTTCCTCAGTACGCTTAGCCGCCCTTATGCTGGACTTCACTCTCCTGGCTAGCCTCCGGTACTCGTCAAAGGCACCCGAAATCTTCGATTGCAAGTACGCAATTTCTCTTCTCCCTAAGCAGTTGACCGATTTCTCGATTGAACCACTTTGGTTGAACAGAAGACCGACGGAGGCATTTCAGAGCGATGCAACTTGATTGAAGACTCATGAACTTATTTTTGAAATTGTTCCACGAATCCTCAACCTCTTCGCATACCGCTAGCCTTAGTTCAGTCAGCCCAGCACGAAGGCTTGCAAAGTCTGCTCTTCTCAAGTCAAGATTCCTTGATTGACTTGCAACAGACTTTAACTTCGGGATCTTGACGCTAAATCTAACTAGCTGGTGATCACTGCCACCGAGCTCTTCGCCTACAGAGACATCCTCAACGATATCATCCTCAGAGGTGAAGACTAAGTCGAAGATATTGTCTCCTCTCGTCGGTTCTCTGACACATTGAGTGAGGAACTCGTTGTTGGCGAACTCCAGGAGTAGCGCGCTCTCGCCACAGGCTCCTCTGGTTTCCCAGTCAACTTGTCTGTTGAAGTCGCCCATAACGATGCACACTCTGCCTTGAACAAGCTCACACAGCAGCTGATACAGGTCCATGTCCTTCTCAACGGGTTGGGAAGGGGTTCTGTAAAGCACCAGGGTCCTGTATCTGACAGACCCTATCTCTAGGTCAACGCCTAGAAGCTCGTGATCGGATAGAATGTTGGAGTTCGTAGATTTGATTGTATCCTTGACATACAACATTACACCGCAACCTTTTCTGTCTGGCCTATCTTTGTGGAAGAGTTGGTAGCCAGGAACCGTGAATTCGCCTTCAAAGTCTCGGTTTGAGGTTTTTATCCACGATTCAGTTATGGCTACCATTTCGGGTTCTTCCGTCGCTACGAGGCCACGGAGCTCATCAAACTTGTTCCTGATTGACCTCGCATTGAACAGAAGAACTTTTAGGGAGTCCCCGACTATAGGACTCCCTACGCTCTTCCTTTTCCCGGCTTGTTTTTTGGTGAGGCACCCCTCTTTGCGACCTCTGAGAAGGTCGTTCCTGGAGTGACACGGGGGTACTGGCGTACGTCCGCCCTCACTCTGGGCCGGATACTTCTTTGGGTCCTTTCTACGACATCCTGGATTATGTTCGACAGAAAGGCCTTTCCTTTAAAGAAAAGATGTACCCCATCCCTTTGGTAGAGATCATTTCTACCATAAAAGGTGCGGTACGGGTCCACAAAAAAGACTTCCTCTGCCGTACACAAATATGCCAGGCGCCGGTTTAAAGAGACATTCATCGAGTGAGCGGTCCGTGTTGGACCTCTCCTCGGGAGCATCCCGACTACCACACGCTTGCGGGTTTTCAGCCCACAGTCGTCCACGGCAACCATGACCCTGTGGAGGATTTTATCTGTAGGGCCTACCCTACCTCCTGTTAGGTAGAGTTAGTTTCCACTGACCATCAGAGCAATGACTGAGCTCTCAGAAATCTGTGATTTCTTAGACTCTACTCTGATGTGGTTGTTACCACATCCTGGCAGGCAGCTTACCTTCACACTAGTGCGAAGGCGGGCCGCTAGCAGGGACTGCAGGCCCCGTGCTTGAGAATTACCAATAAGGGTGACTCTTGCACATTTGTCTGCAGGCGACTTAGTCTTTCCTCTCAGAAGCGACTTGCCGCTTTCCCCTTCTATCTCTACATTTTTCTTTTTCTTCTTCTTCTTCTTATTTTTCTTGACTTCATTTGTTTACTCTTCTTCCGTTTCTCTTTTCTCTTCTTCTCTTTCCACTTTCCCTTGCGCACCAGTAACGCTCGAATCCTCTACACTGGGGTGAGCTGCATTAAGGTCGTTTTTCTTCTTTTTATTCTTTTTCTTTTTCTTCTTCTCATTTGCTTCTCCGCATGGCTGAAGTGGGACTGCCAATGCAGTTTCACCTCCTTGAGCTGGAGTCACATCGGCGGAACCACCCAAGTCAGTGGGACTTTCGTCTCGAGCTTGAGCTGACTGGGCCTCTAGTTTAGAGGCTAGCTCTAGGATTTTTTTCTCGAGACGCCGAATCTGAAGCACGTGCTGAGTTTCTAGGGTCTGTATTCTACTTTCCAGTGCCCTAGATTTTTCTTCAGAGGTTGTGAAGAGGTCCTTGAGTTTATTGCAGTATGTCACTGCCTCTCGGACCTCTCCTTTAAGGATGCAGTCGGTGCATATACTTCCCGGGTGGCATTTCGAAAAACAGCCTTCCGGGAAGTCAACGCACCACTTATCCTTTTGGCCTATTGCACATGTATATTTGAGTGCAGCTGGACCTTTTTTCCCTGTCATTTTGAACACTTTCTCTCTTTCAAAACTTTGCGACCAATCAATAGAAAAAAGGGGGTTGGTGAGTTCTCCCCGCGTGAGTCACTCCCACCTACCGATCGGAGACGTTTCGGATCTTTCAGAAGGCACGCTTCATGTGCTGCTGTTCTTCCGACCGAGTCGTCAAGCCTCGGCGTGCCGTGGCTCCCAACCAAGTAGCACAGATGGTCCTCGAAGGGGCCATCAATTTGTCACCAGGTGAACAAAAACGAAGCACGCCCCGTACTAAACTCCTACTAGTTCCCTTCGCCACGGCCAAGATCTCGGAGCAGCGTTCAATGGATATCCCGCTACTCCAAGAAACTCGACCCAAGGCTTTTGTTGGCCTGGCAACCAACATGGGAACAAAGGGCCGTCACCACGGACCAATGCTACCAGAGGCACCCGTCAACGGTCACTGGGAATGGTCAATAATTATGCGCCAGGAAAGGGGTTAACAGGGCACTACCCTCATCCCATTCATTGGGCCCCAACGCCTAAGACCCCTCAAGTCCTATCCTCTTGCAACCAGTGAGCGTCGATTGGCGTTGTTTATAGAGCTAGTATTCTGATCGAGTATGGAAAAGCTGCCCAGAATGCAATTACTGAACTTTTCCAAATGCAATTAACAAATGGTGTTTTTTTTAAATCTCTCTTAGGCAGTTTATCGAAAGGGGCAATCAGAAAGATTACAATCGATATTTCAGAGCAATGCTGATTTTGCTCTAAGCATTCGAATGATACCAGCCTTGGCTTTTGTGCCAACATACAATTTCATAGTAGTATTTGAGCAATTATAAGAAAAGTTGTGCCAGGAAGCAGATCCAGGAAGTAGAATAAGACGGCGTAACAGAGGCAACCCACTCTTTCCTATTTCTATGTGGAACATGTATGACTGCGTATGCAATGATTTGCTACAAGCAATTAATTCCTTGGAAGAATGGCATAAATATTTACAGGGTAATATAACCTCAAGTGATCCAAATATCTGGCGATTTCTTTAGGTAGTAAAAAGGGAACAAGCACTTAACGACACGATTATCAACCAAATGCTGGCAGAACATCAACCTTCACTCAGTAAGAAAAAATATAAAGATTTAATAAAAAGAATTGCTAATATTGTGCACGATTATGAAAATCGTGAAGCGATGGATTTTTTGAGATGAATAGCTTACTACTTTCCAAATTACATTATATTTCATGATATTTCAAGTATCTGTAAATAATGCTTAAAGTTTATGTGTGCACTATTTGTTTTAGAAGATTTAATGTATTTTCGTTTATTTTTTAAAGGTTTACCTCTGCTTCCGCAAATAAAACAAAATCTATTTTTTGTACTTCAATTTTAGCTTTGGAAAGAAAACATTGTTTTGTTTATCTTACGCTATGTCAACTTGTTGTAGGTTAAAATGTCGACAGACAAACTGTCGACGGACAACGTGTCGAAAGGACAAAATATCGATAAGACATGTCGAAAAAACAAAGCCCCCCTCTATCTGTATCTCTCTCTCTCTCTCTCTCTCTCTCTCTCTCTCTCTCTCTCTCTCTCTCTCTCTCTCTCTCTCTCAAAAGTTAATATGTAGTCAAATCTTATATATACGATTATGATTATACAAATATTTTTCTGTTCCTCTCTCTTTTCTCTCTCTCTCCTCTATCTTTCTCTCTCTCTCTCTATATATATATATTAGTATATATATATATATATATATATATATATATATATATATATATATATAAATATATATCCAAAACATCGCAAGAAAGAGAAAACGTAATAATTTATCTTCCCGTCTAAGGGGCGGTTTAAATGAGATCAAAGCGGTTGCTCGCTACTTCAGTGTGCGCGGCTGGAATCCCACCACAGCTCGGATTTTTTCGAAGTAGAAAATAATTATTTCCCAAGTAAAATTATTCCTTTTTCTTTTTCTTGTGGGTGTTGGATATATATATATACACGTCCAGGAAATCCTTTTGGGAACAATAAGCTTCCTTTTCAAATGATGTCTAAATTACTGCAACCTGGTCGAATCCAGGTTAAAAAGACAGGAAAAAAGTTGATGATAACTAACTTGTGAATCCAGTAAAAATGTCCCATAATAAATAAGTCAGATTTATGTGCAGGCTATGTACAATAAAGGGAAACGAAATCGGCCTATTTTAAGGATAAAAGGTTGTCCTAAAAAAAAATAAGTTAAACAATAATTTATTAATTGCAAAATGAAAGAAAATTATCTACGTCCGGCCAATTCAACCATAGATCTATTTTTAATAATAGATTATCATATTTAGGAATCCAATCAATATCCTGCATTCTGATTGATCATCGTTGATCACGTGACTGTATTTAAAGCTGCTCATTGGATAGGGGCTAAAAAATCGAGAATGCCTACCTTTTTCCAACTTAATCTTATTACTAAAGGAACAAGTCTTTTTTAATGGAATATCAAATCAAATGAACGCAAGAAGGACGAAACGCATGAAAAATGCATATCATCACCGTCACTCTGAGAAATAGAGGTATTGTAACTAAGAAATCATTTTCATGTTAGCATTCAAAAGAATTTCTCTGCGAATATACGCATGTACTTGTTAATTCGCCAAACAGGCGCTCCACCGATAGGGTGTTGGTTGGGAGAGATGGCAATTCAAATTTAATGACTATACAATCTTGAAGTTCGGTGATGGTGAGATCGCATTAAAGTTGAGGGGAGGAGGAACAAATGTTCTCAACGACTGGTCACTAGCCTCAGTCCCATGACGAAGGTCCATGATCTTGCGAACGTCGAAAGGGCCGTTTGCATCATCGTCCGAGAGGAGAGAGACGAGCAGATATTCTGGATACACCTTCTATAATTTGATGTAAGGGAAACACTTTTTCTCGCGTTGATGGAGGAATGCGAGGACATTTGATTTAGAAAAGAATGTGATGGCGGCGTCAGAAATGTTTGGTCGAGTTTTGATCGCAAACCAACAAGGAATGTAGTTGGTGACGACATAGAAGATGAGAGAGTGCAGGTTCTTAACTTTACCTTTAAAAGGATGCTTGGAGAGGTAGGTTGCGCCAAGGCGACAGGCTAAAGTCAACCCCTTCAAGAGGGAAATGGCTCCTGGCTTCAAAGTTTTCAGTTGTGGATCAATTTTTACTGCTGTGAATGAATTTGGCGACGAGGAAAAGTTACTTCTAATCAGAGGACAAATCTAACAACACTTCATTTGTCATCGGAATTTCTGGCCATCTGTAATCGGAACGAACACTTCATCTCATTCTAACTCTTTCACCTTTGACAAATACTTTTCTATTATTCCCTTGAAAGAATTATTGCCTGTGGGAGGACCGTCGAAGGTTTAAAATTGATGATGAAGGCCGAGTTCATTTGTATGGAGGTCACAAATTGACCAATGAACTTTTTCAACTCGTCGATTTTCAATCTTTATCAAGAGGCCACTCTCTCTCTCTCTCTCTCTCTCTCTCTCTCTCTCTCTCTCTCTCTCTCTCTCTCTCTCTCTCTCTCTCTCTCTCTCTCTCTCTCTCTCTCTCTCTCTCTCTCTCTCTCTCTCTCTATCTCTCTCTCTCTTTCTCTTTATTGGCGCAACCTACCTCCCAGCACGGCTTCCGAAGGCAACGGTAATGCCTGACGAACCTTGTAGAATTCTTCCACTTCGTTTTCAGTGAGCACAATCGGGACAAGGCGGTGGATGTGGTCTACCTAGACTTTCAGAAAGCCTTTGATAAGGTACCACACCGCCGCCTTCTCCGGAAAGTGCGAGCGCTTGGCATAGACGGAAAGGTAGCCAGCTGGATCGAGAACTGGCTAAGTGGCAGACGGCAACGGGTGGTGGTAAATGAACAGTCTTCTGAGTGGGTTCCCGTTACTAGCGGGGTGCCTCAAGGTTCTGTCCTGGGACCACTACTATTCATCATCTACGTCAACGACATGGACGGTGACATGGTTGCCAAGATTTCCAAATTTGCCGACGATACCAAGCTTGGTATGAACGTTGCAAAGGATGAAAATACTGCCCGCCTGCAGGAAGATCTTGGGAAGATTGGGGAGTGGTCGGACACGTGGCAAATGCCTTTTAACGTGGGCAAATGCAAAGTGATGCATATCGGCCACAGAAACCCCCAATCTCAGTATATCCTTAAGGGCACTGCTCTTGAATCGAGTGACACTGAGAAGGACTTGGGTGTTACTATCACTAGTGACCTCAAGTTCTCGAAACAGTGCATTGAGGCGGAGAAAAAGGCCCAAAGGATGCTAGGCTATATTAAGCGCCAGTTTGGTTATCGGAACCAGGAGATTGTACTGTGCCTGAACAACTCACTTGTCCGACCGCACCTGGAGTATGCAGTACAATTTTGGAGTCCTTCATTGCGAAAGGACATCGCGAGATTGGAACGCCTACAAGCTAGGGCAACCAAGCTGATTCCCTCTATCCGACATAAAAGTTATGAGGATAGACTAAGGGAATTAGATCTTTTCTCGCTGGAAACCCGTAGACTGCGTGGTCAGCTCATCGAAGTTTTCAAAATACTTCGAGGGTTCGACAATGTTGACTCCTGGGATATTTTCACACTGAGTGAGAACAGAACGCGCAATCACGGCTTCAAACTCGAACTAAAGCGTTACAACCGCAATCTGTGTGGAAATTTATTCACCTACAGTATCTGCGGTAAGTGGAACGCACTTCCAGTGGAAGTCGTCAACAGTGAATCTGTTGACCAGTTCAAGTCAAGACTAGACAAGGTCTTGAAAAGTGGCCGTTTAGGGACGCAAAACAATTAAGCAGCCTTGTGCCCGCTCGATTGCAAGTCCAATGGTATCCTCTTTGAATGGACCGTAAGGTCTCCTAGGGTACCTTCTTTCCTTGTTGTTACTCCTTGTTGTTACTCTCTCTCTCACTCTCAGACAAATACATTCAATTTAATGTCCCTCACGTCGAGAAGAGAAATATAGGCTAAATTATCTTGTTGTGTTGGGAGATCTGAGAGTGACAACGGCATAGACGGTCTGATGACATTATTTGAGCCAATTCGAGAATTAGCATGTTTGCTTGCTTTAGGCATTTTTGACAATATATACAATTAATTTCGAATGATGCAATGGATTTACATATGTCAGTTGTTGCAGTCTTCGCATTTATTTTTATTTATGGAGTAAGTGATAAAATGTGTGGTAGGTTTTAAAGGGGTGAAAAAGGTTGGTAGGTATACCCTAACGAATCGAGAGAAAATCGTTATTCCCGAGCAATCTTAATTTTAATCGTCTCTATGGTTATATATACTTTCTATTCTCGTTGTTTTTTCTCACTTACGATAATACAAATGTTCGTCGTTCTAATGAGTTATATTTAAAACAACTCACAGTTTTGACTGGCTCGCCCTTAATGTCAGTATACACACATATACATATAAATAATGAGTTAGCGTTAGAAAATTATAGTCTTAACGTAGATTTGTAATGAAATGTATATTTTGTGTTTAATTTTAGGATCATGTGGAGAATCTCTCCTCTGCCTACGAAAAATTAAATACAATACTCTCAACTTTCTAATACAAAAAATATCAGCGCGATCAGTGGTGCAGAAATTATTAAAAGCAGGCCTATATAAGCGATTTAAAATTGCCTATGACTGCATAAGTTGATAATCCTAAAAATAAAAAGAAATGGAACCTCTCTCTCAAAAAAACTATCTAAAGATCACTTTAATATAGATCAGATACAAATGACGACCATATCGAATTATAGCAAAAAATATCTAAATCATCTACATATATATAAACATGGGGCATTTTTCCGTCGAACATTAGTTGTCCCTATCTGGCATTTTCGAGCCAAAAATATCTAAAACTTATATATATATATATATATATATATATATATATATATATATATATATATATATATACATATATATAAACATCGGGGATTTTTCCATTGGGCAATTTTCCTTATCTGGGAGTTGTCTGTTGGGCACTTGGCCGTCGGACTCTTGTCAGTCGGGCAGTTTTCCGGATACCATGCCATACAACTTGTGTATAACAATTACAAAAACAAGTTCTAGTTGTCAAAACACAAGCTATTGAATAGCCGAAGCCGTACTCATCACAATGAATAAAACAACAATTACAGCTCCAGCCATCCTTCCGACAGACCGGTGTCTTAGTGGTGACCGCCACTAATACCGATTAGTGAATCTTGTATGTGATTGGTCGATTTTATATCGCCATGTCGAAATTTTTGCAGCGCTTATGTTCAAATTTTTGCAAGCGCCTATGTTTATGTTTAAAATTTTCCCAGCGCTTGTTTTAAACAAAAATTACAGCGCTTACGTTCAAAATTTTTCAGCGCCTATGTTCGATTTTAAGCATATATATATATATATATATATATATATATATATATATATATATATATATATATATAGTGGAGCATCCTATACCTAAATCATTGTCATTGCTCATTCCCTGAAGATGACCTGCTACTATCGAAAGAAGTCTCGGAATAACTTGTCTTTTGTGAGTGTTTTTCTCGCCTTACAGACCCAGTTATACAATTTGTAAGGAGAATAAAGAGAGTACAGATCAGAGTGAATAATGCTGCCATTGCTGTAGACTTTACAGTCCGGTGGACCTATGAAATCCTGAAATTGGGTACTTGCATTAATTAATGAGGTAATATGCCATGTAATAAGTAGTGAACCATTTTAAAATAGAGAGAAATACTTATATTACAATTGTATATTTAATAAGCGAAGCATAAGACAAGCAAGCGGACAGCCAGAATTCCCATGAGGTCACACAAACATACGCACGCTAGGAAACAGCTGCCATACGAAACGATCTCAAAAATAGATAACAGGGAAAAGCTGAGAATATACAGGGTGGTATGTGCTTTGAACGGTTGAGATTTTCGAAGACCTGTGAAATGCACACGGTCTTTCTGATATTGAATGTTGGCCCAACTGGGAAAAAATATGTAGTTTCATTAAATGCACATACCTCTTGTAACTCTGTCCAATGGTTAACAAAGGAACTGACGAACTTAATTCTGATCATTAGCTCCAACTCGCGCCCAGGTCAAAGAAACTAGGTCACGCCCCTTGCAATTGAAGGGTTTATATATACATACGGACGTAAACATTAAAGAGAAGAGACTAAGATAAAAAGAAAATAAGTTAAGTCGTCTGTCAGTATAGCTTACTTGCCTTTTTGTTATTACTAGAGTCATGAGTTTGTCTCTCGTCCTTAAATCCTGCCTTCTTAGCCCCAGCTACCTAACATTAACGAAAAACTTACACACGACCGCGTAGGACTCGAACTATTTCACTTGCTCCAATTTTAGGTAGGTCCAAGCTAAGAATAAAGTCTACTTATCGCCGCTTTTCTTTCGATTCCTTTTCCTTTTCCCGTGATTACCAAGGCGCCTTCTGGAACCCAGCTGACATGCGTATTCTCTGTGAGAAACTTTGGGAGTCAGAGCAAACTTGACTGAAAGACTAAAAGTAGGCCTACTACCTACAAACCCCAATATACCCTTATAAACCTTTAATACCTGCCAAACTTCATACACCTATAAACTCATAGGAAAATAATGAAAGATTATAACAATAGATTTCGGCTTTTTATAAGACAAGGCAAGGATCAAACAGATTAATGAAGAAGGAAGAAAGAGATAAGAGTCAGACAGCTTAATGGTGGAAAATGAGGTACAACTGAGCTTAAAATGATTTTTCTGAGCTTTCTGACTTAAGCAATAGTCATTTTTCAGGAATGGGAATCAACAACCTCAGAACGGAGAGTGGATCTGATCTTGAATTCTTGAGTTAAGAGGGATGAAATTAGTGGAGAGAGGTTAGAAAAATCAGAAAGTGTAGGAAGGATGTATAATTACTGTATGCAGAATTTGAATGTTTGTTCTGTTTTTATTTTTTCTGATAAATTTGTTTTAAATTCGATTGGTTATCTCTTTTCCCTTTTTTAGAATCGTCCCTCATAACGATTCTCGTTTTCGTTGAACGCAATACCTTCAAATGTCCATTCAATCGTCTAAATTGAAATTAGGTTAATGATTGAGTTAGAAAAGTGTACTGATTAACCACCAATTTGCTTTATTGATGCCCCAAGCCCTGTTTCAATTATATAATTTGATCTTCTTGTTACGAGAAATTTATATAGTTGTCAGGGCCGGCCCGAGGCATTAGCTAACTAAGCGGGCGCTTAGGGCAGTGGTTCCCAACCCTTTTAGTTCATGGCCCCCCTTAGGATCTTCAATATTTCTGTGGCCCCCTTGGCATTATTAGCAGAAAAATAGTACTTCAATATTATAATACCTTCCATTACAATATCAGTTTCCATTAATTGCACATATGTTCTCCTTTATTCTATTTTACTAACATAAAAAAATACCTTGTGGGTTCAATAAAAGAACCATTTAAGATCATACATTATTTCTCTGATATAGAAGCAAAACGAAAAACTTCCATGGACACCGAGAAAATAAGTAACCTTTAAAAAATGATTATCTTTTGACTTCAAAAAATAAAATCTTTCAGCAAAGTAAAAAAATATATCATATTAGCTTTCTTTGTGTTTTTCTCAGTGAGATCCTTATGACTGATGTAGTTGCGCAAGTTTTTCATTTTCAGTGTGCATGGTTGTAACCTCTAGTTACAATTTATAAGCGGTGCGAGCTTTTGATAATTATAATAGGTGAGAAACTCGGCTAAAACTTGATTCAACTAGGTAAGATGTTGGAAAGGCAATAAAATATAATTTTACTTCCTGCCAAAGCAATGGGAATTTGATAGCAATTTCACTACTCCTCCACAAGTTATTGAGGACATGTTTAAATTTAGCTTGAGCAGTTTGATTAATCTGCAACTCAATGAGGCTTTCTTGCAGTATGATGTCAACATCAGCGGCATTTGTCTTAAATGGATCTACCACCCAAATTAGAATGTTCATTTCCAAGAGATCTTTGAACCTAATTTCCATATCATTGTGTAATTTTTTCGAATGATCAATGTACACTAAAATATCACCCTCATGTAGCTCCTCTTCAATAGTGGCGAGGGTTGGAAAATGTAACAATTTCTTACGCCCAATATTAATCCTAAACAGATTAAGTTTTCCAAGTAAACAGCCTATTGCCTCTCTGTTAGTTAAAAGATTTGTATTTTAACCTTGTAGCTGTTTGTTCAGCATGTTTAGCTTGTCAAATATATCTGAAAGGTAGAATATGTCACACTTGGCAGCTATGATTTCTTCTCCAAGCGCCTTACTGTTCAAAAATGGTACAACACTCTTCCAGAGTTCAACGAAGCGACGCAGGCAGTTACCCTTAAAAAACCATCTCACCTCTGTATGCAAAAGTAAACGTTCAGACTCTTCTTCATTGTTTGGACAGAGTTGTTGGTAAAGACGGTCTTGAAGTGGATTTGACTTGATAAGGTTGGTAGCCTTCCAATATTTTCCAATCAAATCTTGACGATGAACCACGCAGTGTATGCCCCCAAAAAATAGGCACAGTTTGTTTTAGATATACAATAAATCCCCTGTATCTGCCTACCATAGCAGCGGCACCATTAGTTGTGCAAGTCATAATGTTACCCATTGGAATATTCTTTCTTGGAAATAGGCCAATACTTCTTAGAAAATTGTTTCCCCTTTAGTATCTGTTTCAAGACTGCGAGCAAAAATCATTTCCTCTCTGAGTTCACTATTATCATCCAAAAATCTAACATACGCCATAAGAAGGGCTTGATTATCACTTACAGATGCTTTATCAATTTGTAATGTAAAATTCTTCACTTGTAAAAGTGCAACTAGTTGATTTTCTTCATCCTTTTCATTTAATCAATGCGTCTTGATACTGAATTGTTGCTTATCGGGATTACCTCCGTATTTTTTTACAATTATATTGCATAACAGTAGAAATGACCACAGATACTGTGGTCAAAATCAAATCTTCACCAATAGTATGGGGTCTTTCAATTTTTGCTATTAGCTTGGAAATCTCGTAAGATGCAATTAAACCTTTGTCTAATTTAGCTTTTCCTTGGATAGGCATAGAATCAATGGTGTTCCTTCATTGGAAAGCATTATGAAGCTTCTTAAAATAATCTAAGGGATTTTCTTTCTTATCCTTGTGCTTATTCTCTAGATGTATTATATTGGAGACTGTATGAAACCGTATGCTAAAAACTCGCTTGAGTATTGTCGACATTTCTTCTTCACCTTATCAGCCATGGGTAATCTGTGGAATACAAATATATATATATATATATATATATATATATATATATATATATATATATATATATATATATATATATATATATAGTGTGTATATTAAGTTGTAAATAAAACCAAGTTTTCCTAATTTCCTTGAAAACCTAAAATAAAATAATTATTGAGAAGATGAAAACGCAAATGTTTGAACATTTGTATGTAATTTATATTGAACTAAATTGTATATACTGTACGAATATATATTTTCAAGAATATATAAAATATGATATTTATTTACTAGGTAAACAGTTTACAACGATTGACTACTATATAATAATTTTAACCCTATTTGATGCCACTCAATTTTAGATCGCAAAGCTGCAGGGCAGAGTATGTTCCACTTCGCCCTAAGAACAGTTAATAACTTCTAAAGTTTATGAATGCTGATATTCACATTTGGTATTATGCTTATGACACCATTTAAGCATATAATTATCATAAATGTAAGCAAATATTGCCACCAGCAAACGTAATATTTATTGAAACAATAAACATTTCGTATAAGCAACGCCGCGCAGCTGCAATGCAGGCACGCGACGATGTTGTCGTTAGCAATTAATTTAAAGAGAAATAAAGTGATTGTTAGAGATGTTATATCTAGTAAAAATACGACACAGTAAAGAGTGCACGTAAAAATATCCTTATTGGTAGCATATATTTTATAAATATTATGTTTAGAGTTACCATATAATATTAGTTATTTTATGATGATTGAAAAGATACTCACCAAAATTTGAAAAAATACTGCACACAAACAAGATTGTCACGAAGCAGAAATGATGGTACAACTTGGAACATGGATACTGACTGACTAAGTTAGCAACTGCAACGAGTATTGGTGCCGTGGGTGTGGAACATAGATACGACATTGCCAAACTTATAACTAATAAATTATTACAACGTTGTTGTATATCGAAGAAAAAGAAACTCAATGTTTTATGATTAGTAACCCGTAAATAGTTGCTTGTCACTAGATTAACATATTATAGAAAACTAAATATAGTCAAATATGCCATATCGTAAAAAGGCTGATAATTAGATAATTTTCGAATTACTATAAAATATTTAGAAGAAAATAAAGATCTGTGGCCCCCTTCATTGGACCTGAGGCCCCCCCTCACTCCCAAAAGTTTTCTGTGGCCCACCATGGCACCAGGTTGGGAATCGCTGGCTTAGGGCCCCAACGCCACCAGGGGCCTCCACGAGTGCTTGAAATGCCAAGACGTCATGATAAAATATTTATAAATAAAAGAAAAACAATGAGTAGTAATATAAATGAAGTGGTATTACAGGTATTACGGAAAAATCGATTTTTATATCATTTGCATAGTTAATACAATAATGGGTTAATCCTGCTGCTGAATGCTGCCACTGTGCAGTCGTTACTTACAAATTGTTCAATTAATATGGCACATTTATACATCACTCTGAATATTTAATAGTGCAATAGCCAGAATGACACATGAATGACAGTATGATGTAAACCAACTACGAATACTGCAAATAATAGTGGATGTGTTACACTGACAGTGTAACCTATGAAATGATCAAGCAGCTACATAGTGTGGTTTTAGTGGTGTGGGGGGCCACAAATGAAATTCGGCTAGGGCACCATAAAGGCTTGGGCCGGCCCTGATAGTTGTTTTCACACGTTAGTTTCGGCCCGCGTGTGTTCGTAACTTAAACTCAACATTCCTTGACTCTGATTGGGAGGGACACGAGGAACATACCCCTTCCCAATTTCACTTAAGCGTCAGAATTTCACAGCCGCTCTCACGTATTTGTCTCACAGGTCGTCCGCACTGAATCTTCACTTCAACTTGAAAATATCATTTCTTTTCAATTTCTTTCAAACTTCTTCATTTATTCAATATTTTTCAATATTATTTTAATAAAAGGGAAAAGTTTCTAACACACATATCCCTTACACAACATGGACAATACAGTAATGATTAATATTGCCACATAATCGACTGCCACAACAACTGCAACTTGCACAACCAGCTTCTATTCTGAGGCTTTTCTCTTCGTATTTTCCAATTATTTCCGGCAGTTACAACCATAGCATTTTAGCACTTTCATTGAGATCCAAGTTAAATGGTTGGAGTTTGGTTATCACATGTTCTTTTCCGCAGGCATTATTTCCATTTTTCTTTGTACTTGCTATTATTTATGGTCGCTTTATTTTGTATTAAATGCAGGTCGAGCATTCTGACTTTTGCCAGTGTGATCTTTGGCAGTGTTTGACAGGGCAGCGTTGCCTTGATTCAAGCCAAGAATATTTTTCTCTTATTGGCTTCATTGTGGTCCATAAACCTATATAGTCTACCGAAGACCTTGTTAATAAATGATAGATACTTCTCGAAACCTGGTTCTTTACGTCTTAGCTGCCATATGCAAGAGGTTGGGGCTCGCTGCCTCTAACGGTTCTTCTTTGCTGCCTACACAAACACAAGAGATTCTTCCCATACTTCTATAGTACTCTTTTTATATTTTAATCATACTTCCATAAACAAATCCTCACATCAACTTTTCTATCTATTTGGCCCCCTTCGCAACCACAAATACCCATTGTCCTCCCTATAATAGGTTGCTGAGAATCTCAGAAAACGCGAGAAGCTGCTTTACCTGCAAGTTCTACCCTACCCTGAGAGTTGAAAAAATTCCTTTACCCAAGATCTGGGCTTATCTTAGATGCAAGCATAGTCTTTCCTTATTGACTTCTCTTTTCTAATATTTATGGTCTCTCTTCTAACCTCGATTCCGTTGAACATATTTATGGTCTCTCTTCTAACCTCGATTCCGTTGAACATATTTATGGTCTCTCTTCTAACCTCGATTCCGTTGAACATATTTATGGTCTCTCTTCTAACCTCGATTCCGTTGAACATATTTATGGTCTCTCTTCTAACCTCGATTCCGTTGAACATATTTATGGTCTCTCTTCTAACCTCGATTCCGTTGAACATATTTATGGTCTCTCTTCTAACCTCGATTCCGTTGAACATATTTATGGTCTCTCTTCTAACCTCGATTCCGTTGAACATATTTATGGTCTCTCTTCTAACCTCGATTCCGTTGAACATATTTATGGTCTCTCTTCTAACCTCAATTCCGTTGAACATATTTATGGTCTCTCTTCTAACCTCGATTCCGTTGAACACCACCTACTCTTATTTTCCATTAACATTCTTTTTTTTTACTTTACTAAAATCCATTTGTCCGACGCTGCTTCTACTGACCCTCTTTCAGTCTCTTCATACAAACTGTACCTTCACTTCTGTTACAAAGTAGGAGTGTCTACTTACTCCTACTTTTTTGTTCTTGTCACTTGCCTCGTAGCCTTTTCTTAATACAATGATGCTCTCAGTCACGAGGTATCCGTGCCTTCCATTACAAAATTCACTAGTGTGCTAATGCTCTCGTAAAACCGAAACTCTTTTTACTCTTTAACAATCTCTCACTACATTCCAAACAACTCTCGTATAAATATCATTATCATGTGGACTTTAATAGTCACAAAAAAGAATGATTTATATCAGAACTTGGTGATAGTAAGCAAAGATCAACTTGCTACATCTTATCTATTCTTAAATATATAAAACATCTCATCCAACACTCAGAACGTATTGCAAACGAATATATACATATCACACACATTCCTAATCTGTCTCACTTCTGATATCTCATCTTATGAAAATACTGTTTCTGATGCTTTGTGATATTGCAACCATAAAATTATTCCTTTGTCATGTACTTCAGAAATTCCATCCACGAAAATTGAACACTCTCGCCGTCTCTGGCACTATCGCTCATTTGACTGGATAAATTCGGAAATTTTCCTGAGGCTTTCCAAAAGATGAATGCTGTTTCTACCAGCGAAAAGTATCCTACTGTGCTAATGAGGTGACAAAGATCATCAAAACATACATCCTTTTTCATTTTCTTCCTACTCTTTCACTTTACAACCATGTTTCCCGGACGTCTGGCCCGATGCCATCGCAGCGAGCCGGAGTTTCACAAAGCATAATGTCAGTACTCATTATAACCACGTCTATCACTACGTGTGATAAAATATTGTGCTTTAGGTGTTTCAGCTATTTTAGCCACTCTCTTTCAGCATAATAATGTATCTGTTCGAAATCTTTGCATTCTGTTTGGAAGCACAAGCTGACCTAGGCAAGTCACGACACAGAGTGAAAGATCTGATTTCTACAACTATCGTCTTGTTGCTCCACACTCGACTCTCTTCAAAGTTATCGAGTTTATCATCACTGCACTGTACCCTGCTCTCTGATCACTAGTATTGGTTCCGAATGGCTCATTACACTGGTGCTCGGTGATACTTTACTCATCAGTGGTCATCCTCTCTTTGGGATTATAGGGAATCTTTTGCCATTGCCCAGGAAATTTCTAAAATTCTGATAGTGTTTCACTCAAATAACTACTTACTAAACTACTATCATTCATTTTTTTTCATTATATCTGTCATATGCAGATACACCCACAAAAGAAAAGTGAAAAAAGATCCTGAGCGCTTTTGTCTTTATTCTTAAAGGCCTTTTCAAGGAATGAACAGAAGGCAGGACATACATTGCCTTAAAGAGTGGAAAGGGGATTAGACTACCCACCTCTGATCCCAAATTAGGGGGTACATAATCCTGAAACAACTTTATTTAATGGGATCTAGCATGAATAATCCAGAGCTTAGATTGAAGTTTGGGAAGGCGTTAATGAAGATACATTCTAATATATTTCTCGAAATATAATTACTGCAATTTATGACTTATTTGGCACTGTTCCAGTTAATGCTATGGTTAAGATTGTACATATGTAGAAAAGCGCAGATTGTTCACTGTGATTACGTACATTGGCTTGATGTTGCTTAACCCGGACATTTAGTTCTTTCCCGGTTTGTCTATAATAACATTTTTGGCAGTTGTTGCAGCCTATCGAATAAACAAAACCAGGCCGGGGAGGGGAGGATTTTTGACGAGGATGCGATATATTTTAGTCTCGTACTTAAAAATAGCATTTATGTTCAGAGGCCTAACTTTGACTCACGTGCACTTTGTGAGTTTTTTTCATCTACCATATGATATCTACTTTACTCTCTAACAGATTCATCTCATCTGTTGTAAATGGGCAACTTCAGCTAATCGCCATATCAATTCTGGGGTTCCACAAGGTTTTGCTTACTCATTCACTCTTTCTACTATTATTTAGTCATCTCTTAAGTTCAACTTCATACTCCATTCATTCCTATGCTAAATAACCCACTTTGCATTCTCTCTCTCACTTTTGGCTTATTCACTCCTCCTTTGACCTTGGACAGTCCAACCATCAGTAATCATCTGAACAGGTATCAGATGTAGTGACTAGAATCGGTATAATTGAGATTTTACAATCTAGTTAAACATAGTATCGTAGGTCAGGTTAGATTTCTTGACCTCCGCTTGCTGCATTTGACTAGGAAGGGAACGTGGCAATCCCGCAAGACACTTCTGAGAATGGGCCTTGCCCTGAATAATGCACTTTAAACGTGGGTTGCACTAAATCGAGTAAGAGCGACTATTCTCCTTGGCCGAATTAAATCAACTAACTAGGAGGTTCTGGATATCAAACTAGATGAAAAAAAATAATCTTAACTACTGCACAAACAAAAATAAAATAATGGATACAACATAGAAATACAAAAGAACTAAATGGGCAAAAGGTTTACACATGTCAGCTCTAGGCGGGGGCCGTTAACACGTACACACACACGTACACGTCCGACAAAATGGAAACTTCCATTTCAACGGCACGGTTGGATTTGCACTTGACCAATTAGTAATTGGCCTGCTTAAAGTCATGAAGGAGAATACAACCTATATTCTACCAACTACTGCTAGCTTCGAAAGGAAGCATCAAGCGAGTATTTCGCCACAGAGAATCTAAGTCGAATACAGCAGTGTGGGAGTCTCCTCGTTCCTAGTTCTTATTAATTCTTATTTAATTTTCTTGTCTTCGGGCTCTTGAGGTAAGGGAAACCAAGAGAAAGAATTCTTCCGCGACGCGTCCTCTTTGGCAAAATACTAATCTTACCCAGGTCAACACTTAACTATTTATACGGGTTCGCCGGAAGTGAATGTTACCGAGGTGCCAGAAGTGGATTTTACTTAATCTATACAGCGGCGCCGGGAGTAAATTTAGACCTTCACGCCATCTCGCGGAACCTCTCGTTGTTACAATAAGTTCGCTATATGGGCGTCTTACCAAACGGAAGTTGCCTCAAAAAGAAGCCGATCGCGGGTTCTTTCCCTCCTAGCCGTCTCTTTCTCTCTCTCTCTCTCTCTCTCTCTCTCTCTCTCTATATATATATATATATATATATATATATATATATATATATATATATATATATATCTGATCTGAATTTCTCTCATCTTTGACACAGAGTTTATATCAACTTCCATTAAACATTGAAAAATTGAAAATCAACTTCTCTTTCAAAACTTACCGTTGCAACCATAGTTTTAAATCAATAGATCAGGTGTAACAGTCAATTCAGACCTCCTATAAAAGAAACTCATATTATAGCCAAAAACGCTTCTAAGAAAATCTGAAATCTCCTCAGATTTAAAGTGTTGTTTACCTCTTCCCACTAGTAAAACTTTATGATAGATTAATATGCCCTTGCATTGAATATTGTCCATAAAATTTGCGAGTAAATTTTTAGATGCCATACAAAATGACTTCCGCTTTATAGATAATCCGATCTCCTATGTAACGTGAGATTCCCTGAATATCCGTTAAGGAATCGCCTCTCTCTTTCGAATTCTTCGGCCTATAATTTCTGGAAGCCTGTTGAAAAAGAACTTATTAGGTCCATTCCTTTACTTATAACCTAGTAACATAATAATCGTAGAGCATTATCTTACCATAGATATTGCGTGGAAGCTCCCACCCCTCAAATTACCTGGCAAGAACGATCTTTCTTTCAATCTAAAGTTAAACTTGGGGACAGTGTGGCTCTTTCTCTCCCAAAATTACCAGCTTCAAAAGGCAGGCATTTACTCAGTAAATTGACAAAAGCTATCTAAATCGTCCAAATTATTTAAGGAACAGCGCTTTAAGTAGGTAGTTTTTTCCACTGTTGTTGTCTTTTTTCCCTAAACAAATCTTTATGGCCACAGAACGTGAAATTATTCTTAGGCAACTTTACAATATACCTTTTTGCCATCTCATTTTTACTTGAGGAGATTTTACTTCAGACAATATATATTAGCCGAAGTTTTGTGTAACCACGTGCATTTTTTATCGCATAGTAAATCGAAACTACTTCTCATAGTTATGTTAGCATTTATCTCCTCGGATTTTTTTATTAATGCATAGGATCATATCTAGAAGCTGATCTGCAAGTTTGAGATCACAACCACACTTTGGTGCGTGCACCAACAATATGCAACTCTATATTAAAACCATCACGTTGGAATATTAAAAAAGCTAATTCGAATGTGTTGAAGCGAAAAGCGACTTAAACTTGATGTAGACTCTGCTATTCATTTTATACACAGGTATTAATCTCATTACCAAAACCATGCCCTGGCTCAATGATGAAGTCAGTTCCATGATGGATGAATGATTGTGCACTGGTATTAATACCCATAAAATGGCTTACAAAAGAAACTCTAGGAATTCCACTGAAAGAAAACATCTTGACTGAAAAGGTCCAGAAATAATCCGCAGAAAAGGTTGCGCCTAGGATGTAATAAGTCCTAGAAAACTTTCTATATTCGATAACTTTACATACCAAAAATGACAAGTCGACTTTTATTACCAGAAGTTACATAAAGAATGTCAATACCTAAAACTTTCTTCCTCTCGGAACAACTTATACAACCATTTGTTCATTATTCCTGCGCCACGCTCTGTTCTTTCTTTGTAAATGCAGCTCAATTTCACCTGTGGAAGATTAGATCAATCGTGACTTTATCTACCACATCTATCCACATACAAAAGCACATTTAGTGGATATTTTGATCATGATTTGGATATCTGGACACTAGCCAAATGACTGTAAAATTATTATTGTAATTACATCTAACACTGTAAAGAATCTTCCTTCAGCAAACCATCGCCCAATTGCATTTCTTATTTGTCTAAGCAAGATACTATCAAATATCATATATGAATGCCTAAAATTGCTCCTATAAATTAACAGACTACGAACGCAATATAATTCTTAACCTTAGTACTTGATACCTTTGTCAGAAAGTTGCATATTTTAGCAGTCTTTTCTGATACCGAAATAAACGTCCGATGCCACATAAGGCCGTGGTAACATGAAAACTATGTGATTCGCGGTGAGAGGATCCATAGCATTGTTCTAGCAATTTATTTTTTTATCATATCCAACTTTTATAATCAAATTGATCTCAAAGTCTAAGAAGAGGGAGCTCCCAAAGTATTGTTTCTAATACCACATTCTTTGGTATAGCAATTAAAGGCGTTGTAAAGAGAGTTCTAGATGGAATTTCAGTGACCCTTTTTCACAGTCTTCCTCTGCCCCTTTCTTCATAAAGGCACCCCTCCGTTGTCAAATGGCTATAAAACGATACAAACATTTCAGAGGAGGAAACTTCAAAAAGGGTTTTCGCTTTTCCACAGCAAAAACAAATCACTTCATGTTTCATGCTTAATGGTGCACAAAATCCCCCAACCCTTAATTTACGATGGGTACCACTGGAATAAGGTCAAGTAATCAAATATTTAAGACTAGTTCTTGACCAACAGATAACTTAGATCACATATATTCGCAAAATAAAGCAATGATGTCTGAGGTACCTCTAACTGCTAAAGGTGCTATCTCATTTCTCACAGGGAAACAACAGGCGAGCCCATAACACTTGTACAATTTAAGCTGGAATATGAGTGCAAGTTTAACAGTAAGAGGTTACACCTTTTCTTTGAATGTCTAAGCAAGAATATACAAATAGCCCATATTCGAAGGAACCATACCCTAAATTCTGTGCCGTCTTGTGGACTTGTGCTATGCCCAAATGGACCCAAGCCTGGCATGAATCTGTTTCTTGAGCAGCCAGTAACTCAATATTCTGTATGCCATATATAAATGGATGGCTGTACGTGAGAGCCATGAACCGGGTACCTTTAATGTCATCATCATTTTAGCCTTCAAACTTATCGCAAATCGTATTTCATCATTTTTATCATTTTCTGTGAATTCGAAGCCTCACATTGTGATTCTATTTTCTCCATTAAATAGAACTGCTGAAATTAGTCTAATCCATCGGATTTATTACTTATAGTTATTGAAATGAATAAAGTGAAAACCGACAAGGATTCAAGAGAATTTCCCGTTACAATTAATCTCCTATTACAGGGACTGTCTAAATTTCCACACAGTTTTCTAATCCATAATATTAACATTTTTCACTAACGTTTTCATAAAATGTTTTGTCAAAGTTCCCCTTGTTTGTTTTCGTATTTGCTGATAAAAATTAAAACATTTTAAATCAAGTTTTTCACCCAAATACTCTTACTGCTATAAAATTCGTGACGACTTACAAGTGGAATAAAATAAAGGCCATAATTTATACCTGCTTTTCAGGAATTTGAGCACTTGTACAGGAATTTGCTTAAAACTTCGAGCTCTTGTGAAACCCTATGTTTTCGATTACGAACAGATTTCTTCCACTATATAAATTATAAGGTAGAGGCACAGAATATATACACATATATATATAAACCTCTATAACTAAGGCTCTCGCTTCGGTTTATTCCAGGATCGGAGTCTTTTTAGCTCCGTGCGCTTAGTCGCGTGCAACTCTATATCTCACTATGGCCGCCTGTCCCCGTTTGGCTTTTAGCAGACTCAGAAGAGACGTTGCAAAGACTTCTGGATGAACTAAGAGACGCTGGTGAAGAGACAGGTTTGAGGATAAGTATTAATAAAACGGAGATCTTGGGTGTAAAAAACGAAGAGAGAGATTAAAAGTGAGAGCATATATTGAAGTGAGATAAATCTAACAAGCATGGAATTCAATTACTTAGGAAGTACTGTGCTAGAAGAGGCAGACTAGAAGAAAGAAATCAGGAGAAGAATAATATTGGCAAAAAGTGCTTTTATGAAAATGAGAAACTTATTAACGAATCTGAGCAAGGGAATGAATGACATTAAAAATTAGGTTGTTAAAGTTTTATGTTTGGTCAGATGTGAGTCATGGACGATTAAGAAGAATTTGGAAATGAAATTAAAAGCAACGGAAATGTGGTTTTTGATAAGGATGCAACGAATCCCATGAACAGCAAAAACAACAATTGATGAAGTATTAGGACATGCACGACTGGAGAAGGGCTTAATGAGAGGTATCCGACGAAGGCAGCTGTAGTTCTTGGGACATATCCTTAGAGCAAGATGAATAGAAAGAGATTGCCTGCTGAGAAGAATTGAAGGAAGAAGAGCCAGAAAAAGACAGAGGAAAAACTTCATGGAGACCCTAATAGAAGACATGAACAGAAAATGGAGTGTGACAGATCTAATCATGAAGGCAGAAGATAGAGAAGAATGGTGCTCCATGATAGCTGGCGTCACGTGACAGGCACTTTGGTGAGGTAAGGTAAGGTAAGGTAAAATAAGGTAAGGTAATAACATTGTAACTATTCAGACGACTCGAACGAAATTTGAAACCCTTATGTTGTTTTACATTCTCTTTCGAATAAAATAATTGCAAAGGTCCCTCCAAGTTAGCTCGGGAGTTATTTTGTTTTGACAATAACATCATAACTATTCGGCCAATTTTAGCGAAAATTCAACCCTTATGTTGTTTTTACCTTCTCTTTCGAGCGATATAATTGCTAAAGTCCTCCCAAGGTTAACCGAGGAATTATTTGGCAATAACACCATAGCTATTCGGGCGATTTCAACTAAATTTGAAACCTCAGGATCGGCGTCTTTTTAGTCGCGTGCGATTAGTCCAATGCCACTCTATATCACACTAAGTGGGTCGATCGGTCGGTCCCTGTTTCCCTTTTTTAGTTTTGTCAATGACACCATAACTATTTGTCCAATTCTAACGAAATCTGAGACCCTTATGTTGTTTTGCATTCTCTTTCGAATGATATAATTGCCAAAGTCCTCTCAAGGTTAACCGGGGACTTATTTGGCAATAACATCATAATTATTTGGCCGATTCAAACGAAATTTGAAACCCTTATGTTGTTTTACATTCTCTTTCGAATGATATAACTGTTAATGTCCTCGTAAGGTTAGTCAGGGAATTATTGAATGTTTTGAAGGTCGTAAGGTCATAATTCAGAATAAATGAGAGCACGCGACTTTGGTCAGCAGACCTTGCTTGAACAATGAATAAGTCAATTATTTTCCATTAAATGACGCGTGGTTGTTTAATTAATAATTAAACCAGATTTTCGCTTCTATCTTAGAATTGAAAACAGTGTGGTCTCAAGTGTCTAAGACTACTAATGAGGTAAATGTTGTGCACGAGTTAAAAACTAAAATCCTGCTTACCGGTTAACTTGTCTTGATATAAAATAAAGCCTAAATGGGACTCATGGCGTTGATTTAAAATATAAGAGAAACTGGCAGAGTGTAATGCTACAAATGTCAGTCAATTTATCACGAGGTGCTTAATAGTCAAGGCAAGTCACAATAGCAGAACTGTTGAATTTGTGTGCCAGAAGGAGCCATTACAGTTTCTTCTCCAATATAAGGCCGACACACACTGACTTTAAATGATAGATAAATGGTTTAATTTGCAAAATCTTGGTGTTCATGTTCCAAACGTAGTCTTTGGTAATTGGGTACGAATCTCTATGAGGTAGATCTGATATTGCCAAGGTCCCCACACTGGCTGATTTGGCTTCTACATCAGCGTCGTTGTTTGGAAAAGACGCCAACGTAACCGAGTACCCAGTAAAATGCCGCTTTATTTTGGCAAGAATTTCTAGTATACCATGACAGAATTTTGAGACCAATTAATGTTCTTGGTTAAAAATACTGTATTAACTGGCATAAGCAGGTTTCAAATTAAAAAAAATATATAAAATTGAGTTGGCTTCTCCATCAGCCTCGTTGATTGGAAAAGACGCCAACGTAACCGAGTACCCAGTAAAATGCCGCTTTATATTGGCAAGAATTTTTAGACCAATTAATGTTCTTGGTTAAAAATACGGTATTAACGGGCATAAGCAGGTTTCGAATTAAAAAAAATATATAAACTTGATAGAGGCAATTTGCAGATAGGTTTTAATGCTAAAAATTCGACGGCAAAAGTTGAAAATTTCTTAGGTAATTTCCTGAAAAACATTGTCTGGCGTTATCAAAGACTCCCGAGTCCTCACTCTAATATACAGCCGTCCGTGTATATATGGCATACAGAAGATAGACTTGTTGCTAGGTTAAGAAAAATTGCATTGCCAGCCATGGGTCCATTACGGCCAAGCACAATTCCACAAAACGGCACAAACTTTAGTGTATGGTACTTTTGAATATGGCATGTTGGTGCAAATGTAATTGGATAGGTTGGTGTGATCATTTAAATTCGCCATGTATTCGTTCTTTAGTAGCGCCAAAGTTTGCGGTAGACTAGGTTATCTGCTATGGTCTGCTGATGATTCTACTTGAAAAATAAATTGTAGAAAATTGATGATAGATGCTGTTAATAAAACCAACGATATTGAAGACATACTTGCATATCGTGAAATGAAAGTGGTAGAAACCAATTTTGTACATCAAGACTACATAGAGAATACGACTGTGTGGAAATACACACTTGATTATCGAAATCTAGTGTTACGGATGGAGTCCGACATTCGAGTGAAGAAAGGGGCCGCTTACTAGTAAATATAGCGCTCGTAACTCGGTTTAAATTGTACAATTAATGTGTAAAGTGTAGAGTATCCATTGGCTTTGCTTGTCCTTTTTCTATTAGATCTGGGAGAGCAGCTTTAGGAGTTACAATTTGTTCAGGCATTTATGTTAGGTATATGTAGATTTCAGTTTAGCTTTAGATAGGTCAAGAATTTTTCTCAGAAACTTTATTTCTTTAACGTATTCTATTGCCACCCCTTGTAAATTAAAGGTTAGGGGATTTTGTGAACCATTAAGCAGGAAAAAAGAAGTGACTTGTTTTTTCTGTGGAAAGCGAAAACCCTTTTTTTAGTTTCCTCCTCTGAAATGTTTATAGCATTTTATAGCCATTTGGCCGCGATAGGGAGACGTGATGAAGAAAGGAGCAAAGGAAGATTATGAAAAACGATCGCTGAAATTCCAGCTAAAAGTCTATTTACGAAGCCTTTAATTGTTATACCAAAATATGTCAGATTAAAAACAATACTTTGGGAGCTCCCTTCTCTTAAACTTTGAGATAAGAGGTTGAGAGTCGTAGTCGGGCTATAAAAGTTCGATGTGATAAAAAAAATTCCTAAAAGTGTTATGGAGTCTATCAGTCTCCGAAACACATAATTTTCATGATATCCCGGCGCCATGTGGTATGATACGTTTCTTTGTATATCATAAAAGACTCATAAAGTATGCAACTTTCTAACAAAAGTCTCGAGTAATAAGGTTAGGAATGGTATTGCTTTAGTAGACTCTTAATTTATGAGAGTAATTTTAGGCGTTCATATATGATTTTTGATAGTAGCTTGCTTAGACAAATAGGAAATGCAATTAAGCGATGGTTTGCTGAAGGAAGTTTCTCTAAAGTGTTAAATGGAATTACAATAACAGGACTCATAGCCTCAAAAATGACGAATAAGGTTCTGAAAATGTAAGCTTTGCGTAAATCTAAGCCATACATTTACTTAGATCCGAGTTTAGTAGACAAAGCTTTTGAAAACAAACCTCCATTGCAACTCTTAATATACCTCCTCTTTCCATAAAGATTAATTAAATCAATTACTTGACCTGTAAATAATTGCAGAATCCAAATGCTTACCATTCATTAACATAATATATCTAAATGGTTTACCACTTTAGAAACGTATCTGTCACTTTGGGACATCTATCTCACTAGATTCGTGCTGCATAAAGTCAAGATATCTCACCAACTTGTATATAAATGGTACGCTAACGTCACATTGAGAACGCTTTATAATTTTTTAAAGCTCTTTCTGTAAAACAGATGTAGCAATCAAGATATACTGAACCAAGGTGTATACAATAAAAACATGATGGGAGACTACATTTAGGGGTACGGGAAAGTGATTTACATTAGGAAGAGAAATCAAGGATAATGTGTACTTCCAACCTTTTTTTACTTCTTTTCATGTAATTCTTGAGTAAGTTTCAATAAAATCATATAAATTTAACTCTTTTTTTAAGTCATATGTACAATGGATGAAAAAAACAAAAATTGTCTGTTTTTAGTAAATATTTCATCATATAAACCACAAAAGCAAAGTTTAAAACAAATAATGGCTATTTTCTCTAATTTTACAAGAAAAGGGGCTGGGTTTTTTGTTTATAGCCCTACAATGGATGAAAAAAACAAAAATTTGTTTTTTTTAGTAAATATTTCATTATACAAACCACAGAAGCAAAGTTTAAAACAAATAATAGCTATTTTCGATTGTTTTGCACGAAAAGGAGCTGGAAAATAGCACTTACTGGCCAGAAACAAAAATCGTGTACATAGTTTTATGAATTTGAGGTCAAGTCCCCAAATAGCCCCTCTTTAAACGAACGCAAAAATCGCTTTTCTAAACTCTGCCATTTCAAACACAGTCTTAAAATTAGACGTAAAAGAAATTTGTCGCATTTAGGAAGAAATGTTGCAATGGAACCTTGTCCAGGCGCCTTTCCTTGTAAATTATTTGCTTGGACATACGAGTATGATAAACTGCAATTTGCCCTGTTTCATTGGCAGTTTGAAAACCTCGGCGGTTCAAAATCGAATATTTCGAAATTAACCAAATTGTCATATTCAAAGAGGTGTCTTCGCGTTCAACCGCTTTCTATCGTCAAAACATCGCGGCAATTCGGGCGGGAAATACGAGTTTGCTTAAATACTTTTAGGAGACGAAGTTTTAGATCATGATGCTATTATCCAAGGCTTCTTCTTTAAAATCTCAAATGCCTATCAATGAAGGATTCTGATTTCCAAAAGCTTAACGAAGTCCGTTTCATGATTTATGAACTTTAAAAGTTTTAATGTGAACTATTCGAGTCAGAAAGCCCGGGAAATCTGTTACTTTCGCACATAATCTATAAAGAGAACTAAGGATCACTCTCAAAATAGATTATATTATCCATTGCTCTCTGGCATTTAAAAAAAATATACAATCGTCATTCGTAACTTGGAAAATTGCGACCATTTCGGATTTACAACACTTTAATACACTCACGATCTCTTCAAATTCAGATTTGCTAGTCAGCGTCCTCGCTTTCACACTATAGCAATGCCTCTGGTGGGCATTCCTATACTAAAAACCTCCTGGGAAACTTAAATATATATATATATATATATATATATATCAATTATTATGTAAAATTCATAGCATGCAATTCTTTTACTTTTGTCAATTAAATCGTTCAATTATTTTACTTAACTTTTGTAAATTAAATCATATTTTATGTACAACTTAATAATTAATTCATTCATTTATTTTACTTGTCAATTCATTTAATGTACTACTGTTTCAAACATCATCTCTTAAAATTACACACAAACAAACAAACACACGCTTTCAGCTCAACCTTCTCGAACAATATTCTTTCCCATTCGACTCTCGACATTCTCCGTATAAAGGTCGGTAATCATTCCTTCTACAATTAGCCATTTACCTCCAAATAAATCATACTTATTTAATTCCACTTTCTCTCACAATTCTTTGCAAACGGCCATACAAGAGTAGGTCCTAATTATATTTACTTCTCATATTGCAGCCCCTAATTCACAGTCCATCATAGTCACCATATTATTTCATATTTATTTCATGTACTTCATTTCTCTTCACATCTCGTTACTGTAAATCATATTTTACCATATCTTACATTGTATACCTAATCCAACTTATCTCATTGTACATTCGTTGATTCTATGAATATATTTATATTTGTTTAATTGTTTTTCTTAAAACTCAGTTCATTATTTCAAAATTTATTTCGCTTTCGTTTTAGGCCTAAAAACTATCAGGCGACAACTTCGATCAAACAAATTTATGGTTATGGTTTTCGAAACTCTATTTAGGCTGATTTATTAACGGAAAATAAATCCCATGAATAACCATATACTATCACACGTATAAAACAAACGTCTCTCAAACTCAAAATTCAAGGAGCTGCTGAAGCCAAAATTACAAACTAAAACAATCGACATCGCATAGTCTTTAATTTCCCTCACCCAAACTGCTAGCCATGTGACGAAAATCAATCTTTGCTAAAATGCCCCATTTTTAACAATACCGTTAAACGTAGCAAAAGCTGCTTAGAGTTGAAATTGGGCCTACAATGTAGTAACTCTCGGCATCGGGCCGATGTTTGTCCAGCCATTAGTTTCCCACTGTAGCTTTTGTAAATATCTAAAATATATTTCTGCCTTATATCAAAGAACAATCGATGAAAACGAGACTTTCTGACAAGGACAAATGCAGGTATTGAGTGTCGTTGTGGTCTGTTTTCGATTCTGCTGAGCGACTTAATCTACCTAAATTAGATACAAACTTTCCGTTTCCTGCTCTAACAGTAGACGTAGGATTATGGGTAAGGTGTTGGTCGATTTTGGCTGTCAGAGATGTTGTATCAGTAAAGATGTGGTTTGTCTGTTGGGCGCTAACTTAAGCCAACTTCCCACGTACACGTACACAATCAAAACAAATTATTTCTCCAATATATTGTTGGGAAAAGTGTATAAGGGGGTTCAAATATTCGCTTTATAATTCATAACGGGAGATTTTATAGATTATTTTATTTTCGATCATTTCATTATTTGAAAGTGTAGCGTCTTCATCAAAGTGTTCATTAGTGTTCTCCACTTGGTTTCAATCTTCACTTAAGAGACCCTTGGCATCCTGAAAAAAAAAAAATACACTCCCTAAATTGCGTACAATTATTTACATATCTAATAACTTTTGTAACTTTCGACAGTCGGTTACGTTTAAATATCAACCTTTTAATCCTAATTTTTATCTACCAGCCCAGATTTGATCCATTAGAAGCGTTAGGTCTTTATTAGACTATTTCGTTATAAATAATAAAAAAGAGCGGTAAAAAGATCATTATACAGACTGCCCAAACACAGTAGTTTCACCTGATACAAACTATGGAAGGAAAGGATTCAGAGGCCAAAAGCGGAGCATCGCCCCATCACCCTGGCTACCCCAAACAGAGCGAGAGTGGAAGCAGATGATGAATAGGCGATCTGTATCATGTTCTCTGGCAGTCGCCAGATGGGCTCCTAAAATTTAAAAAAAAGGACGCTAGGCTACAGCGAATCCTCAGAATAAACAGCCGCGGAATTTGATCTTCTCATTTTCCATCACTCGATATTTATATGATTTGAGAGTTTTTTTGTAAAATTTTCTCAGTTTACGGCTGAAGTTGATATGATAAACTACATATCGGAATTATTCCCATGTCGTAGGTCAGGTAGATTTAAGTGACCTTCGCTTGCCCGCCCTAGATGCGGAGGGATGGGAAGAAGTCCCTTTTAAGTATGGAGGATATTCGAGTACGTGTATTCTATTGGCCGACTTAGAAAATAGATAAATCGCTTTATGTGGTTCTAGAATTCAAACAAGAGAAGCAAAAATAATCTTTACTATTATACAAACAAATAAAAAAATTAACAATACTTTATACACTATGGGAAAACTAATCGTTCTGCAAAGGAATTAATTTATAATGAAATGCTTCGGCACGAGCTATGAGTAGCACAATATTTACTAGAGCGAAGACAGGAGGAGATTAGGGGGCGAAGCTTCGTAGTTGGAAAGCGTCACGCCTCTTCGACGGTGATTGAGAAAACTCTAATAGGCTTATGATTTTCCAAGAATGGGGACGGGGCCTCGAGTGGTGGTTCGAGGGGGTATCCTTGCAGGGCACGGAGCGAAGCGCGTATTCCAAAATAAGTCCTTACGTCCTTGCCTGCCGCAGTTCTGAACAACTAGTTTCTTGCCTGCGAGTCCTTAGAGTAACAGGAAGTCACGTATGAAGGAGCGCTGTGGCCTTACGCTGGTTTCAATGAATCTTCGTAATTACTGCTTAGATACCACGTGAGCAGTGCCTACCTCCTGGTTGAATACAAATTTGCTCGTTTCCACGCGGGGAAATATATTGGGCTTCGCCGGAAGCGATTTTGTTTGCCGTCTGAAGTGGGTCCCACTCCGATTCAAGAAGCGGCGAGTAAAGCTTAACCCTCTCTCGGTGATTTGGGTTCCGGGCTCCATCTAGACTCGTCTCGCTTCGTTATCGCTTCGAAAGTTTACCGAAAGATGCCGGTTGAAGATTCGTTCATGCGTGAGATACCGCCTTAGGCCCCTTAGTCTGTGCGAATCTCTCTATGTCTCACTCTCTGACATCCTGCAATAATAAACTCTATGTTCTGACACAGTGGCTTACTTTTCCTGTGGGATTTTTTTGCATATATATATATATATATATATATATATATATATATATATATATATATATATATATATATATATATATATATACATATACATATATAAATTCTCTTACACGGGATTTTCCTCGCCACAAAACTTTCGATTGACCATTAAAGTTTTGCGTGTTTTCCTTTGGTCAACATCTTCCTTCCTGGCTCACACGACACTGCTATTTTTTATATATTTTAGCGCCAAAACACTAGACAAAGAATACTCATAAACATTTTTCCAGTCGGTTTTTAGTTGTGTACACCTGTTCGACACGGGTCAGAATGTCCCTTTAAATTGTCCCCCCGTCTTGACCATCCGCGTGGGAAAACGCCTTTCCTTTTTCCTGATTCCCCTCTTCTTCTACTTATTCTGAAAAAAGCGCCATCGTTTGGAAAGGAGTAGATGTGGAGGAATAGAGTCCAATAGGATCTGGAGGTCCACCTTGAACATTAAAAGAACCACGTGGCCTTAACGCTGGAACAAAAAGCGTGAGAAGCAACGAAGGAATCAGGTGAACATGGCTTTATCAGACCATGTGTGTTTATCTTGCGAAGCCTATTTCCCGCGCCCTGGGCGATTTAAGCTCACCTCCCAAACTCGAGACACGAGAGAGAACCCAAAGGGTTATTCGACTGGCTCTTTATCTCGGATTCCCCCCCTCCCCCCAGGCCGAATGCCGGTGACTTCAAATCGCAGGAGAGCACGCCGTGGCCCGAGGCAATTTCGCCGCCCACCGACCACCTATATAACCGGAGGTTTTCCGCTAGTTAAAACAGTACAGCACGCTCGCGCACGAAGACTTAATCCTTGTTGACTTCTTTCTCTTGAGCTTTTGTCAAAGAGGGTCTTCCCAACCCCACCATACTCTATCGCCAAGCCGAAGAATTCTGCTCGAGAAACCATTGTTTCTATCAACGCTGATAGTTTAATTAGTATCATAGGAAATCTTGCTCTTTCTATCACTAAGTGTGTAGAGTGCAAAGATCATTTCTAAAAAGTATTTCAGTTAAATATAACATCAGAATTTTCTTTTTCAAACAATTTTTATTTCATTCTTTTAGCTATAATTACTATAGATAGATTGATGTGCAAATCAAATACTTAAGTGAAACTTGTAAATGCCTTATCAAGCACAACAGCGCCCATCATTCCTCGCACATGACCTATCAGACAGTTAGGGAGCTTTGTGCTGTAACTTTCAATCCAGTCTGGGTTCATCCCTTGATGAGGCAATCTAAGGACACACCCTAACAATTCAACTTTATGAGCACCTATCATAGTCAGTATACTCCAAACGTTCCTTGGTCATCCACTTCCCTCTTACACACTCGCAATAATCAACTCCCTTATATGAGGGTTTCTGCTCAGTCGCAAACCTACATACTCACGTATATTCGCTTCATTCCTCAGAAAAGAACCATCTGCAAAGTGGTGTAAGAAAGAGAATGGAAATCATGCTGCAGGGCATATATAGAAGATTGCGTGCCCTCCCTTCCCTAAAGCAAGAATATATATTCCCTCTCGACTCAATTCGTGCAGATATTTCCTTTATCCTGCGGGACGATCTGAAGTTATATATTTGCGACCCATTTTTAGTTCATCTTCACTTTCGTTACAGATCTCTCTTCACAAATTTTCTGCGGGAGATACTCAGGGTGAAATTCGTTTTAAATTTTCCGCTAAAAAACTTGCTTTACCTTATTACCTCAGAACTTGTTAAAGCACACCTTTCCTCATACTATTTTACCTCTTACTCTCTCGTTACTTAGTATACCTACTCTTCTTGCATCAGCCAATCCTCTCAATGTTTTTGTCTATGGTGCTCTCACTCTCATTCTTTCCTTATTCTTTCTTGCCATAATATGACTCCCAGTTACTAGCATTATCATTACCATAATTTTATGCAACTTCTTGACACTTTTCCCAATCACACTCTTAACATTCAGTAACGGTCGAATCGCCCCAGGACTATTTATACCATTCAAAATCTTGTGGTCGCACTAATATCACTTGTTCATAGGCCACACCGTAAACTTTGCAATCACTTGATCAAGTACCACACCGCACTATGATATCACTTGCTTGAGGACCACAGCAAAAACTCTGATATCCTTTTTTCCCATTTTCTGGTATAACAACCTGTTTGAACCATCAAAGCCAACCATATGTTCGCCTTTGCTACCTCTTCCATACCCACATTATACAGCTCATCAAAGTACTCTCGGTATTTACTTGTACGTTATAACCACCCCAATGCTCAAAAGTACACTGTCATTCTTCTCTTTGATATTCACACTCTTAGACTTGTTTCGGTTTATCTTTCTAACGACTTTCCAATCTGATTTTTATTCATCTTGATTCTACATGCTTCATTTAATCCACTCATTCTGATTAATCACTCACTTCACTCGTGCTTTCTCATCACCTCACTGACCAATATAACCTTACGCAACAAAATCATGTGCTTAAAGATTCTAAAACTAAAACCTTCTACAGTTTTCACAAACAACATAGTCAGTAGCATTCTTTTTCTCATAAGAGGTTGTGTTCTTACTCACATATGTGCGTTAAACTAATGTGTTTGCTGCAATAATGTTTCTTTTAGCACATAAACCTAGCAATTTCTCTCCAATTTCTTCGTCTTTAGGTGTACCAAATTCTTTGGTTAGCCCATCTCTCATCTTGGTACCTATTCGTCTATTCATATCTCCTACACCCATTAACCGATGGCCGTTCCCAATCCACTTTCTCGCCCATTTTGGATGATTGAAGTCAATTATCACATTTGCTTCATTTTCAATACCCACTCTTCACAAATACACTGCCATTCTCTGATATTCACACTATTATGCTTCTCTATGTTTCTTACCTTTCTAATACAGTTCGCAAATCGCTTTACATCTTATCTGCATCTTTATTCATCCTCCTTATTAATGCTTCATTTATTCCTTTTTTAATCTGGTCAATCATGCTTCAGAAACTCGCCTAGGAACGCTAAATCAATGGTTCGAACTGCGAAGTTCGCGTGACTCGACGGCCGAGCATCTGTTTTACGAAAGTGAATCTGAACAAGATTGAAAACGTCAATATTGGCCGACTTTCCATTATGGAGACCTCTCTACCCATTAATGGGTTTCCGGCCTTACAATAACTCTGTGTGTTCCGGAATTCTCCTTTCAAGGCCCAGACCGTGGTAGCCCGATGGCAATAAACATGAATACAATTGTGATAGAATGCGAAACACCATTACATTCAAGAACCCTATTTGCTCGCAAAAGCGGCTCGCGCTCCTCTATTAGTTTTTATTCCTTGCCTAAAAAGGGGAGATAAATAAGTGAGAATCGTAACGGAAGATGCGGTAATATGAATGATAATCAAATACGAATGTTTTTTTTCCCGGAAAGCTGAATTGAATGAGTGGCTAGAGTGTTTTATAGATAAATTGGTCTACCCACTCAAAGAGAACAAACATACGCACTCATAATATTTATACAGATGTAAATTCATTTCTTAGGTTTTATCCGATTCATCCATGAAGGGAATAAATTATTTTACTGACAATTAGCCGGGTATCGTGAGGAATGACTGTTATGATACTAGTGAGGTACCCAAAGGCAGAAGAACAAAGAGTTTATCAGAAAGGAAGAGGAAACTAGTAAATTTCAAATTATCAATAAAAAATAAGTTTCTTTCCATTTTGAATCATATTTCAAAACAACATCCACTACAATAGTTTGTGAATGGAATAGTTTGAAATTAATAAATTGAACTGTGTTTGGAGAATTTTATAAAAACCTAAATTAGTTGTAATAATAAAGACGCGTTTTATGACATCTGCTTTTTCTTTCAACATCAAAAAAAAGAGAAAGTAGCAAAGAAGCTTAAAGAACTTAACGACGAGAATGTCATTAGTTCTTGAAATGTTTAAAGCTTTTAAAGACAAGCTTAACAATCAACGGCAAACAGGATCATTATCCTGCAATATCAAAACGAACATAGTTAGACTGAACCAATTTTTAGAGTTGGTCACATAGAAGAAATACTTAATTCCTTTATCGCATCGTTCATTGACACCCCCACATAAAATGAGAAAGGTATTTTAGGAAGGAAATCAAATCCCATCAGAATTTTACGATTGTGACATGGCCCAACGTGCTAACATACGTTTCTGCGCATGAACATGAATAAGAACAGGAATCATTCCTTAGCATAAATAGTGATAGGCGCTAGAAATGATTACTCTATGAGTAAAAGGATACGAGAAAGAGATAAAGGAAAGATACAGATAACCCCCAAATCGAAAGCAAAAGTAAACTGATTCTGATATATTTCTTAGGTAGACATTTATTTAGCGTTGACATGTGGTCTCAATCGATGGGTTCATCTTTCGTAATTTATGTTAATTTCAGTTTGATCATTTAGGAAACGCTCTTACCTAAGCGCGAAAAGACACACTACTTGAGAGAATAAAATGAAGAGAAAAATAAAATGATGTAAGGTGAATTAGGATCATGGCAGCACCGAACAATGGTTTTGCCATGAACTGTCTTGAAATAACAGGGAATGGCTAAATAATGATAAGGCTGATAATGATAAAAAAAACTCTGTGTTTATCATGTGTGGACATCGGTACTCAAAAAAATAACTGGTTGTGCGTTACTCCATTATTCAAAAATCAAATTCGTTTTACGTTATTTTGTTACTCAGTAACAAAAATAACGGGAATTGCAGTTACGGCGTTTCCGCCAAATTTGTTAAAGTAACAACATTTATTTTTATTTTACAATTGGTATCACTCCTTGTTGGGATAGACGTCATTCATGTGCTAGCCATGTTGGCCACTGCCCTGTGATTATTAATTAAACTAGTCCTACCAGGAAGGGTACTGATACCCCTTGTAGCAGGATGCCCCTTTTTATCACTCCAGTCTTGACACCACTTTTGTCGCGGTATACTTTGTGGAACGTGAGGTACTCCTTTGATTAAGTAGGTTTTGATCTAAGACTGCTAATTCGGTAGTTTTGTTCTTAAGGAAGAGCTATTCCATCATTTAAGGATAAGAGGAAACACAGGACTTATACCAAAATAAACATATACTTTAAATGAAACACTTAACTATGACAAACAAACAGTTATCACCTTTCTATCCTTGTATCAATGCTAAACTCGACTATTCCGGTTGGCATCTAGGCCTCTCACAAAGGCTGCTATCACAAAAATAAACAAATATGCTACACGTAAACACACCAATTGCCGATTAGTATTTCTATCGCGACTCTATTTTATTAGCGTTAAACATTAAATTAACGTACTCTCGTCTACAAGCAAATATGACCGAGGTTCACGAAAAATGGTTTCTACTCCCCTTAAAACGTGAGACGTACTAAACTTCTACTATCGCAATATGAATATAAATGTTCTTTCTAACTTACATGACAGGAGGTATTAGGGATTGCCGGATGTCGCTGGAGGGCATATCTCTCACTTTGGCGTGTTGTTGTGGCAGATGATTGAATTTCGTCGAGGTGGTACGTCGAGAGAGAGAGAGAGAGAGAGAGGCGGCGATGTCTCTTCTTATTGCACACTTGCCTCTGGTTAAATTAAGAAGAGTTATTGTGCTCTACGCTCCAAGAGTCCTCTTTAGAATGACCTTGACGCCTCTTGGTGTCTGATTCTTCAACGTCGAGTGTTCTCCTAGCTTTTGGGGTATTCGGTGAAATTCTTACCGTAATTAAAGAAAGGGACCTCGTTGGGCTGGGTTCTTCTCCTCTCACTCTTACGGAGCTTGAGATGTGAGAGTCACTCGAGTGTGAGCGGGTTTACTTTTCTCCAGGCAGACTTCTTTTATGTCTGTAAAGGATTCTTGGGTATGGCACCGATATAACGATTGACTATTTATGTTAATTCGGCCCGGGAAGGGGGGATCGATTTTCTCAATCTGGACCTATCGTTTCTCACGGAAATAGTCTTGTATGGCTGAAGGATCGATCTTCACGAACTGAACCTTCTTATCTCTTATCGAATTCTAATCTTCTTGTCTGGCTAAAGGATCGATCTTCACGAACTGATCCTTCTACTTTCGTATCGAATTCTAATCCCTTCTCTTTCTTTTCGGGGCTTATTTATAGGCGGATCACCGCCCCATCTAAGGGGGAAGTGACCAGGCCACAGGGAGGGAAACGCGAATGGTGAGTTCGCATCTGGTGAGAGCGAGAAGTGCAGAGGTTGGCACTGGGGTGCCCAAGTCGGCTTGCTAATTAGAGAGACTCTCAACCGCCCCACTACTTGGCGTGCCTTTTGACTAGCACCGCTTTTTTTGTGACCTAACCACGGGTTTATGGGTCTCGTAGGTAATTGGATCGTTAGAGCGTCGTTTAGGGGCCTTAATGTGGTCACCTTAAAACAGATGTTAGCTCCAACTGCCCAAAGCGGCGGGGAGATCAAGCAGGGTAGGCAGTTACTTTTATTCGCTGGCTACCGTTCCTACGCTTCTCCTCATGGTGGATCGCTTCTCCTGTCTTTCTCCACAACGGGATGGGGGGCTTTAATGTACATATCCTCCTCCAGGATACTTAATGTAGCCATTTCTCTACACCCCTTTCTTAACCAAAGGGGTCCATTTCATCTGTAGACGAAGTTTAAGTTCATGTTACTTGCTCCGATCCCAACATTACCAACTTCACCAGATTAAAATAATGCAGGACGCACACCCTCCCGGTTGGGCCAAGTCAGGAGGAATCCTACCTTTCCTTGTAGGGATGAGCTCCTTTAGAATTAGCACAACTCTCCTCAGATTAAGAAACTCAACTTTAATAGCAAACTTGACGAACTCTTGGCAACTGTGGAAGACCTTGCTCGGGAATTTATGAACAAGAAATCTCACCAGATCGAGTTCCTCATTTTCGATCCTCAAAGACCTCTAGACACCCCACCAGCACCGCAGGGAAAGTTCAAGCATCACACCCGAGGATGTGTTCTTCCCCGTAACTTTCAACCGAGGCATCACGACTGTCCCAACTCGTCCTCCGTTCTATGTATGGGGATAATGCAAGGTTCAAACCCCTGTCTTTTTGTTTGGGAATCGACAAATGGATTACATATCCTTATAGACAATGAGTGGACTGTCTTCATCGTTTCGCAATCTTCAAAAGACATTGAACAGCTCTATAATGCCTCATGATTGTAAAACGTTTCAGGTGAACCGATTCCTGTGTTCTACCTTAAAAGTGAGATTTTTGTCAGAACTTTGCCCTGATATTCGATTTAAGAGAAGGATTCAGTGTAGGGGAGCGTCAGTTATATAGCCATGCTTTTATACGCCGTGAGTCATATTGGGTGTTCCTGTCTATGAAATTGGCTCACTAAGTGTCTGCATAGATTATAATCTATCAGCTTCATACCCCGCAAATGCTTGACAATATACCAAATTAATTTCCTCATTACCCTGTTTTACTTCCCTTAGAAACAAACAACCAAACATAGCATTAGAGTTCATCCCATGCCCATGGTTGCAACGTTTCCTTTCTGGAAAATCAATCCTACTAAGGAGGAATTTGCAAAATGTAAATATTAGGCGTCATTCATCTCTTTTCCTTAGGCATCAACATTGCATCATGCAACTAATTTTGACTTATGTGCTTTTTTCTTTTACCTTTGTCTCTTAAACAGGTTCACTAAACCAAACCACTATCCTATTCATTTTTTTTCAGCTTTTTCACCACTTATCACAAGCTGAAATGTATCTGCAATCTTTATATTAAATGAAATTTTTATCAAATTTTCGTAGAAGAATCATGTGTAACCCAAACTGCTGTGAATACTCTGTACACTGAAAAGAACATTTATCAATTAATTTATCTGGTGTAGGTCATTAAAACTATTCCCGTTTCCTTCATTTTTTAATCTTTAAAATAATTTATTTTTCTATTTAATTTTTATAGGAAACGTGTCAAAAATGCTGCTGCCATTTTTACCCTTGTCAACCATCTAATTACTGATATTCCAATTAGGCTACTCTAATACGCAAGTCTCGAGATAATAGGTGTGCATTAAAACTGTTACAATATATGAAATGATTCTATTATCCTTTTTATAGGTAATGCGGACACCAGCTTGAGGGAAAATGTCTAACTTTTCGAAGATATTTTTTTCTATTATTCAAGGCTGCAACGTAAACATTATTTCCGATCACAAACCACTTTGCCTCACTCTCAAGATCACGATTTCAAATCATCCTCCACCAGTTACGAATCAATTTGAGTATATGCCTCAGTTGGTTAATGAATTATCCACCGTTAAAACTAACTAACAACGCACCAGTTTCCACTATCTCGCACACACCAAAGACAGCGTAGAAGAGTTCTTCTATCGCCATACCTTCCTAAACAAAGGGAGGCCAAACGAACAATTGAAGAATCATTAACAATCAAAAACGAAAGCTCTTTAAACCCGATATGGGAAATTGAACATTGCTTCTTCCTTACCACAAACAAATGGTCATTTGACAATTTCTTTGGTTGCAGCAATTTCCTCTCTCGCGACCT
Organism: Ceratothoa steindachneri; assembly: GCA_963969495.1. NCBI lineage: Eukaryota > Metazoa > Arthropoda > Malacostraca > Isopoda > Cymothoidae > Ceratothoa > Ceratothoa steindachneri. The sequence goes on from OZ018326.1 coordinate 87,574,278, forward strand.
TTTTCGAAAAATTTACCAAGCCTAGGTGAGAGAGCAATTGAACTGTTCCTCTCTCAAATATATTTATAGGAAGAATCAGCACGAATTTACAACTATCATCTCTTTCAAGATGATATCATTAAAGTATTAAGAGCATTTTATTAAGTTTATGGTCATATTTTCCAATTCACTCGCTAAAAAACGAATATATACAGAAAATGCCTTCACAACAATATTTTGATTTTGAAAGAAATTCTTACTTGTGAAAAGAAGCCTAAATAACCAAGGAAGAAATAGTAAACCTAATAAAGAGTTTTAAACCCAAAGCTCCAGAGCGGTAAGAGCTCTCCAAATTAAATTATCAAAAAAGAACCACCGAATGATTTTAAGAATTTAAACCATACTCACTGCATGTTTAAGCACTAAATACTACTCAGGTGACTTTAAAGCAGCCATTTTTTTTTTTTTTTTTAAGAGCTCATCTGGCGACTGCCTTCTTGGGCATTAGTCGCCGTATTAAAACTGGCCTAGTTCTAGGCTACTTTAAAATAAAATTAAAGAGAAAAAAAACAAAAAAAAACAACACCCCAAAAGGGGGAAAGGAAGCAAGCTGGTGCGTCGGGGAGAGGTCCCCCCGGCGCAGGAGCGTGCAACTAAAGGAAGAAATACAAACAAAAAACAAAAAACAAAAAAAAAATGCAAAAAAAACAAAACAAAACAAAAAAAAAAAAACCTTGCTTAAATAATAGGGAGAAGGCCGGCCTCCCCCAAGAAGTCAACAAGTCCACAAGTCAATGTGCACGAATCTTTCCCGACCACAAGGGACAGGCGGTAGCGACCCCGCCCATCCCGGTACTGGGACAGGTATCGTGCGCGAAGATCGCCCAGACTGGGAGATTCGACAAGAATGTGCCGAACAGTCTGGGGGACGACGCAATCGTTGCAATAGGGCGCAGGCGAGCGCTCCATCAGATAGCGATGCGTCACGATTCGGAGACGACAGAAAGCAACCTGAAGCCGCCGCGGCATTGGGGGATAGGTCCATGGGAACAGTCGCGGCGCAATGGCACGCAAATTTAAGTTCACTTCGACCGTCTCCCATCTTCTTTGCCAAGCTCCGAAGAGCTGCCCGTATTCCTGCCATGTAGTCGGTGTGAGGAAGAGCGAAATGCTGGTCCGGTCGCAGAGTCCTCGCGGACTCTTTGGCGCCCTCATCGGCGCGCTCATTCCCCGCAATTCCCACATGTCCAGAAACCCAGCAGAAGATAATCTCGACATCTGCCCGGCTCGCCAAAACCGTGGCGTCACGGATATCGCGAACCAGGGGATGCGGAGATTCCAATGCCCCGAGAGCACTCAGGGCGCTTTGTGAGTCGCTATAGATCACAATCCGGTCTCCGAACCGGGCACGTCGCGTAATCTCCCGTAACGAGTGGTGTATTGCCACCAGCTCGGCTGTAAAGACAGACGCAGCGCCTGGTAGAGCCCCGCTGACTTCAAACAGAGGGGATACGGCGTGGAAGCCGACCCCCTCTTGGGACTTGGAGCCATCCGTATACACTGGCACGGTTCCAGCATGAAACGATGTGTGCTCCAAAAACGTCGAACGCAATACTCCCGGCGCAGTACAAGCTTTGGGAGCAGAGGCGTGGCGACAAATAGCCAAATGTGGTACCCTCCAGGGTGGCGTCCTGGGCAGAACCAGGGGCGCTATCGGCCCGGGAGCTATATTTACCTCTGGAAGGAGTTTCCTGGCCCTAAACCCAAAGGGCTTAGCGTATGACTGGCGTCTCTCGGCGGCATAGGCACCATCGAGATCAGCTGCGGATGCAGTGAGAGCTGTTGGCGACTGAGGGAGGCGCCGGGCTCGCGCGTACAGGCGAGTGATGCACTGCACGCGGCGCAAGGCGAGTGGCATCTCCCCAGCATCGACCAACAGGTTCTCAATGGGGGAAGTGCGGAAGGCACCGGTCGCAAGGCGAAGGCCGGTGTGGTGGATCGAATCCACCTTCCGCAATAAACGCTCGGCTGCGGATGCATAAAACTCGCATCCGTAGTCGAGCTTCGAGCGAACAAAGGATCGATAAAAAAGTAAGGCAGTAGCCCTATCAGCGCCCAAAGCGCTGAACGTCACGGAACGGAGAATGTCCATGGCGCGGGTACAAGAGACCCTAAGGCTGCGAATATGAGCCTCCCAGGTGAGGCGTCGGTCGAATACAAGACCAAGGAAACGGTGCGACTCAACCACATCCAGGCGCACCCCATTAAGAAACAAATCTGGGTCGGGGTGAAGCCGTGGATGGCGGCAGAAGTGCACCACCTTAGTCTTGGCCAAAGAAAACCGAAACCTGTGCGCTTCGGCATAGCGAGAGACGCGGTTCAATGCCTGTTGGAGTCGACGCTCCAGAGTTGGCATCTGGGCCGCGCCAAAAGAGATCGAAAGGTCGTCCACGTAGAGCGTAGCGAGAACATCTTCCGGCAGCACCGAGGTGATGCCGTTGATGCTCAGGGCAAAGAGTGTGACACTGAGGACACTTCCCTGCGGGACACCCTCTTCCTGGACCTTTTGGCCAGAGAGAGCTCCCACCACCCGTACGCGGAATCGACGATCTCGCAAAAATTCAGATATAAAGATTGGGAGGCGTCCCCTCGCCCCCATCGTGTGGAGAGTCTCCATGATACCGTATCGCCATGCGGTATCATAGGCCTTCTCCAGATCGAAAAAGACCGTGGCGTAGTGCTGTCTACGAAGGAAAGCCTCGCAGACTGCATTTTCCAGTCGGAGCAGAGCATCCGACGTGGAGTGGAACTTACGGAAGCCGCACTGTGCGGAAGACAGATGGCCTCCGCTGTCCAGAAAAAAGGCTAATCTAACATTTACCAATTTCTCCATCAACTTGCACACGCAAGAGGTTAGAGAGATTGGGCGGAAACCGGTCGGAGTAGAGTGATCTCTCCCCAGTTTGCGAAAGGCGAGCACAGTAGCGATTCGCCAGGAGTCTGGGAGAAGACCTTCCACCCAGATCCTGTTGAACAAATCTAACAGAAAGGCCATGCCTCGCTCACCCAGGTGTCGAAGCATGGCGTACGGGACATCGTCCGGACCATGGGCAGTGTCCGCGCACGAAGCGAGAGCGGAACGCAACTCACTCACAGTAAACTTGTCGTTGAAGGGTTTTCCGCCTCTGGAGGTAAAGTCCAGCCGGCGGCCTTCCGCGACATCACGACGTGCATTGAATGCTGGTGGAGCAGCATCACGGCTAGAGAATGCGGAAAAAGCGGTCGCTAAGGATTCCGCCACGGACGCGGGGTCTGAGATTGCGGTCCCATTCTCCTGGAGAACGGGAGGGGGGTCCTGTGAGAACTTGCCCCGAATCCTTTTGACTCGCTTCCACACCTCAGCTAAAGGGGTCTTCCCGTTAAGTGAAGACACGTATGCCCGCCAAGAAGAGCGGCGGGCGTGCTTCGAAATATACCGGAACCTAGCCCTAGCCCTACGAAATTCAGCGACAGTGAAATCGTTCGGGCGGCGCTTATAGCGCATGTAGGCATAACGCTTCTGTTTGAGGGCCGTCTCACACTCGGCCGACCACCATGGGAGTGGTCGGCATGCAAAACGGCCAGACGTCCTAGGAATAGTAGTCAGGCCCACGGCGATGAGGTTGCCGGAGAAGAATTCAACGGCCTCATCTACCGAACTAAACTCCTCGACTGAGATAGAGAATTCAGTCATTTTCTGAAATGCAGGCCACCGCGCCCGCGCCAAGCACCACCGAGGTGGTCTCTCAGGCGGCAGTTGCCCTGAAAATGATATTTGAATGGGAAAGTGATCACTACCATGGAGATCATAGACCACCCCCCAATCAAAATCAGGCTGTGCATCCGAAGAGCACAAAGATAGGTCAAGGCAAGAAAATGAAGCGGTTCTCGGACAGTGATGCGTAAACTCATCCATGTTTAGGACACCTATCTCAAGCTCTTCGATCAGATCGGCAAGGACTTGTCCCATGGGATTTATGGAGTAATCTCCCCAGAGAGGATGCCTGCCGTTCAGATCTCCAAGCAAGAGATAGGGCCTCGGCAACCGTGCCACGACGCGGCGGAAGTCCCCCGCGTCGAAGTCAGCTGACGGTCGAATGTACGCAGAAATGATAGTATACCTCCTATCCAGGTGCAGCTGCACAGCCACTGCCTGAAAGGAGGTATCTAAAGAGAAAGGAAGAACGGAGACATCATGCCGGGTGTAAACTGCGCATCCCCCAGCCCGGCCATCCCGCGGTGGTGGGGTCGCAAGACCCTTATACCCCGGGAGGGCAGGGAGGGGGCACGCACCTAGCATGGTCTCCTGCAAAAAAATAGCTAACGGGGAACGGGACGAGACGAGCCTCCGCAGCTCCTCCCAGTTGGCCCGGAGTCCACGGCAATTCCATTGAAGGAATATGCCCTCCAGGCCTAGCTCGGAGGAGACGCGGGGGCCCTCCTCGAATTGAAGACCCTCACGGGAATGGCCGTACGCTTCCCGGGGGCAGAACCCCGGGCGCTGTTGGCCGGACAAAGTGCTGAAGGCGCTGTCGCCTTCGAGAACTTATTGGGGGAGGTTACGCTCGCCATGCGAGTCTTTTCCTCCCTCCGCCTCGAAACCTTAGGCGGGCGTTGCGGCTTCGGAGGCGGGGGGCCCTCTTTTCGAGGAGCCACCGTCTCCGAGCCACTCGCTCCACCTCGGGGCGTGGGCGAAGGAGCCGAAGCTCCTTTGTTGCTGTCCTCCTTTAGGGGGACAGCTTAGGAACCCCGGAAGATGGCCTAGCGACCATCTTCAGGGGTGTTGCCTCCTGTGAGTCTAACGACTCGGTGGAGGCGCATGGCCGTTTCGCCTTACGGAAAACGGTCACGCTGGGGGAAGATGGGGGAGCCCTGGTTTTAGCCGGGGCAGGGTATGAACCCTTTTTGCCGCCAACTTTACCAGGGGAGCGCCCGGGTTGGGTAGAGCCCGCAGAAGGGCTCCGAATGGGCGCGGAAACAACCGTGCTCGTTGGCCTGGATGGGCCAGGAGCAGAGGGTGCCTTCCTAACTATTGAGGCATATGACGTCCCAGGCAGAGCCGGGCGCGCCAGGACCAAGTCCTTTGCCTCGCGGAATGAGATTCGATCCTGGGCCTGAACGGCCAGGATTTCTTTCTCAAGGAGATATGCACATCCAGAAAAGAGATTTTATTGTTTAATTCTGTCTCCATGGAAAATTTAATATTAGGATGTTGTTGATTTAAATAATTTAAAAATATCCTACCACGAAAAAAACTGGTTAAGGGACTGTCCGGTTGAATATAAACCGTTAGTGTTTAAAAGATTTATCGATGACTGCTTCCTTATTTTTAAACACAAAGACCATGCTCCATTATTTTTAAATTATTTAAATCAACAACACCCTAATATTAAATTTTCCATGGAGACAGAATTAAACAATAAAATCTCTTTTCTGGATGTCACTGTTTCAAAAGTTAGTTCTAAATTTAACACATCAGTTTACAGGAAACCCACTACCACCAAACTTGGCACCCACTTCTTTAGTTGTACTCCTACTAATTTCAAACATTCTGCCATCATAAACAGTATACACAGAGCTTACAAAATCAGCTCAAATTGGTTTCACTTTCATTCTGAAATTGAATATCTAAGGAGCTTTTTTCATTTTAATATTTTCCCAGACCATCTTTTTGACAAACTTACTTCCAATTTCTTATTTAAAATGTTCTCTCGCAAAACCCCTCTAATAACTGTCCCCAAACAAAAACTATTCTTAAAACTGCCTTATCTTCCACTTGATACAAAATTCAACAAAGCTTTTCTCTCTACTCTTAATAAATACTTTCCCCAATGCAAGTTTCTCCTAATTAATTCTAATCCTCTTGCTGTCTATACTTTCCTTCGGCACAAAGAATCACTCTTGTTATGCCTGCGTTCCTCCATCATTTATCAATTCACTTGTGCGACCTGCCAAAGTCGCTATGTAGGCCAAACAAGTCTACAATTAAGATGTAGGATCGCTAAGCATATCGGAGTATCATACAGAACCAACATTCCCATCTCCAAACCCGAACACTCCTCTATACGAGAACATTCACTACAACTTAACCACCCGCTTGACCCTGATTCCTTTAGTATACTCTCTTCTGCCTCCTCTTCTCTAAGTTTAAAAATTCTTGAATCTCTTTACATCAAACAAATTAACCCGGAACTCAATGATTATCCATCATCCCTTAAATTATTCACTATATAGACAAATGTACAACCAACCACATCCCCCTTAATAGTTTTCTTTTTGCCTAATTTTGTCCGTACTATCAGTTGTTACTCCCAGTTTAACCGTTATAAGGTCAGTACTCGTGCAGAGAAATTTCTATTTCTATTATAGTTTGTCTCATTAATATCTAAACGATCTGGTATATTATTGACTTTTCCTTAGTGTATTGTTTTAGTCGTCCTTTTTCCCCCTTCATTATTGATTATTTACTATTTAAACTTTCGTGCCTTAGTCTAGTCATATTATTTGATGTTCAATCACTTAAAATTTAACTTAATTGAACTACTTGCTTCGCTCCATTTATTAATATCCGCTTGGATTACATTCCCCCTGATCCAACTTATTTTCGATTGTTCGCCCTGCCCATATAATTCTCTTGCTGTGTTTTATAGTGATTTTTTTTTTTTTGTATTCCGCTTGATTCATGTTTACTATTCATATTTGTTGATCATGGGATTATTTATCGATTTCTTCATGCCTTGCTTTCAAATTTATTGCTATAGTTTATATTTTTTTGTATTTCGATAGTCATTTAAGTCATGTTTATTATGCACATTTAAAAAAACTCGTGGGATTATTATTTAATTCAGTTATTTATTTATTTGTTTTAGGATATTACATCAATTTCTAATAGATTTTCACTAATTTGATTTCTGTGTTTAGTTATTCTTCTAAAAATAATTTTTGGTATTTAGAATTCGCTGATGATGGTCATCGTCAATGACCGAAACGTCCGGAAAATTAAATGTTCAAAACCATCGCATATGTCTTCATATTCCTGCTATATATATATATATATATATATATATATATATATATATATATATATATATATATAGCGGCTGTTGGAAGTGCTCGCGGGACACACGAATGTACGAACGCATGAAAGGTCAGAGACACCTGCATCAATAATACAACACATAAACCAACAATTAGCGTCTCAGAAAAGATTTATCAAAAGACAGAAGTCTAGGAAGCACCTAGGTAAGTACACCCGTTGACGAAAAGGAATTCTATCACAAAGCTGCGACAAACGTATCCTGTTATATAATAAAACTTAGGATATGTAAGTAATTCGACATACACAGCTTTCGTTAGCTCTCCCTCAGGGGTGGAGAACAATGAACTCGATAACTAAAGCTCTTCCCCCGGACGAATCTAGGCCACCCCCTCTATAAAATAAGCATATATATAGTTGGAGCATGATCATGTATTATTAAAATTATTAGATTACTTTCGTTAAGATGATTATTTCGTTCACGTTTCCCCTTTTAAATTCACCAAATCTTGTCGCTCCAGAATTGAGTACTTCGCGTTGAATATACATATATAAACTGCTAGTCGCCCGTAAAGTAACTTCGTGACGTGCCGCTCGCCCTATCAATAGGCCATTATTAGAATAAATTATATTTCTGCCACGTATTTCTTTACCTTCATTACGCTGAAGCCTTCGGTAAGCCCAGCCAAAATAAGAACACAGTGAAGAAATCATCTTTGGGGTCAGATACTCAATTCACTTCCATATAAGTTGGGTACCCCCATAAATTAATAACCAAAACACACTTCTCTATAATACAATGATCCAATAAAAGATATAAATCGATTTAACACCTCTTAAAAGCACTATACAAATTTATAAAGCTGAAAAATAAAAATAAATTCGACCCTGCCCTAATAAGCTCTTTGCTTATATATCAGATATAACCGCTTGATGCATTAGCCAAGGAAAAGCAAATAAAATAATAAAGGGCACTGTTCCTAATAACTTTTCAGACAAGAATGGAGTAACTTTGGCAAAGTTAAGTGCTTTAAACCAATAAAAATATTGAAAGATATGGCGAAACATACTCAAAATGATGAGAGAGAGAAACTGAAAAAGGAAGTAATGGCACACATACTCGTAAGGCACGCAATACTATCGGTTCTTTACAAGTGTATACCTACAAAAAAAGCTAAAATAGAGAAGTACTAGACTACTATATATAGTTAAAGGCCTCTTACATAATCACTAAAAAAATTAAGTACAAAATTTAACCTAAGCTACATTGACTTAAATTAACAGATAAGACAAAACCTAAAGAAGAGTCGGTATGAATACCCATATTTAAATAGTTTTTTAACGCCCAAACCACCTATGTTAAGTAAATTATTGATTGATTCTGACTAAACGTGATCAAAATAAGACTAATTGTCGCTGCAGATAAGCCAGTTAATCAGGAAACTTCATCCTGAGTACAACGAAGTACAATCTGCGAAATAACAGTATCTAAGAGTTCGTAGATTACGAGGGCACGAATTCCAAAAGAATTAGCTGAATAAAGTACAAATTAATTGATAAAAGTTCGTAGAATATGAATATACGAGCGGCAAGAGAACACATGAAGTTGAAAAGAGAAAACGCGTAGGCTACCAAGCCAAGAGAGAGACATGAGCAAACGTTAGGGAGAGAAAAAAACCTTTTTGATTAATTTAGTACGAGACTTAGAATTAAAGGGAACTAAAACAAGGTCTGCTCACCAAAGTCACGTGTTATCACTTATTCTGATTTTTTACCTTACGACCTTCAAAACTTTCAATAATCTCCGGACTAACCTTGGTAGGACATTGATAATTATATAATTCGAAAAAGAATGTAAAACAACATAAGGGTTTCAAATTCCGTTAGAATCCGTCAAATAGTTATGATTTTATTGTTAAATGATTCCCAGGATAACCTTGGAAGGACCTTAGTAATTATATCATTCGAAGGAGAATGTAAAAGAACATAAGAGTTTCATATTTCGTTAGAATCGGCCGAATAGTTATAATGTTATTACAAAAGCAAAATAAAAAAGAAGCAAAACAGAGACCGACTGACCGACATAGTAAAATGTAGAGTCGCACGCGACTAAAAAGATAATTCTCGAACTTCTAGGTTAGTGTGAAGTAGTGTTTACTAACTTCTTGCCCCCTCCCCTCTCGGCCCTAGTATAACTTTCCACCAAAATGTGGTTGGAAAAAAAAGTACAAAAATTCTATTTTTAATATTATGAGAACTTTGAATTCCGGTCAGCGGCATATAGTGACTAAGCGAAGTGCTTCGAAAGCTGATTGCGAAGTATTTCGGCTCGAAAATAAGGAAAAAGTGTTTGCAAAAGATTCTGCTACAACGCGGGGTCCGAAATAGTTGTTTCGTCTTCCTGGATAATGGGATGGTGGTCCTACATAAACTTACCCTAATCCATTTGACACGATTCCTCACATCTTCAAGAGCGTTCTTTCCATTTGTTAGTGTAGGGAATGGGACAAAGAGAGCTCTGGTTTTGACCACTTCTGGGCTCGTGCCCTTCTTGACACCAATATAACTGGAGTGGCACCCGGAGGATATAGAACTCGCAGAAGGGTTCCTGGTGGGTGCAACAGCTCCGCCGTCATGGTATGGATGGGCCAGGTACAGTGGATTTTTTTTAACTTGATAGGGATAGGAGGCGACTGGTTGTAGAGACTGCGACAGTACTATCTTCTTAGTGTCCCAAAACGAAACACGGTTCACAGTCTGAATGACCAAGTTCTCTGTTTCGAAAAATCCAAATCGCTATTCTTAAAGGAAGTAGCGGGCGATCTTTCAATATTTGCACACTTACCGTTGCATGAAACAGCTTTATTCCGCGCGGCCTTAGAACATTAGCAATAATTTAGAGTTAACACATTTTTACACGTCGGCAAGTTTTATTTCAGTGGCTAAGTGGCGACAGTAATAATACCACAATTATAATGGGACGAAAACCTTCACGCAGTAGTAATATCTACCACCGTGCACGTATTCATGGAGACTATCGAGTTGAACGTGGCGAAGAGTTACTGGTACAACCCTTACTTCCCTTTGGTCAGTCAGCTCTTCAGTAATGTCCTCAATGGGGTGTTCTCTGGCATAGACAACTATTTGAACTAAGTCTATTCTACGGTTTGGGATCACCCACACCGGTATACAATTGAATGCTTGAAGACACTGAATTTGGCACTCTTGACTGGATTGACCCTATTAACCAGAAATATCCTTTTAGGAAATAAGGAAAACTCTTCGGCTTTTTCTCTACCAAGAAACTTTTGTTTAATTCAAAATGGTTCACGTAGCTACTGCTATCAAAGAGAGAGAGACGGCAAAATGTATGGCTAGCCTATATACCAAAGCTAGAGCTAGAACTGATGGAAATTATGGCCTCCGGACAACCTTATTCTGTCATTCAAATGCATCACTTGAAAATGCTTGAAAGAAGCCCACAGGCTTCTAAATGAACGGCCTTGATGTATTCAAAACTCCGTTCTCTTTGCCTTTATCCTAATTAGTTTTATTTTTGAGTGTATAGGGAGGGGCCTAAACTATCTTTCCTTGATGGAACTCCAATGCTGGACGGACTCGCTTTGGACTGGTGGTCTTTTGCCGAAATCACCAAGAAACCGTCTGCCACCAAAACCTACATTGTTTAGTAAGTTAACTAAGGCATTCTCTCTCTATGTTTAGTTCGATCATACTAAATCGGGCATTACCTGAACTTTTTTCTCGTGCCAAATCTTTCTTTTCAGTGTTGACTTTTTCTAGCTTAAGTTATGTATAAGTCAGGATTATCAGAGTACAGGAGCCACTCCTATATGTTCCATTACAATGCCCATCCCTGAGCTGTTCCCGTTTCAAGCTGCCGAGTGGAAAGACTAACCTTGGAGATTGAAGAGGTTTCGCCTCTTGTCAGTATTGTTTCAGTAGCATCCATAAATGGAAATTAATAAACTTATATATAGTATTGTTCCAAAGGATAAAGAGCTCATTGAATCTCTTCATCTGTCGAAGGAGAAAAGGAAAAGTTATTGGTTAGTGAGATTAAAATTTGCATTTTTTTTTATTTCACTAGTTAATGTAATATATGAGATAGCTAAATTTAATCAAAATAAACAGCAAACGGGTGCAAGTGTAGAACAGTTTATTAGTGTACTACACACATTCGCCAGTAAGTGTAGCTATGGCAGTCTTCACGATGAGCTAATCCGGGGCTGTAGAGTTGTAGATGCAGATGGCAAGTTAGATCAGGCATTAAAATAGATGAAAAGTTGACTTGCGTGGTGTCATTGCCAATGCAACGCAGTTCGAAATGATTTCCAATCAACAGTCAGCAATCCTCCAGTGTGACTCAAAATAAGTCGATTTGTAAAAAAAAAAGAAACCAAAGTAAGACGACCCAGAATATGCAGCAAACAAAATAAATATTTTGTAATGAATGTAAAAAAAAAGGTTCACTGTTCAAGATGTTTCATTTCTCATATGTTTTAGTATGGATGCAGGAAAGAAACCACAGTGATAGGATCAATTTATTGATCCGTCGAAACCAGATTTCGACGGAAACCTCCGTCATCGTTAATCGCTGGAAGACTAATGAAATACAAAAGAGATGCAAAACTTCTGGACACACAAATTTACAAGTCGGAATCTGATTAGGGGATGAGGGTGTTATGAGGAAGCAGCGGCATTTTTGAGCAAATGAAGTATAAATTTCTTACTTATCAAGGGATTAGTGTTGAATTGGCCATCGGAAGTATCAAAGTTTGGAATTTCCTTTATAAGCGCCGATTTAATTAGATGCTGATGTATATAAATGTGAGAATTATAAATTATTTTTGCATTATCAATGTCAATTGAATGGTTTTCATTTGACATGTGGAGAAACAAACTAGAAAAAAAGAGATCCACGTCACATATCGCAGTTATGTTCCTTCATTCTCAAGGAGAATCTGCTGCTTTCACCAATATATACTTTATTGCACAATTTGCAAGGCATATAATAAACTCCATGTTCTTTATCAATGGATCTATTTTTAGACTATTTCGATCGTCTTTTCGTATTGAAAGGCAACATTGATGTTGTTTACACATGCTAACCTTTTAAAATTAATTAATTGTAGCGAGTATGGGAATGTAATATAATAATTGTCAAATACTTTTGCCTTAGGATTAGCTGGTGAGTAAAAGATGGTTCTGGCTTTATAGTGACATTTTTCTATGAACCAAGAGGGATAATGCAGCTCAATAAATGTTTGTATGATCGTATCGATTTCATTCTGCAAGAAACAAGGATCACAAATGCGATATGCTCTCAGGAACAGGGAAGAAACTACGGACTTTTTAACTGATACGTCATATCACCAGAAATAGTGGATATAGGCTGGTTAATTATGGCTGGTTATCTTTAATGTTTTAGGCAAGTTCTACATAGGTTGTGGTTGAGCTGGACTGCTTTTTCCTATGTTTTTCGCTTTAGCTTCGACATAGATTGGCCTTCAAGGCACTTATTCCTAGGAGCCTCCTATTCTCATTTATAAGAACACATCTTAATTCCATCTAGTAGCGCATAGGAATTACGCTCCGGGAAATGGATTTTTTTCCTCTGCTTCAAAAAATTGTACCTAAATGGTTTTGTTTCTTAGAATTCGCGCGAGTTTTCTTGTGGCCGTCGCCCAAATCCAATTTTAATGTGACCGGTTTCCATTTGCGGCTCTTTCGTTTTGGCCTCTTCTGGTCTTACTTGTCTTTTTCTTTTTAAATTTAAGTTTGGTGAGGGAGAATATGCTGGAAACGTAGTGCAGAAAGCCTTGTCACTTTATGCAGTCAAATGATAGGATATTCATTGGCATTGCCTAATATAAACTGTCATGATAGTTCAGTAGGAGTAAAAATTCTGTTACACCTTTATGAATGGCACCCCATTTAGACTCCTGTTTGTTACCAGCAAAAGCGTGTCAGTAGTAGAATGGGGCAGCATGCTGCATTTGAAATTTTAAGATTTGCTTCTACTCCAAACCCGAACCTCCACAGTTGAAGGTCCTTCCAGACCCACTATATGCGGCAGTTGCCATCGTTGATTATCTTCTAAATTTACCTTTTTTAAAAACAGATAAAGTTTCATTCTGGTTTACAAGTTTATATATATATATATATTTTATTTTAACGAACCAAATCATTGAAAATACTATCCTCACCATCACAACTTCATTCAATCTCTTTTTCCTGGAATTGCATCCCCTTCCCAAAGCCATCCGTTCCTCCCTCGCCTTTTTGACACCCCCTCGGCCTCTTGCCGCAGGCTTTCATCACGCCGAATACGCCCCTTATCGCTGGTTTTCATCAGGCGAGGTCACATTTGGAGCGATTCTTGTGCTCTGCGATGGCCAATACGCATTTAGAGAAGCGATTAAGCGACTTCCACGACAGGATTTGCTGATCAATCTTTCTTTAGTAGACTCCAGAGTAAACGAAAGAACTACCTCGGAGTTTTGTAAATGTTACTACTGACGAATGTTATGAGAGAAAAGGTTAAATGGGTTGATTGCTCACAGTTACGATGGTATAGCAGTAATGTGAAATGAATAGGTTTAAATGTTAAAAAATATTACCTGAACACAGCATTTTTACATTGATTGGGGCACAAATAAAATTTGTCCATTTTGCAGTCCGTATCCCTAAACGGCAACTTAAAGGGAGTTTTGAGAATAAATGGACAATGCTTCAATGGAAAATTGAATAAGACTAACTATTGCCTTTAAAAAATCAATGAATTTCTAATTCGCTTAGACCGCAATAATAATTTCCACCGCATATATGGAAAAACAAATTTGAAGAAAAATTCGAAAATTTTTATACCCTGGAAAATATATTTGAAGATTTTTACATACTTGAAGCAAGATTAGAAATTTTTTCTACACTTGAAGAATATTTCTAAATTGAAAAAAAAAGAGTTTAAATATATACAAACTTGAGGAAGGATTTCAAAAATTGTATAAACTTGAGAGTAGATTCAAAAGTTATGATACACGAAGAAAGATTTGAAAATTTCAATACATCTAAAGACGTAATTTGAACATTTTGATAGATATGAGGGAAGTTTTCGAAACTTTTATAGCCTCGAAAATAGATATGAAAGTTTTGATAAACTTATAGGTAGATTTGGAAAAATAATAATAACAAAAATAACGAAAGATTTGAAAATCTTCCTACACTGTAAAGAGATTTTAAAATTTTTATACATTTGAAAAAACGGTTTGAAAATTTTGATAAATTGACGAAGGAATTGAAAATTTAATACATTTGAATAAAGCTTCGAAATTGTCGATACGAGTGAAAAAAGTCGTAAAAATTTTAATACATTCGAAGAAAGATTTTAAATTTTATATAAACTTTAAAGAAGAATTGACCATTTTTATACACCTGAAAAAATATTTGAAAATTTTGGTACATTTTAAGAAAGATTTGAAAATTTTGATACATTTGAAAAAAAATGAAACTTTTGATACACCCGAAAAAATATTTGAAAATTTTGATTCGCTGACCATTGAGGAGCTTTTAAATTGATATTTTTGCCGTTGCGATGGGTCCCGCAAAGTGGAGGGGGCCACAGAATATTTACTACAGCTACTAGTGAAACCTTGAGGAATGGCATGCCCTTTCAGCCCCTGCCTACATCATGGGAAAGGGTGTCAGGAGATCCTCTACGACGTTAAACAAATAGACGGACTTGTTTTTAGGCCTTTTCAGTGCTAATGGACTCGTCCAATCTGGACCTGCTGCGCATCTTTAAGCACGCACAGATATTTTAGAAACAGGAAGCTTACAGAAATATTTGGCGAAAAGGGGATCGTGTGAGTGAGACTAATTTATTAATCCACAAATTGCACCGCTATCTGTGAAAATGATTTGAAAGTGCACTCTTTACTTTCTGAAATGGCACCCACGGCTCTAAGAACTAATGAACTGGAAGCAAAATGTCTTCCATATAGAGAGGAAGGGAGCTTAATTCATTCCCCCAAACTAAATAACTGGTTAAGTCAGGGACCTCTAAAGTGGTTGATATCGGCTCCTGGGAGTCGATGAGTACATGGGGTAGAAAGGCAGTAGATTAATGGTAAGGGGTGTCAATTTAATTTTTAGGGGTCGAAAGGAGACATTCGTATAGGAATTTAAAATACTGATAGAATCAATTGTTGACCATCCTAAGCAGTGTTAATTTTTAATTCAAATTTCCGAGATTTTGAATAAAACTGCCAAGATCTTAGGCTTGTAATGATTGCAGGGAGGTGGGGGGGAAGACTAGAGGACATGAAAAACCAAGCAGAGCGCACACTTCTTAGCGCATTGACCCCTTTATGGAATCTTTGACTCCTCATCGACCCCCAAGCATGTACTTGAAAATAAATAAATAGAAATTAAGTTTATGTGCCAATTCCAGTTTACATCAATAAGGAAAACTGCATCCCAAACACCACGAAACTGGTGTTTTGTGTCTTTTTCCTTTCTAAATATCTCCAATTAAATATGAGGGGAAAAATAAAAAAAACTGCTTACTGTCATTGTGGAGCTCATGTAAAATTAACAAAATTATGAACATAATGTTAAAATTTACCCATAGAAATGTTCAGACGTTTTGAAATACGTGGTAATACAGTATGATAGATGAATATTGTCGGAGATCATAGAGATCAGAGAGAGAGAGAGAGAGAGAGAGAGAGAGGAAGATACGCGCTGCCTCGCCTTTCAATAGAGAAAGAGACAACAGACACCTGAGCGACCTCTTATGATTTGTGCTAATGTAAGTGCAAAATTATGAGACGCCGTGAAACGCCGCAATGACCTGAAATGTAGCCATCGCAGAGAGTTGCGACAAGTGTGAGAGCCCATAAGGTCCCATCTGAAGTCAGGCAAAGTTCACCTCTCCAGCTTAAGAACCTTCTCGCGCTCGCGCTAAAAGGACCAGTCTATTCTCGTCTTCCGATGTGTCTGAAGCTAAAGCCCTTCTCTTCGGACGGAAGGGGAAAAACCTCATTTGACCCCTATAAATACTCTGGCGCCAGAGTTGGAAGGGAGTATCTGCCGTCTTCCCTGCCCCGTCAGTATCCTCTGTCCGCCCCACTCGGTACCCGCTATTCACGTTCCGTCGGACTCTGCACAATTCTCACAGTATCCCTCAAGTTCTCGGTATTCTCGTTAATTCACGTGAGCTAACCTCGACCCACTTTCCCCGCTCCTCGAACGCAGCGCGCTCAATCTCGATTCGTGTTACTCTAAAGCAAGATTTAAGTTCACCGCCGTAATATTCATTATCCAGAGACTATTGTTTGAACTTTGCGCCGAGGCGAGGATTACTCCCTCGAACCAAATCTTCGAGATAACAGCAACACGCAACTCTCCTGTGCAAGTGCTCCCCTCCGCCCCCACCCAGTGTAAGTTTCATCATCGGCTTAGTTTACGCTCAAGGTCGTTCGAGCTTCTCTCGGTCAATATTGTCCGTTTGTTTGTCCTCACCACGTCTCCCCCTCCCCCTTAGCTGCGGAGACCGTGAAAATCTAGTATGTGTATAGCTCATTGTAAAACTCCTTTTAACCTTGTAAAATAATTTTGATTTGCATATTAGTAGTTATTTTTCTACCCGATTTTTTGTTATCCTGGAACTCCGAGATAGTCGACAATTACCCAACCTACTTTCAGTTAATTTGCACTCTGCTTATATTCTAAACTTCCCACGCACTCGTAAAGAAGAAAGGATGAACTTGACGCTATTCTACGACATCTATATTAATCTAGTGTAATGTGTGTGAGGTTAACCTACGACAAATATGTCGTATAAAATATTAGATTGGGTAATAAAAAAATGAGATGCTGTTTGCTGTCATTTAGTGCCTAATATTAAATGTATTAAAATACATTAACATACATTTTTATTGAAGTAGTTGACATCATTAATATGAAGGATGTGCTTGATGAGTTTTAGTCGTAAATCACTACGTTCTTCCAGGTTCAGCCTGTTTCTCTGTTATGATAAAACTGCATTTGCGTGGCTAAAACCAGCTTCAACCATGTATGAACTTCGGAATGCAAGTAAAAAAGGTTTAGTTAGAGGTATTTAGTATCATTATTTACATCCTATAATAATCACTGAGCCTTTTACTTTTAAACAACGATTTAGCTTTGAAATCTCCACACATTTCAAAAAGTTTATCTTCTTAGCAAGATTCAATGTTTCATTTTCTATTTTCAATTCGAACGGTGTAACAATCCAGTCGGGTACATGCATTTTCTCCAGGTCCTCGAAACGTACTTTAAAGTCTTCCCTTAATTTTTCAAAGTGGCGTATATGTATATATATATATATATATATATATATATATATATATATATATATCTCCAACTCACAGTCTAAAATATTATCATGTTCTTCCAATTTTTGCAAGTTTGACAAATATTTCAAATCTCTACGTGCTAGTGAAGATTTAAATAGCTCTATTTTGACTTGAAATGCTATTAGGATTGTTCGAACTTGAATAATTATAACATCTTTACCTTGCAAACGTTTCTGTACTGCATTAAATTTGGAATGGATGCCTGCCAAATAGAACAGATGGTTTTTACACATTTTTAACTCGTCATATAGTGATGAGTCCACATTTGTAAGAAACTCTACAGTTGAACCAAACAAGTCAACAAGTCTTTGCAAGCTATTACTTCTTGACAACCACCTTACCTTAGTGTACAAAAAGTTGAAAGTTTCATTTTCTTCACATATCATTGCAGACAGTCTCAAATTGAAAGGGTGAACTTTAATTTTATTCATTAACCTGATACACTCCATTATAAAGTCCACCACAGAGTTTCTTGGCTGCAAGATGGTTTCTGTGTAAAAACGCAGTGAACAGTATGTACATTAGGAAAATTTTCCTTCAGAAAGACGGTAAACCCTCATTAGTTTGCAGGACTAATATTTCCCGGAGTATCTGGCACCTTAGTTAGCAAGATAATACAACGGTCATACGGCAAGTTTTCATCATTTAGGCTAACTCCACCACTTTAAATAATAGTTCCTTTTGCTGAAATAAGAAAATCACTCTCTTCTAAAGTCAATTCAAGAATATGAAAATCATTGTAAAGCTTATAAAAGGCCTAACTAGTACAAATAGCGGACACTCAAAATTAGAACTAATTATGTGATTTTTGTTTATTTACAAAGTTTATTTAGATGGACTATGAAAACCTTTACTTTTAAACAACGATTTAGCTTTGAAATCCCCACACATTTCAAAAAGTTTATCTTCTTAGCAAGATTCAATGTTTCATTTTCTATTTTCAATTCGAACGCTGTAACAATCCAGTCGAGTACATGCATTTTCTCCAGGTCCTCGAAACGTACTTTAAAGTCTTCCCTTAATTTTTTAAAGTGGCCTATATGTATATATATATATATATATATATATATATATATATATATATATATATATATATATATATATATATATATATATATATATATATATATATATCCAACTCACAGTTTAAAATATTATCATGTTCTTCCAATTTTTGCAAGTTTGACAAATATTTCAAATCTCTACGTGCTAGTGAAGATTTAAATAGCTCTATTTTGACTTGAAATGCTATTAGGATTGTTCGAACTTGAATAATTATAACATCTTTACCTTGCAAACGTTTCTGTACTGCATTAAATTTGGAATGGATGCCTGCCAAATAGAACAGATGGTTTTTACACATTTTTAACTCGTCATATAGTGATGAGTCCACATTTGTAAGAAACTCTACAGTTGAACCATACAAGTCAACAAGTCTTTGCAAGCTATTACTTCTTGACAACCACCTTACCTTAGTGTACAAAAAGTTGAAAGTTTCATTTTCTTCACATATCATTGCAGACAGTCTCAAATTGAAAGGGTGAACTTTAATTTTATTCATTAACCTGATACACTCCATTATAAAGTCCACCACAGAGTTTCTTGGCTGCAAGATGGTTTCTGTGTAAAAACGCAGTGAACAGTATGTACATTAGGAACATTTTCCTTCAGAAAGACGGTAAACCCTCATTAGTTTGCAGGACTAATATTTCCCGGAGTATCTGGCACCTTAGTTAGCAAGATAATACAACGGTCATACGGCAAGTTTTCATCATTTAGGCTAACTCCACCACTTTAAATAATAGTTCCTTTTGCTGAAATAAGAAAATCACTCTCTTATAAAGTTATAAAGTCAATTCAAGAATATGAAAATCATTGTAAAGCTTATAAAAGGCCTAACTAGTACAAATAGCGGACACTCAAAATTAGAACTAATTATGTGATTTTTGTTTATTTACAATGTTTATTTAGATGGACTATGAAAACCTTTACTTTTAAACAACGATTTAGCTTTGAAATCCCCACACATTTCAAAAAGTTTATCTTCTTAGCAAGATTCAATGTTTCATTTTCTATTTTCAATTCGAACGCTGTAACAATCCAGTCGGGTACATGCATTTTCTCCAGGTCCTCGAAACGTACTTTAAAGTCTTCCCTTAATTTTTTAAAGTGGCCTATATGTATATATATATATATATATATATATATATATATATATATATATATATATCCAACTCACAGTCTAAAATATTATCATGTTCTTCCAATTTTTGCAAGTTTGACAAATATTTCAAATCTCTATGTGCTAGTGAAGATTTAAATAGCTCTATTTTGACTTGAAATGCTATTAGGATTGTTCGAACTTGAATAATTATAACATTTTTACCTTGCAAACGTTTCTGTACTGCATTAAATTCGGAATGGATGCCTGCCAAATAGAACAGATGGTTTTTACACATTTTTAACTCGTCATATAGTGATGAGTCCACATTTGTAAGAAACTCTACAGTTGAACCATATTAGTCAACAAGTCTTTGCAAGCTATTACTTCTTGACAACCACCTTACCTCAGTGTACAAAAAGTTGAAAGTTTCATTTTCTTCACATATCATTGCAGACAGTCTCAAATTGAAAGGGTCAACTTTAATTTTATTCATTAACCTGATACACTCCATTATAAAGTCCACCACAGAGTTTCTTGGCTGCAAGATGGTTTCTGTGTAAAAACGCAGTGAACAGTATGTACATTAGGAACATTTTCCTTCAGAAAGACGGTAAACCCTCATTAGTTTGCAGGACTAATATTTCCCGGAGTATCTGGCACCTTAGTTAGCAAGATAATACAACGGTCATACGGCAAGTTTTCATCACTTAGGCTAACTCCACCACTTTAAATAATAGTTCCTTTTGCTGAAATAAGAAAATCACTCTCTTATAAAGTTATAAAGTCAATTCAAGAATATGAAAATCATTGTAAAGCTTATAAAAGGCCTAACTAGTACAAATAGCGGGCACTCAAAATTAGAACTAATTATGTGATTTTTGTTTATTTACAATGTTTATTTAGATGGACTATGAAAACCTTTTTGACAACTATAAGAGCAAATTTCGGGTAGATAATACAAATGTTAGCACATTTATGAACAAATTTTAACAGTTTTAAAAATCAACGCAGGGAATTTCTATTATTCATTTGTTCCTACGCCAGATTGATAGTGACTTTTCTTACAGCGTGAAAAGACTGTTTCATATGAATGAGGTTCACTTGTTTCAAGTAGCAACTTGGGGACACGACGCAACTAGAAGGACAATAGCTTTAATGCCTAAGTGACGACTCGCCAGAGATTAGGAAAAAGTACAGTAAAAGCTTTGTTTGGTGACTAGATATTGCCTAAATAAATCCTTGGCTTTGAGTAAAGCCCTTGTTTGAAAGACTAGGGGAAACAATAGACCCTTTTATAATAGGGAATGAACTTGTCACTACCTAATAGATAGTTTGGTAACAAAATGTTTAAGGGAGAATAAGGTTCCAATGAAGCCTAATTCTTTCGTTCTGCTACTTCCTATGAATACGGGACAGGGAAGAAGCGAAGAAATACGAACTATTCAGTTTCTTTTATCAGCACCATATAAAGTACTTATAACCGAATCATAACCAACAGACTAACGCAAAGACTAGAATCCGATCAACCATCAAAACAAGCAGATCGAAAAAGTAACTCTGGAGCCTGATCAATAATTATTACAGAGAACAAATGATTATGAAACGCATTTCTACATGGCGTTCTGAGATTATAAAAAAGAACTTTCTTTGAGTTTGTAAAGACAATCAATTTTAAGAGCACCACAAAACAAAGAATTAATAACAGTTACATTGACATATTCTCTTACATATACAGTTATTGCAATCACTGATAAGCAATAATTACAAGTAAGTCTCACCCTTGGATTCAAATAACTTTCCATTAAAAAATTATCAATAATTTTGCAGGTGTTGTTGCCCTGTTGTGATTGGTTTGTTACCACTGCTGCTTTGTCGCAGAAATTTTGTACCACTCTTGGATAGCTCGATAGACTTCTTGGTTGGGCTTGGTGGCTACCGATTCGATTCACCGGGAACTGCCTTTTACGTGTGGCACTGACTCCAGGGAGTAGACTTAGCTTCTTTCTTGATTGCAAGCTGGGTAAAGCTGATGAGGGATTCGTTAAGGGTAAAGAAATATTCGGCGCTGGATTCAGTATTCTTTATTTAACAGGAACTTTGAAAGTCTTCAGATATTGCTATTTCTATTTTGAGGCACTTTCCAATTTCCTTTTTTATAAGTATCAATGGACCGCACAACCAGTGACAAATATCAATTATAAATAGATCTCTTTTTTTGTATATTAAAAATGAGTTTCAAATAGCATTAAATTGGTACATTCGCATTATATTAATTCCTCAATATTTTATATTATTATAGAATCTTAAAATTTAATTATAAACAGATATTTAATAAAGTATGTTATTTTGGTTCGACGTAACCTCATTATAATATTTCATAAAACAAATGAAAGTGCTAATTTTTAAGTTTCTTTGAGCCTCTTATTCCATATTACAATGTGAACACCAAAATAGATCCAATATTAGGTCATCCGGGAAATTCGTGCCGCTTAAAAAAAAAAGAGATTTTTGTTACGAAATTTAAACAAATATATAGTTACAATTTTGATTTAGAACTTTCCTTATTTTATTAGGAAATGAATAAGCTAATTTGGATAGGAATGAACAAGTTAGAACTCGCTAAACAGACTAGTGTTAGCCTAACTAGGCGAGCCTAGTACTCAGTGTTTGCTCATTAGGGAGAGTTACTTAGTTGTTAGCTCAAAATATTTTGCATAGGAATCCTTATATTTCCAAAGAATTTTGTGTTTTTATAAAATACCCCCAAATCTGAAAAGGTTATAGAACAAAATATTAACTTTATAGCGATTAAATTTACTTAAGAATGTATTTTTGTTCCATTTTTATAAATGTACACTAATTGTCCGGATGACTTGATATAACTGATGATCGAATTTTAGAGAAAGTTCATAAATACGGATCCTTAGGCAGTTTGTGAATGTCGATAGACGCATGGAAAAGGAAATGAGTACAAGAACGAAATGAGGCCGGTGAGGGGGTAGGAACGCGCAGCTTTACCTTCAAGGGCAACATGAATGACTGCGCTTAAACGCAAGATCTATAACCACTGCATCTTATCCAGTTTTAACTAGGAAAATCCTACATTGGACACCGAAGACCAAAAAGAAGACCTCGCATTGGATGGAGGCCAGAAATTTGCTAAATGGCCTGAGTAACGTGACAGACTCTTGCCCTAGACTGTGTCAAAGAGAAGGCTTCTTGGAGAGGCCTCTGTCCAGCAGTGAGTTCAAATGGGCTGATCATATATATATATATATATATATATATATATATATATATATATATATATATATATATATATATATATATATATATATATATATATATATTAATAAAAACACTGTTTAGGAGCGTAGTATTTTATTCACGAAACCAGTTTCGGCATGGAGTTTGTCATGCCATCTTCAGTCGTATACTAAGAATAGATGCATTCACACAACACATGAAATATATATAGGAACAAGAGATCAGATTAAAATTCCTAGGCAGCGGGAGTGAAGTTGAGGTTATTAAAGATATCTTTCGAGATTAAATTTTTGATGTAGGGGCTGCATTGAATTGCCCATCCGAAAGGATGAAATTCGGGATTTCATTGATAAGGTTGGATTCAAATACCTTTCTTTCGCGAAAATCTTTACACGGGTAAATTAGTTTGCCCTGGGAAAAATCTAGTGGCTGGTTAAAATTATTGGAGTGTGTGAAAATACTAGAAGCTGTGCTTGCCCGCTCGACATCCCATTTGTGCTCATAGATCCTCTTTTCCAGATTTCTTCCTATCTCGCCTATGTAAAATAAGGGGCAGTTAATTTCTTTACAAGGAATTAAATAAACACCTGCTTCATTAGTTTCATGTGTAGGTTTAGTTGTAGGGAAGGATTTTTTTAATGGTCGAAGGGTATTTGAAAGTGGTGCGGTTAGGGAAAAGGATACTATTTAAGCTCTTTAGTAATGGGGAAAATGGAAGGGATTCCTACTTTTGGAGCAATAAAAGTTTGACCTGGCTTTGGATAAGCCTTCGTTAATGATGTGGAGGAGATATTTTAAGTCTATAAATATACAGGTAATGAATGTAATTTCATCGGACAAAAAACGGATCACAAGTTCTCAAAGCTCTCAAAAACATAGACATTTCATGCATGACATGAGCAAAAATGAATTTAAAAATTGGAATTGGTGGTTTTTCGGTAAACAGTAAAGGTAAATCGGTCATTTACTCTTACAATTTTAACGTCAAGTAAAGGTAAACAATTGTTATTTTTCCATTCAACTTTGAATTTTATGGTTGGATGTAGGGTGTTAAGATTATTTAAGAACCTATCAAAAGATGCCAGCTGATTTAAGGGCCACATCGATATGGCGTCATCAACATATCTATACCATACAAAATTTGGAGATGGAAAAGTCGGGGGCAGTCGAGACACTTTAAAATGTTCCATGAAAAGATTGCATAGAATGGGCGATAAGGGATTTCCTATGCTGAGGCCATGTTTTTGACGGAAGAAGTCCATATCACTATTAAAAACACTTTCGGTAACACAAAGTTTAACAAGGTTAACAATTTTTCTACCCGTTGATGAAGCCCTTGAATTATTATCTACTGTATTAGGAAATACAAGATTAAACCTCGTATTACCTCTCAAAAAAATTATTAACCTTGTTAAACTTTGTATTACCGAAAATGTTTTTAATAGTGATATGGACTTCTTCCGTCAAAAATATGGCCTTCACCGCTCAATCTTACGTCAGCAGTAATAAGTGTGACGCATAATTTAAACTAAAATATCATGCCCTAAAATGAAGGGATTAAAAGTGTATATTCGACATGTGACGTTGTGAGAGTTTAAGAATAAGAAAAACGCTTCAGAAACAGCAAGGAAACTGTAGTTTTATGGCCAAGGTACCATTACTCATCGCCAAGTCCGACATTGGTTTTTTTCTGGGAAACAATCATTCAATAATTGACAGATGAACCAAGACCTGGACGGTTACCAGACTTCGATGAAGATGCTATGAGAGAACTGGTGGAATGCCAACTTATACTGTTACTAGCTGCAACGTGTGCATGAAAGTCTTTTACGAAAACGCCCTACAATCGTCAACAGGAGACACGTTGTGTTTCTTCATGATAACGCAAGACCACATAAAACGAGAATCACGCAGAAAAAAAAATTAATTTCGTCTGGTCTCTTCTATCCCATCTACCATATTCACCAAACCTTGTACCAAATGATTTCCATGTTTTTTGTTCACTAAATAAGGCTCTGAATAGTAAAACAAATCTGATAAAGAAGTTAAAAATGTTTGAGAAAACTTCCTGGACTCAAAACCGGCTGAATTTTACTCTCATAAGTCAAGCCTGTTCGTAATGCAAGTTATAGGATTATCTGAAAGATTAATAAAACTTGTAATTAAAATATTGTTTAACATTCAAACAAGTAATCCAATTCTTAAGACCTACAACACGAAGAAGTTGAAGACTTCAATGCATCACTCGTGAATGCACATACGCGGGGAAACCATCAGTTTAAGATGATTATGAGCCTTTAAGAATACGGTTCTCCGTCATCCCTCCCCCTGACTTCTCCAGTTCGCCGTTGACCGTCTGCCCCAAGCAATTCGCGCAAGGGCAAAACGCCATTGTCGCAGACGAATTTAGTCGGTCTCATGTCCCGTTCACAGCGTTGCATTTACCGGCCTTATATACTGCGAAAATTAGAACAATGGAAAGACCATTAAGGGAAATCGCGACTTCCCGCTATGGACCTTTATCGCAACCCAAGGCAATTAAGGAAGTCTGTTGGCGATGAATCTCTCTCCCTGCCTAGATAATTTTGGAGTATATATTCTATATTTAGGCGTTCACAGGCAGATTGTGTCTAAAGCCGACGTTCAGTACGTTAGCCGTTAACGTCTTCCTTATTCGAAAGGGAATCGAATACATTCTAGTCCAGAGGTGAATTGAGTTATTTTCGAAGAGCCAAGGAATAGCTAATCCTCACTCAGTGTTGTTCGTGGAGATAGTTTTAGGCACGCCTCAACCCTTCTCACCAAGTCTTCGGATTTTAAGGATCGGAAAAGCCATCCCCGAAGCATCCTCCGTTTGCCTCTTAAGAATAAGAGGCCCCCATCTTCAATTTTCCTAAGTTGGATTGAGCGTCTCGTGAGACACCACAAGTTCAAGGTCGAACTTACCTCCCTGGTCTTACTCACCGCACATTAAGGTAAAAGGGATTTAACCTCCGCTTTGTCACGCTCCTCCCACCTTTACCGCGTCGAACCTCAAGGATCCCCTTTGCTCTAGAACTTGCATAATTGTATGATCATTTCTTAATTAATTATCCCTCGGTTCAAACTTAATTGATAATATCAACCATCTTAGCCGTGAAACGTCAATATTTAATTGCATTGCCATTTAACTTGCCCTATATGTGTATGTAATCTTTAGGCCTATTAAAGTATATTTTTTTAGCCATACGTGAATATTCCTTGGCCTAGAAACTGAGTATTTAAAGCACTTTTAGAGCCATTCCCAGATGGAGCTTTAATTTCGGTCGTCCAGTAGGCCAGTGTGCGGATAACAGCGTACACCTGGTCATACCACGACAATGAGGAACTTCAATGCAAATACGGAAGGACAAAACCACAAAAGACGATCGATATGATAATTCACAGTAGACCAGTGATTTTTACTGGCAAACAGATTAATAAAATTTGAAGAAGGAGCAAATATTTACATTATAAATTGGCAGAGAGAAAAGGCCAAAATATGCCTTAGTGTGCATATATTGGCTTTACAAATATAAGTGTGTGATGGTTTAATCTCTTAAAGGTGATATATAATCCATTGCGACCCTATTCCTCTCCCTTACAAAATAATGGCTTCTTTACCATCGAACGAGTGTCAAGAAAGATAAGTAGTGCGCCCGTCGGAAGTACTCCTCTTATCAATATATAAGATACTGGCAACCATCACTAGTTGGTCTTAATGAGTGGATACAGAGCTTCTGATAACTTCTTATTCAATCATTTTGGCCTGCATGCAAACTTGAACAGAGAGTGCGTAAGGCTTCGTTTTGCGCCGAAATTAGTAAAACGTTTCGAGGTTTCGAATCTCTCTAGGAAGAATAAGATTGCAATCAATTCCCTACCTGACACAGAAGTTGACTATATTTGGTATTAATCCCTATACTAATATACAAAATACATTTAAACATTAGAATTGCGAGTGTGATTAACATAATGTGAAGGAATGATAGGCCTATTCCATTTAAGAGCTTCTTTTTATTGTTTCTTCCGTTGAGGTCTCAGGCGAAAGCCAGATGAGATAATAAAAAACGCAAACAGTGCCAGCCTGACAAGTTGCTTACTCAACTTGCCACCATATTTTACCTGTATTTAGTGCACTTTAGACGTGTTACTTGTGAAAATTGCAGTCATTTTCTTTGATCAGACCAAATTTTTCCACAGAATGGAATTGTTAAATTGAAAATTTGTTGTGATTTTCAATAGTTTATTGCTAAAGGAAATTTTCCGCAAGATAGGTAGAGCTTCTCAAGTTCTTTCTTTATTTCTCTCTACGCAAGGGAGTATATAGCACCTTAGGAGGAAATGAGGAGAAGGGGAGTAGAGTATGCTTCGAACCAGGGTGAGAGCAGCTCGAGACATGGCACCAACAAGGTAGTGCCAGTGAAATACGAGAAGAAAGAAAAGAAAAAAGAACAAAGAGGGAGCTATAACTGCCATCTCAATAACAACGATGAAAGTCTTACTGTGGTGGAGGGTAAAAAGGAGCGAAGAAGAGATGTCGCCCCATATGAAAACAACAACAACCTCGAATAAGTCTACGACACTGAAAGGTTGGGCTGAACACTTCTTGGTATCTTTAATCAAGATATATTAAAAATAATACAAAAACAAACACAGAAAAAAAACAACTAGAGCAGAATTATGTCTCCATGGCAATGATAAGAAGAGAGAAGTGAAAGTAGTAGACCAAAATACAATCAGGGGTAAGAACATTCACATAGGCACACTAGCAAGTAGGAATGACTTGTTCTTGCTAGACAGAAGCACAGGAGAAAATCGATAATGGGGTGGGATGCTGATTTAGTTGAAAAACAAAATTGAAGACAGTAATTTACAGGCTTTCGAACCAGCAAAGACCTTAAGAACCATTCGCCCTTGACCAAAAAATAAAGAGAAAAATAATTGGAATTCAGAGGTGAGGGACAGGTGAAAAGAAGAGAAGATATGGATACAGAATTAGCTTTATCACTATTATTACAGTAAGTTCGTATTTTACAGTAACATTAATTATTTTTATTCTTAAACATATTTAATGTACTGCGTTCAACAAGATACCGAGGCAAACCATTCCAAGTCTGTGATTTTATAACAAAAGAATTTTTTGCATGGCGCTTCGAAATCTTTTGCTTAGTAGCTTGAAACCATTATTTCTAGTGGTCGTTCGGTTGTCTATGGAAAATATTTACCCATAATAGATATTTGCAACCCCATTTAGTATTTTTGTTTTTTAAGTTGATTGTGTAGACGCCGATCTTCCACTAAAAGTAAATTTAGATGCCAAAAGCTTTCTTCGTAGGATATTTTTCTAAGTTTACTAATTAATTAAGAAATTGTATCTTTCAATTTAAATAGAAAGTCTAGATAAGTATCCTAGGACAAATTCGCCTTTAATGACGCTAATATGTTATGTTTCGAAAATTTTAAATCTTTGGCCATTGTGGGGGAATTCCACGTGGAAGTGGAATTCCATGCGTTAAAGAAAATTCTAGAATTTGGTTAGGCTTAAATTGGTAAGCCTCCGTCCCCCCCATCCACAAGCGGTAGCCTCGAACCGCATCCACCCCGAACCACCTTTTCGCTGGTTAGAATCGCCTGGGCGTGAAGGTTTGAGGCCATTCGAGAGTAGCGCTGGCCAAACACCCCATGTTTCTCCCCCTACTGCGGGCGGAGCCTCGGATATATAGGGCTCGTCTTCCAGGTTGAGGAGTCTCGCCAGGATCCAAGAAGCATTTCCTCTAGTTCCAAGTCAGGTGCTTAACAATGAAGCAAATTGACGGCTGAACTTTTCGTGTCGTTGGAATTCGCCCAGCCAGCGAGGTATTTCCATTTGACGATCGCCACCGAGCGATTTTTCCGACTCTACTCATCAACTCCTGTAGAAGCCCTCCTCGTTCCCTCCTCGTCTTCGGGTGGCTGAAATACTCATCCCTGGACCGGACGTTACCGCCCCCCTTCTCTTGGAGAACTGTCATCACGTCAACTTCCCGCTCAAAAGCTCCGAGCGCCTTCGCATTTACGTTTATTTCCTGCAGAAGACATCCGTGAAACCTTACCCTGACGTCTCCCTCGGAATCCTCCGTAAGCCAACCCCTCTCCCCCTTCAGCAACCCATTTGAGTTAATCTTCCCTATTGGAATAGTCTCCTTCTGTAACGCATTAATTTCTAACTTCAGTCTGATGCATAATTCTGCAATTCTTTCCCCCTCCTCATTTACCAATATAATTTTGCCCATTGATTCTCTTATTTTATGTAAATAAAATTATATTTTTGTACATGCCTCTTTAAATAACCTTGAGCTGTGCCATTGCCCAAATTTTACCTGACCTTGTTTTGCACTCTATTCTCGCTGCTCCGTGCGTCGAAACTCGTGGCGTTCCGCCCCTTTGTTGTCGGTTCGCCTTTAAGTTATTAGTCCCTTCCCCATAGATATAATATGGTATTGATATAATACAATGTCACACCACGACAGCGATTAGGACACAAATCCTTTTTCATGTTGACTATGTAATTGGACATCCATACTTTAATCTGTTAGGAGATTATCGTGACTTAAGAGCATTACCTTACACTTGTCCACGATGAATTGCATTTTCCATCTTTCTGGCCATTTGACTATCTATCCAGAGAGAAGTGACATTCTTAAAATGGATATAAGCGCCGACCGAACAAGTTCATCGTCGATTAAATTCGTCAAGCTAGGGCTAGGTTCCGGTATGCTTAGAAGCGCACACGATGCTCTTCATGGCGGCCATATGAGTCTCTACTTAACTGGAAGAGCCATGTTGCAGATTTTTGTGGGTGAGGTAAAAGTATTCTGTATAGGTTCTTGTAGTGACCACCTCTTTTCACCCTAGAGAACCTTACTGAAATCTTAGATTCCGCGTCCATGGCGGTGTCTTTGTCAACTCCTTTTCCCTGATTCTCTAGTCAAGATTCATTTCGCGTCTTGAATTAGTTAATGGCTGTCAACTGAACTTTACTTCCAGAGGCGAAGAAGCTTTCAACGGCATGTTTACGCTAAATGAGTTGCGTTTCGCTCTCACTTTATGCGCGGATACCCCACCCACCCTTGGTGTGGACCATATCTCGTATGCCATGCTTTGAGCCCTAGGTGAACGAGGCATGGCAGTTATTTTCGACATGATAAATAGGATCTGGACTGAGGGTATCCTCTCAGATTCCTGGAAAATGGCTATGCGTTTGCTTTTCGCAAACCAGGAAAAGATTACTCTAGCCTGGCAGTTTTTCGCCCAATTTTTCTAAGCACCTGCGTATGCAAATTGATGAAGAAATAGGTTAGAGTAGCCTTTTTCCTGTACATATGGACCCATCTCTATTGTGCACAGTGCTGCTTCTGTAAGTTGCACTCCACGTCGGGTGGTCTGCAATACGGTATCATAAAGACCTTCCACACGATCGTGACGAGGAGACGCTTCCCAAGCTTCATATCTGAGTTTTTGTGAGATCGTCAATTCGTCGTAAGTGTGAGTGGAGCCCTTTCTGGTGCAATAAGGTAGAAAGAGGGCGTCGCGCTGGGAATTGTCCTCAGTGTCACACTATTTGCCTTGAATTTTAAAGATATCACCTCGGTACTGCCGGAAGATGTTCTCGCTATGCTTTTGGATGAGGTAGGCTAGCACCGTTTCGTTGGTCTTGTTTTTGACCAACACCTCATCTGGGAGGCCCATATTCATACTCTTAGGATCTCTTGTAGCCTCTCTGTATACATCCTTCCTTCCGTACAGTTTGGCAATTCTGATGTTGACAAGGCAACCGCTCTTTTCGCATAAAACTTGACTACGGATGCAATTTATACGCAGTATTGAGAGCTTGCTTGCTTAGGAGAAAGAGATGTCAATTTCCCTGCGTCGTTCATAGAGTATTATGCGCTTTAACGCGCGGGCTCGGTGTCTCTCTCAGTTACCAACGGTTTACAATGCATCCGCGGTCGTTCTCGTCTCTGCCTATGGCGTCAAGAGACGCCAATCCTACTCTAAGCCCTTCGGGTTTAGGGGTAGAAAACAGTTGCGTTGCGACTGTTTCAGCGCACATATCCACCAATCAGTTAGCTTTCTGTCGTCTTAGAATTGGCATACTCGCGATGCACCCCTATTTATTGGAGTTCTCCGCTGCCCCGTATTGTGGTGATTTAATTGTACCCCATACTGTTTGGCCTATTCTTGTTGAATATCCAAGTCTAGGAGATCTTTCTTTACGCACTCTACCTCCCCAGTACCGGAAAGAGCGAGGTCGCTACCGTTTGTCTCTTGTTCTTTGGACGGGTTCGTCCACACAGACCTGTAAACACATGAATATCTGGAAGAGGCCGGCTTCCCTTTTATTTGGCACTCTTTATGTTGAGTGCATGCTCCGGTGCAGAGGGAGGCGCTCCTCTCCCTGAGACGAGGGAGCTTGCTTCCTTCATCCACGTTTTTGCCTCGATTGTTTTTCGTTTGTTTTTGTTGTTGTTTTTGTTTTGTTTTTTTATTTTGCTAGGTTTTGTTTATTTTTCTTTGTTTAGTGTGCGCTTTTTTTTGCTTTAGGTTTGTTTAATAATGTAACCAATTAATATGTTAAAAAGGAATTACAGCGACTTATGCATCTGGTGGCAGTCTCCAGTTGGGCGTCATATAAAAATCTTGCTATACTCAACGTCAGTGTTTCTTTCCCCAAACCTTTTTTGTCGTGACCCTGAACACAAATTGATTTGGGTCTGGCGACCCTCATGGATGAAATATTATTTCAGTACTATTTTAGTTTTATCAAATTCAATAAAGTTTACTGAATTTTACTATAAGTTGCTAATTAATAAATATGATATAATATTGATTGAATATAATTGGAGGCAAACGTTCATACTCAAGCACAGATAAACTCTTGACTATCAACTATAATGCTGTTTCATGAATGAGCCCTTCTCACTATTCAACAACTATTGACTGCTGATAAATATAATAATTTACTCAGTGTTTCTACATTTAAAAATGTACCTTTAATATCCTGCAATCAACATAGAAATATAAAAATCTATTTTTTATTAAAACAATGTATTTTTATATTTCTATGTTGATTGCAGGATATTAAAGATACATTTTTATATTAATGTAATTTATTGAAACAATATGCAAGAAAAGAAAGCAAAATTTTGTCTGGTGAATTCTTTGGATTGGTTCTTCGAGTTAACTTCATTGAAAATTTGAAAAAAAAAGTATTTTAGTGACTACTGTGATGTTCCCTTATATTGTGGACAAGTTTCTCCCGATTTGGCTTGATATTGATGGAGAGAGAACACCGCAGATCATGTTGAGGATCCAGATGGTTTCTTGCTTTAGTCTCGATCGCCACAAGAGCTGTAAATCCTTATTCACAGAGGTATGTAGTGGGAAATGGAATAAGAGCTTTTTCAGCCTCATGAATCAGAATAGGCTCATCCTTCAGGTGAGCTCAGAATTCAGAGTATGAGAGAACTTCAAAAGATTGCTTCAGCACCTCATTTTCCTGGAGATCTAAAAGTTCTTCTTGAAATCCTGGAATATCTTTTCCAACATCACTGACGTTCGTACCGAACACATTCCTAACCCAGCTATGTTGACATACATTAACATTTTCTGGCAAATATTTGTCCATTTCTTCCTGAAATTTTGCAAACGATCTTGGAAAAAAAATTTAATGTCAGCAATCTATATTTCAGATAAATCTTCCAGCACTGCACTCAGCTCTGGAAAATCAGCTGTTTTTTTCCGCTGGCTATTTTTGCCTTCCAAAGCAGCGCAAGTTTATTCTTGAATGATGCAATCTTTTCACTGATGTATATACCATAGTTTGATTTTGGCCTTGCATAAGTGACTTCAATTAATTCAAGCACCTGAAGATGTCGCCAAAATATGCTAGCTTCGCCAGCGGGGCAGCATCTTTGAAACAGTCGGCCAGCTTATGCTTCTTCTCTTGAAGAAAAACTTCTATTTCAGTTTTAAGTTCAATAACCCATCCAAGGATGTGGCCTCGAGACAGCCAACGGACATCAGAGTGGAAAAGTAAGTCCTAGTGATGTGACCCCACCTCTTCATACATTTTACGGAAGATGCGCTAGTTCAAAGCTCTGACTTTTATAATATTTACAATTTAGATAACATCATTCAGCACAACATGAAGTTCTGGCTGGAGATGTTGAGAAGAAAAGTTTTCCCGATGTAAGAGACTGTGATTATTATGACATCAGGATTTTCTCCTTTAATACGAGTGACATAACCTACTCAACTTCACACCATCGATGGCGATCCATCAGTACAGACAGCCATACAGTTTAAACACTCTATGTTATGTTTCCTTAAAAACTGTCCACCATAACAAAGATATCTTGTCCTGTGGTGGTTGTTGACAGGGCATTACAGAACATAAATTCTTCAAGAATTCTGTCATCTCCTCTGTAACTCACAAAAACCAGGAGTTGAGATTCGCCAGCAATGCCCACAGTTTCATCTGTATGCAATGAAAATTTACCTGCTTTTATTCAGTGCTACAATTTTATTGATCCAATATATCTAATGACATGAGATCAATTCGACATTTGATGTTATTTTTAGAAATTGGTACAGACTTAACTTTCTTAGCTACCTCTGCTCTACAAGTAGTTTCACCATAAGGACTACTGCTAGGTTTACCCGGTCCTCTCCAATGTTGTGAGACTCTTTGGATCGTGAAATATATCATGCCACTTCAAAGGATGCAAAGGAAGCTTTCTCAAAATAAAAAGCTGAGCCTGAAGGAACATCAATGCGGCTTCGTTTTACCTGTTCTTCTTTATCCTTCCAGTAACTTAGTGGCTTTACTATGAAGTTTGGATGAACCCAAAACAAGTGACGTTTCAGTTTGTTTTCCTTCATTGATTCATTGGCAAGAACTTTCAGACACTGAACACACTGAGGGCTCACATTCCTGATCTCTCTCTCTCAGATATGTAAGGCCATATTTCAGAAAATTATGTTTATATGCCAGATGTTGTTTGCGCTAGGCCAGCCTTCCCTCTGGATTTTATACCTGAAATGAGTAATATATATATATATATATATATATATATATATATATATATATATATATATATATATATATATATATATATATATATATATATATATATATATATATATATATATTATATATATGTATATATGCACCATACACTGTTTTAAATTACTTCATAAAGTCACATAAACGCTCACTCACATACTCAATGTTAATTCAAAGGTAAAACACAAGTATAAATTGCCAACCTTATCACACTAGTCATAACGATGACCTTATCTTTAGTAGGTTTCCTTTATCAGTGAAAATTCCCAAGTTTATGCTGTTTCCTCTACATTAGACAATTCAATATTCTACTGCTGAATTATCTTGACAATCAGAGTAAATAAAAAAGTAACATTCAAGTAGAACTTACGTGATACGCAAGTCTGTCCACCAACACAGCTACGTCGGAACTGAAGATTCTGAAAAAACAGATCGACTCAAGTTCCCGCCGCCATGGTGTACATTACAAGTATTGGACCTGATCATACTGGTATGTTTTTTTCTACTTTCATTTATCGTACTTTATAATTCACAACTATTTTCCTCTCCCAGTTTGAATGACGATTCATATTCTACAATTATGATATTTATAATTAGGTTTGAATTATTTTTACTTCTAATGTATTTATTTTTTATCCTTTACTTTCTTTGTAGCCATCCAGGGACACTCAGGAGCACCTTTGCGACCCACATTTGTGTTACGACCAAGATTTTAGGAACCACTGTTCTACGTAGACGAACTTTCGATCCCTTTTTTGCGGCGAATATGCCAACGTTGGTGAGTTGACTCCAACAAGCATTGAACTGATCTCTCGCGATGCCGAAGTGCAGAGTTTTCGGTTTTCCTCTGTGGAAGAATGAATATACCGAGGACAAGCAGACGCTAGTTTGTTTATACAGCGTCAACCGTTGCGTTCCACATGGGCTAAGACTCCCGCCCCCCTCCCTTTTCCCCGTTGCCCCAACACCCTTCGAAGGCGCTTGCAAAAAGGATTTCGGTCAGCAGATTTCGTAATTCACGAGACTGGTGGGGTAGTCCGTTAATATAAACATAGGAGGGTGTTAGAGCCTTTAGAATGAAAATCTTGCTGTCTAAGGCTTCGTCGGCAGAAAATCTATAAACAGGCTCACTGTCCCCTCCGATTGTTTATGTCTATTTTATCCAAATAGACGAAATCTCACCTTCCCCCTGCGTAAACCTGAAGGGGCGAAGTGTCATAGCGTTGAAAATTTATGCCCTAGGAGAGGGGTTTAACTGTGGGCTAGTGATGGTTCGCCCCTCCTAAACTCCCTCGTCTCCCCTCCCCCCAGGGAAAAATTGACGTATATATAGTTCGATCTGGAGAAATTTAGAGGAGAATCTGAGTAACCCTCGAGAGAAGAAGACGAGTCCCTGAGTCAAACAGGGAATAAAGAAGATAGTTGGAACCAAGCGGGACTTACCCTCCCGAGGCTGTTCCTTTGGTCGCTTAGAAACCCCGTATCTCAGTTTGCTGAAAAAGCAGAGATACCCCTCACCATTTTCTTGAATTCCCATTCGAGAAAAGATTCACATCTTTGTTAAGTCTCATAACATCCATTCATTGAAGATCCCCTCACTTACATCTTCAAGTCGAGAGAAGAATCGCCACGCGCCTCCACCACCCAGTGAGAAGAATCAGCTGTTTTCCCGACCCTCCTCGCCTCAGCAAGGACGTCTGGAGACCAGCTCATCCAGAAGGTTCACTTTCAAGGTCATCCAACTGTCGACACACTCTGAGTTAAAGGTAAAATTAATACAAAAAATATTCAATTTATGTTATTTCCCATTCCGTGCGAAAGTGTATTCGTGACGAAACCATTTAAATCTGGTAGTCGTAGCCCAACTATCTCAATTTCAAATGACTTAAGAACTTTTCTTAATTGAGTTTACATCGCGTGTATTAGAAGTGAAATTTGCGTCAACCATCTCATAGTTCTCAGTTGTAGTGTTAATTTTTATTAGATCCTCTTACTATAGAATTAGTGTACTTAAAGATTTAATACTTAATTTGTTTATGTAATTAAAAGTATATTTTGTCAGAATTGTTTAATTAGATCCTCGAACGCAGCAGATAGCAATAGATTTATCATTATACGAAGCCTCCCTGGTTAAAGAATTAAATTCGAGCACTCTTAGAGAAAAGTGGAACGGATTTACTCATGTACGAATCAAACGTACATACGTACTCGGCCGTAAACCACGACATCATCTGACACCATACAAGTCCCTACCCTGATTCAGACTTTTCCATAAACGGGATTTGCCTGGATGTGGTAGATTCGCTGCCTTTATTCACGCTTACTTTTTGCAAGAGACTTACTTGAGAAGCCAATATCCCAACCTTGGTCTTTCGTAACCCTCGCCATAAAAAATCTTCGTTCCGTGAGGTTCAGCACCTGGGATGATGATAATGCTGCCACTTTGCTGTTCGATCGTTTCTTTTCCCGCTTAAAAATTGATTCGGGATGTGAGTTTTACGCTTTCGAAGCTGAGCATGAGTTGTGGAGCGTGGACCGGTCCCCGTTTGGTAACCACTGCCTTCTGCTAATCTCATATTGGGAGTCCCCTGATTGATGTCGGGGAATTGCCGTTGTTCTGCATCGTGCCGGGAGCATTTTGTACTTGTACGCGCGTGCTAGGCACCCCAATCAAGACGTTTATCTAGCTCTGAGCTCGATAGCTCCTCTGGTTCTGCCTAAGACTACACCATAGTGGGTACCACCATTGAATATGTGTTTCCACGCATTCTCTCTCAAAGCTTCTAAAGCGACGGGAGTATTGCATTCGGCTTTCTTTGAGCACACTTAATGTCACGCTGGAGCTGTGTCAGTTTACATAGAGAGCTCCATATCTAAAGTGGGGGGCAGCTTCCATGCCGTATCTCCTTTGCTTGAGTTCAATAGGGCTCTGCCACGAACTGCTTTGCTCTTACGGCCAAGCTGATTGCAATACACCGTTCGGTACGAGAGATTACCCATTCTGCCTGATTCTGAGAGTGGATCGTGATATATAGTGACTCAGAAAGCGCTCTGACTTTTGAATAACCGCATTTCCTTGTTTGCAGTATATGTGATGCCACGGTTGCCTTGATTCTGGGAGATGTCGAAATTATCTTCTGCTTGGTTCTTGGACACGTAGGGATTAAGCAGAATGAGCTCGCCGATGACGGACTAGATTTCCATAGGTCCCCGCGACTAGTCCAGCGTTTTGCTCTTTCTCACACTCACTAAATAGCATAAATTATGTCAGCTCTCCGGCTGCCTCGGAAAGAATATAGGAGACAGCTGCATGGATCTTAAAATTGCAATTCATTGCGTCTCGACTGTTGTTCTGAACCTACCACACACCCATAATTCCTCAGCGGCTTCAGGTGACTTTCTATCGTCTCCGAATTGGGCACACTCGCGGGACGCTCCGCCTTTTAATGGATCGCTTCCATGCACCTGACATCGACGACTGTTTGGTCCCCCAGAATGTCCTTCAAATTCTTATTGAGTGTCCCAGAGTGGGTAATCTTCGTGCATGTTGCTTGTACCGGTACCGGTACGAATGAGGTCGCTACTACTGGTTCCTCGTACTCGAGACGGTTTTGTGTACTTTTTAGTGTGAACTACTACAGTTTTTGAGGAGGCTTCCCTAATTCATTTTATTTAACATTTCGATGCTGGTTGTATGCTGGAGCGTAGGAGGGAGGCAGAAATTCTCGGCCCCTGTCCTTGCCTTTACTTTGTTTACTTTTGTGGGGTTTCTTTGGTTGTATATGGATATTGCTTTATATACTGGCTTGAGTTGTTTGTAGTTTTGCTCTTTGTTTTTTCTCTTTTAATATTAGCCGCGTTGTAGTCTAGATTTTAAATGATGGTGTGATTTCGGCGAATACATTACTATAGTTACCTAACAACGGAGTTAAAGAACCAATTAGTAAAAGTGGTGTTTATATTCTTTAACTAGTCAATTAAGGACGGATTATTCGTAGCATAGTTAAAATGTGCTAACTTTATGACAATCTTAAAAAATGGAGAGATCATTGTGAATAACTATCGTCCTATTAGTTTAACTTGAACTTTTGGTACCTTTTAAAAACTATTAATTACATAGTTGTCATGTCACTTCTAGTCACATGGATTTCACCGAAGACGCTCTTATTTAACTCATTTAATGAATTATTTTCATAAAAGAATTTCTAACTAAGATGAGCGCAAGGCAATGGAGTTTGTTTTCCTAGGAAATCAAACACTTTTGACATTAATTTACATAACAGGATCTTATTAAAACTTAAACCGCACCTAATAAAAGGGAAAATGCATAAATGGATAGAAATCTGGCTCTCAAAGCTTTCCAAACATGTTTTTAAAAAATGGTAAAATTCTGCCTTGGCACCAGCTACTAGCGGACTGCCTGAAGTTATCTGTAATTAGCTCACTTTTATTCCTTGTATACATTAATAACATTGATAATGATTTAATGAGTACAATCCCCAAGTTCTCAAATGGCTCTAAGCTTGGTAACAGACCCGCTTTTCGATGTGTTCTGCCAAACCTACAGATGAACTTGAATAAAACTGTCTCGTAGGCAGTTTAATGGCCGATGAATAATTTAACGTACCTAAATGGAAGTTGATGCATTTACGATGTACAAATTCAAAAGCGGATTAAGAAATCAACAACCAAATTCTTGAGTCGCTTACTTTAGAAAGGATCAAGGGGGTATTAAGTTTGGAGAAGCTGAAAGGGTCGTAGTAACGCTTCGAAGCTACATACAGGGTGCAGTGGGTAATTTGTCATCTAACGTCAATATAAATGAAAATAGCACAGATAGTTCATATGTACAGATATATACACCAAAATTGCATTTTAAAGAATTAAAAGATCGTACTATTCACTTTATTCAATGCAGTCGGTATACGCTTTAACCACGGCCTCCAAGCAACGTAAGAAGCTACTGCAAACCTTGTCGATGGTCCTCTTGTTTTCCATGGGTGAAAATGTAGTGAAATTAGACATAAGCTTCACTTTATTGGAGCACATGGTTTCTCTCTCGACCAGGATGCCGCAGTTTGAGGAGTTCGGAGGCCAGATGTTCAGAGTGATGTGGTCAAAGAAATTGTCTAAAGGCAAACACTGGGTCCTTGTGCTTGTGTGGTATGGTTCAGAGTCCTGATACCACACGTCCGGCCTTCAAACGGTCATATCTATGATAGAAGACAACACTAAATCCTCCATACATTTGATGTAGCCCTCCATAGTGAGTATGAGGCCACCCAGGAAGATAACAAGGTAATAACGTACCTCTCGACACTGAACATTCCAAACACCATGATATGGAGCGGGAACTAGTTCTTCATGACTTTTGGTCCATCTTTGGGAGACACAGAAAAGCAAGCGGTTGTTTTGCAAGTTCATTACCTGCTGGTCCTGGCAGAAATTCTTATCGTCTGAGAGGAGGCAGAGAATGCCAGGCTTGAGGGAAGGGTTCAGTTTGCTTACAAGCTTCGCGGCACGTCCCTTCCCCTTGCCCTTTATCTTTTGCCTCAGAAGCTTGCCCTTTCTCATCTTGTGTGTGGTAGTAGTGGGTGGCCTCATGTACTTGCCGCTGATGAAAGACTCTGACACCCGCTTGTCCTTGCCTATGGACCTCATTAACTTGCTGGGATCGTCGTAAATGATTACCTGGATCTCCGCAACTAATTCGGGGGTTCTTTTCGTATCAGAACCCTTAGAATGAGGTTTCTGAGGCACTTCGCCCTCGTAATCACAGCCTGACTCATCCAACTCTTTCCTTAACTCTTTCAACGTGGTTTAGATTAGTACTCGAGCACTCGGAAATCCTTGCATTGGAGCTCCTGCCGTCAATCGCTAACAGTACAGCTTGCCTTTTCCTAAATCATGAAGGATAGAATTTAGCCATAGTATTGCTTCCTTCGCATACACTGCACAACTGAGTCTACTATAATAGAAATTACTCACCGCACCCTGTACTAAGAGAACTACCTTTATGCTGGGGCTGCATTGCACGGAATCTTTGCTTATGCAATAGGATACCATTCTGCCTTTAAACAAATTCTGAGTCCGTTCTCATCTGGATCGACAGAGTTGGCAGTGCAATTTGGTCTCCCTAACTTAAAAAAAGACGTAAAGTTGCCAGAAGTGGTAGAACATAGGGCAACTAAATTAAGTATTTCCGTAGCTTAAGAATAAACCGTAAGTAGGCTATTATTTGACTAACTGATATATGTTTAAAATACTAAAATGCTAAACTAATATCAATTATAGACTACTTATTGAAATATACGATATAAAATCACTCGTTGAAATGTATTTAAATTGGTAAACAAGCGCTTTCAGAAGGTACTACCTTGAGATCGCCTTTGATCAAAAATCACACAAACATGGAATAGCCAACCTTGATGAGTAAGAGGAAAGCACGATAGTTAATAGTTTTGAAAATCGACTTGAAGAGTATCTTTACGTGTAAATATTATGTCGTAGGAATTACATTTGGAAACATCGACTTAAAGGCAAAAAAGGTACCGAGGGAAATGTAAAGAGATTAATATTAGTGATTAGATTAACGAGGAAAACAAAAATAATGTGATGCTAGCGATTAGATCAACGAGGCAAATCAAAAGAGAGTGATGCTAGCGACTAGGTCAACGAGTGAAATGAAAAGAGAGTTATGCTTTAGATTAGATCAGAGAGGGAAATAAAAAGAGAGTGATGCTACTAGTGATTAGGTGAACGAGAAAAATTTAAAAATGATTAGATCAACGAGAGAAAGGATAAGAGAGTTATGCTAGCCATAAGTTCATCGAGGAACACGAAATAAAAGTGATGCTAGAGATTATATCAAATAGAGAAATAAAAAAAGAGTGATACTAGAGATTAGATCAAAGATGGAAATTAAGTGAGAGTGATGCTATTGATTAGGTAAACGAGAGAAATGAAAAGAGAGTGATGCTAGAGATTAGATCAACCAAAGAAATGAAAATAGAATGATGCTAGCAATTAAGTCGACAAAGAAAATGAAGATAAGTACTTCTAGCGATCAGGTCAACGAGAGAAAGGTAAAGAGAGTGATGCTAGCGATTAGTTCATCGAGAAAGCGAAATGAAAGTGAAGATAGAGATTAGATCAAATAGGAAAATGAAAAGAGAGTGATGCAAGCGACTAGGTTAAGGAGTGAAAGGAAAAGGGAGTGATCAAAACATGATCACTGACTGAAATGAAAAAGGAAGTGGTGCTAGCGATTAGATCAACGAAAAAACGAAATAAGAGTTATGCTAGTGATTAGATCAACGAGGAAAACCAAAGCGAGTGATGCTAAAGAGTAGATTAACGAGTGAAATGAAAAGGGAGTGATTCTAGCCAATAGGTCAACGAGGGAAATGAAATGAGTGATTTTTGCAATTAGGTCAGCGAGTGAAATGAAAAGGAGTGATAATGATGCCCGAATTGCTAATTTTGTGTCATGGGACATTTTAATCTTAGGAATTAAATCGGGAAGAAACCTTCATCACTGCGCTTGACAATGGCTGTAAGAACTGCATAGGTGCATTGTTTAGGCGTAGTAGGCTTTCTCAACAGCCAAAAGTGTAAGTAAAAGAACAACATAGTATGATAACCTTTCTTATAAAACTGTTGTCTATCTAAGGCATGAACAATGGAGCTCATCACTGTCACATACTCTTGTAGGTATTTTTATTCCGTTTCACGGAAATGAGAGAGCCCCAGGGTTTTCTAAACTTCACACAAAGCACATCTGTGCCATAAAAGAACAGACAAACTGTCAAAAAGAGTGTTCCATCGTGTTAAACACGGCATCTTCAACGAGAAACTTATAGTGAGTTGACTTAATTATTTGAGCAGATTTTTCCCTTCACGAAGAATTCTAAATTACAGAGAATTACCATGGCGGAAATTGGGAATTTTTTAATTCACACTTTTGATATCCGTTTTACACACTGAATTCATAGTGTGAGAGCAGCATCTTAAATGGGAGAAGAAAATTAATTTCTCCGGATTCTTGTTAATCCAGGTGAACAGGAATCGAAGTGTCTAATTCTTCATCTTCCTCATCCTTGTCGTCCTCTGTTTCATTTACAAATATTCTCTACCCTCAATTTTGATTCCGAATTCT
This sequence comes from Ceratothoa steindachneri, assembly GCA_963969495.1. Lineage (NCBI taxonomy): Eukaryota > Metazoa > Arthropoda > Malacostraca > Isopoda > Cymothoidae > Ceratothoa > Ceratothoa steindachneri. The sequence continues at coordinate 87,616,467 of OZ018326.1, forward strand.
TTAAATGCTTTCACAAAATGTGACCCATTGTCTGTTACAGTAACTAGAATCTTATTCTGAATGAGAGAAAATTATAGTTGGATATTATCCAGTTTTTCTGCTATTATTGTGTAAGTATGTTATTTGAAACTTTTAAATTTCAGATTTCTTGTTTTGCTCTCAAAAGTATTTCCACTAATTTAAGGATAAAGAGATAGACAATCTCAAAAAGACTGTTGCACAAATCTAACTCTCATAGCCTTTTATAGATGATGACTGCCTCCTTGGGCATAATTCACCATACTCACTACAGCCTACTATTAGAGGATATAAAAAAACAAATAGAGATATGTAAATAACAAATAACAACGATAAAAAATGACAAAAGTAAAAAATAACAACAAAAAAGAAAGCAAAGCAAAAGGCAACAAGAAGGAGGCCAGGCTCCTCCAAAAAGTCGTATAGTCTGCAGGTTTGTCTACATGAAACAGTCCCGAGTACAAGGGACAAGCCATAGCGATCCCGGTAGTCCGGGTACCAGGATGGGTAACGTGCGCGATGATCACCCAGACTGGGACATTTAACAAGAATGTGCCGAACATTCTGGGGGACAAGGCAGTCGTCACAATAAGGCGCAGGCAAGTGCTCCATCAAATGGCGGTGCGTCCCGTGAGTCTGTCCAATGCGGAGACGGCAGAAAGCAACCTGAAGCCATCGTGGCTTTGATGGAGTAGGTCCATGAGAGCAGTCGCAGCGCAATGGCACGCAACTTTAAGTTCCGCTCGACCATCTTCCATCTTCTTTGCCAAGCAGACCGGAGAGCTACCTGTATTCCTGCCATGTAATCGGTGTCAGGAAGAGCGAAACGCTGGTTTGTTCGCCCAGTCCTCGCGGACTCTTTGGCGCCCTCATCGACATGCAATTCCTATATGTCCATGAAACCAGCAGAAGATAATCTCAAAATTCGCTCGGCTCATCAAAACCGTGGTGTCACGGATATCGCAAACCAGAGGATGCATAGATTATAAAGCCCGAGAGCACTCAGGGCGCTTTGTGAGTCAATATAAATCCCAATCCGGTCTCCGAACTGGGCACGTGGCGTAATCTGCCGTACCGAGCGGTTTATTGAACCAGCTCGGCCATGAAGACAGAAGCAGCAACTGGCAGAGCCCCGCTGACTTCATACAGAGGGGATACGGGGTTGAATCCGTTCCCCTCTTGGGACTTTTTGAGCCATCCGGATACAACGGCACGGTCCCAGCGTGACACCAAATGTGCTCCAAAAAGGCCGAACGCAATACACCCGGCGCTGTAGAAGCTTTGGGAGCAGAGGCGTGGCGACAGATAGTCAAAGATATTACCCTCCAGGGTGACGTCCTGGACAGAACTAGGGACACCACCGGTCCGAGAGGTATACCAAGTTCACGAAGGAGTTTCCTCGCACAGCGAGAGCTGTTGGTAACTTAGGGAGTCGACAGGCGAATAATGCACCGTGCACAGCGCAGAGCGAGTGGTATCTCCCCAGCATCGAGAAGTAGGCTCTCAATGGGGGACGTGCGGAGGGCACCGGGCGCCAGGCGAAGGGTAGTGTGGTGGATCGTCTCCACCTTCCGCAATACACGCTCAGCTGCGGATGAATAAAACTCGCATCCGTAGTCGAGCTTGGAACGAACAACGGATTGATAAAAAAGTAGGGCAGTAGCCCTATCAGCGCCCCAAGCGCTGAACGTCACGGAACGGAGAATGTCCATGGCGCGGGTAAAAGAGACCCTAAGGCTGTAAATATGAGCCTCCCAGGTGAGGCGACGGTCAAATACAAGACCTAGGAAACGGTGGGAGTACACCACTTCAAGGCGAATCCTATTTAGAAAATGTCTGGGTAAGGGTGCAGCCGTGGACAGCGGCAGAAATGTACCACCTTAGTGTTGGCCCAAGGAAAACCGAAGCCTGTGCGCTTCGGCATTGTGAGATACTCAGATCAATGGCTATTGGAGTTGACGCTCCAGAGTTATCATCTTGGCAGCAGCAAAAGATATCGAAAGGGCGTCTTCGTAGAGCGTAGCGAAAACATCTTCCGGCAGCACCGAGGTGATGCTCAGGACATTTTCCTGCGGAACACCCTCTTCCTGCTCCAAGGGCCGGAGAGGGCTCCCCATTCCCCTCCCTCCGTACGCGGAATTGACGATCTCTCAAAAGTTCAGATATAAAGATTGGGAGGCGTCCCCTCGCTCCCATCGTGTGGAGAGTCTCTTTGATACCGTATCGCCATGTGGTATCATAGGCCTTATCCAGATCGAAAAACACCGTGGCATACTGCTGTCTACGAAGGAAGGCCTCACAGAGGGCATTTTCCAATCAGAGCAGATCATACGAAGTGAATAGAACTAGTGGAAGTCGCACTGTGCAGAAGACAGGTGGCCTCAATCAACTTGCACAGGCAGGAGGTTAGAGAGATTGGAGGCAATCCGGACGGGGTAATGATTTCTCCCCGGTTTGCGAAAAGTGAAAACTGTAGCGATTCACCAGGAGTCTGGAAGGATACGCTCTACCCAGATCCTCTTGAACAAATCTAACAGAAATGCCATGCCTCGCTCATCCAGTGTCGAATCATGGCGTACGGCACATTTTCTGTACCGTGGCCGGTGGCCGCCCACGAAGCGAGAGCGGAACACAACTCACTCAAAGTCAACCTGTCGTTGAAGGGTTCTCCGCCTCTGGAAGTAAAGTCTAGTCGGCGGCCTTTCGCAACATCAAGACGCGCAATGAATGCTGGCGGAGCAGCATCCCAGGTAGAGAATGTGGAGAAAGCGATCGTGAAGGACTCTACCACGGACGCGGGGTCCAAGATTGCGGTCCCATTCTCCTGGAGAACGGAGGGAAGTTCTTGAGAAATTTCCCGAATCATTTTGACTCGCTTCCACACCTCTGCTAGTGGGGTCTTTCCGTTAGGTAAAGACACGTATGCCCGCAAGGAAGAGTGGCAGGCGTGCTTATAAATATACCAGAACCTAGCCCTAGCTCGACGGAATTCACCGATAGTGAAATCGTTTGGGCGGCGCATATAGCGCATGTAGGCATAACGTTTCTGTTTGCAGGCCGTCTCACACTTGGCTTACGACCAGGAAAGCAGTCAGTTTGCAAAACAATCAGATGATCTAGGATTAGTAGTTAGGCCCACACCATTAAGGTTTCCAGAAAATTATATTTCAATGGGAAAGTGATCACTACCATGGACGTCATCAATTACCCCCCACCCAAAATCAATTGTGCATACGGAAAGCACAAAGATAAATCGAGACAGGAAAATGAAGCGGTTCTCAGGCAGTGATGCGTTAAACTCAGGGTTCAGGTTGGCAAAGATCTGAACCCTGCGATTGATCGAGTATTCTCTCAGGATCCCGAGCTACAGAAAGGGCCTCGGCAACCGTGACACGTCGCGTGGGAATTCTCTGGCGTCGAAGTCGGCTGACGGTGGAATGAATGCATAAATAACAGCATACCTCATATCCAGGTTTAGGTGCACAGCAACCGCCTAAAAGAAGGTATCTAAAGCACAGAGAAGAAAGGGGGCATCATGGCCGTTGTAAATGGCGCATACCCCTGCCAAGCCCCCATCCCGTGGTGGTAGGGCTGCAAAATCTTTATACCTTGGGACAGTTAGCAGGGGGCACGCGCCCAGCATGATCTTCAGCAAAAAGATAGTTAAAAGAAAACGGGAGGAGACGAGCCTCCGCAGCTCCTCCCAGTGGTCCGGAGGCCACGGTAACTAGATTAAAGGAATGTGCCCTCCAGGCCTAGCTCGGAGGAGATGCGGGGTTCCTCTTCAAAGCGAAGACTAAGCTTCCCGGAGGCAGAAATCCGGGCGCTGTTTTAGACGAGGCTGGGTGCAAACCCTTTGTTCCGCCAGCTGTACCAGGGGAGCGCACAGTTTAGTACCCTGTGAAATTAGAGGTCGACCAGAAAAAGTTGTGGGATAGGTTGTATGGAAAGTGAGCACGCAGAGTAAGATGACAGGGTGTCAGAAAGAAGTAGAAGAGGTTAAGCTGGGGCCGGACGGGGCGCTGAGCCTCGTCAGCACGGCGGCCAGGAAAGCACATCGACGTGCCCCTTACGGGGTCAAAACTTGTGATACCACAGTATCACTATCATGTATAATAAATTTAGGTTCTATTAACTACAGTCCTCAACAAGAGCTCTTGTTAGCCGAGTGGATACAGCGTTGGTCTTCCAACGTCGTAGTACCGGGTTTGATGCCGTGATGAGCGGACACAAACATCAGCGTACGTACAGATCTGGCTACCAGTTGGCGGACGTGTTGTGCTCACCCCTCTACTGGGCTGGGCAGATCTTACAGTTGCCATCACACACATGGCCAATTAAAACACTGCTTTCTTTCATCCCTCGTCTTCGTAACACAACACACACACACCTTCTCTGTTCTAAGGAATCCTGCCGATGGTATCTATATCCAAATACCTCTGACGCGGAACAGATCCCTCGATCCCGGGCGACCTAGGTTCTATCTGAACGATGTTTGGTGTCAAAAACATTGGTGTCATTGGGCTCATCATTAATTGTCACTACTACTACAGGCTTCGGCTAATATTCAGTGTAAATTCAAATTATTAATCATCTATCAATTATTAATTAGTTATAATCATTGAAGGCGGCAAATGTGATACGACATGTGTGACAGATGGCTATATTAATGAAATGAATATTTCTTACCCAATTTAACTGTAACTCGGAGGAAGCTGGCATCGTAGGTGGAGCAAATGTCAGCCGTTGGGAAGACAGGTTGTTCAGCTGCCAAGTCTTGTTTTAAATTTCGATAAATTGCATCGATTTTGGAAGCTGATTGGAGGCTCAGTTAGCAGCGGGATGGTATTTTAATGTCCTGGTAAACACATGAAATGAAATTTTGATTAATGTCAAAAACTTTTTATCTATATGAAATAGTAAACTATCATAATTATTTCTTAACGAACAAATATATCATCTTCGTTTGCTCATAATTGCTTTAAAAAATGAAACAGATGAAATCTATAACCTGTCTCCAAGTTGCGTACTAAACTTGGGTCTTCTAGAACAAGGTCGGTCATGGATGTTCTCATTTAACAGTTCTGCTACACTGGAATTTGTTCCGCCGACCCTCGGGTCGATTTGTCGACAACTGAGGCCCTCCTCGTTTAGCATGCGTATCAGACTTCTTTTCTACCTGGTTAATATTAATTAACAAATGAGATGCGTTATATAAAGGCATATTGACCGTAATACACCACGCTTTGAAACCAGGATTTCATAGATTTCAATAGCATCCACATGTTAGACATTTAAAATAGTTATAAGGAACTTGTACTTTGATTTTTCTTTCTAGATGTATTCGACATATGCAAGCAAACCTACACCAACATATTCATAGACACATCCCAACTGTCTGAATCGTCAAACTTTCTTAGTTGCACTCTCCCATAGGAATACAAGATAAATAAAACCGCATAGCAGGACAAATATTTACCAGTGTGAGAGAAAACGTATCAAAGCCTTTTTGTAAACCTTTATTTGTATATTTGATTATACAAATGGCCAGAAAGTTTTAGTATTTGAGTCTGAAACCATAATTCAGGTGAAAGTTGTTTTCCCCCTCTATTTTTTTGTATCAGTCATTTTAAATGGTAAGGTTGTCGTATATTAGATTTAATATGATCTTTTCTTAACATCTAACGTTCTCATTCCTTCTCAAGCATTATAATTTTAAATAAATGTTTAAACTTTCTCAATTCCAGACATGGTTATTTCGCAAGCAAAGCGTGCAACCATTGTTTCTCTACATCCAAGTAGCCTGAAATGAAAGGAGAGACTGGTTACACTCATGTGAACGCTAAGATTGCCTTCCTGTAAGATCGCAGATCAAGAATCGGGTTGCTTCCATTATCAAGCATGCTCACGATTGGAAAGAACCAGGTGTGGACGCTTCAGCGCGCACAATATGGCGAAGACCTTTTTACAAAGGACTGTGAAGATGCCTATCTCTTTGAGAAGAAACTTATGGATAGGCTCCATATTTGTAAGAAATATGAATAATGGACTGTTAAATAGTGGGGTAAAGTGATATTTTCTGATTATTAGATTTAATATGATCTTTTCTTAACATCTAACGTTCTCATTCCTTCTCAAGCATTATAATTTTAAATAAATGTTTAAACTTTCTCAATTCCAGACATGGTTATTTCGCAAGCAAAGCGTGCAACCATTGTTTCTCTACATCCAAGTAGCCTGAAATGAAAGGAGAGACTGGTTACACTCATGTGAACGCTAAGATTCCCTTCTTGTAAGATCGCAGATCAAGAATCGGGTTGCTTCCATTATCAAGCATGCTCACGATTGGAAAGAACCAGGTGTGGACGCTTCAGCGCGCACAATATGGCGAAGACCTTTTTACAAAGGACTGTGAAGATGCCTATCTCTTTGAGAAGAAACTTATGGATAGGCTCCATATTTGTAAGAAATATGAATAATGGACTGTTAAATAGTGGGGTAAAGTGATATTCTCTGATTATTCCTCCTTCTACTTGTTTGGGACCTTTAGAAGATCTCTCGTTGGGAAAAGAAGATGGGAGCGCTTTCACAAGTCCTGGGTCGTGCTCAAGGTAAGCATTCGGACACTCTTCATGTCTGCAGCTGGTTCTCACCTATGAGCATTTGAGCAATAACAATTTTGCCCAAGAACGCTGCCATCAACTCAAAATCGTACTAAACCCTACTCCATCAGCAAATTTTCCCACAGTTCAGGTCCAATTGTGGAAAGATAACAATATTTTTCAACATGATGATGCACCTTGTCACAAAGCAAAATCAACAACAAAGTTTATGCCTAAAAATAAAATTGACCTTTAGAGACCTTGTTGCAGGAATTGGCCAGATTTGATCCCACAAGAGAATTTGTGGGCTGTCGTAGAATTCTTTCTGATAAAAACCCTACTTACCTGACACCACTTTTATTTAGTGTCGAAGAATGCCCCCTCTTTTTTTTTGTTCTATTCTAAGAGTGCTAAGAGTGTCTAATATATTGATATTATAAGAATATCTTAAAGAACAGAGCCGTTCTGCTACACGTAAGGATATAAAAGAAACGCCCACTAATTCACAAAATAAACTTATATTTTATCTTTAACCATTGAATACACAACCTTTATACATTAACTACAGCAATACTCTAAATATTATTATAAGCAAGAATTAATTAAATTAGTTTACCCACCAAAATTGGTTAACGTTTTCTCTATACACAACAATAATATAAAAATTAGGCTTACGGACTCATGTGGAGTTTAAAGGCCTCAGAAATGTTATTGACTCACGACGCGTGCTGGGTGTCCAGTTGTAGATGGGCAAAATTCCACGGTCGTTTTGGCGAGGGTAGCAGCTGGGGGGTCCACACGTTCTTTCGGGGGGGGGAAGGGTTCTTTAGGGACGAGAACCAAGACGGTGCTTTATGCAACACCTAGGCAGTCGTGGTCTCTCTGGCGAGAGTGAGTCGAACTTGTTTCTTAAATCAAGTTAACTTGGAGTGCGGTGTGATCACCGAGTAACGAGCTCGAGGAGGAGCTTTTCTCCTTCGTTACTTATTTCCTTATGGACGAAGACTGAACTCGGGGAGGGTCTTCTTCATGGGGGAGGATAACGGAGGGGGATTGTTCTAACGAGAATAGGTTGAACTTGGTTCCTCACCAAGTTAACTTAAGAGTTCGGTGTGGCCACCGAATAACGGGCTCGAGGGGGAGCCTTTTCCTTCTTCTTTTCTTAATTCCTCAAGGACGAGGAATACCACTGGTGTTTAAGGTGCACCAGGCTATGAGGAGTCTCTCTGGCGAGAGTAAGTTGAACTTACTAAAGTTAACTTATCGTTTGGTTTGATAACCAGGGACTTAGCTCGAGGATGAGCTTCTTCTTAGCCCCTTAAGGTAGGTAGCCCTGCTTCTCTTGCAGGGTACTTCTTGGTCTGGCAAGCCAAGTACTCTACCTCTTCAGTCTCGGTAGCTCGGTTGTGGATCCGAGGACTTCGTCACCTAAAGACTGACGTATACTACCTTCTTCTTTTCTTAATTCCTCAAGGACGAGGAATACCCCTGGTGTTTAAGGTGCACCAGGATATGAGGAGTCTCTCTGGCGAGAGTAAGTCGAACTTAGCAAAGTTTACTTATCGTTTAGTTTGATAACCAGGGACTTAGCTCAAGGATGAGCTTCTTTTTAGCCCCTTAAGGTAGGTAGCCCTGCCTCTCTTGCAGGGTACTTCTTGGTCTGGCGAGCCAAGTACACTACCTCTCTAGTCTCGGTAGTTTGGTTTGATCCGAAGACTTCGTCACCTAGAGACTGACGTATACTACCACGATTTTCCTCAGAGTTCCTCATTTATACCTCGCACCCCCACTGGGGGAGTGGTAAGGGGGAGAGGGGCTTGAGGCCGGCCCCAGGAGAGTTCTTTTTCCAAACGGTCTTTCCCACGAAGTCAAACATCGGCTCCTCGTTAGCCATCGAGATTGGGAGAAACCCGTCTCCAATTTCTTGTTCGACGTGAAACTGGATCTCACTCTCCTGGGGGAGATCTTACCTTTTCACCTTTAGGGTCTTTCATGGCACCGAGTTGTGCCACGTTGTGGTTACGCTTTTGACTCGCCGATGCCTGGGGCGGATGTCCTTGCGGTAACCGCCTTGGGACTGCATCACGAGTGAACGGGATGGGGGGGGGGGGGGGAAGTGACCATTTCCCTACACATAACAATTTTGCCCAAGAACGCTGCCATCAACTCAAAATCGTACTAAACCCTACTCCATCAGCAAATTTTCCCACAGTTCAGGTCCAATTGTGGAAAGATAACAATATTTTTTAACATGATGATGCACCTTGTCACAAAGCAAAATCAACAACAAAGTTCATGCCTAAAAATAAAATCGACCTTTAGGGACCTTGTTGCAGGAATTGGCCAGATTTGATCCCACAAGAGAATTTGTGGGCGATAATGAAACTGCCGGTTGCTAAACAAAAGCCATCCAACTTTGAGCAGCTGCGGGTGATTATTAAAAAAGAATGGAGCAATATCATCCAAGATATCATAAATTTGGTATCCAGCAGCCTTAACGAATTGAACAGTCTTGAAGAACAAAGGCGATAATTGTAAATATTGACTGCGCCCATCATTGAATGTATTTATTAATAAAACGGGGTTGGGCTGTAATATTTTGTATATTTCACTTTCTAATTATGATACAAACATACTAAAACACAACACATCGTTTGATTAATTATCTTAATTTTCATATATGAAAGAATATATTAGTCTCAAAAACTATTAGTTATGCTGCAGAAAGGTATGCTGCACATAGGCCATGATAATATACGAAAAGATTACAATATAGGTGGTCAAATTTTAAACATAACTAACTTTACAAAGGGATTGGGGATTAACTCTCCCATTCCTTTCTAAACTTACTTAAAGCGATATTTTGTATTTAGTGGTATTCACTTCCAAAATCACTTTACTTAAGAGATAGAAGTAAAAAAAAAAAAGGCAAAATTTTGCGAACCGTTTAAAAGAGTTTAAAATTTACTCTTTTGAAAGGACAATGAATCGTAAACCTAATTTGGCACTTTGATGCGTTCGAGCCCTTTGAAACCTGCGACAATAAAAACCGAAATTAGATTAAGCTTTTAAATGCGAAAGCAGAAATATAAGTCGAATTTAATAGATTAAACAGCCTCCAACCACGAGATAATGTAATAACGAAAGGACCAATATAAATAGATTACTAATTTTCTAACAGAGTAATAGTTAGCTCTCCAAATGCTATCGGAAACATCTTCACAAAGGTGTAGAAATATGCTTGCAACAAACAGGAGTATAAGTATAACTCGGCTTCCTAATCTGTGATAAAGCAAAAACATCGACTTTTAGACTCCTTTTTTTAACACGAACCGCCAGGATATGAAACTCGTAGGGAACAGCGTGAGACCAAGAAAAGATGAACAATTTATAATTAAATGCAGGAATGCGTGGTGCCGGGTTATTATGTGGCCTACCCATGTGAATCTGGTTTAGTATGCACCCTACCGTGTTTTTATGTGGCCTACTTAATCAGAAAGCAAACTACCGATAACCAAAGGGTAAAATAAGATATACAGAAATATATTACCATTTATTTTTACCATTTATAGTCAATTAAAAATAATTTTAGTAAAAATCTCTCGAATATCCTGAAGCATACATAAAAATAAAACAGCATCATCTCCCTTTGACACACGCCAGCAGTATTCATCAAGATGCCCTTGGAGGTGATGTCTGGGGACTCCACGTGTCTTCTTTAAAATGTTGATTTTGCTCTGATTTTGCACTGGCGCACATTCATCACCCTTCTTATGACCCCTTTTTTTCTACCGAAACTATTGCTGAACACACTCGCGCCATAGTTAAACCAATCCACTACTGTTGTTTTCGACCTTCCACTTAAAGAGGATACTTTCTCTACTACCAATCTAATGCTTTACAGGTAAACTAATTCCAATATTTCGACCAACGACAGCCTGCAGGTTAATTTGCCATTCAAATCAGTATATGTAAAAAAATTGTTACCAGTGCGAGTGGATTTACTTGGTTGACATCCTTTTTTCCTGCATCTCTAAACCGTCCTGCCGTGTCTACGAGATTTCTTGTTCGTCAGTTCCATGGGTCCATCACACTTCGGGCACAAATCTGCATCCTTTAAAAGGCCCTTTTCTCTTAAAAAGAATGTAGCAATTTTTTCACTGGCAGCAACACTGCAGTAAAATTCACACAGCAGCATCTTAGAAGGATGTATGTAAACTGATGTCATTTAAATATTTAAAAACAAAGTGAAAGCTTTGAAATGTGAGTTCGCATGTAAACACAGTTCACTAGTTTAGTATGCGTGTAGGACATATACTAAACCAAAGAACTCGTGTGGTAGGCTACTTCTAACATGTAGGCCACATACTAAACCGGCACCGAAAGCGTTCGATTCGTTGGTTAAGTTAGAAGCAGAAAATAAGACGGTCTGAGTAGGATATTCTATAATCGAAAATCAAGAAAATAAATTTATAGTTAGAAATCCATGAAAATTAGGGCAGGATTTTAATGGTGTAAATAAATTCAATGGCAAACTTGGGTTTACAGACTTAGCAATCGTAGCACTTCTGTGTATAAACAATTTCACGCTGCTTAAAACTATGTCAATCGAGAGGTTTTATCGATACGGTGACCTAATTGAAACCATAAAGGCAAAAAAAAACTTAATATTACATCATTTTGGATTTTTTTCCTTATTAAATTTAAGTAAAATTCGGACTTCAGCCAAAAGCTTTTTACCCTAATGACTGTGTTAAAATACCTTGCAAAGTAATAAGGGTTAAATTTAAAAATCACTAGAAGTAATTTCAAGACCCTATTTTTAACAACAGTTTTCCTCTAAATCAAGAGGGCAACTCGGGGCTAGACTGATCGAGAGATATCAGCCTCCAAGAATTATTCAAGTCAAGAGGAACCAGTAGCCATTTAATAGGCAAATTCTGGTAGAGGTGGAGTTGAGAAAAGCAAGTAACCATGAGACACAGGAAACTCAACCAAGCAAAGAGACAACTCAGGGACAAAGCAGTGCCATCAGAGAGCGAAACATCGTCTTAAAATCTCAACTCAGCTTCATGTCTACAGGTGCAGACAATCTACGGATAAATTAACTAAATTTAATTCTTTTATTCTTAGAGAAAACTTAGGCAGTCACGAGATAGGCGTACGACCCACTGGTGGGTCGTGTGTGTGGTATGTTAATGAGTCCCACCCGACCCACCGGTGGGTCTTTCCTTTATTTTATTATTATGGGCTTTCTGGGAACTGGTATTCTATCATTGCTTTGATTTATGCTTCAGGTACACTAAGAAAACAAGGAAATTTAAATCAATTAGTGTCTTTTGCTAAAACACATAAGTCAAAGGGAGGGATTACCTGTGCATTTAGCACAAAATGTATTTAATTTTTTTATCTGCTTCTTTTGCATTCATTGTTTTTCTCATTTCTGTATTCGAACTATTATGTTATATTTGTCCATTTTGTCGCATTTTTTCAAACTATGGCGGGTATTAGTCGTTGCTGCTCCTGGTGTTGTCGGGAGTTGCTTGTCCACATCACACAGCGATTCAATGATAGATTCTCTGAAATCGGCAATATTCATTTTCTGTTGTGTGTTCTTTTGTAATAATACTAAATCATTTATCTAATACTATCTATGCGATACTTGCCCCACATATGTTGTAGTGTAAAAATATTATGCCGCTCTTGAGAAAATTAATTAAAATATCGTATTGGGACCTGGGGCTAAAACATAAATTGAGGCTCGGGAGCCAACATGCTAAAAGGGCTAATGGGACGATGTAAAAAAAAATGGAAACAAACCCGATGCGAGTATCTATCATCCTATTGGTTTAACTTCATTTATTGATAAACTATCAAAATTTGTAATAACAGATAGAATAGTAGGTCATGCTGAGTCAAATTATCAAGTAGTAGATATTTTTTACTTAATATCTTTAAGCAAGCCTTTGATACTGTCACACATAAGGAAGCTGTTAAGGGAAATTAAAGCGCAAATAATAATAGGGAATTATAGTAATTAGCTAAGTTGGCACACAAATGACTGACAGCGGCCTTTCTTACGCAACGCAAAGCCAAACCGAGCTCTAATTACTAGTTGAGCTCTTCAAGGTCTTTAATTGGTCTACTTTTGTTTATAGTATGCATATAAGATCCTTATATCGGTTTACCTAGTATAATCTCAAAAATTAGAGCAATACAAATTTATAAAACAGCCGATTTGACATGCGATGAGCGAACTTACAACGTGACATAGATAAAACTCTCGATTAGGCAGAAGAATGTAATCATAATTTAATGCAAGTCATGCATTTAAGAAGTAGAAATTTAAAGGCAAATAAACAAAAAATTAATGGAAAAATTCTAAAATTGACTAATTGAGGAAGGAACCAAGAGAGATTTACTTCAGAAGACCTTAAATTGTTGGAACAAAGCATCTAATTTTCCAGGGAATTAACAAGAGACTGAGATATATTAACCTCAAGTCCGTCTCTGTCCTCAACACAAGCGCTTCAATACTACAATAACTGAAAATTACTTTTGTTATAATTTACCGTGCAATTACAAGGTGGAATTAAGCCAACAAGAAACCTCACAAATGAGCACCCCATTGGCACTATGAAATCTTGAAATTGGGCACACAAATCGAACATTGATATAATTTACCATCCTGTAATATTAAATTATTGTAAGACGAAACAAATACTTGTAAATAATGTAAAATTACGAATTAATAATCTATGTATCAATGCAAAGCAGAATATTTTGTAATAAAGCAAGTGAAATCGTTGTGCTCCCACAAACATATATACATTTCTTAGACAGGTTTTGTTTTGAGTGCTATAAAAAGTGTAGTTGCTAAATTACCAGGCCCTAGGATTTTAACATGTATGTGGAATTTTATTTTTTTATTGTAATCTGTTCACATATTATCATGGCCTATGTGCAGTACCTTATACCTTTCTACAGTCCTGACTAAAGGTTTTGAGACTACTATATTTTTTTCATATATGAAAATTATTATAACTAATCAAACTTCGCATTTTTTTTATGTATGTTTGTATCATAATTGGATTCTGTCCTTTGTTCTTCAAAATTGCTCACAATTGGATGACTTCTGTTTATCAACCGCCAGCTTGATTATCGCCCACAATTTCTCTTTTGGGTTCAAAAGTAGCTGATGAATCACAGTTTGGTACCGTTTTGTGTTCATGGCAGCGTTCCTGGGCAAAATTATTAGTGCTCCAGTTCCCTTAGGTGAGAAACAGCTTCAGAGATGGAGAGTGTCTGGAGAGTTACAGTGGGCAGGATAGAGAACTTGTGAAAACGCTTCCCTCTTCTTTTCCTAACGAGAGATCTTCCATAAGCCCCAAACAAATGGAACGGAGGTTCATCAGAGAATATCACTTTTGTCCAGTCTTCAAAAGTCGATTCTTTATATTTCATACAAAAGTGGATCCTATCTGTGAGTTTCTTCTTGAAGAGATGAGGAATCTTCACACTCCTTATCAACCTGAAAACTTTGTAAAAAGGTCTTCGCCATACTATGCACGCTGAAGCGTCCACACCTGGTTCTTTCCAATCGTGAGCATGCTTTATAATGGAGGCAACCCGATTCTTGATCTGTGATCTTACAGGAAGGCGATCTTAGCGTTCACATGAGTGTAACCAGTCTCTCCTTTCATTTCAGGCTACTTGGATGTAGAGAAACAATGGTTGCACGCTTTGCTTGCGAAATAACCATGTCTGGAATTGAGAAAGTTTAAAAAAAATTTTTTAAATTATAAGGCTTGAGAAGGAATGAGAACGTTAGATGTTAAGAAAAGATCACATTAAATCTAATATACGACAACCTTACCATTTAAAATGAATGATACAAAAAATTAGAGGGGGAAAACAACTTTCTCCTGAATTATGGTTTCAGACTCAAATACTTAAACTTTCTGGCCATTTGTATAATCAAATATACAAATACAAGTTTACTAAAAGGCTTTGATACGTTTGCTCTCACACTGGTAAATATTTGTCCTGCTATGCGGTTTTATTCATCTCGAATTCCTATGGGAGAGTGCAACTAAGAGAGTTTGACGATTCAGACAGTTGGGATGTGTCTATGAATTTGTTGGTGTAGGTTTGCTTGCATATGTCGAATACATCTAGAAAGAAAAATCAAAGTACAAGTTCCTTATAACTATTTTAAATGTCTAACATGTGGATGCTATTGAAATCTATGAAATCCTGGTTTCAAAGCGTGGTGTATTACGGTCAATATGCCTTTATATAACGCATCTCATTTGTTAATTAATATTAACCAGGTAGAAAAGAAGTCTGATACGCATGCTAAACGAGGAGGGCCTCAGTTGTCGACAAATCGACCCGAGGGTCGGCGGAACAAATTCCAGTGTAGCAGAACTGTTAAATGAGAACATCCATGACCGACCTTGTTCTAGAAGACCCAAGTTTAGTACGCAACTTGGAGACAGGTTATAGATTTCATCTGTTTCATTTTTTAAAGCAATTATGAGCAAACGAAGATGATATATTTGTTCGTTAAGAAATAATTATGATAGTTTACTATTTCATATAGATAAAAAGTTTTTGACATTAATCAAAATTTCATTTCATGTGTTTACCAGGACATTAAAATACCATCCCGCTGCTAACTGAGCCGCCAATCAGCTTCCAAAATCGATGCAATTTATCGAAATTTAAAACAAGACTTGGCAGCTGAACAACCTGTCTTCCCAACGGCTGACATTTGCTCCACCTACGATGCCAGCTTCCTCCGAGTTACAGTTAAATTGGGTAAGAAATATTCATTTCATTAATATAGCCATCTGTCACACATGTCGTATCACATTTGCCAAATTCAAAGATTATAATTAATTAATAATTTCTGGACGATTGTTGATTTTAATTTACACTTAATATTAGTTACCTGAAGAATATAGTTAATAGAAATTAAATTTACTGGTACTGTGGTACGAATTTTCATTCGCTGCGAATAAGATTGTGGTTACTGTAACAGACAATGGGTCACATTTTGTGAAAGCATTTAAAGAGTTTGGAATCAAAATTGACGGTAGGGAATATTTGGAAATAAAACAAAGGATGACATTGATGAGGAAGATGAAGAATTAGATACTTTGATTTCTGTTCACCTGGACTCACAAGAATCCGGAAAAATCATTTTTTCCTCCGTTTTAAGGTGCTGAATTTAGTGAGTTAAACGGATATCAAAAGTGTCTTCAAAAATTCACAATTTTGCAATGCTAAATTCTCTGCAATTTAGAATTAATCGGAGAGGGCAAAATCTGCTGAAATAATTCAGTCCACTCTAAGTTGTCAGTTCAAGATTTCGTGTTTAACACGATGGAACACTCTATTTGACAGTTCGTCTGTTCTTTTATGCCACAAATGTTATTTGCGGGAAGTTTAGAAGAACTTGGATTTCTCTCATATCCGTGAAGCGGAACTAGAATACCAACAGCACAATGGGCCAGTGATGAACCCCATTCATCATGCCTTAGATGGACAACAGTTTAAAGTTTAATAAGAAATGCTATGATACTTACTGTTCTTTTACCTACGCTTTTGACTATTTAGGAAACCTACTACGTCTATACAATAGACCTATACAGTTCTTATAGCCACTGTTAAACGCAATGACAAAGGGGTATTCTCCCGATTCTCTTCAATTCTTAAGATAGAAAAATCCCATGAAACAAATGTAGCAATTCTGGCATCAGTATCTAATCTAAAATTCGAATTGAAATGGATAACAATGAAGTATGAACTCAACACAACTGCCATGGTAAAACAGTGTTAGAGATTCTCGTCTACCTCATTAAAACTCTTCAGGGTAACCTGTGAATGTGCTGCTGCAGAGAAGAACACTGATGATTTATTTCACTATGAGCTAATTGTTAGCAGCTACACAACATTCAAAAGTGAAGATGATACAGAAATTTTAATGAAGTATTTGGTGATTGCTGTAACGACATTAATGTATTTGCGTCAGTTTGCGGGAGTTATGAAAATCTTTATTCGATACAACACAGCTCTTCCTTCACCAATTCCAGTGAAAAAGCTGTTCAGCTTAGCTTGACATGTTCATTCTCCAAAGCGAATCCAGTTTGCAGATAAAATGTTCTCTAGTTTAGTATTCAAAAAATAAAAAGATTTAATATATTATCATCTTAAATTTCTCTGGAATATATAAAATTTAATTGATAAATATTTGTTAATTATTATCCCTATATATTTCTGATGGTTTCTGATCTAGGTAGCCATATATGTTTCACAAAGTCATCTGGTTGAATTTCTAATTAAACTCGAAATTAACCAATAGTGAAAATAAGCTTGCTTCTTCACTCATAAAATCACACATAAATGTATCTAGATACGGAAAGAAAGTAGTATTCATGATAGTAATTCTTTAATGATGACGTTTCAGCCTACTTGTCTATCTTAAGGTCTGACAAAGTGAGATAATTATCAATAGAAAAATCAAATATAACATATTAACATAAAGTAAAATAAACTAAAAAGATTGATTATTATTTAAATGACGTCTTATTTATTCCTCCACACCTGAATTTATTCAGTTGAGTCTCTCTTACACTTCATCCGAGTAGGTTACTCTGCCACTTTTCTTCCCAATTTCATCTCCTCATTTAAATAATGATCAGTTTATTTAATATGATTTTAATTTATCTTAATATGTTATATTTGAATTTTTATTAATTATTATCTCACTTTGTCAGCCTGAAGATAGACATGGAGCCTGAAACGTCGTCATTAAAGAATTAGTATCATGGTCCTTAGATTCATTCTTAAGATTAATTTATCCTGCGCTAGAAGAAACTACTTTCAACAATATATATATATATATATATATATATATATATATATATATATATATATATATATATATATGAAATGAATAACTCACAAAGTAGCACTTGAGGGTAGCAATAAATGCAATCTCCCGCACCGCAGGAAAATGGGAAAGGTGTTTGCGCGTACTTTCTAACTATATTTAGTTCTTTTATAGGTGGTCACCAGTTTTGGAGTGACGATGGGTTACCAGTGCATGGGTGTCGGACTAAGGCGGTTAAGGCGGCCTTACAGTTGAGTTTAGTCTGACTCCAAAGGGTTCTTACGGGTAATTCGCTTGCAGGCTGGTTTCAAATTGTAATCAGATTATTGCTTGGCAGAAGGAAGGACTCGGAAGAAAAATGGCAGGTACGTAGGCCATAATCTCGGCTTAGGGGTACCTCAGTTTGGGCAAGCGAAATAGTTGAGTCTTGTGTAGTTCATTTGTGCGTCGATGCCTTTGTGCTGACTATCAATGCTAATGTTCAGTGTTTCTTGTAAGTCTCCTTCTGCGTCAGATTGTTGGGAATATAGACGGATGGATTGAAGACGAGTAACGTACTCGTGACGCTACTAATGTACAAATCAGAATGAGAATAATGAAGAATGAATAATAATCATGAGAATGTTTCAGCCCGTCTAATTATACCAACTCCATTTAAGGGAGCGTGACTTCTCTTTCCTTAATCTGGACGCGGGGCGGAGCTTATAGAGTCAGAAGTATGTGCGTGTATTCTCTACTTAGATTGCTGGATGGAGTCAAAGGGTGTATGCATGTTCAGTGTAGGCACGTGTGCCTACTAACTTGGCTTATCAAACCGACATCCATAGTAAGATTGATTTCGTCGTTTTACAAGTTAATGTTAACTTTGGCTGGTCAGATCAGACTCCGTTCTATGTGTGTCCAGATGTTTTCGACTACCTCCGTTATCTGTGTCCAGACCTTCGGCTACCATATGTTTCCTAATTTGTGTATATTTGTACATTCGCGTACGAACCCCAACGATTTAGCTTGCCTATTATTGAATGCTTCTCGCGCAGCATCGTTCCATTCTAGCTTATGAGCCTTTGGTTGCAGACGTGCGAGCTCGGTCAGCGTGGCTGAAATCGCGGTGAAATTTAGAATGATGATTGGATAGTAGCCCAAAATGCCCAAGTATCGTCATATATCCTTATAGTCATTTGGTAATGGCATGTCCCCATTGTCCTTCATTTTCTTAGCCTGTGGGCAAATTCACGTAGCTGAAATATGATGTCTTAGAAAATCAATCCCTTCTCTCGCTAATTAGCATTTCTCTGAGGCTATCTGTAGACTTTTCTCGACCAGAATGTTGTAGAATTGATCTGAATAATCCAAATGGTCTTCCAAATTGTCCTAAAATATCAGGATGTCGTTTATATATACATAAACGAACTCTAATCCCCGAAACAGGTTATCCATATGACATGGGAATGTGCAGCTTGCATTCCTGAGACCAAAGGGTAACTTCATTTACTCCCATGAACTAAATGGAGTTACCACCGCAGTCTTCTCTATGTCAACCGCGTTCATCAGGATCTGATGGTAAGCACGCACCAGATTCAACCGAGATAAAATTTTTATACCATGAAGGTTGTTTGCTACACTTTGTATTCTTGGTAATGGATATTGGTCGGGCTTCGCGATTGCATTAAGTGCGCAAAAATCGCCCACCAGCCTGTACTCACCCGGTGACTTCGCGAATGTTGGTAGTGCACTGTAGGTCTCAATTGTATGTGTCACGGAGTTGGCGATGGCGGGGCGGGATTGGTGCGCGCGTGGCTGTACAAGGTTTCACACTTCTCTATTACGGCCTTGCAACTGAGCGATAGATGCTGGAGGCCATTACTAATTAGTGCTACTGCAGGCTCCTCGGATTTTTTTTACTTTTGACTTGAGCTTAGTTTGATTATCGATAAGAATGACGCGCGTACAATCCACCAAGTAATTAAAGTAACCCCAAAATTCAATCCCTAATAATAGCGATGTGGTATCCTCATGACCACCTAAATGACTAACGAAGGATAAGAATAACTATCCGCGCGTACTTCGCCGTGCACTTTTATTTTTCCACCATTAGTTGTTGTAATGTTTAAACTAGATTTATGTAATTCACCCGTTCGCACAAAATTACTTGCAATTAATGACACAATTGCCCCAGTATCAATTAGAATTGCGCACTTTATTTTATCTACCTTCGTGGCGACGGTGAATACTGACGGCATGCCAGCAGTCCAACTTGCAATGGCATGCCGTGCTAGTTTTCCGATGGGGCTGGCGAAGATGGCCAGGAGGACGGTTGCATTTGATCGTGTTTCCCTCATTTCGGCCATTTGTATTAAGACTTACAAGATTATTATTGATTTCGTCGTTTCACAGGGCCACGTTAACTTTGGCTGGTCATATCAGACTCCGTTCTATGTGTGTCCAGCTGTTTTCTATTGCCTCTGTTATTTGTCTCCACACCTTCGGCTTACATCTGTTTCCTAATGTGTGTATGTTTGTACATTCGCGTGGGTACCCCAGCGATTTCGCTTGCCTCATTACAACATATTCTATTTTGCATTGATCCATATTATTGCGATTTAACATTATTTACAATTATTTGCTTCTCCATTAGTTAACGGTTACAGCATGGCATATTATTTCAATGTTCGATTTGTGATCCCAATTTCAAGATTTCAATAGGGCTAAAACGGGGTGCTCATTTGTGAGGTTCCTTGTTGGTTCTACTCAACCTTGCAATTGGGCGCTACACTGTATCAAGGATAACTACAAGTGAAAATAATATAATATGGGTATATAAGACCAAAAAGTAAAAGACTGCCTCTAAGCCAAGAAATCACCAATGAGGGATTAGGAGAGGGAGGGTAAATTCACATAAAGATTTATCAGGAGCAGGTAGCAAGGTCAAACGAAGAGGCAGAAAGGGTAAAGAACAGACCTAGAGGAGATAAAAAGATTAACGGAAATGGAGATAATCTAAAGAAGAGGATTAGGAGAGACTATGAGAAGCAAGCAGCTACGTAAAGGGGGAGGGCACGGAGAGTGAGGGAGAGAGGGAGACTAATAGAAATGAAATAATTAAATTAAAAAATTGAGGACCCACAATTATGAATATTGCAGACAAAACTAAGAACATAAGTCAAATCTAGTTTCTCCAAGAATAAGTTCTTTGATTACAACATCAATTTAGAAAATGCCGGTGGAAATGTTAAAGTTATCGGAATGACTTATAAATGAACATTCGACAATATTTCTTTTTATAGAGACATTCGAGAGGTAAATAAATTTTTCCGAATTCCAAGTGGTCATTTTCGGAAATATGAACAAAAAACGCACTATTTTTTCATCTTTCCGAACATTGTATTTATGCTGATTAATACGGGCAGATAATTGCTTGCCTGTTTGTCCAAAATATTTACTTAGACAACTAGAACATCCAACTAAGTAAACTCCACCAATATTATTACAATTATTGTGAATTAGTATATTCTTAATAGTTGACTCGTATTTGAAAGCAACAGAAATGTTAAAGTTCACTTACCTTTCCGGTCTCTTAAAAAACTTTTTTAGGCTAATTACTATAAATTTAAAGAATCAAAGTACATTGTCAATATTTTGTGGACCCCTCTTCAGTGGCTTTTAAAGCTGCAGCTCTCTCAGGTAGGTATAGATTTATTAAGTTCTGAGAAAACAGCGGTGCAATTTTCGAAAATCTTTAGCGTATGACATTCATCATTTCTGGCCGTGTTCCTCCTAGTTCTTTGCGCATGTTCTATTTGGTTCGTGTAAAGGGGCGACTTGGACAAGGAAGTCGTTTGATGGCGTTTTGGTCATTCTATTCTTTGTTCTTTTTCAGTATGACAGAAACAAAATTTATCAGGACAAATTAGTAATCACAGCATAAGAAAAAAGCCACCATGTTTTACCATTGGTTGTAACCTGTTATGCCATACCTCTGAGAGGCTAATCTCCCGGCCACTGTCTGAATTGAGCAAACTTTGTTTCGTCAGAAAAAAAAATGGTTTTCTGGCCAAAAATTCTAAAGGCTCTTTGTTCATTTCTTCAGCCCACTCATTCTTCTTATTATTATTTGTCATAGCTAAAAATAGGCTTCTTTCTCGCCTCACGTTCATGATATTTAATAGTGTGCATGTAATTTAATGCTGTTCTTAGGTTAATTTGGAATCTTTCTGCCATTTCAGAAGCTTTTAAACGAGGGTTGTTCTTAATGGCTCTTCGAACAGCGTGAATACATCTTTCAGAATGCCCTAGAAGACAATAACGTGACATCGATGATATTTTGCCCTTTTCTTTATTATGAGTTATAGTTCATTTAATAGAAGAAAAGGAAATTTCAAGATTCCTAGAAATAAGTCTTTGGCACTGTTCACCCTCAGATTGACCGCCCAATCGTCTTTTTTGAAAATGTGAAATTTCCTTCGAATTATTTCTTTTGGATGTTATATAATTACAATATTAAATACTGAAAAAATGGCAGAAAATACTAGCCATAATAATGAAAAAAAATGGACTGAAAACATTTTATTATAAAACTGTGGCTGTTTATTTACCTTTTGCATGTCTCTGTATATAATCATGCAACATCGTTGCATATTAAAAAAGTCCAAGTCAAATGAATTCGCTCTCACACAAACATTCTTCAACAGGAATATGATTTTCGGTTTGGATCTTTCCCTCATTTAAGAGAAGGTCACAACGAGTTTTTAGCTATTCTTACCCAAGGGAATTGCTTCTTTTCTTTAGACGCTAGTAGACATGTAACCTCTGTGTAATTAATTGAAAAACTGTAAAAAATAATGATTATGATAGAACTGTTCAACATTCTATTACTTTCTATCAAGTGCCCGGAATTTAGTAAGATTCTTGCAAAATCTGCCCGAAAACTCGCCTGAGTATTGAAGGAGGGGACGTCGAAACTGAGCAGAAATGGACTTTGAAGGCAAGAGATTCAATTCATCGGCCTTTGCAGAGCGCAGCACCAACGTAGTCTAATTATCTTATTATATAGTAAAGAAATGTCCAAATATTTCCCAAAATAAAAATAAAAATTAACTGCAGTTGAAAAAAGATTAAACAAGAGTATTCTCTTTCTTTCTTCCGTTACTTTTCCTTGTGTGTAACAACGTTTTTTGCTATTTTAGCATTATATGCAATTCTACCACTCTTTTATCTGTCTTCAAATTAACCACTTTCGCGATTAGATGTCAGTAGTTTGTCTTCCCGTCAGGAGCAAACCATTTTTGAGTTCGAAGATTCTAATCTTATTTGCCTAAACTTCATACCAAAGTCATTGATTGTTTTACTAAAAGTAACGCTGGTCATATTGCTCGTGACCTCTTTCCAAAAACACTTTTCTCTGCCCCCAAAAAAGGATCTTATCGTTAAACGAAAGTTTCCTATCCTAATTTATAAACTTCATTTTTAATTTTATTTTTACCCTTATAAAAGTTTTCTTTCAACCTTAAAAATATAAAGGATGTATTGATTGAAGCTGTCTCTTTTAAATTTTATTATAAGTATAATGGATTTAATTTTTTTAGCCGATCTTCACTTTTTCCGACTTGATATCTAACGAGTTTTGCAAAAGTTCCGTTGCACTCGGGATTTTATCTTTTGAGAGGTTTAAGTTTGTGATAGAAAATGTTCCGTCAAACATACTTAAAGTTCTACTTATAGACCACTTTTTATTAAAACATCTTTTTATTTTGTGAAGGTGTGTCAAGATGGAAGTGAAAAGAATCGAGATCTCTGCTCTTTTGCGCGCAGGACACATGTCCGACATCGCCAAGCGGCCCAACGTCCGCCAGATGAGGCTCAAGCACGGACAAAACCTCAAAGATCAACCTCTTTCAGGCAGACCTCAAGTTGTCAACTGTTTGACTGTGAGAAAGGCTTTCGAATGTGCTCTGAAGCTCAAAATGAATGCGTAGGAGCTTGGCGTGCGTGAAAAGGCATCTGTTCACCGAACGTATGCTATAACAACATCGGGAGCGATGTTGTTGCCTTCTCAACTACTTGAAAGTCATGGCAATCGAATTCTCATTTTTTTTAGATAAAAAGCCTTCGCAGTCGATCTGATCATCAACAAGTAGAGCGACCGAGTAGCAAGCTCCGGTGAGGATGTCTGCGAGGTCTGCAATGTGTCCACGACCAAGCACTCGGCCTTTGTGATAATGCTCAGCGTCGTGGCTTTGAGTAGCGAGAAGATGCCGTTGGTGTGCTTCTCAACCATTTACAGGCTCACTAAGGGGCCAAAGAGTACACGAGGACTGGGCAACCAGACCAGCGTTTCGCTCTTCCTCACACCGATTACATGGCAGGAATACGGGCTGCCCTCCGGGTGACTTGGCAAAGAAAATGGGAGCTGGTCGAGGGGAACTTAGTTACGTGCCATTGCGCCGAGACTGTTCCCATGGACCTACCCCTTCAATACCGCGACGGCTTCAGGCTGCTTTCTGTCGTCTCCGAATTGGACACACTCGCGGGACGCGCCGCCATTTGGTGGAACGCTCGCCTGCGCCTCATTGTGATTACTGCGTTGTCGCCCAGACTGTTCGGCACATTCCTGTTGAATATCCCACTCTGGGTGATCTTCGCATACATTACATGAGCGGGGGCACTACCGCTTGTCCCTTGTACTCGGGACGGGTTCGTTCACACATACTTGTGGACTATTCGACTTTTTAGAGGAGGCTGGCCTCCTCCACATTATGCGCCGGGGGGAGGCGGGCCTACCCCCGACGCTGGAGCGCGCTTCCTTCTTGTTGCTATTTTGCTTTGTTTTATTTTCGTTGTTTTTTTTTCTTTGTCTTTTTTATCTTTGTTATTTGTTATTTACATATTGTTATTTGTTTTTATTAACTATCCTAGTAGTAGGCTGTGGTGAGTACGGTAACATTTGCCCTAGTAGGCAATCGCCAGATGGGTTCCTAAAATTAAAAATTACAGGCTCACTGCGGCCGATTACAGTGACATCTTGCTGCGAAAGTCCTGCCCTGTGTGAGAAAGATCACGAAGTACGTGGACTGCGTCTTTCAACAAGACGGTGCTCCGGCCCACAGGGCCAAGACTATGCAAGGTGGTTGGGGTGCAACCTCAATCCCCTCGGCTACAGGGTGTAAACGCAAGATGAGGGCAAGGCCTGCAAGGTCCGCAACAACGTTGACGAGCTGAAATCCTCCGTCAACTGCGTGTGACCAGCATAAGGAAGGACTTCGTCTGCAACGTGTGCGCGGCTTTCAGATCTCGACTGGAGTGCATGCTAACCACCGAGGGACGCCACATTGATTAATATTACGAATTAAACAGATATTTATATGGAAAAACAATGAAAACGTGTCAATTTTTGACAAACTGGTATTTTTCGATTGCGGGTAAATTAAATAAATTCGGCCAGAATATCTTGCAAAAATAAGCCTGTGGCAAATACACTATTGTTCTTAACAGGAATCTAGTCACAATTTTCATAAAGTGTGCTTAACATGCTTATTTTGATATGAAACTTGGTGACCGAGATAAAGCTTGGGCACCACATATGGTATGCAACATCTGCACTGAGTATCTGCGTCGTTGGACCAAGGGAAAGGAGAGTTGTTTGAAGTTTGGAATTCCCATGGTTTGAAGGGAGCCGACAAACCATGACACTGACTGCTACTTCTGCGCTATTGATTTGACTGGGATCAAGAGAAAGAAACGGACCATCCTCGAGTATCCTGATCTTCAAGCAGCCCGTTGTCGTATAGCTTATTTTGATGAAATTCTATTATCTCTCTCTGGAGAACTTCCTGACATTAGTGACGAAGATCCCTCCAGGGTTGAAGAAAATAAAGAAGTGTTTTGGAAGATGATGCTCCACATCATTTTTTCAAAAAGGAGCTAAATGATCTAGTTTGCAATCTCAGCGTGTCAAAGTCCTCTGTCGAATTGTTGGCATCCAGATTGAAGGAAAATAAACTTCCTCTCTGACAGTGATCGCATTACCTTCTACCGCAACAGACATCAAGAGCACCTACGTTTTTTTCCCTGAAGAGAAGGGCTTGCGCAACTTCTACACAAGCGTGAGGTCCCACAGTACCAACCCGAAGATTGGAGACTGTTCAGTGACATTAGCAAACGATCATGAAATGTGTTCTGCTGCACAACGGCAACCAGTTTGCTTCTGTACTCTCCTCTCACTCCCCTAGAGAGATGGAGAATTATAAAGAGTTGAAGTACGTGGTTGGAAAAATTTGTTATGGTTAGAATGAGTGGTTTATTTGTGTTGACCTGAAGATGGTAAATTGTTGTTTGGACAACAGTCCTGGTTCACCATGTATCCGTGCTTTCTATGCAAGTGGAATAGTAGAGACCGAGCTCAGCATTAACAAAGAAAAGGACTGGCTTGTACGGGAAGAATTGGTGCCTTGCAGAGCAAGGACTCACATAAACAACATTCTGGTGGACAGAGACAGGATACTATTCCCACCGCTTCACATCAAGCTTGGCTTGATCAAACAGTTCACCAAAGCTCTGGACAACGATGGTGGCGGCTTAACTTACTTGTGCCGCGCTTTTTTAAAACTGACCATGGAGAAGTTGAGACCGAATCAGGGAGCATATAGAGTCACCATATTTAATAAATAATTAGTTATCATGGGTTTAGGCGCCAATACAGTTTATAGAGATTTTACACAAGCGTTTGATACTGCTTTGCTTGAAAGACTTTTGATAAAATTAAGAGCGCATAGACCAGGAGGCCATGTATTTGAGTGGATTGAAAATTTACTAGCAAACTGCAGAGAGAGCGTAGATATTAATAGGATTAACTCAAGCATGGTTTACTAGTGACGTCCTTCGGGGATCCATTCATGGATCTCAGTTGTTTATAATATACAATAATGTCCTTGACCATAATTTATCCACCAAAAATTCAAAATTTAGGGATAATACAAAATTGGATACGAGTAAAATATCGATGCGAATTAGAAAATTTACAAAGCGATCCGAATATAGTACAATAGGATGAAAAGTGTCATATGATCTTTAACTTACAGTAGCTAAGTATAAAATAATACAATCAAGTACCAAAACCCCAGTCACCCGCGGCCAAAGGTTTTCGTACACTTCTGATATTATAGGAAATTAGATAAATTCAGAGTCAAAAAGGTTTTGTTTGCATATCGATATGAATATCAGTGAAATAAGGAGGAGACAATAGCAATAAGTTATATATTCCCCAAGCAATCAACAAGAATTAACATATTACAAAATTTGCCAAAGGATGTAACATGAGCAAAATATAACAGATAAACAGATGAAGCTCTGCGAAATTTACAGCAACATCAAATTGATACATGAAGCTCAGTAGCGTGTCAAAAGTCCGTTCCCTTGACCGTGATGTGACATTTATTGTTCGAGGTACGCTGTCCACGAGGGTACAACACATGAAGGGTACGATGCTGACCCACGCTTCGGTGATGGCTGCCTTTATTTGCTTATTGAAGGCTGGATGACGGCGTCTTACGGCTTCTTTCCAGTCATGTCAGAGCGTTTCTAGTGGATCCCTATACGTAGACTGAGGTGGTAGGTTCATCACCGTAATATTGTTGTCCCGGAACCACTGAATGGTGAGCACAGACCTACGATAAAGAAAATCACATTCTGGAGAGGTCTTGGGCTGAGGGCAGTAGCTTGTTACCTCTCTGAATTAAAGCTGTCATCACAAACGGTGAGAACTCCCCCACCCATACCATTAGAGAGCGGCCACTGTGCTTTATTTTGGGTCCTCTGCACTCCCCAATAGTTTCTAGAGGTATTGGATACACGCATACAAATCTACAATAACATTCATAGAAATACACAAGACAAGGAAATTCCAGGTGTCCGAAAAATTTGGCCGTGGTTTTAGGTATAAAGCATAAGCGGTTAGAAGTTAAATGTGGTTATTATCGACAAGAATTTGGATGCTTTAATTTCGAGTGACCTAAAAACTCTAAACAATTTATCGTAGCATTTTAAGAATCAAGCAGATTAAGGGTTACATAGCTAGAAATTTTGCATTTAAATCAAAAGATATAATTTTTCATTTATATAGGTGCTTGTTGACCTCATTTAGAGCAGATAGTTAAATTTTGGTCTCCTCATATGCAGGCGGACATGGCAGCCTTTGAGCGGGTTTACCACAGAGCGACAAAATTAATCTGAGATTAAAAATAAAACATCTGAAGACAGATTGAGGGATCTTAATCTGTTTCCACTAGAAAATCATCGTTCGAGCTCACAACCAATCGAAGTCTTTTAAATACTAAACGGTTTTACTAATATAAGGTATAAGTTGTCTTTTGAGTTAGATAATCAAGTGAAAACTAAAAATAATGGATTGAAATTCGTTAACAAGAGATTTAAAACCAATAATACAGAAGATTTTCGCAGATTGGGTTATTAAAATATGGGATAATTGTCTCTAGTAGTTCAAATGACGAGTTAATATGTTTAAGAATCGAATCAATAAATATTACATCAACATATAAGATTTTTCAAAATATAAAATGTTAAAACTTGATAATTGATTTATACTATGATCATCTTTTTATTTCATTCCTTATTGAAATCTGGTCTATTATAAGGTAGGATTAGGAAAGATTTTAATAACCGATTCTAATTTTCAAGTTATAATATAGAAATTTTTATTGAAGGAGAAAACATATCAAGTTACAGTTAATCATAAATCTTTCGGTTCCCTTCCAGTTTGGCGCATCTGCCCTCCGCCAAAAAAGGTCAATTCGAGTTTCAGAATTTTACCGGTGGATAAAAGGTCAAAATGACAAGTGCCTCAATTTAAGCCCGTAATGGTGCCTAAGTAGGGATAATTTCCCAAGCACAGGACCATAATTCCAGCCTAAAAGTGATGATTATGTAACGAAGTAAGGTATGTAAACCCTTAATTCCCAAAACGGGGTGAGGTTTTTGAACCTTTCTTTTTAGCTTCCATAGTTAATTATTTTGACACCTGGGTTTTAGCGACTCTTCCAATCTAGAAGTTACTTTAATTCTGACAAGATTAATGAAACCTAAACGCTCAAGGATATCTTATGGTTGACATACCAACTGCTCGTTCAGGTACTATTATTCAAAATTTCGCAGTGTTTTTTTTAGGGATTTAACGCGTAATTTGGGGGCGCTTTGCTAAAATAATACTTTTACTTTACGCCTGTTTTCGATTTGTGGGCGAACTAATCTTAGTTGGTATTTAGTTTTTATGGATATAATTAAGATTTCACTTAGAGTTATGGGTTGGATTCATATTTATTTTTATTTTGAGAGGAAATTTAGTAAATTTTATGATTCATTTCATAAATATTTTCTAAAATATATTATTAACTAGTGAAAAGAATTGAAAATGAGGAAATATTAAATACCTCTAAAATTTCGAAAAACTTTGAAATCACAATTTCCTTTGGTGAATATTTTTATCCTTTTCAAAACCAGATACCAAAAACTCGTAAAGTCGGCCTAGTACCATCTCTATGGTTAAAGTGGCTTGAGGAAACCTTATGCTATGCTTCTTACTGACATTACCTACATTAATAACGAAAAATACAAATGTAAATGCAAGAACTCCATTTCAAAGGAATATTGAAGTGAAGGTTCTTTCTAAATTTCAATGTCATCACAAACTCACTCGAATTAGAAATAATGCTATTCCAGACAGATCCATAAAGTACATCAGATAATATACATCATGATTACCCCGCGGCTCAAGCTTCTTCTATATGATATCAAAGCGCTTTGTAAGCATAAAGAATTCTTGAAGAATTTCTCCTCCTAAGTTTGTGCTCCATTCAAACTGTTTCATCAAATCGAACTTTATAGGAAGCTGAGATAACAAAACATTTTAAGTTGCAGCAAACCAAGCATCTTGAACTCACCTCACACATCTCATAAAGTTTGCGTATTTTATTTTGTCAACTTCTTTTTATAACATTTTTCCTGTTTTTATTCTTTCGTACGGAGAGTGAAAGAAATAGAAATGGATATAGTTTTTCAAGGGATTTGAGAATAAAAGAGCAGGTGAAGGGAAAACTATTTTAGAGACTAGTTTTGAAGTGGCTGAATTCCAGGTTTAGTTCAATAAACAATGATAACAAGGCGTTCGATATTGAGTGGATGGCCTCAATTGTGTTTGCTTCTGTTAGACATGACACAACTCTACCAAATGATGACTGTTAATAGTCCCATCGAATTCGAGATGTTTATGAACAATCGCCATTTGGCGGGGCCATAATTATGTCCAAAAGCAGTAAGCAACCGATTCCCCATCTTTACAGGATCACTGTTCTCCAGTGACATCAAAATAAATCGTAAATTCTGAATATTTTACCCGTAAAAAGACGTCTTGCTATCTATCTTCCCTTAGTAATTTTCAGTTCCTGAATTATGCGACTTCAAGTTCATCTCATTTTGAGAGTGAGAACATTAATTTTCTTCTTGGCACGAATGCTTCATCCACTCCCTGGTTGCATATATTTCATAATCATTGATGAAAAAAATTCATGATAAAAAATCACAGCCTCTTTCACTTGTAACACAAAATAATAATAGTAATGTTACTGTAGTTAATATATATTTTAGTATTAAGCACTTGTAATAAACTTATCTCCAATTTTTAGTAACTCAAATTTCATAGAAACGTAGTAATAAGCTGGTGGTTGTGATATTAGTAAGCTTTCGACATGAGGAACACGCTCTATAAAAGACGGTATGTTTTGATAGAGACAAACTTAGCTTCTTCTATCTTAAGAGCTTTGTAACATCAATCTCAAATAAGCATAACCTTTTTCGCTCGTCTCAACAATCATTCTGAAGTTGATCGACAACTATACATATTACATGAACTATCAAGGCCTGTTTTCGCCACCAATAGGCATGCCAAAGTTCTGCCTATACGCTATCTAGATATTGGTAGCTTTAACAATTTCGTTTGGTATCTACTCGGTTCCAACATATTATCCACAACCACAACATAATTTCCATATTCATTTTATTAATGGTTTAAAACTTAAGATTCATAATCTTATGAAATTATCCCAAATATACAAATAAAATTTCGAATTATAATCTTGTAACTCTTAATGATAAAGAAAAGCATAGCACTTGTTGAGTCAGCGACCTCTATTTAGTAATAAGTGATGAAAGAAATCACGATAAGCAAACTTTATACCAAATTTGTCACATATTTTTAGAAGATTAATTTTGACATTAGATGGTAAAATGAAATTGGGTCCATGATTTCGTATATGTTACTGTTATTCGATTATTTAAAAGGATATTTTTAATTACAGTATGTAGCAAAATTACACTTTTTTCTTGTCCCTGGATAAAATTATTTCCTGTTGTTCGTAACTAAAGTAACTTAAAAGAGTTCTTTTAATCGCAAGACTTTGCTTTTGTAGGTAAGGCACTGAATTTCTAAATTTGCCCATATGGAAAATAATCCTAGGGTATTATTAGTTTCGGAAAAAAAGGAGAATATAAATAACGATGTAGGCTTTAATTTTTTTCAAAACATGGTATAAAATTGTAAACCATATTTTTAAAAAAAATATTGGAAAGTTGTAGAATAATATTTGTTTTAAGGAAACCTTACAAAACATTCTAGATTTAATGAGAAATTTCTAGAATTTAATATTATTTTATGTTTTTAAGAATGTTTCAGAACTTGCAAGAACACTCCCCTGGAAACGTCTAGAATCATTGAAATATTCTATCAGAAATATTTATACAGTGATTCACAAATCTGCTGCCATTTCATCTCCAACTACCATAATGAACACATCAGAAGAGAAATGGAATCAATAGACTGGACTCATTCTCCCGATGCATTCTGTTATATCCTAGGACAGTTAATCAAAACAAGAGCAAAAGAGTTGTGTGTGACAACATATATGAGAATGTGTGAAGCTTACAAAGCATACTTTGACATGCCAGTTGGGGACCAAAACAAATTCTGAGCATCCCATTTTGCTTGTAAAAACTGTAAGAAAAATTGAATATGAGAAAATTGTTTGTTGTAAAGAATAAAGTAGTAAATATCACAAGTATTTAAGTTATCATGTTTGTTTGTAAGCCAAAAGAGTAATAAAGTATATATTTTTTAACTTTTACAGGATGGTATAGAAGAGCCATAAAGTATGTATGCTATTCCCAGGATTTGGCGTGAACCCAATGACCACTCAAGGAACTGCTACTTCTGCCTGTGGACCCTTTCGAACGTCCAAGTGGCAAAACCGACCAGTTATTTCCTATCACCATCTTCCATCTTCTTTTGGCCCAATGACACACAGTGCTGGGCTTCCTGTACCTACCCTTCCAGAAAGATATATGCCACCCTCAGAATAAAGCATCAACTCAACAGCTGAAAAGATTAGTTAAGATGTAGACTACACTGTCAGAGATGTGGTTTTTGAGAGGAATCCAAACTTGTCAAAGCAAAGAGACCGCAATGACCTTGTGAGAGATCTTGGCTTATCAAAGCCAAATGCTGAGCTTTTGAGTTCCAGGCTCAAAGAGTGGGATTTGCTGGATAAATATGTGCAAGTGACAAATCAAAGAAATCATCATAAACATTTCTCAAGATTCTTCACTTATCAAACTAGGCTTTGCTACTGCAATGATGTATCTAGTATGTTTGATGCAATTTGTATTATATGTAATTCAAATGAGTGGAGGCCCTTGGTTTATTCACTATATCTAAAGGAAAACGGCAACAGTATCAAGCTCCTACTACAAGCTTTCAATTTCAAAGTGATTGAAGACTTCAATGTGGCACCATTTTTGATGGGAGGTTTTACCAAGTTTCTATGTCATCTCTATCTTTGGGACAGTAGAGATAACACAGCATATTACCACAAGAATCACTGACCACAAAGGACTGAGTTCTCTGTTGTAGGGCATAATGCCAAGCATAAACAATTGATAGCCCATCAAAAGGCGTTGTTCCCTAATCTGCATTAAAAACTAGGTCTCAGGAAACAGTTTATTAGTGTTCTTAGTAAAGAGTTTGCAGCCCTTAAGTACCTTCAAAATTTCCATTAAACTCTCTGAGACAAAGGCGGAAGCTGGTGTCTTTGTTGGACCACAAATCAGTAAAATCTTAGAGCGTTCAGAATTCCGTGACAAGCTTACTAAAAAGGAAAACAAGTCTGTCAAGGTTTTAGAGGCAACCGCAAGGCTGACAATTATATGGAACTGGTTGAGAACTTAGTGAATAGCTATGGCCAAATGGGCTGCAGGATGTCTCTGAAAGTTCAAAGAAAATATGGGAGTATATCCAATGGAGCAAAGGGAGAGCTTTCATCAAGATATATTGAATTTTGAGCTTAGATACCAACGAGTATACAATGAAAACATGATGGGGACTACATTTTGGGCAAACTGTTCACTTCTAACTTTTCTTACTTGTTTTTATATATTTTTCGGGAAGGTTTCAATAAAACTGTATAAATTTAACTTTTTTTTTCTCTGTTTAACCCTACAATGGATAAATAAAACAACATTCGCCTATTTTTAGTAAATATTCCCTCATACAAGTCACAAAAGCAAAGTTTAAACAAATAATGACGATTTTCTATTGTTTCCTAATAAAAAGAGGTGGAAAATAAGTGGCTAGGTAGAAATATTTCTGTTACATATCGTTATTAATAAGATAAGGCATGAAAATGAGGTTTCTAAAGAGCGAATATTCACTATAATATTTCATTTCTCTCTCTACAACCATCTTTCTCCTCTAAGTTATCATGCCCTCGTTATCTATACTTAGTTTTCCTTACAAATGTGAATTTAACAACCACCCATGAATTCATAATATCTCGTGGTCTTCGTCGTGGATACATGAAATGAATAAATATCGGTCACCAAAATTGAAATTTGCGATTAATTTTAAATAGTAAATAATTTGAAGTTCAAGTGAGTCTCGCTATAAGAAAAACATGATCTAAATTACATATTAGAAAAAGTAAGAAGCCATTAAATTTAGAAAACGTTTGCTAAGAGCCTTTTACGGAAGTGATCGAATTAGGGGTGAATTAAGTAGAGCACAAAAAGCCAGACTTTTGTCAAAAGATCCTTGTTGGAATCCTGTTAGTGTAATAAGGAAATGCATAGAAAAATTTGAGATTGCATTATAGAATTCTACTTATTTATTCGGTGAAAATGAAAAATATGGCATCTCGGCCAGCTTTTAAAAAATTGAAAGCGAAAAGCAAAAAGTGCATCTGCCGAATAATATTACCACTGAGAAATTGGTACAGAAAGTTCTAAAGATGAAGGAAGTGAGAATGTTTATGTTGGCCTTTTTCTATTCTTCCAAATAAACTTTCGGAAGAGCCTCGGTCTGCCTACAGGAAGGAGGGGGGAGAGAAGCGACCCTATGTGTCGTGTCTCTTAAGATTCTTGTTAAAATTCTTTTTCTATTTCCGCCTGAAACAACTTTCTTGGGGACGCATTTCTTCTCTATATAGGGGAGACGCAGGACTTTTCGAATTGGGAGATGAATCAACTGGCTTGTTGAGAAGCATTCCATTAGTTTAAACAAATCAAGCAAGAGTTTATTTCATTCGCTTGCCTCAATGTAACCCTCTTGATAACTCGCTGATATCCATGGTAACTATCCTATGCAATTGGCGCCATTCTCCTCAACATATTTTGATCACTTTTCAAGGTCAAATGCCCCCAATAATCACTTTATTTCTCATTGCAGAGTGCATGCAAATCAAAGCCTACATCTCAATTGCCTGGCAAGTTTTTTACTCGCGTTCTAGTATAACTATACGGAAATCAAAATTAATTATTAAATTCACTCCGTGCATTCATAAAGTTCAATATAGGATGAAAAGCATAATTATAAATTCATATATAATTACAGTGTTTTAAAAGTGTCTAGAGTGAAGAAAATGAATTCAATGCAATAATAGTGATTTTATTCTCAAGATCAATTTTAATCGAAATTAATAATTCCCTCCTTTAGGGTTTACTAAATTATTTTTCATATTTAATTATTATCGTTAAATTAATTATTTATGTAATGATGCTCAAAATCTAATCACTTTCGTTGCCACCTTCCAGATTAAAGAGTATACAATCGACGTCCTGCAAATTCACTCCGAACTTGGTTTCGAAAGTGAAACCAAGTCAGTGATTACACTGGTGTGTGGTGGGATTGTGAAGGCATCATTCTTCATGAGCTCCTTGCGAACAACGAGATTGTCAATGCAGAACTCTACGTCAACAAATGTATCGACTCGCCAAAGCTATTCGTGAAAAGCGACCTCATCGACGTTATGGAGTCCTTCTGCAACACAACAATGCTCGTCCTCGCATTGCCAATATGACAAAAAACGCCACCCAAACGCTTAATTTGGAAATCCTGCCACATCCTCCATATTCTCCAGACTTGGTTCCATCGGGTTTCCATCTGTTCCGATCGCTCTCCAACAATTTGCGCGGTGTTTCGTTCAATACTGATGTGGAATTAAGAACCATATTAGACGAATTGTTCGAGTCAAAATCCAGAGATTTTTATTGCAGAGGCACCGAAAAACTAGTTGAACGTTGGGAAGAAGTCGTAAATAACAATGGAAAATACATTATTGATTAAATTGCATATTGTTATCAATTAAAAATGAAGTTTTTCTAAAATTGTTAATGGTAATGAATTAATTTGATAAAACCGCGAAGAACTTATTCCTCAACCCAATATCACCACATTATAATCTATAAGCATCTTCTAACCACGGAAAACTCGAGAGATTAAGTAATACGTTTTTATTACTTTGTTTGTGTTTCTCCTCTTTCGTAATTTGAAGAGAAAAGTGACGTAAAGGACACAATTCACACAAAATTGCTCCTAACTCTTTAACGATGTAATAAACTTGTTCTTTAGTTGTATTTACATGCCGCTTATTACTAGACTTGCCAAAAATAATAAAAAGTTCGTAATTCAGAGAAATGCTTGGTAATTAGATCAGTCTTATGCAGTATTTGGGGCTTCGGTGAGCAAAGGGACATAACTTTACGCTCTTTATTGACACCTGTGTATCATGCTTGAGGAAAAACTAAAGGGGCCGTTATGAGCAAAATAAAAGGAAAGGGGAGGGAGCCCCCAAAGTGTCGATTCGAGAGTTATATATTCGTTTGATGGGTGCAAGTCTGCTTAGGGGATAAAACGCATACGCCGAAAGACCTTGATTAAAGTGAATGAGCAAACAAGAACGACGATTTGAAATACAAAGTAGAAGCAAATTTTGCTCAATTCCGTTAAAATTGTTGAATCTAAAAGTAAGTTTTATTAAACTGGATCAGGTAAATTTAACTAGGTCAAATTGCTACATCGAAAATTAAGTTTTATTTTATTCGGAACAAGTGAATTTACCCAAGTCAAATTGTTCCTGGTAAAGGTTTTTTTTTTTTATTTACCCAATTCAAATTGTTCCATCCGAAAGTAAGTTTAATTGCATTTGTATCAGTTGAATTTACCCAGGTCAAATTGTTCCATCTGAAAGTAAGTTTAATTGCATTCGGATAAATTGAATTTACCCAGTTAAATTTGTTCCATCCGAAAATAATTTTAGTTGAATTCGTATCAATTGAATTTTCCCAGATCAAATTGTTCCATCTGAAAGTAAGTTTAATTGCATTCTGATCAGGTGAATTATTATTTAAATATGTCCTCTGTGCACGATATTTCTGTGCGGCTGTAGATTAACGTGCGGCATTTGGTTAGGGAAGTTCAAAAGTATTTCTCAAAAAAATTAAAAACAGTCATATCTTTTTAATATGCTTCCCTAGGTTACCCTTGGCTAGGGAACTTCTTTTAAGTATTCCCTGGCTAGAGACCTCCCCCTAAGCTGTTTATTGCCCTGGATCCTTCCTTAAGTTTTTCCTGGCTAGGAATCCTTATCCCTAATATGTTTCCGGCTAATGACCTTTGCTAAAGTTGCCTATAGCTAGGGACCTTTTCCCAAGTTATTCCTGACTAGGGACCTTCCTCTAAGTTCTCCCAGTCTACTAACCTTCTTCTAAATTGCCCCTGGCTAGGGACCTAGCCCTAAGTTGCCAGTGCTACGGAAGTTCCCCTAATTTGCCCCAGGCTAGATTACTAGCCTTAAGATGTTCCTGGTTAGTGAGCTTTCCCTAGAGTTGTCCCTGGCTAGGGTCTTCTCCTAAGCTGGCAGACTTCCAAAGAAGGCGTTGTAGCTGGCCCTATACTCTAACCCCAATCGATCCAACCCGCTTCCTACACTAATTCGGGTGTGGGAAATAGAGGGAGAAATGAAACGGATTAGATATACAGTCCTTTATTCACAAAAAATATGGGGTAAATATATTTATATACAACACGCTAACAATATATATACAAAACAATTATTTTTATCTTATGAATACTACCAATCAAAATTTATACAAAACACTTAATTAGACTATATATACAAAAAGAAGAGATGCAAAGTCAAACAACAAGAAAATATCTGCTGGGGCAATAACAACCAATCGATAAATCAGAAAACAAGTAAGTCAATAACAAGAGGCTTAAAGCAAACAAGCAGACAAAAAAAAAGAAGAAAGGCCTCACGTGTTACCCAGGTGGGTATTGGCGTCTCAAGCGTTTTACAAAAAAAGACTGGCGCCTCCGAGCTTGTTACTATATAAGCGATCCTGGCGCGCTCTCGAGGTTACAAAAGACCTCCTGTCCTACCGGGACGTACAATAACTTTAGTTAAGTCATTTCAATAGGTCGGCTACAATCTCTGCCACTCTTTACAAAAGGGAGTAATTATCTTGTAAAGTTTATCAGAGTGGCCTTTCGCAAATTAAGAAATGGTAAATAGCTGGGGAAGAGAAAAAAACAACATTTTAAACAAACATGAAATCCCTAATAAATAATATATATATATATATATATATATATATATATATATATATATATATATATATATATATATATATATATATATATACATACATATATATATATATATATATATATATATATATATATATATATATATATATATATATATATATATATATATATATATAAATATATATATATATATATATATATATATATATATATATATATATATATATATATATAAGATAAAACATATCCATTCACACACATTCTTACAGAGGGAGGGAGAGAGTATTGGAAAAGGGGGTGGGAGAATGGCCCTACAATCCCTCGCACATTCGCTCCACCACAGCGTTTCCCAAAGATTCCTGGTTGAAGCAGATACGGATGTCTGTATCAGTCAGACCGGGGTGCTCTCGCGTCCCTCAGGAATGAGGCGTTGGTGTTCTGGGACGAGGGTTTGATTCACGACGAGAGAAGGCACAAAACTATTCACCTCTTGCTGGTGGCAGCCACCAAAGAGGTACTGCGTCAATCCTCAATTATGCGTGCAGACAGCTACTTCTACGTACGTCACTACACACATAGATAAGTACAACACCGCTATCTCTTCCTCCATCCCCTCAAACAGCACATCACTCTTCCCTCCCTGAACCGGCTGAAGAGTTTTTCATGCCCGCATTCCTTTGAGGCAGAATGAGAGGCCTCTTGGTGGATGAGGTATCCTGCTTGCTGGATAAGGCAAACATATTAATCCCATTTCTTCGTCCCCCCCATCCAGGTCAAGAGGAGCTCCTGGTAACTTAGGATTTACATCTATTGTTATTCTAATTTTTAGATGAATTTCATTATTCTGTGGGAGGATTTTATCAACAATTGAATATTATGGGGTTGGACTATTAAATAACTAACTATGTGGCTGATAAAGTGCTTGTATATGTGTTGATGTGGGTTGTGACCGCATCAAAGCTTTGCCGGAGCGACCTGTGTGTGACATGGTATGTGTTTCTTCTTGATTAATGTCAGGATGATGGCGTAAAGGAGATAGTTTGGACCAGTTTCAGGGTGGTTGCTCTTTATTGTGTGTGTAGGGTTTTGTGGGTGAGTGGGGCCTTTTTGTTGGGTGGCAGGATCCATCAGAAAATCCAGGTGGTCTTCATACATGTGGCAGGTGGCGGAGACGGACGTCTCTTCCGAGAAGCGTTTGAGTGGTTGGAGTGGAGCAATCATTGAGGTGGAGCAATGGTTAAGGTGGAGCAATGGCGAGGCGAATTGTTTTATAATCTTGTGTAGAATGGATGCATGATTGAGTGCCCAGAACATACTGCCACATTGGAGTGAAGAGTGAACGTAATGTCTACCTGTGAGTGCGGAAATCCTTGGATTGCCCGAATGGGGTTCCTGTGATGCACCCCCACGAGGGTGTAGAACCCAATTTGATTGTAGAACTGGCATTTTGAGAACTATTTTGGCTGTAATATCCTATAAATCTCCCCCCCCCCCTTTAGCCACTTTTCCATATGCCCCTTCTCACCTATCGTTCCTGGCCATGGGCAGATTTTGCAGGCTAGTCGCCGATTATCTTTCGTCTACACATGATTCGTCGGCAGCGGGAAAGGAGAATGTCCCTCTTGCATATTGGCTTTTGTGGTGAAGGAAAGGGGGCCAGTTAACTGCCTGCACCCCCTAATTCCTCCCCTTTTCTTCTACTGCTATATCTTTCATTTCCGCCGTCTATACTTTTCCATCGACGCCCCGATGGTGTTCCACGCTGTGCAATGTTTTGCCACTCGGCAGGAGGTGGGGCACCGAGTGGAGCTAAAGGGGGCAAGCACCGGTCCGGCACAGACCATGGCCCCACTTCCTCCAACGCTTGAGGGATTCGAGAAGCCTAAAACGGCTAAGGCCCTCTACCGAGTCTCTAGACTGGGAAGAGATACAGCTCCGGAAAGTAGAGGCGAACCAGCCCTGTGTAGCTCTAAGTTTACTCTTTAGAGGAGGGTAGTAATAAGGGACCCTAAGTTCTCTACCCTTGCCTTAACTTGCACGATATACAACGAGCAACTGGCCCCATCCAAAAGATGAAGCAACGACATCCATAGATTCACCCATAAATCAGGAATTCACGAAGTAAGAGTAGAGGTGGTGGGGTTTCAGGGAAGTGGTGGACGCGCAAACGCGATATTTTGAAGGCAAAAAGCTAAAGAAGAACGGGAGAAAAACATTTGACGCAGCTACTCCAACTGGGTTTGGTCTTTATGGCAATTCCATTGGAGGAAATTGCCCTCCACGCCTACTTGAAAGGTTTCGTGGCCATCTTCAGGAGAAGAACCTAACGTGAGGAGCTTTTTACCACAAGAAGCTAGCATTATCAGAGTATTGGTAGCGAAACGCAACGTTATCGCTTTCGCGTTCGAGGCCGTATTAGATATAATTAGGCTTGACTCCTGACCTGTCCATTCCTCTTGGGTCGATTCTTTGGACTGGGGATCCATTTGGTGTCTGGGCTCACTCGTTCTTTGCAAAGGACCGTGTACTTGTTGCGCTCCCTCCAGCTTGTACAGGGACGAGTGGGGAAAATCTTCCTTATTTCTATCACATTTCCAGTATGTAGACTTCGAAATGACCAGTAGTTGATCCACTGTTACCTTGATCATCTTTCCAGCCTCTGAGTCAAGTGCGTCGCTGGTGGAGCGTGGCCGCTTCATGTTTGGTGAAACGGTCATGTGAGAGTGGAGAGTGGATCACTGTAATAGAACGGGTTGAGGCAGCGTTAGTTTTAACTCCTATCACATATTATTTAAAACCACGATGCTCCCACGTGCATCTTCGCTTCGAAGCTTGGCGTCTTATTGCAGCCACCGGATGTCAATCTTTAAACAAGGAGGTTATCGTCCCCCCGTTCGCCCCCATACGCCGACCTCGCCAGATTGAGTTAAGCTTATGGGCAGATAAGGCATTGTTCCGAGCCTCGGCTGTGCATTCCCTCGAAGTTCCCACTCCATTGTCCCCCACGCCAAAGGAGTGTCTCGACTATTTAGATGGAAACTTTACCACTAAGATCAGATTGGAGATCCAGATTTTCGTCGCGAAACATCACCACGACCCTCTCTCACTTTGTGCGCCAAGGGACCTCGACCCCGAGACTCACCATCACTTGTCCAGAAGGAGGACAATATCCCTTGAGTGCCAAAGGTTCGAGCCTTTCGTAATGCCAAGCCCTCAAGGCTTCCCCCTCGTTGTTCAGAAAGAGAACAACGTAGAACAGCCATTGTTCTTTTGAGCCTTTCGCCAAGAAACGGTTCTCACCCTTCCCCCTTGTGGTTCAGAGGAGAACAACATTAGAACAGCCATTGTTCTTAAGCCCGTAGACAATAGACGGTTCTCCCCCCCCCTGTTGTTCAGAAATAGAACAACGTAGAACAGCCATTGTTCTTTTGAGGCCTTCGCCAAGAAACGGTTCTCACCCTTCCCCCTTGTTGTTCAGAAGAGAACACATTAAAACAACCATTGTTCTTGAGCCCGTAGACAAGAGACGGTTCTCACCCCCCCCCCCCTCCTCCCTGTTGTTCGGAAGAGAACAACGTAGAACAGCCATTGTTCTTCAAGCCGTTCGTCGAGAAACGGTTCTCATTCCCAAGACGCCCCGTCAGGATCCTTTTATTCCCCCCCTTCGGCTTGAACTCGCCAGCGGACCGAAAATTCCTTCACGTCGCCTTCCACTGCACCACTAGTATAAGGTTACGTAAGCCAAACGTTACCTTGAGTACTTAACCCCTTTGTCAATTCTATCCTGTGCTTTAAATGGTTTAGCGAACCAGCCCATCCCTTTAACTCCATATTTGTTTTACCTTTTTAAATCTTTTAATCCTTGAAATAGCTCGAGCCCCCACGACCCTTTCCATTCTCTGTTTATGTCAATATTTTCCGTTTTACGTATTGTTGATAGTTATTATTAATAAAACTCTATTTTATTAATGATAGCAATATTATTATCCTTGAGTTCAGTTCCACTTCTTAAGCATATCGAAGATACATAATATCGGCCCGCCAGACATCAACGCACTCTAAAGATAATTAAAGAAGTTCCCTCAACGAATAGTTATATATGGTATATCGTCGAGAGTCCATTCTACGACAATCACATTTTGGGGCCAAAGAAACGCTCAATCCTCCACTACTACCTGCCGTACCAGGGAGAGTATAGCTATGGAGAGTCATTTACTGCGTCCTGTGAAGTAATTACATGATAATAGCAGCAAGGACCTTCTTTCTCAGATCATTGAGGCAAAATTGAATTCCCTTTAATCGGCACTGGTGGCGATGCTGCAATGCACCGGTCAGCGAAACAAAAGGTAAGTTTTCAGACGTCCGCTTAGAGAAGATACTTTATCACTATATTCTTGCGTGAGACTCTGGGCTGACTTGAAAATTTATATAGGTAGCGGGATACCAACACGACTCATTCGGATTTTGGTTGATAAAAAAAACAATTTATCCAGTGTTTTATGTTTGTATTGTGCATTATATTCTTTGGCAAGCGAAATGTATTTCTTTGTCATTTTTATTTATCAAAGTATATTTAAGAGGGTTGTACAATTTGAGGCCTGGAAGTTAGAGTTCCTTATA
The DNA here is from genome assembly GCA_963969495.1 of Ceratothoa steindachneri. Classification (NCBI taxonomy): domain Eukaryota; kingdom Metazoa; phylum Arthropoda; class Malacostraca; order Isopoda; family Cymothoidae; genus Ceratothoa; species Ceratothoa steindachneri. The sequence continues at coordinate 87,658,546 of OZ018326.1, forward strand.
TTGTGTGAATTTTCAATTAGTTTCACTTCACTTCTTCAGTACACGCTTAGACCTTTTATGGTGATCATCTTGGTTTTATAAACTTGTTCAGGATTCTTCTGACATCTGTTTATTAAACTGGTGTGGGGCACACAATGCCATACTTAGTGGGCAACAACTTAGGAGGTCCTTTAGTAGAAACTAAGGAAGCAAAGCTTGTAATAGATATATTTAATTCTTTAACAAAACCACTAAAAAGATTTATAGCTAAATTTAAGCCAAATATCACGTGTTACACTAGCTAAGATTTGGAAAATACCCATACACAACCTGACTCTTATTAAAACTATCTACATAATGCATCCAGGACTATTTACATACATTACACACGAGGGAGAAAAATGAGAGCATTGCAAGTCTGAATTTGAAATTTGACCATCTAGTCCGCGCGATAGACGACGGCCGTTCACATGTTATTTTCAGGTTTTCCAAATTGCTTTATTTGCCTAATGGGGAAAATATATAAAATTCGACCCTTTAAATAAATAAATAAATAAATAGAGATTTAAATAAAATTCATTATTTATTGCGACAGAATTTAAATAGTGCACAATGAATATATGATTTTCCTATATTTCTTGAAAAATTCTTCCCTATCATCATGACTTCAATATCATAAATATAAAGCAATATTTTTCAGAAAATGTGTAAGATTGTACCAGTATTGTACCTATGTATATGGTTTACCGAAATTCATAAACATGATTTACTATTCCGTCGAATCTTCTCCGCCATAAACACTACAACCTAAAAATTAGCGAAGTTCTAACGCCGTTTTAGAGCCTCTAACCCGTAATAAAAGATAACTAATGACTCTTTTGCGTTTACTCTCTCGGTATATTCAATCAAATCCATCAACGACCTGTATAATTAAGTCCTTCGATTTACTTGTAATTTCCTTTCCTTTGTATTTAGAACAAAACATTATTTTTAGTTTGTCTACTCCTTTTGACCTCGGTCTTCCCTTATCTATAAACCATTGAGAATGTTTCTTAGAGATGATTTTAAAAATGATTAAGAATTACCTTGGAGAGAGGCTGGTGAGTGGCTCTCATCTCACTTCATTCTTTACAAATATATACCTGTGGATGGGATTACCTGGTTGGGAAGACTCCTCTTGCTTCTAGTCTTTATGCTCCAAATATTTTGTTAATAAGTGCTTCTTGGTGTTCCACCCCCATTGAACTGGGTGATTTATGGGCTACTCTCGAACTGCGAGGAAATAACTGTCTCGACTCGGCCACTTCGCCGCCGGTCCAACTGTATACGGGCCCCAAAACTATAGCAGCATATCATAAACTAGCCTTATCCATACTTACAAAGAGCTAGTAAAGGGAGAATTTGCCATAGCATGGAATAAAAAAGCCGGTTTGGTTAGTTCAGTTTGATATCTACCGAAATCTCAATTCGCTTTTTCTTCTAGTGGATAGGTTCGGCTTGGTCAAGTTAAGTTTGTTTAGGTTATGTTAAGGCTAAGCCTAAATTCATGTAGATATCATACCGAACTGGTACTATGTTTTCTTTAATTAAAAACCATTAAGGGAATTGGCAGGAATAATCAAACATAACAATATATTGCTATACATGGTGTCCTAAAATTAGCTAGTTATCCGCTCTTTCAATTTATCGAAAGTGTAGATAGCTAATATTGGGACACCCTGTATATTAGGCTTATTGGTACACACGTGAATTTATTCTACCCAGGTCCTCCAATCCTATAAAAACTAGATCCATTTATATCTAAATCTATTCATTCCTAGCTCCAATTCAGTTATTTCCATAGGGGTTGAGCGCTTATGGAAACATGTGCTTGGAATGGGTGAGCGTAAGAGATAAATTCAGAAAATTTAAAGTTAATTTGTCTCAAAGGACTTTAGTGACGATGAGACTATAAGGATTAAACTCTATAGATAGGGACAGATTGACTTTATCTTTTCTGAATTTATCTCTTAACTACCACCATTCCAAGACGGGTTTTTTAATAATTGTGGTACCTATAAATTGGTTTATTTATCTTTTATCATTCTGTCTTAATCAGACTTCACCGTGGTATATTCCTGCATTTGAGGCTTCTAAGTCATTCTATTTTAAGGAGAAGATTCCTCATTCATTTTTATTTTCCAAATAAGAGTAAATTAAATTGTTTTATATATAATTTGAGCTTTTTACCCCTTTAATGATGGCTGGAAATCACAATTTATCTCAACGTGGGCAACAAAAATTCGCATCTGATGATAATATCTACCTCTTGGATAAATTTAGTGTTGATAAAGAGACTAAGTTTCATGGATGCGAAAGAAGATATCGTTGCAAGACAAAAATTCACATAAGTTTCAAAAAGTCAGTCGACGCATAAATGATCATTCGGATGAAGCAGCTCCTGCTAAAATTAAAAAGGATTGTGTTGTTAGTAAAATAAAAGAACGTTCTGTAAATAAGGCAGAAGGAACATTTCAAGTTGTTAATGAATCCATCGAAAATTTGTCTCAAGCTTGTCAAGGGAGTCATGCCAAATCATAAAGTGTTGAAAAAATGGTTCGTCGAATAAGAAAAGATACCGTTTCTTACCCTAACAATCCAAGTGATTTAGACGATATATGCATTTCCAAAAATTTTCAAACGTATACTTGCAATGGAGGAGAAACGGAAGATTTTTTGCTCGGAGATAGTGGCTGCAATGATACGTCTTGTAGGATTTTAATCTTTGGGAGAATGAGTAATGGGAGGTTATTGTTAGACTCGTTGGTGGAACCTTTAGAATCATACGTCCACTCTTTTCCCAAGTATATTGTTATTTCTGGTCATAAATATGGAGTGCTTCCAATTGATTATATACGCCCTACTACCAAATAAGCCTCATTGAACTCACAACAAGCTATATGAGATGATCTTAGAGATAGAATCCACCTTTAATCCCAGAATAATTAACTGTGATTACGAAACAGCAAATTTTCTAAGTTTAAGGGAGCATTTCACTGAAGTTGAAATTAGCGGGTGTTTTTTTCATTTGACACAAAATATGAAAAAGCTTCTGTGTACTTTGGGACTTGCCGACTAATACAGAAACGACGCAAATTTCAATCTGAAATGTAAAATGATTCTTTCATTAGCTTTCGTTCATATAGAGCATGTAAGTGAAGCAATCATGTAACTAAGCCATGATTTACCTGAAGAGTTTCAAGAACTTCTCGACTGGTTCGAAGATAATTACCCTGGACGAATAGATAGAGGTAATAGCACCAGGAGAGCTACCTGTTTTCCCCATGAAATGTGGAATCTCTATCAACGTGTGCTAGACGGAGGCAATCGAACAAATAACCATGCCGAAGCTGCAAACCTAAGATTGCAATGTGAAATTGAAGTTGATCACCCGAGCATTTGGAAATTGATCGATTCCTTGAAGAAAGTTCAGAGAGGTCCTCTATTATGAACAACTTGTTGCGGGATAGATTCCTCCTTTAAAACTAAAAATATATATTGAAACAGATAAACGTATTCTTATTATAACAAGAAATTTTAACTACGTTACTTACTTTGAAATTTTAAGAGGAATTTCGCATAATTATGAATGAAAAATCAATTTTGCATCCATTGTTTAAGTATTTGATCTGCTTGATTTTAAAATCTTATTTTATAATGTATTTTAATTGTTTGAGTATTTCATTTTCCTAATTTTATCATCTTATAATGAAATTTATTTAATTACGTATTTCCATTAATCTTTACTTATCTTTAATATGAATGAATCGGAACATCTATTTTTCTTATTTTTAATATCTTATTTTGTAATTTATTTTAATTGTTTAACTATTTCATCTGCCTGATTTTAACATCTCGTGATGTAATTTATTTAATTATGCATCTCCATTTTGCGCCTGGCAAAAAAGCGTATCTGCACTCATATCTTCGAGTTTTTAGTGATGATAATATTTCACCGCAGGTTCATCTCTCGGTGCTCGCTATCCTGCCAACCTTTAAATACTCACCTTAAATAGGGTAGGGGAAAAATAATTCTCCACTTACATAGACGGAGAAGATGAAAAGCTTTCAATGATGTTAAGTACACCTTGGTTGCCCACACGGCGTTAGTCGATGTGGATTCATCTGCAGATCTTTCTCTCGCGATACCTCCCCTGTGAGCGCGGCTGGTATTTCTTCAACCAGCCAAGATGAAGTACATTACTTTTGAGCTCGAGTTTCTCACAATTTTCTACGTTGTCAAGCATTACAACCCTAAACTGGAAGGACGCGCTTTTGTTATTTTCATATTCCATAGAGCGCGTTGCTTTCGGCAATCCAGACCAATTGAGCCTGTCAGTCACTCGGGAATGCAATCAGTTGGAATACATCCGGCAGTTCACAACGCATATGCGGCACATCAAAAGGCAGAAAAAGGTCTTCGCGGACGCTCTCCAGCTCTTGGTCATGTGCAAAATTGACCTCTACGTAGCTAATATAGTTTATTGTGCCATAATTGAGGCTCAGATGGCAATCCCGGCGTCACCGAGCTGTTCGACCGTCCAGATGCCTTGAAATTGGAGAATGCCGCATTTGACGTGATGATTTCCCATTTATTCCACGATTTATTCACGAGTAAGTAGCGCCCCTATATTCCCACAAATTATAGGGAAGGCACTTCAACTTTATTCCACCGTCTCTCTTATCTGGTCGGGAATGAACACAGACATCCGTTGATGGTCCCGCATTTCTACGTCTGCATATCAATTAGTCGACGCACTCAGAACTGCATTCATGCACTTCTATAATTTAAGAACGGGATTTTGGGGAGTATTTAAAGAATAATTTCATCTTAGTTTGGTTATGACTTAAGTATATTTTAAATTTTTATGAAGGTCATTTCTAAGAATTTCTTTAGAGTTTGAAAAAACAAAATAGTTTAGTTCAGACAAAATAAATATGATTATCCAATGCTTTAAAATGTTTTAAAAGAAAATGAATGACAATTGGCGAAGTTCAGAAAATTTATAAAAATTTAACCATGGCTGCTTTTTTTTAGATTTTAAATTTTAATCTTAGTAGTGATGCGCAAGCTCCCGAACATCAGGTTCCAAAGTAACTCTTCCCTTTCACATTCCCCAACTTCACTGCGAAGCTTACCAACATTACAAGTGTATAGGGATTTACATAGTGAATAGTTATTTACAAGCCAACTGAGATATCCGAGATTCACTTATTGATTTATCTCTCAAAGCACCTTATTTATATATATATATATATATATATATATATATATATACTTCCTTTGGGTCGCTTGCTGGCAAAGTTCATTCCAATCCCTCCATAGCCAACCTCTAAGCACTCTGAGTCAATAAACCCATTCAGGGCACGGGCCGAACGAAGTATAAGAAGTAGTAGGACGACTCCTCTGCATTCGGGATAATAGGATATATAGATATATAAGATTCGGAGAAAACTCCAACCACCATTCGGCCTATTCCTCAACATATAGTATATATATATATATATATATATATATATATATATATATATATATATATATATATATATATATATATATATATATTATATCATATTTAATTTTGGTGTCCGGTTTGTTCCGAACCCGTCAATTTTGATATTCCCCTTTCCAATTGCAAAGCGCCCAAGGGTAGATAAAACAAATAATCAGACATTTTAAATTTTGTTGTTGAAATAAGAATTGACCCCGTATCCTTTTAATTTTGTTTTTTTTTTGTATTGTCCATATACAATATAAAAAGGCTCATGTCACCCTCGATAACCCTTGCTGGCAGCATCTCACCCAGCATAGTAACTATTTATATTTTCTTTATTTTTTTTTATTATTGTGCATATTATTTTCCAAGGTCGTATAATTTGGGGTTAAGTCGTAAAGCTCTTTCGTGAATCAGCGGATCCGACAGCGTATCCAAGATGTCTTCCTCCTCATTTGAGATGTTCCATAAACAGGGACAAATTTGGGGCCTTTCGGGCAAGGAATTGATCGAATACGTTCAGAACGAACAAAGGAATGAATGTGAGGAAAAAAGAGAAGAACAACGAGACAAGAAGAAATAGGAGAGAAAGAGAGGCGAAGACAAGAAGAAATAGAAGAGAAACGAAGACAAGAAGAAATAGGAGAGAGAAAACGAGAGAGAGAAGCGAGGGAGAAATTTCGTCAACACGAGCGTGATTAAGTAGATATCAACTAGAATTCAGTCCTCTCGGGTCCAGAAGTCATCAACCTCAGGCCCCCGCATTAAAGCTCCCCCTTATGGTGATCAAGAGGACCTTTGCACTTACTGAACCCATTTCGAAAATATCTTCGAAGTCAATGGGTGGGACATTGAGTCTGAAGGAGTAGGCCGCCTGCTCCCGCCGCTCAACACTCGTCTAAGAGTAATCTTCGTTGCCCTCCCAACAGAAGCTACAATAGATTATTCATCTCTTAAAGCAGAACTGGTATCCACGATTAATTTAAACCCCGAGTGCTACAGACAAAAATTTCGATCGGCTAGGATCCAGCCAGGACAGACGTATTGACAGTTCAGGTTCATCCTGAAGAAAAACCTCCAATTTTGATTGGACTCGGCTAAAGTCGGTGGCGACTACGAATCACTGCTAGAGTGCCTCGCCTCGAAGAAGCTGATCTTCACGCCACAAATTATCAGTTCTATCCTAAGGAGCGGAGGAAGAGAATTCCTCCGTCCCCTAAGAACCAAGGACAATCACAACCAGGAAAATCACCTCATTTAGTAAAAGTCCCAGGCCCCTTTAAACCCAAAGGTAACCACCATAAGAAGCAAGAAGAGGTGAAACCCCCAATTTTTAATGCTCCGTCGAGTAACCCCTAACGGAGTAACCCCATTGTATACTTCTGTTGCGGAACCCCTGATCACTAAGAATCTTAGTGTCCACAAAACTCCCGCTCTCACTTTGCCCCTGACAACAGGTCCACCAAGTCTCTGCAACTCTCGCTGCCGAACAGCCTACCGCGCGTGCGCCTCTGCCATCTTCGTCCACCTCTTAGGAACACCAGGTAAACTTTCTTATTAATAACAGTTCTTTTGTGGGCTCAAATTCGAATCCGGATCCATTAATGGATGTAGAGTATCCACTGATGCATGATGTACATGTATAGTGGTATTGGACAAGCTGCTTCCCCACTTAGACCCACAACATAAGAAATTCGCTGTCGTACACTATTTCTTGGGAAGAGCAATTTTATTGCCAGTGGTCCGTTGTCACGTAAAATGCCGCTATTTTACGTGGTGGACCGACGTTGTAGCTGCCCCGATTAAGTTTTGTGCAGTGTTAGTGGGCCAGGGCGCGCAGCTCTCCCCAACTGTTGTGTCCAAGCTGTCGTCACCCGGGCTCAGGCTGATAGAGACTCCTGTTCCCCCTCCCTTCCTCTCAAGCCCCCTTGCACCCCCGATTGCGAGGGACTGACTAACGCCCAATTCATCAGCGCCAAAAAGGACTGCCTTACCCTCCAACCCGTATGGGAAAAGGCCAAACGAGGAGAGACAGAATCGGTTCGTGGAAACCGACAAGTGAGGTATGTGATAAAAGACGCTTTGTTATTTCGTACTTCCTGGATTCAGTAGGCTCCTCGTTTAAGGCCCTTTGCGTGCCTAGGGCCTACGTTGCCAAGATTTTACAAATAGCACACGAAGGTGTCTATGCAGGACACTTCAGCCATAATAGGACCTCGCAACGTGTATTTAAGTATTTTTTAGCCTGGTGCAGCCAAGGAAATCGCAGAGTTTTGTAGGATCTGTGATATATGTCAAAAGGTCACCACCAAAGGACGAGTACAAACGGCCCCCATTCAAGAGACTCCAGTTATATCAGAGCCATTTTTCAGGGTTGCCATCGATCTTATTGGACTGATACATCCCCCTTCCACCGAGGGACACTCATAAGTTCTCACCCTCGTCGATTGGGCCACCCGGTTTCCCGAAGCAATTGCTCTCAAAAATTATTATAGCATCTCGTGTGCCGAGGCATTAATCTCTATTTTTTTACGGGTAAGGATCCCTAAAGAGGTCCTCTCTGACAGGGGCCGCCAATTTACGTCCGAATTAATGGAGTATGTGAGTAATTTGCTCCAAATTAGACCCATTTTCACCAGGCCCTTTCACCCCTCTGCAAACGGTATATGCGAGAAGTTAAACGCTACCTCCTACTCGTATGTTCTGGACTTGCGTGACAGGCTAGAAAAATGCTCGGAGGTTGCCGTGCAAAATTCCGAGATCAATCTAGAGAAGTATCGAACGTATTTTGATATTAAATCTAAAGCCCGAAAATTGAAACCAGGCGATGAAGTTCTGCTTTTACTCCCCACGGACAACAACAAACACTTAAACCGGCTTAGGATCCATGGATTGACAATCAAGCCGTCCAAATGCCACTTTGCTCATAGAACTATCTCTTACTTGCCAAGGGTACGTCAAAAAGGAGGAGTCACAAATAAACCCACGTACTAAAATAAGCTTTACTATACACAAAAATAATAAGTAGTAGCAATAGTTAAACGGGCATTTAGGTAAATAAGGATTAAATATTAAACACTGACGTTAAGCGTCTAGATTTATATTGACTCAATGGGAGTATCAATCACTGTTAATTAAATAGGTAATTTAAGAATAGAGGGACACTGGGCTTACAGATTACCATTAATTGTGATGGATTGGAGAGACAACTACTCAGGTCCAGACGGGTTTGTTCGGGTGGCGTTAACACGAGTTCTCAGGGAAAGGGGGGATAATACGACAGGTTCGGGGCTGCTGACTGCAGTTCCGGTTAGTTTACTCCTAACTGGATGTGACACTAACAAATAGTAACTTCCAGTAACTATCTGGATGTTCCTTTTTCTTTCTCAAGTTACGTTGAGCAACAAAGCGTATTCTTCTAGTCACAGACTCTGCGGGGCGGGATTTGCCTCAGGAACACTTTGAGACAGCGACCAAGTTAACTTGGCGGCGCGTTGGCAGTCGATACGTTACGGCAGGGACTCTCGTTCAACGTGAGGGTTACGCGAGTAGGTTTGGGACACTGCTCAAGAGGGGTGAACGGCGTTTGTCATTTATACCGCGGACTGTGTGAAATCGAGAGAGAGATTCCATTTACGACAATTCGCTTATCGCAGCGCCTTCTGTACAATCTCCATGGTATCATAAAGAAGGCAAATATAATTTAGGCTTCTCTGTGAGATAAGCCTGCTTTCGTCAGACTTCCTGTCGCTTGTTGGGGAAGAGTGGGGGGAGAGAGAGGAGACGAAGGTCAACTGAAATGACAAATTTCTTTCGTTCCCACGATTGTCTGGCGGCATGCGAGTATGTACGTTCCATACCCTCACATATGGCATTCAAAAATTTAGGATGTACTTGATTGGTAGACCTTTTACTGTCGAAACGGATCATAGGCCACTAGCTTACTTGAAAAATTGTAAAAGTCAGAACAGCAGACTTATGAGACGGCCCCTTTAATTGTCAGAATACCAATACAATGTATCTTACGTAAAAGGAACGGATAACGTCATTGCTGATAATTTATCATGCAATCCGATAGACAAAAGCCCTAGTTGTGGCGACTAACTGGAACTGTCCGGCCATTGTTATTTTTTTTTGTATATATGTGTGTTCTATTTTTTTATGTATGTCTAGTTATAACGGTAATTTCTAAGACCTTGTCGCGAAATAGTGCCCTTTCATTATGTTCATTTTTTTGGGTGTGTTTCGCGTATGTATGTTTTCTGGGATCTCATTTTAGCTATAAATTGTAACTGCGAGTAGGTTATATTCTTGTGACATTATCCCTCGTTCCACTTCAGAATAATGTCCCTTCGGGATGGGTAGGGATGTAGGAGAATAGCATAATGCACCCCCGTTTCCCCACCTCCCTTCCGGGCGGGCCGGTTATCAAACCTTCCCTTTCCGGTCGGATGTCTGGTACACCTCTCTCCGGAAGAACCCGCCGCCTATTTTAGCTAACCACCGCGTTCCTTCCTCGACTGGTTATTGATATATGGGATCCCATCTTGGCTTCCAGTGATTCCCGGAAGTTTACAAAGGACGAAATGGAGGAGCTTGATATCAAATCTACTTCCGGAGCCATGTGAACCTCTCATGAGTTTCAAGTATAAAAGATGAATTCTTTTAACCCTCAGTAGTAGAGCTTGCACAGCGTCTGGCGGGGCAGGAATTGCCATCTATCTCGGTGTAGTGGTAAATCGTCGAAGCAACAAGTCTTTAGAGAGGAGATCGGTCCAAGTTAGGCAGGCTCCTTATCCCGTTGGTCTGCAAGTCAGTGCGGACCCAAGCTCGTACTCACGTGCAAGATCCGAAGCTACAAATAGCCTCACTCTGGTTTCCTAAGCACCCACCCCCTACCCTTCACAGAGACACCCAAGATTCCTCGGAGTTCACGAGCCTGGGTCCTTCTTTAACAAGAAGCTCCCGTCACCGCCTTCTTCCAGCAAAATCGTCACGGAATTGTGGGATCAGGTCGGTCCCTGGAGAACCTACCTCATCGTCTCCACCCCTCATGTCACCACCTTTACTCACCAGCGCCACCCGAACATCAGGTTCCAAGGTAACCCTTCCCGCGAAGCTTACCAACATTACAACATTACAAGTGTATAGGGATTTACATAGTGAATAGTTATTTACAAGCCAAATGAGATATCCGAGATTCACTTATTGATTTATCTCTCAAAACACCTTATTTGTATATATATATATATATATATATATATATATATATATATATATATATATATATATATATATATATATATATATATATTTTTTTTTTTCTTGTTTAGTGTTCATTAAAACTTTATTTTCATATTGTTGTGTATATAACTTCCTTTCGGTCGCTTGCTGGCAAATTTCATTCCAATCCCTCCGTAGATAACCTCTAAGCGCTCTGAGTCAATAAACCCATTCAGGGCACGGGCCGAACGAAGTATAAGGAGTAGTACTACGACCCCTCCGCATTCTAGATAATAGGATATATATATATATAAATATATATATATATATATATATATATATAAATATATATATATATATATATATATATATATATATATATATATATATATATATATATATATATATATAAGATTCAGAGAAAACACCAACCACCCCTCGGCCTATTCTTCAACATATATATATATATATATATATATATATATATGCATATTTTGTTGAAGACTATTGTATATTTAGCCTCAATTGATTTTCTTTGGTAACTTTCTATTTTCCTTATTATTTTATTTTCTCCATCCTGTAGATAGTAAATTATTTCTCCTAAGTTCAGCTCTCTTTTGTTTAAGTTACTGTGTTTGGTAAAAAACAAACTTTAATTGCTGAGCTTTCAATCTTGCGTGATCATTTTCAGAGTCGATTTAGCTGTGTTCGTTTCCTCTTTGACCGATGAAAGTATGGTGAGAATAGAATGATACGATTTATTTAAATAGAATATATACAAATTAGTATTACAAACATGTAACAATAAATAATTAATATTCACAAATTGAAAGTTGAGCGGAGAACAGAAAGTTACAAGTCCGAGTATGAAAATAATTAAATGATCCAGGAGAAACTGAAGTTCATATTGTTAATTTTATACAATTTTATTTTCAACCATGTTAAATAATTGACTTCTCCAGGACAGACTCGATGTCATATTGTTAATTTTATACAATCTTATTTTTATCCATGACAGAGTATTATGTTTACAAGTTACATTTATTTATTTACATATTTTATTTTATTCGGAAGTTATGACTTTATGATTTTTTGGTTTTATATAACTTTATTAACATAACCGATTTAATTTTAGAATATTATTGTCATTGTGCATATTTCACACACTCTTTATGTTTGCTTAGTTTTGGTTAGGTTTATACATTTAGCTATTTTATCACTTTATGGCCGTTCTTTGGGTATTTTAATTTTAAACTATTAACATTAATAATCACTTTAATTTCGTTCTTTAGTTTAATTTGACTCTATAAAAACATATGGTCATATTTAATAGCTTAGCTACTTTTCTTGTACGAACTTTTGGTTATTTCATAATTTGCCACTTTCACGATTTAACTTAGTGATTTATTCACTAATATTAATATTATTTTTTATCTGATAACATTTATTTTGAACACTTAATTCCCTTTCCGTTATTTTATTATATTATAACACACTTTCATAATTTGTCCTAGTTGTTTATTCACTGTTATTATTATGTTTAATCACTAATAATATTGCTGTTTTTTATCATTTATTGTCTTTTATTCCCTTCGCACTTTTTTTCACTAATCGATTTCCGACGTTTTTTGTTTACTTTTAATTTTCTTATAGGTGGACATGTTGACGGTGTGTAGGCACGAATCCGGAATGAACATTTCGCGTTCTATGAACAGTCCTCGTATCTCTTTCGGTCAACAGGGTCCATCGAAGGTCCACTTGTAGTTCCCGCGAAGAATTCCATCGATTAGTCGTTTTTGGTCTATTTTCGGGGGCCTGTAGACGGATGCGACCAAGACTTTGAGACACTCGTCTTCGACGTCGAAGAAGAATCCTCTAAGTAAAATATCCTTCTCCGTGAGGGGTACTCTGGGATACTTCATGATTTCTTCGTCGTCATCTTTTCCGTGTTTAGTTTATCCTCTCGCTGTTCTTCTTCTTCTTCTTCTTTCTCTCGAGCTGTTATTTTCTTTTTCCTTTGCTGTTTTTTTCTTTGGGCTTTTCTTGGCGCTTTCTTCTTCCTCCGTGGTTATTTTGTCTACTGTAGTTTTTTTGCTGCTGTTTGTCGGTTGGTTCTTCTTCTTTTTTATTCGCATTATTCTCCTGTGGGTCGATTTAACTCGTCCGCAAAAGTGCCGGGGTTGGCTAGGTTTGATAAGTGAGCAGCAATGACCATAGCCATCATTTCTTTGCAATCACTCGGCATCACTAGCTTTTGAGGCCGTAATTCCAGTGACATTGTTTTTTGTCGTCGCCGCCGCTTCGACGTATGTCTTCGTCCTTGCCTACTTTTCTTTCTTGATTTCTTCGCGTTTGGTCCGGATAGCTTCCTTGTGGACGGGAGACTTCATGGCCAAGGCCCTGTGGTCCCCTCCACATTTTACACATTTTGGTGTATCTGACGCACACTCCTTTCATCCGTGTCTTGATCTGGAACAGATGGAGCATGTGACTTCGACTGCTGTACATTCTTTTCTGGGATGCTTTTCAACGGCTAGGCATCTGAGGTAGCTTTCAAGATAGATGAACCTTTCCTCTTCTCTCTGCTCAGGGGCTATTCAAAAGTAGAACCCCAGGAGGGCCTCCTTTATAGCCCTCTGCGCCATTTCGATACTCGCTAAAATGATTTTTACGAGATTTAAGCCGAACTTCTCTACCTTAACGATTTGTGTCCACCTTTGCTGCTTAGATAGCTCTGCCTTAATGTCTTCACAGCTTTTGTCCGTGAATAACGGGTCAAGCATCCCAAGGATGATTGTTTGACGGACCAGGATCTCATGGGGGACTGAAGCCTCAATCCCAATCTTCCGAAGGGGATCTTTGGCTTTTTCCGATACGATCTTCTCGACGTCCTCCGTTATCTAGCATAACGTCGCGTACCCGTTGGACATGTCAATTAGCCTGAGGAGAGCTATATTGAGCACGCCAAAGATAATTTTCATTAACGTTTGACGACTTGGTTTCGTTTCCTCCCTGATGGTACGGGGAGGAATCCGCTTGGTGTCCAGGTTGGGCGGCCCCATGGCCACCTTTAGGCAGCGTGAATTCTCTTTCTTCTTGTCTATATTCTCTACTTTTTCTGGATAATTTTCTCCTTCCGACTCCCAAAGTGCGAGGGATAAAATTGTCTTGCGAGGGCGTCTTCAGATCTAGCCCTTAACTTTTTTTGCTTTGCCATGAGTCAAGACATGACGAAAGCTCAAACTCCAATAGAATGATTGATTGATTGATGGAAAAAGATTGGTTGAAGTAAAGGATAGTGGTAGAAAAAAAGTGTGTAAAGATACACAATGTAATGTGCCCTGGTGTTGAGGGCATCTCTTGTAAGCTCCCCACTTTGCTGTTTTGTATCATTCTCATTTTAGATTGACATATTTATTCTATTTATTTATTTTATTTATTTATTTTGAGTGGGGTGGTTTGAGGGGGGTTATGAGTATTACTTTTGTATCTATTGTTTTATTACTATTATTTTTGTATTTATTTGTTTTTATTATTATTATTGTTTATTATTATTGTTATTATCAGTAGTATTATTAGTATTTATTTATTTTATTTATTTATTTTGGGGGTTTGGGTTTTTTTATTGCTTATTACTAGTCCTCTATGATTATTAATTGTCCCAATTTTTTTCTATTATTTTGAAAATAAATGACATCTATTAACTAAAAAAAAAAAAAAACAATAAAAAAATACAATATAACTAGTCCTAATCTAATATCATTGATATCCTACTCTATTATTATTATTATTATTATTATTATTATTTGTCCTAATCTATGAGGCGCTCAAGTTTTTACTTTATTATTTTGAGGAACTTATTTTAGTTTATTTTTGAAATATGGATATTATTAATAATGATAATATCTATAATTTTGAAATATGGATATTTGGGCAAGATCTTGAAGATCTTGCCAATGAATTCCAGCAGAGAGATGGGCGTGTAGTTTAAGCACTGATCGGTGGGTCTCTTTTATTTCGGAATGAATATAATAACCTTGGCAAGTTTGAACGCATCGGGAAGTGTTTGGTGTTGAGGGCCGAGTTCATTACGCTAACCAGTTCCCGAAGCACTTGCAATGGTGCGTTCGGTTATATTCTCTTTTGTTATCCCCGACTATCCTGGAGCCTTTTGCTTGAAGGCTTTTGGAGCATCGACAAGTTCCTGCGTGGTTATTGCCCTGCCGTGTCTCGTCATCTCCCTTTCTTCGGAGATATACGGGCACGAGGAGGTCCCCTCAATAACTTCGTTTAGCTCGTCAAGGATCTTGCCTTCAAACTTCCGGTCGAAGGCTTCGTTGCCCTCCGGTGTTATTGAGAAGACTTCTTTCCAGTGCTCCCTGAATCGTACCTCGAGTTGTTCAGGTTTTCCGATGTACGATCCGTCTTCCTTAATACGTGCCTTTTCCCATATTTCTTTTCATGG
Organism: Ceratothoa steindachneri; assembly: GCA_963969495.1. Lineage (NCBI taxonomy): Eukaryota > Metazoa > Arthropoda > Malacostraca > Isopoda > Cymothoidae > Ceratothoa > Ceratothoa steindachneri. The sequence goes on from OZ018326.1 coordinate 87,673,747, forward strand.
GAATTTTTTTATTAGTTTCCAAAATTTATTTGGATTGTTCTCGTCCTTGATTTTTTATATCAATTGGTTCCATATTATCGTCTGGTGTTCTCTAATTATCTGTGTCAGCTCTGTCTCGAGGTGTCGCTTCCTGTTGACTATATCTTCTCTTGTGCCCCTCCGTCTTAACCGATCATATAGTTCTCTGTGTTCGTTTTCTATATCCCTCATCTTGTCGGATCATCTGGGCTGTGGGAGTGTTCTATAGGTTTCTGTTGGGAGACTCTACCTATCTGCCCTGATGATCGAACAGGTTATAGTATCCAGCTCGGCGTCTATCTCTTCGAGATTCGCCTCACTTAGGTCTGCAGGCTGGTAGTTGTTCCGTTCAGCAGTTCCCGATATTTTCCCCAGTTTGCCTGGACTTAAGATTTTAGCGGTAGTACCAGGACCTGAATGGGCGCGAGGGAGATTGTAGTGAGCACAGGGATGTAGTTACTTGGGACAGGCGGTCCCGGAGTGCTATGATGGTTAAAGGGGAAGTCGCAGCTAATTAGAATTATGTCTGGCCTCGTAGCATTGCGTGATGTCACGTAAGTGGAGAAGTCAGGTACAACCCTAACAAGCCTGTTACGGTCCATGATAAGTTCCAAATTCTTTCCCATCTCGTTCGTCCTTGTTTATCCCGCCGCTCCCAGGTGTGCATTCAGAATGCCTCCAAGAAAGACATTCCTTCAGGGTCCAAATAGTATGTTGAAATTGTGTAGGGGCAGGTACCTTCTTCTTGGAGGTTGATACGCTTCCGCTACTACAAGATCTCCTACCAGTGTCGGGATTGCGATCGCCACAAAGGATTCGTCAAGTTCTGCTAAATGTGTGAAGTTGAGGTCTCATTTTATCGCAATCGCAACTCCGTCGTACCTTTCCTGGGAATGTTTTGTTGTCAGTGTCGTGTAATTAGGTATCTTATTTTTTCCTGCCCTAAAGTCAACTTCGTGTTCGCTTATTAGCATAATGTCAGAGGCTGTCCTTCTAAATATGTCTTCGTAACTTGTCCTTTTGTCCGTCCAACCGTTATCGTTTAGCGTCAATATCTTGAGCTTGTTGCTAGTCCGTTCCAGGTTCGTCTAGTCTTCTTGTTTTGTCTCTGTTTACTTCTGTTTCGGTCAGAATTTCCCGCTTATTTTACTTTTAAATTCTTGAGTGGTCACAGATTCACAAGTGTCCATGTAGGGTTCTATGTCGGCTAAGTAGAGAGCATCTTTGACCTTCTTTTCTGCTACGACGGCATCGTAGGTCCAATTGTACTTTGTCTCCCTGATACCTTCAAAGACTTCAGTCGGTATTCTTTTATGGAAGTGTCCGTCCTCGCATGCGTAGATTCTAAGATTTAGGTTGTCTGTGTTTTGTCTCTTTCTGGGTTTGGTCCTTTTCTTTTGTTTCTTCCTTTTGACTTTCTCTGATCCATTGTCCGAGCTTTTCTCTGTGACCGTCGTCCAGTTATTTGTGATTTTCTTTTTCACTTCGAGTTCCCTTTCGTATTGTGCCTCGATGCGAGGGTCAGGTCGTCTGAAATGACTTTCCTTGTTTTACCCTTCTTTGTGTGTTTTTTTTTTGTTATTTTATCTCTGTGTTTGTTTCTTGCGGTGTGAACTTTATTTGCAGTGCCTCTTCTGAGGAGGGTCCTTTTAAAATGCCATTTTCCCAATCCCATTCTGAGCGAGCATTTTGTTTGTTTCTTCTCCCAATGATCCCGAGTTTATCAAGTCCTCGCGTGCGCGAAAATAATGCGGGTATGGACTTGGACTAGCATTTCATTATCAATGTTCAGAAAAAGTTGATTTTCTCTGCACTCGGAGATAGCTGCCTTTGCAACCTATGTGTTGGTAGTATTCCTTCTCATTCCCTGTGGTTCTCACTTTTCAATAGCCTTTTGCATTATGATCTCCTTGTTCAGCGGGCAGACCAATGACATTGCTCGCAGTCCCATTTTACAATTGGCGCACATTTCTTGCGCGCTTGTGCAAGCCTTTCAATTGTGGCCTAGCTCACCGCACCTTGAACATGTTTCTTATTCCTATCTGCACTCTTTCGTAGTATGACGCTCCATTTTGAAGCTGCAGAAGCACATTTGGACAGGGACAAAGTCTTCTCTTTCAACTTGCTCGCTGCTTACTCTCACTAATTTCACCCCCTCCTAATATTGTATTTATGTTGCCTCAAACGTACACTTAATGATTCACCGGTTTGCCCAAAGTATTGCCTAGGGCAAACTAAACAAACGACAGAATAAAACCCCCCTATACTATTGTTATTATTATGAATCAACATTTTGTACATGGTAGAATGATACTTGAATATGACAGAAATATTTAACCTATTCAAGAGGAAAGGAAGCAAGGAAAAGGACTCAGAAAATGGTAAAACAAGGAATATTTGCAAGGAATATTTGAGGGTAGCAAAGATTGCTACCTATTTCAAAGATCTTGGAAATCTCAAGATCCCAAAATTCCGGGCTTGCGACCCACAACCCCCGGAGAAACATTGAAATAAATACAGACCGTTTGACTTTATCATTATGACCTGAGCAAAAATAAATATAAGAACAGGCGTTGGTAGGCTTCTGATAGACGAAAAATTTAAATCCAGATGGAGTCCTATGAATAAGTAGATCTAATAACAGGAGGACATCATTTTGTTCGAGTTCAAGGGTAAATTTAATAGAGGGAACCAGAGAATTAAGTTCAGTAAGAAAACCATTAACATCCTCAGAAGAAGGCCACAAACAAATAATATCGTCTATATATTGCAACCAAATAAGGGGAAATCGATAATGGTGAGGAACCAGGTAGTTAAAAAAAATTTCATATATACACATATTAGAAAAAAACATGAGATAAGCAATTTCCCATAGCTAAACCAAACTTTTGAAGGTAAAATTTACCATTAAAATAAAACTTACAGCTTTTATTACGCATTGAGATGAGTTCAGTGAAAATATTAACATACAAGGGAATATCAAAATTACGCAATTTATCACTAAGGGAGGGAAAAAGCTCATTTACCGGTACTTTAGTAGAAAGAGAACAAACTTGGGAACTAACAAGGTCGTAGCTATTTTTAATATGATACCAACAAAGGGAGTGAGGTATGAAGTGAGCCATTTAGCTAAAGGATATGCAACTAAGCCAACAGAACTAATAATAGGGCGCATAAGGTTATTAGGCTTATGAGTTTTTACAAGACCATATAAATATGGCAGAGAGTCATTACTAGATTTAAATTTAGCAATTAAATCAGGAAAATGTTTAAGAGGGGAACGCACTTTTTTGTGGAAATCACTATTAACTTGAATCGTAGGATCTTTTCCTAGGGGAACATAGGTAGAATGGTCATTTAGTAATAGATCCATTTTAGCAATATATGACACTTTATCCATAATAAAAACTAAACCAGATTTATCTCCTTTAGTAATTTGTAATTTGACGGAAACGCAAAGGGTAATTATAATGGGTCGGAGTGGTTAAACAATGGTAAACGCCATCATTAGCAATAGAAGCATTTTCATTAGTAATGTCACTAGATTTTTCTTAATTTGAAAAACCTTTAGCAATTGAAACACTGGAATGTCTGGACGGAATGGAGAAGTTCAGGCCAAATCCGAGGAGAGAAATTGTGTATCATCGGGTTCTTGAGAAGAGAGGGTAACGACCGTTTCTGGTTAGCTGTTTTTAGTTAGGTAACTGGTGGGGATGGGGCGTTGTAACTTAAGATCCAACCTACGTTCCAATTTTGCAGACCGTTTTCTGAGAATTTGGAAGATGGAATCTTGAACCACGTTGGACCACGAAGTATGAGACCTCCATTGTTTCAAGGATGTCAACGCTCGACGTCATTATTTTGCGGCCAACATCCCTACTCTATGGTGCAACGTGATCCAAGATTCCATCTTCCACATTCTCAGAACCAAGGCATACTTAACATAAGTGAAAACTTTCCGCCTTCTCCGTCTATGTAAGTGGAGAATTATTTTTCCCCTACCCTATTTAAAGTGAGTATTTAAAGGTTGGCAGGATAGCGAGCACCAAGAGATGAACCTGTGGTGAAATATTATCATCACTAAAAACTCGCAAAGATGAGTGAAGATACGATTTTTTGCCAAGCGCAAAATAGCCTCAATTTCCTCTCAGGTGGGGAAATACCCTAATTGTTCAGCCGGTTGCATAAGAAGGTTATCTTGGGGATTACAAACATACATTGGCCAAATTAATCTGTAGTGGGAATGGCCCAACTCGACGAAGATCCCAAATCATCGCAAGACCCAACTCGACGAAGACCCCAAATCACCGCAAGACCCAACTCGCCACTAGCCCATTCAGCCGCAGAGCCGACCCGCCGCCAGACCCAATTCGACGCCGACCTTATACACCACCAACCCAAATTGCCGCGGACCCGACGCGCCGCCAACTCAGCTTGCTGATAAACCTTCTGAATTTGTATTTATTTAAAGCAGGGGTCGCCAACCATTTTGATAGATGCATCAATTTTTTCATGGTTCCTTCGATTTACCACTAAATGAATTAAAATAAGCCAAATAGATGTTCAGATTTATTCTCACTAAAGATCTGCAAAGATTTATGGAAATGCATAATTAAATAAATTACATTATAAAATGTTAAAATCAGGTAGATGAAATACTTAAACAATTAAAATACATTATAAAATAAGATGTTAAAATCAAGAAGATCAAATACTTAAATAATGGATGCAAAATTGATTTTCCATTCATAATTATGCGAAATTCCCCTTAAAAATTCAATGTAAGTAACGTAGTTAAATTTTTTTGTTATAATAAGAACACGTTAATCTGTTTCAATATATATTTTTAGTTTTAAAGGAGAAATCTATCCCGCAACAAGTTGTTCATAATAGAGGACCTCTCTGAACGTTCTTCAAGGAATCGATCAATTTCCAAATGGATGGGTGATCAACTTCAATTTCACATTGCAATCTTATGCTTGCAGTTTCGGCATGGTTATTTGTTCGATTGCCTCCGTCTAGCACACGTTGATATAGGTTTCACATTTCCTGGGGAAAACGGGGAGCTGTCCTGGTGCCATTCGCTCTATCTATTCGTCCAACGTAATTATCTTCGAACCAGTCGACAAGTTCTTGCAAATCATTTTACATTTCAAATTGAAATTCGCGTCGTTTCTGTATTAGCCATAAAGTGACAAACTACACCATGCTTTTACATATTTTGTGTCAAAGGAAAAAAAAACTCTAATTTTAACTTCAGGGAAATGCTCCCTTTAACTTCGAAAATTTGCTGTTTCGTAATCACAGTTAATTATTCTGAGATTAAAGTTGTGTTCTATCTCTAAGATCATCTCATATAGTTTGTTGTAAGTTAAACGATGCTTATTTGGTAGTAGGACGTATATAATTAATTATGAGCACTCCATATTTATGACCAGAAATGACAATATACCTGGGAAAAGAGCGGCGTGCGATCAAAAAGTTCCATCAACGAAAAGAAATTTTAGTCTACCAATAATCTCACGTTACTCCTCTCAAAGATTAAAATCCTCCAAGACGTATCATAGCAACCAGTTGGGGAGGAGATAATGAGAATGGGGGAGAAATTCGTGCCCCGAGTGTGTGGATAATAATTATCAAAAATAAGTGAGTGCAGATTGGCTTAAAGGTTAATTATGGCCGAGAGTCATTCAGGGTTATTTAAAAGATGCTAAAAATTTGAGTTTAATGACAAAAAAAGAAATATTAAATATATATATATATATATATATATATATATATATATATACAACAAAGGGTTAAGTGAAATAAGTTATCAAATTCGGTATCAGGAAAGGAGTAAAGTCCAAGGGATTAAAATGATTAATTACCTGACCCGGATCAGAGTCTTAAAAGGGGCTATACTAAGCCGCAATGTAAATAATATAATTGGTTCGGGGGATACCAGATTATAACCAGGGCCGCATCATCAACGTTTTGCATGGGGTAGGCGTCGAAGGGGAGATAACTCAGGGAAGCGAGGATGCAACAAGGTAATATGTTTCACCTTAAGGTTCTACCTCAGGATGCTGATGATGGAGAATTGGCTTTTTTTACCTCAGGGTTCTCGATGAGGGAGTACTAGTGAGAATTCAGGGAATAACAGCCATTGTAAGGAGCAGCCAATTGACTGGGGCAATGTCCACGGCGGAGAGCCTCGCAAGATAAATACAGCAGGTTTGTAAAGTAATGTTCAACCGATTCCTTCCTTGCTTCTCGCGTTTTTTGTTCCAGGGTTAAGGCCACGTGGCCCTTCCAAGGGTTCAAGGTGGACCTCCAGATCATATTAGACTCTATTCCTTCACAGACTATCTCCAAACAAAAAATCTTCTGTTTCTCCTCCATTGCAAGTATACGTTTTATTTGGGAGGGGGGGGGATGCATATATCTGCTAAATCACTTGGGCTGTCAGGGTAAGAGGCGGTATCTTTTCTTATTCGACGAACAATTTTTTTAACGCTTTATGATTTTGCATGATCCCTTGAAAAGCTTTAAACAAATTTCCGATGGATTCCTTAACAACTTGAGATGTTTCTTCTACGTTATTTACAGAACGTTCTTTTATTTTACTAACAACACAATCCTTTTTAATTTTAGCAGGAGCTGCTTCATCCGAATGATCATTTATGCGTCGAATGACTTCTTCATTTCTTATGTGAATTCTTGTCTTGCAACGATATCTTCTCTCGCATCTATAAAACTTAGTCTCTTTATCAACACTAAATTCATCAAAGAGGTAGATATACATAAGCCCGATGTAGAGCAAATGCAAAGAGTCCTTAATAAAGTTGTCGAATGGGCGGATAAATGGCTAATGGGCTTCAACATAGGTAAATGAAAGGTCATGCATTTAGGATGTCATAACTTAAAAGTAGAATACCATATGAAAGACCAAATTCTCGAATCCGTTAATTTAGAAAAAGACCTGTGGATTTTAAACTCGAATGACTTTAAAGTATCGAAACAATGCGCAGAAGCTTGTAAAAAAAGCAAACCGAATGCTAGGATATATTGCTCGGAATTTTACTTTCAAATCAAAAGATATAATCATGCCACAATACAAAGCGCTCGTGCACCCACACCTCGAATATGCGATTCAATTTTGGTCTCTCTCCCTAAACAAGGATATAGCGCAGTTAGAAAGAGTGCAATGTCGGACTACTAAACTAGTTCCTGGAATCCGAAACAAACCGTACAAAGATAGACTCCGCTCATTAAACCTACTATCCCTTGAAAGTAGACGATTAGGTGGAGAATTGATTGAGGTATTCAAAATCTTAAAAGGATTTACTAATATTGATTACAGACTATTGTTAGAGCTGTACGAACGGGCCAACACAGGCCAAAATGGTTTAAAATTACTGAACAAGCAATTTAACTCTACTATGTATAGTTCAAAATTACTTCACGTTTAAAATCACGCCAACGTGGAATAGCCTGCCTAACCGTGTAGTAGAAAGCACTTCAGTTAGTTCAAAAACCGACTTAATGAGTACCTCAATAGTTTAAATATAAGGTAGTAGGAGCATAGAAGAAAACGTCATACTAACTAAGGAATTGGGAATAAAATAATAAAATGAAATGAGCAATAAAAAGGTGCTAGCGAGCGACGCCCCCCAGCATGGAGTGAATGTGAATTCCCTTTTTCTTTTCTGTCTCCCGCCCCCCTCCTCCTGGTTCGAAGAAGCGTGTTCGTGTATTTGTGGGATAGCTGAACCTGCATGTCAAGAGTACACATGTAGATGAGTGTGTTCCGTAGAATTGAAGTAGTTAGAAAAGGCATGTAAATAAAGGTCAAATGGCACACATGTAGATTAGTGTGTACAGTAGAATAGAAATATTTTTTAAAAATCATATAAAAATATATATAAAGGGTACACATGTAGATAAGTGTGTACCATAGAGTTGAAATAGTTAAAAAAAAAAAAGAAAACAGCATGTAAAAAAAGCATGATACACTTACGTTAGAAAGTGGTAGTTAACATCTTCTATAAGCGGACTGACCTTAAGCAGACTTTCGGGTCTTTACTGGTCCTTGTTTCTGTTTCTATGTACAATCTTGTCGTTACACTCGTTAAAATAGAATGACTTAGATGCGTCAAATGCCGGAATATACCACGGTGAAGTCTGATCAAGACAGAGAATGATAAAAGATAAATAAACCAATTGATAGGTACCACAATTATTAAAAAGCACGTGCTTGGAATGGTGGTAGTTAAGAGATAAATTCAGAAAAGGTAAAGTCAATCTGTCCCTATCTATTGAGTTCAATCCTTATAGTCTTATCGTGACTAAACTCCATAGGTGTCCATAGGTAAAGTTAATCCGTCCCATAGGCGCTCAGCCCCTATGAAAATAACCGAATTAGAGCTAAGAATGATTGGATTTAGATATAAATGGATCTAGTTTTTATAGGATTGGAGGACCTGGGTAGAATCAATTCACGTGTGTACCAATAAGCCTGATATACATAATCTAAACAAACTTAACTTAACCTAACTGAACCTATCCACTAGAAGAAAAAGCAAATTGAAATTTCGGTAGATATCAAACCAAAAAGATTTTCGTCTTTTTTATTTCCTTTACTAGCTCTTTATAGGTATGGTTAGGGTTAATTTATAATATGCGTCTATAGCTGCAAGTTGCAGCCGCGTCAAGCTGGGTCGGCGACAGGCTGGGTCGTGGTTAATTTGTTCCGGGTCCAGTTGGGCCGACATCCAGTTGGGCCCGCGTCCAGTTGGGCTCGCCTCCAGTTGGGCCCGCGTCCATTTGGGCTCGCCTCCAGTTGGGCCCGCGTCCATTTGGGCCCGTGTTCAGTTGGGCCCGCGTCCAGTTGGGCCCGAGCCCAGGGGACCGGCGGAGAAGTGGCCGAGTATAGATGGTTCCGTGGCGAGTCGCTTGCGGCGAATTGTTCTAGACCCTACTCAGTGTGTGAGCGTATTGACTGTTGGGCGCCAAATTTTTGGCGATCAATTTTGAGAGGCGTTACGACACTTGCAACGATGAATGAACTCAGATGCAGTGCGGTACGTTTGAAGTTAGGAGATCAAGTGAAGAAATGGGATCAGGAAAGTACGTTTGCTATGTTTGTCCTTTTCTCTTGAAGGTGAACTGTTCCTTCTGGTCCTCAATGCAGGTTGTTTTACTCGTTGTTACTCTTTTGGGGAATATCTTCTAGTGGGGTTTTGGCTGATCGTTTCCTTAGGGATGCTGATACGGTTGTCTTCGGGGGGAAACTCCAACGACACAATCATGAAAGCTTCTGACAGCGAGCACTTGTGATAGCGTGAAGGCCAAAGCGAAAATGAATTTTCCTATACATGGGCGAAATTGTTTCCTACTGTGTTCCTCTCCATGAAGTTTTATGCTGTCAGATAAACGTGGAGGATAATTAATCTTTCTTCTGTTTCTTATCCAACTCTTAGGGAAATTTATAATGATGTATCTTCTTACAACAGCGTTTAATGTAAGGAAAGCTCCATCTTATTGAAACCAAATGTCGTCGTTCCCAGCAACTCAGGAAGTACATGGATATTTTTTGTTCGCACCATTTCGAAATAGGCTTCACCAGGCAATGTGTTCAACCAAACCTCTTGAAAATAAAAACTTATCATATGTACTGTTAATCCCCGTATAGTAACACACCTCCAATCAATCGAGCGACCAGAACTTACCGTTGTGTGGATTTACGGTGTCATTCAAATTGAAGGCAGCTACATCACACTAGGACAATTTTGATGAATTTCATTGATTGAGACCATAAACAAAATTCGAGGTAGCTATTAACGTTATATTGAGGCATGGTGTGTAGAAGAAATGGAATCTAGCGTTTACACTTTACCAACGTTAAAATGCGGTGAACACCTGATTTGCTGAATAAATAAACTTTGCAAACTAAAATGAAATTATCATCACTGAAACTCGATTGGCGTCGTTCAGACCTTTGCTTGTGCCTATTTTGAACAGATTCTTCACCTCTACAGTGTCACGGATGCTTGCAATGTGGAGAGGATATGTATAGATAATGTACTCAAATTATTGTTTACACAATTTATCTCCCACTCAATGATGTAACTTATAACCTTATTCCGAAAACTCAGATAAATAAATAAACCTAGGGGATTAAACATTGTATTTTCTATTACTACTTGCAAGGATCACTTGTTATTGCTTCATCTTTTCTTGAAGATCTCCTTTATGACCAAATTGTAAATGTTTTATCAGTCTTCTTGGAACTACTTCCATTCATTAGGGATGATATAATTGGTTGACGAGAAATTAAATTCGTTTTAAATGACTAATTTAAATGTTTCTTAGACTTATCTATTTTTTTCCAAATGTGCTGCAAACTACTTAAAAATAAATAGCAATGCTTAGAATTTTTTCAAAGCTAGCAATCACTAGGCTTATTTTATCCTAGTAATACCTAGACCTTTTTTTAAGGTACAGTTTGATAGAACCCTTCATGACTGAGGCCGACAAATGAAACACACAAAAAAGGAACTAGTACTGAATTAGCTGTAAAAATATTACAGAAATGTGTTCAATATAGTAAAAATAAGCGTTCCTTTAAAAAAAATCATACGATTTCTGAATGAAATATTCCGAAGTTATAAGCCGTCAAAACCTTGAAGTACACCAAAAAGGAATCTCGAAAAGGACTCGAGAAATGACAAGACATGAGCTATTTCAAGGACAACGTTTGCAATGTGTAAATATTATTTAATCTCTATTGGATATAAACACCCGTGAGCCATTTTTGGACAGAATTATTAAGGAACATTAAAAGTGGGTTCGTTACTGCAATATTAAGTGTTAAAAACGGCTTGATCGAAAAAATAAACAACCAGTCCTACTCCTAGACGTGGTCTCCAGCAGCAGAATGATATACTTTGTGCATTTAATGGGATGTGAAAGGAAAAATTCAATGTGAACTCCTCAATAATTAACAAAAAACATGGCAATACAATGCAAGCCCCCACGTGGCACGCTTGATCCAAGGAAAAATTAATGCATTAATTTAGGAAGTTCTTCCTCATCCTCCAAATTCAACGGACCTTGCACCATTAATTTATTAAAGAATTACAACATTGCATCAATGGCAAAGTTTACTCTAATATGACGGAGGTTGAAAAGGATTGTAGGGGTGCGAAATGTATGAGAGAAATTCCTTCCACTCGATAATATAAATGGCCGAAAAACTTACCATACAAAAGAACGGACTTCGCCAATCGTGTGGCAGAAACATTAAAAACGGAATCAAGAGGTGCCTCGTTCGAAACTCCAGAGTCTAAATAAATTTTATGAAAATATCTCAAGAAAGAAAACGAAGATGAAGGACCAACTCAACCAGAATACGGAAGCCAAGGAAAACGGAAGAAAACGCTCAAAGGACCAACTAAAAAAGAAGAAAATTCGAGGAAGCAACCTGACGAAAAGAAAAATCGAGAAGATACGATAACAAGAAGAAAAAGCAAAGAAAATAAAAAAGGATAAGCAACACAAGAACTAAAATGAATAGATATAAGAAGGGCCACCTTAAAGAAAAAGGAAACTTAGTCAAGAAGATTTGACAACAATCATAAATAAGATAAAAAGGAAGGAAACCAATCAAGAAGAAAAGAAAAGCAAGATGAGGCAAGAATAAATAAATAAAATTATAATAAAGAAGGCCCCCCACCCATAGGATATCAACTGAAATGCCAAGAAACGTATCCACTGCTGAGTTAAACGCTACAAGAAAATTCTGAATAAGGATGGAGAATCGTTGAAAAATCTAGAATTTTTGGTATTGACTTTGTTTTCTTAAATAAACGAAACTCATTTATTGACACCCTAGTAGTTTTCATGAGGTGTGAGTCATCGGTGAAGGAATTGATACCTCATTTAAGTTTTTCTGATATGTCACTATTTAGCATTGGTATAAATAGAAAAGCTCCAAGGAGATTCCCTTGTACAACATCACTTTGGACTTCAGTAAATTAGATTTAATGTCTTGCCCTATATATTTTGACCATCTAGTAGACAATCTTTCAAGCAATTTAATAACTTGCGATTGAAAAATGTATTTATTAACTATATTCAAACCAATTCAATCGCCGACTTCGTCGGAAGCATTTAGGAGATCTCGATGTAAATAATGTATATTTTTCCTGAATAATTGCTGAATTTAGAATGATTTAAGATGCAATTAACTTTGTTAAATAAAACCTATTTTATTTGAAGTTGTGTTAAAAAATTCAGAAGATTATTACTTTTAAAATAATTTAGACTTAATTCGTTATTAACTTTGTAAACATTCTGAGCATGTCCGATGTTTGGAATATCGGTCGATGGTTTTCTAGAAGATTTTGAGTTATATATATATATATATATATATATATATATATATATGAACAGACGAAGTTCCTTCATAGTACCAGGAAGTACTCCTTTGTTGAAGGATTTTCGTCGCAATATCCAATGGGATGGTTAATGACTTTTCTTTTACATTTAAAAAAGATTACTCTAAATGTTAATTTTTCTCCGCGGGTCAGGATTCTACAGGGTAGTAGTACAGGTGCTTCTAGATTGTAAGATTAAGACAGAGAGGTAGTTCAGGAGTCTTAATATTAATATTGTCATATTTGATCTATTTCTTTTAAATATCATGTAACTTAGTCATTTTTTTTTTATTAACTCAATATTAAATTTAAGTTTCTTTGTCTGTCAGGCAAATATGCTGAATTAAATTCTTCAATCATTAATCATTATACAATTTAATTTTAATATCAATATTTATCAGTTCATCGCTTAGAAATAATTTTATTTTACAGTCTCGTTTTTCTTGGTTTTTCCTTTCTTTCTAATTATTTTCCTTTCGATAAGCATTTTTCGGGTTCAGTGCAACTCGCCTAGCATTTTTTACTGCTTTTTTTAGCGACTTTTAGGTAGATGAGAAATAAACTACTCCTTTTCTATTCATAGTCTCTTCCTAACTAGCTCCTTCGCGGAAATTTCTAACAACTTTCTCATGAAGTTGTGTTTCTCTCTTCCTCATCTTTCAAACTTTCACGTATCTACTGTGTCCAATGTTTGTCAAAGTCGGCATTCCATAATAGATGGGAAACTGATGGCCATAAAACTTGCCTCAATCATCTCCTTGTTAGATTCCAACATTACTGACTTCAAAAGAGAACCTCACTCTTTTGCCATTCTAGCCCTCTGCCATGGTTTCCCCACCTACTGTCTCTGACCACTGGTCCAGTAATTCTCTAATACTATTTTTACTACAAAGAAACACAGAATAGCCCCGAGAGGCGCCTTCGAGCTGCCGGAGGTCGGAATATGGAGACAACTTCCCTACCCTATTTTCATGCTACTCTATCACGCCCACCTTTCCATTGACCTCAAAGGAAACGACCGCTCTTTTTCCTGGATCTTCACCTCTTTCCTTGTTTTCCATGACTCCTTTCCTTTCTGCAATTCGCTAAACATCTATTACTTGACACCCAGTAATTTTCCTTTCCCTCCCGTCAGAACACATTTCTCTCGAGTGTCCCCTGCAAAGCTTCTTCGAAAATATTAGCTTTCCTCTCGAATCTTTTCCTTGAAGTCTACCGTTAGTTCCTTCCTGTTCTTCTCCATTACATAATTGGCATTTTCAATACCTCAGTCTCGTGTGGTATGTTAACATCTGACTTCAAACACGCTATGGTTTTGCCAAACTTTAAGAAACCTCACCTGAAGCCAAACAACCCAGAAAGCAACAGTCAAATCTCTCAAATCCTAGTCTTTTCTAAATTCATGGAAAACCTGGTGTCAGCCAAGATGTTTGATCAAATGTCCTCATCCAGTATTTATTAGATCTTCCAGTATGGTTTAACAGTAGCTTCCTGTAATCAAAGCTCCACTGCCATTCTATTACTTATTGATCACTCGGCAGCATTTAATACTGTCAATCACACTGGTCTTCATCCAATTTCTTATCTATCATCTAACACTCATTTAAAATGTGATATATCCAGAAGGGCAGTATTACGTTACTGTTAGTTATTTAAACACGCTTAAAATTTGTCTTTTTAACAAGGTCTACCGTTAAAATTCTTCATAGTTGTCTCAAATCAGGGGCATTGTAGCTCACGTGAATGGGGAGCTTTCTTGGGGGTAAATGTGAAGGCTGGCACTTGCAGTGGAGAGAGGAATTACAACCTAAAGAGACAATTGTGTGAATAAAAACAGTGCCTCTCGTTATTGCAAGAATTACGGATGACGTGAGGTTGCCATCATGGAGTTTCCAGCGGTCGCCAGCTACGTCACGCTCCTGTTTCGTATATATATTCTTGCCTGCAGTATTCCTCGGCGTCGCCCTTAGCTATCATCGATCTACTTCTAAGCTGCTGACGCACAAACCTATCGCGCCTAGTTTTTTGAGATTTATATGACTTCTTTAGAATGGGACATTATTTATTGGGAATTTTTGTTCCAATATCAAGGGGCATTTTAACTATACAGGTAAAAAGGGATTTCTGGAATTGAAATTTTCCCAACGCCATGATCAGTTTGAAATCAATTTTAACCCCATAATAGATAAATCATACATAAAAGACTTCGCTAGAAAAAAAAATTTGTCTAGGAATTGGGCTCATTTTAGTCCTAACATAGTAAGGGTTATTTCCTCTACTTCAGTTGAATGACAGTTTTTATGAGGTGTTGAAAATATCGCCATTGGCTTCATTTCGGTGATTAACTTAGGTATATTTTCAAGGAAAAGAATATTATTTCGTTAATATCAGAATTTATATGTGCTGAAGAGACATTACATCAATCATAGAGCGCCACGAAATATTATATAAAATGTCTAAGAGTTTTTACTCTTTTCTTCTTTTCTCTTAATAGTTTGTTGGTTGGAAACAAATCCTACTTGCGGATATGTTCCAATACTGACACATTGACGATAATTAATTAATTTTTTCATGGATTTTTCGTAATTTTAAACAACCAAACTTCCAATGCTTTGTTCTTGTGTTTTTATATTATAAGACTATCATATGGTAGGTAGGTTCAGATTATGATTTTCACTAAATTCCTGAATAGTTTTCCGTAACTCAACCATAGTTAAAAAAACTGAAATATCGATGGTAGGTACTCCATCGTCAGGGAAGTGTATACTTGAAAGCCCTTCGCTGAATTTAGTAAATAAGGGAGTGATAAGTAGTGTATGTGAAGAAAAGAAATAGAAAGTGTTATAATATGCCATTTGCGTAACTCTTCATGCGGATAAATTTCATCAAGCTCGTCTCCTCGCGCTGTTCGGATGGTGGGGATACTCAGCAGAGACCGAAATCTTTTGTCTCCTTTGAAATACAGTGTTATCTATCATTTTAGAGTGGCCCCTTCTATACCATTGCAAACGCTGCTAAATTAACCCAATAATTTCGATCGCTATTTAAAAAAAAAATAAAAAGACAGCAATTCTTTCAAGATTGCGAGCCTCTCCTGCCGTGGGGATCCTTCAAGATAGAGCTAAACCAGATGCTCGTGAATCATGGGATGCAAGAGATGTGGTTCCCTGAGAACTCTCCCTCTGCAAATGTAAACTGCCCTATCGCCCCCGGACGGTGACCCTTCTATACCATTGCAAACGCTGCTAAATTAACCCAATAATTTCGATCGCTATTTAAAAAAAAAATAAAAAGACAGCAATTCTTTCAAGATTGCGAGCCTCTCCTGCCGTGGGGATCCTTCAAGATAGAGCTAAACCAGATGCTCGTGAATCATGGGATGCAAGAGATGTGGTTCCCTGAGAACTCTCCCTCTGCAAATGTAAACTGCCCTATCGCCCCCGGACGGTGACCAACAAAATTTCGAGCAACAGATAATAACTAGAAGAAGATCCCCAGCCAGTAGTTGAAGAAAACAATTGGACAACGAAGCAAAACAACCCTCCCATCAAAGTCCTTGTAGCAGGAGATCCCCCAACCGGCAAAGGATGAGGTCTACCTCAACCTTCAAAGAGCATAGGCATACCTACCATGGAATAATAATAAACCTAAAAATTTTCGCCACGGAGAATGCCCCATTTCCCGTCTAACATGAGGGAATGTCCCTCCAATGACCTGCGGCCTTATGTGATAAGATGATAAATGGTTATTGCATTGATTGTTTCCCATGGTTCAAATCATTTACAAGAGCCTTTGAATGGCTAAATCAGTTTTCTGCCACTATATGGCACCACCCAGCGCCAAACTGATGGCAGATTTGAAATCTCCAAGGTAAATAATCATATGGCCCATGATCATATTGGTCACTCCGAGGCTCTAATTGGGTACATTTAAACTCTACTCCTTTTGAAAAAAAGCGACGCCTTGACCTGACTCTTCGCCGCAGGTAAAAACAGACAAGATGATTAGTGATAGCGTAAGAGATGGAATGTACAAATGGGAATACAGCGAGGACATTCCAGAGAGGGTGGCTGAAGAAGCCATCCTCATTGAGATAATCCGCTGAACAGGATGCCTTCGCCACGATTACGGCCTTGGAATTTAACAACAAAAGGGAAAGTCCTTGCAATTACCTGCCGTGCTTTATGATAAGATGATAAATGGTTATTGCATTGATGGTTTCCCATGGTTCAAATCACTTCCAAGTTCCCTCGAATGGCTAAATGAGGCTTCTTCCACTAGATGGCGCCACCCAGCGCCAAATCTGATGCCAGATTTGAAATCTCCAGGGTGAATAATCACATACCTCATGGTCATATGGGTCATTTCATTGCTCTAAATGAGTACAATTGAACTTTACTCCTTTTGAAAATAAAGCAACGCCTTGACCTGGCGCTTCGCAGCAGGTAACAATAGTGATCATGATATTATAAGATTCTATATTACAATGAGTTACAATGAAAGTAAGCACCTTAAAAGACCTTTCGATCCATGCCGAGAAGATGCTTGTTTCCCTATTCTATTATATATACAAAAAAAAACTAGAAGTTGGAGACAAAAGGATAGTAAAGTTGAAGTCTCTCCCCACCCTCCTCTCCCACCCGCCACGCGGGTACGGAAAACCGAAAAGATACCTGGTTCAGTTGAAAATAGAACTCAACCGGGAATTTTGATAGTAAAGATTTCGAAATATTTATCAACAAGTACTATTTAATAGTTAATAGTCCTTATAACTTTATCTAACCTCTTTTTAAATGTGTTAACGGTGGGACACGAGACAACCTCTTCCGACAACTGATTCTATACATTTACAATTTTATACGAAAAAAACTTTTCACATGCATTGAGTCTGTATTTTTTCGGAACCAGCTTCATATTGGCTTTAAAAAAGTTGCAGAGTGTAATTTAGAAAAAAATATCTTAATATAGTTAAATATGTCCAAATTTGGAGAAATGATTAATGATTATAAACTGGAATAACTTATTTAATGGCAAGGATTTTTATGAAATGTAGGAGATTTTTAAAAGTACTTTATATAAAATTCAGTCAGAATGTTAATCATTAAACAAGAGATAGTCCTTTATCTAAAAAAAAATAGTTTAATTCCATATTCCTAGCAAGGGTTCACTGCAGGTAGATCATGTTTATCAAACCTTTTAGAATATTTGAATTATTTGACCAATTAATTAGATATAGGGAATAGTGTTGATGTGTCATCTAGATTTCAGTAAAGCATTTGACAAAGTTTAACACAATTATTTAGTTTTTTAAATTAAATGAAATTGGTATAAATGGGGTCGTATTGTTTACATTTTTAGTTGCAAGTTAGTCTAGACTCTAGACAGTCCGACAGTGCCTAGTTAGTTCATCATGAACAAACACGAGAGGGGAGTTAAAAAACAGCAAAAGAGGCAGAGGGACCAGTAAATCATCGAAAAAGCTTCCCAAGATTAGTAATTTTCTTCATACATCCACTGAATTTTTAAACACTAGGACTGGATGTAAAGCTGCACAATCTGTGAACATAGAACCTGGATCTTCACAGACCTAACTTGTGATTCCTGAAACTCCCCCTCATAAAAGTCCTCAACCTCTTCAACCAAGGTGGTTCAAAGTTTCATGATCTTGGACATTGGGAAAAATTCCTCACTCATTCTGACATCGATTACTGGTTAGCAAAGGGTCCAAATGTTGGTCAAAATCACAGTGATAATTTTGCAGTTTCAGAGAGAAAATAGGAAATCAAATTCTGCATTTCAACATAGAAAATCTGTATGGCAGGAAAGCAAACAATGAAACGCTTTACAGAGACTGGATACTATATTCCCCATCTAATGGTAAACTATACTATTTCTTTCTGTAAATTATTTTCAAAATCTCACTGACATTTTGTCATTAGTGGTTTGAATGACTGGAGTAACTGCAGCAAGATACTGAAATCCCATGAAAATAGTGCAGAACACAGACTCTCTGTTCACTCCTGGTTATTACGATCCAATGGGAGAGAATGTATCAATGCAAATCTTCGTAACCAGGTGATAGAAGAAAGTAACTATGACCAAGCAGTAATCTGTACGACCATTGAAGTCATAAAGTTTTGAGCTCAACGTGGAATAGCATTACGTGGAGATTAAGAATTGTTTGGATCCTCTAGAAATGGAAATTACATGGGAGTTTTGAAATTGATTGCCAAGTTTGATTCTTTTCTTGCAGAACATATTTATCGTTATGAAAACAAAGGAAGTGGGGCAACAAGTTATATTTCTTCAAGAATATACAATTAACTTATTGAAAAAATGGGTGAAGATGTGTTGTCAACTACATGTGATGAAGTTCATTATGCTAAATACTTTTCCATATGTGTCGACTCAACACCTGATGTCAGCCATATTGATTGACTGACTATCAGTGTACGATACATCAATAAGACTGGATGCACTGGAGAGAGATTCTTGAAGTTTCTTCCCATTCGCACCCATTCAGGTGAAAGTCTTCAACAAGATGTACTGCAAACTATCGATGAAATGACTCTTTTCCTCGATGATCTCAGAGATCAAAGTTATGTTAACGCTGCAAATATGCCTGGGAAATATGTTGGTTTACAAGCAAGAATTAACGAAATAAATCAATTAGCAGCAGATTACATTTCATGTGCAGCACATTCTTTAAATCTATTTAGGATTGCCTGTGTCAACTGTTGCCTGGATGCTTGCAATTTCTTTGGGTTTGTGCAGGAATTATATGCATATTCAGTTGGATCAACAAAGTGCTGGAATTTACTAACAAAGGGAGTGTCACCTAATGAAAATGGTATAATTCTAATACTAAAAACATTAGCATCCACACGTTGGCATTTCCATTCTGAATCAGTGAAAGCACTGCACATAAATTACTCTAACCTCTATGCTATGTTAAATGAAATTGCAGACAATGAAGAAGTAAAAGAAGATGCTCGACTTGCTGCATCATTTTTGCCTGGAAATTGTGCCTTCTTGAAAATGCATTTATGTGTGTTCTTTGGAACAAGTTCCTACAGCGCTTTCAAAAAGCTAGTACTCTTATTCAAAGCATAAAGATTGATATCAACATGGCTGTATCATTGTTTCTCTCACTCGAAAGTTTTGCTTCTGAGCTTCGTGATCAATTCGATGAACTGAAGAATGAAGCAACAAGTATATGTATAGAAAAAGGTACGAAACAGAAGACGATGGCGTCAAGCTGATTATTCTTCTGAACCTGATGCAGATCTTCAAGGCGCATAAAAATTCCGTGTACACTGTTTTGTTGTCATCATTGACAAGTTACTTGCAAGTTTACTTCAACGTTGACAGGCTTATCACTAGATCTAACGAGTTTTCCATAATCAAGTCATTGAGGGAGTATGATGCTGCACAGCTGAGAGCGATGTATTCAACTTCGTGAAAAAATACACCATTGACTTGGAGCTCCACTGCGAGGATGAATTAGTAACTTTCTCAGAATTTGTAACCTATCTGAAGTTGGATCGTGATTCTTATGTCCTTTTGAAATACTTGAGGAAGAAGCCAGTTGTAAAGTCAACATTTGCCAATGTTTCAACTGTTCTGCGATTGTTCTTAATATTTCCAGTCACAGTTTGTGAAGGTGAACGTTCATTTTCCAAACTCTCTTTGATAAAAAAAATCAGATTCCGTTCAACAATGATACAAAACGACTGAATACTTTATATGTGATGTCAATTTAAAATCATGTCACCTCCCGAATGACATTTGAAGCCATCATTGAACGGTTTCACAGGGAAAATCAAAATAACGGTCATAGTTGTAGCTATATATATATATATATATATATATATATATATATATATATATATATATATATATATATATATATATATATATATATATATATATATATTGTGTGTGTGTGTCTGTGTGTGTGTGTAATGCTGCCATATTCCCAGTTCAGGAGTTATCGCGAGTTCTTCCCTTGTGGTTAAGGACCCATTACTTACCCCTTTCATTCAAACATTAGGCTATCCATGGCACGGTTGCATGTAATACAAAGTAAGATTGATATCCAGTGTAAAAGAGTTAAAGAATGTATAATAATTATAATCGTAAGATTGTACTATATATTTAAATGTCTTAGTCGCGTTATGTTTAAGGTGCGCTATGTGCTGTAAGCCTATGAGGTGTCCCGGCTTCGATCCCCAGCCTATCACATGTGAACTTTAATTTTATGTAATTAATTTCTTTCTATGGTGATTTAATTTTAAGTTAAGTCTTGTAAGTAGTTTATTTCCAATTGCAGTAAAATTTGAGAATAAAAGGACGATGCCAATCTGCATAAATATACTGTACCATTAATTCATTCGGATGTTTCAATAAAACTCTAAATTGTTCAGTTCTTGCATAAATTATTTAAGGGGAGGGGGCCCTGCATCCATGATGATATTAGCAAGAATGAAATATCTCTATCGTCTACATGAAAGTTGAGTTATTTCTTATATGTATATGTATATGTATGTATATGTATGTTCAATACATCTAAGTGAATAACTTTCAATATTCATAGTATAATTTTGGCAGCTTTTTTCAACTAATTCAACGACGGGTATTTCTTCTAGTATATGTATATATATATATATATATATATATATATATATATATATATATATATATATATATATATATATATATGCAATATCTCGCAGGAAAGAGGAAAAGGAAAATTCATGATGGTGATGATAATTTGTAAATCCTAGCGCATTACGACAATGAGATTTCCCTCCGCATTTTAGAATCAATCAATATATGTATATTAAAATGTTGAAGCCATTACTTAATTTAACTCCCACTTCTCTATTTCCATGTTTTCTTCTTTCCTCCACTTCGTATCCTATCTACTTGTGTTTCCCTCCTGCTTTAACTTGGTAAGCGACTCTCCTGGATTCCTACTCGATTCGATTTTCCCTCATTAATGTAAATTTTCGCATCACGTATCGTTAATTGAAAAATCTAATCTTTATTGATTTAATAAATCGTGCAATTTGTTTACATTCATTAATAATTTGCATTGATATTACTACTAAAATATTTTCATTTTGAATATTTATTGACAGCTAATTCATTTTGAGAGACCCGATGGGGTGGCTGAAGCCCGAAACGTGAATATATTTATATATATATATATATATATATATATATATATATATATATATATATATATATATATATCACTTTTATAGAATTAGTATTTTGTAGTACCCATTATACTTTTTATGGTAACTCATATTATCCTAAATTCTAAGCTACAAAAAAATCACTATGGTCATTCTTCGTCTCAGAATGTAGCGACTAAAGATTGGCCACTAGGAAGAAAATCACTTAAATTCCTTTGCCTCTTTTAAATTCCCTATGACATTAATGGTCATTAGTCGTTGGTTGCAGAGTACTTCTATATATTTTAAGGATTCTTTCGGCTTTTGTGACCGATGATAGATAAGTTTGCACTAATCCGTGCATTTCTTAAAGAAGAGATGTGCAGTGAAGTACAATATTAATTTTATGTTTCTTTCTTTGGTTGGCTCCAGGAAACAGATTGAGAATGAAATAAATTGAACCCTAAGTTAAGCTGAGTGCCGTTAATGGAGATCATCCCCATTCTGATGATGAATATCTTTGCCAGATGATGTTATTGGCCGTGCGCATTTAGGCATTGTAAACTCGCGAAATGAAGAATTTACTTAAGTAACTGAATAAAATCGTGTTTGTGTAATGGTATTCTACTAGAATATGTGCGAGTAGTTTGGAATTCGAGTGTCTTCTTGTTCGATGGAGTTATATATGCTTCTTTGTGCTTCTTTATTGTGTCTTATAACTGGATCTGCTGAGAACTCACTCTCTTTTAGAGTTGGTGCATATCACTATGAGTGTCTATGGTCGGTTGGCATAGGAACTGATGGTTCGTTCTCATTGAATCAATCGTCTCCAAAGATGCGTTCGTTTCTCCCGGGACACCATAGAATACGTGGTGATCAATGTCGGAATAACCTTAGCTCTGGGGAGTTGACATATTTGCGATACTATTTTTTTATTACGGAATAATGAATGGTTTATAATTATTGTAGCGATCTAAAGAACTTTGGGACTAGGACGAAGAGGAGGCCATAGATCATTCCTAACTCATTGGAATCAGTTGCCCCGATCAGGACGGTGGTTGACGAGGGATACGTGTTGAGGTATTAGCATTGATGAGTCAGATAGAAGAGGTGGTAAAGAGACGGAATAAAAATGATCGTAAAATTGGTATAATGAATCCTCGTTTCACTTCGACGTTCAGTTCATCGAAATTCTCCTTTTCTCAAGTTCCCCAGGGTTTGCACAGAGTTCGGGGCAAACAGCTTCAAGTAGTTTCCACTTTGCCGTTGTCATTAATCTCCACACATTTTCGCCCCGCTGAACTTCAGTATTCTTTTTAGCAAACTCTTTCAAAAATATTAAGATGGAGATGCTCTCTTTGGCTTCGTCTCATTTTAAAGAAAAATAAATCTGTCCAACACATTTACCGATTTGTTCTTACAATAGATAACGTCTGCCTCAGTTGTCCCGGTGGATTGTGCAAGCACGAGTTGTGCGGAAAAAAGTTGAAAAAAACAAACGACTGAAGGAGGTATGTTGCGAATGAATATCTGTAACCAAAGCGATTTACTTTAACTCCATTTTGTTACCAAACTGATGAAAATTTATTATAAATGAATCTTGTAATTACACTAATTAGATTATACTTGAATTACAGGCAAATATTCAATCTCCTATTGCAGAATGTTAATAATATAAAATGGAATAAACCAATTATGTGTTATTCATTCCAAACTTGATTTATGCTTTCCTTTATCTTTTGTGTTTTGCAATAAACAATCAAATAATTGTCAATAAGTCAAATAGAGCCCTGCAATGTCCGAACACTCTTTTCCCATTGACTCGTGAGTGAACCTCTTTACAAAGAATAGTGGTCGGCTATTGATTATGGCCTATTATTTGCTCCATTCAATTCATATACATAATATATTCTTGCAAAATCTCATTAGTGACTTTTTCACTTCTATTATAGTCTCGTTCCCGTCTTTTTAATTAACCTTTCGTTTATAAAATCCACCTGGTTTTCTTTTTCTTCATTTAGAAAATCATAAAAGTCCATTTTCTTCCCGTGTGTTTTCCACGCTAGCAATTTATTACCCCTTTATAGTTTCCTTGAAGAAAATGCTTACGCTCTGGTTAATCAAGGCTCCTAATGACGTATTTAATTTTGTTTTCATCTGTCTCTTTAGTACTCTTACGGCATGTTTGTCGCTTAGGCCTATTCGATTTCATTCGATTTCAGCTCAGTGTCTTTAGGGATTTTTAGGTTGTTCGAACGATCCATTTTGCCTCTTAAATTCTCTTGAATATAATGAGAGAATTAATAGAGCGAATAACATTTCTCGTCGAATTTTGGCTGTGACAACGAAATTCAAGTTCGCTGTAGCAACTTAATTATGAAGACACCTAATACGCTCTGACAGGCCAAATATTTAGTTATTTGTCACCATTCGTTGCCATTCCTACTTGGGGGAAAATGAAAGGGTAAATAGAGTTGAATGTACCCTCTCTCTAATGCTCCACCCAACCTGTTTTGCCAGTACTCGGATTACGCACCACCCAACCATTCCGACTTTTCTCGGCTTTACTCAAGAGCCACTTTTTCTGAATCGGTCTAAAACAAACAACCCCGAGGGGTTTCCGCCCTTATTACAACAGATGTCCTTCGAGCTGCAACGACCTCCTTTAAATCCCCTCCCCTTTTCTCGACCCTTTATCCCCATTAAGTGCAAATCTATTCATCCGTTTCCCCCTCGCCATTGGTCCTTTAAACGATAGGGTGAAGTGCCAAGCCCGGCCTCAGTATGGACCTCACTCGATGGTCACCTGTCATACCCTGAGGGCGGATCGGGGCGCCCTCATGTGGAGGCGGGCATGGTGGAGCCTTATGTAGACTGAAACCTGGTACTTAGAGGAATAGCGCGCCTTCCCAACCGCAGGGGCGCAAGAGATGCTGGTGTTTTCTCTCGGGTCATCCTTTGCAGCTCTATTAAGTCTTCCACCATCTCTGCCATTCTCCTTACGTCTTCCCATATCCCACGCAAGAGAGGGGATGGCGTATCAAGGGTAATGCCACCATTACATGGCGGAACGGCGCGCCCTCTACACCTTCACTACTTTCTTCACAAATCTCCTAACTCTCTCTATCTCTCTCTTTTTTTTCTCTCTCTCTCTCTTTGATTTACCACTGATTCCCTCTATCAGACACAAAAGTTACGATGATAGATTAAGGGAATTAAATCTGTTTTCGCTGGAAACCCAGAGACTGCGTAGTCAGCTTATCGAAGTGTTTAAAATACTTCGTTCGAGGCTTGGATAATGTAGACTACATTGATATTTTCCAACTTAGTGAGGGCAAAACGAGGAATCACGGCTACAAACTTGAACTGAAGCGTTACAATCGTGATCTGTGTGGTAAGTCTTTCACATCAAGTCAAGACTGG
This sequence comes from Ceratothoa steindachneri, assembly GCA_963969495.1. Lineage (NCBI taxonomy): Eukaryota > Metazoa > Arthropoda > Malacostraca > Isopoda > Cymothoidae > Ceratothoa > Ceratothoa steindachneri. The sequence goes on from OZ018326.1 coordinate 87,698,792, forward strand.
ACAAAGTCTTGAAAAGTGGCCGTTTGGGCACTTAAGTCGTTGTGCAGAACTGTGACTGCTCAACTGTGAGCCCAAAGGTACCCTCTTTGAATGGACCGTAAGGTAAGGTCTCCTAGGGTACTTCTTGTCCTTGTAGCTCCTTGTTCACGAACAACGAGTTCCTGACTCAATTGGTGAGAAAGCCGATGCGATGCATCAATACCCTCGAATTAGTTTTCACCTCTGAGGATGACATCGTTGAAGATCTCTCCATAGGCGAGGAGCTCGGCGGCAGTGATCACTGACTAGGTAGATTTATAGTCAAGGTCTCCAAGGTAGAGTCTGTGACTAGTAACTCAAGGAAACTTGATTTAAGAAGAGCGGACTTTGCAGGTCTTCGTGCTGGATTGACTGATGCGAGGCTAGAAGTGTGCGAGGGTGTTGAAGGTTCGTGGAATAGATTCAAAACTACCTTCATGAGTCTTCAATCACGATTCATCCCTTTGAAAAGCCTCCGTCGGTCTTTTGTTCAACCAAAGTGTTTTAATCTAGATATCAGTCAACTGCTAAGTGAGAAGAGAACTGTGTACTAACAGTCAAAGATTTCTGGAGACTTTGAGGAGTACCTTAGGCTAGCTAGGAGAGTGAAGTCCAGCATAAGGGCGGCAAAGCGTGCCGAGGAGCTCCGAGTGGCAAGACTGTGTAAAGAGAATCCCAAGAAGTTCTTTGGTTACGTAAACAGTCGTAAACCAATCCATCGTAGGATTGGATCCTTAGTGAATGAGGAGGGGGCATTAACGCACTCTGATGCAGAAAATGCTAAGCTCCTTAACGACTACTTCTCTTTAGTGTCTACTGATGAGTTTGGTCCCATCCCCCAGCCCACTGACTCATACTTGGGGGAAAGGCTGGAGGAAATGGAGTTCATCCAAGGTGAAATAGAAAAAAAAATAAATGATCTAAAGACGAATAAGTCACCTCGCCCGGATGGGTTTCTACCCAAAGTGTTGAAGGAAGTGCGCGATGAAGTGACACGACCTCTGGCCACAATCTTCAACATGTCATTCCGGACCAGATGCGTTCCTAAAGACTGGCGTGTGGCGGAGGTGACTCCTATCTTCAAGAAAGGAGACCCTAGGTAGCCGTCAAACTACCGACCTATCAGCTTAACCTTTATGGTCGGTAAACTCATAGGGAGTATCATAGGGGACAAAATTATGTCCTATTTAGGAGTCCAACCTGCAATTGAGGAGTTTCCCGCATGGGTTCCGAAGGCACCGGTCATGCCTAACGAATCTTGTGCAATTTTTCGATTTCGTTTTTAGTGAGCACGACCGGGATAAGGCGGTGGATGTTATCTACTTAGACTTTAAAAAAGCCTTCAATAAGGTACCACACCGCCGCCTCCTCCAGAAAGTGTGTGCGCTGGGCGTAGACGGAAACGTAGCAAGTTGGATAGAGAACTGGCTAAGTGCCAGACGGCAACGAGTGATGGTGAATGGACAGGCATCTGAGTGGGTCCCCGTGACTAGCAGTGTCCCTCAAGGTTCTGTCTTGGGACCACTACTGTTCATCATCTACGTCAATGACATGGAAGGTGACATGGTTGCTAAGATTTCTAAATTTGCCGACGATACCAAGCGTGGTATAAACGTTGCAAAGGAAGAAAATACTGTCCGTCTTCAAGAGGATCTTCAAGAGATAGTGGAGTGGTCGGACACGTAGCGAATGCTTTTCAACGTGAATAAATGCAAAGTGATGCATATCGGACACCGAAATCACCAATTACCCTATATCCTTAAGGACACTGCTCTTGAATCAATAGAAACTGAGAAGGACTTGGGTGTAATTATTACTAGTGACCTCAAGTTCTTGATGCAGTGTATTGATGCGGAGAAGAAAGCACAAAGGATGTTAGGATATATAAAGCGCCAGTTTTGATACCGAAACAAGGAGATAGTACTGTGTCTGTACAACTCCCTCGTCCGACCATACCTGGAGTATGCCGTACAATTTTGGAGACCTTCATTTCGAAAGGATAGCTCGGGATTGGAACGTGTGCAAGCCAGGGTAACCAAACTAATTCCCTCTATCAGACATAAAAGTTATGAAGATCTCTTCTCGCTGGAAACCCGCAGACTGCGTGATCAGCTCATCGAAGTTTTCAAAATACTTTGAGGGTTCGATAATGTTGACTACAGGGATATTTTTACACTTGCTGAGAGCAAAGCAAGAAATCACGGCTTTAAACTTGAACTGAAGCGTTACAACCGCGATCTGTGTGTAAATTTTTTTACTTACAGTATTTGCGGTAAGTGGAACGTACTTCCAGTGGAAGTTGTCAACAGTGAATCTGTTGACCAGTTCAAGTCAAGACTAGACAAGGTCTTAAAAAGTGGCCGTTTAGGGACGCAAAACAATTGAGCAGTCATGTGCCTGCTCGATTGCTAGTCCAAAGGTACCCTCCTTAAATGGACCGTAAGGTTTCCTAGGGTACTTCCTTTCCTTGTTACTCCTTGTTACTCTCTCTCTCTCTCTCTTTTTTCTCTCTCTCTCTCTCTCTCTCTCTCTCTCTCTCTCTCTCTTTGCGTTATTCCGCCTCGTTACTATTGCGTTTCAAATTTAAGGACGAAAATGTCACGCAATTTGATCCATTTTTCTTGGCCAGATCAATTTACCTCAAATATTTCATTAAATCTTATATGACGTTGGTCAACCCTTCTTACTCCAGGACACTTTTACACATTCTCATATGTTCTCCTCCCATGTTCGTACCACCTCAGAACATTGTGTGTTACGACCTTATTCAAATATTTCATTACCACTCTTTTCATCAATAGTTTATTTTTCTATCCTTCTTTACCTTTCCAATTTTTCCATTTTAAATGCCCTCACTTTTCTGTTTTCCTTCACGCCTCCTACCTTAGACTTACTCCTATACACTAATTTACCTTACCACACCCCCTATCTCTCCTGCGGAAGGTCACTACGCTCCCTGGGTAGATCCACAGGTCCCTAAGAGAGGAGACGTTGAGTGTGTAGTGCCGGCTTGTGTGAGGTTAGAGTAATCTAAGCGTAGGGGTTCGATGTTTTCTGACACACTACACACTATTACATTCTATGGTACTTCCAAACTTTAAATTGCCTTCCCCCCCCTCCTCCCGGCGAGAAGTTTTGTCGATTTAAAATTTTGTTGATCTCAGATTTCGTTTTCTGAACCACCATCATTTACACTACACTCCAGAAAGATGTAGCAAAAGAGCAATTATAGCATCTCTCACTCTGTCACACATTCTTCAGCCCATATTCATGCAGCATTTAACCGATGCTCCCTCCCAGCTCGTCCATCTCTCGACCTAAATCATTTCATCCTCGCTTTCATCTGCCAGGTTCTTTACACTGCAACCAAGAACAATTCCACCCATGAAAATCTGAACTTCACCCAATTAATTCTAAGAGACGCACATTCATGCCACACTGTGGTATTATACCAACACAATTCATATCTGATTGCAATCCACTCCTTCCATCTCATAACATACGTTTCTACTACCTCTCTCTTCTTTTTCCCATCGCATATGCACATAAACCACTCACATTCCACACACCCCCTTGGATTAACGGAGATTAACCCTACTAAGATGAATTCGGAGGCATTGCTTTCTTTTACTCAACTTTCATACGTTCCTCTTCTGAATGCAAATGCCCTCGTTAGTATGCTCCTCTGCTTTCATGATGGGCTATCATAACAAAGAAGAAAGGGACAGAGCGAATCAATTTCATTATTCGACAAGAGAAGAACCGAGCCAGTCCACCGTGCAGCTTGGGAGACGTGGAATATATGAGACCAATCAAGCGACGAAAGGAGTAAATCAAACGTTGAACTGCTTTGTTCCTCCAAAACTAAAGAAAAATCAAGCAAACACAAGAAGCAAAAAGAAGAACGAAGCAAGCTCCGGAGTCGTGGGAGGCCATTGTTTTGTTTGTATAGGTTTATTGTGCAATAGCGATATATGATATAATAATTTCTATATTATTATATCATATATCGCTATTGCACAATAAACCTATACAAATAAAACAATGGCATCCCACGACTCCGGAGCGGAGCTTGCTTCTTGCGTTTGCTTGATTTTTCTTTAGTTTTGTGCTTATTAGTTTTTTTTTACCCTAGCATTAGGTTATCAGATAATTACAACTTATGCCCTCGTGGTTGGCGCCAGATGGATACTACAAAAAATGTTGCAAGAATTTTTTTTTCTTTAAATCGTACTCGAATCTTTTTTTTTGGCTCTAGGTTTAAAGTAAAGAGTTTAAGCCCACTTGTATGTTTTTTTAATATAGAGATACTCATACGAATATAGGAAAAGGAAAAAAAATTGTACTAAAGTTATTGTCGATGAAATTTCTCGTTAGCCAAATACATATTCAGGTCCAATTTTAGCAATGAGTGATAAATTAAATTCACTCTCGTGTAAGATTTAGACTTCTAAATGAACAAATAGATTTGCGAAAGTAGAAATGATGTTGAAAAGAAATGATTTGTCTTCTTTGTATTATCAAACACATAGTTCTAATGACTAGTATTAACTGTGCAATATTTTAAACATGAGTAAAACAAAACCGTCTTTCATCTGCAACTGTGAAGCTATTTTGGAAGTCCAGCATGGAATTATATCTCGTAGAACAATTTACACTGGAATTGTGACCGTTATATTAATACATCATATAAATTTATCTGAAATGGCATAGAATATAATTTTATATACGATGTTATCTCTGTCACATCCTGTGTTTATCATGGCTTTATTAACACGTTCAAGGCCACATGTGCCATCAGTGGTAGAGACAGAATTCCTTCCAAATACCACATGTACCACAGGTGGTACATTTCACAATTTTTACATATATTATTTCACATTTAATTGTATGTTTATATACTTTCAGAAACTAAAAATATGGATAGAAGGAAAGAGTTTGATAACTGAAATACCTTTTATTAAAAAAAAATGTCGCGCGGAAGCAGGAATGCTACTGAGCGCTTCTTGGGAAAGTGTCTCTGGTATTTCAAGGAAAAGCTGAGTCGTGGGCTTGGCCTTGAACGTGTTTTAAAAATAAATTTTATACTAAAATCCAGATTGTGAGTAGGTGAAGATATAGATCTATATTGCTAATCACACCATCGTATATTTTATTTCATTAACAGATATCGATCGCTCAAAACGCCCCCAAAACGTGCAGGTTTAGCATCCATTATATTAATCCTTTAAATAAACTAATTACATTCAAAATAATAATATTAAAGTTAAGGGTAAACAATATTTCCATCAAGGCGAGCGTGGGTGGTAATTAATTTAAAAGATAAAACTACCGAAAATTTTAAACTAATATGAATACAAAGATATAATTACTGAAAATAATATAACCAATATTTATTATTTTACAGCTAAGTGATAGAGTGGAATATGTGCTGTACCACTCCACTATTTGTGAACTTCAGAATATAATTAATACTTATGATATGGACCAAACATAAAGTCTATAAAGCAAACTGGCCACTTCTATGAAATGTTTGCGTGAAAGTAAAAAAAAAGTTCCTGCGTGTAATTACGGTTTAATAACTAAAAGATTTTCGACATGTATTGGACATGTTATAATTAATGACGAAGAAATGTGCAAAAATTACAGAGAAGAGGTGCTCATTCATCAATTGAAATGCTGTTGCTTATTTGCAATGTCATCATGATACTGCAATACTCATTTGGCCCAAGAGTGAAGAGTTCGGTTGGGTAAAGTTTAAACATTTCTCGTATTCTTCACCCACACACCATCAGATTGCCAGTATTCCTAAGTTTAAAACATTTTATTGACGATGAACAGTATGAATTATTAGATGTTCTCAAATTGAATCATGAAGCTTTTGAACCGTTAACAGAACTTTGATTTAAATAGAAAATATGTAATTAATTGAATTTTCAATTTAGTTTTGAAATCTTTGAAATTTTACATACAACATAAAACGACATTAATTTTTTGATTGACCTGATATTTTCTTAAAACACGGCTGAATTTTCAGGCCAATCGCGGATCACCTTGCGTCAATTCAACCTTAGTTGGATCAGGATGGGAGGGGTTTCTGTTGGGATGTAGGTTTTTCGCATGTCTCCCTTCTTTATCCCCCCCTCCTCTTACTACCCCTATCTCCCTTTTCTTCTACCATTTTCTGTCCAAGACCTAGTGGGAGAGGTTTATTGTCGTAGAAAAATGACAACTTATAAATAATTCAGATTTATCTTTGCTAAATACATTTTAAAGATGGAAAAATTCCAATTGGTACGGTTAATGTATTGGAATATTAGACAACTGACTACTTCGATCCAGCGCGACGCCCTAGTCCTCGAAAGATAACGCTAAATTATTTATAAGTCATTTTTCTACGACGATAAACAAAAATAGCATAAAAAGGGGTCTTTGGAAATATACTTATTTTGATACATTAGAAGGACCCCCTAAGTGTTATCTTCCAGTTCGAAGACTAGGGCGTCTCGCTGGATCTGGAAGACAGTTGTCTAATATTGCAATACATTAACTGTGTCATATATATATATATATATATATATATATATATCATGAGTGCGAGAGAATGATGAAATAAATCCAACTTCACCGCAGGAAAGAGAAAACGGAATAATTTTTCTTCGAAAATAGTTATTTCTTACTTCGAAAAAATCCTAGCTGGGGTGGGATTCGAACCGTGCACATTGAGGCAGCGAGCAACCGCTTTGATCATAAATTAAACTGCCCTTTAGACCACTCGGCTACGCAGAAGACAAAAATATTCCGAATAGACAAACTTTTTAAAGCACGCTTCGCATGGTCGAACGAGAAGGAGAAAGAGAACTAATTTGGGATTCAAAGGACAAAGGAGAAATTGAGTTAAGCGCGCAGCAAATACACAAATGCATATCTCTCATGAGCGCGAGAGAATGATGAAATAAATACAACACACTGCAAGAAAAAGAAAACGGAATAATTTTGATTGGGAAATAGTTATTTCCTACTTCGAAAAAATCCGAGCTAGCGCGGGATTCGAACCAAATGATCTAAGGGGCGGTTTAATTGAGATCAAAGCGGTTGCTCGCTGCCTCAGTGTGGACGGTTTGAATCCCACCCCATCTCGGATTTTTTCGAAGTAGGAAATAACTATTTCCCAAGAAAAATTATTCCGTTTTCTCTTTCTTTGGGTGTGCTAGGTATATACCTATATATATATATATATATATATATATATATATATATATATATATATATATATATATATATATATATATATATATATATATATATGTATAACTGAATCACGAAAATAAGGAACGTGAGGAATTTATGAATAACGTTACAGCCACGAGGAAAATGAAACAACGGAGAACTGCGAGGCCTTTCGCTTAATGGTCCTTTACTGAGCAGACTAAAAGACAGGGGAAAAGAGAAAGATATTTATACACCTGATTAATGAAAATATGGGATATAAAGATTAAAAGGGGTGGGATTAACAGGTATCTGTTAATCCCACCCCTTTTAATCTTTATATCCCATATTTTCATTAATCAGGTGTATAAATATCTTTCTCTTTTCCCCTGTCTTTTAGTCTGCTCAGTAAAGGACCATTAGTCAAAAGGCCTCGCAGTTCTCCGTTGTTTCATTTTCCTCGTGACTGTAACGTTATTCATATATATATATATATATATATATATATATATATATATATATATATATATATATATATATATATATATATATATATATATATATATATATATATATATACTATACAATAGGAAAATCGATGATTTGGGGCAACAATAACGTCTCAAAAAATTCATCGATTTTCCTATTGTATGGTACTGTTACAAAAGATATTCACAATTTTCTATGTAATCTTAATTCTCTAGTCCCCCGTTCTATCAAATTTACCCTTGAAATTGAGGAAAATAGGACTCTTCCTTTTCTTGACCTTTTAATACATGGTGTGATAGAACGAGTTGAATCTGTGTTAAATTCAACTCCTATCCCATATTAGTTAAAACCTCGAGGAGGCCCACGTGCATCTTCGATTCGAGGCTTGGAGTCTTATCAACAGCTGCCGGACGTCAATGTTTAAACAAGGAGGTTATCGTCCCCACGTTCGCCCCCATACGCCGACCTCGCCAGATCGAGTTAGGCTTATGAACAGATAAGGCATTTTTCTCCGGCCCAGCTGTGCGTTCCCTCCAAGCTTTCACTCCATTCTCCCCCACGCCAAGGAGATGTCCTGGCTATTTATATGGACTCTTTACCACTAAGATCAGATTGGAGATCCAGATTTTCGTCGCGAAACATCACCACGACCCTCTCTCCCTTTGTGCGCCAAGGGACCTCGGCCTCGAGATTCACCATCACTTGTCCAGGAGGACAATATTCCTTGAGTGCCAAAGGTTCGAGCCTTTAGTGACGTCAAGTCCCCAAGGCATTCCCCCCTGCTGTTCAAGGAGAACAGCATTAGAACAGCCATTGTTCGTTTTGAGCCCTTCGCCAAGAAACGGTTCTCATCCCCCGCTGTTGTTCAAGGGAGAACAACATTAGAACAGCCATTGTTCGTTTTGAGCCCTTCGCCAAGAAACGGTTCTTCCCCCCCCCCCTGTTGTTCAAGGGAGAACAACATTAGAACAGCCATTGTTCGTTTTGAGCCCTTCGCCAAGAAACGGTTCTCACCCCCCCCCCCTGTTGTTCAAAGGAGAACAACATTAGAACAGCCATTGTTCTTGAGCCCGTAGACAAGAGACGGTTCTCATCCCCCCCTTTGTTCAGAAGAGAACAACCTAGAACAGCCATTGTTCTTCCAGCCGTTCGTCGAGTAACGGTTCTCCTTTCCAAGACGCCTCGTCAGGATCCTTTTATCCCCCCCCTTCGGCTGGAGCTCGCCAGCGGACCGAATATTCCTTCAAGTACCTTCCACTGCACCCTAATGAAGTTACGTAAGCCAAGCGTCACCTTTTGAGTATTGATCCCTTATTTGTCAATTCTATCCTGTGCTTTAAATGGTTTATCGAACCATCCCATCTCTTTAACTCCATATTTGTTTTACCTTTTTTGATCCCTTAAATCCTTGGATTAGCCCGAGTCTCCACGACCCTTTCCATTCTGTTTGTCAATATTTTCCGTTTTTGTGTATTGTTTATAGTTATTTTTAATAAAACTCTATTTTATTAATGATAGCAATATTATTATCCTTGAGCTCAGTTCCACTTCTTAAGCATTTTTGAAGATACATAATATCGGCCGCCAAGACAGTAAAACGCACTCTAGAGATAATTAAGGAAGTTCCCTCAACGAATAGTGTTATATATAGTATCGTCGGGAGTCATTCTACGACACATAGGACGCCGTCAGGTTTTAAATTCTCTGTTTATCGCAAACCGTCCAACTCCAGTTCATATATTCACTTTTATTCTTATCATAGTGTTAAAATTAAACGGTCTGTATTTCCTTCTATGTTTCTGCGTGCATTACGCCTTGTCAGTCCGGAATTTTGGGATAAAGAATTGTCCAATATCTTTGAAATAGGTAAAAAACTTTGTTACCCTCGTCAATTTTTGCACACTTCATTAAACTTTACAAAGAGAACTTTTTATAGAACTGATAACCCACCGGTTTTCAGTTATAAAAATTGTCTTATCTTGCCATACTTTGAACCATTTTTTGGTCTCACCCGTATTTTTAAGCAACTTAATATCTCTGTAAATTTTAGATATGAATCCACTTTATATAAAATGTTAGTCCACAATAATACAAGGAAAAAGGTGGAGTATATTCTATAGAACGTTCTATTTGCAATTTACCTTACTTCAGGCAAACTGGTAAATCATTATCTACTAGAATTTACCAACATAAGTATAATATTAGAAGAGGTGGACTAAACAGCGCTTTATTTTTACATTTATCCGAAAATAATCACCCCATTGACTGGAACTCTGCAAAATTCCTTTATCATTCCGCTGATTTCATAAAAAGAAATATTATCCGAGTGTTCATCAATTGGCGTTGTTGCCTAATATAAATATCTCCCCTGGCTTATTTAAACTCGACCGTGTTTTAAAAAAACTTGTACTAAATGAAATAACTTCATAATGTAGCCTGTTGTCACTCTTTATTAGTGTAATATCATTCGCATTGGCTCCCCCCTCCCCCACGTGTCTCTGCTAGGATCGTGGATTAACTCTTAGCCCTAAATGTTTTCGTTCTAATGATAATCCTTTAAAATGTTGTTTTTTTCCCACCATTTCCATTCATATACACGGCGTTTTTGTGTGTATATCGTTTTTGGGACGCATATGTCCGTTATTAGTTGCCTAATGATCTTTTTATTGGTATTTCTATGTCTGGTTATTGTGTTTTTCTATTGGTTTGTACTATGTGATGGGCGTTCCCTTTGTATCTTCGTACCCTATATAAGGTTGTCTTCTCCATTTTCATGCTATTCCTTGAAAAGGAAATTGCAAATATAGTTCGAAAGTGCTCGGATTCATCTTTTCATTTTCCTGGGTTAATTTTCATATTATTGCTTTCCTCACGAGCCACTTTGTGAGTTTTTTTTATTATATATATATATATATATATATATATATATATATTAGGGTGATGACTTTTTTACAACCTCATATCCCTGTGTCAAAATTTGATGAACTTTAATTAAAGATTATATAAAATCTTACTTTCAAGGTGATTTGATAAAAAAAACTCAAGCACAAAATGATTTTAAAAATTTTATTTGTCAGCTTTTTTGTCCAGTTTTTAAAGTCACTGGCAGCATATACAAGATTGAACACAAGCTTATGAGTCACATATATATAACAGTATATAGGGTCATCAAACACACAAGGAAGTAAATTAGTTACAATAATGTCATTGGACAGGATGAATCTCAATGATAGGTTGTCCTTGTTGCCGTAGGACCAATGCAAGTCTTGCATAACTTTGACCGCACGCTCACAGCACTGGTTGCTTCGGGCAATATTGATTGGAGATTCATCTATTTTCCAGTGCGTTTTCAAGCATTTGAGACCTGTTGGATATTCATTCAGAGCTGCAGATAGTTGCAAAAAATCTTCAGCGCGGAACAAGTGGGTGCTGAACCAATGGTCAGCCCATGAGTAAGAAATGAATGAACAGATTTTACGCAGCCTGCTTCGGGTGTCAGGCTTCAGAATGAACGCAAAAAGGGCTAGAATGGCACGAGAGTTCCAACGTGCATTGCTGATGTTTGGTATCTTTTGAAACTTTACAAAGGGGACCTCATTCATCTCGGTGATGTGACGGGAGGCTACTTTCAATTTATCATAATTGCTCATCAAATCCTTCACAAAGAAGTACTCTATGTTTGGTGATTTAGTCGACCCATGGAGCTCATCGTCCATGACAACGCGAAGAATCCGATCCAACACATGGTGCTGGCAACTGATGAACTTGGGTTTGGGGTGACCTTTATCTTCGAACATTTGCTGCAGTCGAACAACAACGCCTGTCTTTTTGCCGGTATTCACGCTTGTTGTGTCAGCGACAAGCATAACAATTGATCCCCACAAGTTGAACTCCTTTAACACACCCTGGAGCCATTTTGCAATTGTTACAGCTTTCCCATCCTTCAATTTGAGCGCAGCAAACTTTATTTCTTTCGCTACATTCTTGAGGACCACAAGCTGATATTCAAAGTCCTCAATGCATTTGCCGTCAAAGTGTAAGCTCCACTTTTCCAAATGAAGCGTGCTCACCAAGTGCTTCTTCACTTGAGCAGCTCTCGTATAGATAGCCTTGTGGATTTCTGACTGACATGGGGTTGAGATTTCAATGCCCTCACCAGAAATCTGGCGACATACCTTTGCTGCTCTGTGGGACGACAGCTTTGAGCTTGTAGCAAGGAGTCTTGCTAAGCCTAGTGGGTTATCCTTCCTTTTCCTCGTTGATGCTGCATTCTCATCCTCTCAAGAACTGTCTTTGCTCTTATTGGATGAGTCCGTGCTAGTTTCGGAACAATCAGGTAGTGCTGAGCTGGAAAGTGTCGACACATTCGCTTTTATTGCCTTATTTCGCTTGGATGGGTGGATGGCTTTGGTACTAGCAGGTTTACCAGTGGAATAACCAACCTGGCCTTTGATCAAAATTTGCTGTTTATAGAGGTTCTAATCTTCTCTGCAAAACCAGTTGCCTTTCACCCTGGTCACGTCAAACAATTTATTCAAAGAATTAAAGTTTTTTTTCTTTCTGCAGTACTCATAGTCTTTCAGAAGGTTTTCTAGTTTTACACAAATGGCTTGATCAGATGCATGCGGGAAGTTCAATGTTTTGCTCCATAGGGCTTTTAGCTCCACAACAATTAGGCCGGTCCTCTCCCTCCGTTCTTTGGCGGTGGATTCAAGAAATTTGATGTGTCCAACGACGTGGATTTTCAGGGGCATGCGACTCCTTTTACTTAAAGAGGCTTCATAAACTGCTACGTTGCTTCTTCTTGATGTTGCTTGAAACTGGATTAAGTTATTTGTCCAGGTTTTCCTGTTCTTCTCCCTGTTAAAAAAGCTCTTTTTAAACATGTTTTGTACTCAGTAACTGAAATAGAAAATAAACCTAAATATTAAATAGGTAACAAATTAAAGAAACTGTTATTGAGCTTTTATATATTTTATTAAAAAGCAAGCAAATTACAATTATAAAAAATAAGAGAGAAGGCAGACACTAATAAAATATTATATGCTATTATATTATATAATTAGTGAGAGAGTTAAATGTATCTTACCAAATAATACCAGGATCTCTTTACAATAAACGCTGGAGAATACACAACAATTATAATAAGGCAATAATAATACCAAAGCCGTTAAAACTAAACTAGTAACTATCCGCTTTAAACATCTCGCTTATATACCGCACGCGAAATGGATGAAGAAAATTCTGGAACTCTACAGAAATCGCCCAAGCGATGACGTGATGATTTTCTGGAAAATTCTATACAATTCTATGGTACATAATTATTGCACAAGTCTGTTTGATGACTTATATATTTAATATAAATATTTTTAACACATATAAAATGCTAAAATGGCCTATATTGCATTTCAAAGTGGTTTGTGCGTGATCCTTTTCAATATTTCAATGGAATAAAAGTTTTTTTTTCATTAATAGGCAAAAGTTCATTCATTCGTGCTACAGGAAATAATTTTTGGTAAAAATAAGTCAAAAAATTCATCACCCTATATATATATATATATATATATATATATATATATATATATATATATATATATATATATTAGTGTAGTTGGATAGCAGTCTTTCTTAAATGCAAATTTTTTTGAAGACCATTGTGTATTTTGCCTTAATTAATTTCCTTTGCCAACTTTCTCTTCTTCTAACTTCTTCTGCATGTCTTTGTGTCTGTCCATAAAGGACTATATCTATATAATAAAAATGATCTGTCTGCGTCTGGCTGTCTGTCTATTTATAGGAATCAAGAGATCCCATTCTAACTCTCCCCCCTCTTCCCCCTCTATCCACTCTCCCCCACCTCTACACGAAATTTAACAGTCATTTCTTATACATTGAACAGAAGGAAAAAGTTCTATGATCTTCATGAGAGTTAACATTGATTTTTTATATACGTTCAATACAATCCAAGTGAATAAATAACTTTCAATATTCATAGTATAATTTTGGCAGATTTTTTTTAATCCAGTCAACGACGGGTATTTCAACGATGGAATATTTCTAAGAAACTTGTCGTTTCTACCAAGTATATCCTTAGTTTCTTTACTTTAAATTGTACAATAAGTCACTCTATCACTCTGAATTTTACACCAACTCCTTGGATTATTTATTAAATTATGAAATTGAGTGTAAATCTAAACCTATATAATAATGGTCTCCTGATGTATTGTAATTGCGTTCTGCCCTAAAAGGTAAATTAACCTTTATTGATTTTCTACTATTTACCAACTTTGTAGAACGTGATATTCAAGAATATTGTGCTAAAACGAAAAATATTCAGGACAAGAAACTACATTCTTTAGGTTTGGCTTTACCTAGATTCTTTAAACCGGCAAACATCATTTTGAATTTCTCCTATTATAATCTATCTCCGCGTGAAAAATTTCTACTTGCAACTTGGCCTCAAATTTAAACTACCCTTTTTTAACCTTAATAAACCCTCCTTCCTTTTGCCCTTTGAAAGGACATGCAACGATTTACACTCTCTTCCATGATGTGGTAGTTTGGATCAATTTGAATTAAAATTTTCTAACATAACTTATGATATTTACAACGAAGTTAAGAAGATGAAGTTTAAATCTATAATTTTCCGTAAGGAAGATCTTACGATACTAGCGAAGTTATCGCGCATCAGTCGCATTATTATAACTGGACCAGACAAAGGAAATGGTGTCGTTATTATGAATCGTAATGAGTATTTACAAAAAAGTTCAATTCATTTTAACGGATACTTCTAAATTTACCAAGATATTTAACCTATAAATAAAGTAGTCTTGAAACTTGAAGATCATATTAACTGCTTTTTATTAAGTCTAAAGAAAGATAAAATAGTGGCTCCTTTCTTGCGCAGCTTTATTGTTTGCCTAAATTCCACAAACCTAAAATTCCGTTAAGACCAATTTTGGCCTCCTATAACTTACCCTCATAAAAATTAGCTAAATATATTGTCTCTTTGCTTTTTTCCTTTTCCACTAATCAATTTTCCATTTCAAATTTGTATGAATTCCAAAAAGAACTTTTAAATCATTGTAAGGGAGTCGATACTCACCCCCCCCCCCCGTCCCTCTGATTTCAGCCGCTGATCGTTAACCACAACGTCCTGGCAATGAAGACGCCTTAGCTCGACTACTTAACCTTCTCCTTTCTCGCCCCTCGTCTCGAGGAGAAGCTGAACTGTTGTCCCCGACCACATAATGCAATAATCAGCTCAGGTCAGGACCCGAGACCCTAACATTGGTTCAAACAGGAAGATTCCCCTAAGACCTGGTATTCAATTTCACCGCAGCTACGAAATTAGAGTGAGCGTCGCCCTAAAGCCAGAAGGTCCCTCAAGGCCAGCTGTACGACGCTCTAGGAAAAACAGTTGGAGGACGATACTTCATGCGGCCTGTCCCCCCCCCCCACCCACCCACCCCTTCCTGCCCCTAACCCAGTGGGGTAGCGACGTATAAAAGCAAATATCTTTGGAAAAACGCGGTAGATTACGTTAGTCATCAAGGCGACGAAGTCCTCGGCAAGAGTCCCGGGCTATCAACAGAAGGGACTAAGAAGAAGCTCATCCGGCGCTAGTTCCTGATTTTCACACTAAACTTTAAGCTACGAGTAACTTGATTTAAGAAGCAAGTTTAACTAATTCTCTTCAAAGAAACCCCGCTATCCTAGTGGATCCCAAAGCACCGAGATAGTCCACGCCCTTGAAGAATACCGGAACTAAGAAGTTCATCCTCGAGCCTGTTCCTGGTGGTCACACCAAACTTGAAGCTAATTTGATTTAAGAAGCAGGTTCAACTTACTCTCGTCAGAGAACTCCCTATCCTGGTGTATCCCAAAGCCCCGAGATAGTCCTCGCCCTTGGGAAATACCCCGAGTGAACTTCCTCCACCACTCCCCTGAGTCAAAGGATTCAAGCATTGACATCGCTCGCCAGTGCGAATTATTCCCCGAGTGTCCTGAAGAGAAAAAGAAACATTCTTCCTCTGTCTCGTGGCGAGATCACTTCCTCCAGAAAGGTGTGTGTCTCTCCATCTGCCACACGTGCCGAAGGCCTCTGTGGCTTTAAAGAATTTCCCCCTTGAGAAAACAGCTGTAAGCGCTGAGCCACGAGACATGCCGGCAACAACATTCTTGAGGTGACGTAACAATTGAGTTCAAGGCTAGACTCAAATCCGATTCTAGTATGAATCTATAAGGGTATTTAAACCCAGGTATCCGTTTCAGTGTAAGTAAATTTGCATTTTTATATTAAAGTGAGCTGTGGGTAAACCATAACTATAAATTCAAGTATGTCAGTTATAAAGCCTCACTTAAATTGGTTGAGTTCATTTCTGTATATGTAGTGTATTAAATTTAGTTGGTTCTTGTTTTTTTTAATTAAAGTTTTAGTCTTTTTAGAAACAGATTTTTATTCAATCCACGAAGTGCTAAGCAAGGCACTAGGAACCCTCAAAGATTAAAGAAGTAATAATCAGACAATAATAATTAATCATAATAATAAATATATCACTCTTAGAGAGAAAACGTAATCGCGGAGTTTTGAAGTACGTAACCAACTCATACGTACAAACTCTAGCCGTCACTCGGTCCTTCCTATACCACGACATAAATATTTGGTGTCAGGTTTTATGGGTATTGGAAGAACTCAGTAAAAGTTGTGTGTCTTGTGTTCCCTTCAGGAATAGTAAATGTGTGCCAAGCGTTCGAGGAAAGATTAAACATAACAAAGTCGGTGTATAAATTTGTAGTGATTAGCCTGTTAAGGTTATTAAGTATTTTTTTTGGTGGAGTGGTATTCCAATCAGCAAAGTATTGGGATTAAGTGAAGTTAGGCAGCGTGCTACCTGGTTATTGGTTGCATAAGTACCTGAGCGTACAGCGGTAAAAAGTTGATAGACAAACATAAAATGGACTCGGTCGAAAGATTCTACCAACAGGCGAAATTCTGGGACTAGAAGGCAAAGATATGGATGCCTACGCCCTGGCAAAACTGAGAATAGAAGACGAAGAAGAAACAAGATATTGGAAAAAATAAATCAAAGAAAGAACAATACAGTGGAAAATAGAAGCAGAAGAAATAAGAGGACCGAAGGGAAGTAAAACAAACGAAAGAATAATACATTTGAAAATGGAAGCAGAAGAATTAAGAATGAGGATAGAAATAGAAGCAGAAGAAAGAAGAATAAAGATAAGAATAGAAGTAGAAGAAAGCAGAGCACAGAGGAAAAGAGAACCAGCCCAAGCAGAAAGAAAAGAGAGAGAAGAAAAAGAAAGAATGCTCGCACATGAAAGGGCATCTAGCAAGGATCAAGTGGAGGTCGAGGCGGTTTTATCCCGGCCTGGATCTAGGAAAGTACCATCGACTTAAACCCAGCCAAATGGGGTAACGATGGATGAAGAAGTAAGTGTGGAAGCTGTACAAGCATGTGTGCCTAAGGAAGTACCTACGATGAAAACTCAGCCAAATGAGGTAACGATGGAAGAAAGAAGTGGAAACGAAATATATCCAGGTAATCCTAGTCAGATGGTAGACGATGATAATGAGTATCCCCTACCCCCAGTAGTCTTCCCCCAGAATGTACCGTCCATGGAGTTACCATTAAAACCCCAATTCTCCGTGAGAACCACGCCCATTACCTATCCTCTAGTGAAACTTGTCTCCGACCTTTAACAAGTGTACCTTGTTAAAAGAGGGCTATGGGACTCACTCTCTCATCATTTATGACACACTGCAACAGGGCGCTCTAGCCATAAGGGTCAGTTTAATATTATTTAAGTACCATAAAAGGCTAGTTGGAGTACAATTACCATTTTGTGACATACTTGGATAGACTCATTAATCCGAACGTCTGACTCAGGTGTGGTAAAGTAATAGTCATGGAGCACCATTTTAATATTAGCTATACCAAAGGTGCCGATAAGGTAGAGCCGCTGTATAACCTGAGTCGAAACCCCATCGAGGGTTATTTTAGCACCCAGTAATCGTAAAACCATGTGTTTATTTTTTTGTGTGTTCGTAGTTAGTGCTTGGATTTATGTTCTTAAAAGTTTAGAAATGTAAAAAAGTAGCTGGTTAGATGCCACTTTAGAGCCAGGCTCCTTTTCCTTCTTGTATAATCGATGAATTATGTTTTGTTTTGTTTGTATGTTAAATTGTGTAGTGAAACATACCCCCACTAGGCTCGCAAGGCCTATTTCTATCCACTGCCTTTGTACGCGCGTGCATCTGCGCCCTAGTTCAAAGAAATTTAAGGTAAGAGTATGGTCGACCCCAGTTAGCCGTGATAATCAGTAGTAGGTTCAAATTGGTTGAGTTCATTTCTGTATATGTAGTGTGTTAAATTTCGTTGGTTCTTGTTTTGTTTTTTAATTAAAGTTTTAGGTTTTTAGAAACAAATTTTTATTCAATCCTCGAAGCGCTAAGCAAGGCACTAGGAACCCTCAAAGATTAAAGAAGTAATAATCAGACAATAATAATTAATTATAATTAAAAATATAGCACTCTTAGAGATAAAACGTAATCGTGGAGTTTTCAAGTACGTAAACAACCCATACGTACGAACTCCAGCCATTACTCGGTCCTTCCTATACCCCAACAATCATCATTTCACCTTAGATTAGTTTTTTTTCAGCCTTGATGTTAAATATCTCTTCACTAACATTCCAATAGAAGAAACGATAACATAATTTTAGATAGAATTTTTTACTGACAGAGACAGCTTTGCAAGATTTACCAGAAATAAATTTAAATTTTTACTAAACATAATATTTAAAGGCACATATTTTACATTGCAAACAAACTGATGGGATCACCAATAGGTCCTTTATTGGCATATATTTACATGACCCATCTGGAATCTAGAATGTTTCAAGATTCTCCATCTGACTGTCGTGCTCTGTTTTATAGGCGTTTTGTTGATAACACGTTTACAGTATTCCAAAATAAAACTAAAGCCGAATCATTTTTCCAATACCTAAATACAATTCATGCAAATATCACATATACAATGGAAACAGAAACAAACTTAACCTTACTATTTTTATACCTTATTATTCGTAAGATGCAAGATTCCATTGTCACTACAATTTTCAGAAAGACTACGTTCACTGAGTTGGGAATAAGCTTTTTCAGTTCGTGTGAGTTTAAATACAAAATTTCAGCCATAAGAACTTTGTTATACCGTGGTTGCCATTTCTCTTCCCCTTACGACTCTATGAATCATGAACTCCTAAAATTAAAAACGTACTTTACCAATAATAGTTATCCGTTGTTATACATTGATAAAATGATTCGAATATTTCTAAACAATATTTATTCACCCAAAATAAATATACCTAGAGTCCCTAAGCAGATCTATTATTTTAAATTTCCTAAAATGGGAACTATAAATAAATTTGGCAGACGAAAATTATCATTACTTGTTAAACAATATTTCTCTCAAATTGAATGTAGGTTTGTATTTATAAATGATAAATCAATACATTTTTTTCCCCTCTGTCAAGGATCGAGTAACCGATTGTTTGCGCAGTGGTGTTGTCTACAAGTTTATTTCATATGGCAATTAGCCATAGTACAGGGTCTGTTCTAACGAAAAAAGAACATTCGCCTATAAGAGATCACATGATAAATTGTAACACGTCGATAATAATCGAAAACTTTAAAATCATAGCCAGCAATAAATGTCCGACCACGCTCAGGATCGCAGAATATTAAAACAACTTTTTTCTCCCTTTCTAAGTTAAAGGTAAAAATAAAGCAACCCTGCAAAAAACAATGGATCTTTACACACAGACGCACATAATAACAGCAAACAAATAAAGACAGCAGCGTGCACAACAAACATTAGCTAGAGACCGATCTGACTGTCGCCTGTACTGTACCCTTGACAAGAGATGCTAGTTAATCTTTTAAACCTACTAGGCTCGTTCGTGTTAGCCCGAGTTGCTGGATAATTTTTCGTTCCTTTAAGAATATTGCAGAACGGGAAACTTTCATATATTGGAATTTAAATCCTAATCTCTATAGAAATCTATTTTTTCAAAGAACCATTGAATTTTAAATACTTTTAATTTTTACAATTATAGATATCAACTCGGGCTGTAACTTCTGAGCACGAGTCAAGCGCGTTTGAACGATGTCGAGAGAACGTCTGTTGCGAATGATATTTTTTTTTACACAGGGCACCTCTAAGACGAGCGCCAGACGCTGAACGAAAATATATGAACTGCGACCAGTTATTGACTTCAATTACTTACTTGAAGTCAGTGTTGGTAGGAATAAAATCAGCTTGCTTTACTAAATTTATACTCAGGCTAAGACTGAACAGCCTGAGTTATATATATATATATATATATATATATATATATATATATATATATATATATATATATATATATATATATATATATATGCCTGCATTTAATATTTAGGATAAATCCCAGAGCCACCAGAAACGGATGCAACATCATCTTTTAATTTCTTACGTCGTTTCGAAAACTACAAGTTTTCATCTTCAGGATAGAATAAGTTTATTAAAGTTAATACATTTAAGAAAACATGAAAAGTCCAACAGGACATTAAATTATTTTAAAAGGTGACCAATTATAAAATATCAATAAAATGTACTACAAATAAAAAATTTGAATATTACTTTGCTTTAAAACCGACTCAAAAAAGTAGTTAATAAATTTAAAGTTTGTTTCAGAAATTAATTAAAAACTATAGGAGAAATTGACCTCGCAATAGTTAAAGATAATAAATTTAAACTTTATTTTTAATTTTGTAAACACTGTAAGAGTTAAAAACATTTAATGTAAAAACGCCTAATTTTGGTGCTTACTAAAGTGGATCCATCCTAGAGAGTCAATGGTGGGTTTAACAAGGGGCTAGTATTTATAGGTTACAGTGACGCTTGGGAGAGAGGAACACCAACTGACCAAACAGTAGTTAAAATAACAAACCAACTAACAAACTGAAGTTAAAATTAGTTACTTAATTAAGTTATTGCACTTAAATCTCTATTGAGTGTAGGTTTGTAGTGTTATATATATATATATATATATATATATATATATATATATATATATATATATATATATATATATATATATATATATATATATATATATATATATATATATATATATATATATATATATGTATATATATATATATATATATATATATATATATATATATATATATATATATATATATGTATATATATATATATATATATATATATATATATATATATATATATATATATATATATATATATATATATATATATATATATATATATATATATATATATATATATATATATATATATATATATATATATATATATATATATATATATATATATATATATATATATATATATATATATATATATATATTATTAAACCTAGGCCCAACTGAGCATTGATTAACTTTCTCCTTTGCTTCTCTAATTTATTTATTATACTTTTTTCGCCTGACGAAAGGTTATAAATTAAGGTTCCAATATTCAAGATGGTCATGTTCGACCATCTTCAGAGCGAAATTATTCTACACAGATTTGACATTTAATATCGTACATATATATACTAACGTTAATCCTTTGTTCAAAGATTATACTTAAAAGGCCGTAGAATGTGGATATATATATATATATATATATATATATATATATATATATATATATATATATGAGGAATTAAACCACATTCTCCGAAGACAATTTAATTCAGAACAGTTTCGGTGTATCTCACACCCTTTTTCAACTGACACTGGGCAGAAAATTTAAGAGAAGTGCATATAAGCATAACACAAGATCCCCTCTTTTTTCCCCCAATCCCCTACTTGTGGCTAATCTGGAGGGGGGGGGTTAGGCCAAAACATATTGAAGGGCTGACATTTAACTATTTTGTTTATATGCTTTCTTATTACAGGATTAAAATAAAATTGACCCTCAGATAGATTTAAATTAGGAACTGACGATATTAAGCTCGATTCTACGATTCTTCTCTTGACATAGTTAGCCGATTTAAATACCATTTTACTTCCATTGAAATCGATTGTATGATTCTTGTCTCTAACATGGCAAAATATTCCACTGCTTTCGCTGCCCACTCTAATATCTCTTTTGTGTTCGTACAATCTCTTGTCTAGATTTCTCCCCGTTTTCCCTATATAAACTGTATGGCAATCGTTGCATGGTATTGCATATACTCCTATGTTATGATGTTCTTTGGGTTTCCTGGCCATCATCAATTGGTTTAAGGAATTATTATATTTAAAGGCTAGATTAATACCCGCTTTTTCAAATATGTCCTTTAAACTATTTAATTTATTATTAAATTGCAATGTTATACATTTGTTGAAGTCGTTAGTGCGGGAAGGCTTATTACCATAGAATGTTTTCCATGCTGCAAAATGGGCAGACGATATGAACCAATCGGGGTAATACAAATTAGAAAAAATGGTCCTGATAATGACAATTTCTTCATCTAAATAGGAAGGATGACATATTTTGTATGCTCTAAGGAAAAGGTTAGAAATTACTGTTAAAAAATCGGTAATTTCTAACTTTTCCTTAGAGCATACAAAATATGTCATCCAACCTATTTAGATGAAGAAATTGTCATTATCAGGACCATTTTTTCTAATTTGTATTACCCCGATTGGTTCATATCGTCTGCCCATTTTGCAGCTAGGAAAACATTCTATGGTAATAAGCCTTCCCGCACTAACGACTTCAACAAATGTATAACATTGCAATTTAACAATAAATTAAATAGTTTAAAGGACATATTTGGAAAAGCGGGTATTAATCTAGCCTTTAAATATAATAATTCCTTAAACCAGTTGATGATGGCCAGGAAACCCAAAGAATATCATAACATAGGAGTATATGCAATACCATGCAACGATTGCCATAAAGTTTATATAGGGGAAACGGGGAGAAATCTAGACAAGAGATTGTACGAACACAAAAGAGATATTAGAGTGGGCAGCGAAAGCAGTGGAATATTTTGCCATGTTAGAGACAAGAATCATACAATCGATTTCAATGGAAGTAAAATGGTATTTAAATCGGCTAACTATGTCGAGAGAAGAATCATAGAATCGAGCTTGATATCTTCAGTTCCTAATTTAAATCTATCTGAGGGTCAATTTTCTTTTTTATCCTGTAATAAGAAAGCATATAAACAAAATAGTTAAATGTCAGCCCTTCAATATGTTCTGGCCTAACACCCCCCCCTTCAGATTAGCCACAAGTAGGGGATTGAGGGAAAAAAGAGGGAATCTTGTGTTATGCTTATCTGCAATTCTCTTAAATTTTCTACCCAGTGTCAGTTGAAAAAGGGTGTGAGATACACCGAAACTGTTCTGAATTAAATTGTCTTCGGAGAATGTGGTTTAATTCCTCATATATATATATATATATATATATATATATATATATATATATATATATATATATATATATATATATATATATATATATATATATAACTAATTAAATGCTTCATTGCCGCGACGGCTTCAGGTCGCTTTGATCCGCCTTAGAAATTGGACACACTGGCGGGACACAGCGCCATTTAATGGAGCGCTTGCCTGCGCCTTATTGTGACGACTGCGTTGTCCTCCAGACTGTTCGGCACATTCTTGTTAAATGTCCCATTCTTGGTGATTTCCGCGCACGTTACTTGTCCCGGTATCGGGACGAGTGGGATCGCAACCGCTTGTCCATTTTACTCGGGACGGGCTCGTGTACAGCAACCTTCGGGACTATCTGACTTTTTGGAGGAGGTTGGCTTCCCCATTTCATTTGACTCTTATTGTTGTAGTAGGCAATTCCTGCACCTTTTGGTGGATTTTCCTCCCTTTTTTTGTACTTTTGTTATTTGTTTTGGGGGATTTATTCTTCTGAATCTAGCCTAGCATTAGGTTATAAGGTGATTACGACAACTTTTGCCCTACTATGCAGTCGCCAGATGAGCTCTTAAAAAATTCTACCTTGTTATTATGAATTTTCTGCCCTGATTTTATTATATTTCTTTTATCTCGCGTTCAGTAATTTTTTTCCTGTTGCCCATAATAAAACTTTCTTCCAGCGAATCTCAAATCGAATAATCCATTGTCTTGCAATCCAGGCTCTTGTGGTTGCCACTCAATTTTAGTAATAAAGTTGTGTGTTTTATCATTCAGAGAAGCCTTTGTGGCTCTATTTGTATGCGAAGGTGTCCCATCTTGTTGAAACAAAAATAATTTTGTGAAACCTTGCAGTTTTATTGGCCCACGTCTTGCTGGTCTGATCTTCCGAGCCATGAGATTGTGAAATGAAGTTAAAAGGAAAGGGAGAGAAAAAGATACAGACCATCCTCCACATGGGCTCTCATCGAAGTGACTAGGGCGGAAGGGGGGTGCAGAGAGGCCCCCTGCACTCTCTTTTAGGTCTCCGAACCTTTTCTGCAAAGGGCCTTCTACATAGATGTCCGAAATTTTATTCTTGTATACTGGAACAATTCTTAATTTATTCTTGATAGTACATAATTTTTATTTATGTTCGTAATTATTTGTATACCTTATTTCTTAGGCTGTGATTTTTGCTTGCATTCGGACCATTTCTATATGGACAAGTAACTAACGGAGTCCCACCATCTGCGAAATGTATATTTAACAATCCCTCTTTTCTAAGTAGACATATATCAGCGGTATATATCGAATAGAATGTGGGGCTCAGACAGACGCTTTGTGGTACTCCAGCTTCTAGTTTAAACTTTATTCATTGATGGTTATCCAACTCTACATATGTAATCGTATATTTATAATGAATAGTCGCGGAAAAGCGTTCTGTTTTATTATCAAGACACAATCTGAGTATTTTATATAGACTTACCTTTTCTCGAGAGCCCATATTTTCTAATAGCGTTTGGTTCGATGTTTTTGATCATATATTTAAATTCTTCCGTTGTTATGATAGCGCCAATTCCTCTAATTGGGAGCTCTTTATTTTTCGACAAACTTGTAGAGCGTGGTTTTGTATTTCTTGTTTAGTGAACCTATAATTCGGTTTTCATATTCTATAACGTAGTTTTCCTTTTTTCCATACTGCTGAGTTAAAAAACGGAAGCGTTTAGGGTGGAAGAAGGCATCCGAGCGAGCACTGATGGAACTATGGTGAGATGAAGAGCAATAAAGAACCACCCGACCTTCGGGTCACCACTACGGGCTAAATAAAACGAAGCCTCTCTGAAGACTAAGGTTTTTTAACTAGTATTCGGCAAACTGGGAATCGGAATAAAGCGTCTCATCGAGGTGACACGTGGATACACCACTATCTGTTACGCCCAGATAGACCTATATAGAGGTTCTAACCTCACTTAACGCGAAGAATCTCCCGTGAGAAATTAGATCTTGAACCCAAGCAGTCACCCTTAGTGAATGCTAGAAAAGCAGCAGCCTGGAGGAAGATCAACCTATGAGTCGGTGAGAGACAGGCAGAAGAAAGAAATACAGAAATTAAGAGGAACCATAGAGTGGCCAGAATGATGGAAATCATAAATTCGGGAACCCCACGCTGATTTTCAAAGTCATGTACGTGGAAGTTCAGATGAAAGCAAAGAAAATGAGCCTCAGACTTTTTATTATAATCATTAAGTGACCGAAAAAAGTATTATCACCTCCTGACATTTTTTTCGTGCTATACAGTTGAAGAACATCCTACGAGGCAATAGCCAGAAAGAGACGTGACTCGTGCTCATAATGCGGTCTGAAAAGCAATAAGTGAATTCGTTATACAACCGAGAAGAGGTGCTTAAATTACTTTGGATCACACAAGACGCTGAGTTTGCAGTGTAAAATACACTTCAAACACCTGGCCAAAAAGAAGGAAGAAGGATGCAGAGAGTCGGCTGTGCCTACACATGCAACAGCCGCAAAATAATCTCACTCCCAAACACTCGCCGAACAGCACCAAATTAATTTGATACTCATGGACTCGACTCCAACTAAGATGCTGTCAATCATCATCCACGCCCATGTGTTGAACCTAGGAGTACTAGAGTGCTTCAACATCGATCTGAGGGAGATGCTGGCGAGCAACGTGCTCGAGCCTCTTTCTTTTCTCACAAATCCGTCTCCAGGGAAGGTTCTATTGGTATCGAGAATTAAAGGAAAAATAACTAAGACCCCACCCGTCCACTGTGAACCAGATGAGGAACCCGTAACAAAAAACGACCATACTAACGCTAGTCGAGTAAGAGACAACCACTCCGGCTGTTGGCAACCGATATAAGGAAAAATGATCAACGCAAAGAATCTCAATTTAACCATAGTTTCACGAGAACATGACACATCCAGGAAAAAAAAAATATCCTTTACGTAGCCAGCTGTGTTCGTAGTGGGCTCTTTAAGTAGTATGTAGTATGACTTTATCATTGGATAAGAAAAGTTCAAAACAGCCTTACTCTAAAAAAGAATCATGCTCTACGACTGCTCTCTGAAGTACTACGAGACAAGCCTCTACAAAAAAAACGGGTCAGGCAGGCCTTACAGTAAAAAAGCACCGACTAAGCTCAAAAAAGTAGTCAAGACTAAGATAACAATATTAACTTTAGTTGCTCATAATGTACAAGGCTGGAGAACGAAGAGAAACACACTCATGAACATATAGGGAGAAATCAACCGAGAGCTCTCGGAGGCTGGTATAAGAAGCCAACTACAACAAAGAATCCATGACTTCAGTATACGGCAAATATTTCACTGGAGAAGGGTTCGACGGAAGGATAATCGAGATAAAAAAAGGACCCAAGTTTAGGGGAAGAAATATGGACGAATCATTCAAGTCCATAATCCCCAGGAGCTATCTTGGACACTGGACACCAACCCTTCAGAGTAATTATTTGCCATCCACAACCTTATGACCCTCTTTAAAAAAAATAACGCTGCCCATCATCTTTGCTGGAGACATCAATAACAGGACACGAACTGCTGGTTACTCTCGATCAGACAGCCAAAGTCAAAACATGTACCTGCTACTGAATAGAAAAATGGTCGAAAAGATTTGACCGGACTTATCGACGTTCTTCTCCCCTGGAACTGCTACTAAACCCGACATAGTGACCACAGACCAAAACTTCTCTTTTGCACCATTTCATATGCCCCGGACCCCTCACTTCGAACAATCATATGCCCATGGTCATCACAATAGTAGCAGCTCCTATCACGATCCCAAAGCAAACCAGGAAGTGCTTGAGGTCTACTCACCAGAAAGCATGCAGAAGAGCGTTCTCAGATGAACAGCCGGAAAGGGGCAACGCGACCCTGTGAACAGATAGATTCGGGAGATAAACGCTGCTTGTAGCTTTATGTTGGAAGCATAACAAAGCATTATTCAAAAAACCAGGCAAAGAAAATCTTCTCATCAGACCCACACAAGAGAAAGTGATATGCTTCTGCATCAATTCGAACAAGTCTACGTAAGTATACTGAGAGCTAGATATACTAATCCCCATTGACTTCAGGCAGGTATGACAACTTAAAAAGCAGCTAAACCTCATGATTTTGAAAAAAATAAGAGAGAAGTAGGACCGCTTAATCGAATATATCAGCGTTGACAACAAACCAAAGATCTTCTAGGACTCAATCAAGAGGGGAGGGAGGATCAAGATGCAGGAAAAGAAGTTTTCATGATTTCTGAGGAGGAGAATGAGATCTGCAATTTCACTTATTATAGGAGCTCCAACCTGGCCATGCTTTAAATGGGAGGTTCCGAAGGCTGGGCAATCACCAAAGAGAAGATAGAACTGGTCATCGCTTCCTTCAAATAAAAGACCTAAGGTCTCGGGCAAATCACCATAAGAAACATGACAAAAGACTTAGAGAGCTCAAAACTGGGCTACTAAGTCTTTACACTGCTGCCCTAGCAACAGGGTACTTTTCCAAAGGTTTAAGGACTTTCTTCATCCCCAGGCAAAGGAAGCTACCCAAACAAATAATGAGTTACAGGCCGATCTCATTACTGGGAGTTTGAGGAAAAGTCCTGGAAAAGGGTCTGAACAACAGGTTCACTTAACACTTGCAACTATTTGCTTGATGAAGAGCAACATTGACCTTCGAAAATCTGTAAAAGTTGGCAGATTATAATCGCCCAATTAAAATCATGTGATGGTTTGATCGGCTACTTTTGCATCCAAATCTACCAGCTATGCAAAATAAATGAAAACTTGGAAAGAAGTAGGGAGAAAAATAAATAAATTGATAAATAATTAAGTTAGAACTAAATAAAATAAACAAATACTTTCACCTACTTTCCAACCCTTCTACCTCTTCTGCGAAGTTGGAAGCTCGTAGTAAGGCTACAACTTCTCTAGGACGAGTTCGCAGTACCTCCAGCTCGCAGATACGGATTTTGCGTGAATGTTTGAGATAAGGGCAGGATGTTGTTTAGTGGTATTCAAGTGTCTTTGGGCGAGGGGTGTGTGAATGTTTTATTAGGTGTGGTTTGGTGATGGTTAGGGTCGTTTGCGGAACCGGTGATGCAAATAGTGTGCTGGGACTTCTTATTATGTCAAGATTGCTGATAGGAGGTCGTTGTTAGATAGTGGTTTGGTTAGGATAGGTTAAGTGCTCTGCTGAGGTGTTTGGTTCCAACCATGCCCAAGTGAACATTGTGAGAGTATTTTTGCTTCAGCGTGTATATGTGGAGATAGTGAGATTCGAGTGAATCCCGTGATTGCTCTTATTGCGTTATTCTGAGCGGTTAGGAGCTTGTTTGCGAGGGATTTGGCGAAGGTTGTGTGCCATGTTAGCACTGCGTATTTTATGGTAGTGTGGATGAATTGCATATATAGTGTGGTGAGTGTCTCATTCTGTTGTACGAATGTGATGTTTAATAGTGCTTTGAGTGCGTTGGGGGTTTTTATGAATTTTATTGTTATGGTGGTAACGTGAGTTTTAAATACCATGTAGTATCTAGTACGTTTTCCAGAATGTTGGGAGCTTTTTTTAGGAGATGTTGTGAATTTGGTCTGATTTGACGTTGTTTGTTTTATACATGGTTATCCGTTGTGAAGAGTGTGATGGCTGAGACTGTTATGTAGTTTTGTGTGAGCCAGTGTTCCAGTGTGCTTTGTATTGTTTTCTGCACGAATTGATGGGTGCTGTGCAGCGATTGAGATGTCATCTGCGTGGATATTGGTTTTGAGATTTGGAAGTGTGTTTATGGATGTCATGTGAGAATAAGTTAAAGGTAAAGGTTAGAGAATTGCTCCTTGGAAGCGCCATTGTGAATCGACCGGATGCGTGATTTGTGAGTTGTCTGTCGAAGATGAAGTTTGTTAGGCATCTTTTGTCGTTATTGGCGAGAGTAGTGGTCATGCTTTTTATGTATGCATTTTGTTACTGTGTCAAAGGCTTTGTTTATGTCTTTGGCATCGAGTGCTTTGCGTGAGTGTGCGGTCCTTTTGAAACCGTTGAGTGTATTTGCGGTCAGTGAAGAAGATAGTGGTCGAATGTTATTTCGGAAAACGTGTTGTGATAAGTAAATAACACTACACTTGTAAAAGAGTAGATAACTTTAAAATAGGACAAAGATAAGTAAAAAATAACTTTAAAAAATAGTGGAATGCAAGACCTTATTGTTCATGAAGACTTTAAAAGGATGAAAAGTGCAATCCCACAAATTATAGACCTACAGTAATATCTTAATATCTACGATTACTTAGACAAACATAATTTATTCAAAGATAGTCAATACAGTTTCTGAATACATCACTGATGTTTAATGAAATTTTCCGAATCCCTTCATGATATGACGGAAAAATATTATCGTCATAAAGCAGCGGACATTACTTTGAGTTCAAAAGGGTTTCAGATTCGGTTCTCCATGAAGCTTCTGGATGGAAAAAGTTTACAACTACGAAATATAAGGTAGTATATTGCATTAGTGCATTGTAACTTAGAACTGACTTACAAACAGTAAAGAAAACTTTTGATAAATGGAGAATCGTCTGACTGGGCCAAAGTAACCAGCGGCGTAGTGCAAGGATCAAAAGTGACCTCAAGTTCTCGAAACAGTGCATAGAGGCGGAGAAAAAGGCCCAAATGATGTTAGGATATATAAAGCGACAGTTTGGATATCGAAACAATGAAATAGTACTCTGGTTGTACAATTCACTTGTTCGACCGCACCTGGAGTATGCCGTACAATTTGGGAGTCCTTCATTTCGAAAAGATATCACGAGATTGGAACGTGTGCAAGCCAGGGCAACTAAACTGATTTCCTCTATCAGAGACAAAAGTTACGATTATAGATTAAGGAAACGAGATCTGTTCTCGTTGGAGACCCGGAGACTGCGTGGTCAGCCTATCGAAATGTTTAAAATACTTCGAGGTTCGACAATGTAGACTAAACTGATGTCTTCCAACTTAGTGAGGGCAGAACTAGAAATCACGGCTACAAACTTGAACTGAAGCGTTACAACCGCGATTTGTGTGGGAATCTTTTCACCTACAGTATCTGTGGTAGCTGGAACGTACTTCCAGTGGAAGTTTTCAACAGCAATTCTGTTGATCAGTTCAAGTCAAGACTGGACAAAGTCTTGAAAAGTGGCCGCTTGGGCACTTAAATCGTTTTGCAGAACTGTGCCTGCTCAACTGTTAAACTAAAAGTACCCTCTATGAATGGACCGTAAGGTCTCCTAGGGTACTTATTTTCCTTGTAGCTGTAACTCTCTCTCTCTCTTTCTCTTTCCTTCTCTCTTTCTCTGTCTCTCTCTCCCTCTCTCTCTCTCTCTCTCTCCTTCCCTCTCTCTCTCTCTCTCTTACCTATATTCATCAATGACCGCATATTTGTCCCTGAGAAACCTTTGTTCCCTACTGATTGTTCTTCATAGCTGTCTGTGCTGCATAGCTGATTGTTCTTCCTAGTTGTCTGTGCTGCATACCTGATCGTTTTTTTTTATATTCGCCCCAAGAATGTGGAATAATTTTCCTACTGCGATACACTCATCTATCTCCTTTGTTGGCTTCACGCGCGCCATGCACTCCCACCTCTCCTCTTATCCTTTTTCTCAGTTGATTAACAGGCACCCTGTGAAAGCCCGTGGCTTTGAAGAATGCTAAATAAGAAATCTATTTTATATTTTTACTAAACAACATTTCCAATATGTTGAAGGATACTAAACCAGCTCATATAATGAAGTAAGACTAGTACGAGAGGAAATACAGCAAGATTTAAACAAGGTATTCTTCAAATGGTCTATTATATGGTAAGTTCATTTTATTCTAAATAAGGGCAAAATACTGCACTTCTGCTTGCTACACGGAAACTTTATTCATACTTTAAGCAGACATTCATTTGATCACGTTTCATAGGAACGTGATATCTATATATTAATTTTGAGCATCATTAAATTTTCGAAACATTGAGGTCAAATAGCTAAACAAGCTAATAAATTACTTGGATTTGTTGCAAGAATTTTGAATATAAGAGTAGACAAATAGTAAATACATTGTTCAAATCAATCGGACGTCCTCATCTGGAATATGCAGCTGAGTTCTGGACTCTTTTTCACCCAAAATATATAGTTACATTGGAAAGAGTAGAGCAAAGAGTGACAAAGTGCATTTTGGTTGTTAAAAACCAACTCTGTAAAACCGAAACGTACAGGATATTGTGGATTTTGAGCCTATTCAGCTGCTTCAAGAGAGCCTAAGACTAAAACTTCCTGGAATAAATTGAAGGTAGAAAGAGAAATAATTAGCACAGACTCGATAATCATTGTGCATCTTAAAAATGAAGTCTGAAAGCATTGAATCTAGTCGTGTGTGTTAAATAACTTTATTCCCATTGCTTTTCCCCTTAGATTGTTTGTGCGTGAACAGTACGCATCTAGAGACACATATTATGTATTGTATTCTATGCTTCTCCCGTAGTCATGTTTTTGTAATCTTGTCACGTATAGTAATTCAATTTTCTTTTAATTGTTACATTTTCTCTTCTTATCTAATGGTCTTTTATTGGCATCACTATTTTAGTTTATAAATGACCTCGTTTCAATTTTGTCTACTAAATTTTCCCCTTTTAAAAAACATTCCGTTATATTGTGTTCCACAATTCTAAAGAGGATTCTATCCCTTAAATTTGTTTCTTGTTTTCTTGTATAATTTTGTAGGTTATTTTTGCATCGGGTGTTAAATTTCATTTAAATATATGCTTCATCAAAATGTTTTTTTAATAAATCATAGCAAATTAGCTAATTATACTGCCTTTTCTTTATCATCTTGACCTTTCTATTCCCAATAACAATGTGAAGCGATGCATCATAATTGTGTAATGGACCCCTCACACACAAATAGAAGTTTTTATTGGTCAAAGCATCCATGGCTAAAGGATTACGTCATATCAGGCCTTCTTCCTCCAACTCCTTGGACTGCAAGGAACACCAGCTTTATTACAAATCGTATATTTTTTCTAATAGGAAATTATCCAGGAATTTGGGGATTTCAAATGTTGATACCATCCTTTATTACCAAATATTTCGATTTAATCCGCAAACTGTTAATTACATTCTCATAAAGCTTTGCCCTTATTCCTCGATCCATTTTAGTCAGCGAAATCATGGAAGTCTGAACTGAAAATGCATTGTGGAGTGAAATATAGGTTGCCTCGGGCCGCAGCCAGCAATGAAATCCTTTTTTGTTCCTCTTTCAATTTGCAAGAATCGGTTTATTAAGGCTATTATTCGGCATTTGGTTCCGCCTTCCTCCATCAATCGATGTTTATTGATTTTTAAGGTATTTTCAGCGAATCGGAAACCTCGAAATACGAGGATTAACCCTATTTTATTTTCATTTTATTGGGTTATCGATCGTTGTTAATGCTTTCCCTCCCATTTGTTTTTATAGTATTACTTTTTATATTTTAATGATTTCATGTTTATTCGATTAAATGCTCTGTGTATTATAACTCTTAGCATGTAAGGAAGCCTTCAACTGGTGGAATTAAGGTTAGAACAAGAGTTGTGCTTCAAACAAGTTTCTACCACTCCGTGTTGTCCGCTTGCGCCTTGTTTGTTATTGTCCTTTTAGGGCGCTTCTGCCAGTTAGTTCAGGCGGAACTTATTTATTAACTTGGTCACTACATCATGTGGCAACCAACTCAAACATGACTCGAATCAGGCTCCAATCCGTCGATTAAGCATATCGATACTGAGAATCAATCCGGTTATTTATCTTTCAAACATTTTCAGTTCGCTTAACTTCACTTGCTTGCATAGCTTTTTGTCCAAGAGGCTTTCATTCTATTGCACGCATTTATAAAAATACAATACCGTCCAAAATAATCAGAACGCGTATAATCCAAAACAACGTCGTCCATCATTTTTGCCAGACAAAACCTTACGTTTCCACAGTTAGTGGAAACGTAGGTTATACCTGCCGGTATAACCTACGTAAGGTAAAGGTTGTGAAAATTTGGATGAATAAAACAAAAGTTAACAAAAAATAAGAATTTACTAGGAAACTTGAATTATCCGAAATGATCCGAACGACGCGAAACAATTTTTTATTGGAATATAACGATTAAATTAGCAGTGGAAAACACATTATTATTATTATTATTATTATTATTATTATTATTATTTGAGATAATAAATACAAAATTCTTGTGGGAAAAGCCTAGCAGCCATGAACTTTAAAACAAGCTCCCACAGAACAGTGTCCATATATCAAGTAAGAAAGAATGAATGCTAGAAGAATGAAATTAAAATGTGTAAATAAATAAATAACTAAGTTTAAAATTACTAAAATCAAGTTATAAGCATTTAGTGAATACGTCCTTATTCACGATGGTGCTTTAACATATGCTACAGAAACGAACCAATTATTTTGACTCTTGCGCAATAATATTGCTTTTTTATTTTCATCTTGAAGAATCTCCCGGAGTCCTTGAATTGTTTTCCGAAGCCTCGCTTTGACCTCTCTCCAAATGTATTCCAAACATTTTAAATGGGATTCAGTTTGTATTCTTAGCGGGTCAATTCATAACATCGATAGTATAGTCCTACAGAAAGATTTTCATGGACTTGCCGTGTGGCAGTGGGCGTTATCCTTCACGAAAATTGCAGGTTGGGCTTAGGAGGCGCACAGATGGGACAAATCATGCTGTGGCAGAAATTCATTGTACACTTTTGTAATCACTGTGCCCCGTATGCGCCCAAGTGGCCCTGTGGATTCTATTTAAATCATGACCCAGACTATGACATTTCTTCCGCCCATTTCATACTCTTTTTGGTGCAATTGACAGACAGATAATCTTTCGCCTGCTCTTCAACGAACGAATCACCTGTCTTCGAATTCCAACAAACTTAACTTAAATTCGTCACTGTAGTTTACTTAGCTCCATTGGTCATCTGTCCATTTGATGTGATTAGTAGCAAATGCAACACAAGCCTTATTGTTCTAAGGACTTATCTATAACTTGAGCGCGGGTATGCAAACGAGAAGATTCTCTTCCTACAACCTCAGCGATGCCTAAATCTCGCTAATTTCTTGAAAACTGCTGTAATGGCTCAGTCTTCCAATTTTCTGGTTTTCCTTTTCAAACAGGTTATTTACCAACCTTACATAAAACCGTTTTTTCATAGGTTGACAGAATATATACTACACATTTAGAACGTTCGAGAGTCTCTGCAATGGCTTCAATAGGAATACTATCTTGTTGGCGCAGCTTTACTGTAGTATCAGCTTGCGGACCGAGAGAGGCATGACAGATTTATTAGGCAGGTTATCTGGACGACAGCTGACAAGAGAATTTTCTGATTGATATCCCCGATTTGGAACGGCAATAAAAAGGAAGCAAAGCAAAGCAAAATACAGGAAACAAAATCTAGCCTGGAAACGTATATCTTATGCCATGGGAGATCAGAATAGCTGTTGGGGGAACGCTTTGGAGATGTCCCCATAGAAGATTGTACGGTTTCATAATCTCCCTTACTCAACTCCTGCACGAGCGTCATTTTGTAGAAATGCATGTGGAGTGCCCTGTGTAAAATTCTGCGGACGCTTCGATCAGAAACTAGTAAGGCAGCCTGGTGTTTCCCGATCGAGCGCCTGAGAGACTGTTGTATTGAAACTCTTACAGCTACCACGTTTCCTGGCCCTCTTGCAGTCCTAGGCCAGCCAGGATTTTTTTTCTTTTAAAGCTGACGCTTTTTCTCTGAATTCCAAAATCCAATGACGAATTGTTTTTCCATCCGGAACGGGATCGTGATAGCCACGCACAAAGCATATCCAGAAGGCACACTGCGTACTTATTACGAATTTACCATTATTTACATACCCTTCAACAACAAAAGCAGGATTCTCTCCATGCTATTTTATGTTGTTAACTGAAACTGCATGATACTACGGACCTAAAGATAAGGAATTATTCTTCAAAGAGAGATGAAGTTTTTTTAATGTAAAGGAACGAGCAGGTAAAGGTCTGAGAAGTGCTTACCACATCAAGTATCCTGAATTTCTCGAGTGTGACCCTAGAACCACATTGCGAGAAGAGGTTTCAAATTGGGGATGGGTTAGGTTTACCAAGGTGAAGACCAGCTCTCTTCGATCTACCCTGATATGATACAGTGCTACTGCACGTACAACAAAAGACGTATATAATTTTGGATCTCATAGTAGTGGGTAGTGATCTTTGAACTTAAAAAGTGATATCAGTCTTAAATCGTTAATAAGAACAATACAAGGCAATAATTTCCGATTACGCTGATGATGCAGTCTTAACGATTCATTTTTAATTGGGGGGGGGGGGAACTAAAGTATAGAAAGGAAAAAAAACACCTTTAATTTATTAGTGGTTTGCAATGAAGGCAGAGTGGAGTAAGTTTTATTAAGAAATAAGCTAATTTGTTACTGAAAAGGAGATTTGTGTTAACCATTGGAGGCAAAGAATGTTGCTAAGAATTCGAATTCTAAATGGGGAGCTGTAAAAGTTGAACATAAGTTAAATACTCTAAGGATGGCATTAATTTTAAATTTTAACTCACAAAAAGCTAAAGAAACTTTATTTAAAACATTTCTGGCTTTATGGTGACACTCTTATATGAACCAAAGGGGATATTGCAGTTCAATGAATGTTTGGATGATTGTATTAATTTCGTCTCGCAAGAAACAGGGATTACAAATGTGATATGCTCTCAGGAACATGGAAGAAACTACAAACCTTTTAACGGATACATCGTGACACGAGAAATAATGAATATAGGCATTAGAATTAGTTGGTTTCCGGTAGACGGAACAATTTGCTTTGTCGTTTATTTTAGATATTTTCGCATCCAGAAACGGCAATGAGTTGTTCAGTTCCCATTCTACTTTAAATGTAATAGTTGGGTGGATCTTATTCAATTTATTAAAGAAAGAATCAAATCTGTTATCATTGATAGGCCATGTGGTACATATATCGTCTACATAGCAAAACCACGTTATGGGATTATGTACACAAAAGTGTCACTATAAAGCAAAAACCATCCATTACTCCCCCTATAATTATAAGGAAAATAGATGTGACAAATATTATGTTACTTTCCCATACTCCCCCCAGTTAATCAATTTCAAAATGTTGGCGCGGATTAACAACATCAATGTTGCCTTTCAGTATGAGAATACGATCAAAAATAAACTATCCAAAAATAGATCGGTCGATAAAGTACAGAGAGTTTATTTATTCCATGCAAATCATGTAACGAATTAGATATTGGTGAAAGCAGCAGATTTTCTAAGCGAATGAGTGAACATAAATGCGATATGCGACGTGGTGTCCTCTAATAGCTAAAGGTAAAAATGTAGGGATATAATGAATAATGCATAAATATGTAAAAAAATTAAAAATGCAAAATAAATTTGAATGACATAATAGGTGTAGAAGTGGAAGAAGAAGTAAACTTAATAAATACAATATGAAATACTACCTGATTCGGAGATAGCTGTGAGCTTACTGAATGTAATTTTAAAATTTGCCCTTAGGAAAGCTTTGAGTTGGTGTTAGTTGGTTTGTTATTCTATAGAATTGAGTGCTAGAAAAAATATAGTGTTAGTTAGTTAGTTGTGTTGTAAGTAATTAATTGATGGCATGTGGTTAAATAAGAGTCTTTATTTTAAATTAAACATGTACACTGCGATCTGGAAGTAGAGTCCTTATTTGACTGAAGTTTATTGTATTTAATAAATAGGCACTCAATTATGAGGAAGTCAGATTTAGATTTTGAGGAAGATAATATTTTTAATTCATTATAATCTTTAGAGATTTCACATGATTAGGAATGAGATCGGATAACCCAGTTTTCCTTTACAGATAGATCCATTCCTATTCTCTAGTTGACCCCCGGTGAGCATCAATGCGAACCTTGAGAAGGTGTTCTGTACATATACGAGGGGTGATCAGAAAGTAATGAGAGTAAGACCGTATATTTTAGTAGAACAGAGGTAAATCCAAACAGTAGTCTACATTCCTTCAAACTACTCCCCTCCTGCATCTATGCAGCTTTCCACCCTCTTCTGCCACTTCATGACTTAGTCATGGTGCTTAGAAGCTGGTATACCTCGTAGCATTGAATTGCCTGTTCGTGCCAGGTTTTGGATAGGATCAAATTTCTTCCGTGCAATCGCACCATTTATCTTTGGAAACAACCCAAAATCACAGGGAGCAAGCTCGGGTGAGTAGGGTCGGTGGGAAAGAAGTGTGATTTCCTGCTGCTCCAGGAATTGCACAGTCAGGCGCGATTTGTGGGATGCAGTATTGTCGTAGAGCAGCAAAAGACGCTTTCGGTGGCGGGTTGGTGCGGACTTGGCCTGTTACAGGACTTGATGAAGGACTTAGTAAGTGTAGTACTTGGCTGTGATATTATCCTGTTGAGGCACCATATCCGCACACATTGGTCCTTGAGAATTTAAGAAGATGGTGAAAAGGCGCTTCTGCTGCGAAATCCTTCCTTCAAAATCTGAGGTCGAGGCTGTTCATCATTCAAGCACGCCATGTTTGTATGTTTGTCTCTGGTGGTAAAGAAAGAAATCCAACACTGATCTCCGGTAGCAACATCTAAAAACCGTTTCGGACCAACACTCATCTACGGCAGCAATATCTAGGAGTCGTTTTAGATCATTTGATTCGAATTCAGCCAGCCAAAGACGACAAGTCCGCACCCGTTCGCTTTTCTGTTAGCAAATGGGGTATCCATCAAGCACATTTCTTCCTGAATCCTAACTGCTCATGAACGATGCCATTTGCACTCCCATAACTGACACTAAGCTTCAAAGATAAGAATCTAAGATAATATAGGGATCTTCGTCAACGATGGCCCGAGCACGGACCGTTTTTGCTTCGGTCACGGATGTCCGGGGGCGTCCAGACCGTTGATCATCTTCCAACTGAGTTTTATCGGTTGCAAAAACTCTAACCCAGCGGGAAGCAGTTTCCAGTGATGGAACAGACTCGGGAAAAAGTTACAATAATTCCCCTCTGATCTCCGTTGCTTTTTACTGAGTTTCCACCTAGTGAACGTGAATAACCTGCTCCTTTCTTTCGAGAAACCAATGTTTCCGGTTAGAGGTCGAAACCAACAATGACGCAACGAGAAAATGTAACCCAGCCAAGCGGCGAAAAGTTAAAACACGTCACAACAGGCAACACTCGATGCCCCGCGCTCCCCTCCCTCCCATCACTCATGGTGTCTCTGCCACGAGTCTGACTGTCATTACTTTCTGATCACCCCTGGTAATTTACCTTCCCAGACAAAATTTAGGACAAGTGTATTTGTATATGAGTACTCTTCCGGAACGCATGATGTCAGGAGTGGGGGTCTTTTGAAGTGAACAAGAAACCAATTTTAAAGAGTTTTCAAAGATTAGTGTTAGATTAAATGTGGAAAGAATCTTTTTAAAATATTCAACAATTTCTTCCTAAAAGCAATTGTTTGGAATCGTAAAAAGGGAAAGGAGATATATAATTTCTGGAGGGGGGGAAGAAGAGCAATTTTTTTATAGGGCTAACTAAATTATTTAAAATAATCTCTAATGCAACGTATGAAAATATGGGGCGGATAGTTACTTAATTTTCTTTTAAAGTTGAAATTATTTCCATTTCCAAATGTAGAGGGTCCAGTTAAAGCTTTTAAAAGCTTGATCCAGGCAGTTCAATCCAAATTTAATCAGAGGCAATTCATTGAAAACGTAATCAGAGGTATTTCAATAAAATATGAAATTATAAGCGTTTCAATAAAATCATATAGGTAGTCAATCAAATCTTTATTATTGGTGGTTCATTTAAATCATTATCAGATGCAATTCTATCAAATTTAATCATAGGCGGTTCAAACATATCTTACTCTGATGCAGTTCAATCAAATCAAAGTCAGAGCTAGTTCACCAAAACTCAATTATCGGTTGTTCAAATCTTTCATAAGTTGAAACAGTTCAATCAAATCTCAATTATAGGTGGTTCACTCAGATGGCAATCAAAGGTAGTTCCATCAAATCTTAATTATAAGCGGTTCAATTAAATCTAGATTATATCCAGTTCAATCAAATATTAATCAGAGGCAATTCACTCAAATCTTAAATAAGTGCGTTTCAATCAGACTTTAATTATAGGAAGTTCAATCAAATCCTATATTTATGCGGTTCAATGACTTCCTTATTCTAGGCGAATCAATCAAATCTTAATCAGAGGCAGTTCAATCCAATCTTAATTATAGGTGGTTCAATGAAATCTTCATTAGAGGCAGGTCAATAAAATATTATTTATAAGCGGTTCAATCACATCTGAATCCGAGTGGGATTAATCAAATCTTGATTATTGGTAGTCATTCAAATCATAATTATAAGCAGTTCAATCAAATCTTAACTATAGGCAATTCAAACAAAGCTTATTCAGAGACAGATCAATCAAATCAAAATCAGAGCTATTTAACCAAAACTTGATTATCGGCAGCTCAATCAAATCTTAATTATAGACGGTTCAACAAAACTTAATCAGAGTTCAATAAAATTTTAATTATAAGCGGTTCAATCAAATCTTATTCAGAGGCAGTTTATTCAAATCTTAATTAAAGTCCATTCGATCAAATCATAATCAAATGCAGTTCGTTCAAATCTTAATTATAGGCGGTTCGATTAAATCTTACTCAGAAGCAGTTCAATCAAATTTTAATTATGGGTGGTTCAATCAATGCTTAATGAATGCCAGTTCAAGCAAATCTTAATTATATTTGGTTCAATCAAATCTTTTCAGAGGTATTTCAATCAAATATTAATTATATTCAGTTCAATCCAATCTTAATTATATTCAGTTCAGTCCAAATCTTAATTATATTCA
Source organism: Ceratothoa steindachneri (assembly GCA_963969495.1). NCBI lineage: Eukaryota > Metazoa > Arthropoda > Malacostraca > Isopoda > Cymothoidae > Ceratothoa > Ceratothoa steindachneri. The sequence continues at coordinate 87,738,925 of OZ018326.1, forward strand.
GTTCAATCAAATCATAATCAGAGTTAGCTCAATCAAATCTTAATTATCGGCGGTTCAATCAAATTCAAATCAGGGACAGTTCAATCAAATCTTAATTATATGCCTTTCAATCAAATCTTAGTCACAGACAGCTTAATCAAATCTTAATTTTAGACCTTTAAATCAAATCTTAATCAGGGGCAGTTCAATCAAATCTTAATTAGAGTTAGTTCAAACAAATCGTAATCAGGTGCAGTTTAATCAAATTTAATTATAGGCGGTTTCTAACGAAGCTTTCAGGTATGACAAAAATTTGATAATTTAAGTTTTTCCTGAAAAGAGATTAGCACTGCTGTAAAGTTTGTCTTTCTATCTGTATTAATTACATATGGGAACTATGCTAATAATTTTTTGTTTACTGAAACAGAAAGATTTATTTGTAGCCATCTAAAAGCATATAAAAACTAATAAATAAAAAATAGCTGACCGAAATGAAGAGTTTCTGTAGATCTTCATCAAAATATTTCGTCTTCTTCCCCATGCTTGGAATAACCTAATCTAATTAGCTTGGAGATAAGCTGAAGCATTTTCGTCTGGTCTCGCATTTATGGGGGCTTATTTCATGATTAGTGTTCGTTTTTAGTTACCTTTCTAATTTCCTCATGTTCAAAGTTACGATATATAGATAATATACCGGAACTCTCAACTTTGTGTTTATACTGCAGTAGTATAGGTATCCTACATTACCCGAGATAATAAGTCATATCGCAAATAAATACAGATGCATATTGTTTGAAATTCTTATATTGTGGCACAAAAATATCTTTACTTCCTGATTATTATTATTTGTGGTGTGAAGGTGTACAATATATTAGATATATTGTCAATATTTATAAATGAGTGCATAATCAAGTTGTCTTGGTTTATTTTGCATTTAATTAATTTCTATAAGTAACTCAGAAAGACCCTTTCTTGGGATTTGGGGGCGAGGCGCTTGCGCAGGCAAACCTTAGAATTTTAATTTACTACCTTACTCGACTAGCGTACAGGTTGCGTCAACTCTCGGCAGTTCTGCTCAGACCTCGACAAGAGCAAGTTGATTCGCTTTTTACTCCGCAAGATGAATAAAACCTTGTGTCTTTTGTGAAGTGACTTTTTTAAGGAAAATTCTGCCGGAAAAGAAAGGTGTATCTCTCAGGATACAATTGTTCAAGTTCGCTTTTAGGAATCCTGCTGAGGTCGGTAGGATCCTCCACTATTTTTCGACCTCTATTCCGCTACTCACTCTACATGGAACTTTCTGTATTTCATCAAGCAACTGCCATCGCCGTCATCATGAGAGCTTGAGACACACCAGGTGAGAGAGCCCAGCTGCAGCCGATTCGATGCTGCAACGGAATTAAAGTAAGTTGGCATAGCCTAATGTTAAGTCGAGTTTCTTGCGATAACTTAACTTAAGATCGTATTCATAGCCGCACAAGAGCATCGTTACCACTGTTTCTCCGGGAAACTAGTTTCGATCATTCGAGTAGCGCTCTTGAGTTTAATTTTTATATAAATCAAGGTATACTTTAGTAGTTGCATCTGTACTCAAATTGAAATTAATTTAGCCTCTTTGTTATTTTTTAGTTTGAGTTGGCTCAGAGACTCCGTCACGAAGGATCGCCCAACGTTGATACCTGCTTTTCCATTCCGCCATAGTTTAGCCACCGATTTATTTAAAGTAAATTTACCGCTTAGAGAATCAACTATTTTAATCGCCTAGAAAAGATTTGGGATAGAAATAGCTTGATAATGGCGAAGGTTCGGAGGAGTTTTCCTTTTACCCACCTCCCTTCGTTGCCTAGAAGGCAGATTCAGGAGAGTTGCGCACTTTCCATATCATATAATATGCCTACAATATGTAAACTTTTCACCGTACGCGCCCGGCAGTTTACGCGCAGGCGTAAATGCCTGTTAGTTATGAGCGAACAACGTTGTGGCCGTAGGAAAAGATCGAGCGTCTTATAAATACAAATACAATTTATACCTCTCGAATCTCACAACAACATACTGTATATTCATCTCACTTATTTTTACTCTATTTCACCTGAATGCCTCAACGTAATTTAATACTGCGTAGCATAGATTAGATCTGTTTAAAAATCAGCGACATATTGTTTCAGGCTAACTTAAAATCTTAAAATTTAATTGTCCGTCTTTTCTTTTGCTTATGATGAAATTTAATCAGCGAAATAATTTAGCTTCATAACTTTCTTTAAGCGTTAACATTCTTTCCTCTCCCCAAGACATTTATGCAAGGAAAACTGTCATTATAGAGGAAATTTTATACTCCCTTCCGTGGTCTCTCTCTCTCGCGCGCCTGGGATGTATGTAATTCGGTGTAGTCGTCCAGTGACGTCATTCTGCCTTAACACACTTATTACAGTAATGTCGCGTTCAAGGATGCATTAAACATCAAAATGAGAAGAGAATACTGCAATACGACTTGGGGCTTGATTTCTTGAGGGACAAAGACACCAATTCATTGAAGAAGTAGATTTGGTAATATAAAATGAATTCCCTCATGAATTAGTTTTAAATTGTGTCAAGAAAAGCGAACCGAATAGTTTTGGGTTCGCTTGTCTTGCCATGAATAAATTTGAGCTCGTTATTCTTGACATGATAAAATTAGGAGAAAACGCGTTCCAGGCTGTCGTTCTTTCTCTGCTTGTGGAGGATAGACCGTCAGTTAGGCGTGAAAAATGAATTAGTCAAAATACACAAAAAGTTCAAATGGATTTTCTTGGAAATGCCAAAACAAAAATTACATCCTGTTTAAGAACCCAACCCGTGTGAGGACATGAACCCTTCTGGCCAAATCAAGACTTCAATTATATTTATCTATTGCAGGACAGTTTTAAATGGAACAGCGAGTAGACAAGTGGGAGGGGTGGAGAAAGCGTGAGTAGTGGGAGGGAGGGGGATAGAAAGAAGCAGGAGAGGAGGAGAGAGATGGAGGAAGGGGGCAAGAGATGGAGGGAGAGGGAGGAGATATATGGAGTGAGAGAGGGACGGGGAAGATAGAGGGGGTGAGGGAGAAGAGGGAAAAAGAAGAGAGAAAGGAAAGACGGAGAGAGAGGGGGAAATAATGGAGAGAGAGGGGGGAGATAAGAAAGATATCGGTGAGAGAGAAGGGAAGAAATAGATGAGGATGGGTGAGAGGGGGGAGAGAAGAGAGAGAGATGTGGAGAAAAGGGAGAAGGAAGCGGGTGGTGATAGGCCAGAGAGAGGAGAGAGTGAGATGAGGGAAAGAAGGGAGAGAGGAGATGGCTAAGGGAGAGAGAGGAGAATGAGAGGAGAGAAATGGGAATGAGAATGAGAGAGAGTATGTGAGAAAGAGTGAGTAAGATAGTGGGAGAGAGGGGCAGTGAGTAATGATATATTAAAGCAAGTTTGATCAATTTAAAAGAGTTCACTAACAAAACGGTATAATGATATATATATATATATATATATATATATATATATATATATATATATATATATATATATGATGAAAATTAATGCAATATCGCAAGAAAAGATGAGGAATTAAACCACATTCTCCGAAGACAATTTAATTCAGAACAGTTTCGGTGTATCTCACACCCTTTTTCAACTGACACTGGGCAGAAAATATAAGGAAAAAATGCATACAAGCATAACAGTTCGTGAAATATCCCCTCTTTTATCCCCAATCCCCTACTTGTGGCTAATCTGGGGGGAGGGGGGAGGTTAGGCCTAAACATATTGAAGGGCTGACATTTTACTATTTTATTTATTTGCTTTCTTATTACAGGATTAAAAGAAAATTGACGCTCAGATAGATTAAAATTAGGAACTGACGATATCAAGCTAACTATATCAAGAGAATAATCGTAGAATCGAACTTAATATCGTCAGTTCCTAATTTTAATCTATCTGAGCGTCAATTTTCTTTTAATCCTGTAATAAGAAAGCAAATAAATAAAATAGTAAAATGTCAGCCCTTCAATATGTTTAGGCCTAACCTCCCCCCTCCCCCCAGATTAGCCACAAGTAGGGGATTGGGGATAAAAGAGGGGATATTTCACGAACTGTTATGCTTGTATGCATTTTTTCCTTATATTTTCTGCCCAGTGTCAGTTGAAAAAGGGTGTGAGATACACCGAAACTGTTCTGAATTAAATTGTCTTTGGAGAATGTGGTTTAATTCCTCATATATATATATATATATATATATATATATATATATATATATATATATATATATTGATATAGGAGGTTCTCACCCCAAAATTGGACTATTTTTGAGAATCGATATCTTAATAGTCATTGCAGCAAGAAACATAAAATAAATACAAATGAAAGATGAATTCCTTGATTAATAAATCTTTTTCATTGTAAGAATCGTCTTAGTCATTTAATGAGTCAAATTCGCCTTTAAAAATCATGTTAAAAACATGTTTGTTTTTTTATTTTCCAAATTGTAACCTTTAAAAAAGTTAAAAAATGTAAACTAAATTTAAATTTTAATGAATGGTTCAATATGCCCTCTTTTATGGTCAACCACATGTAATCTTGACTTCCATTTTGAAATTGCCATTTCAATTTTTGCTCGTGAAAAATCCTCCCACCTCAATTCGTTCACGCAGATGGTCCACATCACGGGTTTTGTGACCGTGGGAGACTTTTTTCCTCCAAGGAGGACCACACGTAGCAGTCGATGAGATTTGGATCTGAACCGAATGGAGCCGATTATTTGGTTCAATAAAAGCTTGATAATTGGTATTGATAAATGCCGTAGTTTCTTTGGATGGATGAGAAGAAGCTCCATCTTGCATGAACACAAAATCAGATGTTTTTATTCGCGTGTACACGACTCTATAAGTTAATATGTTGGTAGGTATGTCGGTCGGTAGGATAGCAACCATTTTACTGTTCAATGTTTTAGGGGGAGGGGGCAATAACATTGTAATTATCCGGAGGATTTTGAAGAAATTTGAAACTTTTATGTTGCCTTACATTCTTTTTCGAATTATATACTTGCAAAGGTCCTCCCAAGGTTAGTCCGAGAATTATTAACAGAAAACTAACTATGGGTCGATTGCCTTACTTGTTGATAAGTTTTGAAGGTCATAAGTTAGAATAAATGAGAGCCGGTGCCTTCCTGTCTGTTGACCTCGTTTTTCTTGTAAGCAGAGTTAATTTGAGCTCAGTAAAAAAGATGCACCTTTTGTTTTGAAATGTTGCAGCAAAAGAGAAACCATTATTATTTTGAGGTGGTTTTTCTCACTTTTCCTAACAAATCAATAAAAAACAACGTTTTCTACATTATTTTTGAGGGCTAATTAATTGACTTTAAAACGATTTTATAACCGAATAAATATTTATAGATAAAGGATTCATCTTTCATTTTTTATTTATTTCAAGGGCTGCAATGGTTATTTAGATATTGCAACTCAAATACGGTCCAATTTGGGTGGGGGGGGGGGGTGCACCCTCTATATATGGTGCGTCAGTATTTTGAAGAAATCACTTTGAAGAGCTCTAACTTTCTTATAACTATTCTATTCAGACCCAAGCTTGGATGCGTGACAATTGGCTCAACTATGTTCTCCCAGACACATAGCCTTCTAAATTATCCCACCTCACAAGACAAGAAAAGACAAGATACAAAGAAAAGCTCAAGGATTGTTGTAGGCAAGTTACAGCGAACTCATCCATGGGTTAATTCACCACCAGAACCGGAATATAAGAAAAATTGAGAAATTTGGAAAAAAAAAAAATTAACGCTAAACTCACGGTCTGGTTCAATAAAAATGGCTACGAAGAAAATCTACTGCCCAACTATACGTATATATATATATATATATATATATATATATATATATATATATATATATATATATATATATATGAGAAAATCACAAAGTAGCGCGTGAGCAGAACAGTAAATGCAAAAAATCCGAGAGGAAAATGAAAGGCGGATTCCAAGTACTTTCGAACTTGTTTAGTTCATTATCAAAGAATCAATGTATGTATATGTATGTATATATATATATATATATATATATATATATATATATATATATATATATATATATACGTATTTTCAGGATAAATAAGCAGGCTGTATTTTTGTACCTCTCCCATATATAGGACCCCTCAATTCACTTCTCTGGGCCAAACTCTCACCCTTTCTTAAATATCCCTTTCCTGCAACACATTTTATACCAATTTTTCAAAAAACAACACACGCAAAATACATCTTTTCAACATTAAAGACAAAATACCAACGTTGCTTCGATCCTCCATCATATATGAATTCACCTGCTCGAGCTGTAATTCCGAGGCGTATTTGAGATCGACACAGCACGCACTACATACCCGCATTTGCGCACATTTATGCATCAACAACAAAACTAAAGCCCAGCTCACTACTCCCGAATTCTTCCCTATCCCAATACAATACGAAAACACACATCCACACCATAAACCCAACTCAAATACTTTTTCAATTAAAGATACCGAAAAACAATTACGTACACTAGAATCTCTCTATATTGGATTTACAAACCTCACTTTAATCTCCGACACAAGCTCATTTCCACTGTTACTACAACTATAATCACCCATGAATTACACACGCCAAATCCACGCCTCCCCTTCCCCAAAAAACAACCCATATTGTTCAAATATTTCTATTATATCCTTTTTTTACAATGAAGGCACCCAAAACTAATTAATCTCAATTTTTATTTCAAAAACAAAAACATATTTCCCATTCCCTAAAAGTTAAAATCCCTGCATTTTTATAATTTGAATATTAGCACCTCTGCTGCTTCCCATTTTCCATATAATTAATTTATAAATATCTGAGAACTTGTCTAAAAATATTCTTATCTTTGTATACATTTACCATGCAATGGCTTCGCCACTCCCATCTCCTACGGGGGTATCTTGCTCTTTGCTACTAAGATTAAAATTTGAAATCTAAAAAAACATCAGCCATGGTAAAAATTTTATAAATTTTCTGAACTTCGCTAATTCTAATAATTTTAAAAAGGGACTCTAAAATAAATTTTCCCCCTTTCAAAATATCACGTTGCTAAAATAGTTATAGAAGAAGATATATAAAAATAAATTTTGGGAACTTTACCACTTCTAATTCTTGTAGTTTTAAAAAATTCACAAAACTTCGACACTTATATATATTTCTGAACTTCGCCATTTTGTTTTGTGATATTATAAAAGAATTATTAGAAATAACTTTGATAAAAAAACATAAGTCATAACCAAATAAGATGAAATTATTATTCTAATACTCAAAAAAATCCCTTTCTTAAATTATAATTAGTGATGATGATGATGATGATAAGTGATAATGTCATATCCTTGAGAATGGGTTCCTCCTACCCGAAATGTCGGTAACAAGAAGTTAAAATATAATAATGAACTTTCTAAATGCAGCCTGCTTATTTATCCTGAAATTACGTATACACTTGGTAAATATATATATATATATATATATATATATATATATATATATATATATATATATATATATATATATATATATATATATATATATATATATATCTATATATATATATATATATATACTGTATATGCATTTTCAATTTGTAAGATAGTTGAAAGGATGCAGAGGAAGAAATTCATTCCATTACTTGATTAGAACGTTTCGGGTGTTACTGCGTTGTAATAAGTAATGAAATGAACTTCTCCCTCTGCATCCTTTCAACGTTCTTACAAATTAAATTGAATCATATAAACTGAAGCAAATAGTCAAATTAATGAGCCTTCCAATTTTATATGTTTCTTGTAGCGCTTAGTTTGCCCTTAAAAAATTCTCGCGCCATGATTGGCCAATTTTGTATTACTTATGTTCAGGTAGAAAGACTATATAAAAAGAGGCAAAGTGCCCAATCTTAATAACCAAAATTTAATAATCAAAATTTAAGAATAAAAAGAGGCGAAGTGCCCAACTCCCAATACCCATTTGATAAAAAGATAAACAAAGTCAACAAAGTTCAAAATTCAAACGATGAAAAGAGGCGAAATGCCCAAATTAAATAGATTACTGAGAACTCAAAATTGAGATTCATTCAGCCTGAAAAACAACCTTGAAAAGCTTGAATGCTTCGAAGGAGGAAATACATATTACAGAAATAAATATATATATATATATTATAACGGAGGAAACTGGCTGTCAAAGACAGTCAGCTACTTTTTGACGGTGGAATTTTTATTTATTAAACAAAAGAAGATGAATGCTAGTGATGCCCTAACACCAGGGCAAACTAGGAAACATATTCACACCTTTATATACCTACCACACAATTTCACCACTTTAACCTAATTCGTAATTCGTAATAAGTGTAGCAATTTTTGAACTATATTAAAAAGTGTAACAAAAATGATAGTAAAGTGAAAGTTAAAAGTAAAACAGAAATAAAACGAACATAGTAAACTAAAAGTGTAATAAGTGAACTATAGTATTAAAAAGTAACAAAATGATAGTGAAGTGGAAGTAAATAGTAAAACAAGTGAACAAATTGAAACTAAAGTAAACATGTGATAACAACAAGAGAAAGTGAAACAAATAAGGAAAGTAAAAACAAGTAACATAACAATACATAAACAAAGCTAAGATAACTCAAACCGGCATGAATGCTACAATAAACACATGAATGAAAGATGAAGAGAATAAGGGAACAGAAATTAGGCGGTCCTCCCGCTTCTGTATGAGGAACATAGGTGCTAAAGTGTGAGAAAGGAAGTAAGAATGATGAATGATGTGTAAGTGCATGACGGTGGTTCGAAATCCACGTTAATCAGCAGGTCCCCCTTGTCCCTCGAGCAAGGGTAGTCCACCCTTTCCACCTTTGACTACCGAGGTTGCTCAATCTGCCTCCTCACCAATCTGTCCTCTTTGAACTAAAAACTTTCCGTCTCCCACAGCTATAAACCCTCTTCTAAAGCTTGTTCCGGACTTCCCATTAAGCAGTTCACTATCGGTTCACTTGAAGTGAGAGTCAGAAGTGTGGGGAGTTTCTCCAGGAGCAAGTTGGCCACGGGCCTCCTCTTCTTCTGTACCCTCTCCCCGATCGTGTGAGGGGTACAGAGGTGAGGAGTAACTGCGAGCCGTACCTTTTCTCCCGCAAAAAAAAATAATAATAATAATTCCATTTCTGTTCATTCCCTGAAGAGGACCTAACACGGTCGAAAAACGTCTGGGAATAAAGAATGTCATTCGCGGATGTTTTTTTTTCTCGCTTAGAAGACCCCGTTAAAAAAACTTGAAGGAAATATTAAGAAAATACAAGGTATAATTAATAACGCTGCCACAGCTGTGGACTTCAGTAGTACATGCATACAACATGGCCTTTTACCTAATTATATATATATATATATATATATATATATATATATATATATATATATATATATATATATATATATATATATATATATATATATATATATATATATAATTTGAAGGATGAACGAAAGGACGTATAAAGGGAAATATATTTCATTTTCTTGATACAACGTTGCGGGCGAACTTTTCACCCATCTTCGGGTACTGGAAATACAATTCGTGGAAAACAATTTAAGTTAGAGTTAAACAGATAATCAAAATGGTGAATTTATGGGAAGTATTTAATGTTTATTAAGAGAAAGATAGCGATAAATTTACAGGTAATTGATATTTTTCGATTATTATGTTGCGAGTTAAAAATTAACGATTAGGGAAACACAGGAAATACATCAGGATAAACCAACCTTAAACAATCAGCCGTTAGAGGATAACTGGGGAGAAAGGGCGAGGAGCGTAAGGAGAAAGAGAAGGTTAGGAGGTTGGTAATATTTTTGTTTAGAGTAGTAGTAGTGGGTGAGAAGAGGAATCGGAATTTAAGGAAGGAGAAAGGTATTTAATATACATGGATTCAAGAATCCTTAATGATATGGGATCAGGGGTGTTTTTTAAGATTTTAAAATCGTCCGTTGTGATTTCAGTTTTACAATTAATAGAGTGAAGCCTAACAGGTGAGAATTCTTTGGTAGAAAGAACCTTTCCTGTCCTGTGGCTAACACCCAAATGTGAACAGAACCTCGCCCTCAGCGAGCGCATCGTACTGCCTATGTATCTTGCCAGTTTACAATTGGGGCAAGTAAACTCGTAAATAACGGAGCACTTCGCTTCCGGCGGGATTCTGTCCTTACAATTCAAGTATAATCCTATGTGGTGTCTATTTATGAAAATTAACTTAAAGTCGGTATGGAAAAAGAATTTATTTAATAGAGGTGTAATTTCTTTTGAAAATTTTTATTTAAAAATCCCAGATCCGGAAAGATTATGTAATGGATATCTTTACAAACAGTAGGGAATTTAAATTTGGGATGGTAAATATTGTTTAAAAATTGGGCCGTAACTTTTTCAGTCAGAGACACAGGAAAGCCGTTTTGTTTGAAATAATTAGTCAGAAATACGACTTCTTGGTGAAATCCGGAGGAGGATGAACAAATATTTAAAGCCCGGAATATTAGTGTTTTGGTGGTACTTATTTTGAAAGAAAAGTCACAAAAACTGAAAAAGTTTAGGCCTTGACTACTAACGGTTGGTTAGGAGAAACTTTGGTTACAAATCCAGTTGGGACACGGGAAATGTGGATATCCAAAAATGAGATGGAAGAATTTAGCTCCTTTTCGCAAGTAAATTTAATATTAGGATGTATATGATTGGCATATTGCAAGAATTTATCGCAGGACTCCTCTTTATTGAACAGGATGTATGTATCATCGACAAAGCGGCGGTAAAATAAAGGTCAATGCTTCCAAGTTCCACGCTGAATAATTGTTCCTCGAACCAGGACATCAAGATATCTGTGAAGACAGGGCCCAAAGAACTACCCATGCCCACCCCATCTATTTGGCAGTAGGTTTCGTTGTTAAAAGTAAAGTAATTGTCCTTAACGGCTAGCTTCAGCGTTTCTTTTAATAGTATAGGGGTAAATCCATGAAAATTGGAGTTGTTAAGGGGAAATGCACGTCGGACAATTGGACAATTGGTTTGGTCAAGAGGAACATTAGTAAAGAGAGATGAAACATCGAAACTACTTATAAATGAGGGATAATGAAGCTGAAAATTTTGTAATTCTTTAACAAATGTGAAGCTATTTTGAATTTTAAACTGGTTTGAGGAAAGAGGGGTTATTAAAGGAGCCAAATTTTATTTACTTTAAACTCTATCGTAAAAGCCCTTATTCAACCGATTTCTATTCCTCTGCCCTAGAACAACTTCTAAATAATGAAATTAACTTTAAGTTTTCCTCCATCGATAGACTCACGCAGGGCATCCATAAATTAAAAGAAAACCTTAGAGCAATTGTTTTTATCTGTGATTATTATTGTTTTTATACTCCTATAACTCAAACTACTGAAAGCTACGCAAACTCTGTCCTCAAAGTTCATGACCGCAAGCTATTCAAACTTAACCTATCTAGGCCTTGCTTCTCCCCAGATGACAATACAGTAAAAAACTTTTCTGATTACAATTTAACCGCGAGAGAATCTTTTTTACTTGCTCTGGAATTTGAATTTAAACTTCCTCCTTTCAAACTTGGCCATATTGACTATTTTTTCCCCTTTGAGAAGCTGCTTAGCGAATTAAAAGACTTGCCCATCACCGGAAAATTTAAGGATTTTCGCTTAACACTGTCATATTTTGCGCAGGAATTTCGCCATCTCTCGCGCAAACTCAAATTCTCTTCACTTTTTCTGCGCCCAAATGACATCGATACACTCAAAGGTTTAGGAAAAAGAAAGGAGATAGTCATCACCAAACCTGATAAGGGTAGAGGTGTCGTTCTTCTTAACAAATCAGATTACATAGAAAAAAAAAATGAATGTCGTTTTGTCCGATAACTCTAAGTTCAAAAAGATCTCTGAACCCCCTCAATCTTTGTCTATCAAGTTAGAAGACAGAATAAACTGCCTTTTGCTCAAATTAAAAAAAAACTTAATAATTTGGATTCATTTATTTACGAACGCCTGCACGTTTCAGGTTCCTACCTAGGCTCTCTATACGGACTCCCCAAATGTCACAAGGAGGGCATTCCCTTTCGCCCCATTTTAGCATCTTATAATCTCCCCTCTTATAACTTAGCTAAATACTTGGCTCCTTTAATAACCCCTCTTTCCTCAAACCAGTTTAAAATTCAAAATAGCTTCACATTTGTTAAAGAATTACAAAATTTTCAGCTTCATTATCCCTCATTTATGAGTAGTTTCGATGTTTCATCTCTCTTTACTAATGTTCCTCTTGACCAAACCATTGACATAATTGTCCAAAGTGCATTTCCCCTTAACAACTCCAATTTTCATGGATTTACCCCTCCACTATTAAAAGAAACGCTGAAACTAGCTGTTAAGGACAATTATTTTAACTTTTAATAACGAAACCTACTGCCAAATAGATGGGGTGGGCATGGGCAGTCCTTTGGGCCCTGTCTTCGCAGATATCTTGATGTCCTGGTTCGAGGAACAATTATTCAGCGTGGAACTTGGAAGCATTAAACCTTTACTTTACCGCCGCTTTGTCGATGATACATACATTCTGTTCAATAAAGAGGAGTCCTGCGATAAATTCTTGCAATATGCCAATCATATACATCCTAATATTAAATATACTTGCGAAAAGGAGCTAAGTTTTCCATCTCATTTTTTAAATAAAAAATTTTCAAAAGAAATTACACCTCTATTAAATAAATTCTTTTTCCATACCCACTTTAAGTTAATTTTCATAAATAGACACCACATAGGATTATACTTGAATTGTAAGGACAGAATCCCGCCGGAAGCGAAGTGCTCCGTTATTTACGAGTTTACTTGCCCCAATTGTAAACTGGCAAGATACATAGGCAGTACGGTGCGCTCGCGCTGAGGGCGAGGTTCTGTTCACATTTGGGTGTTAGCCACAGGACAGGAAAGGTTCTCTCTACCAAAGAATTCTCACCTGTTAGGCTTCACTCTATTAATTGTAAAACCGAAATCACAACGGACGATTTTAAAATCTTGAAAACCACCCCTTATCCCATATCATTAAGGATTCTTGAATCCATGTATATTAAATACCTTTCTCCTTCCTTAAATTCCGATTCTTCTTTTCACCCACTACTACTACTCTAAACACAAATATTATAACCTCCTAACCTTCTCTTTCTTCTTACGCTCCTCGCCCTTTCTCCCCAGTCATCCTGTAACGGCTGACTGTTTAAGGTTGGTTTATCCTGATGTATTTCCTGTGTTTCCCTAATCGTTATTTTTTCTATTTGCAACATAATAATCGAAAAATATCAATTACCTGTAAATTTATCGCTATCTCCCCCCTTAATAAACATTAAATACTTCCCATAAATTCGTCATTTTGATTATATGTTTGACTCTTAACTTAAATTGTTTTCCACAAATTGTATTTCCAGTACCCGAACATGGGTGAAAAGTTCACTCGAAACGTTGTATCAAGAAAATGAAATGAATTTTCCTTTATACGTCCTTTCGTTCATCCTTCAAATTAAATTGAAGCTCCATAGGAGAAGCTCTAACCAATATATATATATATATATATATATATATATATATATATATATATATATATATATATATATATAATTTAGTTTTGATGGTTTGAGTCCCCCTCCTCTTTTTTGCAAACCCTTTTTTAAATGATGACTTTCTGTTTCAGCAGCTTATTTATTTAATGTTAGGTTTCCAGGTACCTGTCAATGCCTTTATAATCCCAATGTCCCCATCTATCATATACATGTGTGCGTCTTCTTTGTAAAAAAAAATCTTATGTTTCTGTCTGCTCTGCTTCAGTCTGCTTTGTAAAGGACGATTATTCGAAAGGCCTCACAGATCTCCCGTGTTTCATTTTCCTTCGTGGCTGTTGACTTTATTTATATACGAGTATTCATTGCGTTCCATATTTTCGTGATTCAGTTATACATATATACGAGTATGTATATATATATATATATATATATATATATATATATATATATATATATATATATATATATATATATATATATATATATAAGAGAAGAAGTTGCCTGTAGCGAAAGGAGAGGTTCTTTATTAGAACAAATAATTCTTCTCGGCTTATGAATTCAAGTTAGGGATATATGTTCGTTTATTAAGGTGTTCACCAAATAAATTCGTATTCGGATTTACAAACAACTTGATAAAAATAACTTTATTTTCAACCTGACGTTTAATAAGATGAATGGCTGGTGTGGGTGAGCTTAAACCCCCCTTTCCGTTGGAAGGAGTAAATGTGAATGCGGATGGAAAGACTTGTGCTTCCTGAAGTGATTTGATAGACTATATAATGTGGTATAAGTTCCGATTGTTTTATATATTTAGAGAATGTGGGTGTGACCAATGGTGTTTCTGGTGAAGGAGCTTTATCTGTAGTAATGTTCGTTAATGTGTTTGAGAGGGAGAGAAAGAGAGAGAGAGCAAAAATTATTAAGCAAAAGGATTTATGGGAGTATAGATAAATTGTGAAAAAAGGATTGATAATAAGGTTGAAAGAAAGTTTGGGAAATGTTTATACGATTTCAGTCTGGCAGATTGGCGTTAATGAACAAATAAAACGAAATGGTTAAATGAGTCTTGTGTGAACCCGGGTTGTTGTGATTTAGAAGGAAGATATGTGACCAAAGCCAAATTTAATGGTCGGTCAGAATATTTGAGCCTGGGAAAAGACCATGAACGAGAGTGTGTGTGTTTCTGTAAATGGATTGCCACAAATATAGTTAATCTGATTTCCAAATTAGCTCTGGTATCTATGGTGTATCATCTTTATTTATCCTTTGACCAAACCACATATACGAGTATTATTAAAAATTTGTATTTTTGACAATTGTACCATATATCCTAATTTTTTATGTTTTAAATTTGAACAGCCTTTGCAAATAGTCTCTAAAGAAGGTCTATTTTCTTCTGCTCGGAAATTTTATAGCGGTCCTTGCTGTAGTTATTTTTATTCCAGCTTGTCTTCATTTCTTTAAAGCCAACTTTATACCGCAGATATGTTGATGATTCATTCGTACCTTATAATATCCAAGAACCGCCAACCCATTTTTTTTCAATTATCTCAATTCCATTAACCTACGTATTAAATATACTATGGAAACAAATAAACGAAACTGTCTCCCTTTTTCAGACATCCGTTTACAGAAACCGGACTTTTACTGGACTAGGAACCAATTATTTTAGCTTTTGTCATTTATCGAATAAATTATGCTCTCTCAAAACTCTCATCTCTCGTGGTATCACATTTATAGTTCTCTCCCGCCGACACAGGAAGAATTTGAATTCATAAGAACACTTTTTTTTTAAATAACTTCTCTCCCATCTCTGGTATAAATAGGCTCATTTCTAAATTCCTAAATTGTCACTACTCACACGTTCATTATTCATGCAATGGGCTAAGAAATTCTAAATATTTTCTTCTCCTTGAAATGGGACACTTTACTCATTAATTTAGAAGAAAGATTTCAAAATCATTAGAATCTAATTTTTTTGCAGTAATTTTGAAAACATAGTTATCAATAAACTCAAAATTCTAACGAAAAATGCAATGTACGCAGTGATGGTATGTGGTTAGTATAGCAATGAAGATTATCCACTTTTACATAGCATCGAGCACGCCTAGGAGACGGTCTACATCCACGACAAACAAGTGACTGTATCCACTAGATCAAGCTAACAGCTCTAAAAATAACTGTATCAAACAGAGGGTTAAAATTCCCAATTGATACAGAGAAAGGAGGGGGGGAGTTCGGGTTGTAAGAATAACTATTTGTCGTAGAATAGACTCTCGACGATATACCATATATAACTATTCGTTGAGGGAATTATTCAAATATTTCGAGTGCGTGGTAATCTGATTGACCGAGGTTATTTATCTTCAATATGCTTAAGAAGTGGAACTGAGCTCAAGGATAATAATATGGCTACCATTAATAAAATAGAGTTATATTAATTAAACTATCAACAACACACAAAAAGAAAATGTTTACATAAACGGAGAATGGAAAGGGTCATGCGTGGGAAAATCTAACTAATCCGAGGATTGAGATTTGGAGAGATTTAAAAAGGTAAACAAATAAAAATTAAAGGGATGGGATGGTTCGCTAAACCATTTAAAGCACAGGGTAGCGTTGATAAATGGTTAGATAATTAAAGGTAATGCTCAGCTTACGTAATTACAAAGTTGTTGTGCAGAGGAAGGTGATGCGAAGGAATCTTCGGTCCACTACAGAGTTCCAGCAGAAGGATTCTTCGGGGGTTGTCCTTAGCGAAGGGTAAGGACTGTCTTCGAAGAGTGAGAGTGAAGTGGGACTCGTAGATACGAGTGATCTTTGTGACAGCAAATCGGGGATGTTCTAGATGAACAATGGAGGTTATCGTTGAAACCAATCGTCTTCTTGAAGAACGTTAAAAAGGGGGAATTAAATTATCCTGACGTGATGTCTTGGGAATGAAAACCGTTTCTTGACGAACGAGCTTAAAGAACAATGGCTGTTCTAACGTTGTTCTCTTCTGAACAACAGATGGGGTGAGAACCGTCTCTTGTCAACGGGCTCAAAGAACAATGGCTGTTCTAACGTTGTTCTCTTTCTGAAGAACAAGGGGGGGGGCCTTATTGACTTGGCGTCTCGAAGGCACGAACCTTGGCACTCAAGAAATATTGTCCTCTTCTGGACAATAATGGTGGATCTCGAGGGGCACAAGGTGAGACCGGATCGGCGTGATGCCTCGCGTAGATAATCTGGATCTGATCTGATCTTATTGGAAAATGCTCTTGTATAAGTACCCGGAGCCATCTCCCTGGCGTAGGGGACAATTGAGTAGGAGGCTCGGGGTAATGCTCCAGTCGCACCTGGGAAAATACCTTATCTGCCCGTAAGCCTAACTCAATCTGGCGAGATCGACGAATGGAGGCGAAACGGGGGGGGGGGGAATGACCTCCTTGGTTAAATATTGACTCAGGTGGCTATAACGCGCCCTGCTTGCTCTCGAAGATGCACGTGGGTAGCAATGTTTCTAACCATGTGATAGCGGCTGAATTTAAGCGGCCTCAGACCGTTCTATCACACTATTGGATAGTCACTTGCTTGGTGTGAATCAGGAATGTCCGCAGGCGTGTCCGACGCAGTGTGATTGAAGGTGGCTAATCATTGCAAACTCAATATTGGCAATTTTTCTCCCCACAGGATAAGATTCCTCTATAGCAGGGGATCCCAATCTATGGTTACATGGCCAAAATGGGCCATGGCATATTTCAGGTAGGCGACAGAAATTTGAGCTAATATGGAACATAAACTTTTATTAGCTCCTAGTCTTTGGATTAATGAAACTAAATATATATATATATATATATATATATATATATATATATATATATATATATATATATATGTATATATATATATATATATATATATATATATATATATATATATATATATATATATATATATATATGTGATAGAACGTGTTGAAGCTGCGTTTAATTTCAACTCCTATCCCGTATTATTTAAAACCACGATGCTGCCCACGTGCATCTTCGATTCGAGGCTTGGAGTCTTATCTCAGCTACCGGATGCCAATGTTTAAACAAGGAGGTTATCGTCCCCCCGTTCGCCCCCATACGCCGACCTCGCCAGATCGAGTTAGGCTTATGAACAGATAAGGCATTGTTCCCCGGCCCGGCTGTGCGTTCCCTCCAAGCTTTCACTCCATTTTCCCCCACGCCAAGGAGATGTCCTGGCTATTTATATGGAAACTTTACCACTAAGATCAGATTGGAGATCCAGATTTTCGTCGCGAAACATCACCACGACCCTCTCTCCCTTTGTGCGCCAAGGGACCTCGACCTCGAGATTCACCATCACTTGTCCAGAAGGAGGACAATATTCCTTGAGTGCCAAAGGTTCGAGCCTTTCCGACGCCAAGTCCCCAAGGCCCCCATCCCCTGTTGTTCAAGGAGAACAGCATTAGAACAGCCATTGTTCGTTTTGAGCCCTTCGCCAAGAAACGGTTCTCATCCCCCCCTGTTGTTCAAGGAGAACAGCATTAGAACAGCCATTGTTCGTTTTGAGCCCTTCGCCAAGAAACGGTTCTCATCCCCCCCTGTTGTTCAAGGAGAACAGCATTAGAACAGCCATTGTTCGTTTTGAGCCCTTCGCCAAGAAACCGTTCTCATCCCCCCCTGTTGTTCAAGGAGAACAGCATTAGAACAGCCATTGTTCGTTTTGAGCCCTTCGCCAAGAAACGGTTCTCTTCCCTCCCTGTTGTTCAAGGGAGAACAGCATTAGAACAGCCATTGTTCGTTTTGAGCCCTTCGCCAAGAAACGGTTCTCATCCCCCCCCCTGTTGTTCAAAGGAGAACAACATTAGAACAGCCATTGTTCTTGAGCCCGTAGACAAGAGACGGTTCTCATCCCCCCTTTGTTCAGAAGAGAACAAAGTAGAACAGCCATTGTTCTTCAAGCCGTTCGTCGAGTAACGGTTCTCTTTTCCAAGACGCCTCGTCAGGATCCTTTTATCCCCCCCCTTCGGCTGGAGCTCGCCAGCGGACCGAAACTCCTTTGCGCCACCTTCCACTGCACCACTAGTGCCAAAAGTTACGTAAGCCAAACTTCACCTTTGAGTATTGATCCCTTTTGTCAATTCTATCCTGTGCTTTAAATTGTTTATCGAACCATCCCATCTCTTTAACTCTATATTTGTTTTACCTTTTTAAATCCTTTAAATCCTCGGATTAGCCCGAGTCTCCACGACCCTTTCCATTCTGTTTATGTCAATATTTTCCGTTTTTGTGTATTGTTTATAGTTATTATTAATAAAACTCTATTTTATTAATGATAGCAATATTATTATCCTTGAGCTCAGTTCCACTTCTTAAGCATATCGAAGATACATAATATCGGCCGCCAGACAGTAACGCACTCTAAAGATAATTAAGGAAGTTCCCTCAACGAATAGTATATATATGGTATCGTCGGGAGTCATTCTACGACATATATATATATATATATATATATATATATATATATATATATATATATATATATATATATATATATATATATATATATATATATATATATATGTATATATATATATATATATATATATATATATATATATATATATATATATATATATATATATATATATATATATATATATATATATATATATATATATATATATATGTATATATATATATATGTGTATATATATATATGTATATATATATATATATATATATATATATATATATATATATATATATATATATATATATAATATATATATATATATATATATATATATATATATATATATATATGTATATATATATATATATATATATATATATATATATATATATATATATATATATATATATATTATATATATATATATGTATATATGTATATATATATATATATATATATATATATATATATATATATGTATATATATGTATATATATGTATATTTATGTATATATATATATATATATATATATATATATATATATATATATATATATATATATATATATACACCGGGTGTCCCCCCAAAAGTGTATACACACTTTAAATAATTATAACGAAGATGTTTATTAAAATACATTTCATTTTCAAAATTTAATAGAATCTATAAACATTATTTTATTGTTTTGTCAACGCCTTTTCTGACAACGCTAAGCAATGGAATCGCAAACAACGAAACAATTCGTTTTGTATTTGCGTGCATTCACATTTAATGGCTGCTTTCAATTCAGTGACTGTTGCAGATTTCATAGCGTAGACTTTGTCTTTTAGGTATCTCCATAAAAAAGTCTAGTTGTGTTAGTTCTGGTGAACTCGTAGGGTATTCAACGAAACCCCTCCGTCCAATCCCCTTGTTTGGCAAGTTCTAATCAAGAAAAGATCTGACATCGTGGGGATAGTTTGGTGGTCCCCATCTTGCTGTAAATAAAACTCCTCATCTTCAAACTTATCCCTAATACTTGGCATAACAAACTGTTGCAGCAAGTTCAAGTAAACAGGACTAGTCACAGTAGCATCATAAATAAATGGTCCAACTAATCTTCTTGATGATAAGACACATCACACTGTAACTTCTTGTAAATTAATATGGTGTTCGACCATAACATGCAGATTTTCAGATCCCCTATAGGTGCAATTGTGTCGGTTAATTGAACCATTTAATTTGAATGTGGCCTCATCACTCCACACAATCTTTGTTGGAAGGTGTGCATTTTCGACACATCGTTCTAAGTACCACTCACAATACTGCACTCTTTGGTCTGGATCATCGCCATTAAGAGCATGGACTAATCTTGGAATGTAACTTTTCTATTGGCAACGCTTCATAATGCGATGGACAGACGATTTTGAAATGCCTACCTCACGACTGGCTTGCCGCACAGATTTTCTTGGACTTCGGTTATACGTTTCCAACACTTTCTTGCTTTGTAGGGGATGACGATGTTCGTGGTCTTCTGGAATGCTACTCGTGGACGTTCCGAACAGTTCCAGCGGCTTCAAACTTATCTCTAATTCGACTGATGATAAGGCGCGTTGGTGATTCTTTTTGAAACTCCCTCCTGAATCGCCTTTGTATTCAACTGCGTTTTCACACTTCCAGTAGCAATTTAGAATGAACTTCTTTTCTTCAAAGTTTAATCTGACTGCCATCATTAATTCTGGAAATAAAAAAAAATATCATTTAAATAAACACTTACTTTACAATTATTTAAACTGTCTATACATTTTTATTTTATTGAAAAAACAATAAAATAATGTTTGTAGACTCTATTAAATTTTAAAAATAAAATGTATTTTAATAGACACCTATTTGCTCACGACCAGCAATGAGCTATCTCGCCGGTAGAGGAGGCAAAACCAAGGGAAAACAAAATCAACGCAGCCTTATCAATAACGAAGACTTCCGTCTGAAGATGCTTTAAGAAAAACGAAAGCTGACGGCCAAAACTCATATATATATATATATATATATATATATATATATATATATATATATATATATATATATATATATATATATATATATATATATATATAAAGAAGGAGCAACTACAGGATCTGCGGGTGATTATACAACCACCACAGGGCTATGCCATTTTTATTTTCTGCCTTTCAACTAAATTTGAAGACAGAAAGAAAGATGCAGAAACCTTGTATAGCTGACTATAAATACATATAGTACAAGAGGAAGAAGAATTGGACGCAAATGAGACAAGAAACCGGAGTTTTTTTAAAGGCAAGAGAGAGAGAGACATTAGAAGAATCCAGAATCAAAGGGAGCAGAGGGCGCCACAGTGAAGGTGATTCTTTACCGAGAAGACAGAAATAACGCCAGGGGAAAAAAGTTTTGAATTCCTAGCTGGGACTCGAACCCGGGTCTGCTGATTGCCGGTCAAATGCTTTGCCGCTAAGCTACCAGGCACAGTAACTATATTTCGTCCAAAGCGTTACCCCATCAAACCCAGTATCTCCCTAAGCTAGGAACCTCCGAGGAATTTGAAAATGACTTGTCCCACCAGGATCACCAGGTGAGTGCCACCCCTTCTCAGACCCTGTCTCCACTAGAATCTCCTCTCTCTTCAAGTGAACCCAGTCCGACTGGCCATCAGGTGAACTTTTTGTTCAATAAAAGTAACCCGGGGGCCTCCTATTCGAGACAGGTACGGTAAATGGCTGCCGTATCTCCACCCTAGTCCGAGATACTGGGTAGACGTGTATCGTAGTCCCCGATAAGCTACTTCCACCAGTAGCCCCGGATCGCGATCAGTTCGCTATCGTCCATGACTATCTGCGACGAGCGAATTGGTTCCCCATAATATAGTGCTATATTGACTACACCTACTTCACCCGAGGCAGAAGCAGTGGTGGCACCCATAAAGTTTTGTGCCGTTTTGATTTGACAGAGCCCCAAAGTCTCCACACCCCCAGAGGCACAACCCGTGACCACTCGCTCCCAGGCTCATCGAGAATCAGAAGCGCCCGTTCCACTGAAAACCCCCGGAGCCCTAGATTGTGGCAACATCGTCAGCGAGGATTTTTCCAAAAAGCAGAAGGAGTATGACTCCCTTCAACTCTTGTTGGTTTCCCCTAGGGACGAAACGCAGTAATCGGTTAGAGGTGGCAGGTTAATTTCCTTCAATATTAACGATAACCTCCTTAACCGCGTATGTTCCCCCGGAGATCCCGAAGAGGCCCAAACATTGTGCGTCCCTCGTGCACATGTGCGCCTTATCATTCAAACCGCTTATGACAGCATTTTCATTGGTCACTTTGGACACACAAAGACGGCCAAACGGATTTTAAAATATTTTTATTGGCCTGGCGCCGCCGAAGAAATCCTGCAATACTGTCATTCATGCTCTGTGTGCCAAAAGACAGCAGTTAAAGGGTGATTCTAGCCGATTCCCTTACAGAGTGGCCCCTTCATCTCTGAACCATTCTCCTAGTAGTAGTTTACCTCTCATTTAATGGAGCATATAGGGACACTGCTCATGATTAAGCTCCTTTTACCTAACCCCTTTCACCCTGCCGGAAACGGTATGTGTGAAAGGTTTAACTCCAATCTCAAGGCCATTTTTCGAAAGATGAGCGCGGAGCAACCAAGTGAATGGCACCGATATCTCCTTTTGGCTCTTTTCACCTACCTGGAGATACCTCGCCGCACTATGGGTTTCGCGCCCTTCGAACTGTTATAGGTAGAAATGTTCGAGGACCACTGAACATTCTTAAGGAGTTATTTGCAAACCAAAAATTAGATCGGGAAGTACAGTCGTTTTATTCGTACTTGATCGAGCTTCGTAAGAAGTTAGGAGAATGTGCCGAGATGGCTTACCAAAACGCCGACGTAAATCTGGACAAAAATAAATTTTACTTAGACTGTAAATCCCAGGATCGAAGATTCAAACCCGGTGATGAAGTTTTGTTATTGCTCCCGACGAACAATAACAAACTCTTGAGCCAATGGAAGGGCCCTTACCGGATAGTCAAAAAACGCGGCCCCGTATACTGTCGTTGAGACTCCATCCAGAAGTAGGCTTTACCATGTAAACCTCCTCAAGAAATACTACCTGCAACCGGAATCCATCAGATAGTAGCCATAGATGAAGAATCGGCCCTCGAAGGAGAGTGTACCCACTGTTTCCCTGAGTGTGATCCAAAACGTCTGCTTGGAACAGGACGAGGATTACCCCTTAGTCGTACCCGACGTAATGGAATCCCCTTCCAAGGAGTTAAAAATAAGTGGTCAATTATCCCCCCGTCAGAAAATCCAGCTCCAAGCTACACTCGATCGATTCAATGACGTCATCTCCGACATCCCAGGGTGTGCTACCCAATTCGAGCACGATATCCAGCTAACCACGCAAGAAGCCTTTAGGTCTAGACCATACCCTTTGCCCGTTCATTTAAGGGAAAAATTTAATAACGAAGTAGAGAAATTGTTAAGGT
Organism: Ceratothoa steindachneri; assembly: GCA_963969495.1. Taxonomy (NCBI): domain Eukaryota; kingdom Metazoa; phylum Arthropoda; class Malacostraca; order Isopoda; family Cymothoidae; genus Ceratothoa; species Ceratothoa steindachneri. The sequence goes on from OZ018326.1 coordinate 87,762,519, forward strand.
TGCAGATAATTAATTGAGCCCTCCAAATCAGAGTATTGTTCTCCAGTAGTTATAGTAAAGAAACCGGATAATTCATATAAAAAGTTAAACGCTGTCACCATGTTTGTCGCAGAGCCTATCCTATTAATAGACCAAAAGCTTCATCTGTTCAAAAATGCTGAGTATATTTCAGAATTAGATCTGTGCAAAGCGTATTACCAGATCTCCGTTAAGAAATGAGTTAAAAGGTTCCCCACATTTCCAACTAAAAAGGGATTAATGCAGTTTCGACGGTTTGCCTTTGGTCTCTTCACCGCTTGTAGTAATTACAATCAGATGATGAGACGGACTTTAGATGGATTACCGCACGTATCCTTCTATTTTGACAACATTTATGTTGCCAGAAATGACTGGGAATCCCATTTGACCGCCCTTCACGCTCTGCTAATAAAGCTAAGAGACCACAATCTTACCATCGGTCCAAGCAAATGTCACTGCTTCCATATATGTAACAACCAATTAGCTTCGCAGAAAGAAAAGATCAGAGCCATCGTAGAGATGCCCCTGCCCGTAACCAAAAGACATTAAGGTCGTTTGGGGGTTCCACCTGCTTCTATCATCGGTTTATCCCTAATTTTGCAACGCTTTTCGCTTCCTTATACAAGCTCCTAAAGAAACGATCGCCAGAGCCACTCATCCGGACTCCATCCTCAAACTCAAGCTTTAAACAGCTTAAAGGTAAGCTCGCATTAGCTCCATTCCTGCGATTACCTAATCCCGTCGAACCATTTGGAATTAGAACCGATGCCAATAACGGAGGAATAGGGTGCGTATTGGTTTAAGACGGACCTAATAACGAGAGTTTTTCCATAGCGTGCGCCACTCGAAAACTATTACCTCGCGAAAAGAACTATGCCTTAATTGAACGCGAGGCCCTTGCTATTATATGGGGAATTCAAAAAATTAAAACATACCTATTAAGTAAGGAATTTGTAATTGAAACTGATCACAAACCATTGGTGTATCTTAAGAACATTAAAAATAACAATGGAAGACTAATGCTTTGGAGCCTAGTTCTTCAAGAATTTCAACTTAAGATATTGTATTTAAAAGACTCGGAGAATTGTATAGCTGATAGCCTAAGTCAAAATCCTGTAGATTACGCTGCCCATGAAGTTTAGCCTACTAATTTTGTCTCACTTAATTAAAATAAGTCTCCGTAAATTTCCGTCTTTTCCCATGGGGGAATATAAACGTTCCCCCATTCTTTTGTGACCGAGGCCCGATAGGCCTCAGCTGAAATTCCTGTTTGTTTGTTATTATTAGCACCTGATAATGGCAACTATTTCTAGGTATTTAGGTAGTTATTATTTCGTTGGTGCTTACATGTATTCTTGTATTTCATTGCTATTTTCTTGTGATGTGGATTGTTGTACTTATTTTTTATTTTGAGGTTCCTTGTGATTCCAGAACCAATTGTATGTATTTTTGTTTTTGAGTGACTCGAGGTATTGTACACCTTTATTTTGTTTATAACTTGAGATGTCATTAGCTCTTCGGACGTTCCATGAGGGAGGGAGAGAGAGAGCGAGCGTGTGTGATCGAGTCACGAGAAAGAGATTTCGAGCCTAGGAGCCCAGCTTCCAGACCGTCGGCAAACTTCCGGAGCGAGAACGTGCCAGAACCCGGCCCGTTTATGGTGTAACAACCCTCAACGCTGATTCCCGCTATCGAAGTTGTGGGACCGAACCGATAACGCTTCCGTTGGCAAACATTGGAAGTTCCGGCGTAGAAGTATATATTCTCCATCCCGAGGATAATTGATGAAGTATTCTGAGAGCTTTCATGTCCCCACGTTGCTTCCAATTAAGCAAGCCCAGGCAAAACGAAGGTATTCACGCAGCATTATAAGAGGTTTTTGGAATCATTCATCGACGACGCGCAATCTTTGAGCGACAACCCCCAGGGCTATTCGGCCTCGCAGCAGGAATCCATATTCAGAACGACGAAGACTAGGTCTGGAACATCGCGCTCTATTCCGCTTCCTCGAAGAATACCTTTCCGCGAGTACTGATACACGTTGTCTTCCCCAGAAAATCGTAAGACTTACATTTCCTTTCATTATCGAAGATACGCGACGCTCTCCGGCGGATAGACACACCTCGTGATCTCCTCTCGATCCCTCTCGTGTAATTATTGTAATGATTATTGAGCCTCGTACGGCTAAGACTCATCTCGCTGTCGCCTTCCGCTTTCACTCGGGTAATTAGTGAGTAATTATTAAGATTAGCGGCCCCTGATTTCAGGCGCAATTTTTTGGGCTATTTTGTTATTTTATTTTTTATTTTTTCAGATATCTGACTGGCCAATAAGCGAAGTGTATATATAATAGACTGTCATTGACCAGTTATAAACGTATATTTTTCCTAAGCTTACGTTCATGTTTGTAAAGGTTAGGAAAAAAGTATGTTTTAGGGGGGTATTTTCTATTTTTTTGTGAAGTTTATTATCGATCTAGTTTAAATACTCTACGCCTGCCACTATTTTGTCTTTTGACGTAGTTTTTTTTGTAATAAATAAAATAACTTTTTCCTTCCTTTTGGCAAGGATTTTTTGGCCAAAACGAAGTATGAAAAAAAAAGCTTTTTTTATATAGATTTTGTGCTTCTTTTTAATTTTTTTTGCCTCTATGCAAACTATTAATTGTGTCTCATATAAATACTCGCACGCAGGCGTTACTCGTCAGTTTTATCGAAACGGGTAGTTCGTGTGGTGTATGTTCCCTCATCCCGAGAAAAGTAAGGATTTTTTAGTTAGCCATCAGTTACTAAAAATAAAGACCGAGTGCCCTACTTGTAAATCTGAAGGGGTTCTTTTGGTGTTTTTTTTCCTTTGCCGTAATTATTTTGTTACCGAGACTGGAGCCAATACTCAAAATATCAAGAGAGTCTAGAGGGATACGAGAGACCGTGTGCCCCACTATAGACGGAGAGAGGCCCATATGGATGGGTATTTAGCAACCTCTTATTTGATTAAAAAATATCCCTCTATAAAAGAGAGGTCCCACGCATTCCGGGTCGCCGTCGCAAAATTAAACCCACTGGCTTGAGGTCAATAATTTATACGTTTTGAAATTTCCTGTTCGGCTTTCGAATTAGGAATATTACTATCTTTTTTAAAATTGGACGGAGGTAGGGGGGCAACCTCTCACAAAAAAATGAGAGGAGATGGGGCCGAACCCCCCACCCCATTTAGAAACTGCTAACAAAATTGTAAATTTTTAGGTAAATATGTAGATTAGCGACTCAAACGATGGGACGTACTATTTCGTCCGTGTTCCAAAATGTTTCACGTTTTTGGAGTACATTTAAGGGGATGGCTCGTGTGGGGGTAAACACAATGTGGAGATCACACTACGATGATCCTGAGTTTCATTAAATTGGGGGAGGTCTGGGGGGCACAGCCCCCAGTATATAATCATAATTGCTTATAGAATAATGTTCTAACGTTTACAGAGGTGAATGATTTAACTACATCATGTCAGCGCCTTTAATCGCTTTGCGAATTATAATGGGGGGTGGGGGTGGGGTCTGACGTCAGCAATGACTGATTTAAATTTTTATTTTGTTTTTCACTTAATATCTTTTTATTATCCTCATTTTGAGTCATTTTTATTTGTCACTATATTTTTCCCCATGTTACTATTTTTATTACCTTTTTTTTTATACATTTAAATCTAATTAGCTAGATCATTTAAAGGAACTACTTTTTTTAGCCGTTTGGGTGTATTACAGACGCCTTTTACGCAGTGTGAAAATGGTATCCATTTGCGAAGTTTACCCGTCATCTATTGCCAAATTATTCACTCTATTTTCGGATCAAGATAAATTTTTGACATTTTGGGACTTTCATAATTTACTTAACATTAAAATCGATCGCAAAGTTTGTCTTCGGGCATTAGATATTACCCCTCATTTTTAATTTAGATGTGACAAGTGCGCGCCATTTTTTTTTTAAATCATCATTGAATTTGCACGTCCCATTAAGTCAAGGTTATACCAAAAACTTTGGTTGATTGGTTTAGTTTCTGCAGAGAGGTCGCTATTCAATATTGTGAACAAAATAGGCTTTCCTCATCGCTATTTCAGAAGTATACCCACTGCAATAAAGTAAGTCAACAGCGTTTTCGTTTGTTTAGTTTCGGGCATTTTTTTATAACAAAAATGGCGGCAGCTATATTTCGAAAGGGACTCAAACGCGCATGAATATTCCGACACGGGTGAACGAAAATATTTACCAAAAAAAAACACTTTTTCGGCCGATTCGCTAATCTACATATTTACCAATTTTTATTCTCTACGTAAAAAAAAAACGAAACGAAACTAGAGATCTAAAAACTATAGGCATAACCATATTTAGTATTCGACTTGTGCATTCAAATCTGATGCTTTACTTTGCAATTAGGAATATTAACAGCCTGAAAGAGCCTCAAAAAAGGTTACTTTTTATTCTCCTCTAGGTAGAACAAAAAAGGGTAACACTTTAGTTTCGGGGTGAACGATAGGTGTCGCTGTTTATAGGTTACAATTTTGGGCTACACTATATGTCTTATGACGTCAGACGGTAGTGTCAGATGTGATCAATTACAGCGTTATATTTTTTTTGTTTATGAGTATATACTGGGGGGTGCGCCCCCCTCCCCCTTCAATTGATTCAAACTCAGGATCATCGCAGGGTGTTCCACCCACAGTGATATCTCCCCCACGAGCAGACCCCTTGAATTTACGGGGGGTTTTCCCCCAAAAGCTTTCTACTGCCAGAAAAACATTACCTAATAGCAAACAATTCTTACTTTTATAGGTTTCTTGATTAGTTTATGCGCCTCTAGATAATCTAAAAGTTTTTCGCGATTATACAAACTAAAGCCGAATTCAAATAACGAAGAAGCACATGGAGAGCACGAAAACACAATAACGAAAGAAAAACATTGGCAAAACGGGTCCTATTTATAAGCTACGACGTTGCCAGTAAAAAGCTGTTATCGTTCGCAGCAAACAAAAAATACGAAAACAAAACAAAAAACAATAAAAGACATCAAGAAACCTTGCCTAACTTAGAAAACCTATAAACGAGCAGAGTCAAAGATATTTAGTAAATAATACAGACTAAAAGTTACAAATCCCCAAAACAACAAAAAAATATAGCGCCGTAATTGGTCACATCTGAAGCTACCGTCTGACGTCATAAGAGATATAATGTAGCCAAAAATTGTAGCCTACTAACAGCGTAACCTACCGTGCGCCCCGAATCTGAAGTATTACCCAAAAAAGTAGCTAGAAAAGAAGCCAAAAAAATCAGGGGCCAATAATATTAACAATTACGAATTAGTGTACATATTGAGCCTAGTACGATTAAGTCGATTCAGAATTGTCATTTCAATTTCATTCATTTAGTAAACGGTGTTAACTAAATTGCCTGTATAGTATTCTGTGAATATCCATTGTTTTTTGTATAGGATTAAAAGATTTTTATTTCTCCTGTTTAAATCCTCCAACCACCAAAGCCAAATTAAATAGTAGCAATACCAGCCAACGCTTAATTCACTTTCACCATTCAAAATCCCGACGCACTCGAAGAGGAAATCTTTTCCTAATTTGGGCTGTATTTCCTCCCCTGCATCTTTGGAGGAAAGCCAAAAGGGCCAGGTTCGGACTACTTAAATTCTACAACAATATATAATATTTGTAGATTATGGTGATGAAGCATGGTCGTCTCGAGCCTCTCCTGCCTGCCACCAGAAACCTTTACCCCTCGGTCAAGATACGGGTCCGAAGACTGCACACATTCTTACACGTTTAAAACTAGTGCAAGTTTGATGCCCTCAACAAACCAACCCTAACCAAGTCCTGTAGCGATGCCTGTTTGGTGGTGGAGGTTCATATATGAGGGCATACGTCATCATCGACCTCGATGGACTTCCCAAAGTGACTGCAAGAAAACTCGTTGAATTCCAAAGTAATCAAGCTGCTCAAACTAAATTTAAACACGGACTCCATAACTTGTGGGCGAGTAACGAAATTGCAGCAAAATTTCCATTGCCCTGGGAGAATGTTAAATTATATACTCGTATTATTGCTTTTCCAACGTCTTCCTCGTAAGGGGTGCGGAGATTTGCCATCCTGGCCGCCGTGGTGACGGGACTCAGCACCCTGTCCGACCCCAGCTTAGCCTCTTCTCCTTCTTTCAGACAGCCTGTATTCCTCCCCTACTTCGTCGCTTTTCATACAACCTGTCCCACAACTTTCTCTGGTTGGCCTCTAATTTTACAGGGTAGATGCTGACCTTCTTCTCAGCCAACCGTCCTGGATCGGGGCTAAGGGGGGGAGGGGACAATGTTCTTTAACCCCTGAGCTCCGGTCCAAGATGGGTTTTTTTTAACAACCTGCTTCATCCTCACCCATACCTTCCTCACATCACTTTTCCTTTCCTCTTCACACTCTATCAATTTTACGCTGTGTCCAAGGTGGAGCCGCCATGTCGATGGACTGCTAGGACACCAGAAGGGAGGGGTGGTCCTGAATGGTGGCACTTGGCTCTGCCAGGCGTGTACGCACCCCTTGCAGTGCGGGCTACTGCGAGGGGTGATGAGCTATTGCTTCCCGTAAAAAGTTTAGGGTCACCATGCCCAATGATGAGAAAAATAAAAATCTCCCCTAAATTTCCCTTTCTACATCAACGGAGCCGCCCTCGGGCAGCTCCAAAGAAAAAATGGAGGTCCCCCTCCCTGTGCCTGCGCGGGGGACCCTCCAAACTTCTCTAACCGGAGAGGAGGCTTACTCCTCTCCTACAACTACGGGTGTAGGGAACTCCCTCTTATCCCCTTCTCTGGGGGTGCTTTCGGGCACCTCCCTTTTTCCAGCGGCAGTCCCTTCTTTGCTTTCCAAAGGGACTGCCAAGAAAGCCAGCAGGCAGCCCATAGCCGACCGCTTCCCAGTGAAGCGGATCAGTAGGGCAAACCCCGTTAGGGAAGGAGAGTGAAGCCAGGCCCCTTCGGTCGCTTTCCTCAAAAGACCTGCTGGCAAGAATATTGAACCTTGCCGGAGTAAAGGCCTGTGACATCTCCACACATTACTAGTGACGCTGCCAACGGGACCTGCGATGTCCTGGGAAGGGAGGGCCAACTGGAGGCCCCTCCTTAGACAGACATGGTCCTTGAGGCAACCCAGCCTCAGACGGTAGGGCCTTCCATGGGATGAAATCTGTGCTCAGCGCCAAGCACCGAACTCGAATCCGCCCCTATGCAAGGTCGTCCTCAAAAGGCCCGAGTTTCCAAGGCAGTACAAGGAGGGGAGGGATCTCCTCCAACCGGTGCCCCTGGAACTACTATGACCTTCTTCATCTCGAAGAAGAACCTGGCTGAGGCCGATCCATCTTGCCTAGGGGCTTCGGCCAATGGAGGAGAGAAGCGGGTTCATTTCCCGCTCTCCTCTCCTAAAAAGAAAAAGACTCGGGGCTCCTCTCCATCCGCGGGAGGTGCGGGGACGGATAGACCTGCTGCCACTTTGGTAAGCGACCAAGCCAAGATCGGCACATCCAGCCCCTCTGCCCCCCCGGGTCCGGAGCCCCCGACTATGACTAATACGAAAAGAGCGCTGGGCGGAGCCTCGATAACATCGAGGCCCCTCTTTCAGAGGCTACCTGGCATTTTTGAGCCCCCTGGCTTCAAACGCTTCCTAATTATTCGCTCCAGTGATAGAAGCATGTTGACCAAGGGCAACATGATCCATCAGAGGAGAGCATTAGCTAGTGCAATTGGTAGAGAGCCGAAGGTGACCCTTTTCTCGGACGGGAGCCTTCTGGCAAATGCGGCGAATGTATCCGAGGCAGCCAAGATAAGTGATCTTCGGACACTTGATGTCACCCTGGTGAGTATGACGCCGCACTCTACCATGAACTTTGTGAAAGGGGTAGTTTATGCTAGGGAACTCGTTGACTACTCAAAAGAGGACATCACCTTAGAGCTGGCCGACCATGGGGCGGTCTTTGTCGAACGTGTGATGAGAAAACAGAGAGGGGCCTCGAGACCCACCCCTACACTCTTTGTCCCGTTCGACTGTGACAAGCTCCCTGAGTCGGTGCGTGCCGGTTGATACCGCTACCGCGTGAAGGCATTCGTGCGACTGCCGCGGTGGGGCTATAACTGTGACCGCTTCGCCCATACGAATCGTTCATGTAGACTTGTAAAGTCGGGGTCACCCGAACTCTGTGTAAATTGATCCAAGGCCGAACACGATAAGTCTAAATCCCGTGTAGCCAAGTGCGTCAATTGCGGAGAGCCGCACCCCGCTTTTTCGAAGCAATGTGGTGCATATCTCCGCGAGAAAGAAATCCTGGCCGTTCAGGCCCAGGATCAACTCATTCCGCGAGGCTAAGGACTTGGTACTGGCGCGCCCGCCTCTGCCTGGGACGTCTTACGCCTTAATGGTTAGATAGGCACCCTCTGCTCCTGGCCCATCCAGGCCAACGAGCACGGTTGTTTCTGCGCCCATTCGAAGCCCTTCTGTGGGTTTTACTCAACCCGGGCGCTCCCCTGGTAAAGCTGGCGGCAAAAAAGCTTCACACCCAGCCCCAGCTAAAACCAAAGCTCTCACCCCTTGCCCACAGCGTGACTGTTTCCTGTAAGGCGAAAAGGCCACGCGCCATTCCACCGAGTCGTTAGACTCACAGGAGGCAACACTCCTGAAGTTGGTTTCCAGGCGATCTTCCGGGATTCCTAAAACTATCCCCCGAAAGGAGGACAGCAACAAATGAGCTTCAACTCCTTCTCCCACGCCTAGTGGTATGCTGATTAGCTCGGAGACGGTGATTCCTCGAAAAGAGGGTCATCCCCCCCCTGCCTCTGAAGCCGCAACGCCCGCCTGAGGTTTCGAGGCGGAGGGAGGAAAAGAATCGCATGGCGAGCCCAACCTCCCCCATTAAGTCCTCGAAGGTGACAGCACCTCCCGCGCTTTGTCCGAACAACAGCGCCCGGGGTTCTGCCTCCGGGAAGCGTACGGCCATTCCCGTGAGGGTCTTCTATTCGAGGAGGGCCCTCGCGTCTCCTCCGAGCTAGGCCTGGAGGGCATATTCCTTCAATGGAATTTCCGTGGACTCCAAGCCAACTGGGAGGAGCTGTGGAGGCTCGTCTCGTCCCGTTCCCCGTAGCAATTTTTCTGCAGGAGACCATGCTAGGCGCGTGCCCCCTGCCCGCCCTCCCAGGGTATAAGGGTCTTTCGACCCCACCACCACGAAATGGCCGGGCTGGAGGATGCGCGGTTTACACCCAGCATGGTGTCTCCGTTCTTCCTTTCACTTCAGATACCTCCTTTCAGGCAGTGGCTGTGCAGCTTTGCCTGAATAGGAGTTATACTATTATTTCTGCATACATTCCACCGTCAGCTGACTTCGACACGGGAGACTTACGCCGCGTCGTGGCACCTTTGCCTAGGCCCTTTCTCTTGCTTGAAAATCTGAACCGGAGGCATCCTGTCTGGAGAGATTACTCGATAAATACCAGAGGACAAGTCCTTGCCGTTCTGATCGAAGAGCTTGAGATAGATGTCCTAAATGTGGATGAGTTTACGCATCACTGCCCGAGAACCGCTTCATTTTCTTGCCTTGCTCAATCTTTGTGCTCTTCAGATGCACAGCCTGATTTTAATTGGGGGGGATGGTCGATGACCTCCATGGTAGTGATCACTTTCTCATTCAAATATCATTTTCAGGGCAACTGCCTCGAAGAGCCCACCTCAGGGGTGCTTAGCACGGGCGTGGTGGCCTGCATTTCAAGGAAATGACTGAATTCTCTATCTCAGTCAAAGAGTTTAGGTCGGTAGATGAGGCCGTTGAGTTTTTCTCCGGCAACCTCATCGCCGCGGGCCTGACTACTATTTCCAGAACGTCTGGCTGTTTTGCACGCCGAGTGTGAGATGGCACTCAAACAGAAGCGTTATGCCTACATGCGCTATAAGCGCCGCCCGAATGATTTCACTGTCACTGAATTTCGTCGGGCCAGGGCTAGGTTCCGGTATAATTCGAAGCACGCCCACCGCTCTTCTTGGCGGGCATACGTGTCTTCACTTAACGGGAAGACCCCTTTAGCAGAGGTGTGGAAGCGAGTCAAAAGGATTCGGGGCAAGTTCTCGCAGGACCCCCCTCCCGTTCTCCAAGAGAATCGGACCGCAATCTCGGACCCCGCGTCCGTGGCGGAATCCTTAGCGACCGCTTTTTCCGCATTCTCTAGCCGTGATGCTGCTCCGCCAGCATTCAATGAACGACGTGATGTCGCGGAAGGCCGCTGGCTGTACTTTACTACCACAGGCGGAGAACCGTTCAACGACAAGTTTAGTGTGAGTGAGTTGCGCTCCGCATCTTGCTTCGTGCGCTGACACCACCCATGGTCCGGACGATGTCCCGTACGCCATGCTTCGAAACCTAGGTGAGCGAGGCATGGCCTTCCTGTTAGATTTGTTCAATAGGATCTGGGTGAAGGGTCTCCTTCCAGATTCCTAGCGTATCGCTACTGTGCTCGCCTTTCGCAAACCGGGGAGAGATCACTCTACTCCGGCCGGTTTCTGTCAAATCTCTCTAACCTCTTGCGTGTGCAAGTTGATGGAGAAATTGGTAAATGTTATATTAGCCTTTTTCCTGGACAGCGCAGGGCATCTGTCTTCTGCACAGTGCGGCTTCCGTAAGTTCCACTCCACTTCGGATACTCTGCTCCGACTGGAAAATGCCGTATGCGAGGCCTTCTTTCGTAAACAGCACTGCGCCATGTTGTTTTTCAATCTGGAGAAGGCGTATGATACCGCGTGGCGATACAGTATCATGGAGACTCTCCACACGATGTGGGCGAGAGGACGCCTCCCAATGTTTATATCTGAATTTTTGCGAGATCGTCGATTCCGCGTACGGGTGGGGGGAGCCCTCTCTGGCCCAAAGAAGCAGGAAGAGGGTGTCCCGCAGGAAAGTGTCCTCAGTGTCACACTCTTTTTTTCTGAGCATCAACGGCATCACCTCGGTGCTGCTGGAAGATGTTTTCGCTACGCTCTACGTGGACGACCTTTCGATCTGTTTTGAGACGGCCCAGATGCCAACTCTGAAGTGTCAACTTCAACAGGCATTGAACCGCGTCTCTCGCTATGCCGAAGCACCCAGGTTTCGGTTTTCTTTGGCCAAGCCTAAGCTGATGCACTTCTGCCGATATCCACGGCTCCTTCCCGCCTGAGATTTGTTTCTTAATGGGTGCGCCTGGAAGTGGTTGGCCGACGCCTCACCTGGGAGGCTCATATTCGCAGACTTAGGGTCTCTTGTACCCGCACCATGGATATTCTCCGTTCGGTGACGTTCAGCGCTTGGGGTTCTGATAGGGTTACTGCCTTACTTTTTATTGATCCTTTGTTCGTTCGAAATTCGACTACGGATGCGAGTTTTATGCATCCGCAGCCGAGCGTTTATTGCGGAAGTTGGACTTGATCCACCACACCAGCCTTCGCCTTGCGATCGGTGCCTTCCGCACTTCCCCTATTGATAGCCTGTTGGTCGATGCTGGGGAGTTGCTACTCGCTCTACGCCGCGTACAGTGCATTACTCGCCTGTGCGCGCGAGCCCGGTGCACCCCTCAGTCGCCAACAGCTCTCACTGCATCTGCAGCTGATCTCGAAGGTGCCTATGCCGCCGAGAGACGCCAGACATACCCTAAAGCCATTGGGTTTAGGGCCAGGAAACTCCTTCGAGAGCTAGGTTTAGCTCTCGGGCCGGTGGCGCCCCTGGTTCTGCCCAGGACGCCATCCTGGAGGGTACCACATTTGGGCTCTGCTCCCAAAGCTTGTACAGCGCCGGGAGTATTGCGTTCGACCTTTTTGGAGCACACCTCGTGTCACGCTGGAACCGTGCCAGTGTATACGGATGGCTCCAAGTCCCAAGAGGGGATCGGCTTCCACGCCGTATCCCCTCTGTTTGAAGTCACCGGGGCTCTGCCAGGCGCTGCGTCTGTCTTCACTGCCGAGCTGGTGGCAATACACCACTCGGTACGGGAGATTACGCGACGTGCCGAGTTCGGACACCGGCTAGTGATCTATAGCGACTCACAGAGCGCCCTGAGTGCTTTCGGGTATTGGGATCTCCGCATCCCCTGGTTCACGATATCTGTGACGCTATGGTTTTGGCAATCCGGGCGGATGTCGAGATTATTTTCTGCTTGGTTCCTGGCCATGTAGGAATTGCGGGGAATGAGCGTGCCGATGACGGCGCCAAAGATTCCGTGAGGACTCTGCCCCCGGACTAGCGTTTCGCTCTTCCCCTCACCGACTACATGGCAGGAATACGGAAAGCTCTTCGGACTGCTTGGCAAAGAAGATGGGAGACGGTCGAAGGGAACTTAAAGTTGCGTGCCATTGAGCCGCGACTGTTCCCATGGACCTATCCCCCAATACCGCGACGGCTTCAGGTCGCTTTTTATCGTCTCCGAATCGTGTACACTCGTGTCACGCATCGCAATTTGATGGAGCGCTCGCCAGCGCCCTATTCTGACGACTGCGTCGTTCCCCAGACTGTTCGGCACATTCTCGTCAAATGTCTTAGTCTGGGTGATCATCGCGCACGTTACCTGTCCCGGTACCGGATAGGTGGGGTCGCTACCGCCTGTTCCTTGTGCTTGGGACGAGATCGTGCACATTGCTGGTGGACTTACAGACTTTTGGGGGGGAGGCCGGCCTTCTCCCCTTTTTTTAACTAGGTTTTGTTTTTTGTTATTGTTGTTTTCTTTGTTGGTCTCACGCTTCTCCGCCGGGAGGAGGGGGACCTTCCCCCGACGCCGGAGCTTGCTTCCTAATTGTTGCCATTTTCCTTTTCTCTTGTTGTTTTATTTTCATATTCTTATTTTAAAGTAGCCTAGTGATAGGCTGTCGTGATTGTGGTGACTTATGCCCAAGTGGGCAGTCGCCAGATACGCTCCTAAACAAAAATATGAGCTCATAATCATAAACTTAATTTAAAATTAAATTAAAGAACTTGAAAAAAATCTTGTTGTTGACATCCTTCTGTCTCAGAAGACAATGGAGATTGCGCCATAGCGCAGGCCTGGGCGACGTGTAAGGAAATCCTGGGTTGCCCAGTCGTCAATATCTCCCTCTCGGCCTAGCCGATGTCATCCAAAGGAATGCAGAGCAGTACATTTTGCACTCTCTTCCTTTCTTGAGCCAATTCAGCCAAGGAGAGTTTTTTGATGGTGCACTTTAGGGATCTTTTCTCTTCTTATAGCGCAATTTCCTCTCTTAATCCAGATGGCAGAACGGCCGGCTGAAGAGGCTGAACTGCCTTTCTTATGTGCGGGAATCGAAGGATGGGATAATTCATATGTTATAAGTATTTTGGTGGTTTGGGAGGCGAATAAGAGGAAACTAAAAATATAAAAGCTAAGGAAAGTAAAAATAGTAAAAGCTAAACATTATTTAATAGATAAAACTTTTCAATGTTTTTGTAAATTTGAACAACTAAGTCTTTTCCTTTATTTCGTTTCCTCCATAAAAACCCTCACATATAGGAGTCGGTCAGAGAACATGTAGTTCCACATTTTTTTATTCCCCATTTTCGCCTTGGCCCCAAACGACTCAATATGGTTTTTGTGGGCACCTGTTTTTGGATCCTTAAAGGTTTGCGAGTGATTAAGTGTCAAATGTTTATACCGCATCTCTGGCAAGGATTAATTATAGATTAATAATGTTTCTGCCGATCTATCAGGAACTGCATACATGAAACACTCGCACGTTTGCCTGCAAATCCCTCTGAAAACCCACTGCACTGGTAAACCCCTCCAGAGATTGTTCTTTCTCTAGCAAGTTCGTATGTTGTCATTCTTTAAGGGTGAAAACATTGATTATGCTTCTAAAAAAAGAAAAAGGATATTGTAACACTAAAAATGACAGTCTAATCACTCGAATAACCGGCCGCTTAGCCATCTGGATGAAAAGACGAAATTGTGCCATAATAAGAGTAAAGGTCATACTTTAGTATTTATTCAGCAATATTTTAAAATAATTTTTTACTTTTAATATCTTACTTCTAGTATATTTCCTTAAGACTTTTATATTAGCAATTCACAAATTCCCTTCTATTAGTTTACAACGTCCTGACTATTTTTCATGCCAAATTTGAAATTAATGTTTTATTATAATATTATTTTTACATCTATGTTGAGCGTGAGATAAAACGTCGTTCATTTGCATTAAATAAAGATGAAAATCTGAATTTGATGTCCTTTCCTTCTTCTCAAACTATATAGAAATATCGAACATGTAAATTAATTAATTCCTAAACGAAGTCTTGGTTTGAAAAAGGCTGTCAAGAACCTCGTAACGAAACCCATTTTTTTAATGTTATAAAGGGTTTCATTACATGCAACATATAAGCAACTATGATAATATATGTTTACGCATAAATGTCTCAGTTCCTGTAACCTAAATGAAAACACTTAAGACGTCAAATAATTTTGCTATAAATTCTACTTAATTTCCTTTTTGGTTTACCCGCGTGCAATGCTTTAGTGTACAAGCTCTGTTTTGGGTGCTCTTAATTATTTTGTTACAATTCTGGAGAAATGACAAGTATTCATGACTATTCGATCCGCTCGTTTGATTTAATGAATGCAAAGGGATTGGAATTGTTCTGATATCGTAAGACAACTGGAATATTCCAGCTGTTTCAAGTTTATATTAAGGAAATAAGTACCCGTTTCAAAAAATAATTTTTAATTTTCCTAAAAAAAATGAAATCAGCTCTTATCGGTGTCCTTATGCATAGATTATTTCTAAAAATCTAAGTTAGGTTGAGAGTGGGTTTGTTACATGTCTTTTTTTTACTTGGGAATATATATATATATATATATATATATATATATATATATATAGAGAGAGAGAGAGAGAGAGCTACAAGGAGCTAAAGGAAAATAAGTACCCTAGAAGACCTTACGGTCCATACAGGAAGGGTACGTTTGGCGCAATCCTCGAAGGTTTCCGTTGGCAACCACAAAGATCTTAACGGTGATTTCGTAAGACTTTATCTAGTCTTGACTTGAACTGTTCAACAGATTCACTGTTGACAACCTCCGTCGGAAGTGCGTTCCAACTACCACAGATACTGTATGTGAAGAATTTCCCACACAGATCACGGTGGTATCGCTTCACTTCAAGTTTGTAGCCGTGATTTCTTCTCCACCTCAATACACTGTTTTAAGAACTTGAGGTCACTAGTAATTGTTACACCCAAGTCATTCTCAGTGTCGGTGGATTCAAGAGCAGTGCCTTTAAGGATATAGGGTGATTGGGAATTTCGGTGGCTTATAAGCATCACTTTTAATTTGTTTACGTTAAAAGGCATTTTCCACGCTTTAGACCACTCCCCAATCTTTCGAAGATCATCTTGCAGGTGGGCAGTATTTCCATCCTTTGCAACGTTCATACCAAGCTTGGTATCGTCGGCAAATTTAGAAATCTTGGCAACCATGTCACCGTCCATGTCGTTGACATAGATGATGAATAGTAGTTGTGCCAGGACAGAACCTTGAAGCACCCCACTAGTAACGGGCACCCACTCAGAAGCCTGTCCATTCACCACCACCCGTTGCCGTCTGCCATTTAGCCAGTTCTCTATCCAGCCTGCTACTTTTCCGTCTATGCCCAGCGCTCGCACTTTCCGGAGAATGCGGCAGTGTGGTACATTATCGAAGGCTTTCTGAAAGTCTAAGTAGACCACATCCACACCTTGTCTCGATCGTGCTCACTGAAGACGAAGTGGAAGAATTCCACAAGTTTCGTCAGGCATGACCATTGCCTTCGGAAGCCGTGCTGGGAACTCCTCAGTAGCAGGTTTGACTCTAAATGCGATGTTATTTTGTCCACCATCATGCTTTTCATGAGTTTACCGACTATCGAAGTCAGACTGATAGGTCAGGAGTTCGACGGTTGGCTACGGTCTCCTTTCTTGAAGATAGGAGTTGCCTCCGCTTCACGCCAGTCTCTAGGAACACCTTCGGTCCGGATTGACATGTTGAAGATTGCGCTCAGGTGTCGTGACACTTGATCGAGCACTTTTTTCAACACTTTAGGTAGAAACCCATCCGGGTTAGGTGACTTATTCGTCATTAGATCAGTGATCTTCTATTTTATTTCTCCTTCGGTGACGTCCATATCCTCCAGCTTTTCCCCGAGTAGGAATCCACTGGCTGGGGGATGGGACCACACTCTTCAGTAAACACTAAAGAGAAGTAGTCGTTGAGGAGGTTAGAATTTTCTGCATCTGAGTGCTTTAATGTGCCCTCCTCATTCCTCAAAGGGCCAATAGTTCGACGAATTGGTTTACGGCTGTTTACATATCCAAAAACTCCTTGGGATTCTCTTTACAGAGTCTCGCCACTTGGAGTTCCTCAGACCGCTTAGCCGCCCTTATGCTGGACTTCACTCTGCTGGCTAGCCTCCGGTATTCGTCAAAGTCACCCGAGATCTTCGAGTACCGATACACATTTCCCTTCTCCTTAAGCAGTTGACCGATTTCTCGATTAAACCACTTTGGTTGAACAGAAGACCGACGGGGGCATTTCAGAGGGATGAAATGCCATTGAAGACTCATAAATGTGGTTTTGAAACTGTTCCACGAGTCTTCAACAGCCTCGCACACTTCTAGCCTCGCATCGGTCAGTCCAGCACTTAGACCTGCAAATTCTGCTCTTCTCAAATCAAGTTTCCTTGGTATACTAGTTGTAAGATCTGCCTTGCGGACTTTGACTATAAATCTAATTAGTCGGTGGTCACTGCCACCGAGCTCTTCGCCAACAGAGAGGTACTCAACGATGTTATCCTCAGAGCTGAAAACCAAGTCGAGGATATTGTCTCCTCTCGTTGGCTCTTTCACCGATTGAGTCAGGAACTCTTTGTTCGCAAACTCTAGGAGCAGTGCGTTCTCGCCACGGAGTTCTCTGGTTTCCCAGTCAACTTGTGTGTTTAAATCCCCCATAACGATACGCACTCTGTCTTCAACAAGTTCTCCTAGTAGCTGGCACAGATCTCTGTCCTTTTCAACGGGTTTGGCAGGAGGTCTATAGAGCACCAGGGTCTTGTATTTGGCCGGACCTATCTCTAGGTCAACATCTAGTAGTTCATGGTCAGATACGATGTTGCAATCCGTCGAGTTTTAGTATCCTTGACATACAACATCACAACGCTACCCTCTCTGTCTGGCCTATCTTTCAGGAAGAGCTGGTAACCGGGAATCATAAATTCACCTTCAAAATCTTAGCTTGAGGTTTTTATCCACGAATACGTTATGGTAACGATCTCTAGTTCTCCTGTTGCTACGAGGCCACGGAGCTCAAGAAACTTGTTCCTGATTGACTTCGCATTAAACAGAAGAACTTTCAGGGAGTCCCCGAATGTATGACTCCCTACTCTCTTCTGTTTGCCGGCTTGCTTGCTGGAGCAGTGCCATTCCTCTTTGCGACCTCCGAGAAGGTCGTTCCAGGAGTGACACGGGCGTACTGGCGTACGTCCGCCTTCACTCGAGGTATGACACTAATTAGGGTTCGTTCCACGACATCTTCTATCATGTTGAAGAGTGCGGCCTTTCCTTTAAAGGAAAAATGTACTCCATCCCTTTTTTGGAGATCATTTCTACCATAGAAGGTGCGGTAAGGGTCCAAAAAAATACCCCCTCCGCCGTACACAAATCTCCGAGGCGTCGATTTAGGGAGACGTTCCTCGAGTGAGCAGTCCGAGTTGGACCTCTTCTCGGGAGCATCCCGACCACTACACGTCTGCGTGTTTTTAGCCCACAGTCGTCCACAGCACCCATGACTGTGTTGAGAATCCTTTCTGTGGAGCCTATCCTTTCTCCTCTCAGGTAAAGGTCGTTGCCACTTACCATTAGAGCAACGACTGAGTTCTCAGAAATCTGAGATTTCTCCGACTCTACTCTCATCAGCTGGTTTCCCCTTCCTGGTAGGCAACTTACCTTCACACTCGTGCGAAATGGGGCTGATAGCAGGGGTTGCAGAGCACGTGCTTGAGAGTTCCCAAAAAGGGTGACCCTGGCACATTTGACTGCACTCTTTTCTTTCCTCATAGACTTATCTCTTTTCTCTTTCGTCTCCGTATTTCCCTTGTTTTTCTTCTTTTTCTTCTTCTTCTTTCCTTTTTTTCGATCTTCATTTGACTTTTCTTCTGTTTCTCTTTTCTCTTCTCTTTCCGCTTTCCCTTGCGCACCAGAAACGCTCGAATCCTCTACACTGGGGTGAGTTGCATTAAGGTCATTTTTCTTCTTTTTTTGCTTTTTCTTTTGTTTATTTGTTTTCTCCGCATGGCTGAAGTGGGACTTCCAATGCAGTTTCAGCTCCTTGAGTTGGAGTCACATCGGCGGAACCACCCAAGTCAGTGGGAGTTTCGTCTCGAGCTTGAGCTGACTGGGCCTCTAGTTTAGAGGCTAGCTCTAGGATTCTCTCTTCGAGACGCCGAATCTGAAGCGCGTGCTGCGTTTCTAGGGTCTGTAATTTACTTTCCAGTCCCCTAGATTTTTATTCATAGGATGTGAAGAGATCTTTGGGTTCATTGCAGTATGCCACTGCCTCTCGGACCTCTCCTTTAATGATACAGTTGGTGCATATACTTTCCGTGTGGCATTTCGAAAAACATCCCTCCAGGAAGTCCACGCACCACTTATCCTTCTGGCATATCGCACATGTATATTTAAGTGCAGCTGGACCTTTTTTCCGTGTCATTTTGTACACTTTCTCTCTCTCAAAACTTTGCGATCAATCAATAGTAAAAAAGAGGGTTAGTGGGTTCTCCCCGCGTGAGTCGCTTCCGCCTATCCATTGGAGACGTTTCGGATCTTTCAGAAGGCACGCTCCATGTGCTGCTGTTCGTCCGACCGAGTCGTCCAACCTCGGCGTGCCGTGGCTCCCAACCAAGAAGCACTGACTGTCCCCGAAGGGGCCATCGATTTCTCACCAGGTGAACAACGGAGCACGCCCCATACTAAACTCCTACTAGTTCCCTTCACGACGGCCAAGATCTCGGAGCAGCGTTCAATGGATATCCCGCCACACCAAGAAACTGAACCCAAGGCTTTTTATTGGCCTGGCAACCAACCTGGGAACAAAGGGCCGTCACCTCGGACCGATGCTACCAGAGGCACCCGTCAACGGGCACTGGGAACGGTCAATAATTGCGCGCCAGGAAAGGGATTAACGGGGCACTACCCTCATCCCATTAATCGTGCCCCAACGCCTAAGACACCTCTAGTCCTAGTCTCTCTTAACCAGTGAGCGTCGATTGGCGTTGTTTATAGAGGTTCCAAAGCCTCTCTTCTGACGCATGAGGTAGCTGCCAGGTCCTTATATGTAGATAGAGGGGAAAAAAGGGTAAGAGTGACATGATAGGAGTAGTTTTTTTGTTTTTTGTTTTCTTTTTGTACAATAAGTAGAAGAGATAGGATAAAAGTGAAAAAGGAGGATAAAATAGAGAAAAAAGGAAGGACGCACTTAGTATGGAACCTCGTTTCCGACCAAATCTAAAAGGAAAGCCCTACCAGGGGTACCCAGAAGAGAGGTACCCCCGCCGGCATAGCCCGAAAAGTCAAAGGTACACATAAGCTCTCTTCCCACGACAAGGGGGCGTCACCTCTCCCTCTAGTCCCCCCCCCTCTCTTTCTCTCTCTCTCTCTCTCTCTCTCTTGAAAGAGAGAGAGTAACACGGAGTAACAAGGAGTAACAAAGAAAGAAAGTACCCTAGAAGACATTACGGTCAATTCAATGAGGGTACCTTTGGACTAGAAGTCGAACGGGCACATATATGTTCAAATGCTTTACGTCCTTAAACGGCCATTTTTCAAGACCCTGTCTAGTCTTGACTTGAACTGGTCTTCAGATTCCCTCATGAAAACTTCCACTTGAAGTGCGTTTCAACTACCGCAGATACTGTACGTGAAAATTTTTCACACAAATCGCGGTTGTAACGCTTCAGTTCAAGTTTAAAGCCATGATTTCTTGTTCTGCTCTGAACAAGTGTGAAAATATCCCTGTAGTCAACATTGTCGAACCCTCGAAGTATTTTGAAAACTTTGATGAGCTGACCACGCAGTCTACGTGTTTCCAACGAGAACAGATCTAATTCCCTCAATCTATCTTCATAACTTTTATGTCTGATAGAAGGAAAAAGTTTGGTTGCCCTGGCTTGCACGCGTTCCAATCTCGCGATGTCCTTTCGAAATGAAGGACTCCAAAATTGTACGGCATACTCCAGGTGCGGTTGGACAAGTGAGTTATACAAACACAGTACAATCTCCTTGTTCCGATATCCAAACTGGCGCTTTATGTAGCCTAACATCCTTTGGGCTTTCTTCTATGCCTCGATGCACTGTTTCAAGAACTTGAGGTCATTAGTGATTGTTACACCCAAGTCCTTTTCAGTGTCGGTGGATTCAATGGCAGTGCCTTTAAGGATATAGGGTGATTGGGGGATTTCGTTGGCTGATATGCATCACTTTGCATTTTTTTACGATAAAAGGCATTTTCCACGTGTCCGACCACTCCCAAATCTTCCGGAGATCTTCCTGCAGGCGGGCAGTATTTCCATCCTTTGCAACGTTCATACCAAACTTGGTATCGTCAGCAAATTTAGAAATCTTGGCAACCATGTGACCGCCCATGTCGTTGACATAGATGATGAATAGTAGTGGTCCCAAGACAGAACCTTGAGGCACTCCGCTAGTAACGGGCACCCACTCAGAAGCCTGTCCATTCACCACCACCCGTTGCCGTCTGCCATTTAGCCAGTTCTCGATCCAACCTGCTACTTTTCCGTCTATGCCCAGAGCTCGCACTTTCCGGAGAAGGCAGTGGTGTGGTACCTTATCAAAGGCTTTCTGAAAGTCTAAGTAGACCACATCCACCGCCTTGTCCCGATCGTGCTCACTGAAGACGAAGTGGAAGAATTCCACAAGGTTCATCAGGCATGACCGTTGCCTTCGGAAGCCGTGCTGGGAGCTCCTCAGTAGTAGGTTTGACTTTAAATGCGAATGAGAGAGAGAGAGAATGAGTGAGAGAGAGTGAAAGAGAGAGAGAAAATGAGAGAGGGAGAGATAATGCGAGAGAGAGAGATAATGAGAGGGAGAGAAAATTAAAGAGAGAAATGAGAGAGAGAAAAATGAGAGAAAGAGAAATGAGAGAGAGAAAACGAGAGAGAGAAAATGAGAGAGAGTGAAAATGCAAATGAGAATAAGAGAGAGAAAATGAGAATGAGAATAAGAGAGAGAAAATGAGAATGAGAATGAGAGAGAGAGAAAATGAGAATGAGAATGAGAGAGAGAGAAAATGAGAATGAGAATGAGAGAGAGAAAAAATGAGAATGATAATGAGAGAAAGAGATAAAATGAAAATGCGAATGAGAGAGAGAGAAAAAATGAGAATGAGAATGATAATGAGAGAGAGAAAAAAATGAGAGTGAGAGAAAGAGAGAGAGAAAGAAAATGAGAAAGACAGAGAATGAGAATGAGAGAGAGAATGAGAATGAGAGAAAAATGAGAATGAGAGAGAATGAGAATGAGAGAGAAAATGAGAATGAGAGAAAATGAGAATGAGAGAGAAAATGAGAATGAGAGAGAGAGAATGAGAGTGAGAGAGAGAGGTGTAAGTAATGCTAACTCTTAGAGTAGAGTTCGGTTTCTTATGTGCTAATTGCACAGAGAAATATATATTTTTTTTTTAATAGATTTTCATTAGCATATAAAATACTTTATCTTTGTTTCCTGGTGGAAAAACTAATCTTTAGCCACTTTTTTTTAATCTGGTTTACTTCAACATCCCTGTGTCCAGCTTACGATGGCCAACAAGAAAATTTTCTAGCCGATAGATAGATAGGGAACGGCAAGTTGTACCAAGTCAACGTCATTTCAAGCCAACTTCACTTCATATAAGAAGTCTCGTCGCGTCGTAGAATAGTTCTTTGGATATTAAAACCAAATTGACACCACTCATAATTATAAATGCATTGTTTTCCTTTCCTTTAAATTACCATACAAGTATTCTAGACATGAATAGCGGAGAAAAATTAGTAGATTCAAAATTTTCATAAAAGACAGCTAATTGGTGCATTTAAAAGCCTCCATGTAGCCTACCAACTGTCTACATCTGGTGTTATTATCGCCGGGCAACTACTAGGAGGCGATTTTAAACTTTAAATAATAACAAGAAAAAAGAATTAGCGAACAAGATAAAGAGCAATTTTAGAATTTTCGACACCACGAGGAATGTTTATAGGCAATAAAGAACAGGCAAGAAAATTTAGGCAAGCACTGATCTCGAATCTCAGTTATTACCAAATCAACAGAGTATTTTTGACTTCTCTTATGATTTCTTCTAACTGAAATGAACGCAATAGTCGCCTTTCTGGACAAACTGTTAATCTCTGATGCCTTAGTTTCCAAGAGAAGGGTTAATTAATCTCTATTGTTAATCCTTATTAATCAAATGGCAAGAAATTATGAATCTTCCTCCGTTTAATAGATACAAAGTGAACTTGCGCCTATGTAAACACAGGGGAGACTTCGCGAGAGAGGAGTGTCCTACCGATCCATTAGCGCAGTGTTTCCCAAACTTTTTATGCCGCGACCCTGAACACAAATTGATTTTGGCATGGCGACCTTCAGGGATGAAATATTATTTCAGTATTATTTTAGTTTTATCTAATTGAATAAAGTTTACTGAATTTTACCTCAATTGAAGATAATTGGATGCATTAATTAAAAATAATTGGATGCAAACGTTCATACGCAAGCAAAGATAAACAAACTTTTGACAGCCAACTATAATGCTATTTCATGAATGAGCCCTTCTCACTATTCAATAACTATTGACAGCTGATAAATATAATAATTTATTCAGTTTTCTACATTTAGTTTTATCCAATATATTTTACGGGCATTCACTGTTATTTAATAAACAATGCATTTTTATATTTCTATGTTGATTGAAGGATATTAAAGGCACATGTTTATATTAATGTAATTTATTGAAACAAAAAGCAAGAAAAGAAAATAAACTTTTGGCTGGCAACTTCTTTTGGTTCTTCGAGTAGAGTTCAATGAAAAATTGAAAAAAACGTATTTTAGTGACAACTGTCATGTTCCTTCTTATTGTGGACAAGTTTCTCTAGATTTGGCTTGATGTTGATGGATAGAGAACAGCACATATCATGTTGAGGATCCAGATGGTGCCTTGTTTTAGTCTTGATCTTTACAAGAAATGATAATCCTTATTCACAGAGGTATGTGGTGGGAAATAGAATAAGAGCTTCTTCAGCCTCATGAATCAGAATAGGTTTATCCTTCAGGTGAGGCCAGAATTCAGAGTATGAGAGACTTTTAAAAGACTGCCTATGCCCATCATTTTCCTGGAGATCTAAAAATTCTTCTTGAAATCCTAGGATAACTTCTCCAACATCACTGACGTTCACACCGAACACATTCCTGAACCAGCTGTGTTGAAATACATCAACATTTTCTGGCAAATATTTGTCCATTTTCTCCTGAAACTTCAGCAAGTGATCTTGGAAAACCAATTTAATGTCTGTGAGCTCTATTACTGATTAATCTTCAAGCATGCCCTCAGCTCGGAAAAACAGCTGGTTTTTTGCAGTAGCTAAATTTCTCTCCAAAGTGCAAGTTTCTTCTTGAATGATGTATTTTTTTTTCACTGATGTCTGCCATAGATTTATTGCCTCAGTTCAATTCATTCAAGTGGCTGAAGATGTCGCCTAAATATGCTAGCTTTGCCACCCATGCAGCATCTTTAAAAACGTGGACAGCTTATGCTTCTTCTCTTGGAGAAAACCTTTAATTTTATTTTTAAGTTAAATTACCCGTCCAAGAATGCGGCCTCGTGACAGCCAAAGGACATCAGAGTGGAAAAGTAAGTCTTGGTGATGTGATCCCATCCCTTCACACATTTTACGGAAAATGCGTGACCATTATAAAGTTCACAATTTGGATAACATCATTCAGCACAACATGCATTTCTGGCTGGAGACGTTAAGAGGCCAAGTTTTCCCGAGGTAAGAAATAGTGAATTATTATGACATCAGAATTTTCTCCTTTCACCCTAGTCACAAAATCTATTCGACTTCTCATCATCGATGGCGATCCATCAGTGCACACAGCCAAACAGTTCAACTAGTCTATGTTACGTTTTGTGAAAAACCTTTCTACCATAACAAAGATATATATATATATATATATATATATATATATATATATATATATATATATATATATATATATATATATATATATATATATATCTCTTCTTGAGTGGTGGTTGTTGACAGGGCATTACAGAACAGAAATTCTTCCAGAATTCTGTCCTCTCCTCTGTACCTCACAGAAACCATGAGTTAAGGTTAGCCAGCAATGGCCACATATTTATCTGTCTGCAATGAAAATTTACCTGCTTTTTCCAGTGACACAATTAATTGATCCAAAATAGATAATAACATGAGATCAATTCGAATTTGAAGCTGTGGTTAGAAAATGTTACAGACTCAGTTTTCTTAGCTACATCTGCTCTACAAGTATTTTTCACCATAGCGAATACTGCTGGTTTTACCAGCTCCTCTCCAACCCATAAGGGGCGCGGCGATTTGCCATCCTGGCCGCCGTGGTTATGGGACTCAGCGCCCCGCCCGGCCCCAGCTTAGTCTCTTCTCCTTCTTTCAGACAGCCTGTATTTCTCCCCTAATTTCTCACTTCCCTTACAACATCTCCCACAACGTTCTCTGATTAGCCTCTGATTTCACAGGGTAGATGACGACCTGAGCTCCGGTTTGGGATGGTGGATTTTCAACCACCAGCTTCATCCCCACTAAGCTCCTTCCTCACATCCTTTTTCCTTCTCTCTTCACACTCTATCAATTTTATGCCGAGTCCAACGTGGAGCCGCCATGCTGAGGGACTGCCAGGCCAGGCTACTGCGAGGGGTGATGAGCGTGTGCATCCCGTGAGAAAATTAGGGTCCCCATGACCAATGATGAAAATTTTTTTATAAAACCCTTTCCCTTTCCCCCTCACAATCAACGGAGCCGCCTTCTGGCAGCTCCACAGAGAAAAATGGAGGTTTCACCCCTGTGCTTACGCAGGGGACCCTCCAAATTTTTCTACCTGGAGAGGAGGCTTACTCCTCTCCTTCGCATGGGGGTGTAGGGGACTGCCCGTCACCCCCTTGTCTGAAGGTGCCTTCGGTCACCTCCCTCTTTCCAGCGGCAGCCTCCCCTTTACTTTCCAAGGGGACTGCCAAGAAAGCCAGCAGGCAGCCCATAGCCGACCGCTCCCCATTAAAGCGGCTGGGTAGGGCAAACCCCCTTAGGGGGGGAGAGGGAAGCCAGGCCCATTCGGTCGCTTCACTCAAAAGACCTGCTGGCTAGAATACTAAACCTAGCGAGGGTCAAGCCCTGTGCCTCCCAAGACGAGACTAAAGACACTGCTGCCAATAGGACCTGTGATGTGCCGGGAGGGGGATGACCAAATGGATGCCCCAGCAGAGATAGACATGGTCCTTAAAGCAACTCAGCCTCAGACGATAGGGCTTTACATGGGAGCGAATCCGAACACGGGGCCAAGCACCGAAGTCGAGTCAGCTCCTATGCAAGGTCCTCCTCAAATGGCTAGGGTTTTCAAGGCAGTACAAGGAAGAGAAGGATCGTCTCCTCCGACCGGTGCCCCTACGAATGCCGGAAACTTGTCCATCTCGGAGAAGAACCAAGCTGAGGACAGTCCATCTGGCCCGGGGGCTCCTGCTGGTGCAGGGGAGAAGAGGGTTTACCCCACCATTCTCTCTTAAAATGAAAAAAAAAAAAAGACTAAAAATACTCGGGGTTACTCTCCATCTGCAGGGGCTGCGGGGACGGATGAGTCTGCTGCCATTTCGGTAAGCGATCAAGAAAAGATCGGCACATCCCGCCCCTCTGCTCCCCCGGGAACGGAGCCCCTGACTAT
This sequence comes from Ceratothoa steindachneri, assembly GCA_963969495.1. NCBI lineage: Eukaryota > Metazoa > Arthropoda > Malacostraca > Isopoda > Cymothoidae > Ceratothoa > Ceratothoa steindachneri. Next base: position 87,788,568 of record OZ018326.1, read on the forward strand.
CATCAAAAGTGCGCAGGGCTGAGCCTCGATAACATCGGGGCCCCTTATTCAAAGATTACCCGGCGTTTTCGAGCCCGCTGACTTCAAACGCTTCCTCGTTATTCTCTCCACTGATTGCAGCATGTTGACCAAGGGCAACATGATCCATCAGAGGAGAGCATTAGCTAGAGTAATTGGTAGAGAGCCGAAGGTGACCCGTTTCTCGGACGGGAGCCTTCTGGCGATTGCAGCAGATCCCTCCGAGGCGGCCAAGATAACTGTTCTTCGGACACTTGATGGCATTCCTGTGAGTGTGACACCGCACTCTACCATGAACTTTGTGAAAGGAGTATTTTATGTGAGGGAATTCGTTGACTACTCCATAGAGGACATCACCTTAGAGCTGGCCGACCATCGGGCGGTCATGGTAGAACGTGTGATAAGAAAACAGGGAGGGGCCTCGAGACCTACCCCTATACTCTTCGTCAAGTTCGACTGTGACAAGCTCCATGAGTCGGTGCGTGCCGGTTGGTACCGCTACCACGTAAAGGCATTCGTGCCACTTTCGCGGCGGTGCTATTACTGTCACTGTTTCGGCCATACGAATCGCTCATGTAGACGTGCATATCGGGGTCACCCAAAGTATGTGTAAATTGCTCCAAGGCCGCACACGATAAGTCCAAATCGTGTGCGGCCAAGTGTGTCAATTGCAGAGAGCCGCAATTGACACATTGCTTCTTCGAAGCAATGTGGTGGATACCTCCTTGAAAAAGAAGTCATTACCGTTCAGGCCCAGAATCGACTCTCATTCCGCAAGGCTAAGGACTTGGTCCAGGCGCGCCTGGCTCTGCCTGGGACGTCTTACGCCTTAATGCTTAGAAAAAATCCCTCTGTTCCTGGCCCATCCGTCCAACGAACACGGTTGTTTCTGCGCCCATTCGGAGCCCTTCTGCGGGTTCTACTCAACCAGGGTGCTCCCCTGGTAAAGCTGGCGGCACAAAGGGTTCACACCCAGCCCCGGCTTAAACCAGGGCTCCCCTCCTCTTCCCCCAACGTGACCGTTTCCCGTAAGGCGAAACGGCCACGCGCCTCCACCGAGTAGTTAGACTCACAGGAGGCAACACCCCTCAAGTTGGTCACCAGGCCATCTTTCGGGGTTCCTGAAGCTGTCCTCCTTTTGGAGGACAGCAACAAAGGAGCTTCGGCTCCTTCGCCCATGGCTAGTGGTGGACTGAGTGACTCGGAGACGGTGGATCCTCGAAAAGAGGGCCCCTCAGCTCCGAAGCCGCAACGCCCGCCTAAGGTTTCGAGATGGAGAAAGGAAAAGACTCTCATGGCGAGCCCAACCTCCCCCAATAAGTCCTCAAAGGCGACAGCGCCTTCAGCACATTATCCGGCCAACAGCGCCCGGGGTTCTGCCTCTGGGAAGCGTACGGCCATTCCAGTTACGGTCTTCTGTTCGAAGAGGGTCCCCGCGTCTCCTCCGAGCTAGGCCTGGAGGGCATATTTGTTCAATCGAATTGCCAAGGATTCCGGGCCAACTGGGAGCAGCTGCGGAGGCTAGTCTCGTCCCGTTTCCCGTCGGCTATTTTTCTGCCTCATGCCCGCCCTCCCGGGGTATAAGGGTTTTGCGACCCCAGAACCACGAGATGGGGGTCAAGCTGGGGGATATGTGGTTTACACTCGGCATGATGTCTCCGTTCTTCTTTTCACTTTAGATACCTCCTTTCAAGCAGTGGCTGTGCAGCTTCACCTGGATAGGAGGTATACTCTTATTTTTGCGTAAATTCCACCGTCAGCTGACTTCCACGCGGGGTTCTTTCACCACGTCGCGGCACGGTTGCCTAGGCCCTGTCTCCTGTTTGTAGATCTGAACGGTAGACATCCTCTCTGGGAAAATTACTCAATAAATCCCAGGGGACAAGTGCTTGCCGGTCTAATCGAAGAGCTTGAGATAGGTGTCCTAAACGTGGATGAGTTTATGCATCACTTACCAAGAACCGCTTCATTTTCTTGCCTTGATCTATCTCTGTGCTCTCCGGATGCACATCCTGATTTTGATTGGGGGGTGGTCGATGACCTCCATAGTAGTGATCACTTTTCCATTCAAATATCATTTTCAGGGCAACTGCCGCCTGAGTGCCTACCTCGGTGGTGCTTAGTGCAGTCGCGGTGGCCTGTCTTTTAGGAAATGACTGAATTCTCTATCTCAGTCGAGGGGTTTAGGTCGGTAGATGAGGCCGTTGAGTTCTTTGCTGGCAACCTCATCGCCGCGGGCCTGACTACTATTCTCAGACCGTCTGGCCGTTTTGCACGCAGACCACTCCCGTGTTGGTTGGCCGAGTGTGAGACGGCCCTCAAACAGAAGCGTTATGCCTACATGCCTTATAAGCACCGCCAGAACGATTTCACTGTCGCTTAATTTGGTCGGGCTGGGGCTAGGTTCCGGTATATTTAGAAGCACACCCGCCGCATATCTTAGCGGGCATACGTGTCTTCACTTAACGGGAAGACTCCTATAGCAGAGGTGAGGAAGCGGGTCAAAATGATTCGGGGCAAGTTCTCGCAGGACCGCCCTCCTATTCTCCAGGAGAATGGGACCGCGATCTCGAACCCCGCGTCCGTGGCGGAATCCTTCGTGACCGCTTTCTCCGCATCTCCAGCTAGGATGCTGCTCCAACATCATTCAATTCACGTTGTGATGTCGCGGAAGGCCGCCGGCTGGAATTTACCTTGAGAGGCGGAGAACCCTTCAACGACAGGTTTACTGTGAGTGAGTTGCGTTCCGCTCTTTCTTCGTGCGCGGAAACCGCCCATGCTCAGGATTATGTCCCGTACGCCATGCTTTGACACCTGGGTGAGTGAGGCATGGCCTTTCTGTTAGATTTGCTTAATATGATCTGGGTGGAGGGTCTCCTCCCGGATTCCTGGCGAATCGCTACTGTGCTTGCCTTTCGTAAACCGGGGAGAAATCACTCTACTCCGGCGGGTTTCCTCCCAATCTCTCTAACCTCTTGGGTGGGCAAGTTGATGGAAAAATTGGTAAATGTTAGAGTAGCCTTTTTTCTGGACAGCGGATGCCATCTATGTTCTGCACAGTGCGGCTTCTGCAATTTCCATTCCACGTCGGATGCTCTGCTCCGACTGGAAAATGCCGTCTGCGAGGCCTATCTTCGTAGACAGCAATACGTCATGGTGTTTTTCGATCTAGAGAAAGCCTATGATACCGCATGGCAAAACGGTATCATGGAGACTCTTCACATGATGGGGGTGAGGGGACGGCTCCCAATCTTTATATCTAAATTTTTGCGAGATCATCGATTCCGCGTACGGGTGGGGGAAGCCCTCTGTAGCCCAATGGAGCAAGAATAGAGTGTCCCGCAAAGAAGTGTCCTCATTGTCACACTCTTTTCCTTGAGCATCAACAGCATCACATCGGTGCTGCCGGAAGATGTTCTCGCTACGCTCTACGTAGACGACCTTTCGATCTCTTTTGCCGTAGCTCAGAGGACTACTCTGGAGCGTCGACTTCAACAGGCATTGAAGCTCGTCTCTCACTGTGCTGAAGCGCACAGGTTTCGTTTTCCTTGGCCAAGACTAAGGTGGTGCACTTTTGCCGCCATACACGGCTCCACCCTGACCCAGACTTGTTTCTAGAGTTGGTTGAACCGCACCGTTTCTTTGGTCTTGTATTTGACCGACGCCTCAACTGGGAGGCTCATATTCACAGGCTTAGTGTCTTTTGTAACCGCTCCATGGATATTCTCCGTTCTGTGACGTTTAGCGCTTTGGGTGCTGATAAGGCTACTGCCTTACTTTTTTATCAATCTTTTGTTCGTTCGAAGCTCGACTACGGATGCGAGTTTCATGCATCCGCAGCCGAGCGTGTATTGCAGAAGGTAGACTCGCTCCACCACACCAGCCTTCGCCTGGCGACCGGTGCCTTCCGCACTTCCCCTATTTGAGAGCCTACTAGTCGATGCTGGGGATATGCCGCTCGCTCTACGCCGTGTACAGTGCATCATTCGCCTATATGCGCGAGCCCAGCTCCTCCCTCAGTCACCAACATCTCTCACTGCATCCGCAGGTGATTTCGACGGTGCTTGTGCCGCTGAGAGACGCCAGTCATACCCTAAGCCCTTTCGGTTTAGGGCCAGGAAGCTCCTTCGAGAGCTAAGTATAGCTCTCGGTCTGGTGGCGCCCATGGTTCTGCCCAGGACGCCATCCTAGAGGGCACCACCGTTGGCTATTTGTCGCCACGACTCTGCTCCTAAAGCTTGTACAGCGCCGGGAGTATTGCGTTCGACCTTTTTGGAGCACACCTCGTGTCACGCTGGAACCGTGCCAGTTTATACGGATGGCTCCAAGTCCCAAGATCGGGTCGGCTTCCACGTCATATCCCTTCTGTTTGAAGTCAGTGGGGCTCTACGGGGCACTGCATCTGTCTTCACGGCCGAGCTGGTGGCAATACACCACTCGGTACGGGAGATTACGCGACATGCCCAGTTTGGAGACTGGATTGTGATCTATAGCGACTCGCAAATCGCCCTGAGTGCTCTCGGGGCATTAGAATCTCCGCATCCACTGGTTCGCGATATCCGTGACGCCACGATTTTGTCGAGCCGGGTGGATGTCGGGGGGACCTCCACCCGACGCAGGAGCTTGCTTCCTGCTCGTTGCCTTTTCCCTTTTTTTTAATTTTTATTGTTGGGTTTGTTTTTTTTTGTGTGTTTTTGAATCTGATTTTAAAGTAATCTAGTACTAGGCAGGTTTTTATTACAGCGACTAATGCCCAAGTAGGCAGTCTCCAGATGCCTTAAAAAAAAGTCATGACAATAACCTGATTTATAGCAAGTTTCCTTTACGAGTGAAAATTCCCAAGCTTATTTTGTTTCCTCTATATTAGACTATTAAATATTCTACTCCTGAATTATCTTGACGATCACAGTAAATAAAAAAGTAACATGCAAATAAAACTTACGTGATACGCACGCCTGTGAACCAATACAGCTACGTCGAAACTGGGGATTCTGAAGAAACAGATCGAGTCAAGCTCGAGCTACCTTGGCCTACAGTACAAGTGTTGGCCCTGATCATATCATAATTCCACAATTAGGATATTAATAATTATGTTTGAACTATTTTTACTTCTAATATTTATCTGTCTTTTTTTTTGTAACCATCCCGCGACCCTCAGGAGCCCCTTTGGGACCCTCAGTTCGGTCACGATCCAGGGATTGAGAACCACTGCATTAGAGAAAAGGATCGGCTCTTTACATAAATATTACTCTATCTATACTCACTATATTTATACATCTGACTTCACTCTTTGTTTGCATCAGAAATTTGTTTTTATTACTCCTTATTGTTATTTTCTTCCATCTTTATTTATCCCCCTTATCTCAAGCTGCATGGTTTGGCAATCTTATGGTGCTGATGATGACTTTGGTCGAATCGTCAGCAAACTGTATATCAAGGATATAGGGAAATAATTGGAAGGTAAGTCGTATGTTTAGGCTTCATAGAGCACTATTGCCAAGAAGGTGCCATGTTAGAGCCATTCTTCTAGAATATATATATAAAGCCCCCTGAATTTTCTACGGAGTGGTAGACTTTCCTGACGGTGATGAAGATGTAAATAAATTACACTCGGTTCTCGTCGACCTACAAAGGGGTGAGAAGATTTTAAGACATTCCCTCCTCACTTAATCGGAGTCTTGCTTGACATTACTGGCCACAATATTTACCATCATGTTGTCACCATTGGCCTTCAAAACTTTTCCCGCCAACATTCTGAGCGCCATTTAAGTTTCTCTTCCTGTCTGGAATCCGAATTTCTGGTCACTTTACTTCGGATTTTCTTCTTAAAAATCGATGAACTACCGTCATACTACAATTCCCAATATTTTCAGGAATTTAAGGAGGGAGAGAGGCTTGGTATTGGCTCAATTTCGCCGACCTGAATTTCTTTTCAGGTCTAAGAAATAACATTTTTCATTTGGCATATCATTCTCTCTTTGGGCCATCTCTCTGGTTGATTGTGGTTTTACTTTCCATGTTGTATTTTTTGATGATGTAATCAGAATCAGAGTCCAAATTGGTTATGCCTTATTGGTTTTCTTCCTTTACATTGTATTTGTCATTCTCGCGTCTCACTCACTGGATTTCTGACTTATTTTCTACCAATTTTTGCAAAGCATTTCTAAATGTTTTCGATAAAGTCCCAGGTCTCACCATCTTTGCAAAGCACCAATGCCTAGAAAGTATTTTAGCGCCATGAGGATCGGTGTTTGTGCTTTTGTTTCGTGTAGAAAAACCGCACATAATTCATGCGTCTGTTTCTTATTTCCCGTCATCCATCTTAAACTTTGCTTCCTTTTCGACTTCATTATTTCCTTTTCGGTCTTGCATTTCATAAGGGTTTTTCTTGAACGTTCTGGCGTAGTTCCGATACTTCTTGGATTTATTCTGCAGTCACTCCATGTGTGTAATAAGCTCTCGCATTCCAAGAATTGCGCTCTTTTTATTAGGCAGGTTTTGGTCGAATGTTGTTCTAAGGCTTGAATTTAATCCATACACGTTTGGACGTATATATAAACTTCATTCTCGATTAGTTCATATTTTATTTGAATAATCTATGCAATTAAACATAATTAAAAGATTACCAGTCGAACTAAATAAAGCCCTGATAACTTTCAAACTATAATTCGCAAGTTGACCTGGAAACTTTAAATCTTCCACTATTTTCCAAATTCTAACTATACTATTTTTCATAAAGACATCCCAAATAATTCACCAGATACCCACCGAAATTATAATCCAAAATCACTGAAGGTCATAAGTGAATAACAAAAGCTTACCAAATTAAAAATAATTCCATACAAACTCAAAGTCTCCAGTTTATTTCCCTCTACATATAATTGCATTTAAGAAACCGAGCGTAAATACCAAGAAAATATTTTTTTCTAAATTGGAAACTTAATAGCTAAAATATAATATTAATAATAATAAATTAGCATTAGTAGAAATTAGGAGCTTTATTAAAAACCGTCAAAGATAAATCCTACACTATATTTTACAGAATTACAGACTAGCAAAGGTCCTAAGATCCGCTCGAGGCTAGTTCAAAGAAGAGGGGGGGAAAGGAAGGGTATCAGAGAGTTAAGATAGGAAAGAGAAGAGAGGACATCGATAAAGAATTAGTTTCGAAACTCTTATTTATCCAATGTCATATTTAAAAGGAAATTTATCCATTAGTTTGTAAATATATTTACTGTACTGCTTTTGACCACATTCCTAGGGCAAGTTATTCTAATTATGTCTTATTTTATAGAAAAATAAATTATTGTGCCTTTGTAAGCTTGAATCTTTTATTTACTAGGTTGAAAGTGTTATTTCTCTTTGCTTTTCAGCTATATAGTTCAAGTATTGTCATAATTTATATTAATCAATAGTTTACTATTTTAAATACAATAAAATTTTGCACGCGCAGTTGCCGATCTTCCTGTGTAATTAAATTGAGATGTTTCAATTTTTCTTACTATGATCGATCTATAAGTGCATGAAATAGTTTCGTTGCTCGACGCTGGACAGGTTCCAATAGTATAATGAATTTTATCATGTATGGAGGCGAGAATTGCACTGAATAATCTAAATGATGGTTTACAAGGGCTTTATGCAGGTGAAAAAAACGAAGAGTTGACTTATATTTATATAATTATTGTCAGAAAACAGTGCTATATTACATAATGCTTTGACCAAACGAAAAAAAAATGTATCCTACAAATTGATGCAGCTTATATTCAATGTGACACAACGATATCTCAGTATGAGTTGAGCGCAATGATTTCAGCTGATATTTCCTCCCAGCATTTTTCTAGATTGCACTTTAGAATTTTGATACTTTGATAAGATTTGTATAGGCCTTCTGGTTAACCATCGATCACACTTCAAAGTCCATGAAGTTCAAACCTGGTGAACTGAATTCCAAAGTTCCTTTAACCAAAACCCCTTGAAAATTGTCTAGCGCCAATCTTGACATTTTTTGCTGTGTATGAGGTTGCTCTATATGAGGCTGCTCAATATGTCAAAATAACTATGTTGATTGATCTTTACTCCCTCGTCAATGACCCCAAGAGTTGATTTTTGGCCCGTTAATGTTACGCCCGCCCACACCATCACCGGCGCTGTCTTCTGCGCCCGAAAAGATGTTCCTTGCTCCAATGGAATCTTTATTATTATTTTGTGGCCATGCATGATCCTTCTGTGTTTTGTGGGTCGCTTGGTGCGAGTAAGCAAAGAGCCGTTGGAGGAAAAGCTTTTCTCTTTCATCTCTCCTCTTTTTGGAGGGGTTGGAAAACAGCAGCCTTTAGCTATCTTGAATGAATGAAGTTTCAGATCATCTTTTATTAATGGTTGCATGTCCATATGGCTTAATTTTGTCTATAAAACAAATTGCCTGCTACTCCTTCTTCGTTTTTGCCTGATCTTGTTCATCGCGTTCTAGATCAGAGTTGGGGTCTTCAATGATCGTTGGTCATCAATCTTGAAAGACCACTTTTTACCTCTTTAAGAGGTTCCATCGCATTAAAACACCAAGATATGCTCACAGTGGGTTTTAACATTTTGTAACTATCCCCCGCTGTCTTCTAGCTTATACACAGGTACTCGATAGCTACACAGTTTCCATTCATATTTAGTGAGTTTTTTTATGAATTTACCAATTGATTCCCAATATTCAATAAATCATGAAAGAATCTGCAAAAAAGTAATTAATTAATGATATGTAAACATATTTTAAATGACTTGTAAAAGGAGTCAACAATTCGTTTCCCACCCTTTATAAGGGAACAGAGATAGGCAAGATCACCAACTTTGGTGATCTTGAAGATTGAGATCAGATCACAAACAAGGTGATTTTAAAGATCAAGATCATATTACTTGAAAAATGCGATCTAGAAGAACAGATAAGATTGTAATTTTAAAGATCACTTTTCAAGAACTCTTCTTAATATTACTTTTGTATGAATTAAAAAAGGTTGTGGTCTTGTAGAGTAAACAAAAACAAATTATTTTTTTAAACACTCCTAATTAGCAGCACTCCTAATACTCCCCTTAGAGCTGAGGTAATAAGAGCATTGTAGCCTACCCATGTACTATGTACTAAAATAAATTTAGTTTATAAAAACTATCTATTTATGTTTAACAGTTCAAGTAGAAGGGCTCATAACTACAAGCTGTACAAGCCTTACTCTCATTCTAATCAACTAATTTTTTTTTACAGTCAGAATATAATAGATAGGTGGAATATTCTTCCTGAATCAGTGATAAATTCACACAACTTAAACACATTTAGGAATAATCGTGCACAATTACATGATAAAACAATCAGACTTTAATGAAATTGAATAAAAATGTTATCTAAATAAAGTTCACTTATGTACGTGATACTGGGGCCAAAACGGTAGCAGTTATCTCGAGGCTCAACGATGAATAATGACTAAATCTGTTATTGAAGCCAAAGACGACTACTGCCCGTAATTGCATGCAGTGTCTTAAAAAGTTCGTTGTTCTTGTTCAGAATGGTACTGACGACATTGATGAAGATGACGATAAAAAAAGATTCAGATGAAGAGATTATCGTCAGCAACTTTCCTGAACTTTCACTAGAGAATTGAGAGGAGTCAGTGAAACTATCATCACATATTTGCTGTCCCTCCCACACAGTGAACTTTGTAGCAACAACTGATGTAGATAGACTGAATTCACTTGGACTAAAGAAGATAAAACATTCTGTAATGAGAAAATGTTCGGCGCTGTTGGAATGTTGCTGGTAAAGCTAAGTTGGCATAAAAGATACATGAAATATACTGGCGTCCAATTTAGGTACCAATGGGTCACCCGAAGAAACTCATTGTACGACTCATTAAGTCCAATATATAAACAAAAGAACGGCGTGAATGTATCTCTTGAAGAACTGAATCTACCTATCCTCGAAGACAATGAATTGGAATTTATTGCATAATATTTTTCTGTTCTAAAACAAATTGCAGCAACCCTCAATCAATTACATGTAGAGAAAGAATACTACTACAATTGTCTTCTTCTAGTACTCCTAGTGACTCAAGATGCCCTAGCAAGATTTGAGCCTATCCAACCAAACGACCTGCGCTTAAGGCACTGCATGCAATTACGGGCAGTAGTCGTCTTTGGCTTCAATAACAGATTTAGTCATTATTCATCGTTGAGCCTCGAGATAACTGCTACCGTTTTGGCCCCAGTATCACGTACATAAGTGAACTTTATTTAGATAACATTTTTATTCAATTTCATTAAAGTCTGATTGTTTTATCATGTAATTGTGCACGATTATTCCTAAATGTGTTTAAGTTGTGTGAATTTATCACTGATTCAGGAAGAATATTCCACCTATCTATTATATTCTGACTGTAAAAAAAAATTAGTTGATTAGAATGAGAGTAAGGCTTGTACAGCTTGTAGTTATGAGCCCTTCTACTTGAACTGTTAAACATAAATAGATAGTTTTTATAAACTAAATTTATTTTAGTACATAGTACATGGGTAGGCTACAATGCTCTTATTACCTCAGCTCTAAGGGGAGTATTAGGAGTGCTGCTAATTAGGAGTGTTTAAAAAAATAATTTGTTTTTATTTACTCTACAAGACCACAACCTTTTTTAATTCATACAAAAGTAATATTAAGAAGAGTTCTTGAAAAGTGATCTTTAAAATTAAAATCTTATCTGTTCTTCTAGATCGCATTTTTCAAGTAATATGATCTTGATCTTTAAAATCACCTTGTTTGTGATCTGATCTCAATCTTCAAGATCACCAAAGTTGGTGATCTTGCCTATCTCTGTTCCCTTATAAAGGGTGGGAAACGAATTGTTGACTCCTTTTACAGGTCATTTAAAATATGTTTACATATCATTAATTAATTACTTTTTTGCAGATTCTTTCATGATTTATTGAATATTGGGAATCAATTGGTAAATTCATAAAAAAACTCACTAAATATGAATGGAAACTGTGTAGCTATCGAGTACCTGTGTATAAGCTAGAAGACAGCGGGGGATAGTTACAAAATGTTAAAACCCACTGTGAGCATATCTTGGTGTTTTAATGCGATGGAACCTCTTAAAGAGGTAAAAAGTGGTCTTTCAAGATTGATGACCAACGATCATTGAAGACCCCAACTCTGATCTAGAACGCGATGAACAAGATCAGGCAAAAACGAAGAAGGAGTAGCAGGCAATTTGTTTTATAGACAAAATTAAGCCATATGGACATGCAACCATTAATAAAAGATGATCTGAAACTTCATTCATTCAAGATAGCTAAAGGCTGCTGTTTTCCAACCCCTCCAAAAAGAGGAGAGATGAAAGAGAAAAGCTCTTCCTCCAACGGCTCTTTGCTTACTCGCACCAAGCGACCCACAAAACACAGAAGGATCATGCATGGCCACAAAATAATAATAAAGATTCCATTGGAGCAAGGAACATCTTTTCGGGCGCAGAAGACAGCGCCGGTGATGGTGTGGGCGGGCGTAACATTAACGGGCCAAAAATCAACTCTTGGAGTCATTGACGAGGGAGTAAAGATCAATCAACATAGTTATTTTGACATATTGAGCAGCCTCATATAGAGCAACCTCATACACAGCAAAAAATGTCAAGATTGGCGCTAGACAATTTTCAAGGGGTTTTGGTCAAAGGAACTTTGGAATCCCAGTTCACCAGGTTTGAACTTCATGGACTTTGAAGTGTGATCGATGGTTAACCTGAAGTCGTATACAAATCTTATCAAGTATCAAAATTCTAAAGTGCAAGCTAGAAAAATGCGGGAGGAAATATCGGCTATAACCTGCACACTACTTGCGCTCAAGTTTCTTAAGATTACAGCTATTGCACTGTCTTACACATGTGTCTGTGTGAGCATGCATGAACGCCTGTAAATCAAAAGAGAATAGTTTGGATTTTCTTCTCGTATTGGATTCTCCTCTCCTCCCCCTTCTTTCTGAGCCATTCTAGGCTATTGAAGACAGAGCGAGTGGTTTATGGTTTATGAGTATTTATGGGAGGTGAGGGTGTTGCGCGTTTAAGACCGTCCTGGACAGCTGTACGAATATTGACCTTCTCCACCTCCTCGACCATCGGCACAGTGGACACGGTGGTTTATGGCTTTACTATGTGTAGAGGTTGTTTTGGCTAGAACACCTTCCCTCGACTCCTTCCTCCTAATCATCCCCCAACTTCTCCCCTTCCCCATTCTTTGAAACCCCTTGCAGGAGGGACAAACGGTCACTATTCATCACAAGCTGAAGGAAGGAACAACTGGCTGAAACCCCTATTAATCCAAAACTCCTGGATTTTGGGCAGAACCGTTGCGAAGCTTGGAAGAAGAAGGAACCGTCTACACTCAAAACTCGCTTCAATCGCTGGGAATCGGTAGGACGGAAAACTTCTGAAGTGTGTGGCAGTGCGAACGATTCCTCCTCGTAAGTATGGTCCTTGCCCGGGTTCTCCGCCAAGGTAAGTTTTTATACCCTTTTTTTCGCATTGTTTCTGCGAGTTCTCTCTAATTCCCATCAAACTCTCTTCATTTGCCCCCCTCTCTCGCCTAAATTCATTTAATCTTCAGTCCTTCAAACTCATACCCTTCTATCCATTTCGGTACTATCAAACTTCTCTCAAACTCTCAAACTACCCTTAAACTAAACTCTAACTAACGAGAGCATTCGGAACTAAACATCCTTTCGAATAAGTTCTCTGGAGAGATCACTATACTTTCCAAGTCAATTAGACACTAATGTCTCTCACTTAAGCGCTACCATCTTGCTTAACTCTTCCCTGCTTTCTGGGTAATAATTCTATCCGAAGCTTAAAGACGAACTCACTCGGAAATTCAAAATGCCCATTTCTTATAATTACGTTAACACATTGGAAAGTATAATTTTTATTTCCATTAGTTATTCTAAGGGAAATTCCGATTGATTTGGAGAAGTCGATCTTCCCAGAGATACCCTCGTTGGTTTACGTTTTGCTCAATCGAGCTTCCCGTTTTCTTTTCAAGTGCAAAATGGCCGAAAATCCTCATATTTCCATTTCAGACGAAATTGAATCCCACACCAAAGTCTTGATCAAAAATAGGGAGTTGTTTAGACGTAAAATCACCGTGATCTTTAATAAAATTATCTTTGAGTTAGAAGAGGCGGAGGTCATTGACCCCGATGTATTACAAACTAAGATAGATACGGTCAAGTCTCGCTTTGCTTCAGTGCTTGATTTAGATAGTCAGATAATTGATGCTTGCGAATCTCTCTGCGCAGAGGGAGGAGACGAATCAATGGTGGACAGATAGCTTTCCGCTCAGGTCGAATACGATCTTGATTTGAAATCTAAATTAAATGAGTTTTCGCTTAATAGGAAATCTCCTCCACCTCAAGCCTCCTCGGAGTCTTACGTTAAATTTTCGGATCTCAAAGATATTTTGAGCGACTTGGGCAAACCCGTAGTTCGAGAACTCTCCTCACCTGTATTACCATGCATCGCCTATCACGGTACGACAGATAAACTTAATTATCATTCTTTTATATCACAATTTGAAAACCTTGTAGCTTCGAAGAGTAACCTTTCTTCTGCCACCAAACTGGCGTACTTAAAGGGGTATCTTAAAGATTACGCGTACTCCATTGTCAAGCATCTGGGAAGTACGGATGCCAATTACGGGGTTGCTTTGGAATTACTTAAAAGGGAATTCTTCGACAAAAACGCGGTAATCGATTCCTATTTATCTAAGATCTTCAACTCCGAGAATATCCCCGATTCGAGTCCCCACAAACTCTCAGTGTTCCTCAATGAAATCCGGGACATATTGTACGGATTGAAAGGATTTGAGATTGATTTTTTTTCAGGGAAGACAGCGCCGGAAATATCATGATATCCCACGTAATTTATAGTAAATTACCCTCAAACTTTAAGAAGGAGCTAAGGTTGACTACCAAGACTGACTATCCTTCCTTGGCAGAAATCTTAGACAACTATAGCAGTATAATCAGAGGCCTCGAAAAATTGACGTTCTTTTCGGGTCCCCGCAAGGAGAGTTACCTCCGAGGAAGTGCTAAACATAACCCTTCTTGACCTCCTGCATTCAAAACTGTGGATAACTCTCAGTACCCCTTCTCTAAGCCTCCACTCTCTGTCAAAACTTTTAAAACTAATATTTCGACCCCTCTCGGTGGAGAGGCGTCACTTTCAAAGAGCAAGTCTAAACCCAATCATAATATCAAACCACAAACGTCGAATTCACTCCTCCCTTTAAACTTAAACTCAAACTTCCTCTTTTCTAAGTGCAAGTTGTGCACCGGAACTCACAACATGGTTAATTGTTACAAATACGAAACCCCTGATAGTAGGATTCAACGTTGCTTAGAACTAAGTATGTGCTTCCGTTGTTCATCCACGCGACATCCCCCAGAATCGTGCCCCCAGCGCTCAAACGCTTCCTTTCTTATCCGTGTAAGTTCTGCCAGGAGAAAGCGCACATATCTTGTCTATGCCCCATCCCTGTCAAACGCGATGTAAATTTGTAACTAAACCTGGGGCAGATTATGACTCTAGAGTCGGGTGTGAAAGTAGCCAAAGGTTCCCTTAATTCAAAACTCCATTTAAATTTTCTACTTCCTACCCTGACCGGGTATCTTGGATTGGGGAGTACATTTTTACCTGCGCGTTGCCTACTCGATCTAGCGAGCCAAAGGTCGTACATCTCTGAATCCGTAGCTTCCCAAATGGGTGCCACTCTGGAGGAATAACCCTCGTATTCTTGTACGATCAAAACATTAATCGGGTGAAAAATGACAAAATTGGAGGTGGTCTTTCGCTTCGGATCTCTCCAAATATCGATCAAATTCTTGGTCGATTCTAATTTAACCTTGGATTTTACAGTAAAAGGAGTCGAAGGTGCAATTCTGGTCCTGAAGGAAAGTGACATCCCACTGGTAGACGAGGCGTTTTCCCAACCCTTTGTTCGAAGGGATAAAATAACGGGAATAGGGTGTCTGCTGGGGGTTGACGCCATACAAAATATGAAGTTCTCAAATTAACGTTGCATGGGGGGAGCCTCTCTGGAGACAGAGAACGGCCTGATACCTTACGGAAGTATCTACCAAATAAGCGATACCCCGATAATAGGGGGTCACTCGCGGTATCTCCGGCCCCAGGCAGCCATGCTTCAGAAAACAGCCATTGATCCTCAGTTGGTCACAATTACCAATTCACGGGTTGTCTGACTCGTGGGGGAGCACTTTACTCCAAATAACTACAATCACCCCTCACAACACTCAAAAGACTTGTACACGGATAATGGTAATTTCCTTCTAGATCGTAATCCGATGGGGCCGTCTCCACCGATTCCGAGAACGAGGTGGAAACGAAGTGGAAAATGAGGTTAATTTACCCAAAGGGCATAATTTGGAACTGGAGGCTGACGAAATTTTAGAAAATGTAGTCAACTGTGCCCTAAGTCCGTCGCCTTCTTATTTCCACCCTTTGAATTTCACACAATCGGAACTTGAATTAGATTTGGGCTTAGAGTATCTGCTTTCCCTAGAATCCCTCGGGTTAAAGGATCCCGATGCAGGATCGATCAACAAATCTAAAATTGAACAGTTCAAAAGTCGATAGAGCTTAGGAATTGGAGGTATTTCGTTGATTTTCCCTGGTTCGACGATGTACTTTCCCAAATTCCATCCAATTTAAAAATTGCCTTGGCAACGGTGAAGCGTGTTAAAGAGAGTTTAGAGAAACAGGGCCTAGATCAAGCATATAGCAAAATGTTTCAAACCCAATTAGAGGCTGGAAGTTTGAAAGAAATCGCAGTTGAACCCAAAGACTATCCCCTCTATAATTGGATTCCCCATCGCCCTGTAATAAAAACTGCTCTTCAGACTACCTACGAAAATACGACCTGTATTTAATTGCTCACTGAAATGTGGTCAGGCGCCTTCTCTAAACGAGGCTTCCTTCGGAGGAGTAAATTTACTCGCTTCTCTGTTTTTCCTTCTTTGTAGATTTCGCTCTAACAAATTTGTTCTACTTTCCGACATTAAACAAGACTTCCTTCAAATTCGATTGAAGTCAGAGAGCAACAAGAATCTTTTCTGCTTTTTTTAGCTTGAAGAAGGCAGACTCGTTTCTTATAGATACAAGTCGCTCGTCTTTGGTCTAACCTGCTTCCCCTTTGTGTTAAATTTCATATTAAAACATCATTTCGGGTACTTGCTTAATGACTGTTACACTAAAGTTTTAAATAATTCATTTTATGTCGATAATTTTGTGTATACTAATTCGGATGCTGACTTCCTTAAAGAAATGTACTCTCGCGCCAATGAAAGGTTGGCTCAAGGGGGGACTTCGAGCTCCAATCCTGGAATACAAATCTCGAACAGTTAAAAACCGTTTTCAAAGCGGAGAAGACGTCCGAAAACCAAAACTGCGGAGTCGAAAGAGTCTTGGGATACAATTCCCAAGTAAACAGTGATCTAATGGGTTGAATTTCCCCTAAATTCGATGCAATCGTTAAAACCAAGTGAAATGTCTTATTGTTTGACATCCTCCGATTATATCTCCCGTTCTCATTCGTAGTAGGCTACTCATGAGAAAGCTGTGGTCTCAGAAGTTGGATTGTGATAGTCCTATTTCTAGCCCCGATGTGGCTACTTGGGAAAAACTTCGCACCGATTTAGTGAAGTTGGTCGAATTGAAAACTCCACGATATGCCGTTAACGATGACAGGGGAGACAGAACTTAAAATATTAAGTTGAGGAATAAGTTCTTGCGTTTTTTTTAATGTTGTGTTGGTTTAAGTTTTGTTTACGTGATTTGTGCGCATATTAAGAAACAATAATAAATAATGAGAGCAAAATTTGCAAAGGTTAGGCTACGTCTCTTAACAGCGTAGACTATTAGGCTTTTGCTTAGGCTACATCTTGAAGTTGAATAATAAGTCATTGCGGTTTATTTAAAAGTTGTGTTAATTTAATTTTTGTTCTGTACCAGGAAGACCCCTTTAGCTGAGGTGTGGAAGCGAGTCAAAAGGATTCGGGGCAAGTTCTCGCAGGACCCCCCCTCCCGTTCTCCAGTGGAATGGGACCGCAATCTCGGACCCCGCGTCTGTGGCGGAATCCTTAGCGACCGCTTTTTCCGCATCCTCTAGCCGGGATGCTGCTCCGCCAGCATTCAATGCACGTCTTAAAGTCGTGGAAGGCTGCCGGCTGGACTTTACCTCAAGAGGCGGAGAACCCTTCAACGACAAGTTTACTGTGAGTGAGTTGCGCTTCGCTCTCGCTTCGTGCGCGGACACCGCCCATGGCCCGAACGATGTCCCGTACGCCATGCTTTGACACCTAGGTGAGCGAGGCATGGCCTTTCTCTTAGATTTTTCAACAGAATCTGGGTAGAGGGTCTTCTCCCAGACTCCTGGCGAATCGCTACTGTGCTCGTCTTTCGCAAACCGGGGAGAGATCACTCTACTCCGACCGGTTTCCGCCCAATCTCTCTAACCTCTTGCGTGTGCAAGTTGATGGAGAAATTGGTAAATGTTAGATTAGCTTTTTCCTGGACAGCGGAGTCCATCTGTCTTCTGCACAGTGCGGCTTCCGCAAGTTCCACTCCATGTCGGATGCTCTGCTCCGACTGGAAAATGCCGTCTGCAAGGCTTTCTTTGTAGACAGCACTACTTCACGGTGTTTTTCGATCTGGAGAAGGCGTATGATACCGCATGGCGATACAGTATCATGGAGACTCTCCACACGATATGGGCGAGGGGACGGCTCCCAATGTTTATATCTGAATTTTTGCGAGATCGTCGATTCCGCGTACGGGTGGGAGGAGCCCTCTCCGGCCCAAAGGAGCAGGAAGAGGGTGTCCCGCAGGGAAGTGTCCTCAGTGTCACACTCTTTGCCCTGAGCATCAACGGCATCTCCTCGGTGGTGCCGAAAGAAGTTCTCGCTACGCTCTACGTGAACGACCTTTCGATCTGTTTTGAGACGGCCCAGATGCCAACTCTGGAGCGTCGACTCCAACAGGCATTGAACCGCGTCTATCGCTATGCCGAAGCGCACAGGTTTCGGTTTTCTTTGGCCAAAACTAAGGTGGTGCACTTCTTCCGCCATCCACGGCTTCACCCCGACTCAGATATGTTTCTTAATGGAGTGCGCCTGGATGTTGTGGGATCGCACCGTTTTCTCGGTCTTGTATTCGACCGACGCCTCACCTAGGAGGCTCATATTCGCTGCCTTAGGGTCTCTTGTACCCGCGCCATGGACATTCTCCGTTCCGTGGCGTTCAGCGCTTGGGGCGCTGATAGGGCTACTGCCCTACTTTTTTATCGATCCTTTGTTCGTTTGAAGCTCGACTACGGATGGGAGTTTTATGCATCCGCAGCCGAGCGTTTATTGCGGAAGGTGGATTCGATCCACCACACCGGCCTTTGCCTTGCGACCGGTGCCTTCCGCACTTTCCCCATTGAGAGCCTGTTGGTCGATGCTGGGAAGATGCCATTCGCTCTGCGCCGCGTGCAGTGCATTACTCGACTGTACGCACGAGCTCGGCGCCTCCCTCAGTCGTGAACAGCTCTCACTGCATCAGCAGCTGATCTCGATGGTGCCTATGCCACCGAGAGACGCCAGTCATACCCTAAGCCCTCTGGGTTTAGGGCCAGGAAACTCCTTCGAGAGGTAGATATAGCTCTCGGGCCGGTGGCCCCCCTAGTTCTGCCCAGGACGCCACCCTGGAGGGTACTACATTTGGCTATTTGTCGCCACGCTTCTACTCCCAAAGCTTGTACGGCACCGGGGGTATTGCGTTCGACCTTTCTGGAGCACATCTCGTGTCACGCTGGAACCGGGCCAGTGTATACAGATGGCTCAAAGTCCCAAGAGGCGGTCGGCTTCCATGCTGTATCCCCTCTGTTTGAAGTCAGTGGGGCTCTGCCAGGTGCTGCTTCTGTCTTCACGACCGAGCTGGTGGCAATACACCACTCGGTACGGAAGATTACGCGACGTGCCCGGTTCGGAGACCGGATTGTGATCTATAGCGACTCACAGAGCGCCCTGAGTGCTCTCGGGGCATTGGAATCTCCGCATCCCCTGGTTTGCGATATCCGTGACGCCACGGTTTTGGCGAGCCGGGCAGATGTTGAGATTATCTTCTGCTGGGTTCCTGGACATGTAGGAATTGCGGGGAATGAGCACGCCAAAGAGTCCGCGAGGACTCTGCAACCGGACCAGCGTTTCACTCTCCCTCACACCGACTACATGGCAGGAATACGGGCAGCTCTTCGGACTGCTTGGCAAAGAAGATGGGAGACGGTCGAAGGGAACTTAAAGTTGCGTGCCATTGCGCCGCTACTGTTCCCATGGACCTATCCCCCAATGCCGCGACGGCTTCAGGTCACTTCCTGTCGTCTCCGAATCGGACACACTCGTGTGACGCATCGCTATTGGATGGAGCGCTCGCCTGTGCCCTATTGCGACGACTGCGTCGTCCCCCAAACTGTTCCGCACATTCTTGTCGAATGTCCCAGTCTGGGTGATCTTCGCGCACGTTACCTTTCCCGGTACCGGGATGGGCGGGGTCGCCACCGCCTGTGCCTTGTATTCAAGACGAGTGCGTGCACCATGACTGGTGGACTTGTTGACTTTTGGGACGGGCCGGCCTTCTCTCTTGTATTTAACTTGTTTTTTTTGTTATTGTTGTTCGTTTTTTTTTGTTTTTGTAGGTCGCAGGCTCCCTGATTGTTATCCCTTTTTTATTGTTATTTCTGTTAAAAAATTTATTTCAAAGTAGCCTAGAACTGGCCTGTTTGTTTGCGGCGACTTATGCCCAAGTGGGCAGTCGCCAGATAGCCCCTTGAAAAAAAAAAATGTTCTGTACCCTCAGAATGGAATGTCAAGTTGAAAGAAAAGCGCATTTTCGACACTTTTTATTCATTTTCAATCGAGACGAGAACAGAGAAAATGCTTTATCAGAAAGGACAGCTCACTGGTGGTTTTCACGTTTCAAAAACGGTCATTTCAATCCTCAATGACGAAGAACGTTCTGGTCGCCCCATTAAGTTGGATGAAGATCGATTGAACGACCTTTTTCATGAAAATCCTCGTCAATCGACTAGAGAATTGGCTGTACAATTGGTGTGTGATCAGAAAACAGTAGTGAATTACCTTCATTCGATGGGTAAAGTTAAAAAACTCGGTGCATGGGTTCTGCACGCTTTGAGCGAAAGCAACAAACTTCAACGCTCCATGATTGCCGCAGGTTTGCTTGCTCGTCACAAGGCTACTCTTGGATATAAGGGCAGATTTCTTCACCGCATCATCACTGGCGACGAAAAGTGGTGTGTTTAGGTCAACATGAACCATCGAAAACAAAGCAAGGACTTCATCCACGAAAGACGATGCCGTGTGTGTGGTGAGATTGTGAAGGCATCATTCTTTATGAGCTCGTTGCGAACAACGAGATTGTCAATGAAGAACTCTACGTTCAACAAATGTATTGACTCGCCGAAGCTATTCGTGAAAAGCGACCTCATCGACGTTACCATGTCCTTCTGCAAAATCACAATGCTCTGCCTCACATTGACAATATGACAAAAGACGCCATCCAAACGCTTAATTAGGAAATCCTGCCGCATCCTCCATATTCGCCAGACCGGCTCCATCGGATTTCCATCTGTTCCGATCGCTCTCCAACAATTTGTGCGGCGTTTCGTTCAATACTGATGTGGAATTAAGAACCTGATTAGACGAATTCTTTGAGTCAAAGTCCAGAGATTTTTATTGCAGAAGCATCGAAAAACTAGTTGAACGTTGGTAAGAAGTCATGAATAACAACGGAGAATACATTATTGATTAAATTCATATTGTTATCAATTAAAAATGAAGTTTTTCTAAAATTGTTAATGGTAATGAATAAATTTGATAAAACCGCAAGAACTTATTCCTCAACCCAATACTTTACGATGCGAGCACGTCTTGCTACGGATTCTCAATATATTCTGCTTCCCAAAAATTGATCTAATTTAATCATTCAAAATCTTCATTTGAAATGCAAACATCTTGGATTTGACTCCACTCTCACCCGCCTTAAGAAGAAGGATTTGGGGTTTCCTCCACCTGCCAAACTTAAGAAAGTTTATAGCTATTGTTTTATCTGCAAAAGGTTCAATTCCTTTACTTTATGCACCCATAAGATGATCAATTTCCCGAAGGCTCAAACATCATTTAAAACTTCATCAATTTCTTGATCAAACTTGATCATTTCAAAACTTCATCAAACCCATGGTCAAGCCTAATACTTGATCATTTCCAAACTTCACCATTCATAATCAAGTCAGACAATTGATCATCTAAAAACTTATAAAACCTAATTTCAAAACTTCATCAAACCCATGATCAATCATAATACTTAATCACTTCAAAACCTCATCATTCATGCTCAAGTCTGACACCTGATCATCTCAAAACTAATCAAACATCATTCCAAATTTCAAACACATGATCAAGTCAAATACTTGATCGTTTCAAAACGTCATCAAATCCGTTATCAAGTCCGACACTTGATCACCTCAAACTTCATTTAAAACTTCAAACTCGTGATCGAGTCTGATACTTGATCATCTCAAAACTTATCAAAATCATTCAAACTTCATCAAGCCCATGATCAATCCTAATACTTGATCATTTCAAAACCACCAAACCCATGATCAAACCTAATACTTGATCATTTCCAAACTTCATCAAATTCAGGATCAAGTTTGACATTTGATCATCTCAAACGTCCCAAACTTCATTCAAAACTTCATAAAATTCATAACCAAGTCTGACACTTGATCATCTAAAAACTAATCAAACATCATTCAAAACTTCCAACACATGATTAAGTCTAATACTTGATCGTCTCAAATTTCTCAAAAATCATTTGAAAACATCATCATATTCATGATCAAGTCCAATACCTGATCGTCTCTAACATTATTTCGAATATATGATCAAGTCAAATATTTGATCATTCCAATTACTTCTTCGAAATTCTTCATTTCGA
Organism: Ceratothoa steindachneri; assembly: GCA_963969495.1. Taxonomy (NCBI): domain Eukaryota; kingdom Metazoa; phylum Arthropoda; class Malacostraca; order Isopoda; family Cymothoidae; genus Ceratothoa; species Ceratothoa steindachneri. Next base: position 87,810,668 of record OZ018326.1, read on the forward strand.
ATGTTTCAACGATTTAGTAAATACCTCTATAATGTCCCCCCTTCAAATATCTCCCCTTGAGTACTTATCCAAGTACCACCTTCAAATGTCTCATCACAAATACTCTGTTCTGTTTTCTAAGTTTTGCCCTAACTAAATTTCAGGAGTACTTGCTTAATTAAGTTCACAACTTTATGAAGTTGTTAAGCTTCTCTGGCCGGGAGGTTGTTCAGATTACAGCTATTGCACTGTCTTACACATGTGTATGTGTGAGCGTGCATGAACGCATGTAAGTCAAAAGAGAATAGTTTGGATTTTCCTCGCGTATTGGGTTCTCCTCCCTCCCCTCTCTCTGGCCTATTCTAGGCTACTGAAGACAGAGCGAGTAGTTTATGGTTTATGAGTATTTATAGTTGGTGAAGGTGTTGTGCGCTTAGGACCGTCCTGGACAGCTAGACGAATATTGACCTTCTCCACCTCCTCGGCGATCGGCACAGTGGACACGGTGGTTTATGGCTTTACTATGGGTAGAGAGTGTTTTGGCTCGAACACCTTCCCTCGACTCCTTCCTCCTAATCATCCCCCAACTTACCCCCCCTTTCCAAATTCCTTGAAACCCCTTGCAGGAGGACAAACGGTCACTATTCATCACAAGCTGGAGGAAGAAACAACTCGCCGAAACCCCTATCAACCCAAAACTACAGAATCGTTGCGAAGCTTGGAATAAGAAGGAACCGTCTATACTAAAAACTCTCTTCAATCGCTGGGACTCGGCGGGACGGAAAACTCCTAAAGTGTGTGGCAGTGCGAACGATTCCTCCTCGAAGTAAGGTCCTTGCCCAGGTTCTCCGCCAAGGTAAGTTTTTATACCCTCTTTCTCCCATTGGTTCTGCGAGTTCCCTCGAATTCCCAACAAACTCTCTCTCCCCTTTATTCCCCTCGCTCGCCAAATTCATTTAACCTTAGGTCCTTCAAACTTTTAAGCTTTTATCCATTTTGGAACCATCAAACTAGTCTCAAACTCTCCTCAAAATCTCAAAGTATCTTTAAACTATACGCTAAATAACGAGAGCATTCGGAACTAAACATCGTTTCGAAAAGTTCTCTGGAGACATCAGTATACTTTCCAAATCAATTGGACACTAATGTCTCTCACTTAAGTGCTACCATCTTGCTTAAACCCTGCCCTGCTTTCGGGGTGATAATTCTATCAAGTCATACTGAGACTTCATTGTGTCACATTAAATATAAGCTACATCAATTTGTAGCATATATTCTATTCTTTCTTTTTGTCTAAGCATTATGTAATATATCACTGTTTTATGAAAATAATTAAATAAATATCTGTCAATTCTTCGTGTTTGCCCCTGCATAGAGCGTTTGTAAAACATCATTTGGAGTATGCGATGTAATTCTGGCCTCCATACATGCTAAAAGTCACTGTACTATTGGAAGGTGCCCAGCGTCGAGCAACGAATGTAATTCCTACACTAATAAATGAATTATAGTAAGAAAGATTGAAACAACTCAATTTAATTACACAGGAAGATCGGCAACTGCGCGTGCAAAATATTATTGTATATAAATACTAAACGATTGACTAATATTAACTATGACTCAATATTTGAACTACACCCTTTCACCCGCAAATTAGAAAAATTGAACTTCAAATTTAAAAAGTTGACTTTTATATTTAAAAAAGTGAATTTGAAATTTTTTAAACTGGCTTTCATATTAAAAAATTGAACTTCAAATGTTATAAGTTGACATCCAAATTTAAAAAGTTTACTTTCAAATTAAAATACTTAGATTTCATATTAAAAATGTTTACCTTCAACTTAAAAAAGCTGACTTTTAACCTAAAAAAAGTTTCTTTCAATTAAAAAAATGTAATATCATATGAATTTATGTAACGTTAGTCAACAGCACTAATTTTGCTACAAATCTACGCAAAAATATCCTATTGTTTTCGCTTCTCAAGCGCTTATTTGTTCATAAAATACCATCTTTTATACATACAAACATTCGTAAGACTCATATCCACAGTATTACTTACTATATGCCTTTATAATGATATACTGCTTAAAATTAAAAACATAAAATCCTTCATCAGTCATCTTCCGAACGTTTCCAACATGTAGGCCAACCCTCTACCGTGACTTTAGAGAGCCTATTTTCATAGCTTGTGGGATTTCTTCTCATCATCTCCTCATTGGCAGCTCTTTCGCGCCCCTAGCAACCGTTCCCATACATAACTCAGCCCTCTCAGCAACCAAGTGAGTATTTTTTCAAATACTGCACTGGAAAAATATTTAGTATTGCAAATTTGCAATACTGGTATTTTCTACATGTATATAATTAAGAGATCTCTAAAAAAAAAAAGAAATAATACCCTGCAAAAAGATAAAAGTAACTGAAATAAAAGATGGGCTCAACACCCCCTCCAGGTTACAAGGAACGACTTTACGGCACATGGCCAACCAAAGTGGGACCATTGGGCGCTGAAATGGTCTAATGGCCCGCAAAAGCCTCGGTTAGGCTCCCTACCCAAGTGCGGGTGGATTGGGCATAAATACGGGTTACCCCGATAGACGGGGGAAATTCACTTATTTTAATTCGAAAATCAACTTTTAAAATTTGAAAGTCCCTTTTTTCTATTTGAAATCCAGCATTTTTATTATGAGTCATTTTTTTTAATATGAAAATCAGTTTTTTTTTAATTGAGGTCCATTTTTTTTAATATGAAAGTCAACTTTTTTAATTTGGAGTTTATTTTTTTTTTAATTTGAGGGTGAAAAGGTGTAGAAAGCTTGTAGAGGGATCCACTAAAATATAGTATTTCCCCACCTCCTAAGATATTACTTTGTGAGAGAAAGCGAGCCGTTACTCTCCCCTCCCCATTTCCCACCTCCGATTTCACCCTTTTTGGACTTGCCGCCAGGTCACTGAGAAATTTACACCTAGGCATGACGCTGAAATTGAAGGCTACCTCTCCGTCGTCTTAATTTTCCCTTTCCCCTGGGTCAGGAGATTACTCGTCTATTTGAAGGTTTGCCTCGAACAATGTTTATGGCTCCAGCCGTTGGTCGTTCCGTCAGACACGCTGATCCCGGCCTCTTACACTTTCCCGTAAGGACAAGTTCGGTTGTCCCGGCCGATAATGAAGGTTCGAGAAGGCCCCTCTCTCTCTCCCTATTTTGGAGAAATCCGGGTATATATGCACCCTCCCAAGGATTACACACAGATTCCCTGAACGGAGGTTCGATTCAACGACGCTCTCGCCGAGAAGTGTTTAGTGACGGTCGCAGGCCACGGAAGAGCTGGAAATCACACTCGTATCTTCGGGTCAAGGAGGATAGTCTCTTGAGGCAATGTCAGCCATTCTCAACCGCCTTCCGATCAAGGATTGGAGAAGCCATCCTCCGAAGTTCTTCTGGTGACCTCTTGAGGACAAGAGGCCCAATAGCTCGCCCAATCCGAGGTTGAAGAAGTCACCCCCCCTCCCCCTACCCTCCGAAGTTCGACCAGCTATCTCTTGAGGACAAGATGCCCGCATCTCACTAAATCCTAGTTTGGAGAAAGTAGCATCACCATCTTCGGGTTCCCGGCTACAGGCTACACCCGTGAGTAATCAAGGTCACCAAGATCCCCGCATCCCCCCCAAATTCGACCCGCTTTACTCTCGAGGTTCAAAGGAACTAAATCGCTCACTACCCTAAATCTCCCATTATAATCATTTAATAACCCTGGTTATCCAATTAGTATTCCGAACCTAATTCCGTCTTATTCATGTACCTATATATCCATATTTATTGTGCACCTTTTATCTAGTGTATATTAAAAGTCTATTTTTGTCATTGTGTTTGTTATATTCCTTGGTCACGCAGCTGCAGCTATCTATTCAAATCGCAAAATCACACTCTTAGAACAATAACAATAACATTTGTTGCCTTGCTTAGCCTACCTTAGAGCCCGTGTGTGTATATTCCCGTACACTTGGCCATACTTCGAAATAGTCAAAAGGCAAAGAGAAATTTCGCTTTCAAACTAATAAATATTAGATTCAAGACTACGATAGCACAAAATTTATTTTCTTATAAAATAAGACATAATTAGAATGACTTACCCTAGGAAGCAGTTCAGTAAATATATTTAGCAAAATAATTGATAAATTTCCTTTTAAATATGACCTTGCATAAATAAGAGTTTTGAAACTAATTCTTTATCAATGTCCTCTCTTCTCTCTCCTATCTTAACTATCTGACACCCTTCCTTTCCCCTCTTTTTTTGAACTAGCATCGAGTAGATCTTAGGGCCTTTGCTGGTGTGTATTTCCGTAAAATATAATCTAGGATTTAATATATACTACTACTAATTGGTTATTATTTTTATGTTTTTGCCACTAAACTTCCATTTTTAAAAAATATTTTCTTGGTAGTTTCGCTAGCTTTCTTAAATGCTATTTTAGAGAGAATTAAATTGGGGACTTTCAGTTTGTATGCAATTATTTTATTTGGGTAAGCTTTCGTTACTCATTTATGACCCTCAGTGATTTTGAATTATTATTTGGTGGTTATTTGATGAATTATTTGGGGAGGAGGAAATGTTTTCTAGGAAAAATAGTATAGTTAGAATGTTGAAAAAAATGGGGAAGATTTATATGGGGGATTGAGTTACTCGTTGATGTTACCAGTGAGGCTACCGGTGAACTAACCAGTTTATGGGTGGTATACGTTACCGGTTTTGGGGTGCGTGGTCGGTAATTATAAGGGCGTTTATTGAAGAGTCCTCGTTGATATTGCGCTCGACGGGTAACAAAAACTCTAATCAGTGGGCCTACTTTACGACTCTGTAGAATTGGTTCTGACTCTTTATAATTTCTCATGATCTATTTTATGACCGAAAGTGTCTCGGTCATCGGGGTAAATAAAGGTCTTTGAAAGGACCCGGCTAATAAAATATAACTTTACTCTTAAATTGGCCTACTAAAAGGGGCAAGCGGCAACATCTCGAGTTCTTTGCGGGCAATGTGTAGGCTTTCTGTTTTACGCGAAGTATCGAGTCCGAAGGCCGCGGGACTTAAACGAGTAAACGAGATATCGTATCGCAACTAAGGGAATGAATTGAGTTTAATGAATAAGGAATATAATGATTCTGGATGCTGAGAGATCAATGATGGTGTAAGTTAGAAATGTGTATGGATAGATAGGAGAAGAAAGTTTGAAGGTGTGTATATAAGTATAAGAAGTATGTACCAGGTTAACTGGATAACTCTGTTTTTCTTCTGGTCGAATAACAGTTATCTTGGCTGCCTTGTGTGGTAAAAGCTTTCAAGCCTTTGTTTTATTTTTCGGTAGTTCCAATTTTGACGGAGGCCTCACCGCTTTTTTCCTTGTTTGTCCACTACGGATCTTCTTCTCTTTTTTTCTTTTTTTTGTCCACTACGGATCTTCTTCTTTTTTTTCCTTTTTTTGTCCACTACGGCTTTTTTTTAATTAAAATCATTTGCACATAATTTCAATGTACTTTTGGAGTTGGTTGCATTTCCTTGAGTCAGGATCTGGCTGCTTTGAAATACGTACTTGAAGGTCAGCTCGTGGTTAATATCAAGTTGTCTTATTTGGTTTGTCATCTCGGGGTCCATGTTATTTTGAATCATTTGCCATATTTTTTTCACTCGGTTATGGAGTGTTATATTGATGGGGTCCAAATCGGTAACTTGATGTAGTAGGCTTGTGGGTATGCGGCATTCAGTGTGACACCAGCAATAAATCTTAGTGCTCTATTGTAAATCGCCTGAAGTTTCCTCAGGGCGCATCTACTGAGGGTATGGAGCGGTATGGTCGGGTAAAGAAGGACTGGACTTACCAGTGTGGTATATAATTTGCGTTTATGTTTCGTCTCCAAGTAGGGGGGTGACCTTGACTTATCCGTGGGGCGGACCCAGTGATCTAGTTTGTTCGTTATATTAACCCTTTGGGGGAGGAGTTCCCGACAGCTCTGTGTACATTTTGTGCCTACCTATTTCCCATAGATTTAGCTTTATTATAGGGAATCGATTGTTGCAGGTCTCTGTGAAGTTTCTCTGGTCAGAGCCTATATTTGTTAGGCTGTTGATAGATGTTCCTAACACGCATATGTTTGTTTGTGTGTGATCCTCGTATTTGTCCAGGTGGTCACCTTTGATATTTTTGTATGTTCGTGGATTTCCACACGACTCTAATGACCGCTTGCCTCAGATCTATTTGTACAGTTTAACATATATATATATATATATATATATATATATATATATATATATATATATATATATATATATATATATATATATATATTTCCTAATTGCCTTTGGTTCTTGATTTATTACACTTGGCATATTATCTCCTTAATTTACACACATAGCAATTTATAGGATTTGATAAATCCACCGAGCATCCATTTGTGGAGTTCCTCGCTGGCTCTATTAAATCTTGCAATTTGGTGCCAGATGCCTGCCTATTTTATAAAACGAGCCCTATAGATTTAAAGTTTGATATGAACCTGCGAATTATAGTTTGGAAATTATCAGGGCTTTTTCTAGTTCGACTAATAATGTTTTAATTATGTTTTATTGCATTTATTATGCAAATGACATAGGGAAATAATCGAGGATGAAGTTTATATATACGTTCAAATGTGCATGGAATAAATATAAGCCTTAGAACAACACTCGACCAAAACCTGCCTAATAAAAAGAACGCAATTCTTGGAATGCGGTAGCTCATTACTCACATGGAGTGACTGCAGAATAAATCCAAGAAGTATCTGAACTACGCCAGAACGTTCAAGAAAAACCCTTATGAAATGCAAGACCGAAAAGGAAATAATGAAGTCGAAAAGGAAGCAAAATGTAAGATGGACGACGGGAAATAGGAAACAGACGCATGAATTATGTGCGGTTTTTCTATACGAAACAAAAGCACAAACACCGATCCTCATGGCACTTAGATACATTCTAGACATCAGTGCATTCTTTTACCATGCCAAGTATGCGAATATAGTGAGACCAGGTACCTTATTGGAACCATTTAATAAAGTGCTTAGCAAAAAGTGGGAGAAAATAAGTCAGAAATCCAGTGAGTGAAAAAGCAAGAATTGCCAAAAAGCGAAGGAAGAAAGCGAATAAGACATAATCGAATTTGACTCTGATTGCAGCATCAGAAAAGACAACAAGGAGAGAAAAAACACAAACACTCAAAAAGATGGCCCAAAGAGAGATTCATATCCTAAATGAAATATGTTATTTGTTAGACCTAAAGATTTTAAAGGCAGTTACCAGAGAAATTCAAGTCGGTGAAATTGAGCTTGATACCCTAAAGAGCTCCAGGTCTCTCTCCCTCCCTAAATTCTTGGAAAAGTATTGGGAAATATAGTGTGACGGTGAGTCGTCGATTTTTTAAAAGAAAATGCGAATTGAGGGGACCAGAAATTTGGATTTCAGACAGAAAGCGAAACCTAAATGGCACTCATAATATTGGCGAAAAGGTTGTGAAGGCCAAGGGTGACAGTATGATGGTAGATATGGTGGACAGTAATTTCAAGCAGAACTCCGATAAAGTGAGGAGGGAATGTCTTAAAATCAATTCATCCCTTTATAGGCGAACTAGAACCTGGTGATATTTCTTTGCATCTCCATCATTGTAAGGAAAGTCTACAACTCCATAGAAAATCCTGGGGTCTGAGCTTTATGTATATTCTGGACGTAGAGCTGTTAAAGGCACCGTCTTGTCACCAGTGCTCTATGCAACCCAAATATACTTGTATTTCAATTTTTCCCCATATCCTCGATACACAGTTTGCTAACGATTCGACCAAAGTCATCATCAGCACCATAAGATCGACAAACCTTGCAGCCAGACTCACGGTGCTCGAAATAAGGAGAATAAATAGAGCTGGAAGAAAATAAAAATAAGGACTAATAAAAACAAATGCGTGGATTGTCGGATTCCTATTGTCAACAAACGGGAATTAGGCATATAAGAATAAACTACCGTTTTAGTAATCTTATTGTGAAAAGAAAACAAAATAACTACCTAACATTGCTTACGCCCGTATTCATTTAGCCAGCTGTTCCGCTCCACCTGCACCTAAAACAAGAATTTACGAAATGCGATGTCCAGAACAAGGATTTCAGGAACAAGAAGACAATGCACACTGATGGCCAAAAGTTTTGAGACAAATATATATTTTTATTTATTTCATTCGTTTTTAAATTTTACGTGAGGAGAATAATTATTATAATATTGTTACAGGAAATTTATATGAAAGTGAGGAGATAAATAGTTTACAAGATGACTGATTGAATGTAATACAGTAGGATAAATATTGGAGGTAAACGGAGAGTAATGCAGGGAGAATGAGTAATTAGAATTAATTTAGGATTTTAGGCAATAAATGTTGAGAATTTACAATGTTTAGGATTAACAATGAATGTAGGGAATTTTTTAATATAGGGGAATTCTAAACTGAGATAAATAATATAAGGTAGATCTCTCATCACTCCGCTGAAATTGAATTTACAGTATATATATATATATATATATATATATATATATATATATATATATATATATATATATATATATATATATATATATAAATGATTATTTCTTTTATAGATTTTGAGTACTGCTCTAAATACATGATATAAATGATTTTATTTAATTTTCGGTACTGCACCAGAGTACTACAAACCCTCAGAGTGCAAACAGAGTGCTGCAGGGCTACAAACACTCACCACCTAAGAAAGTTACCCCCTCCTTTAATATGGTCTTGTTAGTTTTGATAACGCTGAGGTCTTCTTACGACGCGACCGGAGCGTGTCACAGTGCCATTGGTTTGGCTGCGAGCACGGGGACACTTATTGGCTGTGGCAGTGACAGTTGCGTTGGGCGAGGCAGCGACAAGAGTAGAGGTTGAAGGGGCGAAGAACTTCGGCTTCCTAGAGATGACAAGAAAGGTCCATCATAGACAAGTTGCCGGAAAGAGCGAGATGGATCGCGACGGACAAAAACATGGGAACATGTCATCTCTTTCGGCATGAAGGTTTTGTAATTAGCAGGCACTCTAGGGTGGTTGGCTTAACTTTAGCCATAACCCGTACAGAATTGTGTACATATGAAGCAGGATCTAGGAGAGAATGTAGAGGTTGGTCAGAGGAAGAAAAAATTGACCAGGAAGACAAAGTTGAACACCATACACGAGTTGAGCTAAAGAACAGGCCAAATCCCTTTTCAAGGGCGAGCGAATACCCAGGAGAATCGTAGGTAGCTTGTCCACCCAGGTGATGGTTAGATCTGTGCAGCGTAAGCTTGTTTTGGCGGTCCTGTGTAGACGTTTCATTACGGCGTTGGTCTGAGGATAGTATGCGGCGATACGCAGGTGAAAGCAGCCAAGCACTGACATGAGTGCATTCCATTTATGAGATTCAAATTGGCTACCAAGTTCAGTCATGATAGTGTAGAGAACACCAAATCGAGCAACCCATGCTGAGACTAAGACTCGACTGACAGTGAAAGCTCTGATTTCCGAAATAGGAACCGCCTCTGGCCAAAGGTGAGACGATCGATCATGGTGAGAAGGTAATTGCAGCCGCGAGAGTAAGGCAGAGGCCCAACCAGATCGAGGTGAACGACGTCTAAACGTGACGAAGAAAGAGGAAAATGGACCAGAGGAATTTTCATGTGGCGATTGACTTTGGCATGTTGACATGCCAAGCATGAGCAGTCTATTTGGTCACCTCGGTATTCATACCTGGCCATACAAAGCTTTGCGCGCCGAACTTGCGTGTTGCATTGATAACAGGATGTGAAAGACCGTGAATTTGGTCAAAAATATGCCGACGGTAAGTAAGAGGGATGAGAAGAAAGGACAGTCAGGCAATAAATAGTCGACCAGGATGCGCCTGGAAGGACTGTAGGGTAATTCGACCTCGCGAACAACGAGTTGAAAAGAGTGACGCAGTGTTTGCGTATCTTCATCCTGTTCCTGGGATAGCACTATTGTCCCATGATTGATGGGAAACTCCGGCAGAAGGCACTGGAATCGGGGCTCGGGGGGTGGGAAGGGAATAGATATGAGAAAACTCTGTGAAGGTGAGTACGAATCTGAAACTGAGAAAAGTTTTGCGATAGACAAGCTTGCGGTGACGAGAATCGACCAAGAGGTCGTGAGCTGAAAGAAAATCGAGGCCAAATATTGCATAATCTTCTTCGGACATGACGAAGGTTCATCGAAAAATTCGACGGAGACCGAGTCAGACTTGAAGGTTACGCCTTCCATAGGGCCTAATATTGGTCGAATTAGCTGCCTTCACAATTAAATCTGATGGGGTACAAGCTTTTTCGTCCTTAGAAGTTAGTATAACACTGCATTATGTACCAGTGTCCACTAGGAATGAGAAAGCAGAAAGTGGGTCAAAAATGCGAAAAGTAGGACCTACGTGAGAAAGTGATGTGAGAGCAGGGGATGTAAACCCTTTTGTCCCATACATTTCTAGTTTAAATAAATAGAATTTGAGGTGGAATTTGAGGATTGAAGATTTGAATTTGGTTGAGATAAGTGATGTGAGGAGAGTGGAAAGTTGAGATTAGGTGAAGGAGATACTGGTTGTAAATATATGCATGGTTGCAAGCATTTTACAGTTTGTGCACCATATTTGCAATAGTACCAGCACCATTGAATTGATTGGGTGAAAGCTACATTATGGTTTGGGAGACTACTAGGCGCAGTATGGGAAATGCGTAATGGTAGTTACAAGGCTGTGTGCAGCGTATAGTGTTGTTGCCATTCTTTTCATGGTACAAGCAGAGCTCCTTTTGTTGTGAAAGGTTATTGTGAGAATAGGAGGAAGAAGATTGTGAAAATTGCTGCGTCTCACCTTTTGGGCTGAAGTTCCCTCGTTGGTTTCTTTTACGGGAACTCGAATAGGTCCTATCTCTCCGCTCACCATACCCGTGCCATCGCTCACTCTGTGTACCTTGCTGCAATTTCAACCGGCTGAGATCGCTCTCAATCCTCGATAACGTGGCTGCTAAATCCCTCATTAGTGGGGATGGAATTTCGCCACGCTCCGATCGTTTGCAAGCAGAACTCAACGTTACCCGCACATCAGAAATGGAAGTATTAGGCTGATGGCCGTGATTTTGTACGCTGCCCCAATTTAAATATGGCTTTTTATATAGCTGGTCGGCTGCTTTTACCAGCTGGTCAGCATCGGTAGGTGATGGCATAAGGATCAGGGGTCTAATATACTCTGGGACACTCCGCATGAAAATTTTGGTGAAGAGAGGGTCATAAAGGCCAGATTGCGCACCTTTTGTCCTTGTAAGGTCCTTTAAATAATTTAAGAAGCTTGCAAGACACTTATCTCCCAACTCTTGAGTATGAAGGAGCTCCCTTAGATCTTCAACTTGGAACTTCCCAACTTTTGTTCTACCGATGTTGGTTAATTTACCATTATGATCACGTTATGTTGTATATGATGTTTTTGTAATGTAAAATACATGAAACATAGAACGTATGAATTGTATTGATGTGCGTGAAAAAGGTTATAGGGGTCGCCAGTGATGGGGTGTTTTTTAAATGGTATTGAAGACGGCAAGGTGACTAGTAATGTAGGTCCGGATGACGGTGAATCGATTGTATGTGAATGTAAGAGGTTTCCGTAACCACCACCTTATAAGTTTATAGGTGAAGGATGGCATTACGGCGAATTATTTATCTGACGCCAAAGATAAATGATTTTAAGGTGGTCTTCTACTTGGCTGGCTTACCGAAGGTTTTAAGGCAAAAATGGACATACGAAAAGAAACATTTTATTCTAATAACGGAATATTACGGTGCAAGCGGCGTGACACGAAGTGTACTAGACCAAAGACTAGTAGTGAATCGATTGCAGGACACTTATCTCCTAAGTTGTGTTTATCCGGGCTCCTCATTAAACATACGTCTTTGATAATTCTATCTCGAGAAACAACTTGAGCAGTTTTATCAAAGAAGGTGTTCAACCATTTTCCTTTGCTCCTTCTTGTGGCTCACGCTCGCTTGCTTATATAAAATATATATGTACATTTACAAACACCATCATATTTCTCATACAATATTGAATGTCTACATTATATATATATATATATATATATATATATATATATATATATATATATATATATATATTAGACTGGACCCCCCCAAAAAAGAAAAAATCTTGGTCTTACCCCTGCATATAGTGAGGCTGGAAGAAAAAATGCGCTGTTCAAATTAGCAGCAAAATATAATAATAGTAGGTAGTGCGACAATGAATATTAGTTTCACACATATTAATAATATGCGCAAAATATGAAAAAATAGTCAAATATTAGTGAATTCTTGTCTTTTTCAGAGTAAGTTTACCTAAATATAAATTAATAGTTGTATTATGTAAACAGCTATAGTAAGTGCATTCTAAGTTTCATTATCATCCTATAGCATATGGTGTTATAGGGTATGTACAAAGGACAAATAAGCATAACGTGTAGTCTTGTAGGCGCTCTGGTGTCGCGTTTCATTGTCTCAGCAGCACATCCCTTACAAGTTGTCAATTACCAATGCCCTGTAGTGACCGGCGTGTACGTCCAAAATAGGACACATGCGAGAGTCGCTACACACATAAAGAAAAGAGAGAGAGAAAAATAAAGTTAGCACCGTTTACAAGAATTTCACATGGTAGTAAATGAAGCACAGTTATCTCTGTTAGAGTTGTTCGAGGCAATCTTAGGCAAAAATTATAATCAGGGCAGAATCCAGAATAAACCTGAGAGCTATCACTATTAATCAAATAAAAAACAGATTAGGAAGCTGTCTCCATGGCAACATGCCACCGCCCACAAAGAATTTTACCCAATAGTCGGAGTGCCTTCCTTATCAATATGTTCGGTAGTAACCAATCAAAAGTCGAGTTATGTTAATACCGACAAATCAAAGCCCCACACATAGGAGGGAGGTGTGGCTTAGCTGGACGAGGAACTTGTAGTGTATGGCTTAAATTGAATATATAACTGTGTGAAGCCTGAACAAAGGGAATAATTAGATTAGTGTTTTATATAGCAATATATCGCGTTATATATCGTTCAGTCCGAACTCTCGGATTCGCGGTATTCATCTTTGTATATAGTCGTGTACATAACGCAGACATTAAGGTGGCCCTCTTAAAGGTTTTATTCGTCCGGCTTCCTTTAGACTTTGCCCGCACTTGTCCTCGAACTTAATTTATGTCATAACTTAAACTTAAAACTTAATTTAAGAACTTTGGTAAAGTGCAATAAGATCTAGTTCAAAAATAATTTTATTTTTGCTTTGGTGACTTCAATATCCTGACGTTTCTCAATCTTCCTACTTCAAGGCCTTATTAATCGGGAAAACAGCTGTTGCGCATTCTCTTCGTTAGTAACGGCTTAGAAAACAACGACTTGCCGTCTGACAAGAATCCGTCATTCATGGATTACTAATCCTGGTGTAGGCCTTATTCTAGCGACGCATTTATGGAATTAGAAAGAGGCATAAATGTATATACGCCTCTATAGCTTTCTTACGTGCCATATCATGAATTGGTACAATGTCGTAATTATAATTTGTATAACAATCTAAAAAGGACGAGACTAAATTTTAAAAGCGATTGTATATAAGTGTATTAAATATTATTATTGTATTGTTTGGCAGAATATGGCATAATGAATAGGCCCGCTTCGAGCACAGATGTATGTATTATGTGAGTATCGATTCCCTGTGTGCATGTTAAGATACTGTTATTGTATTTTCTGGCAGAATATGGCCTAAATAGGTCAATTTGGACACAGGCATTATTGATACTGCCGATATTAGGAGTGCCAGAAACAATTTTGCATGCACATCTGACCTGTGTAATGTTATACAACCTTATGAACGACTCCGGCGCTGACGGGAGAGTACTTGTATGGGTCGGATTACATAGGTGGGCTTCTGTCACGCCAAAATTACTGAAACCCGAACAATCTTGTCTTTCCCTTAACTCTTATTTGCGTCAATTAATATATAGACTACTAGTCTCTCACTTGAGACGCTCCGTCTCTATCCCCGATTGCAATCATAAGATTCCGTTGTTTTTGCTGGTTTATCTTTACCTGGAACCTTCGAAGAGCCAATCCAAGAAGGACACCGTTAAACAATTATCTTTGGAGTCAGATAAATAATTCGCCGTAAAACCATCCTTCACCTCAAAACTGGAACTAGTCGCCCTTCAATAAGGTGGTGATTTACGGTGATGTCATAATCTGGTTACGTACCCCCTCCATAAACTGGTTACCACACCCCCACGTCAAATCTCCCCCTATGAAGGTCCTTCATTCCTTTGGACGTGACCGCAAATTTGACCTTCGAACCTAAGCCTACCCGTTTCGACCTTGTCCTAATATGCTCACAAGTTTATGAGAGCGTTCGCACTTGCTGATCTCTTTGTATGTGTGTATATGTGTGTTGAATCATTGATATATAAACCAATGTTCTATTCTTTTTATTTGTATTTTATTTTATCTCTGAAGATGAGACATGAATATCGAAACGCGTTAGATAAATAAAGTGTTTTCCTAAACTTATTTTCTCCTATTCCCTCCTTTAACTTTACAATCAAAGTTTTAATGAATCTTGGAAACCTTACCCACGGGCTCAACCCAGACATAAGTGCAAATATACAACAAATATATATATATATATATATATATATATATATATATATATATATATATATATATATATATATATATATATATATATATATATATATATATATATATATATAAGGGGCGGTCAATAAGTTTTACGAATCGGTAGGGCAAAACAGAGGAAGAGAGATGGCTGTTTGTGGCGGTGTTAGGGCAAGTTGTGACAAGTCAGGACCTGCAGCCGCACGCTCCTGCCTCGTCTATTTAAGAAGCAGTAACTGATCGCAGATCGTCAGTTACAAACTTTTCAACAATGGAGAAGGTTGAGCACCACGCAGTGATCAAATTTTTGACCAAGAAAGGCAAGAATGCTCGAAAGTCGACGGGTGAAGGTCGAAGAAGTCGAGCGAGAACTTGGAATATCACATGGAAGTGTTATCAACATCATCCACGACAATTTGGCCATGACCAAGGTCTCTGCCCGTTAGGTCCCTAGAAACCTGACGCCCCATGATCGACTTCAACGTCGTCAAAGTCCACAAAGCCAGAGTTGCACAAGTTACCCTGCGCGAGTGCGGATTCAAGGAGCTCAACCATCCCCCCTACAGTCCTGATCTGGCCCCTAGAGACTACGTTTTATTCTGCCAGCTCAAGGCTGCACTGCGTGGACACCGGTTTGGAGACGATGGAGATGTCCAGCTCGCCGTCAAAAAGTGGATTGAACAGCAGTCGGGAGATTTCTGGTTGTCGGGAATTCGAATCCTCAGG
This sequence comes from Ceratothoa steindachneri, assembly GCA_963969495.1. Lineage (NCBI taxonomy): Eukaryota > Metazoa > Arthropoda > Malacostraca > Isopoda > Cymothoidae > Ceratothoa > Ceratothoa steindachneri. The sequence goes on from OZ018326.1 coordinate 87,826,126, forward strand.
GACAAGTGTCGCAAGTGCATTGAAGTCGGGGGTAGTTATATTGAAAATCATAAAACACTTTTCCTCATATCCGAATTGCAAAAGTTATTGACTGCCATTTGTATATATATATATATATATATATATATATATATATATATATATATATATATATATATATATATATATATATATATATATATTAGCTTGAGATATTTAGGACTATTGAACTCTTTAGCCTCATATATGGTGTCATGTACAAATATTGAGGATTTTAAATCTTCTATTCAACCACAACTCGTTGATAGATTACTTGACTATGTAAATTGACTATTGGCTACCATTCTTGCCATAATTTTTGAAATTATTACCTGACTCCAAAAGGTAATGAATGAATATTTTTGGCTAGGCGATGAGCAGAAATTCTGATGTGATTTTGCCCTTGAGCTAAATGATGATGTAAACAAGAAGCCTACAGTTCTATTTTATTTAGTGTCTTTGGGTAGCAAATGGAGGAGGAGTTCGAATTAGTTTGATTATCGACTTCACTGGCTTATCTTTGATGATCCTGAAATACAACTCTCTTAATGTTCGTGATTTGGTATGATGAAGGAATAAGACTCATCTTGATGCAAGATCACTTGCGTAAAAGCTATCTCTTAATACAGAGTAAATGATTTGATTGGTTTTACCCGAGCGATATTTGAAACTGCTCCTCGAAAGGATTGTCTCGAATGAATGATTTGTCTCAAATGATTTCTCTCCTCCTCGATTTGCTCGTTAAAAACTTTGACACATTTACAAAACCTTTTCTCCCATGAGAAAATATACTGCAACGGTGAAATTTGGTCCGACGCTTTCTTATCTTCTTTAACAAAATAGAAATATAATATTGTGGTTGTAATTTGATGCTCACCGAATGTCGTTACGATTGAGTCAACTCATTTTAAGGTTCCCTTTTGTAACCACAGAATAATTAGTCCCATTTCCAGTTCACCTTTTCACTGTGCTTTCGTCTTTTTCGTGAAATCAATATTCGGAATGGTTCTAAAATAACCCGTTACATCTTAAAATGTTTCGTTTGATTTTCTTTTTATTTCGTTTGACACACCTAAATTTTTTTACATTGGCTGAGTGTACACATTACTACTTCATGGGTTTGTGTGTACACACACACACACACACACACATATATATATATATATATATATATATATATTAGTGATGGAGTCGTTCCTTGGGAACCTTATTCGTAGCAGGAATATATATATATATATATATATATATATATATATATATATATATATATATATATCTTGTCGCAATTTTGCACTATCCAATCCAACCTTGATACCCAGAAATTGTACTGGCTATTTTATTATTATTTTTTTAAATAATATGATCTGGCGATCAGCGAAGTGAGGCTTCCCCGCTGCCTTGCTTGATTGACGTAAGAGGTAGGAAGCCTACTAGGTTAGAGGATTCGTGTTCGCAGAGTCGACCTGGCTGCGGATATACTTATCTCAATGGTATTGAGAAGGTATTCGCAACTCGCCGACTGCTGTGTTCATTCTTCGTGTATTCATCGCGCCTCTTCCTACTCCTATGTATCTACAGGCTTACTTAATAGTGGTACATTTAACATCAGTCCAGAATTGTTTTTTTTTTAAAGAAGTTATTTCTCTTCTACCACTAGGAATTTGAAAGAGTTTATTTCTAACTTTTATAGTATGTTAAATATACGTGTTAATTTTATTTTTTTCTTTATCGTAAAAGGATTAAATCCTCCTTCTATTTTGTGGTAGCTATTTTCTGGAGATGTACTGATTCAAAGGCAATACTTCTGATTATAATACCAATAACAATACTTGTTCTTGCGCGCCTTTTCTGTCTAAGCTATTTGAAATAATACTCCTTTTATTCATGTCCATACAGGATTGAATTTAATTCTCAAGTTGTGTACATTTCTACATTTGCCGAGTAAAAATGGTGGCACAACTTACAAAAGGTGCTCTTGCTGTAAGTATATTTATATTCTCGAAAAACATTTTAACATAATTTCACGGATGACAAAAGCCACAAGGGCCTATCAAAGGTCATCCGCATCTGTCAAAACCCACCCACAAAATGCATCCATAGGATTGTGTCAGATCATGCATCGGTAAACATTACGGTAAATATGTAGATTATCGTACTATTTCGTCCGTGTTCCAAAATGTTTCACGTTTTTGGATTATATTTAAGTTGACGGCTCGTGTGGGGGTAAACACAATGGGGGGACTACATTACGATGATCCTGAGTTTCATTAAATTGGGCAGGGTCTGGGGGGCACAACCCCCAGTATATAATCATAATTGTTTATAGAATAATAATTCAAAAAGGACTCAAACGCGCATGAATATTCAGACACGAGTGAACGATAATATTTACACACAAATTTTTTGGGGGCCGGGCCGCTAATCTACATATTTACCATTTCGTCTGTGTTCCAATATGTTTCACCTTTTTGGAGTAAGTGCAAGGGGACTGCTCATGGGGAGAGGGTTAAACACTGCGGGGGGACCCCCTTACGATGCGCGGGTGAACGAAACATACACGCTCCCAAAATACACCTTCGGGTGCGCCCCTGATAACATAACATAACATAATTTCACGGATGACAAAAGCCACAAGGGCCTATCAAAGGTCATCCTTATTCATCAAATCCCACCCACATAATGCATCCATAGGATTTTGTCAGATCATGCATCTACAATATACAATTTAACAATCCATAGGAATGACCCACCACTCTGTTAGTGAAAAAATATTTTCTAACATCTAGTCTGCACCTCTGTTTTTTAATCTTTAAGTGGTGGCCTCTAGTTCTATTACTACCTTCTAACTCAAAAAACTTGCTGAAATCCAATTTATCCATCCCAGAAAAGATTTTAAAAAGCTCAATCATATCTCCCCTCACACACCTTCTTTCAAATGAAAACACATTTAATACCTTCAGCCTATCTTCATATTCAAGGTGCTTCAGGGATGGTATTATTTTTGTTGCCCTCCTTTGTACTGACTCTAATAAGTTTATATCATGTCTAAAATGTGATGACCATGCCTGTATGCAGTACTCTAAATGTGGCCTGACCTAAGAGTTGTATAGTTTAAGGATGACCTCCTTACTCTTGTAGCTAACATTTCTTTTAATGTAACCTAGCACCCTATTTGCTCTATTTTTTGCCTCGATACACTGCTTTGAAAATTTCAGTGACCTATCTACTACTACTACTAAGTCCTTCTCATCTTCAACTGAATTAAGCTAATACCCATCCATCTCATAGCTAAATTCCCTATTATCTCTCCCCATGTTAATAACTTTGCATTTATTAAGGTTAAAAGTCATCTGCCACTTCTGAGCCCAAGCTAACAACTTATTTAAGTCACCCTGCACTTTAAAGCTACCCTCAACCTCTTTGACTACAGCTGCCAATTTAGTGTCATCAGCAAAAATTGACACTTTGCTATTTACACCTTGCCCAAGATCATTTACATAGATTATAAATAATAAAGGGCCTAAAACTGATCCCTGAGGTACGCCACTAATAACATTCCTCCACTCTGACCTCACTCCATTCAGTACAACTCTCTGTTTCCTATTTTTCAGCCATTCAGTTATCCAATTTAAAACCTTCCCACATATCCCAAGCAGCTTTAATTTATGAACTAGTCTTCTATATGGAACCTTATCAAAAGCTTTGCTGAAATCTAAGTAGATCACATCAACTTTCTCACCCCTATCTAACTCTTTAGTTACATAATCCATAAAATCCAGTAAATTAGTTAAACACGATCAACCTTTTCTAAAACCATGCTGAGCATCATTAATTAACCTGCTACTCTCTAGATGATCAGAAATTCCCTTCTTAACCATCTTCTCAAGAATTTTACAGACTATAGAAGTTAAGCTTACCGGTCTAAAGTTATTTGGATCATCTTTGCTTCCCTTTTTAAAAATTGGCACTACATTTGCCAATTTCCAATCATTTGGTATTTCTCCAGACTCTAGTGATCTAATAAATATCTTCTCAAGAGCTACTGCAATACTTTCTACACCTTCTTTGAGTATCCTAGAATGAATGTTGTCAGGGCCAGATGCCTTACTAGTATTTAACTCCATTATAAGCCCTTTAATTTCTTCTCTGTCTATATTAATAGAATTTATCACTACTTCCCTTGACCTAGAATTATCATCAATTAGTCTAACTAGTTTCTCTTCTGTGAATACTGAAGCAAAATGATCATTAAAGACCTCTACTATTTCCTCATCAGATTCTTTCAAAACCCCTTCATATTTAATAGGCCCTATTTTAGCACTGTTAGATTTATTATTGATTCTATAATAGCTAAAGAATTTTTTAGGATCTTTATTATTATTTTTAGCTAAATTAATTTCTGCTGTCCTTTTGGTCTTCTTAATAATCTTATTTAGTTCATTTCTGGTGGACTTATAATGGTTTAAATTATCTAAACTATTCTCACTTTGTAATCTCTGGTATGCCCTTTTTTTTCTCTGAAACTTTATTAGCTATTTCTTGATTCCACCATAATGGTTTCCTACATTTCTTCCTAATAGACTTCATCGGGATACACTGTTCCCTAACCATGTTACACTCAATCCTTGAACTAAGTGATCATCATTTGAAAGAATTAGATCTAATATATTGGCACCCCTTGTTGGCTTATTAACAAATTGGGTCAAAAAGTTATCTTCAAAACACTCCATAAACTTACAACTTGCTCTATCTCTTCCTATCATATTTTCCCAGTCTACAGAAGTTAAATTAAAGTCACCCAGAATAACTGTATCATCTTTGCATCCTTTACTTATTTCCCTAATCATTAACTCATCAATGCAATCAGTCTGTCCTGGTGGTCTATAAAAAGCTCTCAAGTGTATTTTCCTATTTTTACCAACCTTAATATCTATCCATAATGATTCACCTTCTCCTTGCTTTATAGAGTTATTTAGATTTGAATAACTGCTATTTCTGATATAAATAATCAACCCACCACCAGTCCTATCTCTCCTTTGACTAATGTACATAGTATAACCTTCTAGTTCAAATTCACTGACATTATCATTAAATATATTTTCATTAACCCATGATTCAACTATACATATTATATCTATATCTTCATGAATGATATAACTAAATAATTCATCCCTCTTATTTCTAAGACTACGAGCATTTGTGTAAAGACAACTAAGCCCACCTATTCCTGAAGCACCTGAGGGCCTATCTCCTCTGCATCTCCTTTCTCTCCTTCCCTGACCACTATCACTACTCAAGTAATTTAACCCTAAAGCACTTCCATTAGCCTGCACCTTCTACAAATCTATGTTTGCTTCCTTTCCCTGCCTTACTTTGAGCCATTAAATTTCCCTGACTACTATAAAAACCTAGTTTCCCGCCTCTAAAGACCTAATAACACTATCTAATTCCTGCCACAAAACCTCAACCCCATCTCGGCTCAGATGGAGTCCATCCATCGCATACAAACCCTTATTCCCATAAAACCCACTCCAAACATCTACAAACACCAATCCTGACTCCTCGCACAAACCTTTCACATATTCATTCAACCCTATTGCACGAGACAACCATTCCATCCCCACATCCATTCTCAGAAGCACACCTGGAACAACACCTTTTACTCTACTTTCACACATCCTTTCAATCAGCCTTTTATACAGCTGTCGTAACTCACAAGTACCCACCTTCTTTACATCGTTTACTCCGACATGTGTAATCACAACTGCTTCCCTCTCACACCCAGACACCAACCTATCATACCTCTCACACACATCATTTACACCAGCACCCGGCAGACAAACTCTCACTCCCTTCCATTTACTTTCACTCAACTTCCTATCTAAATACCTAATCTGAGAGTCACCCATCACAATCACCTCAGTCATTCTCCTATTCTCTCTAAGCCTAGTATTACCCTCCCTCCTGCTCTCACTCACTCGACCTCCTATTCTACTTTCAGGCACGGCCACACCAGACAAATCTCTTTCAAATTCTTCCTCTCTCAGGGCATCAAATCTGTTAGTTAGCCTAACAGGTTCCATGTCCCTCTCATTCACACACCTAACCTGTCCTAACTTATCTATTCTGTTCACTTTCACCCACCACTCATCATCACTTACTTCACTTACTGCTTTCTCTCCAGTCCCTGTTCTAGGCCTAACTTCCTCCCTCCTGGTCCCAATCTGACTCTTCAAACGTACACTTGCATCTCTTCTCACTTCAGACACTAAATCGTTCAGTCTCAAGCATTCCGCACGTAATCGACTCATCTCCTCAGTTAAAGCACATACACGGCACTCAGACACATTCACTCTCCTCTCTACACCACAGACATCGCACACTACATACACACTACTTTCAAAAGGCATACTCTCTACATCCAAACAGTCAGCCATACTTAAACAAGAACAATAATAGAAACAACAAGAATTTGACCCGAATTTGTGCGCGCAAGTTTAAAACCTGCTAATCAAGATGGCCACCAAAGTAAACAAAAGTCACTTTCTCACCAAAACAAAATAACCACAATTTAACTTTGTTATATTAACCAAATATATGATCTAATAACTTAATATTTATGTTTACTATGTGACACACCAAAGTATAGCAAAAAATAAAAATATTCTGAGAGCTCTACAAAACATGTGCTACCTGTTCGAAGGTCAGTCGATTCGACTGACCTTCATGTTTACCCATGCATCTACAATATACAGTAAATATTTTGATTATGGATGGATGTGATTCTAGCTTATTTTGAGTGTTGACTCGGGGATGGTTGACAGGGGAGATGAGACTATGATGATTCTAAGATTTCAATTATTTTGGAGGGGGGGGGGCACAGCCCCCCAGTATATAATCTGAAATGCCATAAACTTCATCCATATATAACATAACCACATAATTTCACGGATGACAAAAGCCACAAGGGCCTATCAAAGGTCATCTGTATCCATCAAATCCCACCCATATAATGCATCCATAGGACTTTATCAGATCATGCATCTACAATTTAAACAATCCATAGGATTATGTCAGACTTTGCATCTACAATATATAATTTAAAGCCTCATAGGAGTCTGTCAAAAACAAAATCAAAGTCCCCCAAAATATACAATAAAAAGAAACTGCATCCACAGGAATGAGTCAAGAAACATACCCCCATACCAAAAAGTAAGAAGTTAACCCTCCATCCCCATATAATCATGCAATCTACGCTTGATAACATTCAAGTTTGGGCTATCTACAGTCTCAGGTGGCAAACGATTCCAATAATCCACCACTCTGTTAGTGAAAAAATATTTTCTAACATCCAGTCTGCACCTCTTTTTTTTAATCTTTAAGTGGTGACCTCTAGTCCTATTACTACCTTCTAACTCAAATAATTTGCTGACATCCAATTTATCCATCCCAGAAAAGATTTTAAAAAGCTCAATCATATCTCCCCTCACACACCTTCTTTCGGTAAATATGTAGATTAGCGACTCGAATGATGGGATGTACTATTTCGTCCGTGTTCCAAAATGATTCACATTTTGGGAGTACATTTAAGGGGACATCTCGTGTCAGGGTAAACACAATAGGGGGACCACACTACGATGATTCTGAGTTTCATTAAATTAGGGTGGGTCTGTGGGGGCACAGCCCCCCCAGTATATAATCCTAATTGTTTATAGACTAATGTGCTAACGTTTACAGAAGTGAATGATTTAACCAAATCATGTCAGCGCCTTTAATCGTTTTGCAAATTATAATGGGGGGTGGGGTCTGACGTCAGCTGACTCAAACGTGCATGAATATTCCGGTAGGGGTGAAGAAAATATTTACCAAAAAAAAAACACTTTTCTGGCCTAGTCGCTAATCTACATATTTACCCTTCTTTCAAATGAGAACATATTTAATACCCTCAGTCTATCTTCATATTCAAGGTGCTTCAGGGATGGTATTATTTTTGTCGCCCTCCTTTGTACTGACTCTAACAAGTTTATATCATGTCTAATATGTGGTGACCATGCTTGTATACAGTACTCTCAATGTGGCCTGACATACAAGTTATATAGTTTAAGGATAACCTCCTTACTCTTGTAGCTAACATTTCTGTTAATGTAACCTAGCACCCTATTTGCTCTATTTTTTGCCTCGATACACTGCTTTGAAAACTTCAGTGACCTATTTACTTCTACTCCTAAGTCATAACATAATATAATAACTCATCCTACTGAGTCCTGGAATAAGCTTAGTGGCCGTTTACTGAACACCCTCAAGCATATCCAAATCCTGCTCATGATAAGGGGCCTAGGCTTGAGCACAATATTTCATGTGAAGCCTAAGTAAGTTCCTGTAATTTCTGCCGCCCTTTTGCTCTTAATAATATTTTAGTGTATGGGCGCATGCTAGGGGGTGCTATTTCTCAGCTACAATTAATGCAATCAGCTCTGCACATTTATCAAAATAATAAAGACGATAGCGCCTCCTACTTTAAGTTATTTCTGCCAAAAATTAAAAAAACGTATTTACTTTTAAACTGGGAGGCTTTGCCCTCTGTACCTCCCATAACTTTAAAAAGAACTTGTAATATTCCTAATTCAAAAGGTTAACATTAGCTTTGAATGGAAAAGGTGATTGCAAAATGACAGCAGCAATATCGTGTCTTAAATTACCTAATAAATAATCACCACAACAAAAGATAAACCATCTCTACCTTTCACTATTATAATCGAGCCTCTGTTCTTTTCCACACCTGTTGTAAATCTTCGCTTTTAAAATGTGGCCATGATCTATATAAAAGTTTATTAAATTGACTGAGGTATTGACAACAGTCGTATTAAAGTCACACAAATAGAATCTACAAGAATTGCACTCTTTTAACTGCTTGGCTCCAGGGTTGCCAATCTTAAAAGGAGGTAAAATTAAGGGTTGCCAGTGTATGAAAATAATAGTTTATTTTAAGTAAACATTGTAGTGAGGAGGGGTCGCAAGCCTCTCGCCAACTATCCCCACTGCCCAGGCAAGGCCAATCCAGGGTCTGAGGAGAGAGTCTATATTTTTTTTTATTCAAAACCAATAAATAATACAACCCAACAGTCAACCACAAACTTTTAAAACTAACAACTCAAATCTGAGACAAAAAATATCAGGAATAACGGGTGCACCCTTAAACTAGTTATGTCCGGTTGAACAGGGAAAAGAATGAGGAGGTGGGCCGATTTCTGAGGGACAGTGATGTCCAATACTCAGGGAAGTGTCCCGCTTCAGAGACCTGGGACACTCAGTTTCTAACTGCATTGGAGTCTCAGGGCTCTAGCTCCAATTCCATGCTGGGGCTGGGAGGCATTCTCTAAGGCCCACACTTATAGAAGGTTCCCCTCTAAGGTAGGTGTACGTGCAAGGGTCAGGACTGGCTTCATCCATCTCCAAAAAAGCCAGATCTCGATTGACTTATTGGTACCACAGAGCTGGAAAAGAGAAGGCATTGTCAGTCGCCTATCCCTGCCACACTCAATCACTCTTACATCTACCACTCTCTTCCTATCTTCCATCCAGGCGGCTCTTCCTCTTTTATTCTCTAGGCAATTCAATTACAAAGTATCAATCAATTTAAAAAATTATCAAGCTGAAAGAATCTGCCTAAAAAGAAAATCAAGATGAATGGGGGGGGCATGATAGAGGTCTATAGGGTTCCCCCACACAAAGCGTTGACATGTACCCCAACACTTACATGCCCTGAAAAAGAAGAAAGGGATTAGAGTTGGGGGAGGGGATGCAGACAACAATACACTACTACATCCCTCCCACCTAAGTTCACCTCACCTCACAATGTCTCAATCCATACCTTCACAAACATACCTCACTCATTCACAACACTTTTGGCATCACCCAGTCATACTCTTTCACTTTGCCTCTCCTCCTAGTCACAGGCTCACAACCGTCTGTAATTTGTCGATGTCTCTTCATCATGTCTGTCCATGTCCCTTTATATACTTCATCCATACCAACATCTGACATTCCCTGACCAATCTCACTCAAATCCTCAACCAACTTTTCCACTTCATAACTCCCATCCTCTCTTTCACAAACTATCACATAACTTACCCCATTTGACCAAACCTTTCTCACCACAAATGGACCTTCAAAATTCTCTTTCAACTTATCCACATTCAGTCTACCTTTTTCTCAATCTCTTTCATTACTTTATCACCAACAGAAAAAAACTCAAACCTTTCATTCCCTTTTCTCCACAACTTACCATCACTCTCACTAAGTCCCAGACGTGGCCTAATCATTCTTTCAAAGTTCAACACATACTTAGATGGTGACATTCCAATCGCCTTACGCACTGTCATATTATACGCGCAAAGCACTCTTCCCAAACATTCATCCCATTCTTTCCCATCTTTCACAGTAAATCACATCTCACTCATAACATAACATAGCATAATTTCACGGATGACAAAAGCCACAAGGCCTATCAAAGGTCATCCGCATCCGTCAAAACCCACCCACAAAAAGCACCATCGCCAGGGGAAGACAAAATCAAAGTCCCCCACAATATCATATAACAGATCACAAAAGCCACAAGGGCCCATCATAGGTCATCCAAGTCAAATGCACTCTTTTTTAAGGCACCCAAACTCCCAAGAAAACTACATCTAGAGGATTGCGTCCACAAACAAGGGTATCACCAATCAAGGCTTGTCAAGAACTAAATCATGCAGCTATAGATATATACAAACAATATTAATATATACAAAACTTAGGAAGCATCACAACCTTCCCTCCCCATAAACTCATCCAACCTACTCTTAAATACATTTAAATTTGGACTACCTACTACCCTCCATGGCAATTTGTTCCAGAAGTCTACCACTCTTAAATCCAACCTACACCGTTGCTTTTTTAATTTTCAAGTGGTGACCTCTAGTCCGTTTTCCATCATCTAACTCAAAAAACTTGCTAACATCCAATTTATCTATCCCAGAAAAAATTTTAAACAGCTCAATCATATCCTCTCTCACACACCTCCTTTTGAACGAGAACATATTTAATACCCTCAGTCTATCTATATATTCAAGGTGCCTCAGGGAAGGAATAATCTTTGTTGCCCTCCATTGCACTGACTCAAGAAGGTTAATATCGTGTCTAAAATGTGGGGACCATGCCTGTATACAGTACTCTAGATGTGGCCTAACATAAGAGTTATAGAGTTTAAGAATAACCTCCTTACTTTTGTAACTGACATTTCTCTTAATGAAACCCAGCACTCTATTTGCCCTATTTCTTGCTTCAATACACTGTTTAGAAAACCTTAATGACTTATCTATTACTACTCCTAGATCTTTCTCATCCTCTACTGAGCTCAGCCAATGCCCATCCATTTCATAGTTAAATTCTATTATCTTTTCCCATGTTAATAACTTTGCACTTATCAAGGTTGAAAGTCATTTGCCACTTATGTGTCCAGGATAACAATTTATTTAAATCCCCCTGCACTTTAAAATTATCATCAATATCTTTAACTACAGCTGCTAATTTGGTATCATTCGCAAAAATTGACACTTTATTATTAACTGCCTCCCCAAGATCGTTTATATAGATGACAAATAATAATGGACCGAGAACTGATCCCTGAGGAACCCCACTTATTATAACATACCTCCACTCTGACTTTACACCATTTAGCACTACCCTTTGCTTCCTATCTTTCAGCCACTCAGCTATCCAATTTGAAACGCCCCCACATATCCCAATCATTTTTAATTTATGAACTAGTCTCCTATGTGGTACCTTATCAAATGCTTTACTAAAATCCAAGTAAATTACATTTACATTCTCCCTTATCTACTTGATTTGCTACGAACTCCAGAAAGTCTAGTAAATTAGTCAAACATGATCTTACCTGATCTAAACCCATGCTGAGCATCGCTTATTAACCCCTTCCTCTCTAGGTGTTGGCAAATCCCTTTTTTAACTATTTTCTCAAGAATTTTACAGACTCCAGGAGTTAGGCTAACCGGTCTAAAGTTATTTGGATCCTCTTTACTACTCTTCTTGAAAATGTGGACTACATTCGCTCTCTTCCAATCATCGGGTATTTCTCCATATTCCAGTGACCTAGTATACAACTTCTCCAGAGCTATTAGTCCTTTTATCTTCCTCCAATCCACACTAGTGGTAGTAAACACTTCTTTCCTTGACCCATGAGTACTATACATAAGACTATTTAGTTTCTCCTTTGTAAATACTGATGCAAAATGACCATTTAGTACCTCAACTATTTCCTCATCAATTTCTCTCACAACCCCTTCATATTTGATAGGCCCTATTTTAACTCTGCCAGACTTGTTATTAATTTTATAGTACCAAAAGAACTTTCTAGGATCTTTGTTGCTATCCTAAGCTAATTTAATTTCTGACACCCTTTTGTTCTTCTTTATAATCTTATTTAACTCATTCCTAGCCATTCTATAATCACTTAAATTTTGAATATTATTTTCTCCTTGTAATTTTTTATATGCCCTTTTCTTCTGAAATTTTTCTAGCTATCTCCTGATTCCACTATAATAGTTTCCTACTTTTGTTCCTAATAACCTTCATTGGGATACATTGCTCTTGGACTACATTTATTATATGCTTGAAAGTATCCCACATTCCATAAGCATTTTTACCTCTGAATTCTACATCCTAGTCTACCAAATTTAGCAAGCTTCGAAGTTTTACATAATCTCCCTTATGAAAATTTGGAACTTTTACAGCTTTCTCGGTTATTTTACCCTTCTTAATTCCCAAGTTAAAACGAACTATTTGATGGTCACTATTTCCCAATGCTTCCCCAACAGTCAATTCTTGAACTAAATGATCACTGTTAGAAAGTACTAAATCTAATATATTGTTCCCCCTCATTGGCTCATTAACAAATTGATTCAAAAAATTATCTTTAAAGCATTCTATGAACCTGCCACTTGTTCTATCCCTACCTATCATATTTTCCCAGTCCACAGAGTTTAAGTTGAAGTCCCCAATAATAACTGCATCTGTTTCACATCCCTTACTTATTTCCCTTATCATTAGTTCATCTATATCATCAGTCTGCCCAGGTGGTCTGTAAAAAGCTCCCAAATGCACCATTCTATTTTTACTGAACCTAATATCTATCCAGTGACTCAACTCCATCCTGCTTTATTGAAGTATTTAAACTTGAAACAATGTTGTTTTTTATATAGATAATTATTCCTCCTCCAATCCTACTTGTCCTTTGACTAACGTACATATTATAGCCCTGTAAATCAAATTCACTTATACTCTCACTAAATTCTATTTCATTAATCCATGATTCAGTAACACATAATATATCAATATCCTCATCGCTAATATAACTAAATAGCTCATCCTTCTTGTTTCTAAGACTAAGAGCATTTGTATAGAAACAATTTAACCCCCCTATCCCTGAAGCACCTCTTCCAACCTGAATGGTTGCCAGATGGGCTCTATAAATAAAAAAAAAAAATCCAACCTGAATGACCTCACCTCTATTTCTATTGCCTTGGAACCTATTTCTGTTATCTGCCAAGTCCATTCTACTTTCAGTACTATAATGTCCTCATAATTCCCTGACCACTATTAGTATCTAATTTCTTACCCGCAAAGACCTAATAACACGTTCATACTCCTCCCACAACACATCTATCCCCCTCCTACTCAAATGCAGTCCATTTATCGCATACATTTCTTTCATTCCAACAAACCTATCCCACACATCCACAAACATGACACCTTCCATCTCACACCTCCCCACATAATCATTCAGCCCAATCGCACAAGACATCCATTCTTGGAAGCACACCTGTCACAACACCTTTCATTCTACTTTCTTTCACCTTTTCAATCAACCTCTTGTACCTCTCACGTAACTCACATGCACCCACTTTCTTCACATCATTCACTCCATGTGTAATCACAACCGCATCCCTTGCACAGCCAGACACCAGCTCTTCATACCTATGAGACAGATCTCTCACTCCAGCACCCGGCAAAAACACCCTCAAACCATTCAATCTACTTGCATTCAACTTCCTATCTAAATATCTAACTCGTGAATCACCCATCACAAGCACTTCAGTCAGACTCCTATTCCTAACCACCACAGACCTAACTCCATCCCCACTCCTATTCTCATTCAAACTACCAGTCACTCTACCTCCACCCCCACCCCCATCAGTCATATCACTTCCAGTTACTTCATCTCTTAGGGCACTGAATCTATTAGTCAAGCTAATAGGTTCTGTGTCCCTCTGACTCACACACCTATTCTCCCCCTGGCTAACCACCTCAACAGAGGCAACCCTAGCTACACGTTTCCTAACCACTCTTCACTGTCCCCCCATCCTCACTAGGCCTATTTCTAACTAATCTAAGGGGGGCTAACTTCACTATCACTAGAACTATCATATCCTACCTCCTCCATCGCCCCTCTACCTTCACCTGAAACATCTAACTGGCCTACCTCACCACCTAACCTATTCCCAGCCCTAGGCCTAACACTAAGTTTCCTCCTGAGCTCAGCAACTAACCCCTCCAGCCTACATATCCTGTCTAAATCCTGCATTCTCGTCCCCTCTCAATCTACAATGCATTCACACAGCCCACATACAACACATGTATACCCCCCACCAACTACACCACAACCAATGCATACATTCCGACACTCATGCTCACTTTCATCCCCGAACTCCATCACTTATTCAAACAAAGAATGAACTTAAGTAGTAATAAGAAAAAAGAGCAACTTAGCTTTCGCTGATTCTGTGGTGAAGAACTATAGAATAATCCGAAAGATAATCAACAGACCGAAACGAGATTTAAGGCACAACACAGTCCAAATCAGTCGCTAATTAAACCGTCAACCTAGAAACGAGGTTTCAAAACACTTATCAAAGTTCTTATCATTCTTTCAGCCAAACCATTCGCACTAGGCATATACGGTGTCATTCGTACATGATCTATACCCATTCACTCAACATCTCTTCAAAAGCATGCCCCACCAACTCACTACTCTAGCATAACATAACGTAACATAATTTCACGGATGACAAAAGCCACAAGGGCCTATCAAAGGTCATCCACATCCGTCAAAACCCACCCACAAAAAGCACCATCACCAGGGGAAGACAAAATCAAAGTCCCCCACAATATGATAAAAAGATGACTTATTTGTCACAGGTACACATCATCGCTACATCCACACAAATCTTTCTCAAAAGGGGACTAAATACACATCATTTAATACATTGCTACAATTTATTCTTGTCCATATGTCCAAACCTATCATACACAATCTTCACCATTCCAATTGTGCTACACACAGAAAACATTGGAATATATATATCCTCATCATCTATACATCGCACAAAATCCACTAAGCCCTTGTATACTACAAATTTACCAGCAAACCTTCTTTACACTTAATATTCTACTCCATTCATTCACAGGAACACTAGTCATCACACTATATTTCAATTCAGGCACCATCAGACATGACTCTTGCATGCTCTCTATATCTTCAGCAGTCAGCAGCTCTTCACTCAAATTAACACCCACTCCCACAAATTCAGTTGAATCTACAACCTCACTCTGCAAATTTCCAACTGCTACACCATCTTTCAATAAACATTCATTACCTACATCCACTGAAATCTTATCTTACACAAAAAAAACCCAATCCTAAACAGAAAACAATATGGTAACTCATTTTCGCTTAACACAACAAATTCATGCAATATGTCATTCAACTTCCTCATGCTTACAAACTCACTTCCTTCCATACCATAATACATCTACTTCTGATTCCACTTATCAAAACTGCCACACCTCTTCTAGGAACATTCCAATTCATACTGTTGGCATCACGCACCACTTTTGCATTTACCAAGGAAATCTGAGAACCTGTATCAATCACTCCACAATATTTCTTGCCATTCATAGTCAAAATAACTTGCACTCTCTCTTCAATCCCATGCTCGGACATCACATTCAACACTTCTGCAGCATCCAAACCTCTTCACTAACGGGAACAATCTCTTTGCAAACTTCATCAATCTCTCTTCTTAGATAATTCTTCTCAATCAACCAATTATAATGCACTCCACTCGGGCATTGCAGATGCAGCTCACTCCCATTCTCTCGGTCTACACCTTTACCATGATACATCACCGGCTTCTCCACACAATGCACATACATCTCACGCCAAACAACTTACTCACTATCACTAAGACTTCTTGAAACATAATCACTCCTGGTATACATATACTTCTCAATTCTTTCCTTAACCTACTCAAATTTTCCATTCCCATTTGCTTTGGTCCTTTACACACTTCTTCCATAACCATCTTTCACAATATGTTCAGTCTCTGGCACCTTCTCAAGCAATTCATCAAGTCTTGTAAGCCATGCAACACACTTTCGAAAATAGAATGACCTCCACCTTTAAATTTCATTCATACAACTACATTTGCTGTCAAATACTCAGGATTTATCCTTACAGTCTCACTCTCATTCAAACTACACTTGGCCCTCTATTTAATGGACCACAAAATCTCAACAGACAAATACCCAGCAATGAATCTTCTGTCCGTTGCTGGGTAGAGTTGGTGTCAAGTGTTGGATTGGATTGTTCACCCATGAAAAGGGAATGTGAGCTTGGTCTAGAGCATTGTGAGACAGGTTAGTTTTACCCTACATTGTTTAACACATTCACTGCTCAATCGCCAACTGCCTTCTCTATGTGTAGCGCCATGGCAGAATTTTCCATCATTTATAGGGAGGCAATTTGTGGCCCATGATTGAAATCATTGTCATTTTTCCCATTTGTTTTATTGATAACTTTGAAGCTTGGGCCTGTGAGTAGACTTACAGAGATTATCGTACATCTGGCTCTGTTGCCACTTTTAAGAGTACCAAATTTGCTTGGGGCATCTGATAGTAGGCCGACACCAAGGGCTAGTGTTCCATCACACAAAATGAGTGCCTCTCAGTCAAAAAAATGTAAGTGTAATCAAGAACTAGAAAATCTTTTAGACGGTGAATTCAGCAGTTTTAGTGATTCTGATGGCTCTTTGTATGTATGTGGGAGTAGTGGCAGGAGTCGCATTTCTGAAACTTCCTCCGATTATTGTAGTAATGAAGGTAGGTAAATAGGACAATAAGTACTTATATATAACAATCCATAGAGGATGTGGCAGTGCTTAGTTGACATAAATTGGGTAGAGGGGGTGAGGGTTGCAGTGCAAGGCTTTTAGCAGAAGAACCCTCATTTTCCACACTCATAATGCATAGGATCGATATGGTGAATTTCCTGAATAATTGGAATGATTCAAGCCTGATTTTAAAATAATCAAAAAGAAAAAAATTCCTAAAATAAATTTTTTTTTGTTTCTTTTTTCTTATCACCTCTTTATAAAATAAAAATTCTTTCTGAAATGTCTTTTTTTATTCAGTATAGCCATTATAAATTGATTAACAAATATTTCCATCATTGGACCGGCAAATAAACTGAGTATATCCATAGGCCCATGATGTATATTTAGTAACCCCATTGAGTATGAGAGGAACTGAGGGTTAGGACCAATGATATAGTAGTTGATTGACAAATCGTATGCTGCAAAGCTAAGTCCTTAGGAAGAAAGTTTGAATGCCTCTCAGAGATGATTCCTTACCAGACACTGGGAACCTATATCTGAATGGAAATTGCGATAATAGACCCCACTTCAAGTCTTTCCCTTTTTTTATTCCAAAGGTTAAAGTAATGAAATAAGTATATATAAATAACCTTTGTTTTTTATGCGCAAAAGTGTTAAAAATAAAAATAGTTATCATACAGTGATTCCTTATTAATATTACATGCCAAATGCAAAAATTAAAAACTGTTAACACGAGCGCAGGAAAGTTTGGGTCATAGGGTCTAAAGCTACTACTGTTGTAGAAATACCTTGATTTTAGCCTTGTAATCATCTGGGGAAAACACAGCAATTCTTCATTATTTGTTTTTTATTTAATGACGAATTGTTGAGTATCCTGATACCCTGGTAAGTGAAAAGCAGCTTGGCATGCTCCAGCGACTACTTAAAATGAAAATAAATTGTCACAAAATAAAAACAAAACAGTTGGTGAGGTTAATATAACCAGTGGTGCATGGCTTAAAAATATTAAAAGCGAGGTATAAAGATGGTATAACAAAAAAAAATTGCTCTAGCATAAGTTTTACTTAGCGTGGAAATAATATTGAAAGGGCAAAGTTAGTAACAAATGACAAAAAAGGTAAGTTTCAAACACATTTCTTGTAGCCGATTTCGGTTCATTAGCCCTTTGCTAGTACACAACTGATATCAATCCGTAGAGAAGCCATAAGGTCGATCTCTTAAAGTTCTCTACCTTCTGTGGTAGAATTTTATTGTATACCAGTATTTATTGTAAGTATTTTCAAGCAACAGACCACCCTTCCCCCCTTTTAATCTGTTAAATTGAGGGTCGAGTGTATGTAGCAAATGTGATATCAAATCAGCAATCACATTCCTTTTACCTGGCAAATACTCCCACAAAATCCAAATCACTCGATTCTTCGATCATCCTTGCAAGCCTACTATCAACTAACCTCATACGCTGCAAATACACTAGTGGCTGGTAATCTGTTCTTAATACAAATCATACTCCATACAAAAATAGCCATAACAACTTGAAACAGAATTGTAACGCAACCAACTCTTTTTCAATTGTTGAATTTGCACACACTGCCACACTAAACACCTTGGAAAGATACGCAATTATTGCTTCCTTTCAACCCCATCTACAACCTGATCTTGCATCAAACATCTACCCATCGAATGACCACTTGTATTTGTGGGCAGTTGAAGAAATGTGTGGTGTCATGTATCTGTGTTAAGCATTTGGGGTAGTTTAGTGTTGTATGGGTGGTCGGAGATATTTTGTGCATGTATGACTTCAAGAGGGGTAATTTGTTTGTTCATATCTGTGCTAGTGTTCTTCTGATCTGCTTTGTGAGTGTTTGTTCTGAGTTGTGTATGGTTGGAGGTGGTGCACTTAATATTTTGTTGTGGGTTCTGTTTGTCAACTACTGTTGTATGATCTGAGATTGGATTGTTTTCTTGATTGTGTCTTCTGTTGTTGTGTTAGGGTCTGTGTCTAAGTTTGTGGTGTAGCTGTTATTGAAAATGGTCTGTTTTTTGTGTCCGTGATTTGGATGTTGTGTTTCCTGCCTGAGTTGTGATGCAGTAGTTTTAGGTGATACCTGCAATCAAAACTCCCCTAGACCTTGCAAGAATCAGCACATCCTGCTCACCTAATCCAGTCAAATGATATCCATGATCCTCAGCTTCAATTACTTTCATTCCTACAAATGCTTCATATTATACCACATTTACCTTACATCCTGGATCAATCAATGCACTTACTTCTTGTTCTCCACACTTAACTATACACCTATTCATTTTCTGAATCCCAATTCAATCCATTATTCGACAATCCTTCTCTCACATTCATCACTTGCACTCTTGAGAATTCAAACAGAAGGAACCCTCTCATTCCTTAGTTTCCCTGAGTTGTACCATCTCGATTACTCACATTGTTCCAATTCATTCTTCAAGCACATACCTTTCACCAGTCATACACAACCTTGTTGCATGACATACCATTCCACATTTACCCCAAGTAGTTCTTGGACTGGCACGCATCCTGGCATAATGCCCCATCTGCCCACAACTTCCACACTCCAGGTTTACTCATATTCACTCTACCACCTTCCCTGCAATCTCGCATCAAGTGTCCCATTCTCCCACATCCATAACACACACACTCTCTTGCATGGCCTCAATCCTTAATCATATGTCCCATTCTTCCACAGCCGAAGCAACTCCCAAGTGACCAGTGACAGTCAGCCCTCATGTGTCCAACTTTCTTGCACCGCAAACACCTAGGCTCATCCACTCTAGATCTACTGCCATTCCTACCATGCGTGCAACTACTACTCAGACCATTCTGACTCTCACTCTTATTTCTATTCCCACTCCACTCATGGCCAACATACACCCTCTGTCGTTCATCTTGTCCATAGAAATTTTCCCAAAACTTCAACCATGTTTTCGATCAATGCATCCTGATATGACTGAAACTGGGACAACTTAATCATACTTTAGTTGCTCAGAGCGTGAATTGAGGCCTCCTCCTTTCCATAATCCTCGAGTTCATTGTCCTCTAACATCTCCAGCACATCCTCCCATAACAATCTCCCCTGCCCATCTCATCTTTTCTTTTATACATCACATACACACTTCATTCAGAACCGTATTAAAAAACTTCTTCAGCTCCTTATTCTCATTTATCTCATCATCACCAAATCTCATTTATACCAAAGATTCTACCTATGTATATACGAATGCACACATTCATTATTTCCCATGCTCGCTGCCTCAAACCCATTTGACTTCTTATACTTCACACTTTTCTTCATCCTATTACATTGCTCCATCATTCTCTCTTCACCTCATCCCACTTAGGCTTACCCACACTCGTAATTGTCTGATGAAACTTATACACCCATCCAGGAGCTCTCCCAATTTTTTAACCCAGAACCTATTATTCTCCCCCAATTTCTCCTTAGAATAACTTGCGTACTCTTTCACAAACACTTTCACATCTTTTGTTCCTTCCACTCTAAATATGTTCATATTGGGCACTTCTCAAATCACTATACTCCTATGAAATTCAGCCTCA
The DNA here is from genome assembly GCA_963969495.1 of Ceratothoa steindachneri. Taxonomy (NCBI): domain Eukaryota; kingdom Metazoa; phylum Arthropoda; class Malacostraca; order Isopoda; family Cymothoidae; genus Ceratothoa; species Ceratothoa steindachneri. The sequence goes on from OZ018326.1 coordinate 87,846,961, forward strand.
TTCTCACTCCCCGCTATCACTCATACCTTCATTGAGCGTATAGAATACTGTCATTTCACTAGATTGGTTTCTTCCCAACATTCACAAGTCTGGGTCTCCCCTTGGGATCTTCTACAGTGTATTAAGTGTCATGGTGACCAATATCACTCATTCACCCATTGTTGCCTAGTTAGGTCCACTCGTGAATGTCAGGGAACTTTTTGCGGTGTTCAGCAACAACACTCAGAACAAACAGTAGTTGTTCCTTATCCTTTGTGAGATGGCCAGAGAAATTTGACCAAGGCAATGGCACATTCAGCATGATTGTTGGTGACAGCCAATGTGCTGATGAAACCTTTTTGCTCCACTTAAACTAGGCTGATGCTTCTACTGAGCTGCTGGATATTCAAGGAAATCATCTGGAAGATGCCTTGGGGCATTCAAAGTAATACTGGCCGTTACCCACACTTCAACTTAGTTACACGAAAAGACGATGCAGAATTATCATAATCATCGATGCTTGCATGCTATCAGCTTGAACTGCTAGCAAAATATCCAGACTTTGAAGGTGTAGATAATTTTTGACATCCATCGGGTTTGGTGCATGACTCCGGGAGCTGCAATGCAGATGCTTCAAAGAGGGACATCTCCAAGAGCTCTCTAGTAATCTCTGGGCTGAGTGACTTTAACGGCCATCTCCAAGATCTGGCCGTGTAATCATCAACTGATGAGTCTTCATACGTGGTCTTGTCAATATATTGCTATCTTGTTTTAAAGTGCTTGAACAAGAGAACATCAGGAGCTAATGATGTCCCCATGGCTTCAGAAAAGGATGCTTCAGCAATCAGCTCCAAGACATGATAGCAACAACCAATGTGCAGAAGTTCATGACAAAGAAGCTGCTCCAAAAGGATGCACACTCCTTTGCGCCGTCCATATTAGAACTGGTTGTGTCGAGGCACATCCAGGCTTTCAGAACAAAAATGATGGCCTTGCTTGTGCTTCTCCTCTCCCCAATGGTAGCTTTGGGACTGCAAGAAGTTGTCAGTATTAGCACAGGCAATCTGTCCACAGTTCCAGTGCCAATGAGTGGGAATTGAGTTAAACTTTTCTGAGGTGCATTTATGATTCTGCTCTCTGATGCTATATCAGTTCAGGGCTAATGGCTGGATTTCTTGTCACAAACTGCAGACAGTTTCACCAACTAGTATCGCAGCAGCTCTGTCTGACACCTTATTTCAGTCCAAAGTTGCCACAAGGTCTGGTGATAGCACTTGTTGGCGCCCTCATTTCAAAGGTCTTGGTGTCGTGCAGCTGATACTTGAGTCTGTAACTGAATCTTCTTCCTCTTCATTAGTACTGTCACTTCTGCTGATTCTACCACTACTAGAGAGTGCAGAAAGTGGACATCCTTGATAGCTCTCTCCCACTGCTTCTTAATTTGCTCCTCTTTTCCTTTTTCTGTCTTCTTTGTTTTTCAAGCTGACATCTACTGATACTATCGCTCCACGACATCCAGGTTCATGCTGGGCAATCAGAAATTGCCGATCTTCTTGAATTGAAATCATTTCTAGCGCATGGGTGTGGGTACTGTCAAATAAATCTTGAAACCTGCTTTTGAAAGCTGGTTACTTACCTTTTAGAGTTGGCTTGTGTTCCTGCATTTTCCTTGATACCTTTCCACTTCTTAAAAAGTCCAGTTACTTTTTTTATAAAATCTTGCTTGTAGTGAATGGGAATCCTGGCCTGATCCCAAAACTCTGCCACCTTTTCAACAGTCTTAGTAACAGAAGTGTGGACAATTGCATTTATGATGATAAAGAAAGAAACCTAAAACTTTTAATGTCTTCCTTACCGCTGCCTCACCTGGCAGGCTCATATTTGCAGCCTTAGGGTCTCTTGTAACTGCACCATGGATATTCTCCATTCCATGACGTTCAGCGCTTGGGGCGCTGATAGCGCTACTGCCCTACTTTTTTATCAATTCTTAGTTCGTTCAAAACTCGACTACCGATGCGAGTTTTATGCATCCGCAGCTGAGCGTTTATTGCAGAAGGTGGACTCGATCCACCACACCGGCATTCACCTTGCGACCGGTGCATTCCGCACTTCCCCCATTGAGAGCCTGTTGGTCAATGCTGGGGAGATACCACTCGCTCTATGCCTCGTGTAGTGCATCACTCGCCTGTACGCTCAAGACTGGCGCCTCCCTCAGTTGCCTATGCCGCCGAGAGACGCCAGTCATACCCTAAGCCCTTTGGGTTTAGGGCCAGGAAACTCCGAGAGCTAGGTATAGCTCTCGGGCCGGTGGCACCCCTGGTTCTGCCCAGGACACCACCCTGGAGGGTACCACATTTGGCTATTTGTCGCCACGCCTCTGCTCCCAAAGCTTGTACAGCGCCGAGAGTATTGCGTTCGACCTTTTTGGAACACACCTTGTGTCACGCTGGAACCGTGCCAGTGAATACGGATGGCTCCAAGTCCGAAGAGGGGGTCAGCTTCCACGCTGTATCCCTTCTATTTGAAGTCAGCGGGGCTCTGCTTCTGTCTTCACGGCTGAGCTGGTGACAATACACCATTCAGTACGGGAGATAACGCGACATGCCCGGTTCGGAGACCGGATTGTGATCTATAGCGACTCACAAATCGCCCTGAGTGCTCTCAGGGCATTGGAATCTCTGCATCCCCTGGTTCGTGATATCCGTGGCAAGCCGGGCGGATATTGAGATTATCTGCTGCTGGGTTCCTGGACATGTAGGAATTGCGGGGAATGAGGGCGCCAAAGAGTCTGCGAGGACTCTGCCACTGGACCAGCGTTTTGCTCTTCTTCACACCGACTACATGGCAGGAATACAGGCAACTCTTTGGACTGCTTGGCAAAGAAGATGGGAAACGGTTGAAGGGAACTTAAAGTTGCGTATCATTGCGCCACGAATGTTCCCATGGACCTATACCCCAATGCTGCGATGGCTTCAGGTCGCTTTCTGTAGTCTCCGAATCGGACACACTCGTGTGACGCATCACTATCTGATGGAGTGCTTGACTGCGTCATCCCCCAGACTGTTTGGCACATTCTTGTTGAATGTCCCAGTCTGGGTGATCTTCGCGCACGTTACTTGTCCCAGTACCGGCATGGGCGGGGTCGCTACCGCCTGTCCCTTGTACTCAGGACGAGTGTGTGGACTTGTTGACTTTTGGGAGGAGGCCTGCCTTCTCCCTATTATTTAAGCAGGGTTTTTTTCCCTTATAGGTCGCACGCTCCTGTGCCGGGGCTACTTTTATTTTAAAGTAGCCTAGTACTAGGCCAGTTTTTAATACAGCGACTAATGCCCAAGTAGGCAGTCGCCAGATGAGCTCTTAAAAAAAAAAGAAGTCTTCCTTATAATTCTTAATGAAATACACACATGTATGAAATCTCTAGATCTACAGATATATCTGTAGACCTCGCAACATTGGTGAGAGGTTCATGCTGTATCACAAGACCTTATGGCACTGCAAACTGACCTGAGCTGCTTGTATACTGAGTATACAGGTGCCTGTGGTGTATTTGTGTATATCATACCTACCTCATCTTAGAGGAACTTCAGATCATCCATACTTTCAGTGAGTATATTCTCATCCATCTGGTCTGGTGCAAGGAACGGCACCCCAAACTGGGGTATACTGCCGATAAAGATAAGCGTTAGGTCCAGTAGGTCCCTGTAGTCCTGTGCATTCATCCAGCACCTTTCTGAACCACCCAGTGTCAACTTCCACCATGGGCGACATCTTCTGTCACTGTGCCGGTCACATACTGTTGCTGATCGATGAACTCCCACTTTGCATGGAAATGCCAAAATAGACCCATGTCTGGCCCTGCGGTAGGTCCTTTTGCAGACAGGAAGACAGCTCCAATCACAAGCTTCAAGATGTGGTGCTGGCAAGCAGAGTAGAGCAAGTCTTTGTCAAGAGCTCACTGAATTAGAACACATGCCCCCTGGTGATAGCCAGTGTTCGCTGCGGTGGTGTCAAAACTCATGCTGATGATTCGGTTGGTCAGTCCCCATTCTTTCACTCCATTGACAACAGCGCAAGCAGCATCAGTGCTGCTGCCACTGGGGAGCTTGGCTACTCTGAGGAGCTGAGATTTGTTCTTCCCCGACACTAGGATTGGGAGACGATCAATGGGTTCCTTAGTAGTGAGGTCTATCATCAATTTTCCATCCCAATGTACTATAAGAGGGCCGTCAGACTTGATCTCTTTTTTCAGAGAAGATGCATGACATTCGCGATGTTGACGGTGGTGATCATGGATGAAGCTTCGGTTTATATTCAGCTCCTCAGAGTTATGACCCAGAGAGCGGTCTGTCTGTCAGGACTAGATGGCTGCACAGTTCCTCACCTTCGCTCGATTGTGGGATGTTGCTACACCTGGCATCATGATATTTAGCAAGCCGCACTTTGCTCATTTTGGTTCAGTGGGACTTTCGAGTAGGGCTACTGACAGGAGTGTGGCTGCTACTAGATGATTAAAACTCTGCAGTCACTGATGATGTAGCTTCATAAAGCATCTTCTCCTGCCTCGATGTCCTGTCCTCGTGGCATCCTCCAACAGGCTACTCAAGAGCAGCTTGCATAGGATCAATCTTCATGTCCACTATCAATTCATTGCATTGGAATTCTTGCCCTATCCCAGACTTCTTCCACAATGAGAGAGCCCTTATTTGCCGAAATGCGGAACGTTGTCTTCTAAAAATTGAGCTTGTAAATAACTAGACCCAGGACTTCTCTTGCAGATAGTAGTTGGGCTCCAGGGATGGTTTATAGTGGTGCTACAAGGTACCGTTTCTTCATTTTGGTGCTTGCCATCTCACAAAGACAAAAGTGCATGTCTGGAAAAGAAAATTATACTACTTTAGACAGATGAATTATGTTATCATTGAGACATTTCCTACAATTAAGGCATTTCTAATAAGGTCAGTGTCGTTTTTCTACTAACGGGAGATATAGAAAAGACCATCTCGGGCATTTGTTCATGACAAACCCCTCTTCACTGTTTAACACTATATTGGATTCAGGGTGAAACTTCAAGGTCATTGAGTACCAGGTAAATGTCCATGCTATTTTGATAAAATTTTGTCTACAGTGTTTAAAAATGAAGTAACAAGGAGTAACAAGGAAAGGAAGTACCCTAGGAGACCTTACGGTCCATTCAAAGAAGGTACCTTTGGACTAGCAATCGAGCGGGCACATGGCTGCTCAATTGTTTTGCATCCCTAAACAGCCACTTTTCAAGACTTTGTCTAGTCTTGACTTGAACTGGTCAACAGATTCACTGTTGACAGCTTCCACTGGAAGTGCGTTCCACTTACCGCAGATACTGTAGGTGAAAAAAATTCCACACAGATTGCGGTTGTAACGCTTCAGTTCAAGTTTGAAGCTGTGATTGCACATTCTGTTCTCACTCAGTGTGAAAATATCCCGGTAGTCAACATTGTCGAACCCTCAAAGTATTTTGAAAACTTTGATGAGCTGACCACGCAGTCTACGGGTTTCCAGCGAGAACAGATCTAATGCCTTAGTCTATCCTCATAACTTTTATGTCGGATAGAGGGAATCAGCTTGGTTGCCCTGGCTTGTACGCGTTCCAATGTCGCGATGTCCTTACAAAATGAAGGACTCCAAAATTGTACTGCATACTCCAGGTGCGGTCGGACAAGTGAGTTGTACAAACAAAGTAGAATAGGAATCTGAGAGGGGAGCACTATTTTTACAACTTTTATGTTTAACGACCACCCTAGTGTGTAGCAGCATTGTTCAGGATGAGAGAGGCTTGCTGGGGTAGGTTATTTTTTAGAAGATGCTTCTTAATGGCAGGTTTATCTACTCCATAAAGAAGTGCCTGGTGACCCATGCTTTTTGGTTTGCCCTCCACATATCCTGCAGTTTTTCTTTAAGAATCTTATGCATCTTAAAGGCTCTGGGTTTTTCAGAATGACATATGAGCAGCAGCTTGGATTTCTGATGTGGCATGTTCTTTTCCTCTGCTGTTATATATGTATTTCTTGGCATCTTCTTCCAGGAGAGCCCTGTTTCATCACAGTTGAAGAATTGCTGTGGGATATATCCTTTGGCTACTACCATTTTAGCAGAAGTTTTATGTAATTCTTAGCTGTCTTCACATCTGAGCTTTCTGTCTTGTCATGCTTGACAATGAAGTGAATGTTGGTCTTCCTTTTAAAATTGTCAAACCAGCCCCAACTGGCCTTGAATGTCTTCTAATGCCTTGTCTGTTGAATTTCCTGGGGTCTGCTGCAGCAAATCAGCATAAATGGGAATCTCCTAAGTCAAGGTACCACTGTAATGTCTCCCAGGAGTGGAATTTGGGGCCTTAAAATGAGATCAGTTTTAATTTAAAAACATACTTTCAGAGCAGAAAGCACCAATTCCAAATTAATCAAACGATCTTAAAAACTGGATCACATAATCACAATTTTGTCCAGATAGCCTATTGCATGAGATGTCGGACAAAGCAATGGGCATTCTTCTTTGAAAAAGTTGCTGGGCCATTTTTCATTCAAAAGGGTAGTCTCAGAAATTCATAATATGCATTTGTAGTAGAAAATGCAGTATTTTCTATGCTATCATCATCTATCAGAACTGGATTATAGTCTCATACCAGATCGATCAATCAAAAATATTTCACTGTGCAACCTGTATATCATCACTCAGAATCGGAGTTGGAAACTTATCTTTCTTAGTTATACTGGTTTTGAGCAGTCATATTCAGGATTCCAGGAGAGATCTCCACTTTGGAACATTCATCCTTACTGAATTCATCAAAACCAGGAGAAACAACAAAGTCATCCAGATAAGGTTATCCAAGAATGAAGATCAATACAGACAATTGAAATTAACTGACTTAAACAGAAATGGGTCGCTGGTAATAGTTACATATGATCCATTTTCAAAAGACAATAATAATTTTCAGTCAACATCAGGTAATAACTTATTTATTCTAAAAAAAAAATCATCACCCAACAGATGAGCATGTCCTACTATGTAATTGGATACAATACTGAATAGAACAGGCTTAGAAGTATACATCTCAGAAAACTGAATAGAAAGATACACTTGTTCACGCATCTCAATCAGATGAGATCCAATTCCTTTAATCCACTTCATTAAGAAGGTTCTCTGCAGAAGTGACAACCAAATACCTGTAAAGTTCTCAGTAGACAAATTTCTGCAGGCACTAGAATCAACAAGCATGTCAAAAGTCAAATTGCATGGACTATTACAGATTTTACCATAGGCTGTTAGTCTATTAAAGTCAGAAGAAAATGAATTGATCTTCAGAATATCTTCAAAAGGCAGATCTAATCAAATACAAATTTCATCATCTATTAGGTTAGATGGTAGTTTAGGTATGTATTGAAGTATGGATTCATGGAGATAACAGGTTGAAACATGAATTTAAGCTCCCACAACGATCTCATTCAGATCAGGGTTATATTCAGAAATAAAAGCCTGATTTTTTTCTAGATTTATTTCATTTAACTCCGAGGAACTGCCTTCATCCTCGGAGGATCATAGTTAAAGCAGGAGCAGTTCCAGAATTATTACCCAATGATCCAGGGCCACTGGACATTTGGATTAGCTGTCCCAAAAGAGTTACAAGACAATGGACAATCCCTTGCCCAATGTTCAGATGGTTGGCATTGGAACACTGATCAATCTGATGTCCATATTTGGAAGGCAATTTGATTTGCAGATTGAAGTCTACCAGACTGCAATGAGGTTTGGGTAGAATTTTCAGATTGTCCAGAATTCCTATTAAGAGGATGATTTCCAGAATTTCAGCAGGGTAACCAGAAGTAGACCAAGTATTTCTGCACTGCCCCTGATTACCAATTCGCTGAGGTTGTGGAGGGGGTCCAAGTCTATTTGTTCTCTGAAGGGCAGAAAAATAATATAAGGTGGAGTAAAAGTACAGATTTTGGAATGATAAGTGGGAGTATGAATCTGAGGAAAAGGAACTAAATTGGGAATGAATCCACATCTCAAACTAAGGTCATAAAATTGAAAAGCAGACCCATTTTTAGACGAGCATAAAACATTGGAGCACTCAGCAGGAGGATAAAGTGCTGCAGAAATGTTTAGAAATTCCAGGGAAGAATTGGGAGAATTTGGAGCAGGTCCAGATGTATTAGTCAACCTATCAGAATTGGAGTAGGCATTGGCTAAAGATACCAGTTGGGTCCAGGGTAACCAATTGGCCTCATGTTCAGATTCATACATAATCATTCTATCCTGAACTTTCTCAATAACACTTTTGGACATATTTGTGCAAAAGATGCACAGAATTGGTAATTTATCAACATCAGTACTGGGGTGACTTATATTTCTTTTTTGCCAATTTCCTAAGCAAATACTTAAATGGTTTCTCCTGCCTCTATAGTAGCTCATAAGTGTTCCCTTCAGGCACTTCCAGTTAGATACTCCACTGGGAGTAATTTCCAGGAATCTCATACAATAGGACTCAAACTAAGTCAGAAACTCAAAAAATGGATACCCTTCAGACTAGTCATATCAACTGTGCCAAAACTTACAATGTTTGGGAGATAAGTTGTAAAGAATCTCCAGACTGTTGCAGTAGATCAGGAGCAGAGTACTCATGACCAATATAACGTGTTGCAGTGGAGGGTTTCTGTCTCACCTCTAGATGTGAAATAATTCTGAGCGGACAGAGGAATAGGGTCACATTTGACATTTTTAAATTCAGAAAACAGAACAGATTCAGTAGACACAGTAAAATATCACAAGAATTCTCAAGATAGGATCGAGAAATGTTAATGTTAACTGACCCTTGAGATGCAGAAACTGAAACACCATTATTATCTGAGAGGATATTAACTGTCGCTGAGTGTGGGTGCACATTGACCCAACTCACCCTAGTGCTACAAGAGGGAATCAAAATGATGGAGAATTAAAAATTCGTTATTCTCTCCATCTTTATTAGGTATATTTTATTAATGCTACTACAAAAAATGCACAATACAAACCAACCACCAACAGGAATATAGAGACATAGATTAGTACTTATAATTAATTCAACTTTTAGACTAAAAAATTGCTCTAAGGGTTTTTCTAATACATACTTTTTACCCCAGATTGCTCACAATTGAAGAATATAAATAATAGTGTATGGAAAGAAGTTGTTATTGTTTAGGCAAATCTTGAATGGTATTTTTCACAATCAAGAAGAAAAGGCAACAAAGGGGCAGAAGCTTAAGAATTTTGAGCAAGGGGTTTACAATTGATGGGTTATAAAAATGGATTTATTTGAGAAACTAATCTGTTACTCAAAAAGAATATTTACAATCAGAGAAACATTACAAGAATGTTTTTCTCTGATTAGGCAAAAATTTAACCAAGACTGGATTCTTAATAAAAAAAAAAAATCTCAAGTCATGAGCAGATTACAACTCTGGCATGGAATTTTTTTTTTAATAAAATGGATTTGTAAAAACCTGATAATTTAGAGGTTATCAGAATGCATCAATATAAATATCAGAAAAAAGGTACAGTTGATATTTATCTAAACTTATAGAAATTAAAGGAAAATAGAAAGCTAGGCCATATTACAATGCTACTTTCATTCTTTATTTTTCCATCCCTGCTTTCCCTACACCTCTCAACTACAATGGTGCCCAACCTTGGAGTGGAGCATTATGCCTTGGATAACCTTTCCAAGTGGCATTTATCGTCTTCATTTCAAAATATACTCATGTTCTATGAGGGTGTTGTGTAGCATTTTGAGAATTGCAAGCAGGCAGTTTAAAAGCTTTGCTTGGATGATTATTTTAGGCCCAGCAGTATGGTGCAGTCGATAGGCTGCTTGCCAGCAGTTATCTGGGGATGCAGGAAGCCAGTTGCAACTCATTCAGCTTTCATATGAGATGTAGGGAAGGCAAATGGAAATCCTGAATACTGTCAATGATTGACAAGATATATTGATTTTTACCAGTGCTTCAAAGATAATTGAAAAAATTGGGTGGGTAGAACCCACCAAAAAGGGGGGTGTCCCTCATTGTTTCACAAACTTAATTTGAAATTTGATAAAAATAAAGAATTTAAAAAAAAATAAGCAAGAAGTGGCATCATAAAAACAAAGGCACTTGAGAGGCAAGTCATAATGTATGAATTTATATAAATTTTTGCTTAAAATGCAACCCAAGATAGATGAAAGCAAGTTTTAAAAATCTAAATATAATATAGGCAGGGAAGTTACGTGTGCTCCGACATCTGGGGGTATTGAATGAGTATCGTGGTGGGGGGATCTTTTGCCTGTACTAGACTGTTTGGTAAACACATTAATGTGAGAGTATATTTTGCCCAGTTCAGTAAAGATAGGTCAGCTAGGTAAAAGTAAACATCAAATGTACATACTGTTAAAATGTATTTTTTACTTTCAAACTAGAGTTGGGACCTTTGTCGAATACTTACGCTCTATTCTTTTGTATTACTCTACCCCTTTCCAACTTTTGCTCTTACTATCCAGAGTGGTTGTGTTAGCTGTCACACTTTCATCTTCTTACCATATCCTAGGGGCCTTGCCTGCTGTGAGGGCTGAAGCCTGTTGGCTAGAGGAGGTATTTATTGGGTGTGCTGGGCTGCCGACTCTGTTCACTGCTTGCATTGCACATTCATGGTGGCTACACCAGCAGTATCCTCTGGTTGAAATCCTATGGAGACTTTTCCCTTAACCTCCCAAGGCATTGAGACCTCATACTACTAGTGATACTCATGAAAATGAGTAGTGGGAACTCCCAACCCCAGCCTGTACCCTGCTGTCAGGTGTCAGATGTAGCATGCATGCCCTCTCAGCCTTAATGCCCACACAAAAAAGATATGTGGCTATATATCTTGCATATATTTTCATATCATCTATCTTCACCACTTTATGGATCTCTCTTACAAACTTTATGCAAGCGATGCCCTTATTGGTTTTTGCTTGAAATTGAAGAAAACATTTTTGGCCCCGGATTGGGTGGTGGACTCAACTTCAAGAAACCGACAGTCCTCTGAAAGATCCAGCAATTTGAGTAACTGTAAATTTTGTGTGTGTGCAAATGTCAGGCATCTTTTGTTTGAGTGTTATGCCCCTGCAAAGTGGTGTGAGGTGTATAACATGGCTGTGGTCATCTTACTCTAGCTTGTGGATTGTTAACAGGAGCAGAATATTTCAAAGGTATAGTGAAAATTTAGTCCCTAGTGATTTTCAATTATTTCCAAAATTACATTAACCTTGAAAGAGAATTTATGGATTAAAGAAGAATTTGTGGTTGTTGAAAGTGGATTAAAGTTAACCAAAATACTTTCTTGAAGAAAGATGAAAGAAACAGCTTATGCTACAAAAATTATTAATATTAAAAATGGGAATATAATTAAAGTTTGTAGGATTTTTTAACCTTGTCCACTGCCCCTAATATGTCTGTACCCATTGTGTGTGTGAGGGGGCGGGGGCAACTTTCTCAATAAATACTGCAATTTTTGTGGTTTGCTACAGATTGACAACTTCCTCATATAACCCCCCACCCCCTTTTCACTTTGATATGCTATCATTTTTTGCAAATGATTAAGAAAATGCAATTATTATTATTTTATGTTACAGGAGATTTTTTCGGGAAATGAACTTGAAATGCCAGTCCTACAAGCATTGGTACGTATTTAGTTAGCTATTTCATCACCGAGTATTCTCTGCTCCCAGCCCTGTAGTATATGAATTAGTTTAGATTTAAAATTAAAGCAAATAAATAGATTTGTATGACTATATTATTGTCTTAAAGTTAGCTTGTATGAATTAGTGATGATAGGATTAATAAGGATTGGAAGAATAATTTTTTTCAGGAATTAAAATAAAAATTTGTTCTGATTCTTGCCCCAACTCCTCTTTTGAAAGTCCTACAAAAAGGGTAAAAATTCCTTTGCTTTTTTAAATTAAAAGTTTTTTAGCATATTTTAATTTTAATTCACTATGTAAATTTTATTCATAAACCAATCTTGGCTGAAAGTTATAAACTTTCTAATTGAAGATTTTTATTAGACTGCATCTTGTTTCCATTTTCATAATTTGCTGTATTATTTTGAAAGTATTAAATTATAAGTTTGAAAAATTTCTTTACCCCACCTCCTTCCTCTCCATGATTAAATATCAGATATTGCGAATATAGTTGGGAATTAGATGTCAGATACTTTAGACTTAGGAGGTTTACCCTGTGTCACCTATTACACTCTCTACCTGGAGGAGCTGCACATCCTTGCACCCTAAGTGCAAATTATAGAAGCCCTGTCACTGGGTTGTCTTGAACTCTATGATAGGGGCTGGGAAAGTTGTTGGTGCACTTCCCCTCACTCCCTATCAGCACTCTTTTATTATTATGACTCTCACTTCAAACTTATCTAGCCCCACTTTGTACCAGGAGGAGTGTTCCCATCTGGACAGAGTTTGGTCCGGTAGCCTTGGTGAGTACATCCCATCCTGGGATCACCTAGTACCAGGGTATGATAATAATAGGTGATGACCCACCCTATTTGTTAGTGAACCCTCCTATCTGTACTTCTTTATTATTGGGTTAAGGAATAAGTTCTTGCAGTTTTATCAAATTTATTCATTACCATTAACAATTTTAGAAAAACTTCATTTTTAATTGATAACCATATGCAATTTAATCAATAATGTATTCTCCGTTGTTATTTACAACTTCTTCCCAATGTCCAACTAGTTTTTCGATGCCTCTACAATAAAAATCTCTGGATTTTGACTTGAAGAATTCATCTAACCACGTTCTTAATTCCACATCAGTATTGAATGAAACGGCATGCAAATTGTTGGAGAGCGATCGAAAGAGATGGAAATCTGATGGAGCCAAGTCTGGCGAATATGGAGGATGCGGCAGTATTTCCCAATTAAGCATTTGGGTGGCATCTTCTGTCATATTGGCAATGTGAGGATGAGCATTGTTGTGTTGCAGAAGGACTCCATTACGTCGATGAGGTCTCTTTTCACGAATAGCTTCAGCGAGTCGATACATTTTTTTTAACGTAGAGCTCTGCATTGACAATCTCGTTGCAAGGAGCTCATAAAGAATGATGCCTTAACAATCCCACCACACACACAGCATCATCTTTTGTGGATGAAGTCCTTGCTTTAATCGCGGAAGTGGTTTTTTTATTGGGGCTAAGCCATTGCTTTTGATGGTTCATGTTGACATAAACACACCACTTTTCATCGCAGGTGATGATGGCGTGAAGAAATCTCTCCTTATATCCACGAGTAGCCTTGTGATGAGCAAGCAAACCTGCAGCAATCATGGAGCGTTGAAGTTTGTTGCTTTCGCTCAAAGTGTGCGGAACCCATGCACCGACTTTTTTAACTTTCCCCATCGAATGAAGGTGATTTACTATAGTTTTCTGATCACACACCAATTCTCTAGTTGATTGATGAGGATTTTCATGAAGGTCGTTCAATCGATCTTTATCCAACTTAATGGGGTGATCAGAACGTTCTTTGTCATTAAGATTGAAATGACCATTTTTGAAACGTGAAAACCACCATTGAGCTGTGCTTTCTGATAAAGCATTTTCTCTGTACACAGCACAAATATCGCAACTTGCTTTGGCCACATTTGCATTGTTCCTGTCTCAATTTAAAATGAATAACAAGTGTCAAAAATGCGCCTTTCTTTCAACTTAACATTCCATTTTGAGGGTACAGAACAAAAATTAAATTAACACAACTTTTAAATAAACCGCAATGACTTATTACTCAACTTCAAGATGTAGCCTAACTTTTGCAAATTTTACTCTCATTATTTATTATTGTTACTTAATATGTGCACAAATTACGTCAAGGCAACATTAAAAAAACGCAAGAACTTATTCCTCAACCTAATACTTACTCTTCTATTCAGAGAGCTTCTGGCTGCCTAGCGCACTTTCACCCTCTTATGGGTCTTTAGTGAGTGGTAGTGTAAACTGTTAGGCCCTTACCTGCTGCGATGACTGAAAGCCTGCTGGCCAAGGCATTTATTAGGAACAGGGTGTGTTAGGTCATCAACTCTGCTCACCTTCCAGTAAACATATAATGTGGCTTTGCCAGAACCATCCTTTTTGGTTAAAACTCAAGAACAATTTTGCCTGAGTGATGGGCCAGGTTATTAAAGCCCATCTTAGCTCGTACCCATGAGTTGAGTATGTGTAAATGATCACATTCTAGAGTTTTATGATACTATGAAGACTTTTCTCTTAACCTCCCTAGGCATTGGGAGGGCTCTGAGCATGGCCTCATCCTCTCTAGTTGTTGGGGAGGATCAGGTAAAACAATACACTCCTTTAACCTGTTGAGGGGCTCCACTCTCAGCACCTCCATGCAGCAAAGAGGCTTACCCTTTGCTATCTTCACAGCCAATCTTGGGTGACTCCTTAGGAATGGGGGCAGTCTCCATTCCTATCACAGGAGACTGCTAAGAGAGCAAATAGGTGGCGCAAAATTGACCACACCTGATGGGAGTGGCAGGATGGAGCCAACCTGCTTATAGGAACAAGGGATGGCAGGGCCTGCCGGGCTGTCCCTTACCATCCTGTCGGGTGTCTCAGCATGTCTTTCGGCTCTCCCCCATTGGAGGTTGGTTCATCCACCAGAGACTTTACCCTGACTGAAAGTACTTCAAATGGGATCTGTGATGTCGGGGGGTGGGGGGCATAGAGGCACCCCCATAGATGGACTGATCCTGGAGGTGATCCAGCCCCAGGTGGTAGGATCTTCTATGAGGTGCAACTCAGGGTTGGTGCCAAACACAAACCTAAGTCCAACCTTGTACAAGATTCTCATTAGGTGGCTCAGGCCCCTAAAGACTCGCAAGGAGAGGTGCGACCTTCTCTCCTTTGCTGAGGCACGTCCATCTGGCAAGTGACCAGGCCATGATTGACACATCCAGCCCCGAGGCACCCTTGGGCAGGAAGGAACTGACAAAGACCAAAACTGCAAGTGCACTGAGAGTATGTGGCATTTTTTAGCCCGCTGGCTTCAAACTTTTCTTGGTTATTTGATCCACTGATGACTGCATGTTATAACCAATGCAACATAACTAATCAAAAGAAAGCATTAACTAGCTTGATTGGTGGTGAGCTGAAGGTGACATGTTTCTCACTCCAGAGCCTTCTGATAAATGTGTCAAGCTTACAAGGCAGCCATGATTAGTGCTCTTGGGACACTTAATGACTCGTCAGTAAGTGACTCTGCACTCCACCATGAACTTTGTGAAAGGAGTGGTTTATTCAAGGGAACTCTTTGTCTACTCAATAGAAGACATCACCTTAGAGCTGGCTGACCATGTAGTAGTCAAGGTCGAGTGTGTGATGAGAAAACAAGGAGTGGCCTCAAACCCACCCCTACACTTCATCATGTTTGACCTTGAGCCACTGGGTGCCAGTCAGTATCGCTACCATGTGAGGCATTTGTGTCACTGGCTTAAAGGTGCCATTACTGCCACCACTTTTGGCCATACAAATCCTGTAGACATGCAAAGTTGCATTTACCGTTGTCTGCAAGTTGCTCCAAGGCCATACACAATAAGTCCCTATTGTGTATGGTCATTTGTGGAGAGCCTCACCCCGGACCTTTGAAGCAATGTAATGTTTATCTCCTGTAAAAGGAAATCTTGGCCATTCAAGCTGCAGATCGTCTCTCACTTTGAGAGGTTATAGACCTGGTCCTGGCTTGCCCAGCGCAGTCTGGGACATTTTTTGCCTCAATGTTATAAATGGTACCGTCTGCTCCTGCCACCTCCAGGCCTACGAACACGATCATTTCCTCACCCATTTGCTACCCTTCTGCAAGTTCTAGCCCCCCACCTACCCCTGCCCTGGTAGAGCCGGTGGCTCAATAGTTTACTCGTTAAAACTAGGACTTCCTTTCCTGTCATGATGGTTTCCCATAAGATGAAACAGGTGCACACTTCCACAGAGTCATTAGACACACAGGAGGCAGCATCCCTGAAGGTGATTGTGAGGCTGTCTTCTAGGGCTCCTAAAGCTCTCCTCCCCTCCCCCAAGGAAGACGAGGCCAATAGATCTTTGGCTCCTATGCCCCACCCAAGGCTGAACTGGGTGGCTGTGAGACGTTGGATCCTCCAAAGCCCAGTCATTTCTGTGAGGGTCTCTGCTTGAAGAAAGCCCCGGCATCCTCTCTGGGCTAGGCCTGGATGGCTTATTCCTTCAATGGAATTGTCACTGATTCCAGGCCAACTGGGAGGAGCTGCTTGATATGGATGCAAGTTTTATGCATCCACAGCTGAGCTGTATTGTGGAAGGTGTATTTGATCTATCCAACCAGTCTCCACCTCATGATCAGTGCCTTCCACATTTCCCCCATTGTGAGCATACTTGTCAATGCTGGGGATATGCCACTCACTCTACACTGTACACAGTGCATTCTGCACCTATACATGTGAGCCTGGCTTATTCCTCAGTCACTAATGGCTCTCACTAGATCCGCAGCCGGTCTCAACGGTGCTTATGCCACTGAGAGATGTCAAGTCATACCATAAGCTCTTAGGACTAGGAAACTCCTTCGAGAGTTCAGTGTAGCTCTCTGGCCTCTGGCTTCTCTCATCTGCCTTGGATGCCACCATGGAGGGTACTGACTTTGACTATTTGCTAGAGCATGAGCCTCTATCTCACTGTGACAACTCTTGTTCCCTGGACTGTTCAGAACATTTCCTTTGAATGTCTCAGTCTAGGTGATCTTCAGATACATTACCTGGATGAGCTAGGTCACTACCCCTTGCCCCTTGTGCTCAGGGCAAGTTTGTGCACACAGACTCGTGGACTATCTTCCTTTTTGGAGGAGACTGGCCTCCCCTATTTTATTTAACTCTCTTTGGTGTTGGTTGCATGTTCTTATGGAGGCGAGTCTCCCCCAATGCCAGAGTGTGTTTCCTTCTTATCGTTGACTTTTAGTTTTTAAGGGTTTTTTTGCTTTTGTGTTTTGGGTAGTTTTTTTTATCTTCCCTAGCATTAAACTGTAAGATGATTAGAGCAACTTATCCCCTAGTAGGCAGTTACTAGAGAGGCTCTGAAAAGAAATCTAGACAAGCAAAGCAGGCATATCTGATTGCTTAAGGGTGATAAAGCATCAGGATAGGAGTTTGATAGGAGATTCTGCAGTGACTCATTTGGTACACTTTATGCAAGTTGGATGGATCAATTCATGAACAGTTTGTATATGATTTACAAGGATTCTTTTGTCTGCTAACTTTTGTATATAGTACATTGGTTTTAGTGTTTAAATATTTGGCCATGTATAACCTGTCAACATCCTTTGGAAAATAATAAAGCATTTGACTTGACTTACAGTTCTAGTTTATGATTCATCTAGATAGCCTGGATGGCTTTGTTGTGAACTTTTTTTTGGTCTTATGCTCTTATTTGATATGTTCCACACAAAAGATAATGTTTAATTTGGGGTCCCTTGAAATGTCAGGCTCAGTATTAAGTAAATTCTTTTAAAACAGAAACCACTGGTATTATAATTGAGAGTGAGGAGGTATGGAGCATACCAGGAAGGATATAGGCGTGCTATAGTTTTCTTCTTCCTCTTATTGGCTCTTATATTTTTTAAATAATTTATAATATTCAGTAATAGAGAAATTGATAAAATAATATTTATTCCTCTTAAGGAATCAGGCTCAGAATTAGAACTTTTAGGTGAAATTGGAATTAATTTTGGCATTCTCCCATCATTATTTAAATTGATTAATTTTCTTAGCATTTTAAAGTTGACCTGAAATTATGTAATTTTAAGTCATGCCAGCAGTTTTGTACTCCATTTTGTGAGGGGTTTTACTATTTCAGGACTTTAAGGTAATTCAAAGTGGCACTTACCTCAGGCATCGATTACTTATATCTGATGGGGTTTATAAATCTCCATCGTCAATGATTGCAACCCAGCTAAATGATATGGTTGGAAAAGACTTGACAAACTTCACTATATTTCGTGTTGAAAGATATGTTGTTAATACTGTTGCTGAAGGTAAAAAGGTAAGCATGTCTATCCAGTTCAAACAATTGCTTATTTTTATATTGAACTCATTAATGTAGCTCATTGGTAGTATGTCTCCCCCCTAAGTTCTCTCATTCAAACTGTATACTACTCGGGAAGATTGCCATGGTATGTAGTTCTGAAGTAATTAAGAGGGTAGCAGTATAGGATAAATCAGGCAGCATTTACAGGGTGCAGATGGGGCAAGTAATAAGATTTATTAAATATCAGTCAAGTGTATAATCCTTAAAAAGATTCATTCCTCTTATATATAATTGGGGAGTGGTAGTTACTTTTGAGAAACCATTAACCAAAAATAGGATTGAATTCACTTGTTAATGATCCAAAATTAATAAAATTTTTGTAGTGAAGCATTATTCAAACCCTGAATTATGGGGAATATTGTTTTTCAATTAACTTCCAAATTATCCATGTGATTGAAACTTCCTTAAATTCCATTGATTAAGAAGTGGTTTCAATTGGTACTTCAATATATTCACTTTTGACTATATTTTTTGTTCCATTTAAATCAGGAGTATATTTTAATCCCTTTGCTTTACTTTGGTACTGGACAAGGCTAAGAATGGCTCACTTCCCTACCTTCAAGTACCTCAAGTATTTTACCTAGGCCCTTACTTTCCACACATTTTCACTTTTTAGGCTAATAAGAGGGTCAGCACTCATTGCCAATATAGGATTGAATTCCCTTGTCCAGAAACATAAGTAAATGATGCAAAATCTGCACTTGTTTAATTTCTTTTCAGGTGATGATTTTGCTTGATATTACTGTCCTTGCCCCTGGAAGTCAAGTTGAGCATGTGATTGGTACCCCTACAATGTATGATATGCATTCAGCTGCATCAAAAACTGCACCTAAAACTACTCAATCCCAGCTTAATTCAACCAGAGGTAATTGTTAATATTCTATTTTAACTTATTTGCCACCTGAGCTTGTATAAAAACCAACGCACATTCTTGAGGAAGGCTGGACCCTTTGATGAAACTTATTTGTTGGAGGGGGGGGGGTCAAGATTAGGCAGTGTTCCATTAGATGCTCAGCATTATCATCATAGTGGTTGTACCTGGGGCATGTTGTGTTATTGAAATAGTCATAACGAATGATTAGAGTCTCATTGCCAACCTTTATATCTCATATACCCTATTTTTTGTATGAAAGGTTATTAATTTTTTATTAATCACCTGATTTCATAATCAAATGCTTAGACAAATTCTGCCATGTGACAATACAATAAGTTCATACCTTAATATGACTGAAATACATATGCTTGAAATCATGTTGGTTTCTATCAAATTTATTAATATATTCTATCCTTTATTGCCCTTACTTGTAGGATTAAAATTTTGTTGATTTTATTAAATTTTGCTAATTTAACTTTAGGCTTCAGGTTTGTAACTTGTTTGTAGGAAGAAATAAAGCAAAAGTGATGTTTTTCCCACTTCAACTGTTTATTTAGGCAATTTTCAACAATCACTACATTAGTGTACTTCCTTGACACTCATTGTATGGAAGAGGTAAATGAAAAGATCATGTTCTCCCTTTCAATAAGGAGTCGAACGTGAAGGATTCCTTGTTTATCCAACAAAATATAAACCTTTTTATTGCAAAACTTACCTTTCTTTTCCAATTAAATTGAAATATTCATTTCCTGGCTTGTCAAGGGCACTTTCCGACTAACCAGTTGAGCACTACATCCTTTCTATTTGCCCCTAATATCCAGAAAACTACAAGTTGCATTCAGTCATTTCTACCTTGTTCAAATATGTCAAAAGGAACCGTCTATTTTTCATTTTAGTCTTGATTTATCAAGGATTTCTCAAATAGACATGCAATTTTTTCCCCATTGAAGCTTTATCCTTTTTTGGGTTTTAGTAGATTTTATGTTTAGCCATGATGTTTTTTTATATAGTTCATTGATCTCGATATGATGGAATCAGTTCCTTTAGGTTCAATGAATCTAAATCATTCCGGAGCCTCTTCGTCACCTATGGCATCAAAATCATCTAGTGCACCCATTGGGGTTCACCCAATTTCCAGCCTTACTCCTTATCAAAACAAGTAAGTTTAATATCCATTTGCTGCTAGGTATCAATTGACTCCATTTACCCCTTGAACATATACTGTATCATTACATGAATTTGTCAATTTGCTTTCATGCAGTTGCTTTTTGGAATCGCTATAGTGAGTGCCCATTGAGTAGGCATTGGTGTCACTGCATACTGTGCGATTAACTGGTATGTTGTCAATATCTGAGCTGTGTTCGATTTGCAGTGCTAATGGTTGTGTATGTCTGTGTTGGTCAAGTGATGTGAGGTTGTTTTTGGTAGTGGCTGCATTAGAAGGTTCTCTTTTGGGTGGTTGGGACATCTATAAGATGGTTTGGATCTAGAAATTTGGCAAGAGGGTTGTCAGGTGTAACACAGGCAACCATGCTGCAGCTAACATCTAGATTTCGGCAATGCCTCCAAGGAGGTAGACAAAGCTGTTTTTTTTTTAAACTTTAGCCCACCTGAAGGGCAAGAGACAAAGGTGATCAGTCATTCTCAAGTGGATAGGACACAACCACCCCATTTGGATGTATTTCATGTTAGGTTAAGTTGCAAGAGAACTTCCACTTTCTAGCTGTACCAAGGAAAGCTAGCACGGGGTTACTATAAAATTCGCACAGCATGCAACAGCCTCCCTTCACTCTAACCTGGTCGCTCAGGACCACCTCATAAAGGACACCCCCATTTAATTGTGGTAGCTTTGGCTGGGCCAACAGCACAGGGTGTAAAACCAAAGCTTTCTCCCTTAATTTCCTAAGGGATTGGATGGAGCAGAGATGTCACCTGCTCCCAAGAAGCTACAAACAATAAAAACAAGAAGGCATAGACATTGGTAACTTACCACTGCATCTGCTGCCTAAAGAAGCTAGTCCCTATAAAGGGCATGGGGATGTTTTCCTGGTGCTAACAGGACTCAGAGCCCCATTCACCCCATCTTTTAGCCTCTCCTCCCACTAAATCTTCTTTCTCTACCTACTCTTATCTCCCTCACCACAGGGAGGGAGATGGTTTTGCCCCCATAATCCCTTCCCTGCATGTAATGGGCCGACCACCTCCCTACAGCCATTCTCAGTTGCATAAGGCTCTTCTGCTTATGGCAGGTGAGCTTACTGCCTTGTTGGCTGCCATGCCAGCTAAAATTTTCCTGGTCTGCCATAACATCTTTCCCATCCTGTTGATGATTATTAGGATCTAATAAGGAAATCCATCCTTCCTTTGGCAGCTCAGTTGGAAGCTGTGGCCTTTGAGGATCAACCACTCGACTGGGTAACTTCTGGTCAGTCTGCGTTGTTGCACAGATGTGAACACCATCATTAACCCAACCAACCAAAGTGGATCCCTAAAAATCCAACTTTCATAGGTTGGTAAACTTTTTCAAAATATCAACTATATTCCAAACAGGGAAACCTTGCACAACCTTGGGTTGGGGTGGGTGATGAATTTGATAGCACCAATCTGACTGGTGGAGAAGTTCCCCTCCTACAATTTTGGTGTTCCAAATGGCTTCTCCTTTGCTATCTGTGAAGCCACCTTTGGGTAGCTCTACCTATTTACCAATGGCAGCCCCTCCTTTTCTTTCACAGGGGCTTGCCAAGAAAGCAGTAGCCCCAGAATTAACTGCTTCCAATGAGAGCGGCTTGATAGGACCAAATTCCCTTAGAGAGGCAAGGATTGGCGTGGCACATCAGTTGGTTCCCCCTATTATCCTGCAGACATGCATTGTGAGCTTCCTGGAGGATGGCATGCCTGACCCTCTCTTTCCCAATGGAGGTGGCTTGTTGTTTCAATTATTACAGGCAATAGTCCTGGAGAATTCTCCGTGTGGATCTATGACACCTTGGTCGAGAAGGCCACTTTGATGCCCCCAGGTGCCCCTGCCCCATCTTCAAATGGGGTGGACAAAGACTGTGGGAGACCACAAAGTCTGGCCCTCTGTAAGATCCTCCTAAGGTGGCACAGGCTCACAAGGAGAGGAACGACCTCCTTTCCAGGTTGGTGACCCCTTGCCATCCAAGGCCAGTCTTTGAAAGTCAAGACAAAGACCAGGGCTTGCTCTCCTTCCGGGGGGGTGATGGTTCTTGGAATGTTTGGGTCCCTTGCTGTTTCGCCAAGTGAGTAGGCCACCACTGTCATTTCTGATCCTGAGGCACCCTCTGATGGAGAGATCTACACAATGACAAAGACCAAAGTTGCTTGTAGGGTGAGTGGAGCCCCAGTGATGTTTTGGCCTGTCATTAAGAGGGTCTACACTAGGTGTGCCGGTCTATAGGGATGGCTCAAAATCTGAAGAGGTGATTGGCTTCCATGCTATTTTTCCTGTTGGAAGCGGGCCTGGCAGATTGTGTGGCCTAAGTGCCCTTGAGTTATTTGAATCTATGCATTCCCTAGTTTGCAGTATCCATAATGGCACGGGTGCTGCGAGCAAGGACGATGTTTTGATTGTCTTCTGGTTTTATGAACATGTAGGCGGTTGTGGTTAATGAGGCTGTCAGGCTATCTGCGCAGTGTTTATACCAGTTTTTTGCTTTTCTCCACTTTGACTACATGGCATGGATCAGGGCACGCCTGATCCCTGACTTTTCCTATGGACCTCCCCTCTCGCATACCTCTATGGTATCAATTCGCTTTTTGTCTGAATCATACACAGTCGCAGGTTGCAGTGCCATCTGTCAGGGTGCTTCCTTAAACTTTTGTGCAGACTGCTTGGTCCCCCAAACTGTGTGCCACCTTTGAATTCCCTTCTCTGGAGATGCTTCATGAATGATACCCCTCCCAATACTGTGATTGCTACTGCTTGTTTCTTGTGCTAGGGGCAGGCTCCTTCGCCCCACTGGGTCAATGGAATTTTGGGAGGGGCCTTGCGTTTGTTCCTGAGGGTGACCTGCCTCCCCAGTGCACCTGAGCTTGGTTTTTATTGTTATTTTGCTTCAGTGGCTGTCTTTGTTGGCAACCACCAGAAGTGACAGATTTTTTTAACCCATCTTTTACACCTTCTGGACTCTAATCCATAACTCCAATTTAACATTACACAGCACAATCAAGTGATTGGATAGTTCCATACTTATTCTTCTTAGAGCTTCCACATTAAATGCATCCTACAGCATATTTTTCCTTAGCAGCCATAGATCAATCATACTCTTACATTTTTCCCTCTCTCTTTTTCCAACCCATGTGTATTAATGCACATCCTGGTGCTTAAAGAATGCTTGCTACTGCTCTTTCAGCACAATATTCTACCACCCTCTCTTCAGGTGTAACAATAGCTCCACTTATCCTCTTTCTCATCATCACCTATTCATTTAGTCATATCTCCTGCAACCATCAACAGATACCCATTTCTAAGTCATTACAGCACCTCTCTTTCTCAGCTTTGCTTTCATCATTACAATCACACAGCTTCACCCTTGCAAATCTAAACTTCACCCAAATAATTCTCTAGCTCACACATTAGTAGCCAACCAGTAAGCCATTACATTCCATTCACTCCCACACACTTCATTCTTTTTCACATTTACTCTCATAGGATAAGTAATTACAGTCTCACTCTTACTATCATTCCTCTCTTTACCTCATTGTAATAATTCCTTTTGGCTTCATGGGCTAGCGCCCCTTAGACGAGCTTAGTCACCTATGGCAGTATGGGTAGTGCTTAAAGTCAATCAAATCTTTTATTCAATTCATGAACTCATTTAGAATTTAACTCACAACAGATGGACCATTTGTGCTCGGGTCACAAACAAATCGGACATCAGGACATGGTCTAATTCAAGAGGACAAGGGAAGCTCTTTTCTATGGACCTCCTTGATGAATCGGGTGAAATTCGTGCCACTGCATTTAATGATCAAGTGGACAAATATTATGACATGATTGAGGTGCGTTGATAAGTGGCCAACCCTATTTGTTTGTTTGTTTGTACTTCACAGTAAAACATATATAATATGCAAGTTTTATTACCAATTTGCTCAGTTTTTATCATTCTCAGTGTGGGCCTACAATTTAGCATAATCTAAATCATGGGAACTGTGAAAAGCCAACTTATTATCGAGTCCATCCAGCAAATAACCACAACTTGAAATTAGTGTGTCCACTTGGCTATGATATATTAACAATGGAAAATTTTCACAGTGTGAATTCCTGTAGGTGTTTGAATACATTTGACAATCCTTTAACAGAAATTTGAGTTTACTCTCAAGTGGATAATGCTCATGACACTAGGATTTCTAAAGTAACTTTTATCTTGCAGATCAATAAGGTGTATTATATCACTCAAGCTCAGCTGAAGACTGCTAATAAGCAGTATTCATCCTTAAAAAATGAATATGAAATGACTTTCAATCAGGGAACACAAGTAAGTTGCATTTTTTCAAAGACCTTCTTACACATACTGAAAAGCTTAATTTTGTCTATTTTTAAGTTTGCGCTTTACAAAATTTCTCCAAGCTGAATTTTGTCCATTTTTAATTTTTGTATGTTTTTTTCAAATGGGATTTCTCTTTTAGGTGACTGTCTGTCATGAAACCTCGAAGATTCCGACAATGCAATTTCAGTTTGTGAAGATTGATCAGTTAGAGCAAGTTGCCAAAGATAGCACAATTGGTATGGCAAACTCTTACTTTAGTTGGCTTGATTTGGTCTCAAATTTGTATGGATAGTTTTCCTTCTGTATAAACTTTGGTAGTAAGAATACTATAAATGTGATGGTATCTTGCATCAAAGAAACCCACTAAATTGAATCCTTAATGGGCAAAAATGCTTGATTGGGATTGAATTAAACTGAATAAAAATTTGCAACTCATAAGTTTATATGGTACCAAGGCTATAGTTGCCTGGATAAATGAAACATGTCAAGACCATAGTATACGGTTAGTAGCTGGCATATATAGAAGAGTTAATGGTGGGTTTCTGATTCTATATACCTTATCATTTTCTCTCCTATGGTATTGACCCATGCTTATACACTCGTATGTTGGATGACTTACCAATCTTGTTTCATTTCTGCTAGTTAGCCCTTTTATGTACACACTGCTATTAGTGATGTCATATCTGTGACTTCCCTATAAAATCACAGACCTGGGGTCTCTCTCGATAGTCCTTTGGGGATAAAGGTAGTTGTGTGATTGTGTGCAGGTGGTGTAATAATAATAATTACCAAAGCAGAAAAGTTGTTTCCCACTGAGGCTATTTTCACGGTACAAAATGTGAGAGAGAAACAACATGAATTGGGATAGTGAACAAAGCCTTGGGTGAAGGTGCTGTTGCACTCACTTTGCCAACCTTGGGTTCTTTTCACTCAAACCCTTCAGTACTAGAGAATGACCACTGCATGTGTAGTCTTGTCCAGAGGTGTCCTAAGAGACATTATTGAATGTGGGTCTGGGAGGGTCAAAGTGGGAATAGTATAAGATGAGGTGGCTATTGTTTTGGGTTTGTACCGGGCCTGTCCGTTGTTGTTTGTTTTTTTGTGGGGGGATCATGATCTGACTTATTCACGTTGTGTTCTTGACCAGGATCCTACGTAAGGCCAGTGGCTTCGATGAACTCTGCAGACTGCACAGGGTTCTCTCCGAGATCGAGAACTGGGTGTATCTGAAGATTTTGTCTTAATTGCGTGAGTGTTGGGCATTTTGTGACTGTGTTGGTTTTCCTGGCCCTTAGTGGTGGTAGGTGAAGATGTGTGTGTCAGTTAAGTTGATGCAGTGTTTGTGTTTTGTTTGAGGAGGGGGGGGGGAGTGACCACATTTCTGCCAGGGCAATCTGTGTTATGTGTTGATGAGGGCTTGGTTACAGGGTGGAGGAGAGTCTTTAAGGGTATGGCAATGTAGTAGGAGGCCTTTGGAGTCTTGCACATGTTTTTTTTGAGTGGTGTGGGTCTTGCATATAGTGGTTGGTGTATTACAGAGAAATTAAGCTTCAATGCTGGTCTAGTTGAATATTTTGTGGGTACTGCTTTCATTCGGACTGTAGGTGGTCAGTTGTTTTTCTATTGGTGCATCTTGTAGGGAGGCCTAGTCTTTTGAGTCTGCAGTCTGTTGGTATTTGTATGGTAAGTCGGGCGTCTAAGCCACTTGTTGCTTCCTGAGTTCTCTTCAATCGATGGCAGCACTCAAGAAAGTTGCCCTTTGAACTGGTCTTATCCAGAGGTCTCATAGAGAGATCATATTTAAATTGGTTCTGGGGAGGGCAGGATAGAGATAGATGGCCAGTGCTTTCAGGTTTGTGTGGGGCTAACACTCTTGATGGCACACAGGCCAGTGAAACTGGTTCAGCTATCTAGGGATGCTTCGGTTTGGTGACTATAGGGGTGAGAGTAGTTCTTGGACTAGGGCGTTTTGAAGTACTATGCTGGTAAAGCAGGTGTTTCTTTTACATTCTCATTTGATGGGGTGTAAATGGTGGCGGAGGTGGTTCTGGGAGTTGGGGTTTGTGTATCAAACACCTTCAATCGGAGTTGGTAGGGATAGTAGGGTGCATTTAAAACCTCAAAGGAATAGATTTGGAAGAAGGATTTAGACAAGCAAGATAGAATGCATCTTCCTTTCATGGTAGATGGGTGCCCATAATAGAGCCTGAAACTTGCTGTTGCACTCTTATTCTATCTTTATCTTCCTCCGTTATTTCTTGGTACAGATGCTCTCCATGGATTCATAACTTTTTCTCAAGTTTATTTTTTTTACATCTGCTTGTACCCCAGCTGAATGGTGCTAGTTCTTACTTGCTTCATTGAATTTCAGATGTCATTGGGCTGTGTAAAGAAGACTTTAATATGTCAACCGTTACTCAGAAATCGACCGGAAAAGAACTTAAAAAGAGAGATATCCAAATTGTTGACGAATCTGGCAGCGAGGTGAGAAATTTTTTTAATTTTGACCACGCTTCCCAATAATTGCTTGTTTGTATCTGTCATTTCAATAAGTTAGGGAAAAGAAGACCGCTGCCTCCCTAGCGGAGTGGAAACCTCGTGCCCTACTATCAGTAAAATTAACATGCGAACTCCTCCTCTGGCTAGTGCCCCTTCTGTATCTTAAAGAAGGATCTTGCTGAGTCCGGCCCATCCGTCCTACGGGCTCTTCCCAACGGTGGAGAGGAGCGGGTTCATTCCCCACCATCCTCTCCTAAAGAGGAAAGCAAAGCGTGCCCGTTTCCGGTAAGACAAAACGGCCGTGTGCCTCCATTCAGTCGTACTCTCACAGGAGGCAACACCCTTGAAGGTGGTGGTGATGCAGTCTTCCAGGATTATATAAGCTGCCCCCAGAAAGGAGCTTCGGCTCCTACACCCCCTCCCAAGGCTGCGCTGATAGGTTTGGAGATGGTGGATCCTCCTAATGAGGTACCCTTGCCCGCCAAAGGTTTTGAAGCAGAGGGAGGAAAAGAATCGTATAGTGAGCCCAACCTCCCTTGATAAGTCCTCATTGGCAACCTTCTCTTGTTAGGCCAACTCTGCTTGTAGTTCTTCCCCCTGATCTGCTCTGTGCTACGACTGGAGGGCATATTCCTTCACTGGGAGCAGCTGCGGAGGCTCATCTCCCATTGCCTGTTAGCTATCTTTTTGCAGGAGACCACGCTAAGCGTGTGACCCCAACACCACAGGATAGGGGTTAAGCAGCAAGATGTGCCATTTACACCCGGCATTATGTCTCCATTCTTCTCTTTGCTTTAAATACCTCCTTTCAGGCAGTAGCAGTGCAGCTGCACCTGGATATAAGGTATACTGTTATTTCTGAGTACATTCCACAGTCAGGCGACTTCGATGCGGGACTGCTCGGAGATTTGAAAGGTAGACACCGCCTCTGGAGAGTCTAGTCGA
Source organism: Ceratothoa steindachneri (assembly GCA_963969495.1). NCBI lineage: Eukaryota > Metazoa > Arthropoda > Malacostraca > Isopoda > Cymothoidae > Ceratothoa > Ceratothoa steindachneri. The sequence goes on from OZ018326.1 coordinate 87,874,897, forward strand.
GCAATCGTAGGGGTAAAGACCTTGTCGACCTGATCGACAAGCTAGAAATAGGTGTCGTACATGTGCATGAGTTTAGGCATCGGTGCCCGAGAACCGCTTCATTTACCTGTCTTGTTCTATCCATGTGCTCTCTAGATGCACAGCCTGATTTTGGGTTGGAGATAGTCGATGACTTCCATGGTAGTAATCACTTTACTATTCAAAATAATTTTCTAATCCGCTGCCGCCTGAGAGACCCCTAAGGTGACGCGGGCGCGGTGGTCCGCAATTCAGGAAATGACTGATTTCACTGTCCCAGTCGAGCAGTTTATGTCGGTGGATGAGGCTGGTGAGTTCTTCTTCGGTAACCTCATCGCCGTGGACCTAGCTACTATTCCTAGAACGTCTGGCCCTTTTCCTCGAACTAGAGCTAGGTTCCGGTATGTTTCGAAACTCAGGCGCTGCTCTTCCTGGCGGGCATATGCGTCTTCACTGAACAGGAAGACCCCTCTAGCAGAGATGCTGAAGCGAGTCAAAAGGATTCGGATCAAGTTCTTGCAGTACTCCCCCTCCCATTCTCCAGGGAATGTGATTGCAATCTCGGTCCCCGCGTACTTAGTGGACTCCTTTACGACCGTTTCACCTCATTCCCTAGCTGAGATGATGCTCTGCCAGCATTCAATGCACGTCGTGGTATCTCCGAAAGTCACCTACTCGACTTTACTTCCAGAAGTGGAGAACCCTCTAAAATATTTACATTGAGTTGCGTTCCACCCTCGCTTAAGGCACGGACACCAGCCGATGTCTCGTATGCTCTGGTTCGACACCTAGATGAGTGAGGCGTTGCTTTTTTGTTAGATTTTTTCAACAGGATCTGGACAGAGGGTATCCCAGACTCCTGGCGAATAACTACTGTGCTCATATTTCCCGGCGACTTATGCCCAAGTAGGCAGTCGCCAGATGGGCTACCACAATGAAAAACAAAATGTGCTCATATTTCGTAAATCAGGGAGAGATCACTCTACCTACTCTGGTTTCCGCCCAATCTCTCCTACCTCCTGCATGTGTAAGTTAATGGAGAAATTGGTAAATCTTAGACTAGCCTTTTCCTTGACAGCAGAAGCCACCTGTTTTGTGCACAGTGCAGCTTTCGCAAGTTCACACTCGGGCCAACTGGGAGGAGCTGCGGAGGTTCTTCTTGTTCCGTTACCCATTAGCTATCTTTTTGTATAAAACCATGCTGGGCCGTGCCCCCTGCCCACCCTCCCGGGGTATAAGGGTTTTGCGACCCCACCACCACGGGATGATATGCGATTTATACGCGGCATGATTTCTCCGTTATTCTCTCTTCGCTTTAGATACCTCCTTTCAGGCAGTAGCTGTGCAGCTGCATCTGGATAGGAGGTATACTGTTATTTCGGCATACATTCCACTGTCAGCCGACTTCGACGCAGGGGACTTCGCCACGTCGTGGCACAGTTGCCGAGGCCCTTTCTCTCGCGTGGAGATCTGAACGGTAGACACCCCCTCAGGGGAGACCACTCAATTTATCCCAGGGGTCAAGTCCTTGCCGACATGATCGACAAGCTGGAGATGGGTATCCTAAATGTGGATCTGTTTACGCATCTGCCTGAGAACAAATTCATTTTCCTGCCTCGATCTATCTTTGTGCTCTCCGGATACACAGCCTGATTTTGGGTGGGGGAGTGGTCCATGACCTCCATGGTATTGATCGCTTTCTGGGCCGTTGCCGCCCAAGAGCCCGCCGCGGTGGTTCACATTTCGGGAAATGACATTTCTCTATCTCAGTCGAGGAGTTCTTGTTGAATGTTCCAGTCTGGGCGATCTACGCGCACGTTACCTGTTCCAGTACCGGGATGGGCGGGTTCGCTACTGCCTGTTTCTTGTACTCGGGGACAAGTGCGTGCACATTGACTTGTAGACTTTTGGGGGGAGGCCGGCCTTCTCCCTTTTATTTAACCAGTTTTTCTGTTGTTTTTTTTCTCCCCTTTATAGGTCGCACGTTCCTGCGCCGGGGGGACCTCCCCCGACCTAGGAGCTTGCTTCCTGCTTGTTGCCTTTTCCCTTTTTTTTTAAAAAATTTTGGGTTTTTCAATTTAATTTTAAAGTAGGCAGGCTTTTAATACGGTGACTAATGCACAAGTAGGCAGTCACCAGATGAGCTAAAAAAAAAAAAAAATCAGTCGAGGAGTTTAGGTTGGAACATGAGGCCATTGAGTTCTTCTCCGGCAACCTCAACTGCCGTGAGCCTAGCTACTATTACAACATCTGGCCATTTTGCATGCCAACCCCTCACGTTGTAGTCAGCCGAGTGTGAGGCGGCCCACAAACACAAGCGTTATGCCTACATGCGCTATAAGCGCCGCCCGAACGACTTCACTGTCGGTGAATTTCGTCGAGCTAGGGCTAGGTTCCGGTATATTTTGAAGCACTCTCGCCACTCTTCTTGGCAGGCATACGTGTTTTCATTTAACGGGAAGACTCCTCTAACAAAAGTGTGGAAGCGAGTCAAAAAGATTCGGGGCTGGTTCTCGCAAACCCCCCTCCCGTTCTCCAGGAGAATGGAACCGCAATCTCTAGCCGGGATGCTGCTCCGCCAGCATTCAATGCACGTGGTTATGTCGCGGAAGGTCGCCAACTGGACTTTACCTCCAGAGGCAGAGAACCCTTCAACGACAGGTTTAATTTGAGTGAGTTGTGTTCGTCTCTCGCTTTGTGCGCGGACGCCATGCTTCGACACCTGGGTGAGGGAGGCATGGCCTTTCTGTTAGATATGTTTCAACAGGATCTGGGTAGAGGGTATTCTCCCAAATTCTTGGCGAATCGCTACTGTGCTCGCTTTTCGCAAACTAGGGGAAGATCTCTCTTACCTCCTGCATATTCAAGTTGATGGAGAAATTGGTAAATGTTAGATTAGCTTTTTTTTCTGGACTGCACAGGCCATCTGTCTTTTGCACAGTGCCGCTTCCGCAAGTTCCATTCCACGTCGGATGCTCTGCTCCTACTGGAAAATGCCGTCTGCAAGGCATTCATTCGTAGACAGCCCTAAGTCACTGCTTCTCGATCTGAAGAAGGCTTATGATACCGCATGGCGATACAGTATCATGGAGAATATCCACACGATGGGGGCGAAGGGACGCCTCCCAATCTTTATATCTGAATTTTTGCGAGATCGTCCGTTCCGCGTACGGGTGAGGGGAACCCTTTCCGGCCCAATGGAGCAAGAAGAGGGTCTCCCGCAGGGAAGTGTCCTCAGTGTCGCACTTTTCCCTGAGCATCAATGGCATCACCTCAGTGCTGCCGGAAGATGTTCTCGCTATGCTCTACGTGGACGACCTTTCGATCTCTTTTGGCGCGGTCCCAGATGCCAACTCTTCAGCGTCGACTCCAACAGGCATTGAACCGCGTCTCTCACTATGCTGAAGTGCATTAGCTTCGGCGAGTGAAACTGGTTCAGCTATCTAGGGATGCTTCGGTTTGGTGACTATAGGGGTGAGAGTATGGTGCACTTCTGCCGCCATCCACGGCTCCACCCTGACCCAGCCTTTTCTCAATAGGTTGTGCCTGCAAGTGGTGGACTCGCACCATTTCCTTGGTCTTGTATTTGACCTATTCCTCACCTGGGAGGCTCATATTCACAGCCTTAGGGTCTTTTGTACTCCCGCCATGGATCTTCTTCGTTCCGTGACGTTCAGCACTTGGGGCGCTGATAGTGCTACTGCCTTACTTTTTAATCAATCCGTTGTTCGTTCCAAGCTCGACTACGGATGCGAGTTTTATTCATCCGCAGCTGAGCGTGTATTGCAGAAGGTGGACTTGATCCACCACACCGGCCTTCGCCTGGCTACCAGCTCCTTCCGCACTTCTTCCATTGGAGTTTACTTGTCGATGCTGGGGAGATGCCACTCACTCCGCACAGTGCAATATTCGCCTGTATGCGCGAACCCGGCACCTCTCTCGCTTGCCAACAGCGCTCACTGCATCCACAGCTAATCTCGACGGTGCCTATGCCGCTGAGAGACGCTAGTTATAAGGGCTAGAAAACTCCTTCGAGAGCTAGGTATACATCTCAGGCTGGTTGTGCCCCTGGTTCTGCCCAGGACGCCACCCTGGAGGGTACCACCTTTAACTATTTGTCGCCACGCCTCAGCTTCCAAAGCTTAATAGCGTCAGGAGTTTTGCATTCGGCCTTTTTGGAGCACACTTTGTGTCACGCTGGAGCTGTGCCAGTGTATACAGATGGCTCCAAGTCCCATGAGGTGGTTGGTTTCCATGTCATATCCCCTCTGTTTGAAGTCAGCGGGGGTCTGCCAGGCGCTGAGTCTGTCTTAATGGCCGTGCTGGTTGCAATATACCGCTCTGTACTGGAGATAATGTGACCTGTCCTGTTCGGAGACAGGATTGTGATTTATAGCGACTGACAAAGCGCCCCGAGTGCTTTCGGGGCATTGGAATCTCCTGGTTTGTGATATCCGTGATGCAACGGTTTTGGCGAGCCTGGCGGGTGTCGAGATTATCTAATGCTGGGTTCCTGGACATATATAAACTGTGGGGATTGAGCACTCCGATGAGGGCGACAAAGTGCCCGGGAGGACTGGCCGACCAGACCAGCTTTTCGCTCTTCCTCACACCAACTACATGGCAGGAGGGCAGCTTAGCAAAGAAGATGGGAGACGGTTGAGGGGAACTTAAAGTTTGTGCCATTGTGCTCCAAAGTTCCCATGGATATAACTGTGTTGTCCCCCCAGACTGTTCGGCACATTCTTGCCGATTGTCCCAGTCTGAGTGATCTTCCTCCATGTTACCTGTCCCAGTGGGGTTGCTACTGCTTCTCTATTGTACGTGGGACAGATTTGTGGACTATACGTCTTTTTGGAGGAGGCTGTCCTCCTCCACTTTATTTTACTTTTTTTTCTGTAGGCTGCATGCTCCTGCCACTTGCCTACCCCCGATGCCGGAGCGCGCTTCCTTCTTATTGCCGTTTTGCTTTTGCTTTTTGTTGTTTTCTGTTTGCTTTTTTAGCTTGTTCTTAATCTCTTTATTTTAGCTTTGTTATTTCCATATTTGTCTTTTAATCTAGCCTAATAGTAGGCTCTAGCATGAGTATGATTGCTTTTGCCTTAGTAGGCAGTTGCCTGATGAGCTCTTAAAATAAAAATTACCATTGGGCTTTATGTCGTTGTTTCGATGTGGGGGTTGGAGCGGTGCACCTGGTGTGAACCATGTCAGATTTCTTTGAGGATTTGCACCTCCTGCTGGTGTCTTTAGTCTACCTCCTCTATGGATCCTGGGTTCTCTTCGGTCAAGCTCAACCGTTCTCAGGAATGGGGCCACATCACATACTTCTTCCCCCAATGTCTTCTAGAAAGGTTTGAAAGATGTTGATATGGGGTATGGGAGGGTAAGATTACTTGTGTTTTCCAGTGGCAGTGAAAGAAGTGAGAGTTTATTTTAGTATTTGAGTAGGAGGAGTGTCATGAGTGTAGATGGATCAGAGTAACACATCAATCCAAAGCATATTCGTATTTAGTGCTTTGGCCTAGGGTATTTTTGAAGCGCTGCATGTGTGTTGTGTTATCTGTTTGAGTTGGGAAGAAAGTTCACTTAAAAGTAGGTAGTGGGTATGATATTTTTTCTGGTGGTGCTGGTAGGAAATGAAGATGGTTTAGTGGATGTGAGAGGGCAGAGCAGTTTGCTGAAAAACTATCATGTTTCTTTCATTTTTGATGTAGGGAGAATTTTGGTTTCAGCGTGGATGTAGTTTGTAATATATTTGGGCGTTTTTAATGCAGCCAATTGAGATATGGTGAGCACTGTTTAGGACTGTATCTTGTGTAGGTTTGTTTTAAATATGTTCTGGCACCTTGGGAGTGGTGCCCTGTGTGAGCCGTCCAGTGAGAAATGACTTGGTAAGAAATGTTTATGGTGGCAAGAAGGGTGTGTATGAGATGGACTAAAGTGTTCCTGGGTGGTTTGGGCATGAAGAAGAATGGATGTAAATGTGCTTGTGAAAAGGATATAGGAGAGTTAATATCGGCGTATGAATTGTTAGGAGACTGCGTAAATAGGTTATGTGAATGGGTGTAACTGGATGATATTGTGTCTAATGAGTATGTAAAGATAGAGGTTGTGGTGGGCATGCTGGGTGCTTTCTGTCCAGGGTCTCTGACTGAATAAGAAAAATGATGACTATTTAAAGAGGGCATAAAGCTATGGTAGCTTTATAAGTGGCATCAATGCATCCCAACCCTACTTTGTAAGAAAGCTATTGAAAATGTTGAGCAGCAATTGTCCAGCAGAAAGCATGAAAAGTATTCTACCCATTCCTTTCTTTCCTAACCTAACTATTTAAAGACAAGCAACCCTAAGAGTAAGCTAGGATAAGCTGCCCGAAGGCACTTGAGGTTCCTGATCTCTACATCCCCACTTTTTAAGATGTTTCCATCTCTGGTAGAGTTTAAACCATTAATGGTAACAAAAAATAATAAAGCATTGCACCTCAAATATGCCTGAAGTGAAAAATACAAACTGCTATAAATGATCTCATGAAACTAGTGAAAGGTGACAGGTTTGCCATGGTAATATTTGAATCTATTTGACGTAACTTATATAGTTTGTTCCCAAATTACTGCAGTACACTTTTCATGTTTAGTGTTGGAATAAGGTTTTGTACAGGATAGCAGTCATTCTCATCTTATACGGGGAAGCATATTTCCAGATGTCCGAATGCATCCTGTAATTAACTTCAATCCAAAGCATTTTACACATCAGAGACATTTATTGCTACTTGAGAATACTTAGGAGTACTATAGTACTCCATGTAAGTATGGAAGAAACTTAAGGCAGTAATAGTGAGTAATGAAAAGGCTGTATGCACGTGTGTTAAAACTGGAAGGAGAAAAGGCATTGTTTAATTATAGGAGAGTGGATGGCATGAGTGCAGATGAGCATGAATGTATACAAGGAGGCAAAAAAGGGCAGCAAATGGATTGATTAATCAGATTAGGAAAAGAGCAACTGAAGTATTCAGGAGACTGAGTGAGCATTCAGATTATAGTAGGAAGTTTGGGGGGGGGGGTGAAAAGCCCAAAGAAGTTCACTCGTTTACTCAACCATATGCTCGTGTTGGTTTTTGTCCTTTAAATATTAAAAAAAGAATGGGAACCCATTATTCAGTTTTCCCTCATTTCTTTAACTTATTCATTCATTCCTCATTCTAATATCCATAATGACAGTATCCTCCCTCTTCCCTTGTTCATGCAAAACTTGTAAAAACATCAACATAAATTCCCTTTTACTTTCTTAGATCCGCCTAACAATGTGGGGGATGCAAGCTGAGAAGTTTGATGGGTCCTTGAACCCCATTGTCGCTGTCAAGGGGGCTAAAGTATCTGATTTCAATGGAAAGTCACTCTCGTTGCTGTCTTCATCAACATTTCAGGTATGTAGTATTGGTTGCTGCAGATATGACCTCTCGGCCCCACAGGCTTGTCATAGTTGTTTTGTTTATAATTTAAAAACCCTCCCCACATACCAGGAATTGTCAGGTGTAACTACTGGAGCATATCCAGATGAATCGCCCGATGAGGTATTCTGAAATACCAACACCCCAACCTGGCCTCATAAAACCAGCCAATCAATAGATACAATTATAATATAAAACGCCAAACTATGCATCTAAAGAATGTTGTCAATCTCTTCATCCCTCAGTATGCCACCCTCACCATGTAGTTTTTTGCTGAAGAGGATGCACTAGTATTAGTCAGTAGGTATTGTTTTCTTGGTACATGGGTTGTCTGTAGGCTTGATGCAATGTCATAAAATCAAAACACTCAGAGAACATCTCAGGGTGTCTACTGCCCTTGAAATCCTTGGAAAAGTTCTTGAATGTGAGGAAAAAGGTAGATGGTCCTTGAATTAAAAAAATAAATCATTGAGTGATTGTTCAAATGATTTTTCAAATTCACTATTTATATACTTTTTAATGTCTATTAGGGAAATAGTAATATTTAAGTTAATCTACTCACTAATGTGAGTGAACATATGTATGCTTTGGATGCATTGTATTTTATGATGGATGCTCGCTATACTTCTGTGACTGTTGCTTGGATACCTTGTTGTTGTTTTTGTTTTTGCACTGGTGACTTGATTTTGGTTATGCTTTGCTTATAACCCATTTTTTTCTTAAATACCTCACCTTCATCAATGTCCCAGTAGCAGTCCCTCCTTTCCCATTACAGGGGATTGCCAAGTATGGAGGCAGTCAGCCGCAAATGAGGCTGGCCTTCTTCCCTTTATTTAAATAGTTAGGGTTTTTTGTTGTTGTTTTTTCTTATTTTAGTAGGTCGCATGTTCCTGCGCCGGGGGACAGGTGGACCTTCCCCCAACGCCTGAGCTTGATTCCTTCTTATTACCTTTTTCTTTGTTTTTTTAGCATCCTCTTTTAAAGATGCCTAATTTTAGGCAATGTTGAATATGGCGACTAATCCCCAAGTAGGCAGTCGCCAGATGAGTCCAATAGACTTAGATGAGAAGGTACCCTGAAAAAGTTACTCAACAAATAATTTTCGGTTACAATATATTAGTACTTGGTATGTAGACCTTTACTATCGACTTCCTACTTGCTGACATCTTCTGCTATAGGAGTGCACTAGCCAAAGGCATTCTTCTGATGTTATTTTTCTCCATTTATCTTGTAATATTTCCCAAAGTTCTTTGGTATTTGAATTTTTCTCCTCTCTCCTAGTTCCATCCACTAATTCTCAATTCGATTGATGTCCCCACTCTGACTAGGCCAGTCCAGGACACTTGCTTCCTCCCGATCCAGGAAATTCTTCACTAACTTTGCCTTGAAGCAAGGTACATTATCCTGCATAAAAATGGCAAGTTGGTCAGAGGCGACTCTCATATAGGGCACAGCACATGCTTGCAGAAGTTCGTTATACCCTTGAGCATTCACTGCTATGCAAGGGGACGCGAATTGGACCAGTACCTTCCACCGAAATTATGCCCCTCAATAACGCTTCCTCCACCAAACTTGATGCTGCTCTTTACGCAGTTCATGAATAATCTTTCATCAGGTATTCGATGGACGAACCTCCTGCCATCTAAACCAAACAAATTGTACTTTGATTCATCGCTAAAGTGTACTTTGGACGATTGGTCATCTGTTAATAGAATGTACTTAGTTGCGAAGGATAATCTAGCTTTCTTGTTTTTAGGGCTAATCAATGGCTTGACTGTTGGTGTGTGAGATTTTAAAGATCTTCCCGCCAGGCGGCGTGATATGTCTTCCTTGAGACACTAACGAAATCCTGGCTGATGTCTTGTATTGGTCTTCTTTTTTTTTATACGGATGATGGATGGCTTGGTCATATCTCGTTTGAAGTTTTCCTAAGCTTACCAATTGAAATTCCACTAATACTTGCACATATGGTATCATTACGTGATATAATATTATGTAAGGCACTTTGGGGGCGTTTAACCCTTTTAGTTATGGCTCTAATGGAGAGATGTTGCTCTTGACATTGCTTAACAATTAGCTTCTGTATATAGGAAGGTGTAGTGGGTCCCCTAAGTATGTTGCTGTTCGGAACTTGACAAGGTAAGTTACTTCCCTAAATTAGTTGGTTGTCTGGATCATTTTGACCACCATATTTGGAGGGGGGGGGGGGAATGCTCTTTTGCATGTAACTTGCAGTTTCCTTCATCCACACATGTATAACTTATAGCCATGCTTATTTTACACCTGTAGTTTATCATGTATCACTAACCTTTATTTGGTTTAAAGCCACTGTATATATATATATATATATATATATATATATATATATATATATATATATATATATATATATATATATATATATATATATATATTATGGGCTACGTCTTAGCTGACTGGAAGCACCGCTTCCAATTTAGTGAAGTTAAGCTACATCGGGAGTGGCTTGTCATTGAATGGAATCCCAATTTGGCTAGACTTGGCATCTGTCATATCTTCAGATCTCATGTTAATCAGTAGGGCTCCACTGAGAAATAAATGCATCTTAATAAGTAGCAGTTCTGTGGTAAAACTACCATCAATATAGAGGTATATAATATTCATTTGTAGCAGTTATTTTCCCATTGGTTCTCAAGTATTATAAAAACAATTCCCTGGCCTCACTCAGTTTTATTATACTAAGTTTTCTCGTTGACTTTCCACCATTCTTCAAAATTGTCAGATAAATCCAGACATTAAGGAAACCCATAAACTTCGTGCTTGGTATGACACTGTGGGCGGCGACTTGGAGACTGTCAATTTGTCGAACCAGAGGTCAGGTGGAGGATCAGTGGGGGGTAATTTGAAGACAATCGGAGAGGCTGCCTATGAGAATCTTGGATGCGGAGACCAAGCTGACTATTATTCCACCAAAGGAACCGTCTGCTTCATTCGCAAAGAAAATTGCCTGTATGCCGCCTGCCCTGCAGAAAACTGCAACAAGAAGGTTGTAGATCAAAACAATGGTGTGTATAGGTGTGAGAAGTGCAACAAAGAATACGACACTTTCAACCATCGTTTACTTTTAACCGTGAGTATTGATACTGTGAAATTTGGATTTGTAAGATTGTTTTGGTTGTCTGTGGGAGGCGTCCAAATCCTTGTCATTAGTTAGGATGGTAACTTCTGGCTGGTAAACTTTCATAACAAAATGTAATAAAAAAGGAATTTCAACCAACATTCATATTGATTTTACTTTGATAAATTATAGGTGATCTTCTCTGATGCCACCGACAGTGTCTGGACAACTATTTTCCAAGAGAATGCTGAGGCGTTAATCAACTGTAGTGCTGCTAATCTTGGGGCCCAGAAAGAGCAGGATGAGGGGGAGTTTTCTTCCACCCTAAACTCCCCTGTGTTCAAAGAGTTCATGCTTAAGCTCCGGGTCAAAATGGAAACCTTCAATGTAAGATTCCAATTAAAACCTCAAACTTTGCTCCTCAGCCGCTAATTCTGTGATCAGCCGAGTGGCATCAATGCTGGTTAGGCAGAATGGGTATTTTGTTATTAACTGTTTATTATCCCTAAAATGTAATTATCCCATAGAATCGTTAAATTTCATTCTTTGATTTCTGGAAAGAGGGATGGCGGACATATCTCTGTTAGGCAGTTTGTTTATCCCCCTTCCCCTCCCTGTGATCGAGTGGGGATAAAACTGCCGCAACCCTGGTGTCAGCTGAATATCGTAGAAGACAACTAATGGTGACCACAGGTATGGGTGTTGGCTCTGAACTGAGAACCTGCTCTCTTTAAAAAGCAATGAATAAATTCACACAGTGTATGTTTGATGGTTTGTATGAAATGTGAGGCGGTAGGGGACTCTTCAAAATGTTTGAAGAAACTATTGGTACAAAAGCTATACGCAGGTAGCACCTAGCGAGAGGAAACAAAACTACATCTTCCCATAGGTCAGCCCCGTAAGAGGCGCGGCGATTTGCCATCCTGGCCGCCGTGCTGACGGGACTCAGCACCCCGTCCGGCCCCAGCTTAGCCTCTTCCTTCCTTCAAAACACTTGTTTTCTCTCTTTTCACACAACCGCTCCCACAACTTTCTCTGGTCAGCCTCTAATTTCACAGGGTAGATGCTGACCTTCTTCTCAAGCCAACCGTCCCGGATCGGAGCTGAGGGGGGAGGGGACAATGTTCCCTAACCCCTGAGCTCCGGTTCGGGATGGATTTTTTTTAACAACCTGCTTCATCCCCACCCATACCTTCCTCACATCCCCTTTCCTCTCCTCTTCACATTCTATCCATTTTTACGCCGTGTCTAAGGTGGATCCGCCATGCCGATGGACTGCCAGGCCACCAGGCGGGAGGGGTGGTCCGAAATGGCGACGCCTGGCTCTGCCAGGCCTGTAAGCACCTCTTGCAGTTCGGGCAACTGCGAGAGGTGATGAGCGGTTGCATCCTGTAATAAAAAGAGGGTCACCATGCCCAATGATGAGTCTAACCAAAAAAACCCCTTTAACTCCCCCTGTACAAACGACGGAGCCGCTCTCGGGCAGCTCCACAGAAAAAATGGAGGTTCCCCCCCTGTGCTTGCGCAGGGGACCCTCCATATTTCTTCAACCGGAGAGGAGGCTTACTCCTCTCCTACGGGTGAAGGGGACTCCCCCTCACCCCCTTCTCTGGAGGTGCTTTCGGGCACCTCCCTTCTTCCAGCGGCAGTCCCCTCTGTTCTTTCCAAGGGGACTGCCAAGAAAGCCAGCAGGCAGCCCATTGCCGACCGCCCCTCGTGTAAGCGGCTCGGTAGGGCAAACCCCCTTAGGGGGGAGAGGGAAGCCAGGCCCCTTCGGTCGCTTCCCTCAAAAGACCTGCTGGCAAGAATTTTAAACCTTGCTGGGGTCAAGGCCTGTGCCTCCCCACACAAGACTGGCGACACTGCCAAGGGGACCTGCGATGTCCTGGGAGGGGATGGCCAACTGGAGGCCCCTCCTGTGATAGACATGGTCCTTGAGGAGACCCAGCCTCAGACGGTAGGGCCTTCCATGGGGGGGAATCCGGGCTCGGCGCCAAGCACCGAACCCGAATCCGCCCCTATGCAAGATCCCCCTCAAACGGCCGAGGGCTCCGAGGCAGTAAAAGGAGGGGAGGGATCTCCTCCGACAGGTGCCCCTACGACTACCAGGACCTCCATTTCGGAGAGGGACCTGGCTGAGGCTGGCCCATCTGGCATGGGGGCTTCTGCCGGCGGAGGTGAGAAGCGGGTTCATTCCCCGCCCTCCTCTCCTAAAAAGAAAAAGACGAAGAAGACTCGGGGCTCCTCTCCATCCGCGGGGGCTGCGGGGACGGATGGGTCTGCTACCACTTTGGTAGGCGACCAAGCCAAGATCGGCACATCCGGCCCCTCTACCCCCTCGTGTGTCGAGCCCCTGACTAAGACTAACACCAAGAATGCACAGGGCGGAGCCTCGATGACATCGGGGCCCCTGATTCAGAGGTTACCTGGCGTTTTCGAGCCCGCTGGCTTCAAACGCTTCCTCGTTATTCGCTCCACTGATGGCACCATGTTGTCCAAGGGCAACATGATCCATCAGAGGAGAGGATTAGCTAGTGCAATTGGTAGAGAGCCGAAGGTAACCCGTTTCTCGGACGGGAGCCTTCTGGCGAATGCGGTGAATCCCGCCGAGGCGGCCAAGATAAGTGCTCTTCGCACACTTCATGGCACCCCGGTGAATGTGACGCCGCACTCTACCATGAACTTTGTGAAAGGAGTAGTTTATGCGAGGGAACTCGTTGACTACTCCATTGAGGACATCACCCTAGAGCTGGCCGACCATGGGGCGGTCAAGGTCGAACGTGTGATGAGAAAACAGGGAGGGGCCTCGAGACCCACCCCTACACTCTTCGTCACGTTCGACTGTGACAAGCTCCCTGAGTCGGTGCGTGCCGGTTGGTACCGCTACCGCGTGAAGGCATTCGTGCCACTGCCGCGGCGGTGCTATTACTGTCACCGCTTCGGCCATACGAATCGATCATGTAGACGTGCACAATCGGGATCACCTGAACTCTGTGTAAATTGCTCCAAGGTCGCACACGATAAGTCCAAATCGTGTGTGGCCAAGTGTGTCAATTGCGGAGAGCCGCACCCTGCTTCTTCGAAGCAATGTGGTGCATATCTCCTTGAGAAAGAAATCCTGGCCGTTCAGGCCCAGGATCGACTCTCATTCCGCGAGGCTAAGGACTTGGTCCTGGCGCGCCCGGCTCTGCCTGGGACGTCATATGCCTCAATAGTTAGAAAAGCACCCTCTGCTCCTGGCCCATCCGGGCCAACGAGCATGGTTGTTTCCGGGCCCATTCGGAGCCCTTCTGCGGGCTCTACTACACCCGGGCGCTCCCCTGGTAAAGCTGGCGGCAAAAAGGGTTCACACCCATCCCCGGCTAAAACCAGGGCTCCCCCCTCTTTCCCCAGCGTGACCGTTTCCCGTAAGGCGAAACGGCCACGCGCCTCCACAGAGTCGTTAGACTCACAGGAGGCAACCCCCTTGAAGATGGTCGCTAGGCCATCTTCCAGGGTTCCTAACGCTGTCCCCCGAAAGGAGGACAGCAACAAAGGAGCTTCGGCTCCTTCGCCCACGCCCCGAGGTGGAGCGAGTGGCTCGGAGACGGTGGTTCCTCGAAAAGAGGGCCCCCCGCCTCCGAAGCCGCAACGCCCGCCTAAGGTTTCGAGGCGGAGGGAAGAAAAGACTCGCATGGCGAGCCCAACCTCCCCCAATAAGTCCTCGAAGGCGACAGCGCCTTCAGCGCTTTGTCCGGCCAACAGCGCCCGGGGTTCTGCCCCCGGGAAGCGTACGGCCATTCCCGTGAGGGTCTTCAGTTCGAGGAGGGCCCCCGCGTCTCCTCCGAGCTAGGCCTGGAGGGCATATTCCTTCAATGGAATTGCCGTGGACTCCGGGCCAACTGGGAGGAGCTGCGGAGGCTCGTCTCGTCCCGTTCCCCGTTAGCTATCTTCTTGCAGGAGACCATGCTAGGCGCGTGCTCCCTGCCTGCCCTCCCGGGGTATAAGGGTCTTGCGACCCCACCACCGCGGGATGGCCGGGCTGGGGAATGCGCGGTTTACACCCGGCATGATTTCTCCGTTCTTCCTTTCTCTTTAGATACCTCCTTTCAGACATTGGCTGTGCAGCTACACCTGGATAGGAGGTATACTATCATTTCTGCGTACATTCCACCGTCAGCTGACTTCGACGCCGGGGACTTCCGCCGCGTCGTGGCACGGTTGCCGAGGCCCTATCTCTTGATTGGAGATCTGAACGGCAGGCATCCTCTCTGGGGAGATTACTCCATAAATCCCAGGGGACAAGTCCTTGCCGATCTGATCGAAGAGCTTGAGATGGGTGTCCTAAACGTGGATGAGTTTACGCATCACTGTCCGAGAACCGCTTCATTTTTTTGCCTTGACCTATTTTTGTGCTCTTCGGATGCACAGCCTGATTTTGATTCGGGGGTGGTCGATGACCTCCATGGTAGTGATCACTTTCCCATTCAAATATCATTTTCAGGGCAACTGCCGCCTGAGAGACCACCTCGGTGGTGCTTGGCGCGGGCGCGGTGGCCTGCATTTCAGGAAATGACTGAATTCTCTATCTCAGTCGAGGAGTTTAGAATTGAGGCCTGACTACTATTCCTAGGACGTCTGGCCGTTTTGCACGCCGACCACTCCCATGGTGGTCGGCCGAGTGTGAGACGGCCCTCAAACAGAAGCGTTATGCCTACATGCGCTATAAGCGCCGCCCGAACGATTTCACTGTCGCTGAATTTCGTCTGGCTAGGGCTAGGTTCCGGTATATTTCGAAGCACGCCCGCCGCTCTTCTTGGCGGGCATACGTGTCTTCACTTTACGGGAAGACCCCTTTAGCTGAGGTGTGGAAGCGAGTCAAAAGGATTCGGGGCAAGTTCTCGCAGGACCCCCCTCCCGTTCTCCAGGAGAATGGGACCGCAATCTCGGACCCCGCGTCCGTGGCGGAATCCTTAGCGACCGCTTTTTCCGCATTCTCTAGCCGTGATGCTGCTCCGCCAGCATTCAATGCACGTCGTGATGTCGCGGAAGGCCGCCGGCTGGACTTTACCTCCAGAGGCGGAGAACCCTTCAACGACAAGTTAACTGTGAGTGAGTCCGCTTCGTGCGCGGACACCGCCCATGGTCCGGACGATGTCCCGTACGCCATGCTTCGACACCTGGGTGAGCAAGGCATGGCCTTTCTGTTAGATTTATTCAACAGGATCTGGGTGGAAGGTCTTTTCCCAGACTCCTGGCGAATCGCTACTATGCTCGCCTTTCGCAAACCGGGGAGAGATCACTACTCCGACCGGTTTCCGCCCAATCTCTCTAACCTCTTGCGTGTGCAAGTTGATGGAGAAATTGGTAAATGTTAGATTAGCCTTTTTCCTGGACAGCGGAGGCCATCTGTCTTCCGCACACTGCGGCTTCCGCAAGTTTCACTCCACGTCGGATGCTCTGCTCCGACTGGAAAATGCCGTCTGCGAGGCTTTCCTTCGTAGACAGCACTACGCCACGGTGTTTTTCGATCTGGAGAAGGCCTATGATACCGCATGGCGATACGGTATCATGGAGACTCTCCACACGATGGGGGCGAGGGGACGCCTCCCAATGTTTATATCTGAATTTTTGCGAGATCGTCGATTCCGCGTACGGGTGGGGGGAGCTCTCTCCGGCCCAAACGAGCAGGAAGAGGGTGTCCTCAGTGTCACACTCTTTGCCCTGAGCATCAACGGCGTCACCTCGGTGCTGCCGGAAGATGTTCTCGCTACGCTGTACGTGGACGACCTTTCGATCTCTTTTGGCGCGGCCCAGATGCCAACTCTGGAGCGTCGACTCCAACAGGCATTGAACGGCGTCTCTCGCTATGCCGAAGCGCACAGGTTTCGGTTTTCTATGGCCAAGACTAAGGTGGTGCACTTCTGCCGCCCTCCACGGCTTCACCCCGACCCAGATTTGTTTCTTAATGGGGTGCGCCTGGATGTGGTGGAGTCGCACCGTTTCCTTGGTCTTGTATTCGACCGACGCCTCACCTGGGAGGCTCATATTCGTAGCCTTAGGGTCTCTTGTACCCGCGCCATGGACATTCTCCGTTCCGTGACGTTCAGCGCTTGGGGCGCTGATAGGGCTACTGCCATACTGTTTTATCGATCCTTTGTTCTTTCGAAGCTCGACTACGGATGCGAGTTTTATGCATCCGCAGCCGAGCGTTTATTGCGGAAGGTGGATTCGATCCACCACACTGGCCTTCGCCTTGCGACCGGTGCCTTCCGCACTTCCCCCATTGAGAGCCTGTTGGTCGATGCTGGGGAGATGCCACTCGCTCTGCGCCGCGTGCAGTGCATCACTCGCCTGTACGCGCGAGCCCGGCGCCTCCCTCAGTCGCCAACAGCTCTCACTGCATCTGCAGCTGATCTCCTTCGAGAGCTAGATATAGCCCTCGGGCCGACGACGCCCCTGGTTCTGCCCAGGACGCCACCCTGGAGGTGTACCACATTTGGCTATTTGTCGCCACGCCTCTGCTCCCAAAGCTTGTACTGCGCCGGGAGTATTGCGTTCGACCTTTTTGGAGCACACATAGTGTCACGCTGGAACCGTGCCAGTGTATACGGATAGCTCCAAGTCCCAAGAGGGGGTCGGCTTCCACGCCGTATCCCCTCTGTTTGAAGTCAGCGGGGCTCTACCAGGCGCTGCGTCTGTCTTCACGGCCGAGCTGGTGGCAATACACCACTCGGTACGGGAGATTACGCAACGTGCCCGGTTCGGAGACCGGATTGTGATCTATAGCGACTCACAAAGTGCCCTGAGTGATCTCGGGGCATTGGAATCTCCGCATTCCCTGGTTCGCGATATCCGTGAGGCCACGGTTTTGGCGAGCCGGGCAGATGTCGAGATTATCTTCTGCTGGGTTCCTGGACATGTAGGGAATGAGGGCGCCAAAGAGTCCGCGAGGACTCTTTGGCGTTTCGCTCTTCCTCACACCGACTACATGGCAGGAATACGGGCAGCTCTTCGGACTGCTTGGCAAAGAAGATGGGAGACGGTCGAAGGGAACTTAAAGTTGCGTTCCATTGCGCCGCGACTGTTCCCATGGACCTATCCCCCAATGCCGCGGCGGCTTCAGGTTCCTTTCTGTCCTCTCCGAATCGGACACACTCGTGTGACACATCGCTATTTGATGGAGCGCTTGCCTGCGCCCTATTGCAACGACTGCGTCGTCCCCCAGACTGTTCGGCACATTCTTGTCGAATGTCCCAGTCTGGGTGATCTTCGCGCACGATACCTGTCCCAGTACCGGGATGGGCGGGGTCGCTACCGCCTGTTCCCTGTGCTCGGTTCAGATTCGTGCACATTGACTTGTGGACTTGTTGACTTCTTGGGGGAGGCCGGCCTTCTCCCTATTATTTAAGCATGTTTGTTTGTTTGTTTTTTTTGGGGGGGGGGGTTTGCATTTTTTTTTGTTTGTTTTTTTTCCTTTAGTTGCACGCTCCTGCGCCGGGGGGACCTCTTCCCGACGCACCAGCTTGCTTCCTTTCCCCCTTTTGGGGTGTTGTTTTTTGTTTTTCTCTTTAATTTTATTTTAAAGTAGCCTAGAACTAGGCCAGTTTTAATACGGCGACTAATGCCCAAGTAGTCAGTCGCCAGATGAGCTCTTAAAAAAAAATCAAAAAAAAATCCCCTCTTCTCCCGGTGCTTTTTCAGGGGCTTCTCCAACCATCTAGCCGGGAGGAGGTTTACTCCTCTCCTAGACCTACAGGTGCGGTGGCTCAACCCCTTTGGAGGCGCCCTCAGGCAACTCCATCTCCCTACCAGCGGCAGTCCCTCATTTTCCATCAAAAGATGGCAGTCGGCCTAAAATTGACAACTCCTTTTGGGAGCGGCTCGATAGGACCAATAGTCTGTGACCCTAACGTCCCCCATTTATCCATCTTAAACTACAAGGTTCGATGAAACACAAGACAGAGTCCTCGATTTGGATCCGTGATGCCTCTGGAGGACATGAGCGCTAGAGGGAGGCCCTTCCCTGACATGGACACGGTACGGTCCCCGAGGCGACCCAGCTGCGTATGGCAGGGTATTCCATGGGGGCATAACTGGACTCGGTGCCAAACACCAAACCTAGATCCACCTCTGTGCAAGCTTCTCTTAGCGTGGTTCGGGCCCTACACATGTCATGTTCCGCGTGATTGGCTCCCTGAGTAAGTGCGTGTCGGTTGTTATCGCTCCTGAGTGAGGGTATTCGTGCCACTGCCGAAGAAGTTCTACTATTGCAACCCCTTCGTTCATGTAGACGTGCAAATTGCGGTTTACTCGAAGTCTGTAAGTTGCTCCAAGGTCTTGCACGATAAGTCCCTATCGTGTATGGCCAAGGCTGTCAATCCTGGAGAAGGAAATCCTTTTCATTTAAACTACGAATCGTCTGTCATTTCGCGAAGCGAACGAATTGGTCCTGGTGCGCGAGGCGCTGTCTGGGACGTCTTGTGCCTCAATTCTAAAAAGGCACCCTCTGCTTCATGCCTACGAGTACAGTCGTTTCCGCTCCCATTCGGAACCCTTCTGTGGGTTCTACTCAACCCAGGCATTTCCCAGGTAGAGCTGGCCGCACAAAGGGTTCATACCTAGCCTAGGCTAAATCCAGGGCTCCCCCCCCCCCACTAACCTAAGCATGATAGTTTCTAGTAAGGCGAAACGGCTGCACGCTTCCACCAAATACCCCGCAAGGGTACTTGGAGGAGTTACACGTCATCCTGGCCTGAGTGCAAATTAGGCAGGCTCTCATACTGGGTTAAGTCGAACTCTACCTTTTTATTAGTATTATTTAGTATGTTTTTATGTTATTAATATTTTTGTGTTATAAGTATTATCTATTATTATGGCTCCTAGCGCGGCCTTGCCCTCCCTAGGTGTGTATGAGGACGAGAAAAATCGAGGCACTTCTTCACACTGCACCAGGAGGATGGTTTCTACCTCTACAGAGTTCGGTCGTGTAGCCATGGTGCCTTGGTAGGTTGCATTGCTATTCTGGAATTACCTAGCACCAGGGTATGATAATAATAAGTGATCACCCACCCTACTCGTTAGAGGAGCCGCCTATCTCTATTTTTTATTACATACCCTCCTACCCTTTTCCACACTTGCTCTTCTGTCCACAGAAGTTCTGGTTGCCTGGTGCACTTTCGTTCTCATATGAGCCTTAGTCGAGTGGCAATGTATACCGTGATGTCCCTATCGGCTGCGAGGGCCAAAAGCCCGCTAGCTATGGCAAATATTAGGTACCGGGTGTGTTGGGCCGTCGACACTGCTCACTTCCTCCAATACACATACATATATGTGGACATGTCGCCACCATCCTTGAAGGTTAAAGCTTCAGGACAATTTCTCTTAAATGGCCGGGCGGGTTGGCAAAGCCCATCTATCAACTTTGGACTGGACGGATTATATGTGTAAATGATCATATTCTGGAATTTCTGATTCTTTGGAGACTTTTCTGCTAACCTCCCCACTCATATGAAGGTCATAATCTTTCCATGAGGCCCCTTTTTTTTCTTTTCAATCGATCATGGTGGCAACAAAGCAAGAGTGGGAAAGCGCATAGGGATCCGCCTCTAAGCGCAGCCTCGTCCTCCCTAGCTGTCGGGAGCATGAAGGAAATCTTGGCACCCCTTTGACCAAAGACTTGAATGTGAGCGAGAGTACAGTGACCCAGACCCAGACGGCAGGATCTTCCTATGGGGTCGAACCCGAATTCGCCCCTGTGCAATTTTCTTTTCAGACAAGTCGGTCCCCCGAGTACTCGCAAAGAGAGGTGGGACCTGCCCCTCTGACAGCTAAGATCTTTCTCCATCTTGGAGAAAGATCTTGCTAATGCCCGTCCCTCCGACCTTGGGGCTCCTTCTTGCGATGGAGAGAATCCCCTTCATTCCCCCACCCTCCTCCTCTAATAAGACCCCGTAAGGGGCGCGGCACCCCGTCTGGCCCCAGCTTAGCCTCTTCTTTCTGACAGCCTGTGTTTTTACCCTACAACCTTCCACAACTTTCTCTGTCGGCCTCTAATTTCACAGGGTAGATGCGTTCTCACCACTGAGCTCCGGTTTGGGCTGGTTGGCTTTTAAGAACACACCTTCCTCCTTTCAACCTCTCTCGATTTTATGCGCAGCCCAAGATGGAGTTGCCATGCTGAAGGGCTGTGGCCACTGGGCGGAAAAGTGTGGTCCTAAATTGCCTCAGGCATGGCCTTTCTGTTAGATTTGTTCAACATAATCTAGACAGAAGGTACCCTATCAGACTCCTGGGGTTATCTACCTTGCTCACTTTTCACAAACCGAGGAGAGATCACTCTACCCCAATCAGTTTCCGCCCAATCTCTCTAACCTCCTGCGTCTGCATGTTGATAGAGAAATTGGTAAATGTTAGACTAGCCTTTTTCTGGACAGCGGAGGCCACTGTCTTGGTCACACAGGTGCTTATACAAGTTTCACTCCTCGTCCGATGCTCTTCTCCCACTGGAAAATGCTGTCTGCGAGGCCTTCCTTCTTGCTTCTCCCTCACGGTGTTTTTCGATCTGAAGAAGGCCAATGATACCGCATGGCGATGCTGTATCATAGAGACACCACACGATGGGGTCAAGTGGACGTCTCCCAATTGTCATTTGAGTTTTTGCAAGATCGATTCCGCCTACAGGTGGGGTGGGTGGGGAGCTCTCCCGCTCAGGAAAACTGTCGTCATTGTCAAACTGCCATGAGCATCAACGGTATCACCTCGGTGCTGCTGGAAGTTGTTCTCGCTCCGCTTTACGTGGACAACCTTTCTATCTCTTTTAGTGCGGCTCAGATGCCAACTCTGGAGCGTCGAGTCCAACAGGCATTGATTGACCCGCGTCTATTCCAAAGCTCACACACAGGCTTCGATTTTCCTTGGCCAAGACTAAGGTGGTGAACTTCTGCCGCCATCCACGGCAAAACCCTGACCCGGACTTGTGTCGAAAAGGGATTCAACTGGAAGTGGTGAATTGACATAGTTTCCTTGCTCTTGTTTATGACCGACGCCTTACCTGGGAGGTTCATATTCAGAGCCTTAGGGTCTCTTGGACCTTCTCCGTCGTTCCGTGACATTCAGCATTTGAGGTCCTGATACGGCTATTGCTTTGCTTTTCTATCGATCCGTTCGAACCTTGCCTAGGGTTGCTAGTTTATGCCTCTGCAGCCGAGCGTGTATTGTGCAATGTGTCGATCCACCAGAACGGTCCACCCCTGGCGATGGTGCATTCCGCACGTCCCATATTGAGCAACTTGTGGATGCTGGTGAGATGTCGTGCACAGTGCTTTATGTGCCAACGGCTGTCACTGCATCCGCAGGCGATCTCCAATGTGTCTATGCCGCCGAGAGACGCCAGTCATACCCTAACTCCTTTGGGTTTAGGGCTAGGAAGCTCCTTCGAGAACTCTATGTTGGTCTCTGGCCGGTGTTACCTCTGGTTATGCCCAGGACGTAACCCTGCAGGGTACGACCTTTGACTATGTCGCCACGCCTCCTCTCCTAAATCTTGTGTACTGCTGGGAGTATTGCGTTCTACCTTTTTGAAGCACACTTCCTGTCACGCTGGATCCAAGTTCCCGGGGGGGGGGGGCACGCTTGGGGCTCTACCAAGCGCTGCGTATGTTTTCACGGCCGAGCTGGTTGCCATAAACCACTCGGTAAAGGAGAGAGAGAACCCGTCGTGCTCGGTTCTGAGACCGGATTGTGATCTTTATTGACTCACAAAAGCTCACAGAGTGCTTTCGGGGGATTGGATTCCCCGCACCCTCTGTTCGCGGTATCCCTGACGCCACGGTTGCCGCGAGCCGGGTGGATGTCGAGATTATCTTTGTTGTTTCTGGAATGAGGGCGCCAAAGAGTCCTCAAGGACTAATCGACCAGACCAACTTATCGCTCTTCCTAACACCGATTACATTTGCGGAATACGGGCTGCTTGGTAAAGAAGATGGGAGACGGTCGAGGGGGACTTAAACTTGCCTGCCATTGCGCCGCGACGGCTTCAGGTCACCTTCTGTCATCTTGGAATTGGGCACACTCGCCGGACGCGCCGCCATTTGATGGAACGCTCGCCCGCACCTTATTGCGACGACTGCGTTGTGCCCCAGACACTTTGGCACATTCTTGTTGAATGGCCCAGTCTGGGTGATCTTCGCTCACGTTACCTGTCGCGTTATCGCTACCGCTTGTCCCCTGTACCTGGGACGGGTTCGTGTACACAGACATGTGGACTATCCGACTTTTTGGAGGAGGCTGGTCCCCTTCACTTTATTTAACTTTTTTTAGGTCGCATGTTCCTGCGCCGGAACGTGATTCCTTTGGGGGGATTGGATGGGTTGTGTGAATTTTAGAATAGCCTAGCATCAGCCGAAAATTCTTATTACCATGACTTATGCCTTTGAAGCCAGTCGCCTGATAAGCGAATTAAAAAAAAATTGCTTATTTCGAAGACCGGAATTTCGTGTCATTGCGCCGCGCCTTTTCCAATGGCCTACATCCACCAATGCTTCGACGACTGCAGCTGCTTTTGTCGCCTCCAAATCTGGTACATTCGCGTGATGACGCTCCCGTTTACTGCTCGTCTCCCAGACTGACCGACTTATTTTCTCAATGTCGCTATCAGGATGAGGTTCGCTACCATTTGTACTCAGGCCGAGTTCGTCCACACCTGTGACATTATAACATTTGGGGAAGAGACAGGCAAATCCCCATAATATTTAGTAGTTTGTATGTTTGCTGCTTGTTCGAGACCAGACCTCCTTTCTCTATTAGCCAAGAAATACGCTGGTCTGGCATTTCCTCAGCTGCTTTGCCTTTGTGGCCCGCAATACGATGTCAGGTGACCCCTTTAGGTTCCATATCCACACACATTAACTCTCCGCCTTAACAAACTTGGCGCGATGCGGCCTCGTTGCTATTGCGCTTTAAATTCGAAAGGGGGAAAATGCAGATTTGCTTTATGCTTGATAGAATCTAAAGTGGTTGGTATTGTTAGTTGTTTTTAGTAGCGTTGATATGCGCTTGCGCCCACTGTGGTAAAGCAGTGCAGTTCGATAATTATAATGAGGTGCATCCATATTTCAGGAGGAAAGGCGCCTGAAGACTACGGTTGTTTCTCTGCAACCTCTTAATATTAAAGAATATAACCGTATTTTGTTGAAGCAAATCAAGAGTGAGGCAGGATTTGTCTGAAGTTGAAGATATTCACTATCGTAACTATTTAATGGCTTCTTATTTTCCTGGCAATAAGAAATTAATAGAGGAAAAAAATTTATTTAACTACCGGAGTTTTTTCCCCTTTATGTTAAACCACATAATTACATCTTTTCTGATTCTGTGTTTTTCTTTGGCGATTCTGATCAAGGGAAAGGATTAATTGTTTAATTGGAAAACTTTATTCTTTACAACGAAATGACAACAATATCTACATGAAACGGGGCGGATTTATATCTGTTCACAGAACAAACTTGATCCAACGCGCGACGTTGCCTTCTTGACCCAATGCTACTACGTTTCACCTTAATGGTTTGGATGGCATGCTAAGAATTAGCATGGATGTCTCGAATAAACCATATCTATAAGTGGCGTGGGTGTAAGAATTGCCACCAGGGTCATGCACGCGGGGTAGGCGACTAAACGTGACTTACACGTCTTATGTGAGATGAAGGAAGAGGTTTAGCTGGAAAGCCGCTCTAGGATTTCATGCGTGTTGTCTTGGTTGTGATTCGTTGGTAGTTCCTCATTATTGCCACCGAAGTGGGCTTAGTCCACATCAAGGACCTTTAAACTGTTCCAGCGAATTTTCTAGTCACTATTTTGGGGGCCAAATTACTGGTTAAAAAGCTACATTTTATGTTTGCCGTTTCCGATCGTGGGAAGAAGCTTCTATTGGGTCTGGCGAAAAAAAAGAGAAAAAACAACCGAATAGCTCTTAAAATAATTCCACAGCAAAAGCCTTCAATGACTTAAAACTTTGCACTTGCTTAGAGTCAAAGAAACAAAACAGTCTCACAACCAAGAATTGAAATAGTTGTTAGATATAAATAAAAGAACGCCCTTTATACTTCTCGAACCCGCAATTGGAGGAAATTAGTATACTCATATTATTCCTCTTTTCTGTTCGTCCTATGTGTACTTATGTACTCGCCTTATGCTGAATGAACCTATTTACCTACCGTGGGAAGGAGTTCAGAAAAAAAACTATAACAGAGACAAAGAAAACTGCGTTTTCAGTCTCTCCATATGTATGTGACGCTCAGTTATCCCATCTCTCAACATGTCGACATCTGTTAATTCCGCTTACATGTCTCAAATCACCTAGACAATTTATGCCACCCCTATCAATCAAAATAAGATATTGATATGAAAGCCCAAGGTAGTGGTCGTCGCTCCCTAGCCACCCGAAATCAGCAATTATCGCTAACATCATATTGAATGACAAAATAATTGTCATATTCTGCTATCACGAACTGTATCTTCCTGATTGCCTTCCTGACATCCTCCATCAAGAGATCGCCGTGGGTCAAGATTCGAACGATGTTGGGAGGTACTGGGGTGCATTTCACTACGATGGCTTCGGACAACTCAATTGCTTCATTCTCGACCACCTTGGAGGGTAAGGAAAAAAAAAGGAATTTGTTAAGGTTTAGTCATCCATTTGTACTCATTTAAGATGTCTTCCTCAATGAGGGATCCTGACCTGGGCTTTCTGCAGCGGATGACAGCCGCCGTGAAGTCTACCTATCCAAATCGGGACTCTATCTGGCGACTAACCCATTCGATGTGGCTTAACCTCGCGATAGTGTTTAAAAGAGACTGCAGATGCTTAATCTGAGACTAACATCAAAAGCAGTGAAGAGGGGTAGATGTAAAGATTTTTTTTCTTTGGGATATGTGATGACGGCCGATTGATGCCAGCAAGTGGGGTTTTTTTTCCTGGTGGAAGTAGGGTTGCCGGGGAAGGGGATAGTAAACCTGAGTCAACTTGTCTTAAGAGACAGGGACGTTATAGATGAGACTTGTGAACGAGAGCGCAAGAGGAGGATGACAGAGAATTGAAAGGGATGCAGTTATTGGTTTTTGTTTTTTGCATATGAGGATGAATGACGGAAAACTAGGTCGGAGGAGCTAGTGTTTAGATATAGGGATTTGGTATGAAAGTTTCGAGATAGTAGTAGTAAGAGATGTGTAATGTCAGGAATTTGATCTAGGCTTAGAGTAGCTAATGAGTGGAGGATGTCGCGCACAGTTGGGATAAATGAGAGAGAATGTATTTTGTGATAATATTAGACGAAGTGTTTATGGATAAAAGGAGTGAATTTTTTGGAAGCGAGGATTTGTATGCCGGTCTTTACTATTGGGGAAGGGGATAGCCTGAACCACGCTAATAGATGGTGAGGAGAAGTTAGGATTTCTCGCTTCTCTGTGAATCAAGTTTGTTGAAACTTGTCCCAGCTGGTCTGCACAATATGGCAAGTGCTTATGTTCTCATTGGGCTGTGTTACGTCCTTCAATTTTTATTTCAGATTCGTCGTTTTTTTAGTGAACCACGAAGGATAATTACGCACATTAAGCATACCTTGCGTATATACTTAATAGAAAAACAATTATAATAGACGATTGATGGACATAAATGAATTATTTGCCCACATGAGCGCCATTTCGACGGATGACTTCAAAAACGCTACCATGCATAAACATCTTGTTTAATGATGGCCCGCAAATTTTCGAGTGGGATGAAACGTCGTCATGCATGAAAACTAGTCTGAGAAGAGAGAACGGTATGTCATCTAGCCAGGGATTCAAAACTACCTTCAAGTGATTGCAGGAGGAGGCTGCGGCCTCTGTGTCCAATTATACCTATTCACATGACTTCATCTCCGAAAGAGACCCGACTATTTTCCCAACCATCTGGTGCGTCAAGGGTCGCCCTGGTCTCGTGGGTGAATAGAACAACTAATGTCAAACGTCATGTATTTCCGGGCCCATTGAAGCGTTAAAGGAGGCAGTTTCAGGGGAACTCGCGCGGTTCCTGGGACGACCAGCGGCGGTGAAAATGACTGCTTGTTTGTCAGGGTTTCCCACGTAACTAGTAGCCAATATTCCTCGAATCCCTTGCTGTCACAGTCTTGGAGATCTTACATTCAGATCGCTTCTTAAGAGAAGGGTCGTTCAGAAATTGTGCAACTATGTCCACATGACGAACTAATTTCGCAATAACATGAAAAAAAAGGTGCCTTCAGCACTTTCATTGATTATGAAAGATTTGGCTTCATCGTTGACGCCCTCCCTCTGTTCTTAAAGAGGATAGATAATATTAACGTGGATCAGCCCCAAAACGACGAATCCAATTATTGAAGGACCTAACAGAGCATAAAATGCATTACATTAGTTTTGCCATATTGTGGAGGCCAGCTTGGAAAAGTTATCAAAATTGATTCACAGCAAATCGAGAAATCCTAACAATTTGCGTGGTTCAGGGTGTAGAGCTAGCGAATGTAGAGAATTTTGATAAGTCCGCTTGCTTTTTCGGAGACGAACTCGATCCCAGGTCGAGATTGCTAATTAAATCAAGATACGTTGGAAAGAAGAGTTCGATGGGACTTGAAAGGGTTCTTCAAGTGGATAAAAGTTTTATAATGAGGGAGGCGGGTAAGGTTCTTAGTTTCTGTGGGCAGGATAGGACGCAGTAATGGGTATAAGAAAAAGGTTGGTAAAAATTGCTTTATGGATTCAAGGTGGAACTCATCTTGGGAATGGGAGAAGAAGGTGCCTCGAATTTATTTTTTTCAAGGGAAACAAGGAAACAGCGGCCCAATCCAAATGGATTATCACGCAGCACTGATAAAACTGGGTCGCCCGAAAAAGGTCACAAGGGGTGTAGAAAACACCAAATAAAGCAAATGACTAAAAGAAGACGACACAACATCTAAAAACCAGGGCGGCTGGGGGAATAAAAAAAAAAGACTGCGCCAGCAGCAAGGGAGGGTACATGACAAAAAAAAATGTAAAAAGGGATAAAACGCAATCCTCTGGTAAAAGAAGGCGGTGACAAACTACTAAGATGTGACCACAGACAACTCGCCACCGAAAAAGGGGGCAACCCGGCCTCCACCCGAAACTAAATAGGTATGGGTGAGTCGCGTGTGCCTAATTTGCAACCTGCTGAGAGCTAGAGGGCCAGGGACGGACAATGTTTAATAGGGGACAGCTTAGAAGGGGGGAACGAATCCCACTCTGCCACAAACGAAAGATATACGGCAGGATTCCCTAAAGGGCAGAGGGGCGGTCGATCGGCCTCGTCGTTGCCCGGAACCCAACAAAACGCCACCCTGTAACGGGAGGCATTTCTAATTAACCAGGAACGAATCCGTAAAACCAAAGGGTGGGTGGACGCAAAATAACGGACTACCTCCAAAGCAGCCCGGGAATCGCTAAAAACAATAAAATCCCAAGAATTAAGGGATAAAATCAAAATAAAATCCAAAAGAATGGCCGTCAACTCTGCGGTAAAAACGAATACTGCAAAAGGGGAGAGCGGACCGAACGCTGTTGGGCATGAGAACACGCATTTTAATAGACGGGGGTCAGTATACCCTTTCTCAAAACCCCGTACTGAAATGGAGAGTAGCGAGTTGGACTCCAAAAACCAAGGCGAACTTGACCAGCCTCTCTCATAACTTACTGAGGCAGCTCTTGAGAACAATCAGGAAATAGTGACCTGGGTCCAAACCGTCCTTGAGAAAGGGTAGAACCCCTACACACACACGCCAGGAGACTGCTGAATCAACGGTATCGAACAAACCCAGGGCGGCATCGGTTTAGGAAGCTGCCTCGTATTTACACTCCTGCCTCTAAGGCTATGTCAAGCAGTCAGTCCGAAGGGTTCAATGTATGTAGGGCCCATACCAATGAGGCGCGACTGGCGCATATTCTCCAGCAAAACTGCTTTGGTCCAAAGAGTGTTGAACGGGTATTATGGGAGCACTCAATGAGTAGTACTGGAGGGCCCAATGAGAGCGCTATAATGTATTAGATTACGGCATGGCTCATTGGTCGTCACGGTCCGGATTAAGAGTAGCCCCAAAGGAAACATGCCAGCTTCGTCACTTAGGTGTCGGGAGGACTGAATGTATGTTCAATGAGTTAAAAGTATGTTCATAAAAGGGGTCTGGGTATTCAAGAAGTGGTTAATGAACATGGATAAAGGGTGATAAATATACGTGGGGTATATAAAGGAGCAGGAGAGAGAAGTTAAGATTCATCTGTTTGAAAGAATATGGCGTGGGCCGCATTCGATGTAAAAACTACGATGAATGGGACTTTCTGATTCTGTGTATAAGGCTAAACTGGCTGGTGAATGAATGATAAGAGGGAAAGGGAAGAAAAGTAGGTTTGAGTGGAAGTATGTGCAGCCTCCATCGAGCAAATGTAGAACAGATATAGGGTAGTAGTAGAGAAAGGGCTGCCTGGGTTGGGGGGATTTTCTCTTCTGACTACAGCAGGGGAATAATTCAAGAAAATACATGAAAGCCCATTTCTAGAAACTTAAATAAAAAAAAAAACAATCAAAACAAAAATAGGCATGCTCAGGTGTCGGAGCCCTCCCCCAATCAGGCGCTGAGTTGCACACGAAAACTACATAAACAATGGAGTAGACCTGCACCTTCCAAGAACGCTGAGAGTCCGCAATCGCGATTGCACGAACCCTCCCAGAGTATAGAGGATAAGCGAGAGCGACCAGTTATTTGGAAGCAGTAACGTGGGCGAAGAACCCTAAGTTAGGGGGATTCGACGGGCAACCTGGAGGCCAGCAGCTGTCACAATAAGGTTGAGTTAGAGGAGCGCCCCAACAAGTGGCGGTGTCCCGCCAGTATATCCAATTCAGAGGCGACAAAAGATGTCATGAAGCCGTCGAGACAATAGAGAAGGGGTCAATGGGAAAAGGCAGGGCGCGATGGCACGCAAGTTTATAATCCCATGGGTCATATCCCCTAGTCTTTGCCATGAAGTAAGTGTGGGAGAAAAACGACAGTCCACGACTCTTTGGCGCCCTCATTTTCCGCAATCGCTTACATTTCCACAAAGCCAGCATTTTTTTTGCGCGTGTCAATCTGGCGACTGCCTTCAAGGGCTTAGTTGCTAGACTACATAAAAAATACCAAATCTCAGAAAAAAAAACAGCACGCACGCTCCGGCGTCGGAGGCCTTACTCTCTCGCCGCAGGAATATGCGCCAACATAAAAAAAGAATGAAATAAATGGAAGAGGCCAGCTTACACAAAAAAGTCAGTCCACAGATTCATGTGCACACATCAGTCACGGGTACAAGGGACAAGCAGTAGCGACCACACTCGTCTCGGTACTGGGACAGGTAACGCGCGCAAAGACGGAAATTCAACAACAAGGTGCCGAACAGTCAGGGAGACGTCCCATCAAATGGCGGTGTGTCCCGCGAGTGTGCCCAATTTGAAGAAGACAGAAAGCAACCTGAAGCCATCGCGGCATTGGGGCTTGGTCCAAGGTAACAGTCGCAGCGCAATGGCACGCAACTTTAAGTTCCCCTCGACCGTCTCCAATCTTCTTTGCCAAGCAATTCGGAGGACTGGCCAGATTCCTACCATGTTGTCGGTGTGAGGCTCTGTGGGAAAGACAGGTGGTCTCCGCTGTCAAGGAAAAAAAATCTAGTCTAATTATTACTAATTTCTCCATTAACTTGACCACGCAGGAGGTTAGAGAGCTTGGGTTGAAATCCCTCCCGGGGTTACGTGATCTCCTCGGTTTTCGTAAAGCGAACACACTGGCCATTCACCAGAAGGCTGGAAGGATACCTTCTGTTCAGATCCTGTTGAATTAATCTAAAAGAAAAGCAATCCCTCGCTAACCTAGGTGCCGAAGAACGATATACAGGACATCGTCCGGACCAGGGGTGCTGTCTGCAAAGAAAAAATTTGCCGTGAAACGCAACTCACTCAATGTAAACATGCCGTTGACGTTCAATGAATGCTGGCAGAGCAGTATCTGCTAAAGAATGCGGAGAAAGCGGTCGCGAAAGATACCACCACTTCCAGGCGAGCCTTGTTTAGGAACAAGTCCCGGACAGGGTGGAGCCGTGGTTGGCGGCAGAAGTGCACAACCTTATCTTGGTAAAGGAAAACCGAAATATGTTCGCTTCGGCATAGCGAGAGATGTTCATATCGATGGTGAGAGGCAAGATCCTCCACTGGTGGAAGAGGTGCCTAGATTTTCCTCATCTTCTCCGACAACTAGCGAGAACGAGGCCGCGCCTGGAGATGGATCTCCATGCGCTTTCCCACTATTGCCTTTAGTCGTCAACATGCTTAGATAAGAGAAAAGTCTCCATAGGGTCAGAAATTCCGGAATGTCATCATTTACACATAATCGGTCCCGATCCAGCGTTGATAGGCTTTGCCACCCCCCGCTCCCCATTCAAGCAACATTATCCTTGAGCTTTAAGTCAAGGATGGGGTCGGCGTAGCCACCTTATGTGTACCGGAGTAAGGTGAGCAGCACAGACGGCCCAACACACCCTGTATCTAATATTTGCCATAGCTAGCGGGCTTTTAGCCCTTGCAGCCAATAGGGACCTCACAGTATACATTGCCACTCGACTAAGGTTCATAAGAAGGCGAAGGTGCGACGGGCAGCCAGAACCTCTGTGGATAGAAGAGCAAGTGTGGAAAGGGGTAGGAGGGTATGTAATGAAGAGAAGTGGAGGTAGGCGGGTCCACTAAGGAGTAGGGTGGGTGATCACCTATTATTATCATACTCTGGTGCGAGGTGATTCCAGGATGGCATGCAGCCTACCAAGGCGCCATGGCTACTAGATCAAACTCTGTAGAGGTGGAAACACTCCTCCTGGTATAAAGTGTGGGGAAAAAAGGTTGAGTGGATAGCCATAATAATAATAATGAGTAATACTTATGATAAATATTAATAATATTATCATACTAATCCTAATAAATAATTATACTAAATATAAAAATCTTACTAAATAGGTAATAACGATAAAAATAAAAATATGAAAAAATAATAAGTATTAAAAGCAGAGACGTGGCGACATATGCTCAAATATGGTACTTTTCAAGGTGGTACCTGGGAAGAACGAGAAGCACCACCAGCCTGAGAACACATCGAGCTCTCGAAGGAGTTGCGTTGCACTACTTCCGAAAGGCTTAGGCTAAGATTGGCGTCTCCCGACGGCATAGTCACCATCTGGATGGACCGCGGATGAAACGAGAGGGAGATTCTGGGCTTGTGCATATACACTCACTGTGCAGAGCGCAGAAGAAACGACGGCTAGCCAGCCGAAGGTACGGGTGGCCAAACGGAAACTAGTGGGGTAGATCGAATCCATTAAGCTTTTTTTTTTAATATAAGGCGTCTATCTGACGACTGCCACCACGGCATATTTATAGATATTACAAAATGTAGCCTAGTCTTGGACTACATTATAAAAAGAAAGCCAATAACACACAAAAAAAAACAGGAAAACAAACAAAAGAACAAAGCGAGCAGCATGCTCAGACATCTGCGGGAGGTTCGCCTTCCTCCAGTGCCAGAATATGCTTTCAACAGTTAAATACATTGGAGGAGTGGCAAAACGTATTCCATAATCCTGTGTTCCTGTAACCCACCCCGAATACCAGACAAGTGGTATCGACCCCGCTCGTCCCAATACTAGGACAGGTAACTTGCGAGGAAGTCCACCTCATTGAAGACAGCTGGCTGTGGAGTACAGGCTCAAATAAAAGTTAAAACTCGTATCAAGGTGTAGCTGCACTGGCACTGCATGAAAGAAGTTATTTAAAGCAAAAGCGAGAATGTAGACATGCCGGGTGTAAATCACGAATACACCTGGCCATCCCACATCTCGTGTTGGTGGGGCTGCAAAACCATTATACCCCTGGAGGATGGCACGCGTTCAACATGGTCCCCAAAAGAAAATGCCCTTCAGGCATAGCTCGGAAGTGTATCGGCCCTCTTTGATTTGAAGACCCTCACGGGAATGGTGGTAGGTAGCCCTGGGACTGTTGGCCGCAGAATGCGCTGTTGCCTTCGAGGGCTTACTGGAGGCAGCTTGGCTTGTCGCCTGAGCTTGCCCCGAAACCTTTTGGGCCAAGGGTCCCTCGCCCTTTCGAGGGTCTCAACTGCCTGAAAAACTCCTTCCAGCCTCGGGAAAGGTCGAGGTTTCACGACACCTTCCTGGGATTTGCATCCTGTGACTCCGACTCGATAGAGGCACGTCACCGCTTAGCTTTTGAAAAGGGGTCGCTTTTCCAACAGCTATATCAGGGTCGCTCCCGGAAAGAACCCGCAGAAAGGTTCTGAATGGGAGCGATGGTTACCGTGCTTATAGAAGGGGGAGGGGAAACAGGAGCAGAGGATGCTCTATTAATTAACTTGAGAGGTGCAAGAAGTCCTGGGTCGCACAGGGCACAAGAAGACCGCATCGAGAACGGCCAGGGCCTCCTCCTCTAAAATATATGTTTCACATTGCTGCGAGGAATTATGGGGCGATATATCCCGAGTGATGAAATTCGACTAAGGATCAGAATGACAATCGGAGGCAAGCTCAAAGGGTACCAGGGTGGGTTAAAGGTGTTGGGTTAAAGTGGTTTGACACTAACCAGCTCGCAGAAATGGCTCAGGAAGGTCACCCGTTTTACGTCATTGGACGTGTACATATAAATACCCGTTTGGCAGGTTACCAAGGATGGGAGAGACAGTGATGATGGGGAAAGAAAGACCATCTGTGGCTCCGTGCCTCCGGCAATAGGCAGCCAGGTCCCTCTCATAAGTTTTCTTGTTAATAGCTCCCCACCAGGAGCAGATGAGCTCTGCTCCCTCCGACCGGGAGGGAAAGGCTGTGATCCTCCAGTCTGTGCCGTCGGTCCAGACAACGTTACCACAATTAAGTGGGGCCGCGCTTTCGGTGAGACCGTCTTTTGGGACCAGGTTAGAATGGAGGGAGGTTGTTGCATGCTGTGGGAATTTTATAGCCACCCACCCATGTGTTAGCGGCTAATGTAACAGATAGAAAGTGGAAGTAATATTGCACTTGCCTGCTGTAAAAAGTGAAAAGCTTTTGTGATAATGAGGAAATTATAAGCAGTAGGAAAGAGAATTATATCTATTTGGATAGGAATAACAAAAGAATCCAATCTAATATGATCTTGATGGCTTCTTTTATATTACTTTCCCTCATCACTATAACACATTTATATGATGACAAAGCCTTTGAGTCCCAATACACCTGCTACAGATCCATCGCAACCAGGGCTGAGGTGGCCCGTGGAGCCCAGTGGGTTAATCCACTCCCATTACTTATGCTTCTCGCCGCTGGTTCAAGAGAGACGCCTCTCTCTCGCACACATTTCCTCGGAGTCGATCCAAATTAATGGTGTACCTCAAAATAAAATTAATTATAAAGTATATCAACATACCTTTCCAAGCCTGGCACATAGTTGTTCAGGATGTACCCTTATGTTATCACAAATGAGATGCACCACATTCGTCTGAACGCTACCAACATCCACAGTCACAGCGCTACTATTCACTGCACAAACCGCTGAAAAATTAAAATATTTCTTCTTCTTAAACTTGACCAAATTCCCCGCTATGAGTATTTAGGGTGGGGTAGGGGGGTAGAGATCCCTTAAATGTCGTTGGGGCACAGCGGATAAAGTCCTCGAACTCATTTATTCACTATTATGCAAAGGAGAGGCTATGCGGTTACCATAGCAACGGTTAGTTCCTTCACGCTGCAACTCTCACGCCTGGAGGACGCTCTCCATCCACGCCGCCAAGTGGCTGTATCCAATAAACCAATCTAACAGCCCTAAAAGAATTGCTGCCACTGGCTATTTTAACTTTCACTTTTGTCTCACAGTACACGGGGGGGATGAGGGTCTCACCCCACCAGATGGTGTGTGAAGATAGTTCGTTATAATAAAAACATACCATCGTTGCCTGCATTACTGTTTAATCAACAAGAGAGAGAGAGAGTTACCAACTATGTACAGTGTACACGCCTTTTACGCATATATATAGTGTCCGAAAAGTTACTATGCACTAGAAATATAGTCTCGCCAGGATCAAGGTGGTCAGAGACTTTCACTGACGTGCATAACAAAAGTTGCAGGTGTTAAAACTGTCTGGATACATCTTAAGGGAAGGGGTGATTTTCAATATATGTCGCAGGAAGGACTACCATGTGGTACTTTAATAGTCATTTTCTGCCCCCCTCCCCCAGCCACGAAGACGTATCCAAGCAGTTTTAACGCGATTGTTGCTATGCCGCCGGTATTTGGGCAACAGTGAGTCTCTGGCCACAGTTAAAGACACCGCCACGGAGCCGGAGCCCCAAATTGCGGTCCCGTTCTCCTGGAAAAGTGGAGGGGTGCAAGCGAAAAGTCCATGTAAGGAAAAGCGAAACGCTGGTCTGGTCGCCCAGTCCTCGCGGGGCCTGACGTGCCGGTCTTTGGCTTGTCACTTACCGAAACGGTAACGGAGCCATCCCTTCTCGGATCCTCCGCGGAGGGAAAGGAAACCCTAATTCTCTTGGACTTCGCGGGATGTTTTTGTGTTGTTGTTTTTCATTGTGTTAGCCAATCTGGCGACTGCCAACTTGGGCATAAGTGACCGTACACAACACAGGATACTACTAGGATATGTTACAAAACAGATAACAATAACAAATAAAACGATAAAAAAGGACAAATGCTAAAAAAATAAAGAGAAAAGGGAAGAAGGAAGCGCGCTCCGGCGTCGGGGGTAGGCCCGCCTCTCCTCGGCGGAGGAACATGCGACCTACAACAAAAAAGGTCAAATAAAGTGTCCAAAAAATCAAAGTCCACAAGTAGATGTGCACGAACCCGTAATGAGTACAAGGGACAAGCGGTAGCGACTGAGACATTCAACAAGAATGTGCGGAACAGTCTGAGGGACAACGCAGTCTTCACATTATGGCACTGGCAAGCGCTACATCAAATGACGGTGCGTCCCGCGAACGTGCCCAATTCGGAGAAGACAGAAAGCAGCCTGAAGCCGTCGCGGCATTGGGGGGTAGGTCGATGGGAACAGCGGCGGAGCAATGGCACGCAACTTTAAGTTGCCCTCGACCCCCTCCCAATTTCTTTGCCAAGCAGCCCAGAGATCTGTCCGTATTATTGCCATGTAATCGGTGTGAGGAAGAGAGAAACGCTGGTCTGGTCACCAAGTTTTCGCGGGCTCATTCCCTACAATTCCTACATGTCCAAGAACCAAGCAGAAGATAATCTCAACATCCGCCCGGCTCGCCAAAATCGTGGCGCCACGAATATCGCGAACCAGAAGATGCGGAGATTCCAATGCCCCGAGAGCACTCAGGGCACTTTGTCAGTCGCTATAAATCACAATCAGGTCTCCGGACCGGGCATGTCGAGTTATCCCACGTACAGAGCGGTATTGCAACCAGCTCAACCGTGAAGACAGATGCAGCGCCGGGAAGAGCCCCGCTGACTTCAAACAGAGGGGATATGGCGTGGAAACCAAGCCCATCTTAGGACTTGGAGCCATCCTTATACACTGGCACGGTTCCAGCGTGACACGAAGTGTGCTCAAAAAAGGTCAAACGCAATACTCCCAGCGCTGTACAAGCTTTGGGAGTAGAGGCGTGGCGACAAATAGTCAGGTGGTACTCTCCAGGGTGGCGTCCTGGGCAGAAGCAGGGGCACCACCGGACCGAGAGTTATACCTAGCCCTAAACCCAAAGGGCTTAGGGTATGACTGGCGTCTACCGGCGGCATAGGCACCGTCGAGATCAGCTGCGAATGCGGTGAGAGCTGTTGGTGACTGAGGGAGGCACCGGGCTCGCGCTTACAGGCGAAATATGTACTGTGCATGGCGCAAAGCGAGAAAGAAGGCTAATCTAACATTTACCAATTTCTCCATCAACTTGCACACGCAGGAGATAGAGAGATTGGGCGGAAACCGGCCGGGGTAGAGTGAGTGATCTCTGCCCGGTTTGCGAAAAGCAAGCACAGTAACGATTCGCCATGAGTCTGAGAGGATAGCCTCTACCCAGAGCATATTTAATAAATATAACAGAAAGGCCATGACTCGCTCACCCAGGCATCGAAGCATGGCGTATGGGACATCGTCTGGACCAGGGGCAGTGACCACGCACGAAGCGAGAGCGGAACGTAACTCACTCAAAGTAAACCTATCGTTGAAGGGTTCTCCGCCTCTGGAGGTAAAGTCCAGTCAGCGGTTTTTCCGCGACATCACGACGGGCATTAAATGCTGGAGGAGCAGCATCCCGGGTAGATAATGCGGAGAAAGCGGTCGCGAATGATTCCACCACGGACGCGGGGTCTGAGATTGCGGTCCCATTCTCCTGGAGAACGGAAAGGGGGTCCTGCGGAAACTTACCCCGAATCCTTTTGACTTTGCTAGAGGGGTCTTCCCGTTAAGTGAAGACACGTATGCCAGCCAAGAAGAGCAGCGGGCGTGCTTCGAAATATACCAGGACCTAGCCCTAGCTCATCGACACCGAAGTCGTTCGGGAGGCGCTTATAGCGCATGAAGGCATAACACTTCTTTTTGAGGGCGGTCTCACATTCGGCTGACCACCACGGGAGCGGTTGGCGTGCAAAACGACCTGACGTTATAGGAATATTAGTTAGGCCCACGGCGATGAGGTTGCCAGAGAACTCAACGGCCTCATCTACCGACTTAAACTCTTCGAATGAGGCAGAAATCAGTCATTTCCTGAAATGCGGACCACCGCGCTCACGCAAGGCACCACCGGGTCGGGCTCTCGGGCAGCAGCGGCCCAGAAAATGACATTTGAATGGGAAAGTGATCACTACCATGGAGGTCATCGACCACCGCCCACCCAAAATCAGGATGTGCATCCGGAGAGCACAGGAAAATGAAGCGGTTCTCGGGCAGTGATGCGAAAACTCATCCACATTTAGGACACCTATCTCCAGCTCGTCGATCAGGTCAGCAAGGGCTTGACCCCTGAGATTAATCGAGTAGTCTCCCCAGAGGGGGTGTCTACCGTTCAGATCTCCGAGCAAAAGAAAGAGTCTCGGCAACCGTGCCACGACGCGGCAGAAGTCACCCGCGTCGAAGTGCTGACTGTGGAATGTACGCGGAAATAACAGTATACTTCCTATCCAGGTGCAGCTGCACAACTACTGCCTGCAAGGAGGTATCTAAAGCGAAGAGAACGGAGACATCATACCGGTTGTAAATCGCGCATCCTCCCGTCCGGCCCCATCCAGTGGTGGTAGGGTCGCAAAACCCTTATACCTCGGGAGGGTGGGCAGGAAGGAGGCGCCCAGCATTGTCTCCTGCAAAAAGATAGCTAACGAGGAACGGGGGAAGACGAGCCTCCGCAACCCCTCCCAGTTGCCCCACAGTCCGCGGCAGAACCATTGAAGGAATATGCCCTCCAGGCTTAGCTCGGATGAGAAGAGTGGGCTCTCTTCAAAGAAATGACCGTCACTGGAATGGCTGTACGCTTCCCGGAAGCAGAATTCCGGGCGCTGTCGCCTTCGAGACAAATTAGGGGAGGTTGGGCTCGCAATGCGAGTCTTTTCTTCCCTCCACCTCGAAACCTTAGGCAAGCGTGGCAGCTTCGGAGGCGAGGGTCCCCTCTTTTAGAGAATCTACCGTCTCAGAGCCACCCAGCCTACCTCTGGGTGTGGGCGAACGAGCCGAAGCTCCTTTAGTGCTGTCCTCCTTTAGGGGGCAGCTTTAGGAAGCCAGGAAGATGGCCTCACGACCATCTTCAGGGGTGTTGACTCCTGAGAGTCTAACGACTCGGTGGAGGCGCGCGGCCGTTTCGCCTTACCGGAAACGGTCACGCTGGGAGAAGAGAGGGGAGCCCAGGTTTTAGCCGGGGCTGGGTGTGAACCCTTTCTGTCGCCAGCTTTACAGGGGAGCGCCCGTGGTGGGTAGAACCCGAGGAAGAGCACCGAATGGGCGCGGAAACGACCGTGCTCGTAGGCATGGAGGGGCCAGGAGCAGAGGGTGTCTTTCTTAATATTGAGGCATAGGACGTCCCAGGCAGCGCCGGGCGGCTAGGACCAAGTCCTTAGCTTCGCGAAATGAGAGACGATCCTGGACCTGAACGCCAGGAGTTCCTTCTCAAGGAGATATACACCACATTGTTTCGAAGAAGCGTTGTGCGGCTCTCCGCAATTGAAACACTTGGTCACAGACGATTTGGAGTTATCGTGTGCGGCCTTGGAGAACTTACACAGGCTTCGGGTAATTACGACTTTGCGCGTCTACAGGAGCGATTAGTATGGCCGAAGCGATGACAGTAGTAGCACCTCCGCGGCAGTGGCACGAATGCCTTAACGCGGTAGCGATACCAATCGGCACACACCGACTCAGTGAGCTTGTTACAGTTGAACGTGACGAAGAGTGTAGGGGTGGGTCTCGAGGCCTCTCCTTGTTTTCTCATCACACGTTCGACCTTGACCGCCCCATGGTCGGCCATTTCTAAGGTGATGCCATCTATGGAGTAGTTCATGAGTTCGCTCGAACAAACTACTCCTTTCACGAAGTTCATGGCAGAGTGCGGCGTCAGTCACAGGCATGACATCCAGTTTGCGAAGGGCACTATTCATGGCCGCCTCGGAGGAATTCGACGCATTCGTCAAAAGGCTCCCGTCCGAGAAACGGGTCACCTTCGGGTCTCTACCAATCACATTAGCTAGAGCTTTCCTCTGTTGGATCATGCTGCCATCAGTGGAGCAAATAACGAGGAAGCGTTTGAAGGCAGCGGGCTCGAAATCGCCAGGCAGCCTCTGAATGAAGGGCCCCGACGTAATCGAGGCTCCGTTCTGCGCAGTTCTGGTCTTCGTTTGGGACTCCCCACCCGGGAAAGCAACGGGGTCCGACGTGCCATCTTCGCTTACCGAAACGGCAGCAGACCCATCCGTCCCCGCGGCTCCCGCGGAGTGAGAGGCGTTCCGAGTCATTTTCCTGTTCTTTTTCTTCTTAGGAGAGGTGGGCGGGGAATGAACCCGCTTCTCTCGTCCGCTGGTAGGAGCCCCTAGGCCAGATGGGCTGATCTCGGCAAGATCCTTCTCTTAAATGGAGAAGGATTTGCCTGTCATAGGAGCACCAGCCGGGGAAGGAGATCCCTCGTCTCCTTGTGAGGTCTCGGGGACCCGAGCCGTCTGAGGAAAAACTTGCATAGGGGCGGACACGGGTTCTGTGCTTGGCTGCTTGGCGCCAGCCCGAGTTTGACCCAATGGAAGATCCTACCGTTTGGGGCTGGGTCACCTCAGGGAGGGGGCTCCATGTGGCCATCTACCCATATGACATCACGGGTCCCCTTCGAAGTACCTTTCATTGTCCTGGGCCGGCGAACCGACATCCATCGAGGAAGAGAGTGGGTCACATATAGTGACCCCCTGTAAGCCTGATCTGTGCGCACAGAACTTTGGAGGGCACGGGCCGACGGGCCCTGTCATCCCTCGCCCTACTAAGGGGGTTGGCCTTATCGAGCCGCTCCCACCGGCAGGGGTCAATTATGGAAAGCAAAAGGAAACTGCCGCTGGAAAAAGTGAGTCACCCAAGGGCAGCTCCAGAGAAGGGGTGAGGGAGGGTCCCCTACACCCTTAAGTATAGAAGAGTAAACCTACTCTCCGGTAGGAGAGGTTTAGACGGTCCCCTGTGAAAGCACAGGGGGAGGGGGGACTCCCATTTTTTTTCAATTGAGCTACCCAATGGCGGCTCTTACACTGGTAAAGGGAAAGGGGAGAAAAGTTTATTTTGATTTTCATCATCAGGAATGGTGACCCTATTAGTGCCACGGGACGCAAACGCTCATAACCCCCACGCAGTAGCCCGCTCTGCGAGGGGTGAACACGGGGCCGGGAAAACCAGCTGCCGCCATTTGAGGCCACTCCTGCAGTCTAGTGACCTGTCAGCCCATCGGCATGGCGGCTCCACCTTGGGCATGGTGTAAAATTGAGAGACAGGAAAAGGAGGAAGAAAGGGTATGTGAGGAAGGTTTGGGTGGGGATGAAGCAGGTTGTTAAAAACCCACCATCCCTGCCGGAGCTCAGGGGTGAGGGAACGTTGTCCCCTACCCCTTCAGCCCCGATCCGGGATAGTTGGGTGACAGGAAGCTGGTCGGCGTCTACCCTGTGAAATTAGAGGCCGACCAGACAAAGTTGTGGGAGAGGTTGTAGGGAAAGTGAGGAAGTAGGGTCAAAACACAGGCTGTCAGAAAGAAGGAGAAGAGGCTGAGGGCGGGGTATCAACCTTCTAAACTCCACATCAGGAAGGAGCCCCAAGGCAAGGCCAACCAACGTCAGTTTCGTTTTTATATAGCGACCATCTAGCGACTGCCTACAAGGGCAAGAAGAAAAAAGCACGTTGCGGCATCGCGGTGAGGCCGCCCTCCCACGACGCAGGATGATGCGAACAACACAAGTCAAATAAAATGGATGCTAGCCTCCTCCAAAAAGTCAAGTAGTGCACAAGTCTGTGTACACGCACCGGTCCCGAGAACAAGGGACAAGCGGTAGGACCCCGCAAATTCCAAGTAGCGGGACAGGTAACAAGCACGAAGATCCACAGACTGGGACACTCACCAAGAAAGTGCCGAACAGCCTCAGGGACCACGAAGTCGTCGCAGTAAGGTGCAGGAGAGCGCTCCATAAAATGGCGGTACGTCCAGCATTTGTGCCCAATTCGAAGGCGACCGAAAATGACGAAGCAGTTGCGGCATTGGAGGATAGATGTGAATAGTCGCACCTTCAAGTT
Organism: Ceratothoa steindachneri; assembly: GCA_963969495.1. Taxonomy (NCBI): domain Eukaryota; kingdom Metazoa; phylum Arthropoda; class Malacostraca; order Isopoda; family Cymothoidae; genus Ceratothoa; species Ceratothoa steindachneri. The sequence goes on from OZ018326.1 coordinate 87,916,274, forward strand.
CCATTCGGCCGTCTCCCATCTTCTTTGCCAGGCAGGACGGAAGGCTGCTCCGATTCTTGAAATGTAGTCGGTATAAAGAAGAGTGAAACACTGATCCGGTCGCCCAGTCCTGTCAGACTCTTTGGTGCAGAAGATAATCTCGACATCCACCGGCTCGTGGAATCACGGATACCGTGAACCAACCAGGGTTGTGGAGATTCCAATTCACGAGAGCGCTCAGGGTGCTTTAGGAGTCGCTAAAAATCACAATCCAGTCAACGAACCGGGCACGACGAGTCACATCATGTCCGGTACCGAGCGATCTATTGCAACCAGCTCGCCCGTGAAAACACATCGCTTAGTAGAGCCCGTAGACTCCAAACAGAGGGGATAAGGCGTTGAAGTGACAAGGAGTAGAAAGGGTGGAGGGAAGGACAAAGGCAGATGGAAAGAGAGTTGGACAGAAAGACGAGGTAGTGGTTAGCAGAAGAAGGAAGAGAGGGTAAGTTGGGGCCGGACGTGGCGGTGAGACCTGTCAGCACGGCGGCCAGGAAAACACTTCGCCGTGCTCCTTACGGGTTAAGTATTTGCAAGTACGTCTCCTTTTTGCTTTTCACTATACACATGAGTCACCATTCCAACATTCAACACTTTGCTTCTTTTTTCCAGTTCAGGCACACCCACACACAGCTCTTACACTACCTACTAGCACTTCTTTAAATTTATTCCATATTTACACTATCCCCATTCTTGCACTTATTTTCTCTCTTCTACTCTCAACCACTCTAATATTCTCTCGCCTTTCTCTTTTATTCAATTACCTTTTACTTATGCTTCTCCCTTCCTCACATCTTCACATCCAAGCCCCAACTAATTCAAACTTACACAACATATTCATGTGATATGTATGTCCTTAAACTTTCATATATGAAACAAGTACATTCCGCAGCATACTCTTTCTTACTGGGCAAAGCCCAATCATACTTTTAACTGCCCCCACAATCTTTTGCCCAACCTATGTGTATTAGGCCCATCCTTGTGCTGAAAGAATGTTTGCTACACAAGTTTCTTTCAGCACACAATCCTACCAGCCTCTGGATTTTTATTCTCTCCGGATCTACCAAACTCTCCAGTTATCTCCTCTCTCATTCTGTCACCTATTTATATCTCCTACAACTATCAACTGATACCCATTCCCAATTCCAACCACCACTCATCCCAAGACATTCCAGAACCTCTTTCTCAGTTTCACTTTTATTAATACAGGATTCATACACTACAATTACACGCAATTTCATCCTTGCAAATCTCAACCCACATAATTATCGATCTTACAAACGAATACACAGCCATTGCATTATGCCACCTCTCACTCAAAATCACTGTCACGCCCTCTTTACTTATACCAGTTTGATCCACACCTAATCCCACAGACGCTTCATTCCATTTCATGTTACATCTCGCACAAGGCAAGGATTTGCAAGCTCCCGATTTTAGAGACATTGATTGACTAATAACACCCTCTTCCCCAGAACACACAGCCCGCATATTTCACACACCAATTCAAAAACCATCTCTTAATTCTTCATTGCAAGAAGAAATGACAATAAAGTCAAGAGCCCTGAGCAACAAGTAGTTGATGTGAGCCCAAAGAATCAAGCATGAAGGAATCATTTTTCTAATTAAATTCATTTCACAAAACCATCCTGTTATTCTGGAATAATCAACTCCTGAATTCACAATAACTGTGGAGATGTGCCAATGCCACAGGATACGGTAGGGGCAAAAACATCACTGAGTTATATCACCCCAATGTGAACCTTTTTTTTATAGCGCCCGTCATGTGAGTGCCACCGAGGGCATCATAAGTCGCTGTAATTTCACGTTTAACCTGATTTAAAGCTACATTTTTTTTTTTAAATCAACAATAAAAAAGCAAAAAAACAAATCATCAATAAAAATAGCAAAATTAAAGCCAACAAAAGCGAAACAAAAAAAAAAGCAAGAAGGAAGCACGGTCGGGGGTATGAGAATGCGACCGATACCAATTTTCCAGGTGAAAAATGGCAACTAAAGGTGATAGCTCTTTACACATGAAATGGAAGGAGACATTGGGGGTGGGGATCCCCTCCCTTGTACAGTAATCCCCACCAAAACGCCCTGGTGCTAACCTTTGGCAATAGCTCTCGCGTTGCTGTGATCCTTGGAGATTCTCGTCACAAAACTATTTAAGCCGTACAAGCAGGCAGCTGCCAGCACACCGGCTTGATGAAGTACTCCTCCTAAGGATTTTCTCACGAAAGTTGCCCTGCAAAGAGAAAACCCCACAAACTCATCGATCACAGACAAAAGAACGGCCTTGAGGTGTGGAAGGGGAAGGATAAAAAGTGTAACTCGATAATGTACTCCAAAATGGTGAACTCGACCTAATTGACTGAGGGAGACCGATATAAAACGAATGAGGAGCTTCCTGTGGAGTAGCATGACAGTTATAAACCTGGAGTGGGAGATATAGGGGGGGGAGGATTCCATCTGGCGACTGCCTACTTGGGCATAAATCGCCGTACTCACTACAGCCTAAGAGTAGGCTATATTAAAAAAAATAAAAATAAGTAAATAACAAATAAAGATAAAAAGATCATATGCTATAAACAAAAACAAAACAAAGAAAAAGGTAAGAGGAAGGAAGTGTAATCCAGCGTTGGGGGTAGGCCCGCCTCCCCACGGCGCAATATCATGCGACCCACAACAAAGAGTCGAATAAAGTGGAGGAGGTGGGTCCAAAAGGTTTGTGTGCACGAACCCGTCCCGAGTACAAGGGACAGGCGGTAGCGACCCCGCTCGTCCCGCGGGACAGGCGACGTGCACCGAAATCACTCAAACTGGGACATTCAACAAGAATGTGCGGAACAGTCTGGGGGACAACGCAGTCTTCACAAGTAGGGTGCAGGCGAGCGTTCCATCAAATTGCGGTGCGTCCCGCGAGTGTGTCTAATTCGGAGACGACATAATGCAACCTGAAGCCGTCGCAGCATTGGGGGGTAGGTTCATGGGAACAGTCACGGCGCAATGGCACGCCACTTTAAGTTACCCTCGACCGCCTCCCCTCTTTTTTGCCAAGCCGCCCGGAGGGCAGCCCGTATTCCTGTCATGTAGTAGGTGTGAGGAAGAGCGAAACGCTGGCCTGGTCGCCCAGTCACGCGGACTCTTTGGCGCCCTCGTTCACCGCACTTCTTACATGTCCAGGAACCCAGCAGAAGATAATCTCGACACCCGACCGGTTCGCCAAAACCGCGGCGTAACCGATATCGCGAACCAGAGGATGCGGAGATTCTGATGCCCCGAGAGCACTCAGGGCACTCCGTATACATTGGCACGGTTCCAAGATGATACGAAGTGTGCTCCAAAAAGGCTGAACGCAATACTCCTGGCGCCGTACAAGCTTTGGGAGCAGAGGTGTGGTGACAAATAATCAAAGGTGGTACCTTCCAGGGTGGCGTCCTGGGCAGAACCAGGGGCGCCACCGGCCCGAGAGCTATACCTAGTTCTCGAGATATAGGAGGAAGGATCATTTTTTTACCACAGATTCGCACCCGGTGAGCCACAGAATATGGTAACCATTGTGAAGTGGACCTGGCTCAAATCGGGCAGCCATCCGAAAAATAACCAAACCGAATGAGCTTAACTTCACTCATGCGAAAGGTACTTTTAGAGTGGATAATGATAAATTGGAATTTTGCAAGATTTGTGTGGGTAAAAAAAAAAAGGGAGGGGGGGTAAGCCTTTGAATCCTTCTGCTCGACACCGACGAGTACAACCACGATAAAAATTTTTAAATATTAATTCTATAATAAACTTTCAAGAAAAATCAAAAGAGGCACAACTAAGTGCCTCCTATAAGAACTCTAGCGACCCAGCTCGCCACGGTACTGGGGCAGGTAGCGCGAACCAAAGTCCTCCAGACTCGGACATTTAATCAAAATGTGAGTGGGGTAATACCCAGTTTTGGCAGAGATTCAGGGAAACACTCCATTATATGGCACTAGGTGTGGGTAGTGTCCAATGCAGAAAGTGAACCACGTCCCATTTTTCCTGACTCGTCTCGCTCCGTTAGTAGGTTAAGGGTGCACCCATCATTCCCGATATCTTTCGGCCTTTGTTTAGAGTTTCTTTGACGCACATTGTTGTATATAGATATTCTTTTGCGTAGCCAAGATCCATATGTAAGGCCTTTTGGGTAAAATATACGTGTGGTTGTTGACCAAGGTATTATTGTGAGGCCAACTATATGTATATTTTTTTGTTTAAAAATTGTAAATATTTTGGTGATTGGTTGAATCTGCAATTTTATTATTTACTGGGGTTGTGGTTGATCGCCAGTATTCATTGGTTTTTAATAAATTTAGAAAATACTCTCTCTCTTCAAACCACCAAGCGGACCTTGTTGGGGCGGCAGGAAGAATTGGTGAGGGTGTCGCAACCCCGCCGCCAAAACACACTTACAGACTCACACTCCTCTCACAATATCTGTCCAGACAAGGTTCTGGGAAACACCACAGGTGTACAAAAAAACCTCAAAGCAGGTGCAGTAATTGACACTGAGCTAAAGACAGGAAAGATGCAGACCTTTATTTACTGTAAAAGAGCTGCGAATAACAAAATCATTCTTGAAATTTAAGATAAAGATTTTCTCTATCCCATGCACACACAAATAAACATTGTCGAGTAAGCTCCGCTCAAACTGTGTCATTGGCCAACAGCGGACCACACTCACTGTTTATGATACATTATATACAGTTCTAGGTAGACCCCAGAGGGCAGTCAGCTAGTCAGTCAAGGACAGTTGAAATAGACTCAAAACATTAGTAGGCCTGCCTCAAATACCCAATATAAGTTCAATCAAATTCTTTACGCCTAAGCTACCGAGTTATCCGCCTAATAAAGAGTTCTTGAATCCACCTTCCAAGATTCCTTTACCTGCGGGTAATCCAGCCGGTCCTCTTACCCAGCCTACTTCACTAAAATCAAGCAAGAGGATAATCTCCCCCCAAAATTGGAGTCAGTCCAAGGTCAGTGCTGGGTAACTGAATACCCCAATAGCGCTACATCAAAGTTAAACAACATTGGGCAAGGTTAGTACTTGGATGGGAAACTGCCAAGTTGAACTCCACTGCTGAACATTTAGCCAGTCGTCTTCTGACTACTAACAAGTAACCCCCGGTAAACTGGTAACTAATAACTTATAGGCTAACTACCAACCTATAATGTGACCATAGACTTGCCATAAACCATGAACCGACCATCCAACGGGCAAGGTGAAAATGTAAAATTTGACGAAGCTGTTGAAGCATGTAAATCTATGCCGCGATGAGCCAAGACTCTTGACGGTGTGCTCATGACGTGTTTTAAATGATGGAGGAGCAGCATCCTGACAAGAGAATGCTGAGAAAGTCTTTCTACTACAAATTTACTTCTGGTTCATTCACTCCTCTACTGAATGTCTTCATATGACATGAGTTGTAGAGTGGTTAGTCATTTCCAAGTGGACATGACACGACTATGGTGTGAGACCACCCTAATTGGATGTATCCCGCATGAGGTTAAGTTGCAATAGAACTCCCATTCACACGTCATGCAAGTCTCCCCCAACTCTAAACTGGTCCCTCAGGACAGTCCCAAAGAAGGCAGGGCCCCACTTAATGGGGTAACGTTGACGGAGCATTACACCACAGGCTGTAAAATCAATAGTTTTCCCCCTTAATCTGCCAAGTGGCCAGAGGAAGCAGAAATGTTAACAACAAAACATCCATGAACAAGCTGGCATATACATACCCAGACAGGACTCACACTCTGACTAAAAACACCAGTTCGCACATTAAGCGAATTGAGCCATATTGGGTAAGTTCAGTACCTCTGAATGAAATCGGTTTTGCCGGTGATGATGCAGCCAGCGGGAGCTCCGAGCCCCTTGTTGAGACAGAAGGTGGACGAGGAGCAGTGGCGGGTAAGGCGAGAAGGTGATGTGCCCAGGGCGGCGGAGGCATTAATGAGTCTCGCTCCGTCCAGGTGAATCGGGATCTCGTACTCGCTGCAAAGCTCGCCCAACTGAAAGACGCGAGAGACATCGTCAATAATGGTCAGGGGGCAGAAGTCGCGGCTGGAGGATGGAAAAGGGTGTCGGTAAAAAGACCCTTGGTAAATAGGGGTTCATTAGCCAAGCTATAAGGTCCCAAACACGATTCGGACCACTTAAATCACAATAAATCTTTCCCACTAGAATGCTTTCAGTCGCCAAGTGTGTTGCGCCATCCTTACCTCGCTGTTTGGATGAAATCCTCCGAACTGCACAAAAAGATGAGAAGGAGAATCACAGGCAAGCCCGAATTCACCAATGTCCGGTCCTCGTTAAAGAGGGTTGCTATTTAACACAAACTAGAAGCCTTTGTGGTTCCGCGTCAGGATGTGAATATAAGTACCCGCTTAGGGGCCAGCCATTACTAGTCCACGTGCGGGTGTATGAAGAGTGCCCATATTTTTTTTTTTTAAGGAGCACATCCGGCGACTGCCTCGGAGGGCAAAGTTGCCGCAAATCAATTGAGTCTAGTATTTAGGATATATTAAAAAGTATAAAATAAAAGCAAAACCACAATCGGACAGAAAAAATAAAAAAACAATGAGTAACTAACAAAAAGCCCAAAACCCACTAAGAAAGAGAAGGGAAAAATGGAAAACGCCCGCTCCCAACACCAAGGGAGTCAAATAAAATGAGGGAGGCCATCATCATCCCAAAAGCCAGGTAGTCCACTATCAGGAGTGCAAGAACTCGTCCCGAGTACATGGGACACGTGGTAACGACCCACTACTCATCCCGGGCGCTGGACAGGTAACGAGCGTGAAGATCCAAAGACTAGGACATTCAACAAGAATGTGCCGAAGATTCTGGTGGACAAGGCAGTTGTCGCAATAAAGTGCAGAGGAGCGCTCCATCGAATGCGGTGCTGTCCGCGAGTGTCCCTAATTCGAAGAAGACAGAAGGGGTTCTGAAGCCACCGAGGCATTGGCGGGCAATGTCCCCTGGAAAATTCGCGGCGCCATGTCACGCTACTCTAGGTTCCAGTCGGCCGTTTCCATTCTTCTTTGCTAGGCTGCCCAGAGGGTTGACATGATTAGAAATATGTAGTCTATGCGAGGAAAACGAAACGTTGGTCTAGTCGCGCAGGTCCTAGCGGAGTCTTTGGCACCCTCAATCCCTGCAACTCCATGTCCAGGAACCCGCCAGAAGATAATCTCAACATCCACCCGGATCGCGGCACCGTAGAGTCAAAGAAACCGCGAATCAGGGAATGTGGAGATTCCAATGCCCCGAGAGGCCCTTTGAGTCGCTATAAATCACAATCCAGGCTCCGAACCGAGCATTACACGTTATCTCCAGAGCGTAGCGAGAACATTTTCCGGAAGCACCGGAGTGATACCGTTGATGCGACACAGAGGACACTTCCCTGCGGGACACCCTCTTCCTGCTCCATTGGGCCCGAGAGGGCTCCCCCCACCCGAGAACGGAATCGACGATCTCGCAAAAATTCAGATATAAAGATTGGGAGGTGTCCCCTCGCCCCCATCGTGTGGAGAGCGTCCATGATAACGTATCGCCATGCAGTATCATAGGCCTTCTCCAGGTTGAAGAACACCGTGGCGTAGTGCTGTCTACGAAGGAAGGACTCGCAGAGGACATTTTCCATCGGAGCAGATCATCCGACGTGGGTGGAACTTGCGGAAGCCGCACTGTGCAGAAGACAAATGGCCTCCGCTGTCCAGAAAGAAGGCTAATCTAACATTTACCAATTTATCTATCAACTTGCACATGCAGGAGGTTAGAGAGATTGGGCGAAAACCGGCCGGGATAGAATGATCTCTTCCCGGTTTGCGAAAAGCGAGCACAGTAGCGATTCGCCATAAGTCTGGGAGGATACCCTCTATCCAGATCCTGTTGAACAAATCTAACAGAAAGGGCATGCCTCGCTCACCCAGGTGTTGAAGATTGGCGTAAAGGCATCGTCTGGACCAGGAGCGCTGTCCGCGCACGAAACGAGAGTGGAACGCAACTCACTCAAAGTAAATCTGTCGTTGAAGGGTTCTCCTCTCCTCTCCGCCTAGGAAGTTAAAGTACAGTCAGCGGCATTCCGCGACATTGCGACGCGCATTGAATACTGGAGGAGCAACATCCCGGGTAGAGAATACGGAGAAAGCGGTCGCGAAGGATTCCGCCACGGACGTGGGGTCCAAGATTGCAGTCCCATTCTCCTGGAGAACGGGAGGGGGGTCCTGCGAGAATTTGCTCCGAATCTTTTTGACTCGCTTCCACACCCAAGCTAAAGGGGTCTTCCAGTTAAGTGATAACACGTATGTCCGCTAAGAAGAGCGGTGGGCGTGCTTTGAAATATACCGGAACCTAGCCCTAGCTCGACGAAATTCACCAACAGTGAAGTCGTTCGGGCGGCGCTTATAGCGCATGTAGGCATAACGCTTCTGTTTGAGGGCCGTCTCACACTCGGCTGACCACCACGGGAGTGGTCGACGTACAAAACGACAAGACGTTCTAGGAATAGTAGTTAGGCCCACGGCGATGAGGTTGCTGGAGAAGAACTCAACGGCCTCATCTACCTACCTAAACTCATCAATTGAGATAGAGAAATGTCAATTTCTGAAATGTGAACCACCGCGCCCTCGCCAAGCACCACCAAGGCGGGCTCTCGGACAGCAGCGGCCCAGAAAATATTTAAATGGGAAAGTGATCACTACCATGGGGTCATCGATCACCCCTCACCCAAAATCAGGCTGTGCATCTGGAGAGAACAAAGATAGCTCAAGACAGGAAAATGAAGTGATTCTAAGGCAATGATGGGTAACTCATCCACATTTAGGCCCCTGTAGACTGAAAATACAGGAATGCAGGATTGTAGGAGTCAAAGACAGGCGGGCCCTGCTAACCCTTGCACCCTTAAGGGGGTTGGCTCTATCAAGCCTGACAGCCTACCTGCTCCCTTGCAAGTCCCCTGTGAAAGTACAGAGGGGATTGTCACTGGAAAGGAGATGGATTCACTCAAAGGCGCCTCCAGAGAAGTGGTGTGGGGAGTCCACCCATGGGCCTAGGAGAGGAGTAAGCCTCTTCTCCAGTAGTGAAGGGTTGGAGGGGCCCCAGAGAGGGCACAGGGGAGGAGAGACCTCCTTTTCTGATGTAGAGCTCCCGAGAACGGCTCCAATGAGGTTAAAGGTGGGCTTTTTTAGTTATCCAGGGCATTTAAGCAAGAACTTGCGACCCCTGCCTGTGACGGCCAACACTGACCCCAACAAGGGAACGGCAATACTGGGCGCCTTTGATTGGCCCTGGCCACTATCAGTGGGCGGGGTAGCATACGCCTTCTACACCACCCCTTGGGAAAACCCGGACTAAGTCCTACACGCGGCATGGTAGGCAGGTCAGGATGACGGATCCAGATTGGTGTGTGTGGTGTGTTCGGTAGGAGTGTTAGGTTCCGTGATCCAGATGAGGAGGTGCATGGGCCGGAGAAGTAAAGGGACGACGGAAGGGCAGGGGCAAGATGAGGGAGAGATGGTACAGGACTCAGTGCCAAAAGGGGCGCTGAGTCCCATCAGCACGGTGGCTAGAGAAATACATCACCGTGCCCCTTAAGGGTTATAAAAAAAATGAAATAAATAAATAAAGTATCAGAGAGAGAATGAGGAAAAAGCGCACTAACAACTTTCCCAGGCCCCATCAGTGTTCACGTCAATCCAGTTATATAGCTTCCCTAATTTACACTCAGGCCAGAAGGATGTGCAAAAATGGTTAGTTTATGGTTTGGCATTGAATTGGGAAGGGTGACTAGGTCAAATGTGCGAGTAGTGAGTGAGAAACTAAAGTTTTAAAATAATAATAAGTCACAGATAAAAGGGGGTAGGATGGGGGATGAAAACGAATTCCAAACATAATTCAAATAAGCTTGCAGATGACGGGTTAGAGAAGGGCATGTTTATAAATATACACAACTCATTGAAGAATCTCTGAGATGATCTGGAGGACTTCTTTTTTTTTAAGCACCCATCTGGCAACTGCCAGCAAGAGCATACCTGGAGGACAGTAAATAATAACTGCAAGAGTAAGGTTCAGAGGCATGTTGCAAACTGAGCTTGGAATAGCTACATCACTCATAGTTAATCAAAAATTTTATTTGAATGAGAGGGAGGAAGATATGCAGCACTAATTAAACTAACAAAACAAACAGCCCCATCCTACGTTCTGTGTCTCGAGCAGCATGGATAAATACCAGCGCTGGGATGCAACAGAAGGGATGGCTGTATTCCCTTCAGCTAGCCACGCTTCTTCTAAGTCCAAAATGCTAAGGTTCGAAGATAAGGTAACTGTTTAAATTAGTATTCCCCAATGTCAAAGTGTAACAAAACAAAAGCAGATGGAGTGGGCATCGGGGGAATGGAGTGAAATTTGTAGGAGAGGGAGCCGAGTTTTGAAGAGTGGGTTGTGTTTGTAATCTCTTTGTCTCAAAAGAGATAATGTAGGGATTAATCAGAAAAATCTTAAGCCAATACTTACTTTGTCCATCCACTCCACCGGCACCGCTCGTCCGCCCATCATTGTATGGGTATTTTCGACGCACACGAGCGTGGTTGTGGGCCAATTAGGACCATGAGTGCTTAAGATGTTTGTTAGATCGGAAAGCTCAAAGGACCCATCAGGAAGATTACGAACGACCCTCTGACTAATGTTGCCAATCTGAGACAAAAGAAAGGCATTCAAGGTACAAATGGAGGATCGCAACGGCCTCCATGACGTCGATTAATTTCCGCAAACCTGCCGAAGGGAGGGGCGCATAGGCACCAAACGTGTGAATATAATATGAATGACATGAATAGCTACATCACTCATGATTAATCAAGAATGGTCATAGAAAGCGACTAAATTTGACCACACCCATGCATCAGATGGGTACTTCTCCTCTTCCAATCACTTGGTACTTCTCCTTTTCCAATCATTTGGTACTTCTCCTTTTCCAATCACTTGGTATTTCTCCTTTTCCAATCAGTTGGCACTTCTCCTTTTCCAATCACTTGGTACTTCTCCTTTTCCAATCAGTTGGCACTTCTCCTTTTCCAATCACTTCGTACTTCTCCTTTTCCAATCACTTAGCCTTTCTCTTATTTTAATCATTTGGCACTTCTTTTCCAATCTTTTGACATGTCTCCTTTACCAATCACTTGGTATTCAATCACATGGTACTTCTCCTTTGTGATCACTTGGCACTTCTCATTTTCCAAACACTTGACAATTCTCCTTTTCCAATCATTTGGTACTTCTCATTTTCTAATCATTTGGTACTCTCATTTCCATCATTTGGTACTTCTTTTCCAATCATTTGACACTTATCCAAAATCTAATGATCTAGCATATATCTTCTCAAGAGCTAGTGCCAATGCTTTCCACACCTTTAAATAACCTAGAATGAATGTAATCTGGATGAGATGACTTACTAGTATTCAACTCAATTATAAAAGCCCTTTAATGATTTCCCTATCTACATTAATGTTATATTAACACCGCTTCCCCTGGCCCAGAACTAACATTTGTTAAATTGTTCAGAATCTCTTCTCTAAATACTGAAACAAAATGATCATTAAGTATTCAACATCAACTTTCTCGCAAATGGAGTGTCTGCATGCATCAATGCCACTAAAACTACCTATCTTCTCCCAACACCTTTATACCTAATCAATCAGAAAACAACCTATCATTTTATCCATGTGATTGGGTGCCAGGTGCCATAGCATCCCATCTATACTCTGGTTAATCACTCCATTTACTGCCCGTTAGTAGAAAGTAAATAATAATAGCAACACATCTCTTTTCTTGATATTCTTAAATCACTAAATGAATGTGCACATTACCTCTGACAGTCCACCTTGAGAAGCACGATACATATGACTTTGATCGCCAATAATCGCCAAAGAACCTCTACTCCAGCAATGAGTTAGAACTGCAAAAAAAAACAGCAACATAAATTTAAACACAGAAGGCAGAGGAATAAATAAAAGTCTTGTTAGTGTTCTTCATCTTACCATTGAGCCGTCTAGATTGCATAGCATTAATGCTCGAAGATGGGAAAAGTCAGAAAATATGGATAGGATTGGAAAATCATATGCCTTTTCACCCATACATCCCTGACAGCCCTTGGCTCTGAAATGTGATTTTCCACTACTCAGAGGTTTCATTAGTTATGACAACTAAGACTTAAAAATTTCCTCCCCCAAACCATCTGGCACTGGATACTCGCTCCAAAATAAAGCGTTCAATGACTTAGTCATGATTGAACCGGGGTCAGCATCAGGCATAAGGGAAGGGTAAAGGGGACAAATGCCAATTCTATCTCCATTGTTTTTGTTTAATCTATGATACACACTGTGAAAGATGAATTCAACTTTAATGGCTTTCCTACAAAGTAGGGTCAGGCAACATCAATGCCACAAAGTACCTGCCCCATCCCAACTAGAACAAAAATACACACGTCAAAAGGTGTGCAGAGAAAGAGAGCACATTCTGATAAAAGATATATAGGCAGATTAAAATCAACATAACCTGGCAGCTTGCACTAGCTTTTGAAAATATTAGCTAGCTACTTAGCCTAAAGTTGACCCTTCAACCAAAACCCCTCCCCCACTTCTTAGAAGGAAAAATCCAAGGGGTGACACATTGAACAAAGTGTTTCCTTCATTTAGAGACAAAAAGGAAATAAGAGAGAAATAAAGTTAGGTAAATAAATCCCATGGGGAAACTTACTATAATCCAAAATTCTCCTCAAAAATCAGTGTACAACTAAGAAAACCACAAACCATTACATTAAAACATTACAAACATAATGCACAAATTTCAAGCAATGATTCAATAACAAGAGAATGACAGTGGCAAACCTTACTTAACCCTGTATTAATTTTTTTTAAATAAAGTTTCTATTAAGTGGTAAATAGTTGTGGCAAATGGCGCGCAAATCTGATGCAACCCTTGTATGAACCAAAAAGAACATGTGTTGTACTCATCACACTCGCTTGCTAGACTCCACGCATGTAATTTCTCTAGCTATAAGCCTTTATTTTCTATGTGACAAATTTGTCACATATCCATAATTTTTTTATTTTTAGGTCATCTGATGACTGCCTAATTGGGCATAAGTCACCATACTAACAACAGCCTAGTACTAGGCTACATATGGGCATAAAGGGTTAACAGTCTAACCCACAAGAAACAGAAATAAATTCAGTAAAACTTTAAGCAGACTTGTAAAATATAACCAAGTGAGAACAAGAAATGTATGAAGCCATCTATTCAAATGTACTATCAACTTCACCAAACACCATCATACATTAAGCAAAATTAACTAGACAAATCGTATCCCAGGTGATATAGCGGGCAAAATCCTCCCCAGCATTCACCTAAAACTCATAGGTTCAAGGGTCATAGGCATTAGACACTCAAACTAATCTTCAACCACTTTATCTCCCATAACTTTATTCAAAAAGTCTGGAAATCTACCCATTTACAAGCTAAATAAACCACCCGCTGGCCAGACATATAACCATCCTATCTTTGTACTCTGAACCACCCTCAACATCATGTAATGTCTAGTACTAAACAACACCAACCCACACATCTTATTAGATAACTCCACAAAAGGCAGTCCAACCCATTCCACACAACAGGTACTGTACTCACTAATATCACTCAACTCATACAAGAAGGCTTCAACTAACGCACCCAACAGAAGCAGTGTACTCATTAACATCATCCAGCTCATACAAGAATGCTTCAACCAACTCACTAACATCACCCAACTCACACAAAAAGCTTCAACCAGCATCATCTGAAGCAAGATATTGAAAGGAAAAGAAAGAATGGAAATATCACATCGGTATATATAGCACATTTGCCAGCCCGACACCCATCCCATGGTGGTGGGGGTAATGAAACCTTTGTATCCCAGAAGGGTGGGTAAGGGTGACCTACCCAAGATGCTAGCTTAAAGCCAGACAGCTAAAAGGGAAGACAAAAAAAATGAACCTCCACAGCTCCCCTGAGCAGTTCCATTGAAAGAAAATGCCCTCTGCACCTATTTGGAAGGTATTAGGACACTTTTAGAAGAGAAGACCCTAATGGAAATGGCCCTGGGCTGCTTGTAGACATAAAGCACCAAGGGTTGCTAGCCGCAGAATGCGCCAATGATGCTAGCACCTACAGGTCCTTATTAGAGAAGGCTATGCTCAACATGCAAGCCCTCCATTTCTCCTGTCTAGGCAGGTGGGGCACATTTGGAGCCAGGTTTCCCTCATCTTTTTGAAGGGACTGGCAAGATGCATCCCATTCCTATCTCAAATCCCAACATCATACACAACTACACTAATAAACATAAATACTGGCACCTCATTTTTTCCTTTTATTAAAAAACAAATTAACGTATGAAAGGGGGAGCATATGAAAGACAATTATTATAGATCAACTTTACTGTAAATATAAAAACAAAATAAAAGGTACAGATTTAGAAAAGAAAAACAATTTTTTACTCATTAAAATAGCTGCCTTTTGCTTTGATAATTGTAGAGCATATTCTTGGCATCTATTTACCAAAGAAATTAAATATTTCTGTGGAATGTCATTCAAACATTCAAGGAAACAGTCATCTCTTTCTTTTCCAATTAGCGTCAACTACTGCTACATAATCTGTGAAAAAAGAATTTAATTTCTATTATTATGGAGGTTATTAATATGAATACATTGTCCACCTTTTGCATGCAGTCTGAGGTGAATTGTGACACTCCAGTTTTCTTGTGTTTTCATTTGATCAATTGTATTTTCTTTAACCATAAACAGTGTATTGTGTTTTTATTCTATTTTAACTTAGCTTATTGCTTTTTCTATTTTTTTTATTTTTTCTAATATTTTCTCATTTTTCTCCACTAATAGCTAATTAATTAAACACTAGGTGTGTATTAATGCTAGCTGCATATTACTAGTAGACTTACTAAACTTCATATAGAGTTTGTAGATTGCATCAACACCTTTAATGTGAACAGGTGTTGTGCCTATCAGCTTAATTGGACCAGCAAAGACATACTTCTGATCAACATCATTATCAATGTCTACTTTTTTCTTAGGCCAATCATGTCTGTCATCTGGTTTTCTTTCCAAGAAAGTCATTTTCACAGACAATTTTCCACATTCCAGCACACACATCCAACAAGTGCTTTGCCATAATCTACAGCATAATATTCATTTTCTTTTACTTTCCTCTTTTTCTGCACCTGCAGATACTTCTATCCATTAAATACCACTATACCTTTCTCTTCACTCTTTTCCTCCTCACTGCTGATATCAGATTCACTTAAGCTTAGCAATTCAGCATCAACATCTTCATCTGATGATGAACTGGGTTCCTTTTGTGGAATGCAGTGAGTATTTTCTTCTTTGGAATGCTTTTACTTTCATCTTTAGTTCAAGCTTTGCTTTTTCCTACTCATCTAGAATTTCAAGAAAGTCATCTATATCTTCATCATCAGATGAACTAGTCTTCTTTTTTCTTGCTGATTTTGCTTTTCTTTTCTTCTTTTTTTCAAACGTCCATTTTTCCTGCTCCTCTACAGCTTCAAGAAAGGCATCATGAGTTATGACATGACTGTGAACAACTTTTCATCTGGCTGCTTGTGTAGAGGAAGGGTTAGGCTTTTTAAACACATCTGCCATGATTTTCTCAAAGGAGATGGATGGAGATATGTTTTCTCTTGGAGGATGTTCTTTACTTGGGGTTGCTGTCTTCTGTACAGGTTGTGCACAGTGATGTACACTCATGTACAACTTGTATAGATCAGGATTAAATATTTCTACTGGGCAAGCATTCCAGTCAGGAGGATACAGTAGTCTTTTTGAAAGCCATTTGCACTGTTGGAAGATTGAAGCATTCATCCCACACCTTTCCCACCAAATCAAGAAATTCAGACTTTGTAATTCTTCTTGCATAATTAGCAGCTTGCCATTTTGCAATTATTGCATCCCATCTTGTCTTGAGGGGTTTAAAACAACAGATGTCCAGAGGTTATAGAAGTAGTGCGAGGTGGAAGCTTGATTATTGTTATGTTCTCCTCACTTGCTTTTTTTATAACAGTCAAAGTTAATGAGTTGAATGACCACCATATACTAGCAGCAATGGTCTTTGAGTTACATGGCACCAAAAGAATTGAAACCATGCAGTGAAGACGTCAGCCACCATCCAACCTGCGTCCAAAAAGGCATATTGGGTCCAGGATAAGGGTTTGCACCCTTCCAGATTGACCAAAACTTTTTCCCTTTGAAGAGAATAAAAGCAGGAACTTTTTCCCAGAGGCACTAATGCCTGCTATGACTGCAGTGTCTTCCTTTCCTGAGGTGGAAGTGACACAGGAAGCCTTCACTCCCACTGGTGTTGTGACCTTTATCTTTGATGGATCTATAAGATACTGGCAGAATTATTATGGATTTTTCCAAAATTTGACTTTTTTTCTACAAAAAGGCAGGGAAATCAATTTCAGTGATTGCAAATGGATTTATTTTAGGCACCAACTCCGAGCAACTATTTAACTTTTATTTTAAAGAGCCTTAGATTACTTTGCAAGTATAATTGGTAACAATAAAGGAACAACACTGCATTGGACCATTTCAATGAAGTCACAGCCTGTAGTGTTAGTCGGTTGGTATCTTGGCTTTAGAGTGCAAATATGATGTTTTCTGTTATTTATTGACTGTCATTTTTTCATTAATGTATTTCAAAAGTTTATTAGTTATTTTAATAGTTTGATTTTGTGTGTTTCAGGTAGTTCTTTAGCTATAAATGAATTAAACCAAAATCAGTAAACAGAGTGATTTGAGTCTTCAAAAAATTAGACAAATAAACATTTTACCCACAGAAACTAAAGTAAAACAGAAAGAAATAACAAAAAAAATAAGTGTTTCAACACAAACAGTGTAATTAAGAGAAAAAATTATAACTGTCAAGATTTAAACTCAAAAGGGTTGGAAAATGTGGTCAAAAACAAAAAACAACTCCAAGAAGAAATAGAAAATTAATAAAACAGACTCTTAACCCTTAACCGGCGGACATCGTCAATTGACATTCCCTTAGAGAACAGCAAGTAACATCAATTGATGATTCAAAGAGTTTCCTGCCATACGAGCATCGTCAATTGATGTCCCGTTGTTTTATTACTAATTGGCAACTCCTTGAGTGAAAGAGTTGACAGAATCATACTCGAGCTTAATTTATGCGTCATTTTTCAGTCCAGTATAAAGATGGAGTCCGAAGCTTCAATGTCGTCAAATTTTCCAAAGCGGAGAAAGTTATCTTCGAAAGAAATAGTTTATATTTTTTTCAGAATTTTTTTTACGATTTTATCTAACATTTAGAATAATAAAATATAGTTTACATTGCATATTTACTTAAATAAAATAATATTTTAAATGATAAATGACCTTCCAAGAAAAATTAAAATTACTCGTTTTTCCACGTATGGCACAAGCTTTGATGCAACCTAGACCCGCCAGTTAAGGGTTAAGAACAGAAGAACTTCTTGGAAACAGTGGTTAGCCTTGTCTGAAGAACAGTGAATGACAGGCTTTTGGAAGCTGGATTGAAATCATATCACTCAAGAAAGAAGCCTCGACACAGAAACAATGATGAAGGCACGCTATTCTTGGGCAAAGAATCACCTTGAGTGGACTTCAGAACAATGGTGAAAGGTAAGAATGACATATATAGCTAAACAGTTACCTGTAATTTATAAATAAAAGCATTAATACCTACTAACTTTAACAGTGCTGCATTTTTGTAATGGCTCTGATCGTTTCAACACAAAGTTTATTTGATGATTCATTACTTCAATGGCTTTTCCAATACTTCTAAGACTGTTTAACTACTTATGTTGTATTTCCTACATTGCAGGTAGTTTTGTCTGATGAATCAACCATTGCAGTGCTAGATGACAATGTACAGAGTATAAGAAGGCGGTCTGGAGAAGAATTTATGGCTGAATGTCTAAGGAAAACAGCAAAATTTCCAACGAAAATCATGGTGTGGGGAGCCATTTCAGTGCATGGAACAAGTTATTTGCACATTGTTGAGAAATCTATGAACCAAGAAAAGTATATAGAAGTTTTTAAAGCTCATTTACTGCCTCAAATAAGGAAATGGGAAGGTGACAGACCTTGGATATTCCAGTTCAGCTTCAGCTGCTTCCATGGCCCGGAAATTACCCGGACATGAATCCAATTGAGAGTTTATGGTGTGTGTTGAAAGATGAAATACATACCCAGCCCATTACGACCAAACAGCAACTCATATGCCATCTCATTAAAGTTTGATTCAGACGTGTTAAAACACTCATGGATGCTAAGGGTGGCTAAACTGCTTACTAATGAATGTAGAAGACTTGACATTTTGCCATGGTGGCAAAATAAATCTATTTTCAATCAATAAAATTAGTTTTTTAGAATTTTTGTAGAAAAATTTCAATTTTTTTTAAAAATTCATAATAATTCGGCCAGTACTGTAAATAGACACATCTCGTCTATATTCTGGCCAGATTATAGCTCGTTTAAGAGCTGGAGTTTATTCATTTCTGACTTGACATTTTCAAAGTATTCATAGATTATTTCAGGATCACTTGCTGCCATTTTTCTTGATTTTGTTTAATGATGAAGGTAACTAATATTTTTCTACTGGAAACTATAGTTTTGTGGTTCACCCTATTACTTTTCACTAATGTTCAAATTTATAGTGATAATCTTCCAGCAATCTACAATACCAGGCGTGGTAAAATTACCTAAAAATATTAAACCTTCTTTCTACCAATACACTTATTAAATTCTCTAATGTCTTCAGCAGCTCCTCCATCAATATGTAGTTTGTGCGCTCCTGGGGTAATGAGGCTTACCGGGTCTCCCAGACTTTTTCCCCTCTGAGGGAAAAGGAACCTTAAGTGATGACCTGCTGAGACCTGTCAGTTCTCATCTTCCAAAGTAGTTTTACTCACTTGTATACTTTATTTAAGTTCACCTGAAACCTGTGAGGGTCCTCAGGTTACTATGCCGCAACTTCGGAAACACACATCTACTGCATCCACCATCGACAAGAGCATTCACACACAATCGGAAGAGTCATCTCCAGACATTCGAACCTCAGCCTCCCACAGTAATAATAATAAATAATAATTAAAGTTTTATTGAACCAAAAAGTTTTACAGAACAATATACATAGTGCAAAACATGATGTCTCGGTTTACAAATTCTTAATTAAGATAAAATATATATGCACAAAAAATACATTTATTTATCTATTCTTTAGCGAAATTAAATTGAATACATTACTATGATATATAAAAATTTTGGCTATTAGTACAGTTCATAAATGATCTAAACTGTAATATTGTTGTTGAGTTTCTTTACTATATAGGGTATTGTGGACTTCTTATATCTATTGGTTCAGCACTTTATGGATTGTAGCAATTCCCTGCCTCTTCTTGTTTCCCTCCCATGAATGTAATGCAGATATGGTAGGAGTAAATGTCTATGTTCTCGCGATTTAAAAATAGATTTGGCAAAGTTTAAAATGGGATCCTCATGTCTTTGGTATAGGGATTTGCACTGTAGTTGTTCTAGGACGTTTTCGTAACTAATATAGTGAGGTCCAAGAATTATGTGAAAACAACATTTTTGCATGCGTTCAAGAAGCGTATGTTGGCCCTGAGTGAGTCCCGGGTGTCATACAGGTGCAGCATACTCCAGTGTGGTTCTAATGTACCACTGATATAATAACATTATATTAGGGTTGAAACCGAATTGTCTGGTGTGGTACAAGATAAAAATACATCGATTGGCCTTGGACAGCATATGTGCAACATGATTGTCCCAGTTTAAATCTACATTGATATGTACTCCCAATAGTTTACACTTATTTACAATTGGTAGGGGTGAGTTTTCTAAAATCAGTTCAGGAAATATGATGGACATTTAGGGGGGCAGATGATCAGCACTTCGCATTTGAGTGGGTTAGGGGACATATTGATGGCTGCACAACCTTCTGATAAATCAGTTAAAGCATAGGGTAATGTAAAATTTACATTGTGATCAACATCGACAATCTCTGCAAGTCTAGTCGTCAACATATTTGACAGAGATTCCAGCATTTCTACATAAATTATTGACTAGTGCAAGGAAAATAATTGGGCCCAACCGGGTCCCCTGAGATACCCCACAGATGATGCTGTCCCACTCCAAGATGGAGTCATGGAATCTGACTCTGTGTCGGCGATTTGATAAAAAGCTGGTTACAAATGCTAAGAGGGGAGGTCAACACCCAAGGTGGAAAAGTTCTGTGATTGCCACAGTATGATCTACAAAATCGACGGCTTTTTGGAAGTCAATAAGGACAATTTGTGCTATTTTCTTTGGTTGGTCTAGCCCTTTCAAAATTGTGCCCAGCAAGTACACAAGATAATGTGTAGTGGATATACCCCTCAGGTTACCGTACTGGTTAGGGTCAAGGCTGGGTCGGATATCCTCTAACACAAGATTGGCCACTAAACCCTCTAACAATTTGCCTAGAGCAGGTGTGAGAGAAGGGGGACGTAAGTCACACAAATTAGCTAAGGGAGTCTTCTTTGCTAGGGGCGTTATGGTTGCTCCCTTCTATCTATCTGGGCGATCTATCTGGAATCGACCAGATTCCAGAAGAGGACAATATAGTTGAGGAGGAAAGTGATGAGGGATTGCCTTTGAGCCAGGCAGCAAGGAACCTTACTTCCCAAGCAATGGACACTTCAGAGGTTGCTCCACCCGATTTTCCAATCAATCCACCCTCAGGGGGCTTACATCAACAGGGCCTGCTCTCTCCACCTCCCGAGGATGGGAGAGAACTGCCCTTCAGGCTCCTGAGACTATTAACTCACCCACTAATTGCGACTTAATAACCAGCAAACTTAAAAGCGAGATCAATTCACATCGATTCAAGAAATGTGATAAAGAGGAAATTCAGTAACTTCTCATCATTTACTGATTTTGTGAATTTCTGGAGGCAGATGAGTTATCCTCTCTCAAGGCTCGGTTAAGACAATATTACATTGTGTTAAACTACAATTGTGGGCCATCCAGCCATGATGCCTGTGAAAGGGTGATAGTTGACAGTGGAATCCAGTTATCGGACAGAGCTTTGGCCACAAGCACCGGATTCTCGACCTTCTCTACGTATAGGACTCCCATCTACCATGGAGCTGCCTAAATGGGCGGTAGAGGCCCATTGGGGCTCATGAAGGTCATACACCAGTCGTCGCCAGACATATTATTTGTGAATTTGCAATATTTTCTATGGATGTGTCTTCAACAATATTTGCGTCCACAAAGGACTTCACTAAGTTTTACTTCTACAGTGGCCTACACTCTTTTGAGGTTTTTCCCCTGTGGTCAGTCTTCTTTGCAGGGTCATCTTGCTAACCCCACACAATTTTGCAGCTCTTCTGACGCTTGTTCCTTCATTTTTTACAACATCTATTGCCTTTTTCAATTTGTCCTCTTGTATTTTCAAGGAATTTTTCCTGTACTAGTTCATTGATGCTTGAAGGTTTAAACTCAATAGCTATTAATCATTAAGAACTGAAAAGAAAAGAAAAAACAAAGAAATGAAAACAAAACAAAATTAATATAAGAAAAATAGGGTGGCACAATTCACCCTGGAGTAGCAAAATATGCTGGGGTGAATCAAGCCATTTTTAAAATGCATATAATAAAAAAATGAGATTTCTGAAGAGTTCATTCAAAGGAGTAAAATTGCCATGCAATTTTCATGAAGTTTCAATAATATTTAGTATACTTTCAAGAGAAATTGAAAAAAAAATGCAGTTTTCAGAAACAAAAAATTTTCAACTTGAAAAAAATGCACTTTTTTGACACTTTGTAATAACCAAAAGTTTTTAAGCTGGTGCAAAAACTTTACCATGGTTGGGTAGCTATTGAGTTGGACTTTCAAACCATGTATTAACTTTTTTCAATTTTCTTAATTTTAGTGATTTTGTTTAGGGTGAAACAATTCACCCCAGCAGCCCAGGGGAAACAATTCACCTCAGGGACGGGTAACTATGACACAGTCTGGATGTGCGCTTAGGATCATTGTCATGCTGCAAAATAAAAATTTTACTAATAAGACAGGTTCTAGATAGAATAGCATTTCACTTTAAAATTGAATGATAGCCATGCTGGACTAATTTATTTAAATTTTATAAAGATGTCTAACTGAATTGACCGCAAAAGAGCTCCAAACTCTCCCACTAACTTTACCATGCTTCACTGTAGGCACAATACAATGAGGAGCCATTCACTCACCTCTTCTCATTACATAAAGTCGACTACATTTGGAACAAAAATTTCAAACTTGGACACAAGTCCAAAGAACCCTTTTCCACTCATCAATTAGCAAGTTTTGAAAGTTTTAGGCAGAGCTACCTGTTTTACTTTATTGCAATGTCCCAGAAGTTTCTTTGCTCTCATTTGACTGAAAAGCCGAGTTTCTCTCAGCCTCCTCTTGACCATTGTAATAAAGATGTTTGCTCCAGTGGTGGTTTAAATACTGAGCTCTTTCTAGAGAAGTGTAAGGTGATAGTTGTAGAGAGATATCACTCTGAAGAACTTATCCTGTGACTATCAGCTTTGAAATCTTTCTAGGCCATCTTGTATACTTGTCTCTTCAAATCTCTTGATAACATTCCTAATTGTAATGACTGATATTTTAAGTTGTCAGGAATTTATTATGAGATTCCTTTCTTGGAAAGAGTTATTATGCTTTGCTGTTCCATAAAGGATTTTGAGTACCTGGGAGCCAGATGAAGATGACTTTGAAGCTGATTGAACCATACAGGCCTTCAAAAAGATGATTACTGGAAAATGGTTAAATTAACTAAGGAAATGTGCTGTAAACAAATTATACCATCAACTAGTTTAATATATTACTGATAGAATTATAGATATAAACTTTAGCAAAATTCTAACTATTCTTTAAAAATAATTTATGTATAATAAATCAATTTTGATAAGAATTCTGTGTTAATTCGAGTTTTATACATCACCATCCTCACGCAACAGTCAAAGCACATCCAAGCAGCTCATGATCTACAACTCTTCATGACAAGACTTAAAACACTGGCTGCACCAAAACCTAATGACCATCTCACCTTAAAATTCTTCTGTTGCCCCTTCACAACCCACAAAATGGAGTATAACAAGCACCCCTGCACCATCCTACCAAACACTGATATCTTCATAAATAAACACCAACAAGCACTCGATGCCACAGTGGATACAGGACAAAATGTTCTGAAAACAGTAAACCACAAGAACAAAGCTAAATGAACACACCCAAGGGAACCACATTCAGGCAATCCAAGGAATCCATCAGCCAAATTTACAAGATCTCTCCCTCACTATGTGGTTTGTGCATCCAATCTCGCATTCACTCGCTTCAGCACACTGGAGAGGACAAACAAAGCCCATCACCACACCACAGGATGCACCTGCAACACCCTAATTAACCCCCTAGACTAGAAAACAAAGGTTACGACCTTTCCCTATAGTACTCAAAACTTGAGCCACCCCTACCAGTGCATACAACACCTCCACCCTCCACAAAACATGCATAAACCTCGAAAAGCATACTGTACTGACATACCTCAAGGGATCCCACTACCCTGTAACTAGCTCCCCAAGGGGGTGTTTGGTATTGCATGATCAACCATGCTGGTCAATTATGTCCTTTCTCTGACCCAATGCCAGGAGGAGGATCTGAGAATATATCTTCCGCATTTTTTCATTTGCTCCACCTTCACCACTTTCTTTAAAGATCACTCCTTACAAACTTTCTGTAGGAGATGCCCTTGATGGTTTTCACATTTTAGTTATAAGTAAAACCTAATGCAGTAAACAAGTTACCATTACCCACAAATAAATCCACACACATGCATAACATAGCATGGCATCCTATCTCTACATCTGAAACACCTTTACACCATTCCACAGGATATCAACATATAACAATGATGTCCCTCACCCCAATATCACACATGGGTCACCTTGGCAAGGTTCCAATGAGGTCATCACCTAAAGCAAACACATATGCCACATCAGCCTGACACAAATACAACTAATACATAGCCTACAGAGTGTTGGATCACTGGGAGAACCCTGTCCAGTCAGCAAAGTTTGTTGAGGTTGTACCAAAGGCCCACAAATTCCCAGCCCAAATAAAAGGTAATTCAACGCACATGTACAGTCAGGTTAGAACACCCATGAAGAGGATTATATACTCTGCACAATCATTTTGGGTCTCTTTATACTAATCTTTATCAATCAATAAAGAATTCCAATTGAAGATTCACCAACAGCATATCCAAACAGCAATAACAAACAAGATCCTTTTATTACAGTTTTACCATGGGGGTTATTTTGTTATATAGCCAGACTATGAATTTATAACAAGGAAAAGTACTTACCACAAATGAGATTACCCATGGTTCCACTAGGAACAAACAATCCGGCTTCCATCCCTAGAAGCTTTGCCACTTTATTCTCAAGTTCTACAAAAAAAAACAAAAAAACGTCAATCTTGAACAGAATGAATCAAAGCTGATGCATTGGTGCATGGCAATGCCATTTTTGGGTGGCAGCCAAGAGGGGAGGGGGGGAGTGTGTCGCACCTCAGTTATCTAAATCCCTTTACTAAATACATTAGCAACAAATAACCACCACATACAAGCAGTTGCCCCTATGCCAGCTAATTTTAGCCGTTTCAATGGCTGGAGTAAGTTTTCCCATAGAACCAGCACTCCAAATGTCCGAATTTTCCCCCTCAAATCTAAAGCGAAATACCAATGAGGGTATAAAGCAGGAAATTTGCAGAGATCTTTAAAGAAAGTGAAAAATATGGGGAAGGCATAATAGCTACAGATCATCTTACAGGCATTGGGAAGGCTGTGACTGGCTTGAGGCTGGGACGACACACAATCGTCCAGATATCAGCCAGAGGAAGGTTTCCCATGACCTGATATCCTCTTGCTGGCGCATAAAGGGATAGATAAGATAAGGAAAATGAAAAAAGGGAGCAGTAGCAGAAAAAGGTTGGAAAATAGAAGCATATTAAAAACTACCACTCCAACCGAAGCCAGGAGAGAGGAGTGACATTCCCCCCTCTCTTCCCAGCCTAGAGATGAATACACAAAAGCTGGTCAGTGATTAGCCTGCAAAAAAAGCCACTAACCAAGAAAATAGGCGAGAAGGTTGTAAAGAAAGTGGGATATAGAGGGTAAAATGGAAATGCCTAGAAGTTAAAAATCTCCGGTTGTCTCAGTCTATCCTGAGACTTATGGGGGCAATGGGGCTTGGAGGGTGTAGAACGCTGATTGCCGCAGATGGGTCCAACTCACCGAAGATGACTGAAATTAGGGAGAAGAAAAGATGAGGGCAGGAGAGCGAGAGGGGGACATGAGTGAGACCCAATCAGAGGAAGGGAAACGAGGGGCCTTTGGCCAGGATCAGATGTCAATTTTCAGATTAAGGGTACAATATAAGGAAGGGGAAGAAGCGACGACAGGGGATAGAGTACCTACAGGGGGCACTGGGAGTATGAGGGATAGGTACAGTGAATCTGGTACAGCAGGGGTTGCAGGTAGGAGGGGAGGGGGGTCACAGGACATAAAGTAAAGGTGGGTTAGCCTAGTATGACCCAGACGAAGCGAGCTAACACCACCTCTTTATGATGGGAGAGGTGGAAGTGGCAAACTCTGCAAGAGGCGGAGTTTGCCATGCAGAAGCCATTTTGAATTAAGGAACTTCTTCACAGGTGGAATGAGATTGGGAAAGTGGGTGTGTAGGAGCAGAGGCTGAACGGGCAGCTGCTTCATCGCCAGGCATCCCAACGTGCGAGGGCACCCACAGAAAGAAAAAACTTTATTGAGAGAGGCTGAGAGTTCGTGTAAGAGCTGTCGGATCTCACAGATCAGAAGGTGGGGGTGAGAGTAGTGGGATAGAGCAGAGATCGCGCATCGGGAATCTGTGAATAAAACAAATTTGGTTGAAGGGGATACATGGAGGAGGGGGGCCTCACCGATGGCGTACAACACTGCTAAGTATGAAGAAGTGTGGGGAGGAAGGAGGAAGAAAGAGGAGCAACCAGACATTGTATCAATCACGATGGCAGCAAACGATCTGTCGAGGGAACCAGCTATGAAGATGGTCATGCTGAGCTTGAGCGGTTGCATTGCTAAATAACTCTTGACCTTTAAAACCTAGCCAGATTTAGGGACTTGCCAGGATTTAAGGAAGAAACAAATTGGACAATTGGCCAATACAAGTGGATTCAAAATGCTAGCATAAACAAATGGGGCAAATTAATAATAAAAGATGGAGAACACCAGTATGAGATAAAAATTTTAAAAATGAGGGTTTAAAAGATCCCTCTCCCAAAAGAAAATGAAGGTGGGACAGGTGAAGTATACTTAAGAGTTGGGAAACACGATGACCAGAGAATGGTAAAATGAGGACATTCAAATAGATGAGCAAACGATTGGTTCCCAACACAAAAATGGCGGCAAGGGGTGATTTCAGCATCAGCTGAGAAACAAGATGGCCATGGGTAAGTCTTGTGTGGCTGATGAGAACACTGCAAAATTCCACCTCTAAGGACCGTATTCTCTGAAGGCTTAAGGGCCAAGAATGAACAGACTTTTTGATATATTGTGTAATTTAAAGGATGAACACCCATCCCATTTGTCCTGGCACAAATGAAAAACTTCCTTATAGTGGGAAAGAAATCTCAAAAAAGGCAATGCAGCTATCAGGGACTCCAGAAGCTGAATGTGCCAGATGAACAGCCTTCTCGTTACCCAAGACCCTTACATGTCGAGAACCATACAATATAGAACCCAATAACAGGACACATTCTGGACCAGCCAGTTGGAAATAAGGCAACTAAGGGATGGGAAGCACTAAAAGAGTGAATCACTTCTAAAATACTCCTAGAGACAGAGAAAATAATGAAATCTTTAAAAGGCAAAATTTGGATCAGTCTAAAAGCTAAAAGAATGGCAGAGACAAAGTTAAAAACCCTCCTAAGTAAACAGCTGTAGTACCCACATCTCATTCCAACTTAGAACCATCTGTGAATATGGGGCAATGTTTATATGTGAGGTTGCATGCTCGAGGAACAGGCACTTAAGGGGGCATGGGATCATGGAGGACTTGTCCAATCTCTGCATGATGGTGCAAACTGAGGGAGATGGAGCACAACAACTAGGGGTCAGCAAAGACAGAAAGTCAAAGACCCTTAAGAGCACCCAGATTGGAAAGATGATCTATCAGAGGTTCAAGGGGCGGGATAAAGACGGCAACCTATCAAATGCTGCCATTGATTCAGCAGCATAGAGGCATTTCCGAACCTCTGATTCAGGGACCTGCTCTGCTGCCAAAAGGCAGAACGCATTCATTAGCTCCAAAAAAGCGATTTTTTCAAATTTGATATCTATGAAATCAGTAGAATGAGACGAACATGCCTGTTACGGCGGTTTACGTCTATCTTGTCATCATACCGAGATTTCAAATGGTAAGTTGCATTAACCCCACTGAATTCTTAAATATCGATTTTCTCAAAACAAGGATTTGGGAGTTAATGTGTTTTACCTTTTGGGGTCAGTGCTGTACACAACAGATCTGGAGTCTGAGCAACTTGCTCAGACAGTTGGTGAGAGCTATAGTGGGATAGTGATCTGCATTCAATCAGTCCCTGCCCAGTTTGACAAAGGGGAGGACAATCCCAAGGTGCCATGATGATGGGTGAGAACCCTTCACCCATATAAGTTGTATAAGTCAAGTAAGAACAGGAGCGTGTGGATGAAGGTTGGAGTTTGTCACAAAATTGAGGGGGGATGAGACTTTTTGTTTGATTTATAGGCTAGAAAAGCTTTATTGAAACTGCTGACAACACAGAAATGGTTAGCCAAAGCGTTGCTGACCACCAGGCTGTCATTTACTAAGGATCCCTGCTAAATGAGGGTGGAGATATTATGGCCGGCACAACGACCCTCGAATTTTAATAATCCTCTTCCAGAGCTTTGCAGTAGAGGTGATAAAGGAAATTAAGTAATGTAGCGATGCCATTAAGTTATGCAATCCTGACAAAAGGTTCTCTGATGAAGCGCCCAAGCTCAGTTTCGGTCAACCTTGAGCCAACTTGTAGTTCTTAATGGGTGTTGCACACTCCAAGGTCTACCAGGGAATAGTTGAGTGACCCATTACGAGTCTCCTCTAGGAAATGGTGTGTGGCCAGGTTGTAGATTATGTGAAGTACGAAACCACTGCATCTCCACCATTGAAGGTCCCCAAGGAGGAACTTGTAAAAGAAGCCTGCTGGAAGCCTTCCCAATCAACATGGCCTAAGTCCCACTTGAGAGGCATGGCTGGATGAGGGCTATGATGAACAGCTGACAAGACGATAGAGTGGTCACTCTCATGGAGGACCACCAAAGATCAGTGAGGAATCCAGAGAACAGAGAGACAAGTCAACACAGCTAAAAGAATCCGTCTGGACATTATAAGAGCTAAAGACACCAGTGTTTAAAATGCAGAGAAAATCAGATAATAAAAGAGACTCTAGAACACTACCTTTGGCATTACAAGTAATGTCCCCCCAATATGGGTGACAGGCATTAAAACACTGAATAATAAAAATGGGGAGGGCAACTGATGTACAAGTTCTAAAAGGTCAGCTCTTGACAATGGTAAAGGAGGGGGGTAAATTGAGTAAAAAGCCTTGTAAGAAAAACCCTCACACCAACAGCATGGAGGGTAGATACATGGTGGGGTGATGAAACCATAACTGACACCCCACTATGAGACGAACCCCTGACAGGAGCAATAGATTTGAAAATACGAAAACCAGGCATCACCGGAAAAGATTGAGTACCTAGTTTTTCCTCCTGAAGACAAACAGCAGCAAAATGGAGAGTCATCAAAAGAACTGAATTCTTCCCACTAGGGAAGAACACCTTGACAATGCTATTGTAAAATGGAGGATATTATGTGGGACGGTGAGATACCACAGTAGAAATCATTTTCTCCTTTGTGGCCGAGATTAAGTTTGAAGTGCGTCTCAATGGGGTTCTGGGACGAAGAGCCTGCATTACCAAGAGAAGAGATCCTGGATTTTTTTTTTTTAAGGGGCTATTTGGCGACTGCCCACTTAGGCATAAGTCGCCGTAAACAAACAGCCTAGTTCTAGGCTACTTTAAAAAATTTGAACAGGAAACAACAATAAAAAGAAATAATAACAATAACAAAAACTAAACCTAGTTAAATGAAAGGGAGAAGGCCGGCCTCCCCCAAATAGTCAACAAGTCCACCAGTCAATGTGCACGCACTCGTCCCGAGTACAAAGGACAGGCGGTAGCGACCCCGCCCATCCCGGTACTGGGACAGTGTGTCCGATTCGGAGACGACAGAAAGCGACCTGAAGCAGTCGCGGCATTGGGGGATAGGTCCATGGGAACAGTCGCGGCGCAATGGCACGCAACTTTAAGTTCCCTTCGACCGTCTCCCATATTCTTTGCCAAGCAGTCCGAAGAGCTGCCCGTATTCCTGCCATGTAGTCAGTGTGAGGAAGAGCGAAACGCTGGTCCGGTCGCAGAGTCCTCGCGGACTCTTTGGCGCCCTCATTTCCCGCAATTCCTACATGTCCAGGAACCCAGCAGAAGATAATCTCGACATCTGCCCGGCTCGCCATAACCGCGGAGTCACGGATATCGCGAATCAGGGGATGCGGATATTCCAATTACCCGAGAGCACTCAGGGCGCTTTGTGAGTCGCTATAGATCACAATCCGGTCTCCGAACCGGGCACGTCGCGTAATCTCCCGTACCGAGTGGTGTATTGCCACCAGCTCGGCCGTGAAGACAGACGCAGCGCCTGGTAGAGCCCCGCTGACTTCAAACAGAGGGGATACGGCGTGGAAGCCGACCCCCTCTTGGGACTTGGAGCTATCCGTATACACTGGCACGGTTCCAGCGTGACACGATGTGTGCTCCAAAAAGGTCGAACGCAATACTCCCGGCGCCGTACAAGCTTTGGGAGCAGAGGCGTGGCAACAAATGGCCAAATCTGGTACCCTCTAGGGTGGCGTCCTGGGCAGAACCAGGGGCGCCACCGGCCCGAGAGCTATATCTACCTCTCGAAGGAGTTTCTTGGCCCTAAACCCAAAGGGCTTAGGGTATGACTGGCGTCTCTCGGCAGCATAGGCACCATCGAGATCAGCTGCGGATGCAGTGAGAGCTGTTGGCGACTGAGGGAGGCGCCGGGCTCGCGCGTACAGGCGAGTGATGCACTGCACGCGGCGCAGAGCGAGTGGCATCTCCCCAGCATCGACCAGCAGACTCTCAATGGGGGAAGTGCGGAAGGCACCGGTCGCAAGGCGAAGGCCGGTGTGGTGGATCGAATCCACCTTCCGCAATAAACGCTCGGCGGCGGATGCATAAAACTCGCATCCGTAGTCGAGCTTCGAACGAACAAAGGATCGATAAAAAAGTAGGGCAGTAGCCCTATCAGCGCTGAACGTCACGGAACGGAGAATGTCCATGGCGCGGGTACAAGAGACCCTAAGGCTGCGAATATGAGCCTCCCAGGTGAGGCGTCGGTCGAATACAAGACCAAGGAAACGGTGCGATTCTACCACATCCAGGCGCACCCCATTAAGAAACAAATCTGGATCGGGGTGAAGCCGTGGATGGCGGCAGAAGTGCACCATCTTAGTCTTGGCCAAAGAAAACCGAAAGCTGTGCGCTTCGGCATAGCGAGAGACGCGGTTCAATGCCTGTTGGAGTCGACGCTCCAGAGTTGGCATCTGAGCCGCGCCAAAAGAGATCGAAAGGTCGTCCACGTAGAGCGTAGCGAGAACATCTTCCGGCAGCAGCGAGGTGATGCCGTTGATGCTCACAGTGAGGACACTTCCGTGGGGGACACCCTCTTCCTGCTCCTTTGGGCCGGAGAGGGCTCCCCCCACCCGTACGCGGAATCGACGATCTCGCAAAAATTCAGATATAAACATTGGGAGGCGTCCTCTCGTCCCCATCGTGTGGAGAGTCTCCATGATACCGTATCGCCATGCGGTATCATAGGCCTTCTCCAGATCGAAAAACACCGTTGAGTATTGCTCTCTACGAAGGAAAGCCTCGCAGACGGCATTTTCCAGTCGGAGCAGAGCATCCGACGTGGAGTGGAACTTGCGGAAGCCGCACTGTGCAGAAGACAGATGGCCTCCGCTGTCCAGGAAAAAGGCTAATCTAACATTTAGCAATTTCTCCATCAACTTGCACACGCAAGAGGTTAGAGAGATTGGGCGGAAACCGGTCGGAGTAGAGTGATCTCTCCCCGGTTTGCGAAAGGCGAGCACAGTAGCGATTCGCCAGGAGACTGGGAGAAGACCCTCCACCCAGATCCTGTTGAACAAATCTAACAGAAAGGCCATGCCTCGCTCACCCAGGTGTCGAAGCATGGCGTACGGGACATCATCCGGACCATGGGCGGTGTCCGCGCACGAAGCGAGAGCGGAGCGCAACTCACTCACAGTAAACTTGTCGTTGAAGGGTTCTCCGCCTCTGGAGGTAAAGTACAGCGTGCGGCCTTCCGCGACATGACGACGTGAATTGAATGCTGGCGGAGCAGCATCCCGGCTAGAGAATGCGGAAAAAGCGGTCGCTAAGGATTCCGCCACGGACGCGGGGGTCCGAGATTGCGGTCCCATTCTCCTGGAGAACGGGAGGGATGTCCTGCGAGAACTTGCCCCGAATCCTTTTGACTCGCTTCCACACCTCAGCTAAAGGGGTCTTCCCGTTAAGTGAAGACACGTATGCCCGCCAAGAAGAGCGGCGGGCGTGCTTCCAAATATACCGGAACCTAGCCCTAGCCCGACGAAATTCAGCGACAGTAAAATCGTTCGGGCGGTGCTTATAAGGCATGTAGGCATAACGCTTCTGTTTGAGGGCCGTCTCACACTCGGCCAACCAACACGGGAGTGGTCTGCGTGCAAAACGGCCAGACGGTCTGAGAATAGTAGTCAGGCCCGCGGCGATGAGGTTGCCAGCGAAGAACTCAACGGCCTCATCTACCGACCTAAACCCCTCGACTGAGATAGAGAATTCAGTCATTTCCTAAAAGACAGGCCACCGCGACTGCACTAAGCACCACCGAGGTAGGCACTCAGGCGGCAGTTGCCCTGAAAATGATATTTGAATGGAAAAGTGATCACTACTATGGAGGTCATCGACCACCCCCCAATCAAAATCAGGCTGTGCATCCGAAGAGCACAAAGATAGGTCAAGGCAAGAAAATGAAGCGGTTCTCGGACAGTGATGCGTAAACTCATCCACGTTTAGGACACCCATCTCAAGCTCTTCGATCAGATCGGCAAGGCCTTGTCCCCTGGGATTTATGGAGTAATCTCCCCAGAGAGGATGCCTGCCATTCAGATCTCCAAGCAAGAGATAGGGCCTCGGCAATCGTGCCACGACGCGGCGGAAGTCCCCCGCGTCGAAGTCAGCTGACGGTGGAATGTATGCAGAAATGATAGTATACCTCCTATCCAGGTGCAGGTGCACAGCCACTGCCTGAAAGGAGGTATCTAAAGAGAAAGGAAGAACGGAGACATCATGCCGGGTGTAAACCGCGCATCCCCCAGCTCGGCCATCCCGCGGTGGTGGGGTCGCAAGACCCTTATACCCCGGGAGGGGGGGCAGGGGGCACGGACCTAGCATGGTCTCCTGCAAAAAGATAGCTAATGGGGAACGGGACGAGACGAGCCTCCGCAGCTCCTCCCAGTTGGCCCGGAGTCCACGGTAATTCCATTGAATGAAGACCCTCACGGGAATGGCCGTACGCTTCCCGGGGGCAGAACCCCGGGCGCTGTTGGCCGGACAAAGCGCTGAAGGCGCTGTCGCCTTCGAGGACTTATTGGGGGAGATTGGGCTCGCCATGCGAGTCTTTTCCTCCCTCCGCCTCGAAACCTTAGGCGGGCGTTGCGGCTTCGGAGGCGGGGGGCCCTCTTTTCGAGGAACCACCGTCTCCGAGCCACTCGCTCCACCTCGGGGCGTGGGCGAAGGAGCCGAAGCTCCTTTGTTGCTGTCCTCCTTTCGGGGGACAGCTTTAGGAATCCCGGAAGATGGCCTAGCGACCATCTTCAGGGGTGTTGCCTCCTGTGAGTCTAACGACACGGTGGAGGCGCGTGGCCGTTTCGCCTTACGGGAAACGGTCACGCTGGGGGAAGAGGGGGAAGCCCTGGATTTAGTTGAGGCTGGGTGTGAACCCGTTTTGCCGCCAGCTTTACCAGGGGAGTGCCCGCTTGAGTAGAGCCTGCAGAAGGGCTCCGAATAGGCGCGGAAACAACCGTGCTCGTTGGCCTGGATGGGCCAGGAGCAGAGGGTGCTTTTCTAACTATTGAGGCATATGACGTCCCAGGCGGAGCCGGGCGCGCCAGGACCACGTCCTTTACCTCGCAGAATGAGAGTCGATCCTGGGCCTGAACGGCCAGGATTTCTTTCTCAAGGAGATATGCACTACATTGCTTCGAAGAAGCGGGGTGCGGCTCTCCGCAATTGACACACTTGGCCACACACGATTTGGACTTATCGTGTGCAGCCTTGGAGCAATTTACACAAACTTCGGGTGACCCCGACTTTGCACGTCTACAAGAACGATTCGTATGGCCGAAGCGGTGACAGTAATAGCACCGCCGCGGCAGTGGAACGAATGCCTTCACGCCGTAGCGGTACCAACCGGCACGCACCGACTCAGGGAGCTTGTCACAGTCGAACGTGACGATGAGTGTATGGGTGGGTCTCGAGGCCCCTCCCTGTTTTCTCATCACACGTTCGACCTTGACCGCCCCATGGTCGCCCAGCTCTAGGGTGATGTCCTCAATGGAGTAGTCAACGAGTTCCCTCGCATAAACTACTCCTTTCACAAAGTTCATGGTAGAGTGCGGCGTCACACTCACCGGGGTGCCATGAAGTGTCCAAAGAGCACTTATCTTGGCCGCCTCGGCGGGATTCGCCAGAAGGCTCCCGTCCGAGAAACGGGTCACCTTCGGCTCTCTGCCAATTGCACTAGCTAATCCTCTCCTCTGATGGATCATGTTGCCCTTGGCCAACATGGTGCCATCAGTGGAGCGAATAACGAGGAAGCGTTTGAAGCCAGCGGGCTCGAAAACGCCAGGTAACCTCTGAATAAGGGGCCCCGATGTTATCGAGGCTCCGCCCTGTGCACTTTTAGTTTTAGTCAGTGGCTCCGCCACCGGAGGGGCAGAGGGGCCGGATGTGCCGATCTTGGCTTGGTCGCTTGCCAAAGTGGCAGCAGACCAATCCGTCCCCGTAGCCCCCGCGGGTGGAGAGGAGCCACGAGTCTTTGTCTTTTTCGTTTTTTTCTTTTTTGGAGAGGAGGGTGGGGAATGAACCCGCTTCTCACCTCCGCCGATAAGAGCGCTTAGGCCAGATGGACGGGCCTCAGCAAGGTCCTTCTCCGAAATGGAGAAGGTCCTGGTGGTCGCAGGGTCACCGGTTGGAGGAGATCCCTCCCCTCCTTGTACTGCCTCGGAGCCCTCAGCCGTTTGAGGAGGACCTTGCATAGGGGCGGATTCGGGTTCGGTGCTTGGCGCCGAGCCCGGATTCCCCTCCATGGAAGGTCCTACCATCTGAGGCTAGGTTTCCTCAAGGACCATGTCTATCACAGGAGGGGCCTCCAGTTTGCCATCCCCTCCCAGGACATCGCAGGTCCCCTTGGCAGCGTCACCAGTCTTTTGTGGGGAGGCACAGGCCTTGACCCCGGCAAGGTTTAATATTCTTGCCAGCAGGTCTTTTGAGGGAAGCGACCGAAGGGGCCTGGCTTCCCTCTCCCCCCTAAGGGGGTTTGCCCTACCGAGCCGCTTACACGAGGGGCGGTCGGCAATGGGCTGCCTGCTGGCTTTCTTGGCAGTCCCCTTGGAAAGAACAGAGGGGACTGCCGCTGGAAGAAGGGAGGTGCCCGAAAGCACCTCTAGAGAAGGGGGTGAGGGGGAGTCCCCTTCACCCGTAGGAGAGGAGTAAGCCTCCTCTCCGGTTGAAGAAATATGGAGGGTCCCCTGCGCAAGCACAGGGGGGGAACCTCCATTTTTTCTGTGGAGCTGCCCGAGAGCGGCTCCGTCGTTTGTACAGGGGGAGTTAAAGGGTTTTTTTTGGTTAGACTCATCATTGGGCATGGTGACCCTCTTTTTATTACGGGATGCAACCGCTCATCACCTCTCGCAGTTGCCCGCACTGCAAGAGGTGCTTACAGGCCTGGCAGAGCCAGGCGTCGCCATTTCGGACCACCCATCCCGCCTGGTGGCCTGGCAGTCCATCGGCATGGCGGATCCACCTTAGACACGGCGTAAAAATGGATAGAATGTGAAGAGGAGAGGAAAAGGGATGTGAGGAAGGTATGGGTGGGGATGAAGCAGGTTGTTAAAAAAAATCCATCCCGAACCGGAGCTCAGGGGTTAGGGAACATTGTCCCCTCCCCCCTCAGCTCCGATCCGGGACGGTTGGCTTGAGAAGAAGGTCAGCATCTACCCTGTGAAATTAGAGGCTGACCATTGAAAGTTGTGGGAGAGGTTGTATGAAAAGCAACGAAGTAGGGGAGAAATACAGACTATCTGAAGGAAGGGAGGCTAAGCTGGGGCCGGACGGAGCGCTGGATCCCGTCAGCACGGCGGCCATGATGGCAAATCGCCGCGCCCCTTACGGGAAAGAGATCCTGGAAAGAGTGTTGGCAGGGGATATTTCCGAGAGCCCCGAGGAACTGACAGAGGCCCTGCCTGTAATGGGGAAAACAGCCTGCTGGAAACGGAAAACGGAAAGTCGAGGAGAGATTTTTGGACGGTAGATCTGGAATCGTGTGGCGAGGACGCTTTCGATGTTGGAGGGGTTGATCCAACAACCGCGGCTGGTGATGTTGGAATATCATCTGCTTCCATCGGAGCATGAGTAGGAAGGAGGCCGAGTGGGCGGAGTAGGCGATCTGGGCAAAGTATGAGGCACTAGATAGATTTCTGCAAACGTTTAAACTGGTAAGGGGTCTACGTCCTGTAAAGAATGGGACGGGCTTGAGGAAAAAGAATACTGATCAGCTGGAGAGTGTATTGAAGACTCCCCAGGGTCAGCGAGTCAGCTCCAGAGGCATCCCGCTTATTGGTGGCCGACGACCCAGATGAGGATTCCTTCCTCACAACACGGAGCCAGGTAGAAGAACCACCATTGCTCGGTACAGAGGATTCTTTCAAATAATGTCCCGGCAAGAGCCGCCGGTGAGAGGAGGGCAACACTCCGCGCGAATGCTAGACACTGCAAAGGAGCGAAAAGCACCAGAGTCCAGATGAAGACCCTAGTTTAAAATTGGGTTAAGGAAGATGCAGAGGCATGCATATACTGCGCAGCCAAAGTCCAGTTTGGACTGGACCAGCGCAGTGTAGAGGCGGGGTAAAGTGCAGCGGCAGTCAGTGCCCCATGTGGTATGGGACAGATTGCTCAAAAGGTTGAGAGTGGACCGAGTGGCGGCAACGGGGTAGGAGATGTGAGGCTTCCACGAAAGCTTCTCATCGAAAATGAGGCCAAAGAACTTTACTGACTACTTCGCCGGTACGGGGACCCCAGAAGTAACCAACGATGCGACATCGATATGACGTTAGCGGCGGGGGTGAAAGATGATGCAGGAAGATTTATGAGGTGAGAAAGAGAATCCCTTTCCATGGGCCCCCTCGACGGCCTCAGTGATGACAACTTGGAGTCGCCGGGCGCCCGTGGGGAGAGATCTACCGCATAACTAAGGCCTGGAAGATGTGCTGCTCCTCCAGGTGCATGTAATGTACACAGGGTACGCTTTGGGTGAGATTGAGAAAGGGCTGACTGAGGGGCAAGAGGATGATAGTGCGCATGATAGATACGTATAGGGGGTTGTGAAGGGGAGGAAGGGGGAAGCTTTCAGCCTTCTGCCCAGGAAAGAACCCTAACTGGATGCAATGCTATAGCACCCAACCAAAAGATGATGGGTATCTTCTTTGAGTTTGATAGGGCATAAAGGTGAGGGAAAGGGTAAGTAGTTTTTTAGTAACAACCCAACTTTGTGGCAAAGCAGTTAATGGTATGGTAATAAACTCAGAAAAGGTGGGTAAGCAAGCTTTTTTTACCACTAGATGTGGTTAATACACATCAATGCAACTACTGGCATGACTGGACAAGGTTAGTGATGGCCGCGCCCATTAATGCCATTGCCTACTACACTTGCAGAAACAAAACTTTCTGGTACATGGCATAGTTGCCTTTTACCACATGAATGGAAGAGTGTATGGGTATTTTCCTGTGCCTCAATAATCCAATGAATGCTTTCAATATGTTGTGACTCACTGGATCTGACCTGGCATGAGAGAGCAGATTTTCCTCAAATTGTCTCCTCTTCAATTTTTTCCACACACTCGCACTGACACTGAACAACACCTAGTGTTAGGGCAAGATGTCACTGATACTCACCAACACCTAGTGTTGGGCAAGATGGCTATAACATTACTTGAAATCAATTCCCTACAATTCTTAAGATATAGAATAAAGTTCCTACTTGGATAGAAATACTGAGGAAAGTGATAATCGTGTCACCTTGAACAGTTGGATCTTCACCAAAGGCAGTATCTCCAACAACAGCATTTTTCATGGCTTCTCGCATTTCACGATTGGGAACAGTCACAGTGTCACTCCTCAAATCGACAACCCGCTGCTAATTCCAAAAGACCATTAAGACAAATAATGATAATGCAACTCATTCTGACTGAAAACATTCTGATGTTAGTCAAAAAAATATACCAAATTATATAACAAAGAATTATTCAAGATAATTAACAAATACTTTAGAGAAATGCTACAATTTTTTCTATCAAATTTAAAGCATACAACCAATGAGGATGAATCACACAGAAAAGATCTGTAAAGAAACTGAAGCTAGAGAAAGTGAAGATGTGAAGATAGGTAGACAAAGATCCTCATGAAGGCAAACTGCAGGTGTAGAAGTTAGGAAAGAACTGCAAAAAAAACCATAAAGGGATAGTCATTAAACATCAAGCAAATGGGAAGAGATACAATGTTGCCCCACGAACACTTAATTCACAATTCCAATTTTTGTGTCACATGAAAAAAAAATCACAAATTTGCTTCTTCATCTCAATAGAGATCTTAAAATATACAAAAATTTTCCTAGGCAAAGGCTAAGATTAAAATAACAAAGAACTGAATAAAGGCAAATGCTACTATTCAAGGCCAACCCTCTTGAGTTTGAAATAAATGCACTTACTAAATGGTCCAACAATTTGAAAATGGAGTTAAACATTATAATCTAGACAAAATTATAATGGTGGGAAGTTATGTTGCTAACATCCACATCCAAAACAAATGTACGCCAAGACAATGCGTTCAAATCACTTGCACACAACATTCGATCAAAACAGAAATCACAGTATACAAGCATTTGTTCAGGCAATGGACTATGCAAGCACTGCTTGAGTCCATAACTTCCAAAAATCCTCAACACTGCAAACTTTACAGAACATAGCACTTAAAACAATCAGCAGAGGTTGCCAGGCTACAAGACTTACAGATCACCTATACATAACCCCAAATTCTCAAGTTCAAAGAATATAAGTGGCACACAAATTCTAGCCACAACCTCCACAAAACCAGAGTACCCACTATAATACAAGGTAGAACACCTACATCCACAAAGGAAGAGATTTGTATAGAGTAGCAGAAATGTGTGGCAGGTACATAGCCTGCATAACAAAAAGAGGAAGCTAATATGGACATGCTAAACCATTATTCAGATGAAACCAGTAACAAACTCACATAATTAATAGGATCATCCTTGGTACCATGACCAAGCGCCTCTATCTTTCGCTTGTGCTTTGCAGTAACCGAGTGTTTCTGAAGCTCTGACTTGCCAGGAAGCAAATCTTTTCTACAAACATTGCAAAATGCATAGCCAGGTATTGGAGACTCTTCTAGCCATCGCGCAAATTCAGGAAGATGATACCAATTCCGACTGAACCTGTAAATTATACACAGTTGAGTCTCCTTTTTTTTAATAATTCTAAGAAATCTTCTACCGACTCTTAAAAATATGAGAGGATCTTCTAAACTGATTTGTATATCCATTCATAGTACCATCAATTGAAGGAATAACCAATAAAAAAAATTTCCAAAATCTTATCAACAATCTTTGTATACTTTAGCTTTGTAAAAACAATAGGTAAGCCTTGAAACAATTGTACAGTAATGACTTGAGAGGGTGGGAGTAAAAATAAGCAATTACCTCTTTCTGACAACAGAACTGCCCTCTCCATTCTTTTCCTTCTTGATTTTAGTAATTTTGGAAGGTGGCAAATCATCTGATGCACATCCATATGGATGATCATCTTGCTTTTCTTTTCGGAGCTTTCTTCTCTTCTTTTTGACTATGCAATCTGAAGAACTAATTTCAGTAATCACTTGTTCTTCACTGTTTTCTTCTTCAATAGGGTGAGATGGCAGATCTTCCGTGGCTTCAATAATTGCATCGCCAACAAGAATGGGTTTATTTTTTGGTGTAAATACATCATGTGAAGTAGTAATATTAATCTGATGGGTGGACAAGGAAACAGTTTTAGATGGCAATTCAAAATTATGGCTATGAGCCTCGAGCATTTTAGGCTTTCCATCTTCCTCCCAAAGGACTTGATAAAAGGGAGGTTTTTTGTCTAGAGAATCTGCCCTGAAAATTAAGATAAAGAAGCATTATTTGAGAGCATATTTAAACATCAGAATTTAATGACCAACAAAACAATACTCACCCTAACTTTTCATAAATTGCCAATTATGCATATGGAAATTATCATTCTCAACTACCAGGTTTTGCAAAAGTTATTACAATTGGGGGGGGGGGTATTTTTCTAGATGATTGTGTGTGTGATAGAAACTTCTGCTAAACGAACTTAAAGTTTTACTTTTCAGCGTGTGAAATTAAAACGTCTTTGCTATTGTTGAGGTGGAAGTGAAAAGAATCAAGATCTATGCTCTCCTGCATGCAGACCACAAAAGGTCTTACATCACCAAGCAGCTCAACGTCAGCAAGATGACTGTCCACACAATCAAGGAGAGGCTCAAGAACCGGGAAGACATCAAAGATTGACCTTGTTGAGGCAAAACTCAAGTTGTCAACCGTTTAGCTGTGAGAAAGACCTTCAAAAGTGCTCCGAAACTCAAAAAGACTGCGCTTGCAAAGAAGAACATCTCAGTGGCCAGTGTCCAGGAGGAGGGCAACAATAGCTTGAGGCGTATGAAAAGGACTCTGCTCACTGACTGCATGTGAGAACAATGTCAGGTGCCAGCGATGTTGTCGCCTTTTTAATGACTTGAAGAGTCGTGGCAATCAAATTCTCATGGTAGTTTCCTCGAACCCAATCTCCATCATTCATGTATGTGCACAGTAGATGTTGTGGCTATGTATTGGGACACACATGAGAAATATACCAATATATTATATTGTTGTCTTATTTAGTTTGGTAAACCTGAAGATCGGCGGCACGACCGATGGGATACAAAATATTTCGGCCCTGTTCCAATATGTTTCACTTTTTTTAGTAAATTCAAGGGGACTGCTCGTGGAGAAGATATCACTGCAGGGGGACTTCCCTACAATGATCCTGAGTTTCAATCAATTAAGGGGTCTAGGGGGCACAACCCCCAAGTATATATTCATAATTGTTTATAGAATAATGTTCTAACATTTTTATTTAACCAAACGTGCATGAATATTCATGCACGGGTGAACAAAACATAAACGCAACTTAGTGTCGTTTCGGCTAAAAAAATACACTTTTTTGGGCACACAGCCGATCTTCAGGTTTACCTTAGTTTTTATTACATATTGGGTGGATTAGGTTTATAATTTTTTAGTATTTTGCTATTTTTGGTATGGTTGTAAACTCTAAAAATGTGAGAGGATTTAAATTTAATATCTTAAAAACTAGACGTTTCCACTAAAAGGAATAGCATTTTTTTTTAATCAGCAGCAAAAATAGCATAGGAAAGCATTAATATTAATTTAAATTGTGGGGAGTAATGGATCTACATTTTTAACAAAATAATCCTAAGTGATACAAATTACTGCACCAATACCACTAAAGGTCATATAATATAGGCTGCTGTCACTATAATATACATCTAAGTCTATAGTTTTCCCCTGGGTAATCTCAATTCCATTCCCTTCATGCTCTATTTTACTTTGAATCAAGAAAAATATTTGTCGATTGTCGGAGATAGACGTGGAAGATTTCACTCCTGAACTCTTGGTGTTCTGCTGATATTTTACCTAATTTTGTGACTGGGTGGTTGAGAGTGGAGACTTGAACATTGCTGCAAGGATTGAAGAACACCAACACTCGAACTATGAAATATTTAATGTAAATAAATAACAAACCGGCATATGTAGTGTTGATTCAACATGGCGAGAGCTAAGGTAGGAGACAATGATTTGGATAAACTGAGGGACGTGTGTGGCCATTGTAATGAAAAGTGTACTACAAAAGGAAGGGGAAATGATGGTATATTATGTGATTACTGTAGTTTTGGGGTACATGCTAAATGTGATGGTATGTCTACTGAGTACTACAAAATGTTTACTAAGCTAGCAGAAGGAGTCAAGAAGGTACAATACTTTTGTTCCCTCAACCATTGTAATATAGTGTCTAAGGAAATTCTAAAACAGTTAGGCCCTATTAGACAAAAAGTTGAAGAGAATTCACAGAGAATCTTAGTTCTTGAAGATAAAGTGAGAAGGAATTCAGAAGAGTTGGAAAACAAGGATAAAGAGGAAATACAAAATACTGTCACTGAAACCATTGAGGATAAAGTAAGAAGTTATGCGAGACTGAGAAAGATAGGTCAGCCAGGGCAAAAAAATGTATTGCCAGCCAATGTACCCGAGTTGGAAGCCACGGTGGGTGAGCAAAGGAAAAAATATGATGAACAGGTTATATCAAGTTTGTTTACTGATACTCTGGGAATTGACTCAATCGGTATTAATAGTAAAATTGTCAGTTGGTAGGCTAAGAAAAAATGAGAGTGACAGGACAGCCAAAAGCCCAAGGCTAATGAAAGTAGTATTAGACCAGGAGAGTACCGCACATAGGGTATTGAGAGCTGCCCCTAAACTGGGGAAACATGCTGAGGAAAAGATAAGAAATATTAAGATTTTCAGAGATATGAATCAGGAGGACAGAAACAGAAGGAAAATCCTGGTCGATAACATGAAACAAAAGAATGAAGATCTAAAACAACAGAGTATTGGGACAGTAAGTGGATTATTAGGGGTAACAAGGTAGTTAAAGTGAAAGCGAATCCAAATGCCTCCCTAAGAAGGAATTTTTAGACACCCACACCACCCTCAAATGTATGTATACTAACAGTGATGGAGTTTTCAATAAAACAAGCGAACTGCAGGTGCTGATTGATGAAATCAAACCAAATATTGTGTGTCTAACAGAAACTAAATTGAGTGATCATTATATATCAGAAATTTTTGATGTTGATAATTATACTGTATTCAGAAAAGACACGAGGAAATCAAGCAGTGCCTGGAGGTGGTGTGGTAGTGTTAGTGAATAAAAAGTTAGTATCTTCAAGTAGCAATGTGAATATTTTGAACAACCATGCTTATGCTGAAGCAGTTTGGTGTGAAGTTAAATGTCAGAATAAGGACGTGTTAGTTGGGACAATATACAGACCCCCAGCTTCAGTAAGAGAGAAGAATAACCTTCTCTGTGACCTATATAAGGCTAAGTGGTGATTATAACAATGAATCTCAGGTGTTTATTTGTGGTGATTTTAATTTTAAGGAGATAAACTGGGAAAACCATGAAATATCTAGTGTTGGCCAGATTCTGGATGCAAGAAATTTTCTTGATAGTGTTAATGATGTGTTCTTACAACAACATGTTTTGGAAGTCACTCACAATTTAGAAGAAAACAATCCATCAAGGCTTGATCTCATTTTT
This sequence comes from Ceratothoa steindachneri, assembly GCA_963969495.1. Lineage (NCBI taxonomy): Eukaryota > Metazoa > Arthropoda > Malacostraca > Isopoda > Cymothoidae > Ceratothoa > Ceratothoa steindachneri. The sequence goes on from OZ018326.1 coordinate 87,959,494, forward strand.
ACCAGGGATTCTCATGACATTACAGGTTTAGAATTGCTTCCCCCCTTAGGGAAAAGTCATCATGCTGTGATTGCATGTGATCTCTTACTGGACACGGGTAATGAAGAGGTAGATAGTAGCCAGCACCCTATATATAATTTTCACAAAGCTAACTATGTTGGAATGAAAAGAGAGTTAGCAGAAATTAACTGGATTGAACTCTTTAGAGAAAAGGAAGTTGAAGAAATGTATAAATTACTAGTCAGGATATTATGTGATCCTCTAGATAAGTATGTGCCAAAGATATTATGTAAGGTTGGAAAAAGAAAAGCTAAGTGGATGACAAGAGAAGTGTTAAATCAAATTAGGGAAAAAGAAAGGGCATGGAAACGGCTTAAAGTTAGGAAGACACCAAGGAGAGCTGCAGAATACAGAAGGGTCAGAAATCTAACTACAAGTGTGATTAGACAGGCAAAAAAAGCTTTTATAAAGAAATTATGTAAGGGCATAAAAGTAAACCCAAAGCATTTCTGGAGTTTTGTGAGGAGTCAAACCACCATAAAAGAAAAGGTACTTAAAGTGAGGAATCAAAATGGTGAAATAACCAAAACAGACTTAGAAACTGACAATGAAATGAATACAGCATTTCAAGGTGTGTTCATACAGGAGAATGTATTGAATATACCAGCATTTGATGTTGGATATTATGGGCCAGTAATTGAAGACATTGATGTGGAGATGTATGAGATTAAGGAACTACTGAAAAAAGCTAATGGTAATAAAACAAAGGATACAGGTGGAATTCATCCGAAGCTCTTGAGCGAATGTCACAATGAACTGGCCTTACCAGTGTTAATTATTATCAAGAAATCACTTGATTCAGGGATAGTATCGGCTCTTTGGATTCTTGGATCTTTGTGTCCAATCTATAAAAAAGGTGATATTCTTGACCCTCTAAATTACAGACCAGTATCCCTGACCTGTGTGTTTTGTAAAATGTGAAAAACTGATAAGAAAAGTTTAGTTAAGCATCTAGAAGATAATGAATTGATTTATGACGGTCAACATGGGTTTAGAGCAAAGAGAAGCACACTTACAAGCTTACTGACATATATAGAGACATTGACAGTAGCACTGGATAATCAAATACCAGTTGATGTAAACTATCTTGAATGTAGGAAAGCATTTGATACAGTGCCACATGAGAGACTATTAAGTAAGATGGAGGCATATGGGATAAGAGGTAAAATTTTACATTGGATTAAAGCATTTTTAACTGGAAGGGAACAGTATGTGGAAATAAGAGGGACCAAGTCTGATAAACTAAGGTTAACTTCAGGAGTACCACAGGGTTCCATTTTGGGTCCTGTACTATTTCTTATTTACATTAATGATCTAGTGAATGAATTGGAATGTCCAGTATTGCTTTTTGCTGATGATGCAAAAAATAATAAGGAAATTAGATCATGAGAAGACATTGAAGCAATGCAGAGGGACTTGAAAAAACTTGAAAATTGGAGTGTTAAATGGTTGCTGGAGTTTAATGCTGATAAATGTGTCACCATACACATTGGTCACAGAAATCCCCATAAAAACTATGATCTCAATAGAAAGCAACTCAAGGAATCGAATGTAGAAAAGGACTTAAGAGTTTATGTGTCAGCAGACCTAAAGCCTTCATATCATGTTAATGTGGTAGCAGAGAAAGCCAACCGGATGGTGGGGCTAATAATTAAGAGACATTTTCCTGAAATTGATATAGATACTTGTCATACTTTATATTGTGCGCTTGTTAGGCCACACCTTGAATATGCTGTCCAGAGCTTACTTGATTTACATGATTTACTTGATATGGTCCAGAAGTTCATCCTTCACAGTCGTAGTCGGCTACCACTGATCCTGGCCCTGGTGTCCCTACTCAGGAGATTCACAATGTCCGGTAGGGAGTTTGAGGCCTCCCGGCAGATGGCTGTATATTCCGGGACGGGAGGCTCATCTGGTAGGATTTCCAGGAACTTGTCAAGCTCAGCCTTGAACTTTTCCACTGGGCAGCCTGTGGTATTTCAGACTTGCCTTGGAAGGGAATTGAAGATCTTAGGCCCTTCGTGCCCCAGGCTTGCTGCAACCAGTGTTTTGATGCGTATTGGATCTTTGGAGGAGTGTTCTTCTGGCACACTTACATCCAGTGCAGTCATTATGGCAGGCTTGAAGGGCGGAGGCAGTAGGGTCAGGCACCATGTTTTCTAGGACTTTCCGTATGTAAATGGCCCAATAGCGCTCCCGTCTTCTTTGTTGGAAGTACAGCCCAAGTTCCTTGAGGCGGTCCCAATAACTGTGGACCTGCATTCCCCTAATCTGTCTGGTAAAAGCTCTTTGCACTGCTTCCAACCACTGGATGTCCCCTTTTTTTTATGTGGTGACCACAACTGGCTGCAATAGTCCAGCACGGGTTGCACCATTGCCTTCCAGTGTCAGCATAATTTTCTTTTCCCTAGAAGCAAATGTCCTCAGTACCCAGCCTGCCACCCCTTTTGCCCTCTTTATTGCTTCTGTGATGTAGTGGTGGAAGCTGGCATCATGACTGAGGTGGACACCAAGGCACTTAACATAGGGCTTAGGGATTATGTCTTGTCCTCCTTCAGTGTGAAGTGTGGTCTCTTCCTTAATGGCTGTGTTTGGGCCATACCTCAACACTTCAAATTTGCCCTCATTGAAATGCATATTGTTATATGCAGCCTAAGAGTACACTGTGTTGAGGTCATTCTGTAGCCTGTGAACATCTTGTTCATTTGTGATGGTGCGGGTGATGTTCATGTCATCTGCAAATGAGGCTAGGTGGGAAGAAGTCACATTGCTGTCTATGTCACCAAGGTGTATCAGGAAGAGAAGGGGACCCAGGACAGATCCCTGTGGTACACCGCTTATAACTGGAGTCTCGGCTGACTTTACACCATCTACTGCAACTGACTGGGATCTTCCTATGAGAAAACTATGGAGCCACATTCCCAGTTTACACTTGATTCCTAGGGTTTTTATCTTGTGGAGTAGTATGCCATGGTCGACCTTATCAAAGGCCTTGGCACCGTACTACAAAAAGGACATACTTGAACTTGAAAAAATCCAAAGACGTATGACTAAGCTTGTTCCAGAATTGAGGGATCTTGAATAAGAGGAAAGATGTGAGCGAATGGGTCTCACAACACTTGAAAAGAGGAGACAAAGAGGTGATTTAATAGAAACTTATAAAATCCTAAATGGATTTGAGGATATTGACTATAAGCTCTTCTTCAAGTACACTGAAACCAACACACATTCAAACACTTATAAACTAAACGATCTTGGGGAGGCAGTTAATAATAAAGTGTCAATTTTTGCAGGTGATACCAAATTAGCAGCTGTAGTTAAAGATATTGATGATAATTTTAAAGTGCAAGGGGATTTAAATAAATTGTTATCCTGGGCACATAAGTGGCAAATGACTTTCAACCTTGATAAGTGCAAAGTTATTAACATGGGAAAAGATAATAGAGAATTTAACTATGAAATGGATGGGCATTGGCTGAGCTCAGTAGAGGATGAGAAAGATCTAGGAGTAATAATAGATAAGTCATTAAGGTTTACTAAGCAGTGTATTGAAGCAAGAAATAGGGCAAATAGAGTGCTGGGTTTCATTAAGAGAAATGTCAGTTACAAAAGTAAGGAGGTTATTCTTAAACTCTATAACTCTTATGTTAGGCCACATCTAGAGTACTGTATACAGGCATGGTCCCCACATTTTAGACATGATATTAACCTTCTCGAGTCAGTGCAACAGAGGGCAACAAAGATTATTCCTTCCCTGAGGCACCTTGAATATATAGATAGACTGAGGGTATTAAATATGTTCTTGTTCGAAAGGTGTGTGAGAGGGGATATGATTGAGCCCTTTAAAAAAATTTCTGGGATAGATAAATTGGATGTTAGCAAGTTTTTTGAGTTAGATGATGGAAATCGGACTAGAGGTCACCACTTGAAAATTAAAAAGCAAGGTGTAAGTTGGATTTAAGAAAATATTTTTTCACCAATAGAGTGGTGTACTTCTGGAATAAATTGCCGCGGAGGGTAGTAGGTAGTCCAAATTTAAATGTATTTAAGAGTAGGTTGGATGAGTTTATGGGGAGGGAAGGTTGTGATGCTTCCTAAGTTTTGTATATATTAATATTATTCGTATATATCTATAGCTGCATGATTTAGTTCTTGACAAGCCTTGATTGGTGATACCCTTGTTTCTGGACACGGTAAATATGTAGATTATCGCCGCGAAGGATGGGACGTACTATTTTGTCCGTGTTCCAAAATGTTTCACGTTTTTGGAGTACATTTAAGTTGACGGGAGTGGGGGTAAACACAATGGGGTGACTACACTACGATGATCCTGAGTTTCATTAAATTGGGGGGGGGTCTGGGGGGCACAGCCCCCCAGTATATAATCCTAATTGTTTATAGAATAATAATTCGAAAAGGAATCAAACACCCATGAATATTCCGACACGAGTGAACGATAATATTTACACCCAAATTTTTTTTTCCTCCCGGGCCGCTAATCTACATATTTACCCTGGATACAATCCTCTGGATGTAGTTTTCCTGGGAGTTTGGGTGCCTTAAAAAAGAGGCCGTTTGACTCGGATAACCTATGATGAGCCCTTGTGGCTTTTGTCATCTGTTATATTATATTGTGGGGACTTTGATTCTGTCTTCCCTTGGTGATGGTGCTTTTTGTGGGCGGGTTTGGACGGAGGCGGATGACCTTTGATAGGCCCTTGTGGCTTTTGTCATCCGTGAAATTATGTTATGTTAGCTAACTCCTTTAGTATCAGAGTAGTTAATAGTTGGAATGCACTGCCAGAAGTAGTAAATGCAGCAACTATTAGCTTGTTCAAGACAAGGTTGGCAAATTGTGATTATTGATTGTTATTATTAATGTTATATATGAATAGCAAAACAAATTTTGATATATTTTTACATATTGATAATTGTCTCATCAGGTAGGCAGTGAACTTCATGAGGAATGTTAACTAAATCATTTATAAAAATAAAGTGGTGCTAAGAACATTGACAAGAGTATAGCAAATTCCGTGGAATTCTAAAATAGTACCACTCGGAGAAGTTAAGACAATAATCAAAAGTCAAAATTGAATAGAAGATGGGGAGTAATTTCTACAATTCCCATCTGCTGGGAATTTCTTCCAATTCAAAAAATGAAATATCCCATATGTTTTCAGAATTACCATAGTAGGAAAAGTACAACTAGTTATTGCTGGGCATTTCATAAAGTTAAAAATAAATTCACTTTACAAACTTACATTGGCTAAACAAATTGATATGAGTAACTTGGTATGCAGAAACAAGAAAAGGGCGAAAATATCCCACCGTAAACCGTTGTAGAAAAATGAGTACCACCTCAAATACTAAGTTAAGAATAAAAATTTCGGGGCGAGAAAAATTGGAAAAATATGTCACAGAAAAATTTAATAGACAAATATTGTATTTTTTCTAACCTTAATCATAATATATAATTATATATTTCGAATTTTGGGAGCAAGTATGGTTAAATACTATAATATTATTCCAGTGGCGTAACTAAAGGGGGTCCGAGGTGGCACAAATTTAAAAGTTACCCTGGTCCACATTGCAGGGGGGTCACAAAAGGGTGTCGCATCCCTTTGTTGAATGACAAAAACAGTTAAAAGAATCTTTAAATATAGAAGCCCATAACAATATAGACAAATATTAGCTCAATCATTAGTCAAGCAAAATATAAATTGTTAGTCAAGATACATAAGAGTGATTTTTTTGTGATGTCACTGCTACCGGCTTTGATTTTATGATGATTCTAAATGAGGAGTTTCCAATATAAATCAAAATAAATTTTGTAGGTATATTTGATAAATGTAGTATCTCGGTTTCACATTTTGTACTATATTTTTTTAATTATACACAAGTATTCCCTATTGAAGTGTCTTACTTATGTTTATTGTTTTATTTGACACACTATCAGAAATGCTAGAAAGTACTAGATATTGCAAGTGTAGTTGTTTTCATGCCATACATGATATCAAGCATTAATACGTTGGGGGCCGCCTAAGGAGATAATACTGCAGGGCCGGCAAAATCCTAGCTACGACACTATATTTTTTTCAAATTTATCGTGGACGGTCGAATACTGAATATAAGTATACAATATCTAGAATGTTCTCTCTCTCTCTCTCTCTCTCTCTCTCTCTCTCTCTCTCTCTCTCTCTCTCTCTCTCTCTCTCTCTCTCTCTCTCTCACACACACACACACACACACACAGACACTTAAATCGACTAATTGCAACATTGTATCCGAGCACGAACTACTAGGAGTTGACCTAGATATATGTAGGTCCTGCCAGATACAGGACCCTGGTGCTTTACAGACGCCCTGCCTAACTCGTTGAAAAGGACAAGGATCTATACCGGCTACTGGGTGAACTTGTTCAAAATAGTGTGTGTATCTCCATGGGTGATTTCAATACCCAAGTTGACTGGGAAACCAGAGAACCCTGTGGCGAGAACGCACTACTCCTGGAGTTCGCTAACAACGAGGTCCTGACTCAATGGGTGAGAGAGCCGACGAGAGGCAATAATACCCTCGACTTGGTTTTCACCTCTGAAGATGACATCGTTGAGGATCTCTCTGTAGGCTAAGAGCTCGGTGGCAGTGATCACTGACAAGTCATATTTATAATCAAGGTCCCCAAGGTAGAGTCTGCGACTGGTAAATCAAGGAAATTGATCTGAGAAGAGCAGACTTTACAGGTCTCCGTGCTGGATTGACTGGTGCGAGGCTAGAAGTGTGCGAGGATGTTGAAGATTCGTGGAATAGATTTAAAACAACGTTCATGAGTCTTCAATCTCGATTCATCCATTTGAAAAGCCTTCGTCGGTCTTCTGTTCAACCAAAGTGGTTTAATCGAGAAATTGATCAACTGCTGAGGAAGAAAAGAACGGTGTACCGGCAGTCAAAGATTTCTGGTGACTTTGACGAGTACCGTAGGCAAGCTAGGAGATTGAAGTCTAGCATAAGGGCGGCAAAGTCCAGCATAAGGGCAAAGAGCTCCGAGTAGCGAGACTGTGCAAGAAGAATCCCAAGGAGTTCTTCGGTTATGTAAACAGCCGTAAACCAATCCATCGCACGATTGGCTCTTTACTCAATGAGGAGGGGGCATTAAAGCACTCAGATGCAGAAAATGCTAACCTCTTCAACGACTACTTCTTTTCAGTGTTTACTGAAGAGTGTGGTCCCTTCCCCCAGCCCACGGATTCTTACTTGGGGAAAAGCTGGAGGAAATAGACTTCACCCAAGGAGAAATAGCAAAAAAGATCACTGATCTAAAGACTAATAAGTCCCCTGGCCCGGATGGGTTTCTACCTAAAGTGTTGAAAGAAGTGCGCAATGAAGTGTCGCGACATCTGAGCACAATCTTCAACATGTCAATCCGGACCAGATGCGTTCCTAGAGACTGGCGTGAAGTGGAGGTGACTCATATCTTCATGAAAGGAGACCCTAGCCAGCCTTCGAACTACCGACCTATTAGCTTAACCTCAATAGTCAGTAAACTCATGGAAAGCATCATGGTGGACAATTCACTTGTCCGACAGCACCTGGAGTATGCCGTACAATTTTGGAGTCCTTCGTTTTGAAAGGATATCGCGAGATTGGAACGTGTGCAAGCCAGGGCAACCAAACCGATTCTCTCTATCAGACACAAAAGTTACGACGATAGATTAAGGGAATTAGATCTGTTCTCGTTGAAGACCCGGAGACTACGTGGTCACCTTATCGAAGTGTTTAAAATATTTCAAGGCTTCCATAATGTAGACTACACTGATGTTTTTCAACTTAGTGAGGGCATAATTAGAAATCACGGCTAAAAACTTGAACTGAAGCGTTACCACCGCAATCTGTGTGGAAAACTTTCACATACAGCATCTGTGGTAGCTAGAACGCAGTGACATAGGTGGGCGTTATCGCGATAACGATATCGGGTTATCCGATATTTTGTTAGCGTTATCGATTAATCGGTATCGCCGATACTTTGGTTCCGAACTAACGATAATCGATCATTTCAGATCAGTTTTTGGTTCCAGTTAAGCACAGGAGCGAGCCGCGCGAGCCATGGAGGCAGAAATATGTAAGTCCGAGCTGTAAGGAGGATCCTCAAAACCTATGAGGAGATGAAAGAGAGCCTCACCAGGTAAGAAACTAAAAAACAGTATTTAAATATTTTTACTATTATATTATAAATAACGCTATATATAGTCAATAATCAATATTGTATTATAATTTTGGATTTATCGATTATCGATTTATCGGTTATCGCGCTCACCTATAGAACGCACTTCCAGTGGAAGCTGTCAACAGCAATTCTGTTGATCAGTTCAAATCAAGATTGGACAAAGACTTGAAAAGTGGCCTTTTGGGCACGTAACCGTTGAGCAGAACTGTGCCTGCTCGACTGCTCGTCCAAAGTACCCTCCCTGAATGGACTGTAAGGTCTTTTAGGGTACTTCTTATCCGTGTAGCTCCTTGTAGCGCCTCTCTCTCTCTCTCTCTCTCTCTCTCTCTCTCTCTCTCTCTCTCTCTCTCTCTCTCTCCTCTCTCTCCCAACGACATGGATGGTGATATGATGGCCAAGATTTCTAAATTTGCCGATGACACCAAGCTTGGTATGAACGTTGCAAAGGAAGAAAATACTGCCCGCCTTCAAGATGATCTTCGGAAGATTGGGGAGTGGTTGAACACGTGGCAAATGCCTTTTAACGTGAACAAATGCAAAGTGATGTATATTGGCCATTGAAACCCCAATCTCAGTATATCCTTAAGGGCACTGCTCTTAAATCCACTGACAATGAGAAAGACTTGAGTGTAACTATAACTAGTGATCTCAAGTTCTCGAGGCAGTGTATTGAGGCGGAGAAGAAAGCCCAAAGAATGCTAGGTTATATAAAGCGACAGTTTGGATATCGGAACAAGGGGATAGTACTGTGTTTGTATAACTCCCTTGTCCAACCGCACCCGGAGTATGCCGTACAATTTTGGAGTCCTTCGCTTCGAAAGGATATCGCAAGATTAGAACGTGTGTACGCCAGAGCAACCAAATTGATTCTCTCTATCTGACACAAGAGTTATGGAGATATATTACAGGAATTAGACTTGTTCTTTCTGGAGACCCGGAGACGGCGTGGTCAGCTTATCGAAGTGTTCAAAATACTTCGAGGCTTTGATATTGTAGACTACAAATATATTTTCCAGCTTAGCCAAAGCAGAACAAGAATTCAGGGCTACAAACTTGAACTGAAGCGTTACCATCGTGATCTGTTTGGGAAATCTTTCACATATAGCATTTGCAGCCATTGGAACGCACTTCCAGTGGAAGTTGTCAACAGCAACTCTGTTGAACAGTTTAAGTCGAGACTAGACCAAGTCTTGAAAAATAGCCGTTTGGAGACTTGATCGTGGCGTGATTGCTCTTCTAGAGCGTCAATCTAACCCTTTAGAGGACTGCGCAGGCTCAAGTGTTCACTTTAAGGTACCCTCTTTGATCTTTGAATGGATCGTAAGGTCTACTAGGGTTCCTCTTTTCCTTGTTACTCCTTGTTACTCTCTCTCTCTCTCTCTTAGAGATAGAGATAAAGCGTACAGAATGCTAAAATCTAACAGTAACACAGAAAACATATATCTTTATCTAGAATTGAGAAGAAAAGTTAAATCTGAAATCAAAAGAGCCAAACAAATGAAGAGATAAGAGTAGCTCTAAATTGTAAAAAAAAAAAAATCAAAAGGAGTTTTTTTGCTTTAGTAAATAGCAGAAAACCGATAAAAAAACAGCATTGGACCAATCAAATATAAATATGATATTTTGTAGTTTAATGATATTGATGTAGCTAATAATTTAATGAATATTTTGCATCAGTTTTTGCAAAAGAGAGCATGATTAATAATCCCATGGAAACTATCTAGAAAGCTATCACTAAACTACTTGAATCGGTTAGATGCACCGTCAACACTACAAAAAACTTATTGAGAAGATGAATAAATACAAATTTCCGGGAGCAGATAATATATCTCCAAGAGTTCTAAAAGAAATCAAAGATCAAGTGGCTGAACATCTAACGCGGATTTTTAATTTATCTTAGAGAGTGGAATCGTTCCCTAAGATTGGAAGTTGGCCAAGGTAACACCAATATTTAAAAATGGATGTAAAGAGACAGCTAGTAATTATAGCCCAATAAGCCTAACATCCGAAGTTGGAAAACTCCTCGAAACCTGCCTTGCTGATAAAATAGTCGAGCATTTAGAGAAGAAGAAATTATTAAACGATTCCCAGCATGGCTTTATTAGATTTCTTTCACTATATAAACACCGAGTATGACAATAACAGATCAATTGATATTTTGTATTTAGATTTCCAAAAGTCATTTGATAAAATACCGCATAAGAAGTTGATGTGTAAAGTAAGAACCTTGGGAATAAGAGGAGAAATAGCAAAGTGGATCGAAAACTGGCTCACTGATCGTAACTGATAATCCGCGTTAGATGTTCAGCCACTTGATCTTTGATTTCTTTTAGAACTCTTGGAGATATATTATCTGCTCCCGGAAATTTGTATTTATTCATCTTCTCAATAAGTTTTTTGTAGTGTTGACGGTGCATCTAACCGATTCAAGTAGTTTAGTGATAGCTTTCTAGATAGTTATTAACGAATAAGCGTCAGAATGGGTTCCTGTTAGTATTGGCATTCTACAAGGTTCTGTCCTTGGACCTTTGCTTTTTATTATGTATGTTAATGATATAGCCGATGACTTGCTATCAAAAATTGCTTAGTACGCAGATGATTTCAAATTAGGAAAAGGAATAATAACTGAACAGGATGTCTGTGAATTTCAAAAAGATATTGATAAGATAGCACGATGGTCGGCAGAATGGAAACTACCCTTAAATCTTAATAAGTGTAAAGTAATTCATATCAGTTATAAAAATCCAAGAGCAGAGTATAAACTTTTCGATAAAAAGATTACAGTAACTGAAAATGAAAAGGATCTCGGAGTGTATATCTCAAGTGATCTTAAGTTTACTCAGCAGTGCTTTTAAGTTGAAATGAAAGCACTAAGACCTCCCGGATATATAAAACGCCAATTCACATACAAAAATAAAACTACAATCTTGAATATGTACAATGCATTGGTAAGGCCACAATTAAAATACTGTTCTTAGGTCTGGGCACTATACTTACGAAAGGATATCAAAAGATTAGAGAAGGTACAAGCAAGAGCCACAAAATTAATTCCAGAACTACGAAATCATAATTATGCAACAAGATTACAAAGGGTAAACTTATTCAGCCTCAAAACAAGACGATTGAGGGGCCAATTAATAGAAATGTTCAAAATCTTGAAAGGAATAGATAACGTAGACTATAATACTTTGATCGAATTCAGCACATCTAATATAAGAAAAAACGGAATGAAAATAATGTCGAAGCATTTTCGAACAAGTTTATGCAGAAACTCCTTTGCATGCAAAATTGTAAATATCTAGAACCACTTACCTGAAGATGTGGTTTCCAGTAGTTCAGTTGAAACATTTAAGATTAGACTGGACAAAATTTTAAGAAACGTTAGATAATAAGTGACATGACGTGGTATTTTGAAAAGATAAAACCAATGTTCATACTAAATATTAATAAAATGTCTTCATTAATATTTATTTAGATAAATTAACAATCTATTGTAAATATGTTTAGGTCTAACATTTCTAATAAATTATTCTTTGACGTGAATTTTTATTTTAAATGCTTTTAAATTGGATGTTCATAAAGGAAACTAAAGGAAAAAGGATATATTCGAAATTTAAATAAAATGCTTAATCAATGTTTGATTAAATATAATATATACTTAGCAGTTCAGTTGACACTTTTAAAACTAGACTGGAAAAAATAAAGGTAAACTTTAGATAAAAAGGACAAGACATTGTATTTTGATAAAAACGAAGAAAAAAATCATGTTCTAAGTTTACATTAGTAAGACATAATAACTAATAATCTTGGATATATATATATATATATATATATATATATATATATATATATATATATATATATATATATATATGAATAACTATTTTTCAAAATATCTAACAAAAGCATTTCATCTGCAAGCGGAACTAGCCTAATCTAATAAGACAGTAGAAAGTTTTTTTTTTTTTTAAATAAGAATGGAACAAAAAATAATTGCAAGTTAACACAAAGAAAAAGAAAAAAGAGCATGTTCTAAAATAAGATTATTACGATAAGTCAGATATTCGTTTTTGTAAATATTAGTATTTCCAGCTTTCCTTTTAAAAATTCCTGAATGTGACTATTTTCAACACTGCCAGGTATATATTTTCACTTTTCCAAGCCCGGAAACGGGTGGGAGAGGTCGGTGAGGAGAGATTTCATCTTTGCTATCCTATTCCTTATCTGTAGTATTGCATATAGTTAGAATTTAGGATAAAATTATAGGTACTTCCATTGAAATGGACCGAATGGTCTCTTGAAGTACTCAAATTCCTTGTAACACTCTCTCTCTCTCTCTCTCTCTCTCTCTCTCTCTCTCTCTCTCTCTCTCTCTCTCTCTCTCTCACACACACACACACACACACACACACACACGCAAGCACAGCCACGTACACACAGTTATAATTAAAATTCGCGTAAAAAATAATCCGTTTTAAACAACTTAGAAATTGCATATACAAAACTAACTATCATGGACAGCTGTTTGGGGGTTAGTTTTTGTTGTTGTTTGTTTGGTTGTTGTTGTTGTTGTTGGGTTTTTTTTGGAGGGGGGGGGGGTAATGTGGGTTTATGCCGATTTAAATAGCATTCAGGGGTGAGACATATATGTCTGAAATCAAGGAACGCGATAGAAAAACTAGAGGCCTAGCTACATTTAGTAATCGCCGTTTGAATTCGAATCTAATTTTCGGATTTCAAATTAGGAATATTACGATTTTTCTTTTTAATTGTGAGAAAGAGGGGCAAACGCTACAAATAAGTGGGGGCTATGAGGGTGAAGCCCCAATTTCGAAATTACCTTAAACAAGGTCTGATAACCAAAAAGTCGCGTGCTCTCACTTATTCTGATTTATGACCTTACGACCTTCAAAACTTTCAATAATTTAAAGACTAGCCTTAGGAGGACCTTGGAAGTTATATCATTCGAAATAGAATGTAAAGCAAGAAAAGAGTTTTAAATTTCGTTAGAATCGTCCAAATAGTTATGATGTTATTGCAAAAACAGAATAATTCATTGGCTAACCTTAGCAAGACTTTGTCAATTTATATCATTCGAAAGAGAATGCAAAACAACATAAGAGTTTCAAATTTCGTTAGAATCAGCCGAGTATTTACAATGTTATTAGAAAAACAAAGAAAAAGCAAAACGGGGACCGACAAACCGACATAGTGAGATGTAACATAACATAATTTCACGGGTGACAAAAACACAAAAGCCTATCAAAGGTCATCCGCATCTGTCAAAACCCACTCACAAAATGCATCCATAGGATTGTGTCAGTTGCCCTCGACTAAACTCACATGCGACTAAGGAGATATATGATACACTATGATGCCATTGCAATAGCCTAACACAAAAAGCATAAGTACTTCTTTTAATTTGCCCAAAACAACTTTAATGTTCGATTCCAGCCCGTTGTCTGGATGTTGATAGCTGGCCTTTCTTCGTTAATTAAGATGGCGTCTAAGGTGTTCAGTCTAGCTTTATTTCCCACCTTTCCTTTGATCGTTGGGTTATTAACTAATATGGCCCTGGTTAAGCTGATGTTATGCACTGTCTCCATATGTCAACTACTATATGGGTCAACCTGAAGAGAGCTTATTACACAACATCGAAAATAAGCCACACACATACTGCCGATACGTAGACGACATCTACATCAACGTCCAAAATGAGGAACACCAAACATCAATTTGAGGAGAACTCCGTGTTAAAATTCACTTATGAATTGAGCATGGACAATAAACTACCTTTTCTGGACATAAAAGTACAAAATATCAACGGTAATGACGTCACAAAAGTGTACAGAAAAGCTACAGACATGAGAGGATGCCTTAATGCGGATAGTGAATGTCCTGAAAATTACAAAAAAAGTGTAATCGGCTTATACATCCGCAGAGCATACAAATACTGCTCCACGTGGGAACTGTTCCATCAAACCCTCGTGACCAATGGTTTTCCGGCCAGCATGATCGAAAAGCAACTTCAATCATTTTTAAGAAGATAATTCAAAGACACGGATGAAACGGAAAGTAACCAGGAAGCAGTAAATAACATCAAACTATACTATAGAAATCAGATGTCATCGGCCTACAAAATAGACGAAAAATACATCATGGAGATTGCTAACCTTAACATCAAAGTTAAGAAGCAAACGGACAAGATTCAGATGATTATATTTATAAAACGACAAAAGTTAACAATCTTATTATGAAAACAACATCTGCCAAAACTCCTCGATCCTGAAGTCTACGAACATACGAGGGGCGGTCAATAAGTTTTGGAATTCGGATATAAGGAAACGAGATATGAGGAAAAGTGTTTTATTATTTTTCAATATAACTACCCTCGACTTCAATGCACTTGCGCCACTTGTCCCCGAGGCTTCGAATTCCCGACAAACAGAAATCTCCCGACTGCTGTTCAATCCACTCCTGGACGGCGAGCTGGACATCTTCATCGTCCCCAAACCGGCGTCCACGCAGTGCAGCCTTGAGCTGGCAGAATAAAAAGTAGTCGCTAGGGGCCAGATCTGGACTGTAGGGGGGATGGTTGAGCTCCTCGAATCCGCACTCGCGCAGGGCAGCTTGTGCAACTCTGGCCTTGTGGACTTTGACGACGTTGAAGTCGATCATGGGGCGTGAGTTTTCTACGGACCCAACGGGCACAGACCTTGGTCATGGCCAAATTGTCATGGATGATGTTGATAACACTTCCATGTGATATTCCAAGTTCTCGCTCGATTTCTCGACCTTCACCCGTCGATTTTCGAGGATCATCCTCTCCACACGGGCCATATTGTTCTCGTTGGTCACGTCTGATGGGCGTCCTGGACAGGGGTCATCTTCAAGGGACTCACGACCATGGCGGAACTTCCTATTCCAGCGAGTAATGGTTGCATAGGAAGGGGCGGTGCAGTTGTACACTGCAACCATGCGTCCATGGATCTCTTTTGCATTCTTGCCTTCCTTGGTCAAAAATTTGATCACTGTTCTGTGCTCAACCTTCTCTATTGTTGAAAAATCTGTGACTGACGATCTGCGATCAGCTACTGCTTCTTAAATAGACGAGGGTGGAGCGTGAGGCTGCAGGTCCTGACTTGTCATAACTCGTCCTAACACCCCCACAAACAGCCATCCCCCTTCCTCTGTTTTGCCCTACAGATTCGTAAAACCTATGTATCACCCCTAGTAGTTTACGAGCTTACTTGCCCGAATTAAGAGTATAAGCTTCAAAACAACTCAAAATATGTTGGTATGACTACCCCTACACTTTCAAGGCGTTTGACAATGCACCTGTAACATGGAGCCACGAAAATCATATTGAGACTGTGCATAACATTGGTTAATAACACAATTATCAAAAGAAAAGATGGAAATAAAAATAGACTAAACACCTTAGAAACCATCTTAATTAACGAAGAAAGGCTAGCTATCAACATCCAGACTACGGGCTGGAATCGAACATTAAAGTTGTTTTAAAATTCTGCTTACACGGGAGTGGCCCGTTCCCTTGACATAACTTTTTAGCAAAGAAGAATAAATATCCACTAAAATACGTTTAGTTTTCATTCTGACTCCACCGCTCTTTACCGATAAAGTTGGAAAGTCACTCTGAAGATGATCGCATAGATCGAAAGCTCAGCAATTAAAGTAAGTTTGGTTTTTACAAAACACATTTCAATTAAAAAAGAGATGAACGTAGCAGAAGTTGTTTAGTAACTACAAGAGGAACTAAAAGATATTATAAGAAATATGGAAAATTTTCAAAGAAAATTAATAAAGGCAAAATATACCATGGACTTTAACAAAATCTGCATGCAAGAAAGTGTGCTACCCATTTACACTAACCATTTACACAAACCCAACATTAATCTTTTTTTTCTTTGTTATTGATACTTTCTAGAATTGATCACAACAGAGAGAGAGAGAGGGATGACACTGGTAAAAGACCAGGGAAGGATGGGCTAAGATAACATCGTAGGGAACAGCCTCTTTTAGGCAAGAAAATGATTCACAGGGGCCTGAAAACCTAATTAGAGAATAGTTCTCTTTGGTCTTAGACAGCAGTGCAGAATGGTTGCGGGATTCTAGCACCACCAGGAATGAATCTGTGGTATGAATTAACGATACCACAGAACCGACGAATTTGTCTGGGCGAAAATAGTCACGGAAAATACCGAATGACAGAAAGTTTATCCCTGATAGGAAATATTCTGTCAAGAATTACATGATGTCCGAGAAAGGAGAGTAACGAGACAGCGAAAATACACTTTAAAGTTTTCAGTATAATACCATACTCTTCTAAACGATCGAATACCTGACTAAGGTGAGGTTTTGTTTTTTTAATTTTCATCTAAAGATGAAGATGATCAGGAGATCTTCTATGTAGCAAAAAAAAACAAAAAAAACAAAAGGAAGACCTTTCGAAATCTAATCTATGAAGTGTTGGAAGGTCTGGGCACTGTTGCGAAGACCAAATAGCATTCAAATCATTCCAACAGAGCTAAAAGATTGGTGATAGCCGTAATTTGGACGTATAGTATTTGGTTATTAATGGATTTATTTTCGGTTAATAAATCGCTTTAGGCCTACGACTAAAGCGAAATAAATTTTGAACTTCTGAACTAGGTTTTAAAAAAACAATTAAACAAATATAAATATATTCATAGAATCAACGAATGCACAATGAGATAAATTGGATTAGGTATACAATGTAAGATATGATTTAAAGTAATACGATGTGAAGTGAAATGAAGTAAGTGAAACAAATATGAAATAAAAGATGACTACGATGGACTGTGAATTGGGGCTGCAATACGAGAAGTAAATAGAATTAGGACCTACTCTCGTATGGCCATTTGCAGAGAATTGTGAGAGGATGTGGAATTAAACTAAGTATGATTTGTTTGGAGGTAAATGACTAATTGTAGAAGGAATGATTACCGACCTTTATGCGGAGAAAAGCGAGAGTCGAATGGTCTATAGTTGTGTTCAATTTGACTGAGCTGAAAGCGTGTGTTTGTTGGTGTGTGCGTGAAACTTTAAGAGATGTTGTTTGAATCAGTAGTACGTTAAATGAATTCAGTTTTTCGTCACAGGATATTTGAATTATTGAAGGTTACATAAAATAATTGAATTGTAAAAAGTTATGGATAAATTAAATGAATTGACAAGTTAAGTAAAATAAATGAATGAATTAATTAATTATTAAGTTGTACATAATTTGCATAAATGATTTAATTTACAAAAGTTAAGTAAAATAATTGGATGATATGAATTTTATACATAATAAATGTTATATATATATATATATATATATATATATATATATATATATATATATATATATATATATATATAAGTTTCCCATGAGTTTTTTATTATAGGAATGCTCAGAGGGCATTGCTATAACACTTCCCCCCTAAAAAGGTTACCTTCCCCTTTTCTATTTTGAGATTACAAGTCCGAGTACCGATGAGGCCTCCTGACGACGCGACCGGAGCGTGTGACACTGCCATTGGTTTGGTTGCGGGTACGGGGACACAGATTTGCTGTGGGAGTGCCAGTAGCGTTGGACGAGGCACTGACGCGAAGCGGAGGTAATCTGCTTGTTGGTTCCTTCCGAGATCGCGTCAAGCTTGATATGGGAGTCTTGAGTCCCATTTTTAGCTGACGGAGTGACTAGTGTGGGAGAGATCGCTCCTGACTGACCACTTCTGCCGACGAGGGTTTCTGCAACAAAGGAGGAGGAGGAGGCAGCAAAACGGAAGGTGTAGTTGGAGTAGCATGGGTAGTTAAAAAGGCGGGGTTTAGGTTGGTTGGGGGAATACTATACCATAAAGGGGTATAGTAGGAGGAGAATGAGGTGATAGTGGTTCTAGATTAACATTTTCGGTATAAGGGGGTTTTAGGCGGTCGATAGAGACAGTATCTTGCCTGGTGCCAAGCTTTAGGACGAAGAATTTCGGCTTCCTGGAGATAACGAGAAAGGGTCCGTCATAGACTGGTTGCAAAGAAGTGCGAGCTGAATCGCGACGGACGAAAACATGGGAGCATGTTGTCATCTCCTTCGGCACGAAGGTTTTATAATTAGCAGGCACTCTAGGGGCAGTTAGCTTAATTTCAGCCATCATCCGTACAAGGTGGTGGCTGAAAGGTGAGAAAGTAGAGGTCGGTCAGAAGAAGAAAAGAATTGATCGGGTAAACGAAGTTGAGTACCGTAAACTAATTCCGCTGCAGAACAAGCCATATCCTCTTTCAAGAACGAGCGAATGCCAAGGAAAATCAAAGGTAGCTTAACCACTCAAGTTATGTTTGGATCTGTGGAGCGTAAGCTTGCTTTGATGGTCCGATAAAGACGCTCTACCTTATAGTTACTCGGGGGGGGGGGGGGGAAGCTTGTAGTACGGAGGTAAAAGTAGCCAAGCATTGACATGAGTGCACCCCATTGGTTGGATTCAAACTGGCTGCCACAATCAGTCATGATCTTTGAGTGAACACCAAAACGAGCAACCCATGCTGAGACGAAAGCTCGAGTGACAGTGGAAGCTATGATGGCCGAGATAGAAACCACCTCTGGCCAGAGTAAAACGATCGATCATGGTGAGAAGATAATTGCATCCACGGGAGTAAGGAAGAGGACCTACTAGATCGATGTGAACGGCGTCAAAACGTGATGAATGAAGAGGAAAAGGGACCAGAGGAGCTTTTGTGTGGCGGTGGATCTTAGCACGCTGGCATGGCAGGCATGAGCGAGTCCATTTGGCCACGTCGGCATTGATACCTGGCCAAACGAAGCGTTGTGCAACGAGCTTGCGTGTGGCATTGACGCTAGGATGAGAGAGACCATGAATTTGGTCGAAAATGTGCCGACGGTAAGCGAGAGGAATGAGAGAACGAGGACAGTCAGGAATTGAATAGTCAACCAGGATTCGCCTAGAAGGACTGTCCGGCAAGTCGATCTCGTGAACTACGAGTTGAGAAGAGTGACGCGTTGTTTGCGTGTCTTCATCTTGTTCCTGGGCAAGCGCTATTGTTGCTTGATCGATGGGCGCCGTGTAGGAGAGATGCGTGCCCGAAATAGATGAAATGCGAGAGAGCGCGTCCGGTACGACGTTTGAAGAACCAGGAACGTAGCGAATATCGTTCGTCATCTGCAGGATGAAGTCAAGATGACGAGTGTCAACTGCAGTGTGTACTGACGAAGTACTACAAGACGAACATGCACTGACCAAGGGCTTATGGTCAGTAAAAATGGTAAATCCACGCCCTTCCAAGTGATGGCGGAAGTGGCGGACAGCGAGATATACTCCGAGGAGTTCTCGAGAGAACGTTGAATATCTCTTTTGAGGGTTTTTAAGAGCGCGAGAGAAGAAAGCAAGAGGTTGCCATTGGTCACCAACTTTCTGCTGCAAGGTTACACTTACGTGGGTTGAGGATGCATCTGAGGCGACGCTGATGGGGGCTCCTGGAGAAGAATGAGCCAATTCTACAGCGCAGGCAATAGCCTCTTTGGTGCGAGAGAATGAATCGCACGCCTCAGCAGACCATTAAAGAGGAGAGTTATTTTTGGTCTTGGTGAGCATAGAGTTGATAGGTTGCATGACCCGGGCACATTTAGGGATGAATCTGTGGTAGAAATTGACCGTGCCACATAAACTCCTGAGTTGTTTGCGTGATGTAGGACGAGAAAAGTTTCGCATCGCGGTAACTTTATCTTCGAGTGGGATAATCCTTGCACTCGAGACATGGTACCCCAAGAATGAGAGTTGCGGGACACCAAAGAGGCACTTGGAGGTGTTGAGTACGATACCGTACTCCTGAAGACAAGAAAACCTTGGCGAAGGTGAGAAAGGGTTCCTCCAGTGAGGAAGACGATGTTGGAGGTCATCGATGTAGCAAAATACAAAAGGAAGACCCCTAAGGACTTGATCCATAAAGCGCTGGAAAGTTCGACCAGAGTTACTCAATCCATATGGCATCTTGACCATTTCAAAAGCACCAAATGGAGTGGTGATGTTAGTCTTTGCGACATCATCTGGGTGAATAGGAATCTAGTTGAAAGCACGAACCAGATCCAAGCGAGAAAAAATCGTACAGCCATGGAGAGAAGAGGTAAAATTGGCTAAGTACGGCAAGGAATAACGATCATGAATTGTTACAGCGTTAAGAGCTCTGTAATTCCCAACTGCTCTGAATTCCCCCTGCGTGGATTTGGGCACCATGTGAAGTGGAGAGGCCCACGGCGAAGAGGAAGGCCTACAAATGCCTGAATCAATCATGAATTGGAATTCATCATGCATAGTAGAGAGTTTATTAGGTGCTAGACGGCGTGGCTGTGAGAATACAGGTCCTCCTTTTGTCTCGATCCGAATAGAGAGGAGGGAACTCTGAGAAGGTGAGTACCAACCCGAGACAGTGAGGAGAGTTTTGCGGTCGACAAGCTTACGTTGACGAGAATCGACCAAGAGGTCGTGAGCCGAAGAAAATCGAGGCCCAATATTGGACAATATACCCCGGCCATGATGAAAGTCCATCGAAAAACCCGACGGAGACCGAGTGAAACTTGAAGGTTACGCCTTCCATAGGTCCTAATATTGGTCGAATTGACTGTCTTCAGAACTAGATCTGAAGGGGAAGAAGCTTTATCGTCCTTAGAAATTGGTATGACACTGCATTCAGCACCAGTGTCCACCAGGAATGAAAATTCAGAAAGTGGGTCAAAAATACGAAATGGAGGAGCTACTTGAGGAAATGAGGTGTAGGCAGGAGATGTAGACTATTTTGTCCCATGCCTTTCTAGTTTAAAGTTTGTAATTGAGAGGCTGGAGTGAGAAGAATGCAAGAATTTGAAGGTTGGAAATTGAACTTTAAGGATTTGGAGAAAGTGGTTGAGTTGGGTGAAGTGAGAAAACTGAAAGGTTTAGATTTGAAGAAGATACTGGATCCAAATATGTGCACCGTTGCAAGCATTTCAGATCTTGTGCACAATATTTGTTGTGGTACCAGCACCATTGAGTTGAATGAGAGGAAAAGGAAACGTTATGCTTCGGGAGACTACTTCACGCAGTATGTGAAGAAGCATAACTGTTGTTACAAGGCTGTGTACAGCATTTTTCCCGTACCTTTGATGGTACCAGAATAGGCCCTGATGGGGTGGAAGATGGTGAAAATAGTTGGAAGAATGAGGTTGAAAGTTTTTGCTGTCTCTCACTTCTTGCATTGAGATGCCCTCGTTGGATTCTCTTTCGTGAACCAGAGCGGGACCTGCGCCTTCGATTGCCAAACCCGTATCCGTGCTCGCTCTGTGATTCCCGCTGCAGCTTTAACCGCTGGATGTCGGCTTCCATCCTCCGTATTGAAGCCTCAAGGTCCGTTGATAGAGAAGATGGAACCCTTGAACGCTCGGCTCGGTCGTCAGAGGGGCTCGGCGTGTCTCGAACCTGAGAAATTGAAGGATTGTTAAATAGGCAGTGAGTTTGGCCATTGCCCCAATTCACGTAAAGACTTTTATACAATTTGTCTGCGGCTGCAGCAACCTCATCAATGCTCGTGTGGTTCGAGCTTAGGATTAGTGGCCTTATTCCCTCGGGGACTCCTCTCATGAAAATCTCAGTGAAGAGAGGGCTAAAAAGCTCGATTTGAGCACCTTTCACTCTGATAAGGTCCTTCAGATGAGTTAAAAAAGAAGTAGGACTCTTATCTCCCATTTCCTTAGTGTTCAGGAGCTCTCCCAGGTCGTCGATTTGGGACCTACCGTATTTATCGAGGAAAGCCTCCTTTAGGCGGTCTAGAACACCAGCCTGTTCCCCGTTAATTAGCACTTTCCTGAATTGAATTAAAGTACTTATGGGCAACCGCTGGATTATTGCTGCTACTTTCTCTTCCTCAGTGATGTTCTGAGGTTTAAGGAGGAGGGACGAGACTTCCAACTATGCAATTGAGTTTGCAAGATCATAAACGGGAAGCGAGAGGTACGCATGTGGTTGCCTGTGCGCGGAATGTGGGTTCGAGGCAGACGGTTGGTCATGATGATCGGGTTGGCCGCTAACAAATGTCCTTACTTGGTGTGTTTGGTCCATCATAGTCACTGTTTTATGTGTACTTGTGCTGGTTGAATGAATGTGTTGACGTGAGTGAAGTAGTTGTGGCTGTTTGCACGTGTGTGTGTGTGTGGAAATTATTCACGAGCACAGGAATGTGAAGAAATGAAAAATAATTATGAGAAATAAAGGAAATTGTCTACTCGTTGTATATAGGAGATAGTATTAAATTAAAATGACATGAATTATGAGAATTGGAAGAAGGATGTTAAAGATAACACGCGATGTAAAAAAATTGAATGTGAATCGAAAATGCTCTTCAAGCAAGGCTGTGAGAAAATTAACGCGTGGAGTTCATTAATTATTTTAACGTTTAAACTTATTTATTAATTGACGGGAGATTATTAAACTTTGGGCACCACTTTATAGTATTTGTTTATTAATGAATTTATTTTTGGTTAATAAATCAGCCTAAATAGCGTTTCGAAAACCATGACCATAAATTTGTTTGATGAAAGGGGGCGAAATAAATTTTGAACTTCTGAACTAGGTTTTAAGAAAAACAATTAAACAAATATAAATATATTCATAGAATCAACGAATGCACAATAAGATAAATTGGATTAGGTATACAATGTAAGATATGATTTAAAGTAACAAGATGTGAAGTGAAATGAAGTAAGTGAAATAAATATGAAATAAAAGATGACTACGATGGACTGTGAATTGGGGCTGCAATACGAGAAGTAAATAGAATTAGGACCTACTCTCGTATGGCCGTTTGCAGAGAATTGTGAGAGGATGTGGAATTAAACCAAGTATGATTTGTTTGGAGGTAAATGACTAATTGTAGAAGGAATGATTACCGACCTTTATGCGGAGAATAGCGAGAGTCGAATGGGCTATAGTCGTGTTCAATTTGGTTGAGCTGAAAGCGTGTGTTTGTTGGTGTGTGCGTGAAACTTTAAGAGATGTTGTTTGAATCAGTAGTACGTTAAATGAATTCAGTTTTTCGTCACCGGATATTTGAATTATTGAAGGTTACATAAAATAATTGAATTGTAAAAAGTTATGGATAAATTAATTGAATTGACAAGTTAAGTAAAATAAATGAATTAATGAATTAATTATTAAGTTGTACATAATTTGCATAAATGATTTAATTTACAAAAGGTAAGTAAAATAATTGAACGATTTAATTGACAAAGTTAAGTAAAAAAATTGGATGATATGAATTTTATACATAATAAATGATATATATATATATATATATATATATATATATATATATATATATATATATATATATATA
This sequence comes from Ceratothoa steindachneri, assembly GCA_963969495.1. Lineage (NCBI taxonomy): Eukaryota > Metazoa > Arthropoda > Malacostraca > Isopoda > Cymothoidae > Ceratothoa > Ceratothoa steindachneri. The sequence goes on from OZ018326.1 coordinate 87,983,177, forward strand.
TATTAAGTTTCCCATGAGGTTTTTATTATAGGAATGCCCAGAGGGTATTGCTATAGACGTCATCTAGATGAGCAGAGATTTGGTTAAAAACACGAACCAGATTCAGCCAATAAATGATTGAGCAGACAAATAGAAAGGAGAAGAAATCAGATAAATACAGCAAAGGGTATCCTACTGCTCTGAAGAAACCAGGTGTAGCCTTTGGTGCGACATTGAGTGGAGAAGGTCAAGGTGAGTTAGATGGGCAAGCTCTGACGGTATCCAGCATGTACTCAAACTCTTTCTTTCATTACCGAGAGTCTATGTGGGGCTAGACGAGTATCACGAGCGAAAACAGGTCACCCTGTAATCTAAATCCGGTGAACCATTTTGTGTTTCACAGGCTTTTCCTTGAAAAAAGAAAGGATAAGCTCTTGAACCTCCTGCATAAGACGAGGGAAGTGAGATTCAGCCGAAGGGAGACGGACAGACAGGGGAGAAAAAAGAAAAGAAAAGGAGGAATCCAAAAAGTGAGAGATGATGTGCGATCAACAATAATGGTTCCAACATAAGTCAGACGATATGTGACAAGGTGAAGAGTACGAGGTTGAACTGAAGGTTGTGAAAAATTGGCATGGCTGGACACATCGAACGGCGTTATTGCCGAGTTGCCAGTAATGATTTCATGTGAATAAAGTTAGAAGAAATAGAAGTATGGATAGATAGGCGAAAATAAAAAAGTTATACGTAGAAAGTGTTGTAGTGTGAGTGAGATGTGAAAGTGTACCAAGTGACTGATCAGTCTAATGTGATTCTTTTATTTGTTTTGTTTTGCTTTCCATTATTTGTTGAGTTTGTCCCTAGGTTGTTCTTTGTCGATATCTTGTTATCGTTGTTATAGTCACATTAGCGTTATATCAATTTTCTTCACTTTAATCAGCTTTTATAGTTTTTATTCCTTATTTTGTTTCTTTAATTTATTATTTTAATCTTTTTTCAGAATTTGTTTCGCTTACATCTATCTTCTTTGCCTCCTGAAGAGCAAACAAGTTCCCCTCTCCTTCAATTTTCTTTAACCTGCTCGGGAATTGTGCTTTCTCTTCCTTCTCACCTTCTATTCTAAGGCTTCTCTCTTCCTTTATACAATTATTACGGGAATTTTCTGCTATAGCTTTTTGGCATCTTCATCGAGTACCAAGATAATTGGTTAGAGTTTGGCTATCTCATGAACTCTTTCCACAGGACTCATTCCTTTACCTCGTATTCGATATTATTCTGATGGTCTCATTCTGTATTACTTGCTCTTCGAGCATTCGTGATTTTGCCAGGGTGCCAATTGGCACTGTTAGATATAGGAGCGTCGCCTGATTAGGGCCAAGTAGATTTTTTTTCGTATTGGCTTCATTGTGCCCCCTAAACCTATATAGTATCCCGAGGAACTCTTTGGCCTTATCAGTATTGCTGTTTAATGCCCTTTGTATCCAATATTCGTGATTTTTATTCCCCCAATCTTGGCATTTTGTATTCTTCACCTCTTATTAGTATTGGCTTTGTTTCTCTTCATTTAATTAGTAATGTGTTGAATTTACCTCTGTTTGGCTTGATTTTCCATTTATTTCATAGGTGTTTATTTGTTCTATTTTCCGTTTCGTACTAAGGGCTACAAGATGTATCGATCTATTCTGGGAGATCATGACCTGAGTCACATTTGGTAATAAATGGGTGTTAGAATGTCATAGGCATATATTGAATATAATATTGAGGGAGAGTGAGCTTCTTTGTGATATGCTTTCTCTAAGGTTGAATACTTGTCCCTTATGATTACCTAGTGTAATGCAAGCTCTGCGTTCTTCAAGGATGTTGAAGAGGGACCTTATAAACTTTCCAAGTAGGCTGATTCTGGTTAGTTTAAGCTTGAGCCTATTCCTTCTCACCTTATCAAATACTTGTTTACATCACGAGATACTATGGTCAATACGGGGTGCAGACAGTATTCGTTCTATATTTTCAACTGCTAATTTTACGTATATTTGTTTGCCTTCGTTGTTGGTCTTTTTCTTCTTAAAAACAACAACTATTTTTGTTTTATTTTTTTGGCAGAATAATTGACTGGAAAATTTTGAACCCCCAATTTGTGGAAGAGAAGAATTATGCCATGAACAGAAGATCAACTCCCAGAAACACAGATGGCTGGCTGTCGAACCCAGGGACATGCCCAGAGTCATGCAGATGAAACTTCCAGTGACAATCATAGTCTTGGATGTCATCAACAGTGAAGGTTATGCCATGCCATCCCACTTCTTCTCTGGGAGCCTTATACTGAACACCGACGGCAACATCCGTGTTCTGAGCGATGTGGTGAAGTCATGGATCGATCTGCAGTGAGGCGTTACGTGTGGCAGCGTGACTCTGCGGCCTGCCACATTAGCCGTAATATCCAGGCCTGGCTATCGAAGGATTTCTTCGATCACATAGCACTTGACATTTGGCTTCCTAACTTGCCTGAGTACAATGCCCTTGACTTCTTTGTGTGAGACGCGGTAGAATGAAAGACCAGAAAATCCAGCTGCTTCGCAAAGGACGAGCCATTATTACCAGAGCCTGCAGGGGCCTAAAACGGGATATTGTGACGGAGGCTTGTAGCCGGTTCCAAAGTCGCTGGAGGCTGTCATCGAGGCCACAGGTGAGTTCATCGAATGAGATCGACAAAACGTGTCATGAAGACATAATAACCAAAATCTGACGATTATATATAAAAAAATAAAACCTCTTTTTCTGACATAGTCATCATGCGAACGAATACTGTCCGCACCCTAAAACTGGTTATATGTCTTCACTTATATGTGCTAAGCTCTCCGCCACGAATGCCAGTGCTACCTGGCACTTCTCTTCGTTCAGAATAAGAATGGTTGATCTTTAAAAATACGATTTTACTCCAAATAATCTACGACACGTCAGGATATAATTTTTCTAATACCTTCATGAGTAGGTTCAGCAGGGAAATTGGCCCGTCGTTTTCCACCATATGTATTTTACCTGATTTAGTAAGGAATATTACCTTCGCTCTTTTGAAAAGCAAAGAAAAATATCATATGAACATTGCTAAATTAAAGAGTTATGTAATTATATCCAGTACTTAATTTTTGTTAATCCGTATGAGTTTGCCGCTTTTTGCCTAAACGATTCCAGTTTACTCTTTAACTCTTCTTTTCTTATGTAACTCCTGTATGGGTCTAGATCCTTCTGCACGGGTGCTACTGTTCTTAAGGATACGTTAGTTCAAGATTGCCCTTTAGTTCCTACATTGACTCGGTTTCAAATTCCACATAATATTCTGGATTCTCTTGTCATGAAATATCGAATACCTTCTCCCATGGACTCCTAAACAGTGGTTTAATTTCGGTTTATCTTGCCATCGTTCTTCATTATTTTAAGATCTCCATTGTGGGGTGGGAGCACAGCACTTCATCGTACATTGAGATGACTTCCACAACTCTGTCATCGCGGCTAACAAAGATATTTAAGATGGAGTCACTAAACGCCGCACGGCAAAGCAGGAGAAGAAATGCTGAACAAAAATACAACCATTGTCTCCTTGAAAGTGATCGCAGACGACTGTGTATGGTTGAAGGCGTTACCATAAGGCCACTAAGAATAACACTAGACATCCAACTTCCGCCCGAAACCAGATTTCCAACCACTTGCAGTCTTATTGTGCACCACATTGCCTCATAACCTGCCTCCCCATCCCCTGCCTATCTTATCATTTTTTTGTTGTAAGGGATACTGTGTGGGTGTGGTGTGGTGTGGTGGGAGTAAAGTATGTGTGGGGTAGATAGAAAAGAAAATAGTGGTGTAAAGAGAAAAAAAGTAGAGGGTTGTAAAGGGATGCAAGGCACCTGATAATCAGCCCTATCACTGTTATTTATTTTTTCTGTTTGTTGTTTTTATTCGGTGGGTTTTTTCCTGAGGGGGGGGAGGGTTGCTATGATGGCGTTCAAGCCTTTATGTTATCCTTAATTTCCCTTTGATGTTATGTTTGTATTTGTCATTGTTTCATGACTTATTTAATGATGATTAGTTTCTTTGTTTTGTGTTGTGTATGTGTTGTAGGTTTGTGTGTCGTTTTCGTGTTTCTTCTATTTTCTTTATCCGGTGCTCGTAGTCGGGAGTTTTATTGGTCATTATTGGGTTGATTTATCCATGTTCGAGTTTCCGTCTTAATCTTGTTTGGTTTTCAAGTTCGGCTACTGTCTTCATCGGGTTCCATCTAGTATGGGAACGCCATGCTAGAAGGCACCTAACTAACTGGGGTTAGCAGCACCGAGAGGCCGTGCTGCTCTTCCAGGTACCAGGTGTAACAGTCTGAAAAGGGCACGCCCCTGCGAGTGATTTAAATTGGAAAGTGATCGGTCCCATGGAGGTCATCGGTCAACTCCATTCCACATTCTATTAGTCCACCAGGAGAGAACAGGGAGACATCAAAACCCTCCTCCAAGCGGTTTCAGGACAGTGATATTTTATTTTTTTCTACATTAACGACACCGATCTCCAGCTCTTTGGCAAGTTCCACTATGGCTCTGTATCTGGGATTGGCCGTTTATTTCCTTCAGATAGGAGATTTACCGTTCAGGTTCTAAAGAAGAAGGAATGGGATAGGAAGCCACCTTAAGACGGAAGTCCGCATCATCGAAGGCTGCTGAAGGTATAAGTTATATCGAGACTAAAGAATACCACTAACCAGGCCAAAGTGGACTATTTTAGCTTGGAGGGAGCTATTGAGAAGCAAAGGAAGAATATAAACATCACATCGGACATAAATTGTGCATTCTCCGGACCCGCACTTATCTCGTAGTGTGATTTCTGGAAATTCTTGTACTCGGAAAGGTAGACATCAGGGGCGTATCCAACATGTTCTACTGAAAGCAGAGAGGAGGGAGGAGATTAAGCCTTCGCAACTCCCTCATATTAGAGGGAAGTTCACGGGAATTCCATTGAAGGAAACTGTCCTCCAGATTCACTTAAAATAAAATGTAGGGGCCCTTTTAGAAGAGAAGACCTTCACAGTGATGATCGTAGACCGCTTGGAGATAGAACTCGGATGGATATTTGCCACTGAATGCGCCAAAGTCACTGTCCCGTTTGAGGTCTTACTCAGATAGGCTTGCTTTAGCTTGAGAGCCTTCACATTCACCTGCCTTGTTTCTCTCTGCTGGCATGGGGCATATGGATTGTGGGGTCATCGTTCCTTCGTCTTTTAGAGGAGCCGACCATTGCATCCCGCCCAACTTAGAGCAGGAAAAAGTGTAACTAACCTCTCTTATTGCTTCACCCTTTTCGTGGTATAGGCTTCAGCTTGCGCAGGCGTGGCTCCACTAAAGAAGCGTCGGTTTTGTCTTGAGCAGAGCTTGCACATTTTTTAGTGATAGCCAAATCGAGGTTGTACCTAGAAGTCGTAGAACTGGCAGAAGAGTTATGCGCTTGTAGGCCTGGAAGGGCCAGGAACGGAGGGATCTATTTTAAACTGAGAGGCAAAGAGGTGAATAGTCGCAGAGATGGCGAAAATCAAATTCCTTTTCATCTATACAAAATACGGTCCACAGCCTGGGCGGCCAGGATCCATTTTTCGAACATAAAATAATTGCAATTCTTAGGTGAAGCAAAGAGCGATCCGTCCCAATTCACACACTTAGCCTTGCACGAAGAAAACTTATAGCGTATGGCTTTGGCGCCGGGTAAGCAAGTTAGGGGTTGACCTTTCTATGTACGTCAAGATTTACTTGTATAGCTGAAGCAGGGGCAATGATCACTGGTCAACACACTTTTTGCTGACTTATGTTTTGTGGTTGTTTTTAACTAATTTTAACTTGCTGATTTCAAATATGGCATCGATTTGTTTGTAACACATAAGGTTTTTATTCTACAGCATATTCCTATTTTACGACGTACTGCATGTATTTACTCAGTAAGGATAGCTTCCTAAGTGTTATTGCTTCAAACCATACCTTAAAATGTCTAGAGAATTTGAAAGGATAAATACATTATAAGATAACATCACCCATTACTAAATATATACACGTTATTTTTATAATATAATGGAGAAAACCTATACATTTATGGAAGAAACTTTCGCTTGCGAGAGTGTCTGGAGTGTTTGATGTTTACACAGTCTCGTTGAATACTCCAACAGTAGTCTGCCATCATGTTTGTGTTCCATCGGCCTGGATATATACATATCTCTCCTCCATAATCTTGATATCTTGATGAAAACGCTCTCCGTGTTCATCGCTCACATTGCCAAGATTAGCACGAAATTCATCAAGATGGCTCTTGAGGAAATGAACCTTTATGCTAATGTTGCAGCCTAAACCATGAAAGCTATCATGTAATGTCTCTACCAAATCCTTGTAGCTAGCAGCCCTTTTGTTTTCAAGAAATCCTTTCACAACAGCCACAAATAAATCTCATGCTCATTTTTCTGTGTCAGTCATCGAACTCAAGAAGTTTTGGTTTTCCGTTAACTTTCTGATTTGTGGCCCATCAAAAACTCAAGCCTTTATTTTATCATAACTTAAGCCAGGAAAATTGTACATATGAATTTTAAACAGTCCCCTTCCCCATTAAGAGCTTTCACAAATTGTTTCATCAGCCCTAGTTTAATATGAGGGTGTGGGAAGATGATTTTCTCTCACTCAACAAGTGGTTGGTGTATAATATTCTTCTCCCCAACAGTCAAACTTTTTCTAACTGGCCAGAGTTTCTGTTCCCAATGTTTGTCCTTGGCCCGGCTTGCCCATAAACACAGGAAACACGGATATTTTGTATAGCCTCCTTCTTGGCCAAGTAAAAAAATATATGATCCATATGATCCATTTGTGTTCATCATATTTGAGTAAATCTAATACAGATCTTATGTGCTCATGCTTCTCTTTTAAATGCACAGAGTGACCAATAGGAATCGCACCGAACAAGTTTCCATTATGGAGTAGCACGCATTTTAGACTTTTATTTGGACTATCTATAAAAAGTCTCCATTCACTTGGATCATACTCTGAAACACCCATCGTGTTTAACAGTCCCGCCACTTCACAACAGTAAAAAAAATCTTCTTCAGTTGTAAAGAATGCCAAGAGATCTCTCTCCCTGTTCCGATAAAAAGTTTCATTTTGTTTTTTCTGCTAATTCTTTTGACAGGCCTAGGTCTCTAACTAAATCATTCAGTTCTAATTAGCTAAAGTTTCCACGTTCTTGGGTCGATGTATGTACAAAGTCTGGATCACTGTCAAGTTCATTGCTTACATCAGATTCACGTATATCACTTACATCGTCCAGTGAAGGAAGTTCCTTGAATACAGGTACTGAAATTTCATCTGAATGAATCACTGGTGAATTGCTGAAACAAGATTTGGGTAACTTATTTTATGTCGCGTTTTCTTGCTATAACCAGAAGTCTTTGTGAGACAAAAGTAGCAATCGTTTACACGGTTTTTTGGCTCCCGCTAGACCATAGGAATATCAAATCATAGTTGTTTCCTTGTGCCCTTTGTCTATTGGCGTAGATTTTCGACACATGGTTTACAAACATTGTGCTGGGCCTACGGTTTATCCTGATCACCTAATTTAATCTTAAAGTTAGCCAAGTATGGTCTTTTAACAAAGATACTAATGTTCATTCATTGAGTTGGTGCAATAAAACAACCACATATATAGCAAAACGAGTCAGGGAAATTCAAACATTTCCTTCGTAATGAGGCCATACTACTAAATGTTATTTCATAAAACAAATCTGAAGAAAAAACACAAAATTATATTATGCACAATTGCTTTATATATTTAGATGTGCATAAAGAGAAGTCTAAATACATAGATAAAAAAAATAAGAAGGATACCAAACGCCTCCACTTCCGTTCACTTGGTCATAAAACTATTGCCCTTTTAAAATTCAGTGACCCCGAATTTCTCACGAACAGTTCTCAAACTTAAATCAGAAAAAAAGTTAAAGTTGGTAGTAATACCATCAATCGCGCACCGACTCAGTGATCCTGTCTAAGTGAAATGTGACAAAAAAGTATCGGGGTGGGTCTTGAGACTTCCGCGACCTTCCACACTACTAGCACAAACCTGAATTTACCCTTGGTCAGCCAGTTCTTTAATCAAGTCTTCTAGTGGGTAATGTAGTAATTTTAGAGTAGTAATTTGAAAGAATTAAGGGGTATTTCCGAGGAGGCTTCCTCTCACGGTGATCCTTCGAGGGCATCCCCTCACACGCTTCCCTTTTCGAAGATGACGTTTTCCTGATGCGAAGAGGGGGGGAAAGGGCATCCCCAAACATGGGAGGAGTCAAGTATGAGAAGATTTTGACCTGAGTCTACAGGTGCCCAATAAGGGTGGACATTTAAATTTAAGTCGACACAGAGGTCACTAAATGAATGAATGACTTCCGTTGAATCCCTGGCGCAGGGTATATTTAAAAAAGGGTATCGTCGTTAACCAGCGCAAAAAAAAAACACACAAAGTAAATAAATGCGAGTTACAAATGAAAAATCAAAAGCATTTATTCATAAAAGGGTACTGGAACCATATATGAATAAAAATAAGGAAAAATACCATTCAAAAACAAAACAAAACACACATTGTTTTCGATGGTTCATGTTGACATAAAAACACTGCTTTTCGTCGCCAGTGATGATGCAGGAAAGAAATCTGTCCTTATATCCACAAGTAGCCTTGTGACGAGCAAGCAAACCTGCGGCAATCGTGGAGCGTTGAAGTTTGTTACTTTCGCTCAAAGCGTGCGGAACTCATGCACCGAGTTTTTTAACTTTCTCCATAGAATGAATGTGATTCACTACAGTTTTCTGATCCACGCCAATTGTACAGCCAATTATCTAGTCGATTGACGAGGATTTTCATGAATAAAGTCATTCAATCGATCTTCATCCAACTTAATGGGGCGACCAAAACGTTCTTCGTCTTAAGATTGAAATGACCGTCTTTGAAACGTGAAAACCACAATTGAGCTGTCCTTTCTGATAAAGCATTTTCTCCGTACACAACACAAATATCGCGACGAGCTTTTGCTGCATTTGCATTGTTCCCGTCTCGATTGAAAATGAATAACAACAAGTGTCGAAAATGCGCCTTTATTTCAACTTGACATTCCATTGTGAGGGTACAGAACAAAAATTAAATTAACACAACTTAAAAATAAACCACAATGACTTATTACTCAACTTCAAGACGTAGCCTAACCAAAAACCTAGTAGTCTACGCTGTTAAGGGTCGTAGCCTAACCTTTGCAAATTTTGCCCTCATTATTTATTATTGTTTCTTAATATATGCACAAATCACGTCAACAAAACTTAAATCAACACATTAAAAAAAACGCAAGAACTTATTCCTCAACCTAATACATAATAAAAGGGGGCAATATCTATATCTATATATATATATATATATATATATATATATATATATATATATATATATATACAAAAGGGGTGAACAAATTACTTATGGTAGTTAGATGAATTAAGTGAAGATTAACGAGGTAATCGGCAGATGACCATACAAGATCGCCTTACCTTCAAAAGCGGGCGAATTGGAGGGGAGGGAGGGAGAACAACGGCGCGTGTCTCCAAGATGATACTTAGGGAAGTCCTCACGAGGAGGACTCGAAGATGGGGTTGGATTACTTCGTGATGAAGAATGTGATTTTCTCTGCTCCAGAGAGACGTAATCTCAACTCGAGACGATTCTGCAGATCGGCAGGGTGTCTCAGTCTCGATAGAACGTGATCTTGAAGGGGTGGTGAAGATGAGTGGGCCGCCTAACTCCCCGGGAAGAAGGGGTCTCGATAGCTTTCCTCTGAACAGGGGTCAAAGCTTAACGAAGGTAGATCTGCTGGCGAGTTCTTCGACGAAGTACGACGATAGGTTACAGGGGTTCATGGGAAACAGACGGCAATCTGAACGGAGTGAATGGCGAGCTTTGAATCTCCTCGAGAGATGGTGAGCTTCTGGTTAAATACTCGGGTGGCTGATCCGATAGACGCTCAGGGCCTTGCGGTCCGTATGGGATTCTTGGCGTCAGTATAAGCAAACACATTTCATGATAACCCGTCGTTCCAGACGATGAAACTTGCCTCGCGATATAGGGGTAGGGTCAATGTGGCTGCGCACAGCGTTATCGCAGGGGATGGGGGGGGGGCGTGTGGCGTCCGAAAGCTTAATCGCCCGTCACAGCTGTGACGGGCGATTAAGCGAGGGACCGATTTTTTATCGAAACTTTATAAAATTCTCTCGCTGACGCACGCAGTCTTGAAAGAATAGAAGGGTATTTTCGAGGGGGCTTCCTCTCACGTTGGTCCTTCGAGGGCATTCCTTCACATCAACCCTCATCCTTATATTCCCCTTTGTAGCGTCGGGGATCCCGTATTTGACTTCCCGGGACAGCTAGTACCGAATGAAGAAAATTTTCGCTGCACGTCACTTTGAATATGCTCTAGCAGTGGCACCATATGAGAAGGAAAAATTCCGGCAAGTCTCAGAGGGATCAGCTACTGATTGTCTCTCTCAAAGGATCTACTCCGATTCCCAACTCCTTTTGAGAGCGGAGGAGCCTTCCCTGCATTATTTCTAATAATATGAAGGGGCCCCCTGAGAAAAATTAGGGGAGATATATTTCCGAACTAGAGAGAAATATAGGTTTAGGAGTGTCACTTGCTTATACGTAAGGTCACCTCAAGTTTATTGGTAGGACACGTGTTTAAGGTAGGTGGAATGGATAGGAATATTTGGTTTAAGGCTATCGGCCGCTGTGGATTACACCATAACATTCAGATATCGGCCGGTTATTCACTTGTAGGCTGGGTAAACGATAACTAACTTATTGTTTGGTAGAGATATGGAATAAAAAGAAAATGGTGGTTTTGTTGGTTTTAATTTTGGTCTAATAACCATTTATGTCTGGTAAGTGAAATAGCAGAGTTCCTAGTTCGTAATGCGCTCACGTCCTTGTAACTGGCTATCGATGTTAATAGACTCAGTGTGATAGAACGGTCTGAGGCCGCTTTAATTCAGCCTCTATCACATGTTAACCAATGTTTAATCAAGTAGGTTCACTACCCGTTTCGCCTCCATACGTCGATCTCGCCAGATTGAATTAGGCTTATGGGCAGAAGGGGTATTTTCCCAGGCGCCACCTGGACATTCCCCGAAGTCCCCCACTCAATTATTCCCTCCGCCATAGAGATGGCTCCGGCTATTTATACGATAGCTTTTCCCAATTGAAACAGATCCAGATTATCTTCGCGAGGCATCAAGCCGATCCGGTCTCCCTTGTGCACCTAGGAACTCTGCCGAGAAACCCCTTATTGTCCAGAAGAGGACAATATCCCTTCGAGAAGCCAAGTCAACAAGGCCCCCCTGTTGTTCAGAAAGAGAACAACGTTAGAACAACCATTGTTCTTTGAGCCCGTTTGCCAAGAAACGGTTCTCACCCCCCGCCCTCCTGTTGTTCAGAAAGAGAACAACGTTAGAACAGCCATTGTTCTTTAAGCCCGTTCGTCAAGAAACGGTTCTCGTTCCCAAGACATCACATTTGGATAATTTAATTCCCCCCTTTTCAACGTTCTTCAAGAGAACGCTTGGTTTCAACAATAACCTCCATTGTTCATCTAGAACATCTCCGATTTGCTGTCACAAAGATCGCTCGTACTTCCGAGCCCCACTTCGCTCTCACTCCTCGAAGACAGTCCTTCCCCCCTCGTTAAGGACAACCCCCCGAAGAACCCTTCTGCTGGAAATCGCCAGTTGGACCGAAGATTCCTTCGCATCGTCTTCATCTGCACAGCAACTTTGTAATTACGTAAGCTGAGCATTACCTTTAATCATTTAACCTTTTGTCAACGCAACCCTGTGCTTTAAATAGTTTAGCGAACCATTTTCTCCCTTTTTTGTTTGTTTACCGTTTTAAATCTCTCCAAATCTTAATCCTCGGATTAGTCAGATATTCCCACGACCCTTTCATTCCCCGTTTATGTAAACATTTTTTTGTGTGTTGTTGATAGTTTAATTAATAAAACTCTATTTTATTAATGATAGCCATATTATATATCCTTGTGCTCCGTTCCACTTCTTAAGCATATTGAAGATAAATAAGCCTCTCCAGGCCCCCCCCTCATTTTTTAACTAACCTCGGTCAATCAGATTACCACGCACTCGAAATATAGAAATTCCCTTAACAAATAGTTATATATGGTATATCGTCGAGAGCCTATTCTACGACACTCAGTGTTACTTGTATTTCTCTCTCTGTCAGACTGTTCCTGTATGTTTTTGCAAGCACTTTTATTCTAACTAAAATTTAGGCAGGTGGTTCCGTTTCTCCAATCCGAAAGCTGGGTGGAGCTTATTTGACCAGAGGGTATGTGCGTGCATTATTGTAGGCGCGTGTACACCAAGAGAGTGTTTGAATTAGGAAATATGGCCGATTTTTATCAGGCTGATATCCGTCGCATACTAAGATTTCTTCTTTCCCGGCTCCATGCCAATGGCTGGTTGGTCAGAATCCTTCTCAATTGTCTTTGTTATCTCTGCGGCCAAACCATCGGCTCGCACCTGTTTCCTAATGTGTGTGACCGATGATATGTTTAGCGTGGGAGCACAGCGATTTAATTTGCATTATTTGACAAGTATTTTGATTTGCATTAATACATTGATTATTGACTTAGTGTTATTTACAAGTATTTATTTTGCATTAATTAATTGTTAACAGATGGCCTATTATTTAGATGTTTGATTTGTGTGCCCAAATCAAGATTTTACAGGGCCAACGGGATGCTTAATTTGTGAGATTCGTTGTTGGCTCTAGTCCACCTTGTAATTGGGCAATACAAAGGCACTTGGGGTAGGCTGACAGAGTATGTGGTAAAGCGGAAGCCCTATAGAGAAACCTCATTCACTCTCATGAGGTAATTTCATGTTCGGAGTTTTTTATCAGCATATTTAGCCACCGGGACCAATTTTTGATTCGTGATCCAAACACTAAAAGCTCACCCTGATTAACCGATCCCAAGAGGAAACATAAGGTGCCGTTTCAAACGACTAGGTATCATTCGGGAACACTTCTCTATCCTGGTGTCCAAGCACTCTTCGGCATTACACGCCACTGGAACTTGATAGCCCAAAAGGATAGTAGTAGAAAAGAAAGATGGGACAATAAAACGTTAAAGGGTCCAAACTGGACCAAAAAGAGAGGGAGATGAACCTTTTCTCACAGCCCTGACCAGGGATGAATAAACGAAAGCTGGTTGATGACTAGCCTTAAAAATTAGCCGCGGCTAAGAAAAATATGAGATAAAGAGCTTGTAAAGAAAGTGGCGATAAAAGGGTAAAAGGAAAATTTCTAGAAAAAAATAAAGCTAGGGTAGTCTCATATTACTCTGAGAGTACGCGAGAACCTTTGGCCTGGAGATCGTTCCGCTTTTTCAGGTTCCGGCAAATTAGTGGCGAACTTATCGCCACCTTCATAGGCTGGTTTTACACCGACTCTATTTACTCGCTGGTTGTGCGTGGCCGTTTTGACGTTCTCGTGTCGTCCAAGTTGGGATGAGTGGGAAGAGGCCAGGTCTTCGCCGGAAGTGAGCGCGAGCTATTCTTTTCGCCAGTACATACAGAGAAGTGTTCATGGAAAATATAGGACGAAGAATGGCTCCGAATGGACTCGGGAAATGTCGCACTCTTAGGCCTAGATGGGGGAGAAAAAGTAGAGTATTTTCTGTACTCTAGAGGCACTGGAGGTAATTGAAAGTTCATTTCACCACAGAACTCTTTTCCTACTCTCTCTATAAGAAACACGATCGAAGCCTAAATGACTAAGACCTCTTTTCCAAACAAATACAAGTCGCATTTCATTGATGTGCAAAGTGCGACTTTCCACTTTCTTCTGCGATAAGGCCAAGAGTGCTTTCATACGGAGCGTGTACCAACCAGCACACAGCAACTCGTGAAGACTGCTGCAGTCAAATGTGATAAAGAGCGTTGGGTTGAATCTCACATTCATCGCTGCACACAGTTCATTCGACTTTAACCACTTGTGGTCAGGCAACTCTTCGATGAAATTCTACGGGGTGAGAAGAATTTCCCTTGAACATTCCATATATTTTACAAAGTTCAGTGTCGAAAGTGGTTTCATAAGCACAGCTGGCCCATCAAGGGTGGAACAAACTCACCTCTTTTCAGGATATCTGTAATTAGCGATTATTTTTCTATGGATCAAAATGTTGCATTGAATAATGCTGGCTTGTTTTCGGGGTATGGTCACATGATCTCCTTCTAGTGGAACTTGAGCTTTAGAAATGGTTAAGAACTTTATTTACATCGACCCATTGTGGAGTGGACCTGTTCTTATTGTCGTACAAAATCCACTTAACTCATGTCAACTCGGTTTCATGGCTCCTACGTTTTCTAAAAACATGAGTAGTATTATGCTAGTCTTAACTGTCTTTTTCTATAGGTTGATATCTAAGGATGTAGAGTCATGGCCACTAAAGTTTTGAGAATAATATACTTTTATTTTTTCCTTCGTTTTTAAAATTTACGTGATAAGAATAATTATTCTAATATTTAAATTATCGCAGGTTTATTATAAATTCAGTATTTCAAAAATAATACTTAAAAAAAAACTGCATTCCTTCGCTGAATCCAAAATCGCACCCCGGTCCTGCTCATGTAGGAGGTGAGTTTCAGTCTCTGGAGCTTTGCTATTCGATCAGGTTAAAATGACGACAAATATTGATGAAATGAATGATGTTGTGGAATTATAATTTATTTCATTTTTTTTTAAATAAATGTTTGAATCTTTTTTTCAATTCTAGAACTCTTTTTTTTTTCAAAGAATAGCTTGCAACTATTGTTGCTCTGCACCAAAGTGATCTAAGATTAAAGGTAAAGGTATTGCATCAAGGAACACCATCTTTATGATCATTAATGACTTTAAAAAATGGTTACACTCAGGTGATGAAGTCTTCTGGTTGCCTCAAAACTTCAAATGAAAGCCAATTTCGCCTCTTGGTAAATTCCCAACTCAAGGACCGGGTTGTCTCCAGTTCCAAGTTTGCTCACAATTGGAAAGAAGCAGGTGGGAACGCCTCATCGCGCACAGTGAGGCGGAGACTTTTCGACAAAGGTCTCGAGTCGAAGCTGCGAAGAACTGCAGCACTTATAATTTTGCCCAAGAACACTGTCCTGCACTCAAAATGGTACCAAAACATGCTTCATTAGCAGGTTTTGCCAATAGTTCAGGACCGAATTGTGACAAAGGAAAAGTTTTAACAAATAACATCGAAATTTTGAGACTTTGGCCTGGGAATTCGCCAGATTTAAACACAATAGAGAATTTGTGGGCGATGACAAAATGAATTGAGGCAGTCCTGAAGAACAAAAGACACCATTGTAAATGTTGACTGCCCGCATCAATTGATTGTATTTATTAATAAAATAGGTTTGGGCTCTATTTCTTTGTATTTTACATTTAAATTATGATACAAAATACTAAAACAAAATGCAACGTTTGATTAGTTTTAATAACTTTCTAAATCAAAAAATATAGTAATGTCAAGACTTTGGACCATGACTGTATTCATTATGTGACCTTTTGTTTTTCAAGCTTTTCTTCACCACGTCATAACCAAAATTGTAATTCTCGTTGACTAAAAGACTAAATTTCAAAGCCTGAAAAATGTTACACCTATTTTCTGAAGCTTCCAAACTAATTTTTTAAAAAAACGCACAAGAAAAGTCCAGTGAAAGTCATTTCTTGTCATGCTATTTTGAGGATTGCAAAGGCAAATTCTGATCACAACCGAATAGCAGATTAGTGATACGCCTTGGAAACAACAAACAGGCCTAAATCTCCACAATATTAACAGAGTTGTTTCTATCGTAGTTCTTCCCAAAGAAAACTATAAACAAAGAATATTTTTGAAAAATCTTCCTTGAGAAGCTCTTACCATTCATCCAAGAACAATTTAAACATGATCCTGTATTTTCTAGCATGATGGATCACCTTTTTATTTGTAACAGTTATTACCAAAGTGGATCGGAAACCGAATGCATGAAAATATTGAGTTTAAAGCGTTTCATATGGAGCTCAAATCATGTGTTTGTCATTTCTTTTTTGAGAGTTATGTACAGAAGCTCAAAAGAGCGGAATGTAAATCGGTAAACACAAACTTCTATGATAACAGCAAATTAACACGGCATCGGCGTTTCATCCATATACGAGTATATGTACTTCAAATTTGGAGTAGATTTCCTCTTGAAAAATAATCCCGCTATAAATGCAAGAAGTTAATGCTGTTCGCCACGCTTGGGCACTGGAAAATAGAGGCAACTAGAAGTTACGACCTTACTGGACTATTTGCTGTTAATGCGTTCTAAAGTCATCCGCAATCCTTTCCTAGATTTTATCCGAGTTTTAGGTCCAGTCTTTTCTTATTTTTAGATTCTTTTCTAGTTTTAGGTCTAGTCATTGTTCATGTTTAGTTTTTACCCAAGTTTAGGTCCAGTCCTTGATCATTTGTACACTGTACCCAAGTTTTGACCCGGTCCCTCCTCATTCTGCTAGCTACACGAGTTTTAGGCCCGGTTTTTGGTTATGTTGATGTTCTACCTCAACAAGTTTAAGACGAGCCTATGCTCATTGTCAGGCTCTACCTAAGTTTAGACCTGGCTGTTGATTATTTAGGTCTTTATACCAGTTTTAGGCCTTTTGGTTGCTCATGTTTCGGCTCCATCCGAATTTTAGGTCACTTTTAGTCTGCAAGAGTTTTAGGTTAGATCCAAAGGCTAATTTTAAGGCTTCACACGAATATTAGATCCAATTCTTGCTCATTTTTAGGCTTTGCTCGAGCTTTAAGTCATGGCATAACTCGTTTGTAGGCTAAACCTGGTATTAGGTCCGATTCTTGCTGATGTTTACGTTATACCCGAGTTTTAGGACCGATCCTTACTCATATTTAGGCTTTTCTCGAGTTTTAGGTTCCTCCCTTGCTCATTATTAGGCTCTACCACAGTTTTGGGCTTCCTCTTGATTCACAGCGAATCAGAGGGGAGGACTCCGAACAGCGACGTGAGGTCACTTTCTTCCTCTTCAAGTGAAAAAATGGGATCTTTGCGACAGCTTTCCTTCCCACCGCGTTTTCCATTTCCCCGTTGGCGAAGTCCCGCGTTACCACGCAAGGGAATATCCTATGTAGTATGGGCAGCGATGCTGTGGCTGACATCTAGAGGATTGTGTGTCATTCCTTTCCCGAAGCCACATTTTGCCCTCCCGGCCGTAATCTCTACATCTTCACCAATTTCTTTACAGATTCCTCCCTACAAACGTTTTTGCGGGAATGCCCTCGTTGGTTTTTCGTTTTAAATTCGAGGGGGGAAAATGTCTTGCGTGATGCGTCGACTTTTTGAAGACTTTCCTCCCTTGCGATGTTTCGAGAAATCTCCCCAAGATATTCACCATTGCAAAATTATTAAAAAAAAAACAGGCAATGGCTTCGCCACTCCAGCTTGCGCTTCGCTACTAAGATTAAAATTTAAAATCTAACAAAAAGCAGCCATGGTTAAATTTTTATAAATTTTCTGGAATTCACGATTTGTATTTCTTTAGGTTTTAAAAAATTCACAAAAATTCGATACTTATATTTATTTCTGAACTCCACCATTTTGTTTTTTTATATTATAAAAGAATTATTAGAAATAACTTTGATAAAAAAAACATAAGTCATAACCAAACTAAGATGAAATTATTATTCAAATACTCAAAAAAATCCCATTCTTAAATTATAGAGTTAGTGACAAAAAAAAACACATGAAATATCTACAAAATATATTTGGGGGTATTTTTCTTTGATGGGTCCAAGGCTAATTCCATAAAACAGTGGATAAAAAATAGTTATGAAGAGAGTAATGCGAATTTGAAGAAACGACCCCTCCAAAACTAGAGAACGGCATTATAGCTTTCACTGTACACGTAAAAAATCGTAACGTATGTATGGCAACACTGTCCCGCGCATATTGTTGACCTCTACTGATGATATTACTCATGTATCAAGATGGCGAGACGAACTAAGGTCGAGGAATTATTCAGAAAGAAGGTTGCCCAGGGAGGAGTTGAGGAATGACAGTCTGACATTGCGAGCCATTTTAATCGTTCAAAACGTGAAATTTTACCTGTATTGAAGCTCCATGAGTATACGAGGTACTGCGAATCGATGAAGAGAATGGGTCCACTTTGAAAAAGTACTCCTCTAGGGAATCGAATGATGCAACGAATGTTGATGAAGGACCGAGTGATGACAAAAACCGGTATTTCACGTCAAGTTGCCGAGAATATGAACCACTATATGTTTCGCTAGACTCCTTCACATCGCTCACGAGAAATGGTATTCGTATAAAATTTTAAAAAATATTATATGAAATTTCCATGGAAATTAAACGAGTATTTTCAAGAAAATGAAGATTTTGGTATCATGTTCTCTAGTTTTGGATGGTAACGTACACCCACGGACCAGCTATACTCTGAAACCAAAGTCCTCAAGGTCAAGGTTTACCTCGAATTGAGAAGCACGCAAATGCAAAGCTGCTGCCTCTACAAACCCACACCCACAGGGAACATTAAAATAATACCCAGCATATACTACATGAGAGATATGCTCTCAACTCTCCCACCTCATATTAGCTTCCAGAAACATATCCACACCCAATTCACTCAAACACAACATCCTGCTGCATGGACGGCTCTTTTACACCCACCTTTTGAATCCTTCCTTTCTGGTCTGGCTGATGTTCGGACATTGACAACCCCTCCTGTGCTACTAGAATAGGATGGGTGTGACCATCGCGTGTGCTTGTCTAGAGTGCAACACCCTACCTCACACAATTAAATACATTATGGAACACTACACACATACGCCGACAAAACAATATACACCCTGATAGTTCTGTGGGAAAACCTGGTGCAAGCATTACCCCACCCCCATTGTTTTAAACCTGCTCGGACAGACAGCTTAAGGGACATCAACAACTTGGTCAGACAGCTTAAGGGACATCACCAACTTGGTCAGCCAACTAAAGGGACATCAACAACTTGGTCACACAATTTAAGGAACATCAATACTTGGTCAGACAGCTTAAGAGAGATCAAGAACTTGCTAAGACAGCTTAAGGAACATCAACAACCTGGTTAGACAGGTTAAGAAACAAAAACTTGATCGGACAGATTAAAGAAGTTCAATAATTTGGTAAGGAAGCTTAAAAAACATTAACAATTTGATGAGGAAACTTAAAGAACATTAACAATTTGATCAGGCACCTTAAGGGTCATCAACAATCTGGTCATAACGCTTAAAGGACATCAAAAACTTGGTCAACCAGCTTAAGGGGCATCAAAAACTTGGTTAGACGGCTTAAGGGACCTCTAAAACTTGATCAGCTATCTTAAGGAACATCAACAACTCAGACAGCTTAAGTAACACCAATAACTTGTTTAGACAACTTGGTCAGATTCCTTGAGGAACATCATCAACTTGATTAGACAGCTTGAAAAACAACTTGGTCAGACAGCTTAAGGAAGACCAACAACTTGATGCGGCAGCTTAAAGAATATAAAAAAATGGCCAGACAGCTTAAGGGACATCAACAATTGGGTCAGACAGCTTAAATAACAAAATAAAAATGATCAGACAACCTAAGGGACATCAAAAACTTGGTAGACAGCTTAAGGGACATCAACAACTTGGTCAGACAGCTTAAGGAACATCAACAACTTGGTCAGATAGCTTAAAGAAATCAACAACTTCCCCATTTTCTGGCGTTGTCTTCGTAGGTTTGGGCTTTTCTTAATGCAATCATTATTCCCCGTCTCGTGACTCTTGTTGGAATCCGCCCTGGATGGAGCCACACTCAAAGGGTAGATGTTTTCGAGATGCAGCTGCCATCGCCAGCTGTTGAAGCGACGGCGAAGATGGGCAGAAGAACCAGGACGCCTCTTCCACCACTATATAGCCTTCTAAGCCTCATTGACCTACAAAAAGGTGTATGTGGTACTCTAGACTTTTATCTTGAAAGGTCCAACCTTACTCTAGGAATGTACACTCCTGATCCTAGAGACTTCAGACATCGGGTAGAAATAAATGGCAATGAGAAGAAAAAGTTTGCCTAGGAATGGTTGCGGTGAAGCGGGGGGAGGGGGGGGGGTACACTATCTGAATTATATAGTAGTGGATGAAGTTACCGATACCTACCGCTCCAAGTTGTCTAGTCTATGTACCTTTTACGACCTATTTTTATTTCCCAAACCTCACCAGTTTCCTTATGAACTTATTTACAACTTCCTGGCACAGATTTTCAAGATGGTTTTCGTTTGATTAATAAACTACAAGATTTTGTCTTTCAGAGGGTCTGTTCCCGACGTCTCCACTTTCTTAGTGCAATACGGTGGTTCAAATTCCCCACCTCATCAAATCGATCCCCTTACTCCACCATTATGTCCGAACCGAGGTAGCAAAGAGGGTTAAGACGTAGACAAGCTCCAATTCCATTGACATCAATCTTTAATCCTCGATCAATCAGAGATCGTGAAAAATTATTTTTCACAACTCACCCCATCAAAGTACCAGTATTTTTGCTCTCTTATAGTGACGCCCACTCCCCAGAGAAACAAAACAAAACTGTTACCTGCTGGCGCCCTTGCTTAGAGCAATCCTTTCGTCAACAGTTTTATGTAATTTGCATTCAACACGATTGATTTCATAGGGTATTAATAGTGACTCCGAAGCCGACTCATGCCTAAAACTTTATAAACGTGGCAATCCATAGCGCTCATACACACACGCGTACATGTGCATATACATGCGTCTCTCTCTGTCTCTGTCTCTCGTATGTCTTCCAACACGTTTATTGATTGATGCTGCACATCCTTACGCGTTCATGACAACAACACCATAGACATATTCACTCCGCAAACAACCGTGAATGATTCAGGATCTCTGCATTTGCATCCTTCTTTTGTTGACTGGGAATTGAGATTGAATAAAAGGTAGAAAGTTTATGAAACGCAGGACGACGTGAAAACACACCGAAATATATCTTATTGCTATGCTGTTAAACTTTAAGCCGACGTGGTCTATTATTTCAGGGTGGTTTGCGTCAACCAATATGAGAAAGGGAAATGCATTAAGCTCCGCCTACCAACACCGCCCACTTCCCCCCCACCCAGCTTGTTTTTTTTTCCTGGTGGAGGGATATACTGCAAATATATAAAATAAGAATATTATGAATTTATGATGAAATTCATTTTCGACTTTGAAAATATTGGATACGCGTCGCTTTACGCGCGCAAAAAATCTTAAATTCATCAAATTTATGGCATCTCAGTGTAGAAACATGGATATGATAATGATAATAGAGAGAAGAAAATGCTCAAACCTGTGCTGTGCTGAATATTGTTGAGAGCCAAATTTCCCACACAGATTTGCTTCTCGAAATGTTGAAATTCGACGTCGTTTCCAAGCTTGCCCACCCCGTCATTGCCGCTTTGGCAAGCAATAATGCGCGGGTTAATGATTTCTTCCAAGCGTTTCTTTAGGTTGATTTTAAGGAATTGCTTCCCCCCCCCTTAAGTTATCTGTAGGTTAGTACCGATTCCTTCGAACTCCCCCCTAAGTTAACTGTAGGTTAGTGCCGATTTCTTCGAACTCCCTAAGTTACCTGTAGGTTAGTGCCGATCTCTTCGAACTCCCCCCTAAGTTAACTGTAGGTTAGTGCCAATCTCTTCGAACTCCCTAAGTTAACCGTAGGTTAGTGCCAATTTCTCCGACCCCCCTAAGTTAACTGGAGGTTAAGTGCCGATTTCTTCGAACTCCCTAAGTTACCTGTAAGTTAGTGCCGATTTCTTCGAACTCCCTAAGTTTACCTGTAGGTTAGTGCCGATTTCTTCCAACTCCCGTTAAGTTGCCTGTAGGTTAGTACCGATTTTTTCGAACTCCCTAAGTTACCTGTAGGTTAGTGCCGATTTCTTCCAACTCCCCTAAGTTGCCTGTAGGTTAGTGCCGATTTTTTCGAACTCCCTAAGTTACCTGTAAGTTAGTGCCGATTTCTTCTAACTTCATAAGTTGCTTTTAGATTATTACCAATTTTTTGAACCCCTTAAGTTGTCTGTACGTCAATGCCTATTTCTTCACCCGCCCCCCCTAATTTCCTGTATACTTGCGATTTTTTTCGACCCACCCTCAAGTTGCCTGTATATTAATACTGATTTCTTCGACCCTCCTAATTTGCCTGTAAGTTAATGTCGATTCCCCCCCCCCCTCATAATTTGCCTGTAGATTAATGCTGATTTCTTCCCTCATCGACACATTTTTACTTCCACCTTGTGAACCTCCTTCAAAAGTGTTATGGTCGAGTTGCCCTCAGGGTTTTTCTTTATTATTAGGGGAGGATAAATGTGAAAATAGGGATGGATCGGCGAGCTTAATTTGCGGGATCGGCTTTTGGTTCATGTCGCAAGTTGGTCATCATGTCAACGAGACCGAGTGGTCACAGATTTATGATTACATCGAAGTTAAACCACATGGGGTGTGGTTAGTCACTGGATGGAGTCACGATTCGAGTCTACCACTCGGAGGCTGTTGTGACCGGTGGTTCGGACTCCACGGAAACAGTAGGAACATAAAAGGTCTCGAAACGAACGCAGATCGGGGTTAAAAAAACTTACCATTTTGTTTATTCATTCTCGTCCTTGACAGCTACACCAAGGCTCAAGGGGCTTCCAGTAGAGTTGTTCATAGCTCTAGTTTTACGTCTCCCTCCAAAGGACAAAGGGCTGGAGTGCTGATTTGCGCCTAGCAGAGCTTTAAAGCCTTAAATTTTGAAAGATGCTTAACACAATCTACTACATTTAGTTGGGCTGGAGTGCTTAGTAGCACCTAGTAGAGCTTTGAAGCCCTAAATTTTGTAAGAAGCTCAGCGCCATCCACTACCCTTCCTTGGATTCAAGAGGGTTTTCACTGCACAAAGGGGTTCGGGGATAGGGGGTAAGGATTTCAATGCCACTTCCCCAGCATTTAACGCTGAAGAGCATTGTTAACGCATTTTCTTCTTCTACTGTTGTTTTTTTATTAGATTCTTCGATTTTTATTAATCTTTTACTGTCTTTTCAATTCCTCATCTTTTCCCTCCCTCGTTCCCGTTGGATTACCCAAAATTATCTTCACTAAAAAGTCGGTGGATTTGTATGGTGATGCCCGAGAGAAGTGAATACTCGGTTCCCTAGACGGGAAGTTTCAGATAGGAGGTTTGTATAGAAAGACGCGAGGGGTCGGTAGTAAAATTAAGTGAAGATGGACGAAGTGAAATGATGTGGAAGTTATATAACTGCGGATCCACAGGTTGGCTTGTGTACGGGAGGGCACGCACCTGCTGGTGTTAGGGCCAGAAAGGCACGCAACCATCCAGTTATTGCTACTCGCATGGTGGCCATGCTAACCCTGCTCCTCCCCCCCCCCCGTACGGAGTAAACATACTGGTGTCACTAGGGCGAGCCATTCCCAGTTTCAGGTGTCCTGGGGGGTTTATCTATACCCAGCTACACCAGTGACCAGGGACCACGGAGAGTCCTGCCTTCGCATACCATGCACAGCGTCTGGAGTTGCGTTTCATGTGAATCCGGCCATTCCGAGTATACGTTTCAAGGTCGCTGGCGGAGGAGGGGGGCAAGGGGGGTCGTGAAGCCGAAGTGCGGGTTAAAGCACGCCATCGGAACCTTCGAAATTTTGTGGTCCTTTAAAGAAGCGCTGGCGACAGCCACAGCGCCATTAGACACGCTCCCGGACTCTCCCCCTTCGATCTCCACCGACTTGGACGCCTCTGCCTCCGTTCGTCACGAATCGGCCCTTCGTCCCCGAGGCCCCTCGGAGTCCGCAGCACGTCCCGTCGTGAAGGGCACGTTCCGCGCGAAGCCCCTGATTGGCCCAGTGCGTCTCGTTCCCCGGATTATGCGACCGAGGTTAGCGCGCTTCGTCCTCTTACGTCACCGTTCGTGATGTGGCGGGTGTGGACGCGCGTGGAAGACTTGTAGTCATGTGCTTGGGTGTAGTAATTCGAGCGTTGGCGGGTTTTAGAATGCTGTAGATGATTGCTTGAAACAACGCCGTGGTTGGTACGCCAGGTGATTGTTTGGTATGTCTCTGTTATGCCCACGTGAATCTCCCATGCCGTAGATTTACAGCGTGGCAGCATCATGGAGGTCAATGGTTGATTAGAACTCAGAGCTTATATCTATACATACCAACTTATCGTAATAAAGCATTTTGGTTTTAAGTTTGTCAATAATCACCTATAAAAGAATATTAATATAAATGTTAAACATATTACAACCACTTTCTCTGCATTATACGACACAAAAGCGAAGCTGTCGTATCTTAAATTCCTTGCCTTCGAGAACTCATTGAATAATCGCTCGAGGCCTACTACTGTTTTTTCCTGAATTTTAGAACTTGCCTTTCATTAAGAGGCAGGACTACCTATCACCTGAGGATACGAGTCTATTAACACTTCTCTTTGTTGTTTTTCCGTCTAGTCTTGTTCTATTTATGGTTATGGGTCTTTTGTTCTCATTTTCAGTATGCGAATAATCTCAATCTCTCCATTATTATTGTTATTATTATAATTATTATTATGAGTAGTAGTAGTAGTAGTAGTAAGTAGTAGTAGTAATATTAGTAGTAGTAGTATTCCAGGCGCACAGTAGGGAATGGCTTTAAAATAAGCTATTCGCAAGAGGATGTCAGGTGTATTACGGGCAACCATGCTACAGCTGACATCTGCCCCTAAAGATTAATGGTGTCAGGCGGTTCTATATCTTCCCCACATTTGCACTTCCGATACCTTCGGTAGTTTTCGCTTTAAATTAATCGAAACTTCAGCAAATGTTGAAAAGAACTTCATATTACCACCTCATTTTGTTCCTTTGCCTCCAACCAATCCAGCTCGATTGCTCTCCCTCACACCAGCATCCGTTAATTTTTATCACTGCATTTTTTGTCTCCATCTGATTCTTCTTTTTTAACTTCTCGTCATTCACCCCACATTTATTAGGAATGAACAATTCGAACACCTAAAACGTTTGTGGTTAGTTTAGCAATGAGAATCCACCTTCAGACTGCATGGGCCCCGCCTGGGGGACGCTCTTCCTCCAGTGTGAAGGTGGCTACTCACTGCTATACTAAGCTTATGCCATCACTGCATTTACCTTGCCGCAAACATTCTTTACTCCTTTATACATCCATCAAAGCTTGCATTCCTATTTAATCTTACTTTTTAACTCTTGCACGTGAACACAATGTAATTCACTATACTTCGAACCAACCGAACAAAACAAAACAGACATCAATAGAACAGGGCATAACACCAGACCACAAAACTCTGCCTGAAAACACGTCACAATTCAATAAAACACATCAGGAACTTAAGAAGTCACCACAAAGAACCCCCAAATAACGAGGCGCCTTCGCTTCTGTGGACATCTCTGCCCTATGAAAACTTCAATATTTTTCGCTCGCATAATTTCGAATTGTTTGTTTCGTTCTCCGATGCTTCTGAGCTCATTGGAGACTCGACCCGTTCAAGTCGCGCCAATGTCTCTGGTCATTGAGAATGGATAAAATCAAAATAGAAAACTATATTATGGAAATAGTAAACATTTAGAGAAACGTGGTTGAATAAGGAATTTTAGCCAGTAAAGTAATGACACGAAGACGAGGTGGGAAATAGAGAGAAGAAAAATACGCTTGGAGGAATACAGAGAAACATCTGGATCTTCAAAACATTGAGGAATTGTTGCTCAACCAATCCAGAAACAGCAGGCACGTTATATTGGAGTATACCCTTCCATTATTATTAGTGGTAGTAGAATTATTAATATTAAATGGTCAAGTAACCAGCAGAGAAGTGAGAGAAGGTCGAAAAATTCCTCTCAAACAGCGGCAATAAAAAAGAAAGAAAAACAAAAGTACGAGAAAGGCCAAATCCCTCAGACAAAATTTAGGCACGTACGACAAACTTCAGGGCGAGCATGAACCACGAAATACGCCCCCTTCCTCCCTCCCTCCCTCCTTCTCTCTCTCTCTCTCTCTCTCTCTCTCTCTCTCTCTCTCTCTCTCTCTCTCTCTCTCTCTCTCTCTCTCTCTCTGCATTCCAGTTTCCCCTTCCTTATAAATCGTCGGTTCCACCCCACATTTCAAACATCACATCTTTCGCCTAATCTTTTATTCAGATTTAGGTAGCCGTTATATACGCTTGCGAAAGCAGATACGCTGATATATATATATATATATATATATATATATATATATATATATATATATATATATATATATATATATATATATATATATATATATATATATATATATGCGTGTGTGCAAATAAGCGCCCTATTTTAAATTGGTGATACCTTGACACCTTTATACATATCATAAATGTATTAAGCCTCCATGCTGACGAACTCACACACCTTGCCTTACACCCCACTCGCAAACTCAGACAAGCTGCTGTGATAAGAAACTTGCGTCATTAATATATTATTTTGAAAAAAAAGTTGATAATCGTTAAACCCCCCCTAGCATTAAACCATAGTATTAACGTGGATTTGTTGTTTTTTTTACTCTAAGGCCCAACAAAGACCTCCTTACCTCATCTCTGAGCTTTCAGATCCCTCATTAAAGAAGCTAAAGCTAAACTTGAACGAGTGTATGATAAGAATCTCTTGAAAAATAGTCGAAAATATGGGAAGAATGATTTAATGAACGAGGTTATATTAAATGAGAAGAAAGTCAAGATGACTCTTGTGATGGTGAGCAAAGGGGCAAAGTTTCTTTTGTGCAGGGGAAGAAATAGTTGGCTGAAGTTTATGTGCAAATGAGAAAACGTTTCGAAGGATAGACAGGTCTGCAATGCTTCTGGTAGATGGAGAAAGGCATGGAATAACACTGGTTTACAACAAAAAATATAAGGCAAATTGAAAATAGGTGTTTACCCTAATTTTGAGGTGATGATTTCAGTTACGAAATCCATTTTCACTTATCACCACTTTTCTTTAGATATACATGTACGTACATTTATACATATAGGCTTTAGACCCCCCTAAATATTCAAATATTTCAGTAATACATTGTATAAATAGGTGTTTTAAGTTAATTTAGAGATGCTGAATTCAAAGTAACACTTTGGTAGATCGATGACTCTATTAGATCATTAAAAATCCCGATAAAATGCGGCACTACTCATACAAGATAAGAAAGGGCCAGCCTTGGTCGCAGAAAATAAAAGAAAAGCGCAGGGAACGTACTTTGAAGTTGCGAACAAACTGAATCATCCCCTCTAGCCCGGCATGCTCTGGCTCGTCTCAGAGGAGAAGTTATGTCCCTGTTTATCTTCCCGGAAGGTCTTAGACTCAAAACAGAGAGCTACATCTAATGCCTGGGAGAGTTGCTGTTTCCCTGGATCCAGGGGGTTGCCGCTGGAAGACCACGTGTAGTAGCAGGATCCTGCAACATTATATACAAGCAAGAGGACTCAGCCTTGGCTGTCGAACAATTTTTTTGACCACATCACTCCAAACGTCTGGCCTCCCAACTTCCCAGAATATAACCTCCTGGACTATTATGTGTGGATGTGATTGAGAGAGAGAGAGACCAACAAATTCCCCTGCATCACCAAGGTGGAGCTTGGTCCAAGTTTACCAGAGTTTTCACCCAGTTTAATAGGAAGATGATTGAAAAGATTTGTATGAGTTTCCGATGTCGTCTGGAGGCCATGGTTCAAGCTGACAGCAATTTCATTGAACAAAATGAATAGTATACACCTTTATGTCTTTAACATGTAACTTTGGTAAATCTATCTGTATAAATGTTCCCTTAATTTTCAATCTAATAACTTAGTCGACCAATCTGCGCTCGTTAATAACTATCGTTAATGTAATCTATCAACTAACATCCATATTAAAACAACCAACCGATGTCTAATCAAAACAAAAAAATTGGCACCTCGCGCTCGAAGCGATGTTTAAATACGGGTTTTAAAAGTTTCTTTAAAAGTTTTATCCTTTCATTTTTCTTCATTCACTTTTCGCGAATGCAATATTTGTTCTAATGGTGTTTCTATCTCTTTTGAAATCTATAATTCTTTGTACTCTTTTTCGTATTCATTTATTGTTTAGTATTCTATTTCTGTTTCTCGAATCTAATATTGATTTTATGATAGAATTTCCGTTCAATTAAATGGATTATTATTTTGTAGTATATATTTAATCATATGTCTGATTAGAGATATTTGTTAATCCGTAATAAATTTTCAAATTTTAGGACCAGAAGATGAGTTATGAGGCTCGAAACGTTATCATTTTTATGTTAGGCTATTGCAATCGCATCAAATTGTATTATATATCATTTTTAAGAGAATTTCGAAATGAAGGGGGCTTCATCACCCCATACCTCACACTTATTTAGCGGGGTCTCCCTCACACAATAAAAAAACATCGTAATATTACTAATTCGAAAGCCTAACAAAAGATTCAAATCCAGAAAGCGATTGCTAAATGTCGTTAGGCCTATAGTTTTTCTACCGCGTTCTTTGATTTCAGACATATAAGCCTCACCCCAAACGACATTTAAATCAATCATATTTTCTTTAAAATTGATTAATATTAAATGTCCAGATCATATTTTTATTCATAAAAAAATTCACTATAAATGATATATAATAACACTATAATCTGATTCAAAATTCACAATGTGTCTCCCAAGATGGCGGCCAATCTGTTTTCGTCTGAAAGAGTTAGTCCGCTAGTGCGAACAATTGTCACGGTAAGTGCGAATGCGTACCTGAACCTCGTACAACAAAATATTATACTTTAACTCCGAGTATCTCTGAACCAGCCAACAGGGTAACGCAACATGCCATACTGCGAAGCGAATAAAATACTATTTCGAACAAGAAGATATCAAAGTAATGAAGTGGCCTACTTTAAACCGCGAACTTGAACACGATTGATAGCCTCTAGATCATTGGAGACAAAGTTCGAGACCAGCAGCATTCAACTGTGATGGATTTATGGACAAAAATTGAGCAGGAATGGAACAAAATAACACGAGAATTTTGATAAAAACTGGTGATGTACTGAGGTCGTCGTAGGGCCGAAGTAATAGAAAACAAAGGCTTCAACACCTCATATAAGTGTTTTAATTTTCATCGTTGTTATTTATATCTTGTTTTGTTTCTTGTGTATTTGTTTGCTAAGCAATTCAGTGAATGATCGTTCTCTTATTTTGCACGTGTCAATATTTTATTTTGTTATTTTATTTAGTATAATTTCTTGAATATACGAATGTATCATATGGAATCTTCATAAAATATATTAAATGCATGGCTTTCTGTAGCATGCAAATTTCATTAACTTTGCTCGGTATATATATATATATATATATATATATATATATATATATATATATATATATATATATATATATATATATATATATATATATATATATATATATATATATATAGTTTATTCAAATCCTAGCGAGGTATTTGGCTTTATCTTTTCCCGTTGAAAGTCTCTTCCAATTAAGCTCTAACAGAGCGATAAGGCACGAACTTCGCGTTGCAAGGAATATATATATATATATATATATATATATATATATATATATATATATATATATATATATATATATATATTATATGGCAAGCGAAATTATAGACGCGACCTTCTGACGAAGTAAAAGCAGGATAACCAGGACAGAACTGAAGACGATTCGTAGCATCATTGCAAACGGTTCAGGATTAAAACAAATCCCATCATCAGTGCTAAAAAATTCAATAAAAAATACAGATTAAAATATGTACATAAAAATAGGTTTTCTAATACCTGTGAAAAAAAATCGTGAAACATGAAGCTTAATTTCGAGATGAATAAAATACTATGGAGGTGCAGAGAGGAAAACCAACGAGGGAAGGAATATGAAATAGGAAAATCTTAATGTAATTATTTTATAAAGTAATATGGATTACCTAAAAATTGACAGGCTTGTTAAAAAGGAATTATATTTAATTGGGCAGATAAGGATTTATCATTCAAAGAGGGATGAAATGTTTTTATGTAAATAAACCACCAGTTAAAGGTCTAAGTTGGTTACCACATCAATTATCCTGAATTTTCCTAGAACCACATTGCGAGAAGTGGTTTCGAATAGAGGATAGATTAGATTACCAAGGTTAAGACCAGTTCTCTCATACAATTTTCGATCGCAAACTGTTTAGTGGTTGATCTTTGAACTTAAAAAGTGATCCCAGTCTTAAGTCGTTAATGAGGATAATACAAGGCAATAACTGCGGATAGGCCGATGTCAACAGTTTTAACAATTCATTTTTAAGTTTTTCGGATTAGGAACCAAAGTATGGAAAGGAAAAGAAGACCTTTAATTTATTAACAGCTTCTAATAGAGCTAAAGTGGAGTATTTTGTTTATCAAGAAATAAACTAATTTGTTTCTGAAGAAGAAATTTGGGTAACTTTTGGAGGCAAAGAATTTTGTTAATAATTCGAATTCCAAATTAAGAGCTGTAAACATTTCATCCGAAATGACAGAAGCACGACTAGAAATCTAGTACACTAGTATAACCATTACTCTCTTACCATGTGAATCATTGGCAAATAAAAATCAGAAAAGACCATCTAAGTGAGTTTAAGGGAAGACCTTTAGAGAAGAGGCGAAAAATGAGACGGGATGGAAATATTGGCGAACAGATCGAATATACTTAACTTGCTTATGAAAAAAGGTTAGAAAATAGAATATATAAAACTAATTCGCGGACGAGACATGCAAAACAAGACAAAATCATTGGAAGAGTTGATGAATTATGTCAGGAAGTATATGGCAGCAATGGCAGCATTTGCCACCATATACAAGATGATAACTTTTCCAGTAATGCGGAGGAAATCCCACCATAATTGATGGACGAAATTTTACACGGACTTATGAGCATGAAAAATGGTAAAATCCCTGGGAAGGATGGTGTTTCAATCGACCCGCGAGGGAGTATCAGGTGTTATCGGAAGGCTTGCGTGGCCCCCAGCCCCAACACCCTGGGTTAGCCCTACTGGCCAGATACCTTCCTGGGGGAGGATTTATAGCTATATATCTTCCACCCATTTTCATTTTCCATAGCTCCACCACTTCACAGATCTCTCCTTACATACTTTCTGCGTGGTACGGCCTCGTTGCTATTGCGCTCTAAATTCGAGAAAAAAGTTTCAAGCATCTTTATAAAAGCTAGAGGTGAATGAATTTCTTGCTACTCTATTATCTAAAGTTTAAAAGGGGAGTTCAATGGCATGGTCCAACGCTTCTGTTGTTCTTCTTTAAAAAAAATGTCACGGAGAAAATTAAAGAACTACAGGTCACTCAGTCTCTTATAAGTAACTTATGGTTTACTTGCAAAATTAATAACATACACAAACAAACAACAACAATAAGCTGCCGGAACAAGTGGCCTTTAGAACTAACTCTAGAACTCAAGATCATCTTCAGTCTGTTCAACAATTATTGCAGGGAACAAATAAATACCAAGTGCCTGCGAAAAGGCCTTTGACTCAGTGATCACCGATTCAGTTCTAAAAGCAATACAAGAACAAGGATTTAACAAAACTTATTTTAATATACTCTCTTACATATATTCGTGCAACATCGTCATTTAGGCTGCACTCCGTCAACAATAAATATAAATAAAAACAAAAGAGAGATACTGGTGAATCCTCTCTCCCCCAAATTATTTAGAGCAGTGTTTGAGATTTTTCAGGATTTTATACTGACAACAAAAAGTATTTTTAAGTCACTTTCACCTTGCTAAAGACATTGTATAATTTAAATGAAGACAGAAGAACTGCAGTCACTGTTAAAGGAATTATCACAAGCCTGTCTTGCAGTTGGATTGAAAATAAACTTTTCAAATATGAAAATAATGATCATTGGTTATGTAGAAGATGGACCAATTCGAATTGATGATCAAATCTTAGTAAAATTACGAAATCTCTTCTAATAAGCAAATACTATAATTTATTATTATTTCTCTGGGCATGTTTGTGACAAGTTTTCTCAACGAACTGGATGAAAATAATTACTTGAACGACCTGCCGAATCTGTCGGCAGATGATCTGCGGTCTATTTAATTGGAAGGTGGATAGGTTGATCGCTAAGCAAGATATTGGCACCAGAGACCTCCCTGCGACGATTCTGCAGGGGATAGTACTTCTGAATGGCAGCGATTTCATCCAATTCATCAAAGAACATGATCAACGGATGTATACAGTGCATCGATCAGAAGAAACAATCAGACCAGATTTACAAGAACAGGTATGGCTTAAAAAATATCCGTTGATATCAAGTAGGAGGCATTTTTCAAGGACAGTTGGAGTTTGGAAGATCTTCTACCAAGAGACAAACCGCAAAAGTTCTGTTGTGGACTAACGACGCCAATGCTTACGACAGCTCCAGCAGAGGGCGGATTTTCGCTCATCAATGTCGTACTTACATCGATGGGTACTGACATGCTAAACATTTCTAATAACAGCAAATGCTTCTATAAATAGACCAAGAGTCTTTTGAATGTTAAAACAAGGCATTTCAAGCGTTCTATAAGTTGCACGAGTGTTATAGCAGTTGTATTAGGTAGAGTCGAAAATAAATATAAAATAATATTCTGGGGTGGTACAAAATAGGATATTTTATCTAATTTCGACTGGGGTCGAAATAAGAGAGGCTTAATGTATTGCTTCAAAAAGTTCTTGAGAAAAAGGTCAGTTGGAAAAAACTGTCTAAGTTATGATGTTTATTTTTCAACATATGCTCCATTTAGGTCAATACACTTCTGCAAACGTTGATACCAGCCTCTAATTCCATATGTGTAAAACTGAGGGCCATGCGATTCGAACCATATCAAAGCAGCTCCTTTTACATCTTCAACTGATGTAAAATGGGTAACTTTTAAGGATTTTTTCATGTTTGGAAACAAAAAGAAGTCGGATGGGGCTAAATCGGGGCTGTAAGGTGGATGTCGGATGATTTCGCATCGATATTCGCGTAGCGCAGCTCTTGTCTGCCGAGCGCTGTGAGCGTGTGCATTGTTATCTGGATTCGAACAAGCGGTCTCTTGCATGAGAAGCGAAGGTATTGTCGCTATCTCACGATTGACTAAAATGAATCAGAGCCAATTCAATGGCTAGGGACTTCTTTAATCTTTCCTCGTCCACACGCGGTTAGTGATTGAGATTCAAAACAAAAAGATCCAGTATACAGCTGAGAATGGTATGACTTCAAGACTCCGTAATAGTGCACCTGGCGAAGCCTCCTCCCCACATCCACTTCTCATGCGAGAGATCGAATCCCGGCTGATGCTTTTTAATAGAGACAAAGTAATGTGAAAACAGATCGGGTCCCATTAATACAATTAAATAATAATTTATACTTAGCTAATCATGAATTAATATAGTATGAATATGATAAATACAACAGTGTTGTGTGATCGATGAGGGCATTTTCGCTCAGTGGGGAAAAAGGATAGAAATCAGATGGATTGCAACTGCACCCTCTGAGGGTACATACGAAGTACATGAATGTTGTTAGACCCTCCTTGGACGAACGGTCCTAGATTGTAAATTTAAGAAATATAAGAATTTCTTTTATTAATTTATCCCACTTTGAATGGTTATCAAATCACTGGGGGTTTTTTTCGACATTCCTTCAAATTCTTTGAAAATTTAACAAGAAAATAGAAACTCATCAAAATGAAACTATTATTAAATAAACTCGCCTAAATCCCTTCATTTGTATTCAAAATTATTTTTTTCTCAAAACTTGTGCTCGTAACAATAAATTCTAATGAGTATGTTGTACTCCTCCCCCATCCAACATGGGGACCTGATTTGGTTACCGAAGGAGCGTTTAATTTTGGGAAAGTTGCTCTGACCCTGTCCATACATCCTATACATTTTCTCTTCACCAAACTTCCTTTCTCACCGTCTCTGTAAATCTCTTCCAAATCATTATGCTGCGGATGCCCCCCACCCCCCATAATTTCGCCTTTTTTAATTGACTAAATAAAGTCAATTAAATCCATAATTGATTTCAAACGTTACTAATAAATTATCGCGTTTTTCAAAACAATACCAGGGGTTCAGATTGCACAAATGTTTCTAATTTTTGCTAGTTTCTATTAGCTAGTCCAGAAAGTAATGGCGTTTTTTTTTTAATATGAAAAGTTTAAAATAATAAACCTGTAAATAGTAAATTTATTTTCAATCAAAGTAGGTTTAATGCGTGTGAATCCCCTTTTGCCAACGTATTACAAGGCCATTTATGCCTTTACTGTAGCAGTTTTAATGACTCGAGTCAAGAAATGTCTTAAAAGCTTCGTCTACACCAGATTGGGTCTGAAACCTTTGGTTCTTTAGAAAGGCTTACAGATGTTTAAAAATATGAAACTCTCTAGGAGCGATGTGTGGAGAATAAGGTGGCTGAGGGAGGACTTCAATTCTAAAGTCGTTGCGACAACAACTACTGTGGGAAGTGGTGAGTTAGGGGTGTGTAAGAGATAGTGGTGTACAAGAATGATAGGGGCGGGGGGGGGGAATAGTGGTGAAGTGAGAAGGAAACATTAAAGGTGCCTGGATATTAGGCTAATCTCTTTCATTGTGTCTTTTTGCTGGTTTCATTAGTGTTGTTTTTGACATATATATATATATATATATATATATATATATATATATATATATATATATATATATATATATATATATATATATATTAAGAACGAAAATTTTTGAAGGTGTTTGAATAAGGTTTTTTCTTTTAGTTCGGTTGTCACCTAAGAAAAAAGAAAAACGAGAAAAAGAAGAAAAAATAAGAAGAAGAAGAACTACAGAACTACAGAACTACAGAATCTAGGACCAGCAAAGACCCTAAGGTCCGCTCGAGGCTAGTCCGCTACACTAAATCAAAAACTACGATACACCCTTATCTACGAGTGTATCTCTAACATGCTTTTTTTTTTTTAATACTATCTACTGTACACACTTATCTACATGTGTACATTATCGTGCAATTTTAACTAATCAAACTAGGGGTCGGGGGAGATAGAAAGTTTTTCTTCTCATCTTCCGCAGCCACTCGACTGCTAGTGGTGAAAAGCTAATTCAGGGATAGAGACTACTTATAGGATAGGCGGAAAAGAAATGGGACATCTAAGCTACACATGCAGAGAATCGCCGGCATCATTTTTAGTCATCATAATTTCATATCCTTAAACCTCCGCTCCAAACTCTCTCTCTGCAAGGACGTTTAAATTCACAGTGCTCAACTACGTTATATTTAAACTATTCAAATGCACGTCGAGACGATTTTTGAACATATTAACCGAAGTACTATCTACTACGTGGGTGGGCAGCCGATTCCAATTTTGAGTAACTTTAAATGTAAAATAGTTTTGGGCTATACTAGTGTTAAAACGCTTGTTCACTAATTTTAACCCGTGCTGACGAGTATTTCCCCTATGATCCAGTTCGAACAGATTGCGAAAGTCCACGTTTGAGAAACCCTTTAGTATTTTAAATACTTCTATTAGCTGGCCACGTAATCTTCTGCTTTCTAGCGATGGCAAATCTAAAGCCCTGAGCCTTTCCTCGTATGATCTATTCCTCAGCTCTGGAATTAATTTCGTAGCCCTACGCTGCACTCTTTCTAATTGCGCGATATCTTTCATTAAATATGGAGCCCAAAATTGAACAGCGTATTCGAGAAGTGGCCGCACAAGGGATTTATATAAAGGTAAAATTACATCCTTAGATTTGAAGATGAAATTGCGCGCGATATAACCCAAAACGCGATTTGCTTTTTTACACGCATCCGCGCATTGCTTCGAGAATTTATAATCGTCTGAGACTAATACTCCCAAGTCTTTTTCTAATTTAACCGCGTCGAGGACTTGGCCTTTCATGGTATAATCTACTCTTAAATTATGGCAACCCAAGTGCATTACCTTGCATTTGCTTAAATTAAATTCCATTTGCCACTTGTCCGCCCAATTGGCAATCGAGTTTAGGTCCCCCTGCAATTTATCGACATCCGATCTTACATAGGCACGATTACCCAGCTTCGTGTCGTCCGCAAATTTCGAAATCCGACTAAGTATGCCTTTATCTAAATCATTAATATAAATTAAAAACAATAAAGGGCCTAAAACAGAGCCCTGAGGTACCCCACTACTAACGCTGGCCCAATCTGAACATTCCCCATTTATTACTACCCGCTGCGAGCGATCTTTCAGCCAATTTCTAATCCAGTTTAAAATCTTACCAGTCACCCCAATCGCTTTAACTTTCATTAATAACCTTTGGTGGGGGACGGTGTCGAACGCCTTTTTAAAGTCTAAATATATTACGTCTACAGCTTTGCTTTCATCGTACACGCAAATCATTTTGTGGAAGAATTCGAGCAAGTTAGTCAAGCACGATCTCGCACGCCTAAATCCATGCTGGGTATCGTTAATCAGCTTATTTGCCTCGAGGTGGCTCACTATTCTATCTTTAATTACAGATTCTAAAAGCTTCCCAACTACCGAAGTTAGACTAATAGGCCGAAAATTCGTTGCTTCAAATCTATTCCTCTTCTTAAATATAGGTGTAACGTTTGCTCGCTTGAAATCCAACGGAACTACGCCATCCTCTAATGAGCGATTGAAAATCTCACGCAATGGCTTAACGAGTTCATTTTGAAGCTCCTTTAAATGAATTGGATATACCCCATCGGGGCCCGGAGATTTCGACTAAAGAAGAAGAAGAAGAAGAAGAAGAAGAAGAAGAAGAAGAAGAAGAAGAAGAAGAAGAAGAAGGGTGTTTAGGGTGTTAAAATAAAGAGTCTATAAAGGGGATTAAAAAAGGCGGTTAAGTTTAGAAAATAAGGCCATAGGCCACACCCCGCAGGGGTGCCTGTGTAACCAAGCTCTTCCTGTTAAGGAAGAGAACAGCGGCTTATATATATATATATATATATATATATATATATATATATATATATATATATATATATATATATATATATATATATATTAATAAATTTGCGTTCAAGCCTTTGAATTCATGTATAAATTTAGCGTTTTTTGTTTCCTTGACTTGTTGTTGGGTTCCTTTGTTTCATTTTGTGTTTTTGTCTCTTTCCTGATTCTTACGTGTGTACAATTTTAATATTGTATATGTTTTTGTTACTTTTATCATTATTTGTTTATATTCATGTGTGTGTTCTGTGTTTCATACCTACCTATTATTTTTTTTGCGATTCTTCTTTGTGATTCTTCTTTGTCATGGTTGGGTAATTTGATGTTTTCATTGGGTTTATGGTTAAATTTAAGTAAACTGGTCATTGTCGGTTGTGTTTCTTTATCGGTTATTCTTGGTAGTTTCTTTTTAACCCCAAAACGGGACAACTGCGTTTCCAAGCTTGCTGACGCTGCTTGGGAATCTCGCGTGACATGGACCTCGTTGGATTTCTTCGATGACTGCTCTAATTTCCTCGGTACGATTTAACGTTATTTTTTCCTTCGTATCTAACACTGTTTCCTTTAAAACTGTGCTGAGCGGCCTGATATTCGTCACTCTGTGCAGATCCTCTTGCTTCCTCCCATCCATCCTGCGTGTACTGGTGTTTATATACATGTAATTATTCTGTATTCTTTGCATCTCTTTTTTGCGCTTTCCGAGACGCCGAAAACAGATGGCAAGGGATAGATGAGGGAGGATCTGACTAGCGCCAGATATAGTTTTCTTTTATTTATTTGGATGAGGTTTCTGAAAGTAAAGAGGGTCCTGACTGCCGATTTTGATCTTTGGATCCGTTCTGTGACGTGCCTCATGTAACTGGTAGAAGTGACCTTCATCCAGAGTGCATTGCACTCGTTCATGTAGGATAACGCGTAACCCCGACTCTTACCTCTGGAATTTTTTGTTTTTCCTAATGGGACAATCTTGAATTTGTCGCCATTAGTTCGGATCTTTCCTTTGGATTCATATTTTTTTATTATTTATTATCTCCTCAAAGTTATTCGAGCTTTCATAGGCGCATTCCTATATCCGCAAATGATGAGTTGGCTCATATCATCGGCGAACTAGATGTTCAGGCTAGTGGGATTGTTTGGTTCTGGGATGTCGGCTGTATAGATCGAGTACAAGGTTGAACTGAGACACCTGCCTTGAGGCAATCCTGCCTGTAGTAGAAAGGCGGGCCGTTCTTGCGCCATATACTGATATAAACCGACCTCTCCATGACATAGTCACAGAGAATCTTTTCAAGCTTTGTACTTAAACCCAGTTGGAGGATCTTGTATTGCATCCCCCTTAGCCATACTTTATCGAACGCCTTTGATACGTCCCTGCATACGATGTCGATATAGCTCCGATTTTTCTTCCCCTGAACAATTTTCTCCTTGATGACATTTATTGCCATCTCTGTGCTTCTTTTCTTTCTAAAGCCGTATTGCTGATCGTTGTAAAACGAGTTCTCCTCCAAGTGATCGACGAATCTTCTATTCAGGATTTTCTCAAAGAGTTTTCCCCCAATTTCCAGAAGTGATATTAGGCGATAACTCTCCTTCCTCGTCGGGGGCTTTCCAGCTTTGGGTATGAATATCATTTTAGCCGTTTTGTATGCGTCAGGGAAGTAGCCTACATTTAGGCAGTCGGTAAATATGTTGAGTACACCTTCCCTCATGCATCTCGGAGCTTTAACGAAGTTTAGCTTCCTCAAACCTGACAGGACTGATGCATTTTGTTTAAAGGAGTAGAGCGAGCTTTCCAGTTATTCTAGCGTCACTCTTTCTTCTTCTCCTCCTCCCATGTTCAGTTGTTGGTTTGGATGCGTCCTTTCAATGATTTCGTTAAACTCGTCCATAATCTGATTTTCAAAATCAATGTCGAAGTCTTTCTTTTCTTCTTCACTGATTCTGAAAATCTGTTCCCAGCGTTCCCTGAGAGTTTCCTTTATTTCATTCTCCTCTGATTATATTTCACCGTAGGCGTCTTCTAATTATATTTTTTTACTCTTGGACATTCCTTTCATTCTCTTGATCTTCGCCCAGAATTCCTTCGATGTTGCCTTGCTATCAAGTTCTTCGATAGTTTCTCTTCCTGTTGTTCATATATTAGATTGCCTCGCGGGATGTTCCCGTGGTGATGCTCATTTGATATAATTCTTTCAACTCACGGTGTAAACCTTTCATACAATCGGTCCATTTCTATGCGGAAATTGTTCTGTATGCGGTTTTGGGAATGGATTCTCTGTCAGCCTCGATCATCTGGGCCTCGAGCCGCTCCATTTCCTCCTCTATCTCCTCGAGCGTTTCTTCTTCAAGTTCGCTGGGATGTAATTTCTTAACAATCGCTCGTAATTATCCCAATTCGCTCTGCTGTAATTCTTCCCTGTATGTGATGGTACCAATATAAGGATAACGTTCATGCTAAGGTTAATCCCTATATGGTCGCTAAAAGATATCACTTCAGGGGTCATGTGATAATTATATAGTACGAGGAAGCTGTCCAAGTAAATGTCCGGCTTGGTCGCATTCCTTTCCGTGATGAAGGTCGGAAAGTAGAATCCCAGTCTCTGGACGATGTATCTATCCAGGAGAGTATTCAAGCATCTGCCTATACCATTAGTACGAGTGTACCAGGACTAGGCACATCGTGCGTTCAGGTGCCCATAAATATCTTAGGGACCCTTCACCCGAATATTCTCATGATGGTTTGGTTAGGCAAATAGTCGCGCCTCGGAGATTAGCATCACGTGGCAACGACCATATCCCCCAAGTTCATCTTTATCTCTATGGCGAGGTAGGGCTTTTCCAAGTTCCTGAGCTGCTTGAATTTTATTCCCTTCTTAACCACAATGGCTGCTCCGGCGTATCGTTCTTTAGAATGAATGGTTCAGTGTTAACATGTCATAGTTCCATATCTTGATTAAGTCACTATCTGTGTTAACCCCGTGTTCCGAAATGAGTATTATATCAGCATCGATGTTTCTAAAAATGTTGCCGTACTGCACTCTTTTCGTAGTCCATCCGCTGGTGTTAATAGTCAAGATTATTAAGCTGTCTTTCTGCATTTTAAGATTTTATCTACTGCTTCTTTAGCCTGGGGTCCCTGTTGGGGACCTTTTTAGGAGCAGGAAGTGGATATTCAGTAGTTTCCTCCTGAATTACTTCCATGTTCTTGTTCTTTATTGTTTTTGGTTTCCGGGGGGGCGGAGTCTTTGATCTATTGCTCGAGGTCATCTGGGATCTTGTCCTGTGTT
Organism: Ceratothoa steindachneri; assembly: GCA_963969495.1. Taxonomy (NCBI): domain Eukaryota; kingdom Metazoa; phylum Arthropoda; class Malacostraca; order Isopoda; family Cymothoidae; genus Ceratothoa; species Ceratothoa steindachneri. The sequence goes on from OZ018326.1 coordinate 88,023,611, forward strand.
TCTTCTGTTCACTTTCCTCTTTTTACTCTTCTTCTTCCGAGTGTGAGTCGCTTGAAGAATCTTCTTGGGTCCCATCTGATTCTTCCTCAGATGTTTCCTGCAGCACTTCTTCTTTTTGTGGATGTGGTGAGGCAGTACTTATAGTGAGTATTTTTAATGAGTCCGGTGTTTTGGGCACTTTAATTGTTGGCAGATTATTAGCTTGTAGAAGCGAGTAAAGTTCTTTCTCATAGCCTTCATGGTTTTCCATGTTCGCTATGTGTGCATGGATAATGCATGCGAGGATTTTCGAACTAATTTTACTGTTTAGGTTCATCGTCGGTTAGTTGATGGTAGCGGTTTGGCTGACTTTAGAAACAGCCGCCGCGTAGCTCTGGGTGCTACGGGCTCGTGCTTCCTACTCTTTTCGTTTGATGACCTCTTTCCGTTTCAGAAAGTTTAGCGCGAGAGTCCTATGTTCTCTGTTGCAATTCAAACATTTCATTGTTGTTGTAGCACAGTCTTAAAATCTTTCACCCTTTTGCCCGCATTTAGAACATTTTTTGTCCTTGTTGGGGAAGGAGTGACTTGTGTGATTATCAGTTTGTAACAAGAAAAACACATCTGTGATTATGAAACTTTTCCTGTTCGATATTTTCTAACGGGATTCGCATGTTAAAGTCGAGAATTCCGTTTCTTTTCGCATTTTGGGCTATTTTAGTTGTCTGGAATGTAATTTTGAATACATGGGTATGGTTGCTAAATTTAATGATTTTCTTGATCCTTGCCCATGGGTTTTGTTCTTCGATTTCGGATTTTAGCTCTTCGGTATTTCTTTCGCCAATCCAGCTTTCTACTTTTCGACAGATGACCCTTCTATTGAGCTCCACCTGCAGGGTGTTTCTTACTTCCAGCCGAAACTTTTGGAGTGTTGCGGTTCCTCGGTTGGAGAGAATTTAATCCGTCTTTGGTTTCAGAGCATAGGGCGATGTACCCATTGCTCACGTCAATGAGGCGAATCAGTGCGACCTTAAGTTCTGAGAACAGAGCTAACCACACTTGACTTTTGGCCAGAACTGCTTGGCTGTGGAGGGCCCTCGATGGGACCCTCTTGGTTTGGTGCTCCATTTTCCCGGAGAGAGGATCCTTCCCCTTGATTGTTTCTTTTTCCTATTTCTTGCTTTTATTCCTTTTGTAAAACTATTTTTTTTAAACTGTCACCTGTATTTAAGGTGAGTGATGTGTGATGAGTGTTTTTAAGAAAAAAATAAATGCATAAAGGGTGTTCTCCACCGTATTGCGACCACGCGCCCCGCGAACCAGGACTGCAGATGATGGGATGGATCAATGATGAAAGGATGGGCTCGGGAAAGGAGCCTCCCAAGGGATGACTCATGGCGGACTTAATGATGGGTGAAGGCCCAGGGGTGTCGCCCCCTTGGGTTCTTTTTTAATTCGCGACTTCTTCTTCCATACATAGAGACGGTTGTCGGGTCCCTCTATGGTTCTGGGCGGTAGACCCCATCGATAAAGCTATAAGCTTCCTCAACAAGGTTTGTAGTCCGTCCCTTTTCCACGGGAAACCTCTGAAATTGATTTCTGCTGTGGTTGCTCCTCAAACCAGCCTCCGTCAATTCCCTCAACTATGCCATATCACAGTCGACTGGGATAGTTGGAACGAGGGTTATGATGCAGTCCACATTCACGAATGCACGGTGCCCACCGGCAGCGAACGGCGTAGGAAGCTTAAGCGCTCATATCGGAGTTACGTTGCCAGAAAAAATATGTATTATTTCTCTCTTTTTTTAAAAGGCCTCTGGGCGGCTGTTTCAAGATAGACTGGGCTCGCACATCCTTACTTCAAAAGTGAAAATGAAGAAAATAAGAACATTATTCGGTTAGAAAACTTTACGTATAAACGTCACTTTTGTCCCTTGTGGACGAGCATTGTCGTGAAGGAGAATCAGACCTTTGCGATTAACGAAAACTGGCTTTTTTTCACGCAACTTTTTACATCAGCTCTAATTCCTGACAGCATTCCACTGCTCCAATTGTTTCTCGTTGCTTCAGAAAGTTATAGTGTATAATCACAGATGCACTCCACCATACTGCCATTATGCACTTTTTTTTTAAGAAAGCGGGCTTTGAGATATGTTTCGGTTGCTCTTGTCGGTCAAACTACTGTGCAGACATTTTCATGTTGTTTTAAAGAATACATTTTTCATCACAATTAATTATCCGTTCAAGAAATGGATCATTCCGGTTTCTTAGCATTAAGGTTGAACAAATCAGGTAGAGACGATTTTGTTGGTCATCTGTCAGTTCATGCAGTACAAACTTATCCAACATTTTTCTTTTTCTAATTTTAAACAGGTGGGTGTAAATGTATGATTTGCTTACTTCCATTGTCCAGCGAGTTTACATAATGATATACGAGGGTTTGCCTCGACTGCTTCCCTTAGTGTATCTTCTCCAAAGGATCGAATCCTCCCTGGACGTCGAATATCTGTAAGACTCAGATTTCTACTTCAAATCCTCTGAAACCAACGCTGTATTGTACGAACAGGAACCGACCCTTGGCCAAATACTTCGCGATGTTTTCTGTAGTTTCAGTAGCTTTTTTTCCAAATTTGAACTCATAAAGATACATTATGCGAAAGTCCTTTCTATTCATGTTGCTTTAAGGGACACTAATCAAAATAACCAGATTCGAGAGTTTTGCAACACAAAGTTCGTGTTTAATTTATGTCCTTCCGAAAAATTTACATTAAACCTTACTACGACTTGGTTTAGATGGATGTTTTGTCATTATGAGAAAAATGCCATTACTTTCTTGACTCGAGGCATAAAAACTTCTACAGCAAAGGCTTAAATGGCCTTGTAATACGTTTGAAAAAGTGCGTTCAACCACATGGAACCTACTTTGATTAAAAATAAATTGATTATTTACCTGCTTGTCTATTTTAAATCTTACACGTTAAAAAACGCCATTACTTTCTGGACGACCCGATATTCTAAAACAACGTACAAAAAAAACACTAATTATCTGTTAACTTCATCATTTGTTTTTGTAGGTTGACGGATGTAATTTGATGGGGGGAAGGGGGTCAAAATCTTGCCGCGTTTCGGAACTGGGACAGATTAAGGAGAGTTGAGTAGCCTCCCGTCCTTAACGCTACGAGTGAAATCACCTCTTCTGATTGCAGCACAGTTAAGCCACATTGGGTGTGATTAGTCGCCGGATCGAGTTCCGATTCAGGTCGATTTCACGGCAGACATACACGCTGTGGATAACTGTAGGTATCCACTGATAAATAAGGCATCAAAAAGAGTGAAGATCGGTGGTAAAAAACACGACTAAATTATAATTTTTACTTACCTTTTCCCTTTATCAAATACTTTCCGGTGGGGATGCCTTCGTTGGTCTTCATTTTTCCATAATAAATACCCCCCCCCCCTCCAAAATCCGCGATTCGATTTTAACACTCGAATCATTTACGATAAACAGTTTCAACAAATGAGATCCACATCTATTTTATGCTTCCTGTTTCTGGAGCATTCGAAATGATCGCCTCCATTAGTGTGGGTATTTAGTGTCGACTGGACTTATTCCGCGTCGCCCCTCCTCCTCCGGAATACAAAGGGAATTCATAGAACTTCTTGTACAATTCGAGTCTTGCCGAGAATTAATTCTTCAACGCACCCGCAAAATGCGGATATTTATAACAAACTTCTCAAGGTCTCCAGCGAGCTCATCTTGCAGGTAGCTTTCAGCTTTCTCGTGATGGAGCAATGACAAATGGGAGCCTACGATACCCAGTATACACGCAGAACTGTCGTTGCTTCTTATTTTCACGGTGAGAAGATCTCTGAGGAAGGACTTTTGCTTAAGCTTAAATCTAAAAGCAAGATTTCAAGCTCCGAGCCGCGAGAAATGAACACATCAGCCTCAACTGGGATTCAAACCCACGACCTCACGCATGCGAAGCGTGGATGTTAACCACTGAGCCACGATGGACTAAAAAGAAATATAACTTGAAGGCTGTTAAGAGCTCCGAGGAAAGACATGCCAATCCATTTGGTTAGATGTCTTTTACACGTCTCCTAACATTTCATAATATATATATATATATATATATATATATATATATATATATATATATATATATATATATATATATATCCAACAAACCGCAAGAAACAGAAAACGAGAAAAGTTTTCTTCGGAAATATTATTTCCTAATTCGCAAAAAATCCGTAAAGGGGAGGGATTCGAACCGTGCACACTGAGACAGCGAGCATCCGCTTTGATCTCGATTAAATCGTCTCTTATGCCACTTGGCTACGCGGAAAACCAAAAAAATCTCCCGAATAAACAAGCTTTTAAGCTACCATTCGCAAGGACGATCGGGACTATGAAAGAGAAAGGAAATTAATAGGCAATTCAAAAGACAAAGGAGAATTGATGTAAACAAGCGGCACGCGGCAAATATACAAAGTATAAATCTTTCATAAGCACGAAAGAATGATGAAATTGAATCCAAAAAACCGCAAGAAACAGAAAACGGTAAAATTTTTCTCCGGAAATATTATTTCCTAATTCGCAAAAAATCCGTACAGGGTTGGGAATCGAACCGTGCACACTGGGGCACGGATTTTTTCCAGCTCGGAAATAACTATTTCCCAAGAAAAAAAATGATTCCGTTTTCTCTTTCTTGGAATTATTTCATCATTCTCTCTCGCTCCTGAAACATATCAATGAATGCAATGTCCCGCATGAAAAATGAAATGAAAAGGTGCTTCCAAGTACTTTGGAACAGAGAAAACCGAATAATTTTTTCTTCGGAAATAGTTATTTCCTACTTCCAAAAAATTCGAGCTGGATTGGGATTCGAACCGGGCACACTAAGGCATGGATTTTTTCCAGCTCGTACTTTTTTCGAAGTAGGAAATAACTATTTCCGAAGAAAAAAATGATTCCGTTTTCTTTTCCTTGCGGGGTGTTGGATTTATTTCATCATTCTCTCGCGCTCCTGATAGATATACATAATATATATATATATATATATATATATATATATATATATATATATATATATATATATATATATATATATATATATATATTATATATATATATATGAGATGATAAGTCACAATATTTGAATCAAAATTTATTTATAACCACAGAACTAGTTTCGGCAAAGTTATAATTGATGCCATTTTCAACTAAGTAATGAAAAAAGCCAAGCAAGTCGTTTAATATATATAAGGCGAACAAAATACTGAACAAAAAGAAAACGGAGGAAACAAGCTGGAAAAACATAAGTATTTGAGTGGATTCAGGGAAAGTTACTAATGTCCGAGAGAAATTGCTTCCTGGGGTTTATAAATACGATTGGCGACTCTATTCAAAATATATTTGTTGAATTTGTATTGCCCTTCGAATTAATTGCAATTATCGACTTTGTTAATGATGATAGATTCAGCAATTCTCCTCTCAATATAATTGTTTAATTTATAAATGATTTTTACTTGGTTAAAATCGATTCTATGGTCGTAATTTTGCATGTGCGTTAAGTGACTTGAAGAACCAGCACCTCTTCTTATACCAGGTTGATGTTCTTTTATCCTCTTATTAAAGTGGCCCGACTCTCCGATGTATGCCAAATTACAATTATGGCATGGTATACAGTATACGCCAGCGTCGTGATTGATTGGATGCAGTCTAGTCAAGGATTTTTGTATGGTATTAGAATACTTAAATGTAATATTTATGTCATTTCCGTTCGCATATGATTTTAAGGGGGCCAAGACTGGAGCATATGGGAAACTAATACATTTTTTAAATTCGTCCCTTCACGGTGTGGAGATAACATAGAAGGTTTTTTTTGTGCTTTCGAATAGCATCTGTTTATGAAGTAAATTGGGTATTTTAGTTCGATGAAGTTGCAGAGCTATATATATATATATATATATATATATATATATATATATATATATATATATATATATATATATATATATATATATATATATATATATATATATATATATATATATATATATATATATATATATATATATATATATATAATATATTTAAATATTATTATTATTTTTTTTTTCGGATACGGTGAATGAGCGCTTTGGTCCCACCAAGTAAAATCCTCCCTATTTTAAGGAGCAGACTTCTGCCCTCTCGAGAGTGATGAATATAAAAATGAGATCACTAATAATGCTGGTGAATTGTGAATACTTTATGCACATATCTTTATATATTTATGCGGCAAATTCAGTGACTCAAGTCTTAATTTTCTCTTTTCTATTCCTTATTTCAAAAGTGAAGAGCTGTCGAGTAGTACCGACTTTTTAATGGGTTAATTAGAAAGAGTAAATGAAAGCTTGGATTCGTTCGACAACAGTAGAGTTGGTAGTCGTGTGTGCGTGCTGTTCCCATGGTAACCTCGTTGTCTGGAGCCAAAAGGGCGGGATCGTGATGCTACAGTTATGCAATTTTAAGATATAAAATATAATTCCCTTCCGTAAAGATGAGTTCTATAAAGTAGCTCAGTCAGCTCATTACTTATATCATCATATTTCAAATAATATATATATATATATATATATATATATATATATATATATATATATATATATATATATATATATATATATATATATATATATGTGTGTGTGTGTGTGTGTGTAAAGTGGCGAACGACAAAGTTTTACCATCAATCTCCATTCATTAAGCTGCCTTATATTTTCCAGTGGTGGCCTACTGATTAATGTAGAATACGAACCACGAGTGTCTGTACCGTATGACAGCCGTCGTTATGGCGACCATAATCGGAAGACCATTTAGCGACTAAACACACCCGATTTGGCTTAACTGGGTTGTTGTAATTTGCTTTTCTAGTTAGCTACGTCTCTGCTAAAATATATATATATATATATATATATATATATATATATATATATATATATATATATATATATATATATATATATATATATATGTTGGAAATAAAAGGTATTTATACTAAATTTTATTTTGTACAATATATTTTTACATAAAAATATTTATATACATGTAAAAAATATATATAGTCTACAAGTAAATTTATACAGAGGATAAATTGTTCACATTTTATTTACACATAAATTACAATATTTGAAACGAAATTCTTAAATAATTATATTAAGTTATAAAGATTTTATATGAACAAAACTTGCTTTTTATTGAACAATAAATGACTAGAAACTTTATTTACAAATGATGAGCGCTTCAATTTATTATTTTCGATGTAGCGGGTGATGAAAATACGTGAAGAGGCAGTGATGATATGCGCCCATTAATTATGCCATTAGCTTAGTAAGATTTGGAGTGGGAGGGAGGAGTTACGAATATAATTACGGACGCGCAGGATAAGATGTAGTGAGACGTGAGGAGGGGAGAAAAGGGTTGAAAAGACGTCATACGAATGAAAAAAAACATCGACAAAATGGAGATAAATAATAATCAAAATAGAAGTGAATGACGCGGTGGCATTGCACCCAAACACCGAACACCACCTCTACTTTTCGTGATGAGTAGACTTTGGACATGTTCTCGAAACATGCGCTCCCTGTACAAGCCAAGAAATAACCGAATGACGCCGGTTGAAATACCCCCTCCCCCAACCTCGGGCTGGGATGTTTAGTGCAAGGCATTTGGTTTCGGTCTCTTGTCTCTGACCAGCCGTTTGGATTACCGGGGACTCAAACTGGATCCATTTGGTGTCTCGCTCAGAGTGCGAACTCCTCTCACTTTCCTTGCCCAGATCTCTTTGTTCATTTTCCTCAAATCTCTTCTTCGCCTCTCATCCCATTGCTGGAAGGCCACACTCTTCCAAACTTCAGACTCACACTCAACAACCTCACATTTGGTTATTATAGGAGAAAAATGAGCGATTCCAAATCACTCCGTTCGCTACCTTTTGAAGGCTCCTTGCTGATCGTCTCCGAGCGGATGGTGGTACCTTTGTTCAGCACCAGTTCAATTCATTTTGCAAAATAATAAAAGTACCGAATTCGGACTTGCTCACCACCCTACCCGTTCCTAACTAGCGTCGAGGTCAAATAGGAACGTGGATCTTTGTGTTAGGTATTACGTTAGGATGTTTAAAATAATCTGAAATAAAAAATGGCCAAATGTCCAGAAGATTTTCTGATACCAGTATCTAAATTTCAGGGGTTTGATGTGGTTTAATCTTTCGCTGGCGTTGCTCAAAATGCCACAAGTATCCCCTTCCCTTATTTAAAATTTTGACTTTAGATTTTGACTATTTATAGTTTATTATACCGCTAGTGGCTTCATATGCATGTTTAACTTTGGCCAGATTCCCGCACCACCGAAACCAGAAAATAAATAAAAACCGAATAGAATTCCATTGAAGATTAGTGCCGGTAACATGAGACTCTCTCTACTAGTCTCTTCTTTTGGGTAATAGGAATATTTGCCTTCCAAATTCATCACTCCGCGAATCCATCGTCGGGTTTCTCTTTTTTTTTCATGAGTAAATAAATGAGGTGATTTCTTGTCGAATATTGGACTTCCTATAGATGTCGGCAGCCATCCGCGAGGCACTACTCTAAATAAAACCTCAACTTGCCCGTTTCCTTTTGACTGCTAGTTGTAAAGCTATTAATAACGGATGCTTAAAGCGCAGTGCTTAGAAACTTAAGTCTATAAACTTTATAAATCATATGATTAGGAATAAGGCTCAAACTGTATGTCATACTCCACTCATTCATTCAAAATTTCAATCGCTTAAAAAATGAGATACAACCGACCTCAGAAGCTATCAAACACCTCTTCTCGACTTTAATGAAGGCAACGTGAGTGATTGAATTAATGTTACAATTAATTACCATGACGATTATTAACAACGCTAAAATACTGAGACTCTTCATTACAAACTCAATGTTATTGTTCACCTAAAGACATTTTTTTTAATTTTATGTACATTCCAAATTTACAGATTTAGACATTTTTAGTAGTTGCACATCTTGAACATTTGTTCAACTTGATGATAGGAATTGGAAATTAAGCTCCGTTTGTCAACAAACGACTTAAGTTGCACTCCATTAAAATGAAACATACACATGTTCTAACATAGTATTTCACAGTTCAATAAATCACCGACTTACATTAAACTCGATCCATGGCTCTTTCATCCCCTTGGAAATATTTGTTTAGGTAGTAAGTAAGTGTAACTTTCCATAGCAAACTCCACTGCTCCCATAAGGTAAGGAACTTAGTGTTTACTCCACCATCTAAACATCAGTGAACAAATTCATTTTGGGAGTAATAATGTTGCGTATTTTTAATAACGGATGTGTGAACAGGTTGTGGGAGTCCGGGCTGAGTTTTGGCCGGGTGAGTCTCGCTGTCTAAGTAGGAGTACATCTCTCTCCCACAACCAACGGTGCTGCTGGCCGCAAGCTCACTATCCACCTCGCTACTACGGCCGCAAGTATCACCTCCTTCTTGACTCTGGTTGTCCGGGGTTCGCCCTTCGTTCCCTGCCAGGGAGGTGGTGGGCATTTCTGCCCCGACCAGCGGAGCTTGACTGTACTGAGGGGTGCTTGACTTCTCGCAGTACTGCGCCGGTTTGTCCGCGTAGTGCAGCTGCTCATCGGCGGCGTAGTGAATTTTATCCGAGTACTTCTCCGAGTAGTGGATTTTGTCTGAGTAGTAGTACTTGTCGTGCATGTAGTATTCGTGAAGAGGGTACATGGCATGGGTGAGTTGGGAAGGTTGGGGTGGGGGAGGTGCGGAGTGAGCAGTGTTGTTATTATTATTGGTGCTATTGTTATTATTGTGGTTATGGTGGGGTATTAGGGTAGTGTATTCATGGCGGGTATCGTCTGACGTGGAGGAACTCCCTGAGCCCTGGCTCCAAGGTCGGTCCTCGTACACACTGGACTTAGGGTAGGAAGCCAAGCACCCCGTGGCCCCGACGGTGGGTTCAATCGGCTGGGTAGCGGCGATTTGAGCACTGGAGCACAACGCGTATTGAGCCCCCGTGGTGACATCACCCCTGATGTAGCGGTCATCATAGAGGTCATAAGGGTGGGGGTAGCAGAGCCGGGGATCTGGGGGAGTGGTTGTATACACAGGCGGAGGAGGGGGTGCCCCTGCGTGTGGTATCGGACCCCCAATCTGGGAGTAGTGAAGAACGGTGGCGGCGGCAGATGGATCGACGAGTTCGCAGGGGTCAGACGTACCCACGGGGGGAGATGGGTAGGGAGAGGCCCGGCATTTGAGTCGCACTGACGCGGGGCTCGACTTAAGAGGCTCTGACCAGGGATCGTCGGACCGGTTGGTCACTTGTTGCCAACAGAATCGGTGATCCCGCGCCTCCACTTCGCTGCAATAGTAAAAAAAAAAAATGCTTATCAACCTTATGCCTTGTGGCCCCTTTCGCGAAGGAGTGTCTATTGATTATTGCATGTCAAGCTCGCCCCAAAGGGGATAACATGGCCTACGTTGGGAATCACTGCTCTCCATTACTATCGAACTGTACATTAAGGACGTTTGTGAATAAATTGTTGAATTTATTTATTCAAAGAAATTGTATTAACCATTTTTAATTAATTATTTTTTTAAATATTAAAACAAGTTTTATGCCTGAAAAAACTTCTAAGATAATCTGTTGCAGGCGTACCTAAGCTGCGGGCCCTTCTGGCAAATGGATGCAGCTCTCCATGAGCAAATAATTATAGGAAACAAATGGATTTTTATTTAATTTGCGTCATTAAAACATATTTAGTCATTTGAGTCAATTGCCATGTGTGTATCTTAGTCATTTGCCACGTGTGTACTTAGTCACTTGAGTCATTTGCCATGTGTGTATCTTAGTCATTTGAGTCAATTGCCATGTGCGTATGTTAGTCATTTGCCATATATTTTAACCATTTGAGTTAATTGCCGTGTGCGTACCTTAGTCATTTGCCATATAGCTTAACCATTTGAGTTAATTGCCATGTGCGTATCTTAGTCATATGAGTCAATTGTCATGTATGTATCTTAGCCATTTGAGTCAATTCCATGTGTGTATCCTAGTCATTTGAGTCATTTGTCATGTGTGTATCTTAGTCATTTGAATCATTTGCAATGTGCGTATCCTAGTAATTTGATTCATTTGTCATGTGTATATCTTAGTAATTTGAGTGAATTGTCATATCCTATGTGTATCTTAGTCATTTGAGTAATTTGCCATGTGTGTATCTTAGTCATTTGAGTCAATTGCCATGTGTGTATCTGAGTCATTTGTCATTTGTGTATCCTAGTCAGTCGAGTCATTTGAGATGTGTGATCTTAGTCATTTGAGTCAATTGCCATGTGCGTATCTTAGGCATCCAGTCGTCGTATAATTCTACAAATAATACGAGGATAATTAAAATGTTAATAAGTAATAAAATTCATTATAAAATGCAGCGCATCTATAAATTTCTCCTTTAAAATTGGCCCTTTCATAAAAAGGTTGAAGAACAATGGTTTAATGGGTAAAGTTTAATATCGATTGAGTTTTCATCGATAGCTTATAGGAGTAATATTGCACTAATTATTTTTGTCAAAAGATAAATTAGTGTTTAATTATTTCAACATTGACTAAATTATGCACAAACATTATTCTTTTAAAAAGAAAACATTGGCATCATGTATAGAATTCTGTTTAAATTATAATTTAATTTATAGATTTAATTATAAGACTTAATTAAAAGAGGGAACTTCAAAGGGCGGGAGGGGAAGCTTTTCCTACAAGACATCCCCCTTATATTTTCCTGAGCTAGGAAAATATCGAGCTTTCAAATGCGAAAGAAGACGCAGTTTACGGAGGGTTTTTTTTTGTATAAAATAATATATAGTTATATAATTCTTTATTTAAGAAACAAGTTTCGGAATTGACTTGCTTCCATCATCAGTCCAGGCACATCCGAAACCTTGTCTCATAAGCAAAGAATTCTATTTATATGAAAAAACTCCGTAAACTGCGTCTTCCTTCTCAATATTTCCGCGTCTGCTTAGACCAGGCAAAGGGTGAAAGAGGGCGTTAAACGTTTTAAAATAAATCGGACGCCACCTTTAGAAATCTAAATTCTGGAGAAGGATCAAATTAATATCAAAAGGTGGACAAAGGTGAGAACTCGAACCCCGTCATCGTGACGAAATTGCCATACCTGAGGACATAGTTCACCGAGACGATGCAGTGCGGACGCGAAGACCGAGAGTTGTGAACGATCGTGGCATAGCTTTGTACCCATACCCAGCCTCCGTCACGGGTCAGGAACCGGTAATATTTAGTGGTCACTTGACCCTTCAAAAGCACTGAAATAAACAAAGATTAGCGCGATTTATTCATTAACTCGCGACGCACCGCTTAATACACATCTTTCTTGAGAATGAACTGAACAAGTTCGAAAGTACTTGGAATCCGCTTTCCATTTTCCTGTGGGATTTTTTGCATTTATTGACCTACTCCCGCGTTACTCTGTGAGTTTCTCATATATATATATATATATATATATATATATATATATATATATATATATATATATATATATATATATATATATATATGAAAAACTCACAAAGTATCACGTGATGGTAGCAAATGAATGCAATGTCCCGCAATAAAAAATGAAATGGTGTTTCCAAGTACTTTCGAACTTTATTAAGTTCCTTATCAAGGAAACACCATTTCATTTTTTCCTGTGGGACATTGCATTCATATATATATATATATATATATATATATATATATATATATATATATATATATATATATATATACGAGGGCTAAGTCAAAAAGTTCTTAGACAAATGTCCTAAAAAAAATATTTTTCAACATAACATAATCCTTTTTCTCCCTAAGCTCCATTATTGTCTATACACTTTTGTAATCTTTGTTCCCACCGCTAAATTCCCTCCTTGTAGAATTGCTGGAATTGTCTCTGACACGAAGCAATAACCTGCTTTTTTGCTTCATCTAACGACTGGAATCGGTGCCTCTCAGGTGTTGTTTTAATTTTGGGAACAAAAAAAGTCGGAGGGGGCTAAATCAAAGCTATGAGGGGGGATGTGCAAGAGTTTCCCATCGAAATTCGCGTGGCAGAGCCCTGGCAGCCTTTGCTGAATGCGCTGGGGCAGCCCGGACAGCCTTCGCAGAATGCGCTGGGGCATTGTCATTGTGAAACAAAATCTGGCTGTTCAGCTTTGGCCAAGTCAGTCTTCAGCTTCTTTAAAATACATTCATAATAGATGGATGTAACAATTTTCAGTCCTTCTAGAAAGTCTATCAATAAAACTCCATTCAGATCTCCTCAAATGGTGGTCATAACCTTCTTAACAGACCTTTTCGTCTTGAACTTAGCAGGTCCAGCAATTCCCGTCGGATGCCACTCCTTTGATTGGAATATGTTTTCGAGATCAAACTGGTAGATCCATGTTTCATCTTTAGTGATGAAACGCTTAAAATAAATGTCTTCATTTGCTTCAATTTTGGTAAAAATTGCTAAAGAAAGGTCAGCCCTTTGATTCAGTTGGTCTTTGCACAACGCTTTAGGGACCCAGCCCGCTGAAAGCTGCTCAAACCAAGTTCTTCAGTGAGAATTGCAAATGCTGAACCATGTGAGAGTCTCACTTCATTGGCAACTTTGTTACTAGTGACTCAGCGATCTTCTTCAACTAGATCCTGCACAAGCGTGATGTTTGCTTGATTTTATGAGGTGGAGGGTTTCTCTTCTCGTGGATCATCTTCTAGTTGTTCTCTGCCTTCCTTGAAGCGCTTAATCCAATCGTAAACCACTGTTCTACATGGTGAAAAGTCCCCATAAACCTGTTGTAAAGCTTCAGTAATTATAACAGGCTTCCAATCAAGTTTAGTTAGAAATTTAATGTTGGCTCTTATTTCAACATTCTTCATTTTGAAGGTTGAAAAGACAACGTTAAAAGAAGCACACCGTAAGTAAACACTCCCGATATTTCTGAAATTTATGATATTTCTTTTAGAACATTTTGACTCGCCTTTGTGTATATATATATATATATATATATATATATATATATATATATATATATATATATATATATATAAGAGGGTTACGGCATCGATGAGTGGAAACTGTAAGCCACATCGTTGGTTGGTTATATATATATATATATATATATATATATATATATATATATATATATATATATATATATATATATATATATATATATATATATATATATATATATATATGCATGTACTATTGAAGTACACAGCTGTGGCAGCGTTGTTAATTTTAACTTGTATTTTCTTAATATTTCTTACGGATATAAATCTGATTATATACTCCAAGACCAAGGAAAGTAGTTGCATCATGAAGAACAGCTGTCTCCCTCTCTCTGACGAGCGAACTCCAGGAGACTAATGTCGTGTACGAATATTCGTGCAAAGTCGGTGACTGCGAACACCGCAACTCAAAGTACATCGGCGTAACCTCCACAACACCGTCAAGGCGACTGACAGCTCACCTTCAAAATGGCGCGATTAAAAAACACGCCCACTCTCATGGCACTACCCTAACCCGTGAAAAGCTGAATAAGGACACCTCCATCATCCTGAGACTCCCAAACCGCAGAAGATTGCGGATGGCCGAAGCCATCATTATTCAAATGAAGAAACCGGCAATTAATGTGAAAGTTCAGCCGGAAACCACACTCACGACATCTCAGCGTCTCCGAGTTGACCGCCGTTAAAAGAAGCACATTTTAAAACTTTCATTTTCCTTTGCCTCCTTTGCCAAAGAACTAGAAGAAAAAAATTAGTGTGGAAGATAAGATGATAGATTGTAGGTGGAGAGAGTGTGTAGGGTTTGCCCTGGTACTGAGGGCTACGCTTTTAATTTTTATTATGTTTCTTTTTCGTTGTCCATGACTTTAAATCCTGTAATTTGTATTGATGTGTCAACCTGAGTTTGTCTTATAACGCATTCAAGCTTTTTTTTATACTTATTCTGCAACCTTATTTTTATTTTCCTTAATTTTGAACTATTTTTCAAAATTATTATATATATATACATGTATTTATATATTTTTAACTTTTGTAGAGTATCTTTCTTCTCTGCCCTTTTTTTATTTTATTGTTTTTTTATAATTTTATATATTTATCTCCTTAGTACTATAATTATTTTAAGAGTGATAAGATTTTGAAAAGTGGTTAATATAGTTAATCACCTATTCTAATTCTTCTATATTAATTCAAGAACTTGTTTTGTTTTCTTTTGTTTATTTTTTCTTAATTACTAGTTATATTGACATATATACATTTATATACATTTATTTTGCTTTCATTCAAACACATTCATTCATGTTTGTGAGTATATTTGTTAATATATAGTATGTGTAGTTGTTTGTTCAGTGTGATCTCTATGTGAACAACGATGCCAACTGTTCCTCGGAGCATTGTCTCGAGCTGTGAAATTGCCTTGTTCTGGCCACTTTCTTCCTTTTGTTCGCTGGGATGTTTAGACCCTCAGCTAGTTCGGGTGCCGTTTCATTCAGGATCCTCTTCCATGTTTTTTGGCCAGACTTTGGGTCGCCAGATTGATTGGTGTCAAGGCGACTCTCCAGTGGAGTTCTTTTGTGGGTATTCGATCTGTCCTGCATTTGTTTATATAGAGAGTCGCCTTGTTCTGGACTCTTTGCAGGCGCTTCAAGCGAGACGTACTTAGGGTTTGGGTCACCACCGCGGGGTATATGAGTGTTGCTCGAATATGCATGAGATATATTTTTCTAATGTTGTTAGAGCTCAGATTTCTAAATCTGTGAAGTTTGTTGAGTTCCTCAAGGAGAAACTCTGGTCCTTGGTGACCTTCTATCATGATCCGTGCACGCCTTTCCATGACGAAGTCGCAGATGATTCGTTCCAGGATCGGGTCTAGGTGAAGGTTCAGGATCTTATGTTGAATGCCCCTCAGCCAGACCTTATCGAAGGCTTTTTGCACGTCCCTTAGTACGATGTCAATGTACTTTCCATCCGCTCGGCACTTGGCGTTTTTCTCGGTTAGTTGCACGAGTGCGGTGTCAGTTTTGCGCTTCTTCTGGAACCCATGTTGTTGTGGGTTGTGGGCTTCCTTCTCGTCGAGTTGATTCTGAAGCCTGTTGGCTAGGATCTTTTCCAGAATCTTGCCGATGATTTCCAAGAGAGAGATGGGCCTGTATTCCATCGGCTGTTCTGGCAAACTTTTTCCCTTTGAGATAAAGATGATTTTTGCCAACTTGTATCCGTCAGGGAAGTAATCAGTGTTTAGGGTCGCATTCATTACGTTGGTAATGCCCTGAAGCAGGCGTGAGGGAGCATTTACTAGATGGTTTTTGGTAATCCCTGTGCAGCCAGGAGCTCTCTGCTTGAAAGATTTGAACGTGCTCAGGAACTCCTCAGTAGTGATCGGTCGGCCGTGGCCATCCATTCTCCTCTCCTCGGAAACGTGCGAGTGGGGATGCGTGCGGTGGATTATATTATATAATTTGTCAATCACCTGGCCTTCGAAGTCCAGGTCGAAATGCTCATTCTCTTCTGGCGTAATGAATAATATTTGTCGCCAGTACCTCCTGAATCTTAGTTCAAGTCTCTCTGGACCTTCTATGGTTTCCCCATGTTCCTCCTGCCTCATTTTCTCCTTCGGGGGCATACCTCTCAGTTTTTTTATATTCTTCCAGAATTTCTTGGGAATCTGCTCTGTGTCGAGCTTCTCGATAATTCTGTCCCATAGGCCCCGTTGCTGTTCGTTAATCCGCGCTTTGAGTTCCTCTCTTAGTTGTCGGAGTCTTCTAGTGCGATCTCTGTTTGGGCCAAATTGTCTGACATCTTCGTAGATCTCTCTGTGTTCTGAGGCAATATATTGCATCTTCTCGGTCCACCTGGGTTGCGGAAGGCTTTTATGCGTGATGTATGGAATACATTTCTCGTCCGCTTCCATGATCAGGTGTGTTGTCCAGTTTATTTCTTCGTCAATATCTTCCAGAATAGCTTTACTTAGATTGGCTGATTCAAAGCTGTTGGACATTCGCTTGTACAGCTCCCAGTTTGCTTTTCCAAAGCTTTTCCTGGGTGGGATAGGAAGCAGAATAGGTGCGAAGGAGATGGTGGTCATGATGGAAATATGGTCAGTTGGAATCGTGGGGCAAGGCATACTGACCAGATTAAAAGGGAAGTTGTTGCTTCTCAATATTATATCCGGGGCTGTTGCTGATCTCTCAGTGGTGTAGGTCGGAAATTCTGGCCCAGCTCTCTCTAGCCTATTCCGGTCAATGACTTGCTGCAGGTTTCTGCCCTTCTCGTTTGTTCCGGTGTAGCCCGAGGACCTCAGTCTAGCAGTGAGGTCTCCCCCTATGAATACACTCCTGCGGTGGGCAGTTAAGGTTAGTAGATTATTGATGGGCAAATATTGACGGCGTAGTGGTTGGTATGCTGCTGCAATCGTGAGTTCCCCCAACGAGTGTAGGGATTTCGACAGCTACGAAGGACTCATCTAGTTCTGGTAGCCTTTTGAAGGTGATGTTCCTTCTTAAGGCGATTGCAGCACGTTCAAATCTATCTTGCGAGGAGTTCTTTGCCAGGACGTGGTAGTTCTGGATTTTCATCCGAGTGTTATTCGTGTTGACACCGTGTTCAGATATTAGGATAATGTCGGGGTCCGCCCTTCTGAATATGTTGCCATATTCACTCGCTTTCCCTAACCATCCATTCTTGTTTAGTGTTAAAATTTTAAGGTGGTGTTTATGTTCTCCATGTTTTGTGTCTACTTCTAGAGCGTGCTGCTTATTCCTTGTGCTTTCGTACCTTTCCGCTCTTCGTCTTCTTGTATTCCATGGCCTTGATCGTAAATATGGAGGCGTTGTTGAGTTTCACGTTACCTGAGTAGCGTGCTGCCGCAACCTCAGTTTCGTCTTCCGATTCTGTTATTGTCCATTTGAGTTTCTGGTTTTTAATGCCTTTTATGATGTCCGCGAAGGATATTTGGTCAGGGAAGAGGGTCTTATAAGAAGCGTAAACCTCCAGACCTAGTTTCCTACCGTCGTACTTGTGCTTGTTTTTCTTACTTTTAGTTCTTTTAGTGTTATTTTCTCTTGAGGGTTCGCTCAGGGTACTGCTCCTGTCCGAGTGTGCGTCAGCTGGAGTTTGACGTTCCCTTCTTTGGGGTTCCTTCGTGGCAGCTTTCCTCGCTTTTTCTTCCCTCTCTTTTCTCGCTACAATTCTGGGGTCAGGTCTTCTGGTGGGTTCCTGTGTTTCTTGCCCTTGATCCTTGTAGTGTGAGTCCGTTATTTCAGTAAGGTTGGGAGACGTGGCTGCAACTACCTCTCCATTCACATTTGGGGAGAATTGCAATTGCAGGACATCTCCTGAGGGAAGCTTCTCCGGAAATCACATCTCACTCAGATTGTTCTTCTTGAGCATCATGTTGAGCTCATTTGAGAACGTGCCTGGATTCGTGAGATTTCTTACGTGCGCATAAAGTATGTAGGTACGAATTTCCATTGACTCCTCGTTCTTAAGTTTGATGTCGTTTTTTGTCGGGGCTTGTGTTGGGTGTGACATTTTTGCTGCTTGTGCATACGAAGTTGTCCTGCTCCTCTGTTCTTCCTCTTTTTTTCCGCTTGTTTTCTTATGATTATGTTTCTTTTCATGGGGCAAGTATGGCTAGCGCTCCGTGGCCCTAGCCGCAGTTGACACACTTCTCGTTCTTCATGCAGTTTTTCCACCCATGACCCCTTTCATTGCACCTGGAGCATGTCTCATCTGCTTTTTGGCAATCTTTTTGTGAAGTGCTGCTCCATTTTGTAGCAGCAGAAACACATCTGCACCGGCGTGAATTCTTCACGCTCGATCTGGTCCCCACTAATCTTTGCAAAGAAGAGTAACAGACCCTTTTATTTGGCCTTCTGGGCAATCTCCGTATCGTTGAAGACCACCTTGAATACATGAGTGTATTCTTGGTTTTCTCTTCGGTTTCTGAACCTTATTATTTCAGAAATTTTCGCCCAGCTCTGATTGGCATCTATCTCTTCTGCTAATTCCTCCTTCGTGTGATCACCTATCCAGAGATCAAGTCGACCTCAAATCACGCTGAGGTGAGCCTGAATTTGGGGTGGTACTGCTGGCTGGATGTTTATTTCCTAGATTGCGAGAAGGCCATCTTCCTTGCTGATCGTCTCGATGTCCTTCTCTCTCTTGCAGATCGCCACGTAACCGGTTGGGGGGTCTATTAGGCGAATGACTGCGACGCTGAATTTTCCGAAGATCATTTCGAAAACTTTGCCTCTTTTCTGTTTGGCCTGGCCATTGATTACCCTGAGGAGTACTCGCGTGGCCAGATCCATTGCCATGTTGTTGAGAGTAACCCCTCGTGGTCTTTGTGAGGCAAGCTCGTAGGGTAAGCAGACTTCTGTAATGCTGTGTGTAATTCGGTGAGCAGTAAGTGTGTATTGAAAGTATTTTTTTCCTAGGGTGAGTCCCCCCTCCCAAGCTTTTTGAGCAACCTTGAACCCCAGAGGTATTCGCCTTGGTGAATATTTGGAGGAATGTGGTAATGGCGCATTATGATGAGATGAAGGATGATTGAGTATGTGAAACTGGGTGGGATCCTCGCGGGGGATGACTACTAACGGACTCATTGACAACGCCGCTCCCCGGGGGTCTTTGAATCGTGACTGCTCCCACCATAAACAGAGACGGTTATGTGTCCCTCTATAGTCCTGGAATGGGCCTCCGTAGTGATTAGCAACGGAGTTTGCAGTCGAACCTCTTGACATTGTTATCCACTGTGGGCTAATCCTCGAACCAGCTTCCTCCAATACCCCCAATTATGTCTTCTCTAGTGAGCAACATAGTTGGGTGAGGCCGTGTACGGCGATTTTCCCTCCGTGTGCCGCTGTGAAGCGGAGGGGGAGAGGCTGATGGTTTTACCCGGGCATCTTCTTAAAAAGCGTAGCCTGAAAAAAAGTTGATGAAAATGATGATGAAAAGAGGTGAAATGGTGTAGGAGTAATAGGGTATAATCTCTCTTGTGGCTTCTCTTTCTTCTTCTATTTCTAGAAGCTTCCTCGTCGTCGAGAGGAAGCGATTATGGAGTCGTTTTCTGGCAGATTTTGGCCAGACCTTTGCTGTTTTTACCAAAACTTTTGCACCTTTGCCGGTTGCTGACTTATGCCTAAGAAATCCGATCAGTCATATCAAATAGTCAGGCAAAATCAAAGGTGAGAGAAGAAGGGGGATAGTTAAAATATAGCATGTTCGTTTTTTTTTAAAGGGAAAGGGGAGGGTGAGTGTTAGTGTGTATGAGAGTATAGAAAATTAAATTTGCCAGGATACTAGCTGATCTCTTTCCTCTGATGTTTCTCTTTTTTATGCTCTTCTAATTGCTTTTAGGATTGTGTTTTTTATTGGTTGCTTCTAAGATTTTTTTCTTTGTCTTCTTTATTATCTGTCAAAATCTTAATTTTGTTGCTTGGGGTACCTTTCGGTAATGTTCTTCTAATTCGATTACAAATTCGGTATTATTACTGTTCATTTTATGCTTTCTTTCCATATTTATGTTAGGTTGTTCTAAATTCCTTTAATATATGTAGTTATGCCCTTGTTCTTTGTTTCCAGGCATTCATGCCTTTGTGATAGTTTTTGCTTGTTGTCGATATATATTTCCGTATTGTATTGCTTTAGTTCTCCTTCCTTCGGTATTCAGGTGCAGTATTTTTCGTTTGGTTGTCTCGTTTTCCATTTTGTCTAAATTATCTTGTTTCTGATTATTTCTTTGCTTTGGGGTTTTCCACTTTCCGTTTGTTATTTTCTCGAAGGTATCCTTCTAGTAGTTTTTGGATAATCCTTTCATCATGGTCTGTCATGTAATTCCATTTGCAGGTACCTTTTTCGATACCTTTATTTATATCGTTCAATTTAGTACCTTTGGGTAGAGGATAGGCCTCGTTTACGAAGATCTTAAGTTTAAAATATCTTGCTTCGTAACGACAGCCTTCCTCTCCCTCCGTTTCGCTTTCTGTGTCAGTTTGTGTGTCCCATTCGGTTTTGTTCTTTTTAATTGGGTGTTTTCTTGTTTCCTTATGGCTCTTCTTTCCCTCTTTTTGTTCATTCTCTGAAGTTTCCGTTTCTTTTTCCTCTTCATTGGGTTCGTCTGTTTCGATTGTTTACTTGTTTTTTTCCCATCTTTGCTCCTTTGTTCAGCATATCCTTTATCTGAAGGTTTTTGCACCCTGTTACTCCGTATACTAGTGTCAAGGGGGGGTTTGGGGGAACCACATCTTTCTAACTCCGTTTTTCTCACGAAGAAGATTGAGCGTTTCCGAGAAAGTCCCCAGTTGTGCAATATTTTGGACGTGGGCGTACATAATACAAGATAGAATGTCTAGGCCCGTTCCCTCGTTCACATTGGTGTTAATCTTTGGTTCTTGGGTCTCCTTTATTTCTTTCACCGTAGCTTTTGCTACGCTGGCGTAGGTTTGGTTTAGTTTCGATTCTTTTTCTTTCTTTTGTTCCTGCTCTTTCTTTTCTTTTTGGACAGTTTACTGCCATAGTCCTGTGTGGACCTTAGCAGTTCACTCACCTTTTTTTGTGGTTTTCGTGCATTCTCTGAAGGTGTGATTAATGCCTCTGTATTCCGAGCATATTTTCTTGTCCTTATTCGGGCAGTTTTTTGTTACATGCTCTTCTATGGCGTAGCACTGGAAGCAGGTTTGTACATTAATGAATGTTTCTATCTCCATGTTTTCGGGAGAATTCTCATTCCAAAAGCTAAGATCCCGTTAGTGGTAGCCTTGTTCGCCATTTCCCGCTTAGCACAGATAACTTTGAACACGTGCGTGTGGTGTGGTGGACTTCTGTTATTTTCAGCTGCTGGTTTTCTCTTTCAATTTATTCCTTCAGTTCTTTTTTTGTGTGGGACCCCACATAGAGGTCTACCTTGCGGCAGACGAAGGAAGGGTTTGCCAGAAGTTGCGGTGGTAATTTAGGGGTTAGTCCAATTTTCTTCAGCGCCTTTAGTCCATCGGGTGCTATCAGGCGTTCTATGTCGTTCTGTTTGTGGCATAGGGCCACATATCCGTTGGGGACCTTTATTAGTTTGGTTAAGGCGATCTTCAATTCGGTGTATAATGTTCTTATAAGTACACTTCTTTCGGGTTTTTGTGACCCGAGCTCGACTCTCAAAGGGAGCCTTCTGTTGCTTTCCAGGTTGGTGTGATGTTTTGTCTCTCCCCCTTCATTTTGGCCCCGCCTCTGCTAGTCTAGCTGTCAATGATGTGATGATGATGTGTGAATTGATGGACCCGGGTGGGCTCCTCTAGAGGGGTGAAGTATGACGGACCTTTTGCTGGTTGGCGTGGAATCAACCAGCGCTAACCAGGGGTGCCGCCTCCTCGATGGAATTAAAAACCGCAGTTGCACCCGACATACGCTGAACGGTTGTATGTCCCTTAGCAATTCCGGTGGTCCCTCACAGGCGGAGTAATTGAACTACCCTGCGAAGGTTGCAACCCGGCCCATTATCCGGGGGCTTCTCTGATACGGGAATCTGGCAGCGGGCTATTCCGCAGACCTCCCCCCTCCCATACCCCCAATTATGCAATCACAAGTGCACTGCATAGTTGAGAGGAGTGTGAAATAACAGCATCCACTAGTCAAGGCATCGTGCCCAGGTTGGGGGTGGTATGTGGGGTATTAGGCGATCATGATGATGAGTATGACACACCTAAAGAAATGTATATTCTCTCTTTTGTAGTACCTCCCGAATCGGGGGATTTGGGGTGTGGTAGAGAAAAAGGTATAGGAGACAATAGATAAAATTAAAATAAAAAAATGAATGGAGATGAGGTGAGGTTGAGATGATTTTCTATCTTAAAATCTTCCTTTTCACAAGCGTGAATTTTTCCTTTCAGATTTACAGATGTAGTTCTTCGTAACTTCCTTCGTATTTAAACTTCCAACCTCGGCGGCGAAAATTATCTTCAAAGGAAAGGGCGGTGATGCTTTCAGTGATTGCTTTACCAAGCGTGAGTGATTCAGAGAGAAGGCGATCCAAGCGGTGAATCTAGTCCCAGACGAGTTCAAAATCTGAGCCTTCCAATTTGACATGTTTCTTGTAGCACTTAGTTTGCCCTTAAAAATTTCCCGCGCCATGATTGGCCAATTTTTGTAATACTTATGTTCACGTATCTCTATACGTGAACATAAGTATTACAGTATTATAGTATTATAGTATTATAGTGTAGCAATTTGTAAATAATTCCAAGTACGGCAAACACACTACGTCCAACTGCTCTGAAAAAGACCTTACTTTGTGCTCTATCTGCGCCGACCGCGAACATTTTTGGCGTGACTGCAAAAGTAACTTCCCCAAATGCTTGAACTGTGAAGGCACCCATCGAACTATGTTTATGGAATGTCCGGGTAAAAAGCAGGAAATTCAAAGACAAACCCGAATAAAATGAGAATCCGGAGAGAAAAAGGCCAATTTAACGTATGCAAAAGTAGCCAAAGCCACTATTGCCGAGACTAACAACCAAAAGACATTCTTCCACATAGAAAACGAGAATTCATCCAAAATAATGTGATGCATTGACTATGCGCATATTGTGAACATTACTCCTTCCCCCAGGTACTTTTGCCACGGAAGTCAACCGCATGCTCGTAAAGAACGGAATGCAAGAAATGTGGTTTCCAGATAACCCACCCTCGGAGGAAGTTATGCATATTAGCGTAGCCCCTTAGTGCCAAGATGTATGCCAGAAAATTCCCACGCCACAAAACACAGCCAATACACGCAATCCGCGTCTAAATAAACCAGCAGACACGCAAACAACAAAACAGGCGCCAGCTTCACCCAGAAAAAACACCACCACTACAAACGACACACAAACAAACACACCCAACACTAAAGCAGTCCGTCACAAGGAGAGTAGGTCTCCAAGATCGATAAAAATTTCCAAAACCCGCCGCCCAAGGTCAACCTCCTCTTTGTAGGGTAGAGAGCACCAGCTCAAATACCATGAGAGAGGATTTAACCTAAAAATATTTGCCCCCGAGTCGGTTCCCTTCCCAAAGGAGCTGGATTCTCTTGAAGTAGCGGAAGGTCTCAAGACCGGAAGGTACAAGTGGGAATGTTCGAATGAGGTTCCCGAGCGGCAGGTTGAAGAGGCCCTTGCTCAAAACATGGTGAAATTGACCACGGACTGCTTCATTATGATCACGGACACGGAATAGAGAAAAAAAAGAAACGGCAGAGAGCGCGCCCTGCCCAGTACACCACACGAGGTTAAAGTAGAATGCGAATAAACGTCTACTTTAATCCCACACACTAAAGAACCAACACTACACAAAGTGGCAGACAGACTTACGATAATACATATGAATGTCAATGGGTGGGACGGAAAAGTTTCCATCTATGGCAATATTATGCGACAGAGTGACCCTGACATAATACTTATTTCTGAACACGTACTGACCGCGCAAAAACATTTTAAAAATGTTCAATACGATGTCATTCGCAAAAATCACAGTCAGAAACGGTATGACGGCTGCGCAATAGCCGTCAAAAAAGGACTAAAATACAGGACCCTGGAAGAATTAGATGAATCCTACCTTTCCATTGAAGTGAGTACTGCCTTGGGGGGACTGGTAGTTGCCACGGGGTACCATCCGCCAAGAGGCAGCTATGTGCCCATGTGCAACCTCTTGCAGGCATTTAGCCACCGGAAAAACGTTATCTTCGCTGGAGATTTAAACGCAAGATGCACCGCGGCAGGTTATACCTCCTACAACAATGCAGGTAGAAACATCGAACTACACCTCGACAGATAATACATGACAAGGATCGGACCCAAATTCTCGACGTACATATCTGGGACAGCAGCCACGAAACCCGATATAGTCTTATTTGGTATCAGGTTTCCTTACAATTACTACATTGAACCGGACCCCATCATTTTGAGCGACCACCAGGCTATCAAAATTACAGTAATAGTAAATCCCATTAAAATTAAAATCTCAGAACACAAAAGCTACAAGCAAACGAACTAGGAAAATAATAGAAATTACCTCTCAAATTACAACCCGACCCCTTATATGATGCTAACCTAGAAGAAATAGATGAGGAGCTGGATAAACTTACTGATTACCGAATCAAAGCGGATCAAAATATAATTCCCTGTATCAATTATAAACCCTACCAGCTCCCCCCTGGACCCCTCCCATAAGAGCCTTGGCCCAAGAATATAGGGACCTGTCTAATATAGAAGCGCTGATAGGCCCCGACCACAACGCCTACAGAAGACTAAGACAAATTAAGGACGAACTCCAGACACTAATTACGGACCAGCAAATAGCACTATGGGAGAGACTAATAGACAGACTCGACATAGAAAAAGACACACACGTTATGGTAGACGGTTAAACGTCTTAAAGGAAAACCTCCACGCCCTAAATCACAATTAATCACAACGGCCAAAAAAATACTAAAACGGAAGAGATTGAAGAAAAGTTTAGAATTTTCTGGTCTTCAATCTTCAAAATTACCCCGGAAGAAAATGACAATTATGACCTCGAATTCTAAACTGACGTAATACAACAGTTAAACACACAAATACAAAACCTCTCCTCACCACTGTGTCTCGCAGGAAAGATTGATGGAGGGCTATGGCAGTAAAATAACTGCCCTAGAACTCTCTGTTTCTCTAAAGTCCTTTCGTCAAAGAGCACCGGGTATTACGGGGCTGACCCGCGAGAATTTCATCCAGGCCCCGCCTAACGTTTGGAGTGGCCTTCTCAACATCATGAACGCCGCTCTGAACACGGGCTATTTCCGCGACCAGTGGAAATTGGCCAAGATGATTTTCATCTCTAAAGTGGGGAAGCCCCCAGACTGCCCTGCAAGCTTTCGACCGATATCTCTCTTAGAATTTGCTGGCAAAGTTTTCGAGAATATATTGGCTAACAGAGTCAACTCTTTTCTCAATGAAGCCAACTAACATAATGAACAGCAACACGGCTTTGAAGGAAGAAAGGGACTGACACGGCACTAGCCGTCGTTACGGAAAAGTTTGCAGAGATCAAGGCATTCAAAAGACATGCCGACCAAGTGCTCCACGATGTCAAGAAAGCTTTTGACAAGGTTTGGAAGAGAGGCCTACAATTTAATATCCTTCAAGTAGGCCTCAACCTCATTTTAGAGAGGATTTTGTGCGACTACATAATGGAGAGGAGAGCATACATACAAATCAGAGAACATAAAAGGCCCGAATTCTAAATCGAAGCAGGGCTCCCTCAGAGGGGCTGCCTCAGTCCCCTTTTATACAACATTTATACACGTGACCTACCACAACCTCTCTCCGAGAGTACGATATACGTGCAGTTCGCTGACGATATATCGCAAATTTGTACCGCCGCTTATGACGAGGAATACGGCTAGCGAGATAGCTAACATCACCTTTTCGAGAGGAGATGGAAGATATCAACCAATGCCCCAAAATTCAAAATAATTTCCATGTTTCACAGAACTTTCAACGATGTACGTGTGGATTGGGAGCGAATCTCCTACTGCATGGAAGGGATAGTTCTGTGGCTCAAAATCACCACCAGAGGCTGCATGAGACATATCGAGCGAACAGTCGCAAATAGCAAGAGAGATTTGAGGGAATTTTATAGGTTCCGTGACCTAAATCCCTCAAATACACTCAAGATATTCAATGCGTGCATTCGCTCGAGGCTCCTGTACCCCCTGGTGCCGCTGAACGCGAGCGCCGAAACCCGCATTGCGAAACTATAAAAGATCCAGAACAAAGCGATGTTTATCATCACAAACACCCGAAGAAGAGAATACGAACGACAGAGGGAGCTCCACGACTCGGTTGGATTATCTCCGATCAACGTGGCGCCCCACGAGAGGGCTAAGAGGATCTGGCGAACCATTGGCACCCGCCTCTTCCCGAAGTTCTCTCGTACACACCTAGACATCGAGGTCGCTCGACAAATAAGACCATTTAAAAGTAGTAAGGCACAGACTGACGGCGACGTGACTCCAAAATACACATGACAAAATCGACAAATCACAACAAACGACTCGTGTAATGCTCAGGTTTCTTTAGTATAAATTCAGATACCATCACTAAGATTACATATTTTAAAAAAATATTTGCGAAGAAATATCAAAAGCTAAAATTCACTTAGAAAACTTTTTCAAACACTCATTGCGGGAACCAAAACCCTGCCTCAAATAAAGGCTTGAATGCCAATAAGATCATATATAAACTAATTAAATTAACAGGTTTAATTTAATTAGAATAAACTATAAATTTTATAGTTTATAATTAACAAACAAACAAAAAAGCAACAACAATAAAACAAACACAAAATACACCAAAAATGAAGTACTTGACAGAGATACCCTTTAACCAGGGACCTATTCATTCTGTCTCCCGCACCACCTCTATTCTTTAATCTCACCCAATTTCACCAATTTACTCTCTCACTATCTCTCTCTTTCTCTTCCTAAATTTCACTACTTTTTAAGTCCAAAGTCTAAAGAATAATTCCATTTCTGTTCATTCTCTGAAGATGACCTAACACGGTCGAAAGACATCTAGGAATAAAGAATGTCATTCGTGGATGTTTTTTCTCGCCTCGAAGACCTCCGTTAAAAAACTTCTAAGAAATATTAAGAAAATACAAGTTAAAATTAATAACGCTGCCACAGCTGTGGACTTCAATAATACATGCATACAACATGGTCTTTTACCAAATTTATTTGATATATATATATATATATATATATATATATATATATATATATATATATATATATATATATATATATATATCCCCTCCCTCCAAAATTTAATGTTTTGACTTTAACCTAAGGAACAAGAACTTAAATTGTATTAAGAGAAAATTTCAAAGAAACAATCAAGTTTTAATCTCCATTAAATAAATTCACAGATAATTTGGCGCAATGATGAATTACAAAAAACCCTGAAATTGGTTGCAGCTGAGTTGAATTTTTTTTTATTGTTTATGTAAACCAAAAATATCATTAAAAATTAATTAAGTTTCGAAAATAAAATAGCTTCGTTATAGCATTAATAGGGGTATAAGTCCCTTATGTTCATGAAATGAGAGGAGAGAGATGAAATATGATTAAGTATATATTTACTTACGTATTTGATGAGCGAATCGCATGTGGATTGCATCACAGCCATGGATGTATTGGTAGAGAGTCTTTTCAATTAAATCTTGGGGTTCAAACCCGGTGAGAGGACCAACCCTGTTTACAGCAATAAAGAAGATGTATATATAAATGTATGTGAATAAACTATTTTCTATTTATATAGCCACGGATAAAAAAAATAGTCAATTTCGCTGTAACAACTGTATTCAGAATTTAATTGCACAAAAACCCCCGAAAAATAACTTTTAGTCATTAATATATTATTGACTTTAACTCTTAAATGAGTTTATTGATTTTCTCCGCTTTAAGAGCAGCAACTCGCTTAAGAAGAGAATTGATGAGTTCTGACCATGTAAAAGATTTAGTAATCATGATTGAGTCACTGGAGGGAGTAGAACTTTTTCTCGGTCTCCAAATCGAGGGATTTTTCGACCTATCCATATCGTATTCGGGAATTTGGCGTCTTCGAGATTCGAGACAGGAATGATAAATGAAGCGTTCTAAAGGTTTGTCTTCTCCACTGAGATTCTTATGCCTTTAAGCCTCAAATAGGCAAAAGGAAGAGTAGTGATGCACCACTAATAGGCAAAGCAAGAGTAGTGACGCACCACTAATAGGTAAAAGGAAGAGTAGTGACGCAACTACCAATAGGCAAAAAGAATAGTGGAACATTCTTTAATAGGCAAAAGGAAGAGTAGTTACACAACCTCTAATAGGCAAAAGAAAGAGAGGTGACGCAACGCGGCCGCGCCTCACTGAATAATGCTTGGTATTCGAATTAAAAGAAACTACCGTATTTGAGAAAACATGTGACGAGTGAAGTTCTTACACAAACACTGCCAACAAGCACCTCGATATGTGGTTTCACCACTTACCTGGCGTCCAGGAAAATGAGCTTCATATCAAGGGATGCCCTGAACATGAACATGTTAGAATGCAGTTTTATTTCTGTGATGGCTGATGGTGGTAAGGAGTGGCCAACGGCGACGAGACCCATGTTTTGGTAGCAGGTGTCGCAGTGAGCCATATCTAGAGTGTAGTGTTTGATTTTCAAGTACCCCGAGCAGTGAATGACCTGTCAATGCAGACAACAACCATCTAAGAACCACATTAATCTTATTCTTTCTTCTTTTGGGAATTATGGTGTGGTATGTCTAGTAGGGTGTATCATTTCCAGATGTTATTTAATTCAGTTTTAATCACCAGGTTGGATTTTAGATAGTAATAGGATTAACTTAAAGGAGAAGATGATTAGGTTTTTTAATTTTAATGACTAAATTACTTTTAATTAAATTACAGGGTAACAATTTCTGTTTACTGATGATACGTTGCCTCTTCCTTCTAAGGCGTCGAGAGACTATAATCTTTTATTGAGTCATCTCAAAAGTAATGCAGCATTTTTTTCTTGTTTATCATTATCCTATGGATAGAAACCAAACAACTTTTGAAGTTATTTATATTTTAATATGGTTAATGTAGTGGCATTATTAGACAACTGCTCTACTTCAGGTCCAGCGTGACATCCTTTCGTCCTCGAACTGGAAGACTACATTTATAGGATAGCTATAAATGTAGACAGTTGTCTAGTAATGCCACTTTTTATTAAACAGTTGTCTAATGATGCCATTACATTAACCGGACCAATTTTACTTGGATCTTTTTCCATATTTTAATATTATTTATTTATTAATTTAAAAGGTAATATAATTTACACGTTTCTACCACTAGTATACATCTTTCTATTAACTGTTCAATACCATGTTTGTAAAAATCATTTGATTTTAAGTTATTTAAGGTTGTTTTGATCTCTTTTCTCGTTGACATCTTCATTCTCTTTACGCGATTCGCTAAACGCATAAAGAAAAATAATTTGATGGGGCTATGTCGGGCGAGTATGGAAAATGACCAATTAATTTCCAATCATAATTTTTAATCTTTTTTGTTATTTTTGCGATATGAGATCGCGTGTTCTCTTCTTCTATTGATTAATACTGGCCTTTTTTCTTCAAGTGCTGCATGCAAACGGTCCAACTGAGGACAGTAAACCTCTTTGGTGATAGTCTTATTTGGGTTAAGAAGTTCAAAATGGATGGTGCTATTTATATCCTCCGAAACGCACAAGACAATCTTCAAAGGATGAGGCCCCTGTTTCGGCTGGGATATTGTTTTTCCCAAGGACTAATCCATTGTCCAGAACGTTTAATATTATTGTACAGAACCCACTTTTCGTTTCCTATAACAATCCTACAAAAATGCTTCATTCCTAGTCGAGAGAGATCAGATGAACAAATGTTGATTCTTTGGTGCAAGTGTACCTCTGACAGGTAGTGAGGATTTCATTGCCCTAGTCCTAAAACCTTACCTATCTCCGTTAAATAAGGATGTAGAGTGGAATGAGTTGAATGTAAGTTTTTCACCCAATTGTTCAACATTTAGAATCGGATTTTCTTCCACTAATTTTTTTAAAGATTTTGATCAAATTCCACTGGTTATAAGCGAAAAAATATGCCGCATTATTTATGAGATGACCTATGATATTATTAATATTTATATGATTTCTAAAGATATTTTTCAAGTCTATCTTATTTAGTTAACCGTTAATATGTTTTTTACCCTCCCATGGTTATTTCGAAATCTCCTAAGTTAATAAATTGAAATATGAATATGGATTTGTTAACGGTTTAGGATCGATAGACGCCGGTTTGCTGAGCGAGTGCGTCTGTTGATGAAAGCTTACTCGAGCTTTCAGGGATTTGGCTGGGAAAGGCTTGGCTCCCTCGAGAAACCCCCTCCCTTCTCGTTCGCCCTTTCCCCCCATGCTGGGTAACCCCCGTTCTCCCGCCTTCCTGAGAGTTTCTCGCGTCAATCCGCCGCCTGTTTACACATTCAAGAATGTAGCCGTAGACGGTGTTGCCTCGCTGGTTCCTCCACCTACCCCTCAGGACCAGAAGAGGGGATGAAAAGAGGAATGTTTGCCCAGTTAATCATCAGAGGAGGGAGGGATAAACAGCGTTGGACTCTCGAAAAATCGTTTGCGACGAATTGAAAGGGAAAAGAATAACAAAAGCGGACCTTTTCGTCGGATTAAATCAACATCCCGATCTCCATTTTCTTTGCATAATAGATACACAAAATGGCGGACCATATTAAGAAGTTGCAAGTCACTTTCTCAATATCTTTACTCGTTAATTCTTATTTCAAGTAATCTTGGTCTTTTATTTCATATCACCTTTTGTATAACCTCGCATCTAATTTGGAGGGGGGTTAAGTTATTAAAATGACATGAAGTTGAACAATCCTGTGTAAAGTTGAAGACTTCCCCAACCACTTGCTGAATAGTTGGTCCTATGTCTGAGAGAAGTTTTGATCATCTTTCCTTTTTACAACTAGTAATGAGTCCTTTGAAAAAGCATGAAAGATCGTGAGCATGAAAAGTGGAAAGCATAGAAGATCAGAAGCACGAGGGATCGGAAGCATGGAAGATCTGAAGCGTAGAATATCGCAAGCATCGAAGATTGGAAGCATGAAAGATCAGAATCATTAGAGATCGGAAGCATAAAATATCGGAAGCATGAAAGATCGTAAGGATAAAAGATTGGAATCATGAGAGATCGGAAACATGAAAGATTGGAAGCATGAAAGATCAGAATCATTAGAGATCGGAAGCATAAAATATCGTAAGTAGGAAAGATCCGAAGCATGAAGGATCGTAAGCATAAAAGATTGGAATCATGAGAGATCGGAAGCATGAAAGATGGGAAGTTTGAAAGATCGGAAACATGAAAGATCGGAAGCATGACAGATCTGGAATCATGAAAGATTGTAAGCATGAAAGATCGGAATCTTCGAACCAGAAAAAAAAACTAGAAGCTAAGATCAAAGTCTTGGCAAGGGGAAGCAATTTGGTACAAAAATATTAAAAGTGCCTCTCATAACTTAGTGTAAGACAGAATAAGATTAATTTCAAAGCATAAAAGCTCTATGAAGAATTAGAAGTGTTTACAAGTGAAACGTTACATTTTTGTGACAAAATAAAAATGGCGGCGTAAATACGCAGAATATTTATTTGACAGAAAATTGTACTTATTATAATTACAAAGTGTAAAATGTATAATCAACAATTTCTTTAGTGTAGTCGTATGCTGTTGATTTTGATGTTACACTACATTGGTGATATCTAGCCGCATACATCTATAGAAGCTAATGGCGAAATAATTTAGGAATGACGAGCATTATTAGACTGTTCATCATTCAGAGAATTTAATAAAAAAATGGAACTCTAAAAATATTACACAGTTATGCAGTAATGGGATCGAAATATCGAAAAGATGCCACATTCTTCCTCCCCATTACCGAAATATTCAATCAGAAGCAAAAAAGGCAGCACAGGTTTTGTTGTTAAATTGAGATTTTATTAAATATCTAAGAAGTCTGAAACTCGTTTATTCTTTTGAATGCAGATTATATATGAGAGGGAATTTCTAGAAATAAAATAACATCTGTAGTATTTGCTACGGAAATTTTCACCCTTTACCTCCTTTATGTGAACGTTGCCAATTAAATGTTAGTTGTGGATACATATATATATATATATATATATAATAAAAATGAAGTCTGTCTGTCTGTGTATGTGTGTGTCTGTCCATTTATAAGCAACAAAAATCTCGTTTTAACTCTCACCCCTTTCTTCCCCTCTCTTTACACCACTCCCCCCTCTCTCTCACCTCCCCCTCTCCCCCCCCCTTTTCACCTCTCTCTCCCTCTCCACCCTCTCTCCCCCATTTTTCCCTCTCCCCTCTCTTACCGCCCCCTTTATCCCCCCCATCTCCCCTCCCATCCTCCTCTCCACCTCTCCCCTTCCCCATCCCTTCCTTCTCCCCACCTCTCCCCCTACAAAAGGACATCCAAGCCCAGATACAAATTCCCCCCCCCTCTCTCCTCCTCTCTCTCCCCCTCTCTTCCCATCCTCTCTCCCCCAACTTTCTCTCCCCTCTCCCCCCTATAAAAGAATATTCAAACCAAGAGAAAAAAAAAGGGTTTCAAAATCACGTTCTTGAAATATAGATTAGAGAAGAGAAGAGGTAAGACGCTCGATCTGTTTATGCGGCCATAATATTGTTTGCTCATAACTAACGGTCAGTCATGCGTGAGCGTAAACTGCCGGGCGAGCGCGGTGAAAGGTTTACTCATTTTAAGTATACTATATGATAGGGAGAGTGCGCACCTCTCCTGAATCTGTCTTCAACCTAAAAATGGTATTCGGCTGGTGGTAAGGAATTTGATGCCACATGTAATAGAGGCAACCATTCTTACTGGAAGGAAAACGAAGAGGATGTTTTCATTCGCAGAATACCCTTAAATCCATCAGTGTCAGAATTGCCATTTACATTCAAAACACTAAATTTCACAATCTGTCTAAGTTTTGAAATGGGAATTAAAAAAAAAAATCGTTAGGTGAGATTCTATTATTGGTATAGTTGTAATTAGAAAAACTCTGTTTTTCTTATGGTCAATTCTATGTTGATTGCTGTAGAGTTGGAAGCAAAAGTAATCTGTTTGTCTACACTCAACAAGGAAAAAACTAAGAATATTGTGTACCGAGAAGTTCTGTAGCGTTGATGAACAAGCTTAAGTTTAGTTCATAGAATGAGAATATTGTTTGTGAAGAATTAAAAAAGAAAAAGATCAAATCTGTTTTACTGAAATTTCGAACGTATATTTTACCCGGGCAAAGAAGGGGATCTCTGTTTTTTTTTAACTCAGTCAACAACAGGTATTTCTGCTAGTATATATATATATATATATATATATATATATATATATATATATATATATATATATATATATATATATATATATATCTCTCTCTCTCTATATATATATATATATATATATATATATATATATATATATATATATATATATATATATATATATATATATATAAAATGCCTGTTCCTGACTTTAATACATATGGACAATTTAAGGCAGCTGCTATCCAGAGATGTTTATGATCTGCATTTATTTCCCTTTTTTATAACCCTCCCAGGGTTTTTTTTTTCAAGATGTCACCTGCCTTCACTGATAGAAGCTCGCAAGAAGGGGAGGATGCTACAACTGAAACCTGGAGAAGTTGAAAGCCCTCCCGACCCCACTGCCCCATGAGAAACGGGTGCTCTCTCGTGGGTCATCTTTTGCATCTATTTTACTACTCCTACTATCTTTCTCGCGCCTGTTTAGACCCAACAAAGGGCGAAAGAGGGGGTTTAACGTTGTAAATAAAATAATTTTGTGAAAAAAAATGACTACAATAATATATTTGTGTCTACAACTTCTCTTTTGGGACACTAATACCATTCTTAATTTAAGCCTCCACTTATAACTTGACTAAGCCCTATTGCCGTCATGTCAAAATCGATAAACTCAACTAAATTATGGCCCACATCCGGAGCGCAACTCTCCAAGAGAATTGCACCAACCTCTTAAAGTTAATAAAGAAGAAAAAATAAATCCAGATTATTGTTATCGTGTAATCTACTTCGCAATGGCTTTGAGCGTATACTTAGTCAAAGCTTTAAAAAAGTTATACAATCGTGTATTGACATCTGCACCCTCCGACTATTTACAATCCTCGTTATTCATTCCTAAAATTCATTTCATGCATTTTCAAGATAATTTTTCATTCATAAAATTTGAAGGAAACTTTAAAAAAAGGAAATAGAAAAAGTTCCTAAAATTATGACACGAAATTCCATTAAAAAGAACCCGCCAGAGAACATATTTGGGCACATTGATTCGTGCTTCCTGACCACCAAGAAAGGATTAAGGACAGAGGATTTGCCCATTCAAAGACTGCGCGCGGCCACGGAACCTTGACTTTCCCCCTGGTGTTCCCAAAGGCTGACAGTTACCTCCTCCTCTATTTACACACCGTTATAACTTCGCTTTCTTTTCCTCCTTCGTGTGTGTGTGTAATGAGACGTGAAAAACAATGATCTCGTACACATTTCATTGCTTTCTGCTGTTTTTCATTCTTATCAATACACACTTTTGAGTGTCTTTAAATAAAAGTTAGCCATTCTTCCACAACCGCTTACCTTATATCCTCCTGTTGTCAGCCCCGCATTTCTCTTCGCTAACACACATTTCATCCTTATAAAAAATGTCCTTTCGATCTCTTCGTCTGAAAAAGAAATTAATTTCGTGTAATGGAAGCCTCAGCTTCCTATACTTGCAGTTATGTAGAGGAAAAAGCAAAAACCAACGAAGGCATCTAAGCTATACAATTTTTTAGGAAATTTTCGTTTAGAAAATGATGACGTTAAGGTGAAGTGTAAGGGTTTGGGAGATGTATGAAGCGGGAGCTTCATACAATGGCCACCATCTCATTTTTTCACCACATCTAATGTGCCACTACTCGACGGAGAAAGTGGCAGAAAAGTGCAAAGGAGCACATGAGTACGAACTTATTTTTATTTAAAGTGCAAACTAATAAGAGCATCACCGTCACAGATTGAGTAAGGAGAGATCTGTAATGAAAGAGGTGAAAATAGAGAAAATAAAAATGTGTGGAAGACGTCGCGAATGATCCGCCTGTGGACGTTGGGGACAGGAAGGTACGCAATCCTCTATATTCAGCATGAGAATGATTGCCAATGGTTCATTTGTTATCCCCCTTTAGGGTGTATTAAACTTGAAGCGTATTTGGGGGAAGAGGAGTAGAAGTGACCGAAGGAAGGAGGAGGTGGAGTGTGTGAGCGAAAGAAAGAAGGCGTGGAGTCGGTGAACGAAGTAAGGGGGGATTGGAGTGTATGACCGAAGGTAGGATACGTGGAGTGGGTGACCGAAGGAAGAAAGGGTGGAGTGGGTGACTGAAAGAAGGATGATGTGGATTGGGTGACCGGGAAGAAGGGGTAGAGTATGTGATTGAAAGAAGGACTGAGTAGAGTCGGTGACCGAAGAAAGGAGGAGTGGAGTGTGTGACCGAAAGAATGAGGGGTGAAGAGAAAGACCGAAAGAAGGAGCGTGGAGTGGGTGACCGAAGAAGGAAGGGTGGAGTGTGTGACAGAAGATGGTTTTGCATTATTTTTTAATAAAAATAAATCATGAGAGAGACCAAATCGCCGAACCAATCATGGAGTGACGTGTTGAAATGCTTTATGGAATTGTGCAGAAATGTTGAAGTGCTATCTACCATATAAGGGCCAAAACAGTTAATGTTTATTTAATTCTCAGCCACACATACAAATCCTATTTAAATGATAAATCTCTTAAGTAAATTTAAACCATTTCAGTTATCTTTCCTTCATAACATCTTGCTATGGTTGATTTGAGTACCTTCTCGGTCCCAACGTCGCAGGAGGATCTGTAATTTCGTATCTTCCACACACTTTAACTTTCTCTATCGTCACAACTTTACCAAATTCTTCTAATAAACTTTCTGCGTGATACGTCCTCGTTGGTTTTCGCTTTAAATTACCCCCCTCCCCTCCTACCTACTCCTCCCTATATTGCTATTCATCCGTGCGAAGAAGATGCCCCAAAATCCGCTGGTCCGGTTTGCAACTATACAAGAAGAGCGCGAGGAAGATTTCCTTTTTGGTGTGAGTCGATCGCGCGCTATAGAGGAGGGTTCGATTCCCGTCAAAGATCCAAATTGATGCTGTATTTATGGCCTTCATAGGTAAGACAAATTCCGAGTTTGTCAGGTTAGGTTAGGTTTTATTTGCTTTAAAGAGATTCCGTTTGTCATTTCAAATTCGGTTTTATTTGTTTTTAAGAGATGAGCAATCCAGAATTTGTCCTGTTAGGTTAGGTTAGATTTCATTTCCTTCGAAGAATGAAAAAAATGCGCCGGGTAATCTTTATGAAAAAAAGAGACCTGTAATCACTTAAATAGAGAAATAATGAAAAGGGACAATGTAGACGAAGGAACAAGGTGGATGAAGAGGAAGAATAAGAAGATCAACTCTACGATGGCAAAAATCTCACCCACACTGAAGTGAAATTTACATAAAGATCAGAATATCAATCACCAACATAGGTTAGAAAAGTGTTTTGAGTTAGATGAGGCTTTGGTAGAAAAATAAACTTTCTTTTTTTGTTTTATTATAATTTTCCAGGAACATTTCGAACGACTTCTTGTATTTTCCTTGTTTAAAAAATAAAAGTGTGCTTTGAAATACACCATGTGAATTCTCATCATTATTATTATCGAAATGACCAACTATTTCATCTTATGGGTTAACTAATTTTCACTTTTTTATTTATTTACCTGTGTAGGGTTTCAAAGGACCCTTCCCGGGATTCGGAGAACCGCCGTAATAATAATAATTATTTTTTAATAAATAATAATCTATGATCTTGAGAGACGACAGCATATATTCCCCGGGTCTTCCAGATTCAAATTAGACATTGCCATCCGCTCACGTTCATCGAACACCGAGAAGAAACGAAACCTTTAAAGGGAATTGCGGGTTCTGGGCAGCGAATTGACCAGACTTACTCACCTTGTCTGATATAGTGAGGATTGTGCAGAGGGGGCGGCTGGTGGGTGATGTTCAACACTGCAGTCATCTCCTCTTGATCCGTGGGGTGGATGTACTCATAGATGCTGTTGCCGGTCAATTCCACCTGGCACGAAAAATTACTCATTATATATATATATATATATATATATATATATATATATATATATATATATATATATATATATATATATATATATATAGTGCCCCACAAAAGTTTACAACACACCATGAAAAACAGACGTCTATGTATTTGTAAGTACGATAGGTAAATGAAACTTTTATTACGGACAGGATATGTATTCAAACAATAAATTAAATCATCAGAGCCATACAAAAACATCAATATAGTTTTTTGTCGAAGAAATACAATAAATTAGTAACGCAAAAGTTTACAACACATATCAAATCGTTTCTTAATATTTAGTAGCATAACCACTGATGATAATAACAGCTTGTAGCCGCTTAGAGTAGTCTCCTAAGTACTTCTTACATGTGTTTGTGTTAATATTACTCCATTCCTCAATACATATTTTCTTCAGTTCAGACATGTTTGTTGGTTCTCTTTTATGGATTCTAAGCTTCAGTTCCTTCCATAAATTTTCGATAGGGTTCAGATCTAGGAATTGACTAGACAATTTTAGAACATTTACACCATTTAATCTAAACCAATTTTGTGTCAGTTTTGCTGTATGCTTTGGATCATCTTCTTGTTGAAAGAACCAATCCTGATTCAATTTAAGTGAATGCCTACTTGGACGTAAATTTTTCTTCAAGATTCTTCTATAATGTTCTCCATTCATCCTTCCTTCTATGGTTTCGATATTTCCAACACCTGCGGCACTAAAACAACCTCAGATCATGATTGAGCCACCTCCATATTTTACTGTTGTGGTAGTGTTCTTCGGTGCGTATTCGGTACCTTTCTTTCGCCATACCCTCAGAGCTCCATTACGGCCGAACAGTTCTATCTTTGTCTCATTCGACCAAAGTACGTTGTCCCAAAGCTCTGCAGGTTTACCAACAAACTCCTTGGCAAATTCAAACTACCACGAACCTGTTTTCTTGTAAGAAGTGGGGTTTTCCTTGGAGACCGTGAGTCCATGCTACGAAGCGATCGACTAATGGTGTCTTTACTCACTTTAACTTCACTCACTTCTAAGTCACGCTGAAGTTCTTTAAGAGTAACCTTGGGTGTTTTACTGACCTTTCTTACTAATAATCTCCCTGCAACTTCAGTTATCTTGCGAGGACGGCCAGAACTGATCAGAGGAAGAGTAGAATTTTGAGACTTCCAGTGACGTATTATCGTTCCAACTGGACTCAATGGAACTATTAACTGACGAGATATTTTTTCTATAACCAATGCCACTTTCATGAAGGTCTACAATACGTTTTCAAAGATCTTGATCGATTCGTTTCTGTTTCCCCATCGTACGAACATTTAAAGGACGCTGTCTGATAAAGAATGACGCGATAGCTTATATCAGCCTCCAAGTTATGTACATATATTAATGTAGAATGGTCTAGAAATTGTAAGAAGTTTCTCCTTCTCGAACATTTATGAGTAAGTGATAAAAATCGATATGTGTTGTAAACTTTTGCGTTACTAATTAATTATATTTCTTCAACAAAAAAACTATATTGATGTTTTTGTGTGGTCCTGATGATTTAATTTATTGTTTGAATACATACCCTGTCAGTAATAAAAGTTTAATTTATCTATCGTGCTTACAAATACATAGACGGCTGTTTTTCATGGTGTTTTGTAAACTTTTTCGGGGCACTGTATATAT
Source organism: Ceratothoa steindachneri (assembly GCA_963969495.1). NCBI lineage: Eukaryota > Metazoa > Arthropoda > Malacostraca > Isopoda > Cymothoidae > Ceratothoa > Ceratothoa steindachneri. The sequence continues at coordinate 88,063,182 of OZ018326.1, forward strand.
ATATATATATATATATATATATATATATATATATATATATATATATATATATTATTTTATTAGCTAGACGTTTAAAAAGTTTATTCCTCGCCTCATTAGCAAGCAATACATTACAAGTCGGAAAAAAACAAATAAAATAAACTGTAAATGCAATGCACAAATATCACATTTGGCTATTTACTTTAAAAGAGAGCGGCAGATCTTTCTTACAAAGTAAGAAAACAACAAACAGGACTAATTGTTCCTCCACAGTACAAATATTTCATCAAGCTAATTTTCCTCTAAGTCCCATTGTTGCTGTCGCTGGAGAACATTTTGATCATTTGGCGTAGTTAATTAAATTGTATATACAAACAACTCGATATCTCATTTTAATCACTTAGATGACGAATTTACCTTTCATTGGCGATTGCTATAACAATATATTGTTTTTTTTTTTAATGATAAAATATGATGTTATATAGATTATATAGCAGCAAATATTTTCTGATTAAAAAATACCCAAACACTATAATGTTATAGGAATTGCCAAGATAGGTAAGTTAGTTATATAAGCGATCGAAATATTGCGGAAAATTGCTTGCATATAAAATTCAATTTATTACACCAAATGTTTTTTTTTGTGGGTTTTTTTTCACGTAAACTCTCTTTAAAACGAGTCGGCTAAGGAGGGCCAAGTGAATTTAACCATTTGAAGGTATTAGGTTCCTTGCCAATCCGCACATTTATGTTGCTAAGACCTCAATTTACTCTGCTTAACAGTACAAACATTTTTATCGACCAGAAGTTTGAATTGGCAATTTTCTTTAAATGTGACATTTACCGGTGGCACTATTATCGACATGCAACGGACAGAAATTGTTCCTCTACTTCTGGAATTGTTTTGAAACGACATTTTCTTTCCACAAAATTCCCTCCCCTCTCCTCAATGTTCCGAGGAGGGAGCATAGAGTACCCCTCCATGTTTACTGATTCTCCTTGATTTTCACTTACGAAGCAAATATATACTTAATTTAATTCTCTATGCAAGCAATTCGCTACTATATTTTAATCACTTTTAGCTTTTATTTATATATTTAGCGTTTATTAAACATCGCTATGCTAATAATGTTTTTTTTAAATGTAAATTTATGATGGCATATAAAGTTTATATTATCTTTGGGGGGAACACCCTATATACATTTATTTGTATATGTATGAAAATCTAGAAGTAGACAGATGGATAAAATTGATTCCTATCCTCCATACATTTCCTCCATACCTTCAAACATTCGAAAAGATACATATGTTTAAAAATAAAACAATAACACATGAATGAAATTCGAGAAAAAAAGCTAAGGATTTTTCCAATCAATCATTGTTCTCAAAATTGTTTTAAACACATATGACCACACACATACCAACATATGGACGACACACATACTAACATATGGACGACACACATACCAACAAACATACTACACACTAATCAATAAATGGACTACACATATACCAACAAAACGAATATATAGTGTGTCCATATATAAGAGCAAACATGAAAATTAATATATTAATCCAGAAAACGTTCGTTTATCCTCAATTACATTAAATTTTAACTCAGAAATTTATCTGGATTTTTTTTAAATCATCAGCATCATCATCATCATCATTACTAACTCTATAATTTAAGAAGAAGATTTTTTGGAGTATTTGAATAATAATTTCATCTTAGTTTGGTTATGACTAATGTTTTTTTATCAAAGTTCAGAAATAAATATAAGTATCGAAATTTTGTGAATTTTTTAAAACCCAAAGAACTACAAATGGTGAAGTTCAGAAAACTTATTTTTATATTTCTTCTATAACTCTATAGTTTAGCAACGTGATATTTTGAAAGGAGGGAAATTTAGTTTAGAGTTCCTTTTTAAAATTATTATAATTGGCGTAGTGGGGGAGGGACGAAGCCATTGCCTGGTAACACTATATTTTAAGAGAGGGATTTTTTAGAGGGTTTGAATTATAATAGATAATTTTTTTCAATATTTCGGTTATGACCAAGGTTTATTTTAACTTTATATTCAACTTATTTTAAAGCGTTGCTTTAGAGTTTAAAAAAACAAAATGGTGAAGTTCAGAATAAATAAATATGATTATCGAGTGTTTTGAATTCTTTTTTAAACAAAAAAAATTGCAATTGGTGAAGTTGACAAATATACTAAAATTTAAGCATGGCTGTTTTTTTATTTTATGTTTTCGTAATATTCCAGAGTTTTATAAGTTATTTCAAAATAGATTTACAGGTTTTTTATTTTAATCTTTATCAGGAGGAAATAGCTGCTGGCGCCTATAAAGAAGCAAAGTAAACTGAAATTATTAGAGCAAATTTAGATGGAGGAAAAAAAAGAATCGTGAGGATTGTTTTTTCCTTATTTAAAAAGAATTCCAATAGAAATTTTTCTGCCCTTTAGGCATAGAAAATAAACATCGATTTGAAAAAAAATAGACTAAGAAGAAATTATTAGGAGGTAGGTAGGCTACTGGAAACTTAAAAATATATATTTAGACCAAAAGGCCGTTGCCATAGCTGGATAGGTCGTAAGCCACAAATCGAATGTCTACCTGCGAAGCGCAAGCTCCTCTTATAAGGAGGAGTGGTGAATCCGCTCCTCTTGTTGTTTTAAAAAAGTTTGTATGTACAAATTTACTAATAGCAAATTTTGAGATATGGAAGTTTTAACTTTGGATTAAAAAAAAAAGGAATTACGAAAGGGGAAGTTCGAAAAAATTATTAAAACTTAGGCATGGCTGTTTTTTTTGTTTTTTTGTATATTCAAAGGTTTTATCAAAGTTATTTCTAAAATAGATTTTAAATTTTGATCTTTAGCGAGGGAAAATAGCTAATAGCCCCTAAAACCCAATAAACCAAACTCAAATATTAAGAGGAAATTTAGATCGGAAAAATCAACCTTGCCGGTTGTTTTTTCCGCATTTCAAAATGATTTTGCTAAAAGTTTTCTAGTCGCATGCGGGTCTAGTCGTGGGCGACTCTATATCTCACATGTCGATCGGTCGGTCGGTCGGTCGGACCACGTTTTATTTTAGTTTTTTTGGGGGGGGGTAATAAAATTGTAGCTTTTCGGTCGATTCTAACGAAATTTGAAACCTTTATGTTGTTTTACATTCTCTTTCAAATGATTTAATTGCCAAGGTCTTCCCAAGGTTGGTCTGGAAATTATTGAAAGTTTTGAAGGTTGTAAGGTCATAAATCAGAATTAGTGAGAGCACGCGACATTTGGTTAGCAGACCTTGTTTCTTGCCTTTAAGCCTGGAAAATAAGCCTGGACCTGAAAAAACATAGACCAAGAGTTAATTAATAGGAGATATGTACTGGAAACCTTTTAATTTATTTTAGATTAAAAGCCGGTTGCCAAAGCTGGATAAGTCGTTAGCCAACAGACTAAAGGTCTGCATGTAAAGCGCAAGCTCCTCCTGTAATAAGGAGTGGCAAAGCCGCCCCTCTTTTATTCTTATAAAGAATTTTACAGGTATTTTACTTCATAAAGTGGTATCCAAAAAACAAAGACGGAGGTAAGCAGTCATTAATACTTCATTATCATATATTCTTATATTATACACCGATTTTACCTTGTAACCAACCTAACTACATTTAACTTTCTCCATTTATTCTATAACCAATAATAATTCTAAGGTTTCAATCAAAAAGTAGAGGAATTAAAGTTTTAATTCCGATATATTAGTTTCGCTCGACACTCTGCCCTAAAAGTAACTTTAAAATCTCCTCTACCAAAAATCGATATCAGATGGGTGCACGACAAGCGGCAAAGAGTCAAAATGTGACGTCATTTTACTAGAAATAGACCGTTTCATGAGAAAATTCTATCGATATCATGTGCAAGAAATCGAGCACAAAAAATGAAGTTTAATTGGCTACTCTCTTCTGTATTTTACGTGATATTAAATTAATGAGTTAAGACGTCCCAAGTTAGGCGAAATATAAGAGGCAAAATAGAAGCTAAAATTCAGTTTCTTCTATATAGTGATATGAAGTCATTTTGTTCCTAAGATTAATGGAGACCAGCATAATTTGAATGGAAGGGGAAGACAAGTGTTAAATGAAATCGAGTAAAGAGGCGATCGACAGTCGGCTTTATCAGTCAAAATACAAGGATAGAAAGTGATTTGAAGAAAAGAAAAACTCAAAAATACAAGGCTGGGTCTTTTAAAGAGTGGTTAATCCACTATATGTACAGGTTTTCACACCATTAAACACTTTAAAAACAGTGAACACTAAAGATTTTTATGTCATCCTGTTTCTTTTAGTTTTCATCGCTAAATAAATAAGAGAAAGAAGAGGCAAAAGAAGATGAACCAATGAATAGCTACAAAAATGTAATTAAAAAGTCAGGCGTGAAAAAGTCTACGTAAGCAAACCACATCGATCGCCAAAACTGTAAGTGGGAGCACGAAAGGCTCGAAGAATAAGAACTAGAAGAAGAAGTAAAAAAACAAAGAAAAATAAATACAGAATTAAAAAAAATAAGACCCTATGATTCAGTTTAGGCTAGACCGAAAAAAATAGAGTAAATAGCAAGCAAAATATATAAAAACTAACTTAAATAAACACATTTAAAGACCTGAGTTATTTTATATGCGGTTAAATCTCATCTTAACTTAATTAATAATGCACACTTATATACATACCTGTGTACCCAAAATAAAATGCATTTCTTTTTAGTGGTTTTTTTTTTTTTTGCTAAATACTCAGTTAATACTGATTCGCACCTATCTAATATCGAAAGTGCATTCGTTTACATGATTGCTAAGAGACTATTCGATGATATCCTTTTTTTAGTCGCGTGCGAATCTGGGCGCAGGGGCGACTTTATATCGCACTATGTTGGTCTATCGGTCGATGCCCTTTTTGCTTTTTTGGAGTATGTGTGTGTGTGTGGGGGGGGGGTAATAACATTGTAACTATTCAGCGGATTCTAAGGAAATTTGAAACCTTTATGTTGTTTTACATTCTCTTTCGAATCATATAATTTCCAAGGTTCCACCGAGGGTAACCCTGGAATTATTTTGTTTTGGCAATAACATCATAACTATTCGGATGATTCTAACGAAATTTGAACTTCTGATGTTGTTTTGCATTTTCCTTTAAAGGATATAATTGCAAAGGTCCTCCCAAGATTATCCCAGGAATTATTTTGTTTTGGACATAACATCATTACTATTCGGCCGATTCTAACAAACTCTAAAATTCTTATGCTGTTTTACATTTCCTTTCGAATGATATAATTGCTAAAGTGCTCCTAAGGTTAGTCAGGGAATTATTTGGCAATAAAGTCATAACTATTCGGCCGATTCTAACGAAATTTGAAACCCTTATATGTTTTCCATTCTCTTTTGAATGATATAATTGTCAAAGTCCTACCAACGTTAGCCGGGGAATTAATTGTCAATAACATAATAACTATTCGACCAATCCTAACGAGATTTGAAACTCTTATGTTGATTTACATACTCCTTTGAATGATATAATTGCCAAAGTTTTCCCAAGTTTAGCTGGGTAATTATTTTTCAATAACATCATAACTATTCGGCCGATTCTAACGAAATTTTAAATCATTATGTTGTTTTACATTTTCCTTCGAATGATATAATTATCAATGTCCTTTTAAGGTTAATCCGGAAATATTTAATGTTTTGAAGGTCGTAAGGTCATAAATCAGAATAAGTGAGAGCACGCAACTTTTGGTCAGCAGACCTTGTTATATTCCTCGCTGCTCTTTCTGGCCTATCAATGAGCATTCTCAGTCTGCTTCCTATTTCGAAATATCCACATTTAAAAATTACTCCTCAAGTTGAATTTTAAACATTAAATGGCCTACTTTTTACTATTCGGATAATCAGATTTTTCCATGTTTGTGCGATTTTAAAACAAGTATTTTTCAGCCATGGTCGTGTTGACACATTTGTTTGCCAATTTAACTCCATTTTGACGAGTGTTTGCTCTATTATCCATTACAAACAATATTACATAATCCTTTTAGTATTTTAAACACCTAAATCAGTTAGTCAAATAATAGCCTACTTGCGAGTGATGACAGATTTGAGGATGCAAGTCCTTCTTCGTATGGTTTATTATTTAGTTCAGGAATTAGTTTAGTTTCCCTACGCTCTAACCGTTCTAATAGCACTACCTCTTCTTTCAAATAAGAATTCAAACACTGCATTGTGTACGTAATCTAGATGACGACGAGCGAGGGATTTATGTAGAAGCAGGAGGATATCTTTCGACTTAAACGCGAAATTCCGAGCGATGAATTCCTGCATCCTGTTTGATTTCTTAGTAGCAGAGACGAATTGTTTCGACAACTTGAGGTCTTCCGAAATTAAGATAATCGATAATTGTACTTACATTTTCTAATTCACTTTTGAATTTCTATATACTAAATCCATGAGCTTGCTTTTAGGTATGTTAAAATCCATGTTATTTATTCGCCTATTTGAAAGCTTTATCTATTGGGCTGGCTGTAGTTCTTCCGCCTCTATTATGTACTTTGTAGTAACTATACCTAGAAACGCTTAAGCTCGTATTTGGAATTATGTGCAAAGGTTATTTTATTAATTCTCTTTTGTCTTCCCAACGTTTCGCTAGACTAGGAATAACGCTAAGAGGAAAAATTGAAATATCCTAGCCGGGAGTCAAACCCGGGTACAAAGAACAGGAGAAAAGGGAGATTTAGATGAATAGCGGAAAAAATATTTCGAAAAACTCCAGGGATGAATATAGATAGTGTACGCAAGTACTTGCGAATTTAAATCTCAGTGAGAATCTCGAAATAGGAATGAGAACGATCTGGTTTAAATGTTCCCATTTAAAGTCATCATGCCATTAATTACCCCCGCCCTCTTCCCTGAAGAAAAACAGGACGTAATTTCATACGCTTCTCAAAAAATGAGCCTCTAGATGCTTCGATACCATAGGATGAAAAAGAGTGCAGGAGAAGGAATCGGGAAACCGCCGTTACACTCCCTTCGACGCGTCCTGCAAATAGATCCTCAGATCCCGGCTTGGTCATGCGCTTCGAGAGTGAAAATCGAGTAGAGATTCCCGTAGATATTAATAACGCTTTATTTAAATCTTAATTGTCGGGCATCGGTTCCAGTTCGCATCTGGCAAACCCGGTATTTTCCTTTCGTGCGTTCTATGTAAGAGGTCGGCGAAAACTTATAGAAAGGGTCCGAAAATGAATACCGCTTGCCTTCCCGACTGAAGGAGCAAAGATAATCGTAATCAGAGTCTACTCATTTTTTTAAAAGGCAAAATCAATGAGAAAAAAGGCATTCAAATTAAAGAACGCCGTAAAAAAAGGTAGGCTTTTGCTGCGGAACATGGTTAGGTTCTGGAGAGTTTCGCTCTCCCAAACTCATTAATGTTCAAAGGAAACTACCTCTAAATCTGTAATTTCGCGCGTTTTTACTTCCTCTAACTGCACCAACCTTTGTAATGCCCTTTTTACTAGACCTGGCGGCGAGAGACTTGCTGGTTTTCTCTTTCTTGTGAGTAAATGAAAATTGGGTACAGAAAATGAATACAATCGATTGTATATGAGTTGTGATCACTGAGGTTGTAGGACGAGAGAACTAAGTGAGCTCGACAGCATGGAATCTAATTCGCACAGAGACTTTCAATGTGTTAATGTTTCGATCATTACAATCATTTCATGGCGATAGTTGCAACTATGATTAGAACTTTAGGAAGATATTTTGAATGAACATCTTTGTTACCTTGAAAGGAAATAAAGTTGTACAGGTTTTCTGCCCGCATAAAAATAAACAAAGGAACCAAAGAATAACTTTGTGATCGTGAATTGGATAAAATGAAACTTGGTCTGAGTACAGCATTAAAGCAGTAGTTTTTAGTTTGTTTTAGTTGAGTCAGACCTTGGAAAGATTAAACAAAATGGACAGAAATAAGAGGTTGCATAGATGTTACAGTTTGTGGGCTTCGGACTATCAACCCACTTTTTGAACATCGTCCCATGGCCCTCGATTTTTCTGAGCGTAGGTATTTGAATCACTAGTACTACTTTTACCCTATGATGCGGTCCTCCATCATACAGAAAAAATGTAAGGATCATTACAAAAAGATTCGTGGATCGTTGCTAGAGGATTTACTCTTGGAGGACATTCTGATGGCATTCTTTGTTCATAAGAGGATAGATATGAGAGAGCCAATTGCCTTGTTTCAGAACCAGACTGAGACAATGATGCTCTTATATTGCTTCCCTGTTGCGCAATGGAGGATTTATGAAAGCGTTTTTCTTTGGTTAGTCGTTCTCTCAGAATCTTCACCAGTGTGATTTGAGCAAATAACTTTGATACAGTCTTCCAACCTCCTATCAGCTTGTACCTTATGCAAAATGTCAGTGTGTCTTTGATGTTTGTCTGGATGAGTAGTGACTCCTTTGCTCGATGTTTAGAAGTCTGCATTTCAGCGTTAAGGAGACAATCTTCACACTTACTGAACACCCTTAAGCGTCTTGCTTGATGATTTTAATAAGCGTATTGGCCCTAGCAATAAGTTTTGTTCACAATGGAGCATTTTGATGCGAAACAATGATGACTGCGTGAGAAACTTTGGGGGAGACCCTTGTTTAAAAAAGAACATAATATCAAAAGTTCTGTTCCAGTTTCACTGTGTTCCTGACTATGGCATTGATGAGAATTGGCCATTTCGGTTTATTTCACCTCTCTATAAATATGGTACTATATGGCTGGGTGACCTTTTATGTTGGTACATGAGTAATAGCCAAAGTTGAGTTTCAAAGATAAGATAATTTCTTAAACCAAAGAGAAAGTTTCGACATATTTGGTAGTTGATGCAACATTATAAATACAATGTGGATCTCAAAAACAGATACTTAGTAAATATCTACATATGTGAATTTATAATTCTGGTGTGCCAAAATTTTTGTTTGATCCCAAAGTGTTTTGTCTTCTGGGTAAAAAAAATTAGCAAGCTGATGAAAAGATGAAAAATGTCTAGCGAAGGAAAAAATTCCATTTCACGTAGAAATAGAGGACAACGCAAAGAAACATTGGACAATGCAAATTTTGGAATAATCTTCAGAGGATGGATAGAAGAAATTCTATATTGGAAACTTTTATACGTAAAGAACCTCCGAGAAACAACCTCGCCAAAGGTGGAAGAATGAAATTCGCTAAAAACAAAAATAATGTAGCAAACTCGAGTACTGGAAAGTGATCACTTGAAACTACCTGAGGGATGGAGAAGCAGTTATTTAACAGTTGCATGAAGAACTGAAGTATGCAACTTAAAGTTATGGCAGAAAAACAAATTTTGCTACACAATAATTCTAAAAATACATGTGTATTGATAAGTTCACATTAATTCATGAAAGAGGCTTGTCCAATAATTAAGACGATTATTTTTGAAATCCTGTTTTAGTTTCCCTGTGGGTAATTTGTATACATGTATATGTATTCTAATTATCTGTTTTTGAGATTAAGGTTTTGTCTTCCGGATAAAAATTGAATTTATCTTCCGAATACAATTCCGACTTCACCCTCGCACTAATTTAATTAGCCAGTTAACCACAACGGAAAGTGAAATGTACCATTTTTACTGAAACCATCTTCAAGAACGCAAGGGATATGGAAGGGAAACATTGGTGTGATTTTCTCCTTTTGTTAGCAATGTTTACCTTTAAATTCACGCAGTTGCTAGTCCTTTGCGCCAAAGTGCTCTCTCATGTCCAATGCTGGACTAGTTGGTCCGTTAAACCTGTCTTCTGAAGTTTCAAGACGGTCAAAGGAGATAAATGAGACTAGGAATGTTTTAGGGTGTCCAAAGGAGTTTCCAAGTGCAGAAGCAGCTTGGGAATCATACGACCACTTGGGTTAAACTTCATGAGACTCAGACTTCTGGACAAAGGCCTCGTGACTAGCCAGTCAACAACGAAAAGACTCTTCATCAACAAGCTTATCATAGCTAGGCTGGCATTCAGCAGAGCGCAGAAAAAGCGGACGGTGGAACAAAATTATTTCCGATAATCAAACACTGTTTGAAATGGGCAAGAGACGATGGAGAATAGACGAACGAAATCGTAAACAGGACACGTTTATGGTGGCAAAATCGAAAATCCGAGTACTGGAATAAACTAAACTAATATATATATATATATATATATATATATATATATATATATATATATATATATATATATATATATATATATATATATGTGTGTGTGTGTGTGTGTGTGTGTGTGTGTGTGTGTGACGTAATGAGAGGGGATATAAAAGCAGCGTGCCCAATCGCTGGATCAGCACATCTCTTATTCTATGCTCCCACTTCCACTTTAGATAATATTCCCTTCGTGTGAGGGTTATTCCGGTTACTTCCACTCGCTTTCACAACTAATATTTTCATGCAGCTGTCAGCAACATCTTATCCTGTGTTAGAAGGCACATATGCAAGAATAGCACCCCTAAAATTGTGCTGGATTTGGAATTTCTTTTAAATATTTATTGAAGGGGCAAGTATGAAATAAGAGAATTCTGATTTAGTTGGTTGTATTTTATTTTAATGTCCTCTTTGACTCTTGTTACGAAAAGAAATATTTGAATTGCATTTCAATGTATTTGAGTCTGCTTGAAATTGAATTGCATTGAATATATCGAAATCAAAGGTCATTTTGAAGATAAAATTCAAGAAATAAACTTACAAATTAATAATTATTATTTTCGATTTTTTTTAGTTTTAAACTTAATGATTTAAAACTACTCATAAGCATTTTTATTTTTAGTTGTACCTCATGTAAGCTGTATAGGCAGACATAGACAAAATAATGGGAGTGTATAAACATGATTTCAAGTAGAGGTGGTTACAGTGAATCGTTAATCCGTTAATGCTCTAAAATTTCCTGTTTTCTCATTTTGTTGTCATTTATACTTTTGGCAATCTTTATATTTTATATTTTTTGCATTTTAGAGGTGGTTTGAGACTAAGTTTTTGTATTGTTATATAGTAAAATAACCAAAAAATGGCTTCGCCACTTCCCCCTACAGGGGGGAGCTTGCGCTTCGCTACGAAGATTAAAATTTAAAATGTAAAAAAAAGCAGCCATGATTAAATTTTTATAAATTTTCTCAACTTCGCCAATTATAATAATTTTAAAAAGGAACTTTAAACTAAATTTCCCCTCTTTTAAAATATCACGTTGCTAAAATATAGTTATAGAAGAAGATATATAAAAATAAATTTTCTCAACTTTATCAATTGTAATTCTTTGGGTTTTCAAAAATTCACAAAATTTTGATACTTATATTTATTTCTGAACTTGACCATTTTGTTTTTTGATATTATAAAAGAATTATTAGAAATAACTTTGATAAAAAAACATAAGTCATAACCAAACTAAGATGAAATTATTATTAAAATACTAAAAAAAATATCCCCTTCTTAAAATATAGAGTTAGTGATGATGATGATGATGATTTTGATGATAATTACCATTAACGCTTTAGAGTTAACTACAGTTACAGTTTTAACGAATTAACCATTAACTGTGCCCACCTCTGATTTCAGCACTAAGAGATGAATTGAAATGATAGAGCCTAAAAAGCCGGGTGAATGCGTGTGGTGTAGGACGCTTGGGGAAGTGAAAGAGGAGAATAAAGTAGAAATGGACGGTAAAAATTATTAGCCTATGGGTAGTAAAAAGGAGTCGGTGAAATAAAGAAAAGTACCTTGAAAATACAATTAAGGAAAAGTTCTTGGCAATGACATCGTCTACAAACATGGCGGCTCTTATGAGAAAATCCTAGACTTGAACTAAAATTCAGTCATTTGTTCCGGGTTTTTCTAAAAAAACAATTTTGAATTTCGAACTTAATAACATTTTAATGAAATCTAAACAGCGATGGGCTGTAGACAGAAATATGAAAAGGTCCCCGCCGGAGGGATGGTCCCGTAAAGTTTGGATTTAAAAATTGTTTTTCGTTGTTTGGCTTCATTTTAGGTAATTCGGAAATCCTCAAGTGATGGGAATTGCTTCGAAAATAAATCGAAGTTCAACGAGGACACAGGAAAATGATTTTGGAAGGTACATAAACGTAATGGAGTTAAGGAAAGGGAAAATATTCGGATGGTACTTTATTAGAACCTCACGAGTGCGTGAGGTCCAAAACGAAGGCATACACCCCCACCCCCACCCCACCCTTCTCCCTTTAGAGGGTAAATGGGATCTCCGTTTTGTTTCGGACAAAGCAGACGAGAGGCGGAATTGGGCCACATGGCAGAAATTGAGGGTGTGAAAAGACAAAAAATGGGATGCAGTTCCTATGAAATCTTAAATTGGGGAGAGGAGTTTCGGAAGTGACTGGTCTCTTTCTCGCAAAAAATAATGAAGATGGAAGCCAGTCACTACCGAAACTAGTCTCCATAATATAAGGTTTTATAGATTCCGAGTCCCTTCTTTCAGGTGGATCAGCGGCTTAATATCATCCACACATCTCTACTTTATCTCCACTAGTTTCTTTACAGATCTCTCCTTACAAACTTTCAGCAGCCTCGTTAGTTTTCATTTAGCTATTCCCGTCCCCTTACACACACACCACCACACACACACACACACAAACCTTAAAATTTTAATATTTTATATATTCTTCTCTTCCTATCGCATTCGGAGTTAATTTGGTGGAGAATTTGAGTACCGAGGCGTAATTTGGATCCCCCTAAATTCTGTCCAGTGTCTTCTATGCAACGATGGGTCAAATGTCGAACAATCGTTGACATAAGATGTGAATATTTTTCAATTTCCCAAGAAACCAAGATAAATGGACATTGAAAAACTGCCAAATACAAAAATGGACGACGCATTCACGAGGTTGGATCGAGTTTGGATGTTTGAAAGAGAATTCGCTTACGCGGGTCATCGATCGCAAGAGTTTCGAAATACATCTTTTTAATCGCAGTTTAGAGTTAACAAATTTATTTGGGTCTTTATATTTCGTTTCTTCCCTTTAACCATTTATTTATCATTCTTTCATTACTCGATGCCATATAGCTTTATTCAATTCACCGAGAGGTTCCTGCTTACTCGAGGAAATACTTTACAATAATAAAAACCTCCATTGCCAAATGAAATTATGACATTTATGTGGTGGTCGGAGGAATGAACTGAGCGGGCATATGATTTATCCTCTACGGAACTTCAAAGCAAGAGAGATTCAGAGGTACTAACAGAAGTTGGTAGGATTTTAACAACGATCTGTACTCATCAGTTTACCAGGGATCTTCACTCTTGGTGGGGTTTAACACCGAAGTAATGTTTCCCCTGGGCTAGGCCGTAACTCATTTATATACAGGGTGTCCACAAAGTCTGGGTACATAGGAATTTTAATATTTTAATATTTAATATTTTAATATTTTTAAAGGTATGTATTTATCCACATTGTACCCAGACTTTGTGGACACCCTGTATAGTTGTTGTGAGGGAGGAGGAGGTGATAATATAAGGCACCAAAACAGAGGCAAGCAATCTTACATCCAATACAGATGAAGCTCGCGTGAAAGCAACGAAGTTTTTTTCTTCTGCTCCGGACGCCACTCGACAATGTCGAGATGACCGCATTTCCATTGGCTTATTGCCTACATGGCAACATAACGTACCATGGTGTACAAAGAGATCAATTCTAGACAAATATCCCTGAGAACATCATTCCTAATAAATGATCCCTAAGAAATTTCAATCCTAGAAGATGACCCCCTCAAATATATCAATCATAGTTGATGACCCCACAAGAAAATTATTGTAATATTTAAAAAAAATAATTGCTAAAATAACTTTTATTAAAAAAAAATTACGCACAAAAATGATACAAAACTAAGAAAAAAGTAAAATATTAATCCAAGGGGTAAATGAAAGAAAAATGATGGCAGAAATTTTCAAATCTATTCAAATCGAATCGATCCTGCCACTTACGCTAGGTTAGGTGAGGTTAGGTTAGGATGGGTTATGTTAATTGAACCTAACCTAACCTAAACTAATGTAATGTAACCTAACCTAACCTAACCTTGGCTAAACTAACCTAACCTAACCTAACCTAACCAATGTTATCTTAACCAAATTCAAGCCTAAGTATCATTTTTACTTTATCTTTTTATCTTAATCTTATTATGAATTCTTATTTAAAAAATTCAATCCTCAGTAATGACCTCCCAAAAGCTCAATCCTAGATAATGATCCTAACATTGGATGGGGATCATTGTCTAGGATTGATCCATATGCCCGCTCGATTGCTAGCCTAAAGGTACCCTCTTTGAATGGACCGTAAGGTCTCCTAGGGTACTTACTTTCCTTGTTACTCCTTGTTACTCTCTCTCACTTCCAATCTCACTCACTCGCTCTCTCACTTTAACTCAGTAACTCAATCACATACACTCTCTCTTACTCTCTTTCTCATACACTATCTTACACACTCTCTCTTACTCTCTCTCTTTCAAACTCTCGCTCACACTTTCTTTTATCCTCTCTCTCTAAAGCATAATTTCTCTCTCACACATTCTTTCTCACATACACTCTCAGGCAACCTAGTTTGGACCGCAAGGTCTGTTGTGGCCTGTTCATCTATGTAACTCTACGTAACTCACTCTCTCTCGCAATTTCTTTCTCATACACTCTCTCACACACACTTTCTCTAACACACACACTTTAACACACTCTCTTTCCCGCACGCTCTATCTCACTCTATCACATTCCTTCTCTCACACACACCTTTTCTCCCATTCTCACACTCTCGCACTCTTTATCTCACACGCATTCTCTCTATCTATCACTCAATGTACTTCGCACAATCTCTCTTTCCGACACACACTATCTTACACATTCTCTCTTACACACTATTTCCCACAATCTCTCCTTCTCACTCAATCTCTCTTTCTCACACAATCTCTCTCATACGATCTCTCTTTCTCACAATCTCTCTTTTTCGCTCAATCTCTCTTTCTCACACAATCTCTCTCATACGATCTCTCTTTCTCACAATCTCTCTTTCTCACTCAATCCTCTCTCACACAATCTCTCAAATACACTCTCACCGCACTCTTTCCTCTCTCCCTCCTCCTCTCGTCCTCTCCCCTCCCCTCTCTCACTTTGTCTATTTATCTATCTCTCACACACATGAATAATCAAACAATATGAACGATAACGCTATGAACAGGAAAATACATTACTTCGGTGTTATATTTTCCTTCTAGCAATATTTGCTTTTTTATCGTATCCTAACTGCATATACATGAAGCGGCGTCTATCCTCAAATGCATACTTTCGTTACTAGTCATAATTGGGGTTTCCTTACAACATTTGATCAGTTACACTTGCACAGAAGACACTTAAAAAATAGAGACTTATATTACATACTTTCATATTATTGGGTTACTTTAAAAATTAAAACAAAATATCCCTCCCAAATCCACTGTAACAGAAAACTGCAAACTCAAACAGACGTTCCACGTCTTTACAAGAGAAACTCGACACTTGCAAAGCTGCGCGTCAACGCTACAACCACGACCCGGCTGCGAAGGAGGGATGATTACATAACACCTTCAATACATTTCTCTTTTCAACATTCAATTTAGAGTCTTTGATTAAATTCTGATTTTTGAATATGTATTCATTTAGTTTTGAAATAATAGAATCAACATAGTTTGTCGAAACATGTAAACCCTTTTTTGAAACACCTTGTACGAATATGGAAGTGCAAGGAGAAAATTTTGCCTGGCTGTTTCAGATTTCGATTAAGCAGGTAAACAAAAGTTGGCCTCAGGAAGTTCAGGGTAAACAAAATATATTCTCCTGTAACATGTGAGACTAGAAGAAAAATAAATGGGGTGAAGTACTGTATGTGCAATATGTCACTAATGTCAATTGAGTTGGTTTAGCAGCCGGGTGCGTGGTAATGTAAGAAGAAGAGGCAAACACGTTATAAACATGAACGGTGGGGTGTGAGACGAGGAGTAAACTGAGTCTTTAAATGGAAGGGGTTAAGAGTGTTTTCGTATTGATGTTTGGTTCATTCTTTTTAGCATTTTGATGTGTTGAAAATATGGCCCAGCTTATACATTATGGCGAGGCAAATGTAAGAATGAGGCACGATAAGTACCTGTATGTTAATTAACTAATACTTCTCGAAGTCAGTATAGCGAATGTTATTGCTATGACATTTATCATTATTAATTTTCAGCGCCTGTTTGTCTAGGCTCCTTTTATCTGTCTCCTTTCTTCCTCTATTTGCAATAGACAACTTTAACCTAAATAATGCGCGCAAGTATCTTTTAACTTCTCAATGAATCACTACATTTGATGTCGGAATTTAGTTAGCGACGTCTTCTGCTTTACAGACGAATTTCATCCTCGAGTGAGGAGTTCCTAAAAGGAGTTCGAAAGTGATTAGAAGAGAAATGAAGCCTAAATTGATCCGGGGACCCCCATTAACCTATGCAATCTTAATATAAAACAGTTTTCGCCATCTTTATTTAGCTTTATTTTCACTATTCTTGTTTATTTAACCACTCTTTTCTATCATCCGTCCCTCCCCCCTTCCCTCTTTAGCCTTTTCTACTAGTCTTGTTTTATTTAACCACGATTTTCTATCACCCGTCTCTGCCCCTCCCCCCATTATTTTCTACTCAGTGAAAATGCTCCCGTTACTTAAGTCAAGTTCTTCTCTTTTCTTATTATAAATAAACATCGTTTTGTTAATTATTAATGAGGACATAAACTTGTCTTTTTTAAAAAGAAATATGTCATCTTTAGGTCGCTGGGTTTTCATGTGTTGTTAACGAGGACAGAATTGGTTAATTAACGTGGGATTCGAACCACGGGTATCGACAGCGAATGGCAGTCGCCGAAAAGTAGACTCGAAACGATACTCCATCCAACAACTTTTCTCAACCGATTTGCCTTAACTTCGCTGTAATCGGAAGCGGCGTTTCCACTCAGCTAAGCCGAAACCAAAGAGGTTATCTCCTATTCGGCGAGATCTTGGAGGAGGCTGAAGGGGGGACTTCGATAATTATAGTGTGGTAATAAAGATCTTGGGCACTTCAAACAATCACAGAGCAAAGGCTGAGTAACGTTTTCGTGGGATTCGAAAATCGGCTTGTACGATGTATGTGTTCAGGATTGAGAATTACACTGCAATTTCACAATAAAGTTTAAGTTTACATATGTTGTTTACTATGTAATTTTATTAGTTCAACATGTTGGGTTTTTTTTTAAATCACAAGGACTTTAGACCACCCTGTAGCTGCCTCCTAGCAGACATAAAAGATGAGCTTGGATTTGGTGCGGAACGAGAGCGATTGTTAAACTCTTGACGTTTGTTTAAATTAAATCAAATTCGGTGCACAGAATAGTAAACTAAGTTAACAAACGAGGGAATCTGCACTGATTGGAAAAAAGACTAAGGTGATAGACTGAGGGATGAGGGGAAAATTGGAATATAAAAATAGCGATAAAATTGACTATAACAAACACTGCAAGAGCAAATCTCATCACCACTGTAAATACCACGAATTGAGTGGGTAATGTACACGTCCAGGAACAAGTTCGTACACCAAGAATAAGTATCCTAAAGTACGACCTTGACTCTTAATCAGATTA
Source organism: Ceratothoa steindachneri (assembly GCA_963969495.1). Classification (NCBI taxonomy): domain Eukaryota; kingdom Metazoa; phylum Arthropoda; class Malacostraca; order Isopoda; family Cymothoidae; genus Ceratothoa; species Ceratothoa steindachneri. The sequence goes on from OZ018326.1 coordinate 88,080,881, forward strand.
GTGTGCTTTTGATCAATGATTAGTCACCGGATGGACGCCGGACTCGGCTCCACTTAGCGGTAGTTGCCATGCGCTTTTGACATTCGTGCTTCGGATTCCACGTAAAAAGTAGCTCCCAACGAGAAATAAAAGCCCTCAGATCGAGTGCAGATCGGTGGTAAAATCACACCAAAATTTCGGATCGGTGGTAAAAATATCGAGGGTGAAGATCAGTCCCTAAACCCTGCCAATAGAGCATATCGGTAGTAAAATCATACCAAGATTGCAGATTAGAGATAAAATCCTACCATGAGTGTAGATTGGTGGTAAAACCCTAATGATAGTGCATATCAGTTGTAAAGATTTATCGAGAGTGCATTTCAGTGATATAATCATACCAAGAGTGAGATCAGTGGTAAAACTCTGCTCAGAGTGCATATTGGTGGTAAACAAGGTATGCTAACCAAAGTCGCGTGCTATCACTTATTCTGATTTATGACTTACGACCTTTAAAACTTTAAATAATTCCAAGACTAACCTTGGGAGGACCTTGGGAATTATATCATTCGAGAGAAAATGTAAAAAAACATAATAAAGGTTTCAAATTTCGTTAAAATCGGCCCAATAGTTATGATGTTATTGTCAAATAATTCCCTGGCTAACCTTGAAAGGACATTGACAATTATATCATTCGAGAGAAAATGTAAAACAACATAAGGGTTTCAAATTTCGTTAGAATTGGGGGTATAGTTATGATGTTATTGCCGCCCAAAAATAATTCATGGGCTAACCTTGGGAGGACTTTGGCAGTTATATCATTCGAAAGAAAATGTAAAACAACATAAGGGTTTCAAATTTCGTTAGAATGGGCGGAATAGTTACAATGTTATTACCAAAACAAAAAAAAAGCAAAACGGGGACCAACGAACCGACTGACATAGTGAGATATAGAATCGCACGCGACTAAAAACTATCAAGAGTAAGATAAGTAGTAAAATCAGCGGAGAATACAAACAGGTGATAAAACCCTCCTAAGATTGCAGATCGTTGTAACACTACCAAGAGTAAAGAAAGGCGATAAAATCTTTTACTTTTTTTTCCTGAGGGGCGCCAACGATGTTGAAACATATTTGCAAATGTATTGACACAATAACTCGACAGGCAGTTATTTAATAAAAATAATTAAATCCACAGATGTAATCAATTTTTTTATACATCTAATTCAAGTGATATGGCGCGTACTTTCTGTTTGTACCCCTAGAATAAAATTAAATGTTTGGAAGCGGCCTTGTATGTTTCTCCAACCTTCACCACGGGAACCTTCCTCCATCCTTGGGAATTAATGGGTTTGGTTCTTGGCCATTGAGCAAAACAATTGTCAAATAGGAAGCAAAAATATACACGCAATAAATATTCGCATAATCATTTCTCTCATAAGTGACTCTGATCCTTGATTTCAAGGACATTTAGAAGGCGAATTTCTGGATTCCTTTAGAACTTAAGTTACTTGAAGTGCTTAGACAATTTCCCTTTGCTCGGGGTTGGATGGTTTCAAGAGGTCGATTTTCTCTTCGTTTTCCCGGGAAAGAGATCGGAAGCTTCGTGAGAACCTTTGCCGCATGCAAAAATGGTGTATGCAAATAAAATATACATATATACATGATTGTATGCAAAAACTTATACGGTGAACAAACGCAGATATTCATGTAATGATGATATCTATAGCTACGGAAATTCGGTGAGTTTATTTAATACAGTAAACCAGGCAATGGCTTCGCCACTCCCCCCCCCCATCCCCTACGTGGGGAGCTTGCGCTTCGCTACTAAAATTAAAATTTAAAATCTAAAAAAAAGAAGCCATGGTTAAATTTTTAAAAAATTTCTGAACTTCGCCAATTATAATAATTTTAAAAAGGAACTCTAAACTAAATTTCCTCCCTTTCAAAATATCACGTTGCTAAAATATAGATTTATAGAAGAAAATATCTAAAAATAAATTTTCTGAACTTCACCATTTTGTTTTTTGATATTATAAAAGAATTATTAGAAATAGTTTTGATAAAAAAACATAAGTCATAACCAAACTAAGGTGAAATTATTATTCAAATACTCAAAATTCCCCTTCTTAAATTATAGAGTTAGTAATGATGATGATGATGATGATGATGATGATGATGATTATAAGGCTATGCGAGTGCGAGGCACTCCATATAACACTATAGATAGGCTAGTCATTGCATAAATGGATTTTCTACCAATAGAGATTAATTACGTTTGTTTTTCTTGAATAAATGTTATTTATCAGACAAAACTTTGTATACAATCCTGAGTATAATCTAAAGCCCTTTA